>CM074727.1:127841056-130241056 GCA_037306005.1 Rhinophrynus dorsalis | reverse complement strand
GAGGGAGTTTTTGTGTGATACTCAAGTTAGACAGCACTGAATGGGTTACTATTAGGCCGAGAGGACTGACAGGCCCTAATAGCGCGAGGCCCTTTAAGAAGCTCAGTCTTGAAGAGAGAGCACAATCTTGAGTAATGCCCAAGCAGTAACGGGACCAGAGCAACTTGTGGACTGCCATGGCAGTAATGGAGGTCAGAGAAACTTGTGGGCTGCCGTAGCAGTAACGGAGACTAGAGCAACTTGTGGACTGCCGTAGCAGTAACGGAGACCAGGCAACTTGTGGACTGCAGTAGCAGTAACGGAGACTAGACAACTTGCCCGAAGAGGCACCCAGCTGGGAACTGCATGGATGGAAGGAACACACAGCAATGTTGCCTGGGCGACACCGATAACGGAGACTAGACTACAGAGAGTGACTGTCCGGAGACAGCGAGGATCCCGTCACAACCCTAACCGGAGGCCGGGTAAGGCGAAACAGGAGGGATACGCAACCACAGGGGACCAGCTGGGCCGGGTCTGTACACAGAGCAGGAATGTCAGCCAATCCGAGTCGGTACACAGAGCAGGAACGTCAGCCGGGTCGGTACACAGAGCAGGAACGTCAGCCAATCCAAGTCGGTACACAGAGCAGGAACTTCAGCCGGGCCGGGTCGATACACAGACCAGGAACGTCAGCCAATCCGAGTCGGTACACAGGACAGGAAAGAGATGCAGAGTAGTCAGGCACTCTGGGTCGGTACACAGGCAGGAGCAAGATGCAGAGTCGTCTGGCAGGCCGGGTCGGTACACAGAGATCACATGAAATACAGGAACAAGCGCTGGTAAGGAAACACCACGAAAGGGCACCAGATGAGTGACAAGGCCCAGTATTTAAGGACAAATACTGGGCGGGGATAAGTCACTTCAACCAATGAGCGAGATCAATAGAGGAAACTGACAGAATGTCGCCTGCATAGCACGGGCACCGTGATACACTTACTTTTCATTGTGTTTTCTATGTTTGTATAATCTGACTTTGGTAAGTGGTCTCATTACCTATTTTCTAAGAATCTGTAATGTCTAAGTTTGCTTCCAACTTTATTAACTGTCTCTTATCTGCCTGGTGTTGTTTGTATTGTTCTGTTATTATTTGTATAAATATATATATCTTTGGCAATAGGGGTCGGGTCAGATAAACTAAGGTTAAAATCAAGGGTAACACTGGTAAGAACATCAATGAGTTAAATATTGTGTGTAATATGAAGTACCACCTCCCCATATCCAAAAATATCATTATAATGTACCCAGTATTGTTAGCAGTAGAATAGTTAAGTGAGGAAGAAATGGTCATTTTCACAGGAGCTAGAAGAAGAATTGTTAAGTTTGAGATAGAAGGAAAGGCAGACAAAGTTTACCTGGAAATAGAAATGCCTTTCATGGCTGTTGGAAAACAGGGTGTTAATAAACCCCCAGATGTATTAATAATGAATGTATGGGCTAAATATTGTCCTAATCCCATTAAATCCCCTAGTACCGCTATAGTTTATCTAAAAAATATATGCACTAATTGACACCAGTTGACTACTTCCAATTACAGGTTTTTGTTAAATGCGGCTACAAAACACATAGGTATCAGAGATGGGTATTAGCATATTCTTGAAGGGAATATTTTCTTGTGCATGTTCTCCGACCATTAGGGCTAATGTTTGGTTTTAAACCCCAGTGTGCAGTGTTTCTATGCATGTGTGGGGACAATCTGATTCAGGCATCAGTGTTCATATCATTAGACCCAATTTACACTATGGCATATCTAACACATTCTACCTGACACATTGCACACACTTTCCATTTCTTTGTTGGCTGAAAATTCCACATACCCAGGTTTAGACCGGGTGCATCTCCCATGTACATTAAGCATTATCCCTTGTTATAAGACAAGTGAAAAGGGCAGTGAATGAGTTTATTCAGCCACTGGCACTTATAGTGCCTAATGTAAACTCTATTTTGCTTGCAGTACAATCATCTGCCACTTACTTTCTTTGTGCTGCACCTTCTTTAGCATTCCGGGGTGCCCTGACATGCAACCACTGTTTGCTTTCATGCATAGAGGGAATCAGTATGCATGGAATAGATTGTGTGTTGATTCCCCCACTGCCTATTTGCTGTTGTCAGGAAACCCTAGAGTCTTGGTCACCTGATTGTGGCTCTACATTGTTTCAGTATGTGGATGATTTGTGGTTGATGTGTAGCCAGATGAAGAGTCCTGTACGAAAGATACATCTTCCTTGTTGCAGCATCTACCAAAGACTGGTCATAAGGTATTGCCTGCTAAGCTACAGTATTGTCAAGAGACTGTGAAATACCTAGGATCTGTGTTGTCATATGGACAGAGGTTGCTGGCTCCTGAATGAGTAAAAGTCATTATCTTGCTCCCAAAGCCAAAGACTAAACCTGCACTGTTATCTTTCCTGGGCATAGTGACATACTGTAGGCAAAGACTGCAAACTGTTATCACCACGATCATGTATTGAGACAGGGTATCTTGAGAGATGCTCCTGGTGTAATACAATGGATTATGAACATGGACACGGCCTATAAAGAAAAAAAACCACAGCTTTATGTTTTGTTTCTGTTCTGGGACTGCCCAACTACTCTCTCCAGTTTCATCTGTCTTGTAAGGAGGGAGGTCCCACTCTTTCAGGTGTCCTTGCAAAGGAAATATGGCTTGGCTGTGGACCAGTAGTTTGTTATTTTAATGTACTAACATCAGTGGTTCAAGGACTGCCTGCATGCTTAGGGGAAGTGGACACCTGTGTTATGATGGTAGGGGCTGTTCAGACACATGACTGCACAGAGAGGATTTGGTTATTGTAACGGTTTTTTAGGACACTCAGACCAGTTGGTAAAATTAAACACAATTTTATTGAAATAGAAAATAAAGCAAACGATCGACCTCTACAGGCAGCAAGAAATAAATACACTGTGATGACTGATATAACACAACGGATCAATACACAGGATAGGTGACATACAATATCTCAGCACAGATAATGGTGTTCAGTCCCCAAAGTGTTAAGTGCATTAATCAGTCAGCCTCAGATGTGGAGGTTTGGCACGCCCAAGTTGGTAATGGGAGGTGCTGAGTAGAAGTAGTCAACACAGTGTTCTGGAAATATAAATGCCGTAGCCCAACTGTGACCAAATGTGGATTAAGCAGAACAGTAATCCTAAATAGCCCCCACGGGCGTACCTAACGGGAAAACTGATTCTGCGAGTGCGAGTGTGGATAGCCCCCACGGGCGTAACGGAAACCGACCTGAAATGCAAGAGCTGGCAATTAGCCTACACAGGCGTAAAACCGGAGACCAGCAATAGCGATAATAGAGCCAATAGCCCCTACGGGCGTATCCAATGAGAACCTGCCAGAGCTTGAGCCTTCCCTTTGCTGCCACACGAGCCCAGAAGCCACAGATGATCTCACCCAGTAAACTTAACATAAGAGCGAGAGCCAACGGCGCCCTACCGGACCAACTTAACGTGACTACTCTGCAGTAGGATAGAGTGAGTCGCCGTCCATAAAGCAGCCGACTCGGCAGACGTAGCACAGCGAGTGAGGCTCTATACTGAGGACCAAAGGTAGCGAGAGTTAAGCAGCACTGCAAGGGTTAATATGCACGTTTAAACACAATGCTCAATATGGTATCGAAGCTCTGCAAGCGTACGAAGGCTCACGGAGGAAAGCACAGCTCTGCAAGACAGTACGGGACACTGCACTGATCGGAGGCAACACAAGGCTGGAGTGATCACACGGCAGCTAGATAAACGGCAACAGCAGAGGAAGAATGTCTCGGCGGGACAACGAGAACAGACAGGTCACTGGAACAGGCTGGAAGTCGATCATGGAGCAGGAAGTCAGCCAGGCCGGGTCGTAGCACGAAGGAGGTACTCATACAAGCCAGGTCATACACGAGAAGGAACGTCAGCCAAGCCAGGTCAGGAAACGGAGGTAGTTCGCAGACAAGCCGGGTCAAATACGATCAGGAACACTGGAGCGTAGTCAGGACAAGCCAAGTCGGTACACAAGAATCCGGAACACAGGAACACAGTAACAGCAATACTGGCTCAGAAACACCACAAAAGGGCATCTGACAGGTGTCCAGGCCAGGCATAAAAAGGTCACCAGGGGCGGGCCACAGCGACTCAGCAAATCAGAGCGAACCACAAGCGAGAGTGACAAGAGAATCACAGGCACTGTGATAGTTATGAGACTATTTACACATTCAATATTATCTTTCACACTCAACACTCTCTGGGACATTATATACATTAATTTTACATTCTCCATCTGACATATCAGGGGTTGAGGCACATGATTACTTACAGATCATTCCCATGGATATCTCACCAAGACCTGACCTGTAGTCTGTTTCCCCCTTGAATGTAGTGAGACAGTATATGTGGATGAGTCATGCTCAAAACCAGTTAATGAGGTATACCTGATAGGATTTCTGTAGTCCAATTACTAGATATGGTATTAATAACTAACACCTTCCCTTATATATTTACCCATGCTGCTGAACTAATAGCTCTAACACACACATGTTCCCTATTTGTAAACAGTGACGTGACTATTGTGACTCCAAGTACGTTTTTGGTGTGGACCTTGATTTTGGAATTATATGGAAAAATGGAGGATTTGTGACAGCTGACAGAAAAGGAATTTCATATTTATTTATTTACATATACACATATGCCCAGTTGGTTAACCCCTTAGTGACCGCCCGCACGTGCACGCGTCTGGCACTTAACGACCACCGAACATTTTTTTTTTCATTTTTAAAACGATTTCCGGGACGTACATGTATGTCCTCTGTCCACCTGGGACATCCGTTCGGGATGTACATGTATGTCGTTGGGCGGTAAGGGGTTAGTGATCTGTTGGTTTCTTTATTATTGCCATACATCATAGCAGTAGTTAAATGCGAGGACCATAGTACAGATGACTATGATACCTCCATTTCCATCCTCAATTTAACCCCTTCAGTGCCAGCGGCTTGGGCCATTTCCTGTACCCTGTAGGCCAGCCTGCATCTAGTGCATACTGGTACTTTCAGTCTACCAGTAGGCAGTGGAAACAGGCTGGGGAATGGGACTGCCGAGGGTACGTGGAGGGGGGATTGGAGGCATTTTGCGTGCATGCCACAAGGGTGCCCAATGCACTGCAAAGAAATGCATTGGACTCCCTGTTGCACACAAAGAGTTGTTTTTTATTATTTTTTTTTATTCATACCTCGTTGGGGAGGCGGTATCAGGAACACTCCTGGTGTCCCCCATCAAGGTCTTTAAAAAAACAATTATGAAAAAAAAAGTGTGTGTGTGTCACAGGGGGTCCAACTCACTGCAAAGCACTGCGTTGGACCCCCCCCCCCCCCCGTGGTACGTGCAGTTTTTGGGGCTTTTTCCCTAATTTTTTTTGTGTACACCTCAATGGGGCCATCAGAACCCACACAATGAGGTCTGAATAAAAAAATAAATGGGCAAAAAAATAAATAAATAATCCTTTGTGTGCCACGGGGGGGTCCAGTGCATTGCAAAGCACAAAGGGTTGGGTTTTTTTATTGTTACTTTGTAATCAGATGGCCACCAAACAAGCTCTGATTACACAGTAATGATAAAAAGTCCTGTGTGTGTCACAGGAGGGGGGGGTCTACATTGAACCCCCCCTCCCCGTGGCATACACAGGATTAATTTTTATTTATTTTTATTATATACCACATTGAGGGGCATCAGGTCCCCTCCTGACCCCCCACGAGGTCTTAGTAAAAAAAAAAAAAAAAATGTCCACAAAAGAAGTGACCCTGTGAGTGCCAAAGGGTTTCCAGTTGATTGCAAAGCAACGCACTGGAACTTTGTGGACCTCAGAGGGTTATTTTTTTATCATTACTTTGTAATCAGAGCTTGTTGGGGGGCCATCATGACCACTCCTGATGGCCCCCCCAACAATCTCTGATTACAAAGTAATGATAAAAGCCCTGTGTGTGCATTGGACCCTCCCCCCCTGAGGCACACACAGGGTTAATGTTTGATTTTATTTTTTTTTATTATAGACCTCATTGAGGGGTATCAGGACCCCCCTGATCCCCCAATGAGGCCTTAGAAAAAAAATTGTCTTCAAAATAAGTGTCCCTGTGAGTGCCACAGGGGTCTCCAGCGCATTGCAAAGCAATGCACTGGACCCTTGTGGCACTCAGAGGGTAATTTTTTTTCATTACTTTGTAATCGGAGCTGATCACAAAGTAATGATAAAAGCCCTGTGTGAGCCACAGGAGGGGGGCTGCATTTGACCCCCCCCCCTAATTATAGACCTCGTTGAGGGGCATCAGGCCCCCCTGATCCCCCCCCAGTGAGGTCTTACAAAAAATAAACATGTCCCCAAAAGAAGTCACCCTGTGAGTGCCACAGGGGTCTCCAGCACATTGCAAAGCAATGTGCAGGGAACCCATGCAGCACTCACAGGGTTACTTTTTTTTTTATTATTAATTTTTCAGACCTCATGGGGGGACATCAGGACCCCAGTTTTTGATCTCCCAGCCGATTGTGCTGGGAGATCAATAAGGCAACCGCAGGAGAGCTAAAGCTCTTCTGCCCTTCTCTCCTACCTCCGGTAGGAGTGAATGGGACCAGGGTAACTTTCCTAACGTCATTGGTGATCATGTCACTGATGACGGGAGGCTTCCCCCGATCCCACCCACTCCCACCTGGAAGTTCGGGTAGGAGAAAGGGGAAAAAAGAAGCTGCACTTCTCCTCTTGCTTTATTGATCTCCCAGCGGCTGGGAGATCAATAACTCATGCCCCCCTCCCCAAGAGTGCCAGGCAATTTTTTTTTTAAATGTGGCCATTGCATGCCGGTTATACTGGCTTATGCAGTGACTGCATTTTACCTGTGCATTCTCGTACGTGGTAGGGGTCTAGGGGTCAATATTCATTGCAAGTATTGGCCTCAAAAGATGACCTACAATTTTGATAAAAGGAGGGTCTGACACTAGACCATACTGGTCTTTGGTCAGACAAGGAGGGTAGAATAGGGATACCATAAAACAGCTACCCCAATTATTTTAATCAGTCATTTTCAGGGATTTAGCCACATAACTAAACATTATGTGAGTTTTATTGCTGTTGAACAATGTGATACATTTATATACACACTACACAGACTGATCTCCTAAAAAGAGGGACAGCAGGGTGAAAACAAGGGATTTGAGTCTGAAAGAGAGACTATACCTCCTAAAGGGGGAATTGGGAGATCTGCACTCCAACCTGGACACAGGACAAATGAATCTGGAGAAAGCCTACGATTGAGCTTGAGGAAGAGGGAGTCTCTGCCTCAAAGACCCTGTATTTTTGAAGTGCCCAGGAGGAAGTTCAAACTCATGGTTCCTTCGTCTATATTGAACTTAAGAGAAAATTCTCATTGTTCGTATAGCCATCAGTTTATCTGTTTATAAACTGGCCTGTGTAAATTAAATACTTGCCCTAAATAGTTTATTCAGTTATACAGAAACAAGTGCCAGTAGGCCATGAAACGTCCTACTAATTCTCGGTAACGCCGCACCCCAAAACAAAATATCATAGCTGTCAACTGTCCCGATTTTGGGGCCTAATCCCGTTGTCTCGCCGCAATAGCAGTATGTCCCGCTCCCCAGGCCTCTGCTCCACTTCCATGCTCCTTTCAATTCATGTCACACTTTCCACTTGCTCAATCAAAAAATTAAACTGCTCATGTGCATTAAGTTACTACATAGCATGCGCACGCACACACGCAGCGCACACCATACTCCACCTTTGGCCACCTCTTGAGTTAGTCCTTCTCTCTACTCGCTGCGCACAGACACCGGCGCTGAGACAAGGTACTGACATCAGACTACTTAACAACCATATGTGAGTCATACCTGACCAGGTACTCCCCGATTCTGACTCATTATGATTTAATTTTTAACATGAAAGGCGTTGGTAATGCCGGGGGGGGGGGGGTGTGTGCGCAATTCATGTGGAAAAATACTTAGCTGTCTGTGTCAGAGACTGCCTGGCCTGCTAGTGGCATGCGGCACCATTGTTCAGAGAGGAGTGACTCGTGTTGTCAGACGTTAGTATTATTAGTAAGAGTCTCAGCTGTTCAAATGCCTTGTTACCTGGGCTGGCTTGCTGCTGTGGCAATTATCTCTATATCTTACTTGTTTAATGTTTTGGAAATTGTAGTCCATTAACCGCTGGTGAGGCGTAGCTTGCAGTCCCGACACAAAATCCAGTGAAACATATCAGGATGTGCCCACAGCTCTACCATGTTGTTAAAACCCACATCCTGGCACTTTCTAGGGTGGGTTTTAAAATGCCTTTAATGAAAGCCATACTAATGAGGAATGCCCACTCAATGGCTGAAACTAGGGAGCCAAGTTCCTTTCAGTTCTGTGGAAGCACTTATGAATTTAATAATACATTGTGTCTTCCCCAAATGACTGACATTACAGCTACTTGTCTTTAATTGTCGGACTGGCTCAGTTGTCTTTTCATATACACTTGACTGGACATGACTTTTACACCTAGTCATCACCATAAAACCCTATATACACAGAATGCCCTTTTCTCTTTATTGATGGCTCGTGTGTTTACTTTTCAGCAGTGCTTCCTTCTCCTCTCAGTTCTTAAGATAAAAATTGAGTCTTAACCCTTTAAGTGCCAGAAGAGTATCCAATGCATTACACTGCAATGTGTTGGATACCTCTTGGGCACTCATAGGGTTAAATGGCAGAATGAAAAGTGAAACTGTAAAATAATAACCTCAGCTCAACTTGTGTTTTTTATTTTTTAGCCTCATATCACAGCTGGTTCTCAGCTTTGTGGGTTTCTTTTGTTCTCGCAAATATTTACAAAGTATTTAATGACTTATTTACTATTTATTTAGTTAAACATGCATATAAATATTCACTCTCTCTCTCTCTCTTTTTTAGTCATACAAGAGTTGTATACAGTGTGTAAGATATATAATATATATATATATATATATATATATATATATATATATATGTATATATACGCACACATCGCTTATTACTTTACCCAAATCATTATAGACGACAGAGCAGGGCCACATACATACCTGGGAACTGTACGGTTTCCCCCCGGAGACTCCGGATTTCAGACTGAATTACCGGGTCTCCAGGGCAATGTGTGGATCACTGGGTGGGCAGAGTTTAAATAGAAACTCTGCCCACTTGTGCTCTGTCCCGCCTGATTCCTCCCACTCCCCGCCCTCTTAGATACATTTTGCAGGTTTTTTTGGTCCCGCCCCCCTGCAACTAAGCCCCGCCCATTTTATGACGCGAATCACGTCATTTTCCTATCAGGTCAGCACTGACAGGGTTACCCTCCAGGTAGCCCTGTTTCAAAAGTTCCCAGGTATGGCCATATACCAATGTATACCTCTTAAGTGTCCCTTATTAGGAGGGACAGTCCCTGTTTCAGACACAAATCCATATGTCCATCTCTCCTCATTTCTCTTTTTAGGAGATCAGACTGTGTGGTGTGTATATAAGTGTATCACATTGCTCCACAGCAATAAAACTCATATTCATATTGATTTAAACTTCAGTATATATATGTTTATAAATTAATCTGTGTAAATAAAATATTTTGGTCTTGCACTAAATCATTTATTCAATTAAACACAGAGGCATCATTACATCATGAAATAATCAAAAAATTCTCGGCAATGCCCCGCCCACCAGCCACACCCAAAAAAATACATTTGTCCCTCTTTGGCCGTTTGAAATATTGGGAGGTATGAAATATCAACTAAAATAAAACATTTCCCTCTTTGGTCATTTCAATTGTTGAGGGTATGGTAATATAGTGGAATGTTATTGTGCGCTAACATGTTTTCATTGTTCTTATGACTGAATGCTCTTACTCATCACATCAGTTAATACAGTTATCTATATATCTTTACTTGCCTAATCAAATGAATTATGTTTTACAGCCAGACAATTCCCGCCACTTTAAAGTGTGAGGTCACGTGACTATAAGAATTCGCGCAATCCGGCTCAGCTAGGGATGTACGTAATTACGTCACCGCCAGACTCCCGTACGTACAAGCAGTATGCAGAATGTGGTGCGGTTCTTATGAGGTGAGAGTACGATGACTCGTCGCGTTTCTGCCCTTTCTCGCTGCAAAGGCTGGTGTTTAGGTTACAACTGGGGCATTTTTCACTTCATACGTCAAACCCGATAACGTGTTAACTGCATAGGGACGGATAAGGGTGCGCATGCGCTTCGGATTATCAATTGTCTATTTACGCATGCGCAGCGTAGAAGCGTTCTGTTTCGACTACACTGGCTACAGTTATTCCACGCATGCGTAGCAAAGAAAGTTTGTTTTCCATCTTTGCGCAAGCGCAGTACGTACATTGGCTTACTGTAATTAAACGCTCCAGCTGTATTTGTTGCGCATGCGCAGTGCCGTCTTTTGTATTACACATGCGTGGAGCGGCTCTGCAGGGTTTCTTTACTGCCAGATAGTGATCCCTATTTACCCTCCATATGGTGCAACATAGTGAGCTGTTCTTGTTGGTGATTTCCAAGGGGCATTAGGCGGTCCCGGGGGAGGGGGTTGGATCGCGGAAGATACAGGTACCACGTCTCTCGAGTATAGGAAGAAGGGGGACCCCTGGGAACCAGAGGGGTGGGAGTGGCTAGAACCAGGAACTGACAGCTGATTAATTCATGGAATGCATACTTCCTGTGATTATGTGTGTGTGTGTGTGTGTTGATTGGTGCGAGGGGATCAATACTGATACTATATCATAGCGAAGTAGAAGTGCGTATTAACCCTCTATGGACAACTGGGGTGAGCATGTCTTTACGAAACAATGCGTTGCATACCCCTGTGGTCCTTAAAGGGGTAAGTGATTTTGTATGCATGTTTATATTGACACAAGGCAGTACCTGTATATTGTACTTGTATATTGTGCATGCTTTTACTATATGAATATGAGAGTGCAGGCTATGCATCTGTATGCATTACTTAATATTGTGAAATACTGTACACCATTACATTGTTTAAAACAACAACAACTTTCATTTCAAAGTTAATGGAATTCTATTTTTATTAGTGTTTGGCAAGCCCATGTGTTAGCCCAGATGTATAAAAACATTACATTTCATGACCTATACTCAACATTGTTCTCAAAGATCTCATTTAGCATTTACGCATACTGGTACATTTTATTTGTGTTTGTGGTTATTATAATTGATGTTTGTATCTGAGTCCCCTGCTTTATGGACAGTGTTATACACCAAAACTATAATTGAAAATCCGCAAATGGTCTCTGGACATATGCTTTTGTGTATGTCTATTTGTGAGGCCTTTTAAAACAATTTTTAAATAGACTTTAAAACCACCTACGTTTGATAGCCAGTCTTCATTTAAAACTATAATTTGTGATATAGATTTGTGTACCTGTCAATTTATATAAATGATCCAGTATTTCCTGGTAGGAAGTGACAGTTGGAAGGGATGGTGAAATGTTAGTATGTGACACACCAGGCTGTTCAAACCAGTTCTACTTAACTTGCATAAAATGACAAAGATAAATATCTAGTAAATCACACTTCTAAAAGAATAGTTAATATAACTATAGATGATGTTGAATACCCTCTCAGTTCACCTAAGCTGTACAGTGTTCACTATATAAACGCACATACTTACACATGTGCCTTAGTTTAAATGAGGAAACTTGAATACATGTGTTGTGTACATATTGATGTTTGTTTACAACTGGACAGGTCTCGTGTTTATGTATATGTGTGTGTGTACGTGTGTATTTATGTATATCAAAGAAACAGCACTCAGTGGACTTGAGATCAGTGCAAAACGAGTAACATTTATTGTGACTGTTTTTACACTATTTCAAGTCCAGTGAGTGTTGTTTTTTTGGACCTTTATTTATTGCACCCTGGCATTTGTTCTGTTATCTGGAGTGCTGCTATATGTATTTACGTTAATTAACTTGTCTTTGTCCCTCTAAAGGTGCACGTCCTAAGTCACAGCGATAGCTTGTTCACCTCTCATACAGTTGCTGAAACAACCTGTGTCCTGATTGTCCTACTTCTGTAACAGGTGAGACAGAACAGAAAATATTACTTCATATAATGGATTCATGGTGGATTTGAGCTTGTGTGTATTTAGGTGATAATGGAATATTGTCATGTATGTGTTTTTGAGTTCCTCATTCAGTTGGACAAAGTGCACATTTTAGCAGGTAGTGTTAGTTTAATGGAGTTGCTGGTTTTACTGTGTAGTGGGCAGGAGGGTGATATATTTTTTTAGTTCCTCTGTGTAGTAGAAGTTTTTAATGATGTTTGTTTCCTCTCTCAGGAGAAGGTCCCTCGGGCTCCTTTCTCCGCTCCACAAGAACTATCAACCTGGCGATGTCGCGAGTACCCAGTCCCCCTCCCCCGGCTGAGATGTCAAGTGGTCCTGTAGCGGAGAGCTGGTGTTACACACAGGTGAGAGACCACTGTACACCTTGGGTATTGGGTTGATTTGGATGCAGCTGTATTAGGATGATCAACTTACCGCATTAATGTAGATTGTGGAAGAGACCTCCGTTTGACCCTCTTGTGTCTTACCTCAGATTAAAGTCGTGAAGTTTTCTTACATGTGGACCATCAACAATTTCAGCTTCTGCCGAGAAGAGATGGGGGAGGTGATCAAGAGCTCCACTTTCTCCTCTGGAGCCAATGACAAACTCAAATGGTGAGTAGAAATAATTATGCCTTGTGGTAAAATGTGATATACATGCTCTTTACAGGATTTTCATAAGGAACTGTTTAGGAAAATATAGTGCATGACCGTTTAAAAATAATATAAATAGGAAAAAAGTATTGGTTTAACAGTGGTCCTCTGGTCTTCTACCCACAGGTGTCTTCGGGTTAATCCTAAGGGTTTGGACGAGGAGAGTAAAGATTACCTGTCCCTCTATCTCCTGTTAGTCAGTTGTCCAAAGAGTGAGGTCCGGGCGAAGTTTAAATTCTCCATCCTCAATGCTAAGGGAGAGGAAACTAAGGCCATGGGTAGGTTTGCTCACTTCTCTAACACTCAAATCTACTCCTTAAATGGTTAGTAATATTTCCAAACACAAGCAGCTCATATCATTTGTCATAGTGAAAAGTACTGATGTCTGAGTCTCTCAAAGTTTATAACTTGCTAGTAATGCTCTAATTATATAATGAATTGTACCCCTCCCATCCCTTTTCCCATTTGGAAGCCACTTTCCCTCATCTAAAAACCCAACATCGGAGTAGACAGATCACAATGAGGGACAGTCTTCCCTCTGTCAGGATAAGGAAAACCTCCTTCATCAAGGACAGGTTTTTCCTAATATTGCCTGAAGATTGTCCATCGTAGTGATCCGCTCTCAGATCTGAGTGAGAGATGCTGACAACTGGAAATGGAGTGAGAGGAGTAAAATTCATTATATAATTACAGCATAATTAGCAAGTTATTAACTTTGAGAGCCTCAGACACCAGTACTATTCACTATGACAAATGATATGAGCTGCTAGTGTTTGGAACATTACTATCCCCGATGTATTAAGAAGTTAGGAAGGAATTATGGGGCAAGCCATCTGCACTATAAGGGAAGCATAAAACACTCTTAGGAGGTTAAATCAGTGTAATTTGGGGATTTTTTTTTTTTTTTTGTGTTCCCTTATTGTACAGTTGATTTTTCCCCCAGTATTTTTATTTTTTTTATTTTATTTCTGTATATAAGCCACTGTGTCTTCTTTTTAAAGTCTAGTCTTTTCCATGTCCTCTTCTGCAGAGAGTCAGCGAGCCTATCGCTTTGTGCAAGGCAAGGACTGGGGCTTCAAGAAATTCATCCGCAGAGATTTCCTGCTCGATGAGGCCAATGGTTTACTCCCAGATGATAAACTGACTCTGTTCTGTGAGGTATATCTATATTCACATTTCATTTGGCTGAAAGCTCCCATGTGTTTTATAAATATTTTTTTGCACAAGCAATGATGACAAAAAGTCTTGCTTGACATACCACAGAGATGGATCACCAAGCTTAGTGCTTCAAACTTTCCCAAAGAGTGGAGTATTTCTAGTGCAAACTACTTGCACTGTTAGGGGACGATTAAAAAATATTAACACCTTAAGCACCAGAGGGGGGGTGTGTGCAACTAATTGTTTTGCACACCTCTCTGGTCCTAAAGTGAATAATTGATTTTTAAATAGGGTTTTTAACCACCGGATGCTCAAAGTCTCCAACATTAATTGGAATTTGTGTGTGTTCCCTTTAGTGCTATTACTTTGTTCCGGAATTGCTCTATTTTGTTTGTGCATATGACCTGGTATTTGGTGTTTGTTTTCCAGCACTCTTTTCACAGGAAGTGTAGATTTTTGTTATGCTTACCCCTCTGAATGCCAGAAGGGTACTCATAACATTGCAAAGTAATGCATTGGGCTCTGCTATGAAACTCAAAGGACTGAAGGCATTCGATCACCAGAAAATGTAAAAGTATTCAAATCCGTTACAATATTATGCACTCCTACACATTATTTAATTTTTTTTTTTTTCTTCTTATGGTAAAGAACTAAAATCTCTTAGCATAAAAGGATAAGTGACCACTCATAGCCACTTCATCAGGCCTGTCTTTAAAAGAAGTATACATTTTTAGGTGGTAATGTCCCTTTGTAACTGCAGTGGACTGTGCAATATGGGGAGGAGTTAAAAATAAATTATATAATATGTGGGCAATAATAAATACCTATGTCTTTTGTGGAGGAAAAAGCACAATTGTTTTAATGATTGGTATGAATAAATATGTGGGATTTTAATACACTGTCTTCCTTTCATGAATGTTTTCTGAGATCATCATCAGAGAACATCCTCTAAAGGAGAGGTATCCCGTTGTATTGCAAGGTTACTTAGCCGTCTTAAAACATAGCCAAATTTCCACGACTGTAACAACAACAGAAAAAGATTAAGGATTACCTTGGGCATTGAATGAAGAGACAAGCATGGTGCCCAGAAGAATGCAGGACTGTTGCGCGATGTAGATGTGTTTTTATTTACCTGTTTGAAAGCCAGAGATGAATAAGCAGGTTAAGATTGTAGCTGACCTTGCTCATTCCTTGCAATGCGTTGGACACTACTTTTGATTCTTAAGGGTTAAAGTACATTGCTGTCAGACTGCAAGATTTGTTTTGTACATATATTAAAAGAAGGCTATTAGACTGTGACATAAACATATCCTTTTATTGAGTGTTTTATCAAGAATCTGTGCGATAACAATATCCTGTCTCTCTGACTTCCCTAGGTTAGCGTGGTGCAGGACTCTGTGAACATTTCTGGTCAAAATACAATGAACATGGTCAAAGTACCTGAATGCCGCTTGGCTGATGAACTCGGAGGGCTATGGGAGAACTCGCGGTTCACTGACTGTTGCCTGTGTGTTGCTGGCCAAGAGTTTCAGGCACACAAAGCCATCCTGGCAGGTCTGTGCTGTGTGGGGAACTGTTCCTCCCTCTTCTATTTATTAGAGCACATTTTGTAAATGTAGAATAAATACTTATTGAATTTGTATTAAACATGTTTGTTCTCTTACTCCCTCCTACATGGTGACATTACCAGGTTTCCTGTGCTCAGGGTGGACTCAGTGGGTTAACCCATTGAGTTCCAAAGGGGTATGTGACACATTGCTTTGCAATGCGTTGCATACCCCTCTGGCACTCAAAGGGGTAAGCCTGCTCACTCCAAAGTGTTTTGGGGTTTTGTGTGGGGACTCTCCCTATCCTTGACTGGGTCCATCTTCATTTATGTCACTATATGTCACCATATTGAGGAAGCTCAATAAGAGCAGTTTTGCTAAAAATCAACTGCACAATGGGGGGGGTGCAAATGAAAAAAGAATGTGTGTAAGCTCCTTAACCCCTTAACGAACGTGGGACTTGCCAGGCCCATCACCATTTTCATTTTTCCCCGTAAGGAATGGTGTTGGTCATGGCACAGCCTTTGTATTTACAGTGCTCCTGCGCTTTACTAAAAATGGGGTGTGATACTGACTGCTCCAAGCCTGGAGTGGTCTGTCTCAGACCCCCGCTCTGCTCGCTGGAACACGTAACCAGTCAAATGTGGCGGTGGATCAGCAAGGATCTAATGGGTCCTCAAGGGAAGGTAACTTCCCTCGACCTCTGGTCCTTAAGGTGTAAAATGATTATGTGGTGGGGATCCACACTGTTTATGAATAGTGCACAATAAGAAATTAGGTAAAAACAAATTTTGCTGATCTCTACCTTACTATTAAAGGGCCAGTTTGCAATATAGTAAATCCCAGCCATAATCTTAAACTGTATTTTGGCATTTATGTTTCCTGAAACACAGATGTTTATTGCCATTTTGTGTAAAATTATTTTCCCTGCTATGTTCTTGGGTAATTACTCTTTGTTATTGTTAATCCCAGTGCTCATACACATGAATGAATGAATGAATGAATGAATATGTTTATTTATATAGCGCCACAAGTGTACGCAGCGCTTTACAATCTCAGAATTTAAACAATACAGGGTTACAGGTGCTTTTTGTAGAGTGAAACATTGGGTGCGAGGTCCCTGCCCGAAAGCTTACAATCTAAAGTGATGTCTTCTTTGAAAGTTGTCCAGCCAGGCTGAAAAGTACCCGATTGGTTGGTAATCTCCTTGTGTATGGGTCGGGCAAGTCAGTCTGGTCAATTTTCTTTGATTGACCAGTTTAAAAAATTTAATTGTTTTTGTGTCCTCTACAGACCAAAACACCGTAATCTTGCCTGGGGCTGTGTGATCATGTTGTTCATACTTGATCTGGAAAGCCCCAAATACCTGCATAGATGTGATTGCTGATTGGATACAAGCCAAACCTCCCTATTTAAGGGCATCTTATACAGTACTTTTTCCCTAAATTGCTTTAACCATTAGGATACACTGGTTGTTATTTCCTGCAAAAATAAGTTTTTTCATTTTCTTCATTTATAGCGCGTTCACCAGTGTTCAGTGCGATGTTTGAACATGAAATGGAAGAAAGTAAAAAGGTAGGAGTTTTTTCTTTTCTCTCTTGTGAGACTAAATTGTAGATGATGCCGCACCTGAGCGAGAAGTATCTGTGGCTGAATTATACCGGTTTCTTTTTCTCTTCACCCCAACATACATGCTGATTAACTCTGACTGCTCCTTCTCTTTGCTGGATTGGATAGTAACCAGTTTCTTTCTATTGTTCTGACTGAGTAGGGATGGTGTTATTAATGTTTCCAGAGGCAAAGCCGATATTTCTTGAGAGGGGTTTTCCAGAAAAATATGCAATAATAATACTTAAATCCCTATCTAACCAACTACATCTCAAGTCAACCCTTTGAATGCTAGATAGGTCTTAAAAACATTACAGATCAATTCATTGAGACCTCTCTGGCATATAAATGGGTTGAAAACCCTATTTAATTTGATGGGGCTTGTAGTTTTTCTCCAGTTGTTCAGTTAGGAGTTTAGCTGCTTAACTACCAAGGTTTACTCCTGCTGGGAGATAAAACCTGAAATGTAACATTTGAATGGATTATTTATTTATTTTATTGGACACTGTGGAGCAGCTTGAGCTTTAGACTGCTGCTCTCCTTAGTAAGAGTTTGCAACAGTGCTACATGGTGACCTGAATAGAAAACTGCAATTTAACAAATTTGTATTTACCCTTTGAGTGCTCGAGAGGTATCTGATGGATTGCAGAACAATGTATTGGCTACCTTTCTGTCAATCAAAGGGTTAAAACACCTAAAACAAAAACAAAAAAACTTCTGGTAGTACCTCTGTATATTTATTTATTTATTTTTAATGAACACATATTTTACATTGTCTTATTTCTAAGTAGATATACTAGAGATTCGCATCATAACGAAACAGAATCCACATTAGTCCTGTTATTGGTTCCTGATACAATTTATAATTAAGGGACATTCCCTTCTTGTATATTTGAGCGTCCCAAGCTGTTGGCTAAATTTCTGAGTCTCCGGTCTTATTTATTAGATGTTTGTATTACGGTCAAGTAACCATGTTTATGACCCTAGAACCGCGTGGAGATAAAGGATGTAGAGCCGGATGTGTTCAAGGAAATGATGTGTTTCATATACACTGGGAAGGCTTCCAATCTTGATAAAATGGCAGATGATTTGCTGGCAGCGGCAGACAAGGTGAGACTTGGGATGATACATAAAAGCATCTTATGATCCGGACAGTGTCTCGAAATAATAATAATAATAAAAAAAAAAAAAAGTCACCAGCATTTGAAGTGAAGTATGAGACCCCCTTAAAGTGGAACTTCAGCTTAATACAAGTTTGCATATTTGAAAACTGCCTATGTGTCATGTTAAAGGGATAGTAAGACTTCATTTTATCTTTATTTTATTTTGTAGGCATTAAAAAAACATGAAGAACGATATAAGTCTTATCTCTCAGACCTTTATGGTTTAAGAGATATTCACAAGCAAAGTTTCCCCTCCCGCCCCTTTTACCTAGTGTAAGCCATCTCTTCTCAGATGTGGAATCTGGTTGTAAGACCAGACAGATAACAGAAGGGGACAATCTTCTTCCTATGAGAACAATTAAATCTCTGCCCCGCTTGACAAGTTTTTCAGGTTTTTCCCTTATCTTAATCAAAGATTGTCCCTCTCTGCAATCTATCTAGGCACCTCCCTTCTGATCTGGCTGAACAGTGTTACATCAGTAAAAGGGGAGGGAGGGGGATACTTTGTCATTGAATTATTCTTGAACTACAACTCTGATAGAATTGAAATAACTCTCCAAAATCCAAATACTATGATTATTAATTAGAGCTGCTTTTATTATGAAACATTACTATCCCTTTAAAGGGTTAGTATACCTTGACACCAACGTAGCTCCGATTGATCCTCAAATAAAGAGGATCATGTAACTCTTTAGTTTAATGTGCTCCATGTTGTAGTTCAGTTGAAATTCTCTGGTAAAGGATTCCCCTCCCTCCCCTTTCCCCTGCGTTACGCTGCATCTTTTAGCTGGCCGCATGGAGTGCAGCAAGGGACAATTTTCATTGAGCATAAAGAAAATCCTGCCCTCCTTCAAGGGGGCAGGGTTTTCCCATATACTCTGTGAATGAAGATTGGTCCCATGACTGGACTCCACATCTAAGGGGAGGCGGCTTGCAGGGTAATCCAGGCGTTGACCCCTTGCTCATGGTGCCTAGAGAGATTGGCTGCACCTCACTGACGAGGCCCAACAAGGCCAAACGTACGTCTGGGGTTGGCTGCTTCTCTTGTTCTTGGTTGAGGTGCCTTTTGGTAGGATCGGTATGATGTATCCCTTTAACCAAAAGCCAGCAAACATACAGTTCAGGAGATATTCACAGTTCTTTTCATTTGCTAATGTATGGTAATTGTGGCACCGTGCGGCATCAATTACATTTTCATATGCTAATTTATCAAATCAATTATGTTTCATATAAAGCCTTTTCAGCGACATGTCATATGCTAATGCAGGGTTCAATGATGTTTCATATGATAATGCAACTTTGTGCAGTACCAGGAAATGTTTGTCCAGAAATGTGTGTCCAGAAATAAAAGTGCAAATATCTCCTAAATTGTATATCTGCTGGACTTTTGGTTAAAGGGATAGTAATGTTTCATAATAAAAGCATCTCTAATTAATATTCATAGTATTTGGACTTTGGAGAGTGTTATTTCAGTTCTCTCAGAGTTGTAGTTCAGGAGTAATTCAATGACAAAGTATCCCCCTCCCGCCCCTTTTACTGATGTAACACTGCTCAGCTCAGAGCAGCAGGGTGTGTCCAGGTAGATTGCAGAGAGGGACAATCTTCAATTAAGATGAGGGAAAAAGCTGAAAAACCTGTCACGAGGGACAGAGATTCCATTGTTCTCAGAGTAAGAAGATTGCTCCTTGATATGAGCTGTCTGGTGTCTGGACTGGATTCCACATCTGAGGGGAGGTGGTTTACACTAGGTAAAAGAGATGGGAGGGGGATACTTTATCATTCAATTACTCTTGAACTACAACGCTCACAGTAATGAAATAACACTCTATGGCTCAAATACTATGAAGATTAATTGGAGCTGTTTTTGTGAAACATTACTGTCCCTTTAATGGGGATGTATCGCCTCATAAAGGTTTTGTTATTGAAGTAGTATTAGGAAAGCTTTTTTTTTTTTCCTCCTCCCCTAAATGTAAGTTTTAAAGCTATTGAATCTTCTCTGATGTGCACTTCAGCATAATGGGCACTCTGAATCTTCAGCACAGCTCTTCTTCTCCTCCCACGTCCCTCAGGGAGCTGGTTCATGCTTCTCTTCGGTGTAGTGTGAATGGCTTTATCATTATATCAAGTTTGCATATCTGAAAACTGCCTATATGTCATGTTAAAGGGTTAGTAATACCTTGAAACCAATGTAGCTCCAATTGATCCTCTATAATGAGGATCGTGCAACGCTTTAGTTTTTAATGTGCTACATGTTGTAGTTCCCCTCCCTCCCCTTTCCCCTGCATCATGCTGCATCTTTTAGTTGGCTGGATGGAGTGCAGCGAGGGACAAATTTCATTGAGCACAAGGAAAATCCTGCCCTCCTTCAAGGTGGGGTAGGGGGTTACTTATACTCTATGAATAAAGATTGGTCCTGCGACCGAACTCCACATCTAAGGGGAGGCGGCTTGCATGGTAATCCAGGTGTGGACCCCTTGCTCACAGTGCCTAGAGAGAGCGGCTGCACCTCACTGACGAGGCCCAACAAGGCCGAAACGTACAGCTGGGGTTGGCTGCTTCTCTTCTTCAGAGAGGAATTGCCTGACACTTGGTGGTTGGACTACCTTTTGGTAGGATCAGTATGATGTACTTTAGGATATTTTCTCTCTGTGAAAGGTACTAGTGAGCTAAAAGATACTGCATCTTGGGTAGGATACTTATCTTATAGAGCCTCATCAATTCAAGGGCATGCACGTTCCCAGTTGAGAATCTCTGAGTAGCTCTTTGAGGCTTGCAGGCTGTAAAAGGGGCTGGAGGGGGATCCTTTACCAGTGAATTTCTATTGAACTAGGACACAGAACATATTAAAATAGAGATTTACATGATCCTCTTATAGGAGGATCAATCAGAGCTGCGTTGGCTTCAAAACCTTACTATCCCTTTAACCAAAGGCCAGCAAACATACAGTTCATTTCAGTTCTTTTCATATGCTAATTCTGGCACTGTGCAACGTCATTAACATCTTCATATGCTAATAAATCAAATTAATTATGTTTCATATGTTAATGAAGCCTTTTCAGTGACATGTTGTATGCTAATGCAGGGTTCAGTGATGTTTCATATGATAATGCAGCTTTGTGCAGTACCAGGAAATGTTTAATTTCACTTTGTCCAGAAATAAAATATATAAAATATCTCCTAAATTGTACATCTGCTGGACTTTTTTTTTTTCAAATGTAAGTACTTTTAAAGATATTGCATCTTCACTGCTGTGCACTTCCACATAATGGGCACTTGGAATCTTCAGCACAGCTCCTCCCACCTCCCTCAGGGAGCTGGTTCACACTTCCCTTTGGTGTGGTGTGAATGGCTTTATCATTATATCAGGCTCCAATTAGCATTATACTGAGGTTGCAACCTCAGTATAATGCTAACCGGAGGTTGTTGTAACTATAGAAGCCATTCAAACCACACCAGATGGAAGCGTGAACGCGCTCCCTGGGTCAGCTGGGAGGGAGATGGGAGAATTAGGAAATGAGCAAGAGCTTTGCAGATGATTCAGCGTTTTATATTATGCTGACCAGGACAGCTTGAAGATAAAATATCTTTAAAAGTACGTACAGTTTGAAGAAAAAAAAAACTGGTTTCCTAATACTACTTTATTAACAAAACCTATGGTAAGAAATTTTTATAAGGTAATACATCCCCTTTAACA
Source organism: Rhinophrynus dorsalis (assembly GCA_037306005.1). Taxonomy (NCBI): domain Eukaryota; kingdom Metazoa; phylum Chordata; class Amphibia; order Anura; family Rhinophrynidae; genus Rhinophrynus; species Rhinophrynus dorsalis. The sequence continues at coordinate 130,219,056 of CM074727.1, read as the reverse complement.
TGACGCAGGCAGGTTTAATGCAGTTTTCAAATATGCAAACTTGAATTAAGGTGAAAGTTCCTCTTTAAAGCCTTATGTTCAAAACGGGAGCAATACTGTCCAAATCCACCACAACATAAATATTCCCATTATGTTTAAATAGGTATTTTAAGAATTTTGAATGGTAGAGATGTCTCCAACAATGTGTGTGTGAGACCTCTCTAGCATTCAAGGGAGTTAAAAGCCCAATATAAATTGATTTGTATTTATCCCATGTGATACAGCTGGTTTGCCACAGAATTAGTCCAGTCTTCTTTTGACTATAGGCCTCTTAACTCAATTTCTTTACCCTACTCTGGCTCACTGGAGTGGAGCAGGGTGCATTTAGGCATGGTGTGCTGTATTCGCAAAATGTGTTCAGTGGGAGAGCATTTGTTTTGTAGGGGAGGAGCTGTGTGCATGGTTTGGAGAGGGGAAGATGGACACTGTGGGTGGTGGGAGTGGTGTGCAGAAAATAAGTGAACATAGAAGGTAGTGTGGTTCACTTCTGACATTGGTGCTTTCTTGCACCGGTTTGTTTATCCGCACTGCATGAAAACTGTCAAGAAAGGGAATACCTGTGTTACCATTAAAATTGGAACTTATATTTGTGACCCGTGAATGCTCGGGTGATCTGCAGTACCTCTCTTCTCAATTTGTATGGCTTTTCTAGCATTCAAGAGGATAAAACACCATTCACATCAATGGACAGTTTGATTTGTGCCCTTTCTCGTAGTTCATGGATGGCCAACCTGAGGCCCTTCAGCTGTTTAGGGTTACAGCTCCCGTTATACTCAGCCAGCTGGCATCTGGTTGTGGATGATGGGAATTTTAGCCTTGAACAGATTGGGGGGGGGGGCAGGTTCCCTGTTACGGTTGTCGTCGTACTTTTAAGTATATCCGCATCAGTTAATAGTTGTTGGCACTAGAGGCAGGTTTGTGTCTGCTGTGAAATAGGTGAGGCCGATGTACTAAGGAGACCATAAGTAAATCTGGAGCATCACTGTGTCAATATTGGGTGCAAGAAGAAATGAGAAAAACTGAGCCAGAATGGTGTGTGGGGTGTAGACAATCCAAGAAATTGGGGAGGTTACATGAGTTGGGAAATTAGCTGAAATTGAATTGTAGCAAATGCAACACATTTTTGTCCACAGTATGCCCTGGAACGCCTAAAAGTGATGTGTGAGGAAGCTCTGTGCAGTAATCTATCCGTGGAGAATGCAGCAGAGATTCTCATCTTGGCCGACTTGCACAGCGCAGACCAACTCAAAACGCAGGCCGTGGATTTCATCAATTAGTAAGTATGGGGAAGGTCAGGATGAGAGTATTGGTGTGAGGTTGTTGGGCTGTTATCACATCCACTAGTCTGGACATCTCAATCTGTGCCCCCCCCCCATCATATGCCCCAAACTCCATTTTCCTGCATACACTTTACAGCATTTTTTTTTCTTATGATCTTTGTTAGGAGCCATGTGGAACAAATGTGGGAAGAAGCATTGAGTCATTAGGGGACCAATAAAAAATTCTATTTATTTTTAAATGACTGTTTTAAAGCACTTGAATTCTAGGTCTCCAATGCATTTCTTTGCAGTTCATTAGACCTCTAGCATTCAGTGGGTCATGATAAATGTAATTACAAGTGCAACACATTTGAGGGAACTTCTGCAGCAGTATTGGGAAGAACTTTCAGAACAATATTTGATTTCCGTTGTGAAAAGAATGCCATGAGTGTGTTCGACTGTTATATCTGCAAAAGGTGGCTACTTTGAGTCAAAAACAGTTTATATTTTGTTAAGGAAAACGATTCCATGATTTCTTTTTAATGTCCAATTGTTTTTGTTCTATGTTTTATTTTCAGAGTACATTGAGACATTAAACTGCGTAAATTTCATTAAAAAATGGGTGTGTGTGTGTGTGTGTGTGTGTGTGTGTGTGTATATATATATATATATATATATATATATATATATATATATATAATATATTATTCTTTTATAACATAATTTGCTAGAATGCGAAGCTCCCTGTGTGCGTAACACGCACATGCAAAGTAGAGACTGCTCAAACTATGCAGTCATGTGCAGTAGAGCCTACCCGAACACGCCTGCCTCCAGTCCGAGGCACAGCCGATCCAGAGCGGGGCACTCTGAACGGCCCGCTGCCTGTCTCTGCTACTGTCTCCGGGGCAGTAGCCAAGGCTGGTGGGTGGCACTTTGGCTCGTGCACACTGGCCTTCAGTATGTGTGTGTGTGTGTGTGTGTGTGTGTGTGTGTGCGTGTATATATAATATAATATAAAAGCAGGTAAATCAGCACTCACAGGACTTCTGATTTGTGAAAAAAAACAAATAGTTATTTTATTGGATCTAATAAAGTAACTATTTGTTTTTTTCACAATCAGAAGTCCTGTGAGTGCTGATTTACCTGCTTTATATAATTTTTTCATCCGGACACCCAGGCATTAACACAAATTGTCGTGAGTGCTGCCTTTACTCAAGTTTGTGTGCGTGTGTGTGTGTGTGTGTGTATATGTATGTATAATATATATATATTTTTTTAATGTAATAAATATGGCACTCATGGTTAAAAAGAAAAAGCCTTGAAGCGCAGGCTATAGTACTGCAGATGTGATTTATGAAAGTCTTACAATAGTAACGTGCTATGATGCCAAATAACACGCTAGAGCCATATACAGGAAGAACAGCCGTTCTGTAGGAAACTAACTGCCCCATAGGGACAAATGAAAAATCCTTTTTTGGTGCTTTTAACACCTTGAATGTTACAGGACATCCATGCATTCTGAATCCCTGTCATTCAAGGAGTTAAAGAACCACTTTAAAACTTTGAGAACTTTGTAAAGTGTTATTTATCCCCTGTGGTGCGGTTGGTTTACTCCAGAATTGCTCACTCTTTCTTTCCTGCATATGTCCTGTAATGCTGTGTGTCTTTCCATCCGTTTGAAGAAGAAAAAAAAAAAAAAAAAAAGACCGGATTGCGGATATTGGTTTATATACTAGGGGTGGGCAACTATTTTGTCCTGAGAACCAGGGCGATACAAACATTGCTTGTGGTGTTTACACACCCACCACTCAGGAGCAGGGGCCTCAGATCCTTTTGTTTTCCTTTTCCATTTGTAATATTTAATATCTCTGTATGTCTATTCCCTATCGCACATATGGAAATAATAATAATAGTCCTCCTTCGTTACTGAGATGTGTGTGCAAAGTAGGGACTTTTAAGTATTGGTTCTTTTGTTTCTGATCCTACATCAACAGCTGTGCAGCTGAACAGACAATATATTCCTTCTGGATCTCCTTGCAGGGTTAGAATACATCTTACAACAAATCACAAGTCTAACAGAGTGTATCTTTCCTAATGGCAAGAAAGCTAGAAGTGTGATACATTCTCACTTTAGAACAGTAGTTTTCAGCCATGGTGCTATAGCATTTTTGTGTTCCATAGATAACTGCAGAGGGTGTCCCAAGTGTTTACTAATGGAAATGACTAAGCAAAATATGCTCTCTGATGTCATTGTGACTGTGAACGCTAAAAATAACCATTCCTGCATGTATTGTGCTCTTCAGAAAGGACCTATAAAATGCTATGTTACATAGTGGAGATCCCCTAAGCAGAAAAAGTGTAAGCACCATCTGGCTGTATTTGTACAGCCAGCCAGACCCAATAACCAGATAAGATTGGCCTGTCAGTGGTAATTTGAACACCTTAAATACTGTTAAATATTCCTGGCCTGCCACGTCAAGACGCCCCAGATTTAGGCAAGTCTCCATTTGCCTCAAATCTAAGTGAACATGTATTTATAATAAAATTAAAAAGCAGTGATAACACCTTATCTCTGCTATGAGCGAAACTCTTGTGAGCGAAAATAAGATTGGTATTTATACCTTTTAGAAAAAAAAACAAACAATTTCATATAATAATCTTAAAATAAATAGTTCAAAATAGTTAATCAAATGTCCTTTTAGAAATGTATATAAATGTCCTGATGCTCAATCCAGTAGACAAGCTGGTGCTTTCTTGCTTGTAGCATAAAAATGCAATATGTAATTGAAAACAGGAGAGCAAAAAAAAAACTGGAAACCAGATCTAAGTGTAGTAACCACTTTAATAAAAAACAAAAAACATAACTAAAATACCACAACCCCCTTCAGGGTGTCTACTTACAAGATCATTGTCTTTAAAAGTTTCATATAAAATCTGAAAATTGCCATCTCAGTCCTGCACGATTCAGCACAGCTGGTCTCCCTTTGGAATTACGCCACCAAAGAGAAATTGGCTGTTCTGAAAGGGATAGTAATGTTTCATAATAAAAACAGCTCCAATTAATCTTCATAGTATTTGTGCCATGGAGAGTGTTATTTCAATACTGTCAGAATTGTAGTTCAAGAGTAATTGAATGATAAAGTATCCCCCTCCTGCCTCTTTTACTGATGAAACACTGCTCACATTAGAACAGAAAGGTGGTGTTCATATGGATCACAGAGAGGGACAATCTTCAATTAGCATATGGAAAAACCTGTCAATGGGGGCAGGGTTTTCATTGTTTTCACAGTAAGAAGATTGTCCCATGCTGTGAGCTGTCTGGTCTGTGGACCAGATTCCACATCTGAGGGGAGGTGGCTTATACTAGGTAAAAGGGGTGGGAGGGGATACTTTATCATTCAATTACTCTTGAACTACAACTCTGACAGTAAAGAAATAACACTCTCTATGGCTCAAATACTATGAAGATTAATTTAAGCTGCTTTTTTTTGTGAAACATTACTATTCCTTGAAGCATGCAGGACACATGAGATGCATGAGAAGTGGATATCCTATGACTGAGAGATGGTGATTTTCAGATTTTATATGAAACTTTTAAAGACTTTGATCTTGTGAGTAGACACCCTGAAGGCGGTTGTTGTATTTTATTTGGTTTTTTTTATTAAAGTTGTTACTACACTTACATCAGATTTCCCATTTTTTGCTCTTCTGGGTTCTTTTAGGCATTTATACCTTCCCTACTTACAGGAAGCTAACAACCAAGAGGTTACGAGCCAAAACCTCCCACAATATATATAAAAATATTAAAACATTTCTGGCAAGCTCAAACTATCAATCGTGTTTAGGTAATTTCATATGTGTGTAGTCAGGAGAGCAGCAAGAACTATATCTTGGCTACATATAAATATTTGCCTCAGATCACAAGTTTAATTCAAGGTATATTTCTTAATGCCAAGAAAGCCAAAAGTGAAATATTCTTACCATAGAACAGTGGCTGTCATCTGTAAAGCCATGGAATTTTGGTGTGCCATGGACATCTGTTTAGGGTGCCCCATTGAGTTCCTAATGTATATTTATGGAAATTATCATTCAGAATATGCTCTTTGATGCCTTTTTGATTGTGAGATCTAAGAACACCATACATGTATGTGGTGTGCCCTTCTGATGGGACCTATAAAATGCTAGTTTTACCCTGAAATTTCTAGGTTGCATGTTAGAGGTGCCCTCGGCAGAAAAGGATTGAGATCCACTGCATAGAAGCTCTTCAGTATTTGTACAACCAGTCGGACAATATAGGCCTACCAGTGGTATTTTGCCCATCTTGTATATACTGTTAAATATTGCCTTCAATTTCCCCTCTAATTTTCTTGTACTTCTTACTTTTTCCTTAGTCATGCATCTGATGTCATGGAAACATCCGGCTGGAAGTCAATGGTGGTCTCCCACCCACATCTGGTAGCAGAAGCGTACCGCTCACTAGCCTCGGCCCAGTGCCCCTTCCTGGGTCCTCCTCGCAAACGCCTGAAGCAGTCCTAAAGCTCATCTGAATAAGTCCTGGAGCCACCCTCTTTAATCCTTAAAGCATGAGAGAACTTGACTGAGGATGGGGGAGGGGATACAGTGCGCGGAGGTTTATCTTTATCTTTACCTCCCCCACATCGTGTATGTGTGTGTCTCCACCCTGTTCCCTCCCATGCCATGTTGGATGGACTGCACCTCCTCTCTGTCGTTTCCTGGGTGAGAAGCAGGGGTGTAATGGACGTGCTCCTACCTGCGAATGCAACGTTTTATATTTTATGGTTGGGAGGTGTGTTTCCCGGCTAGAACTTTTCTCATTATTTATAGGGGCAGAATAGCTAGCCCCTGTTCTTCCCCAGAAGACTTTGGAGTTGACATTTAAGGGCTGAGAGCTTTCTGCAGCTCCCTCCCATCATTGATATGATTTTTAAAGACTGAACTGGAGTGAGGAGCAGTTTGCTTAATTTTCTCTGGGATTCATTTTATTTCCTTAGTCCCTCCATTCTGTATTCAATCTTGCTGAGGTTGATGTACTAAGAACTGAAGCAAACCAACGGCGTCATAGGAGACAAAAGTCCATAAACTCAGTTTTAAATGATCTTGTAATCTCTTCAGTGCTAGGGAGGACTCCAGTGCATGGAAAAGTGCATTTGATACCTTTTTAGCATTCAAGGGATTTAAAGTATCTATTTAAATATCATGTTCTCTATGGTGCAGTTGGTTGTCCTGGAATTGATCCATTTCATAGTACATCAGCCTCACTTCTTTCCCTACTGTCTATTTTATTCCTGTGTTGTTGTTTTGTTTTTTTAAACTTCACTTTAACCCTTTGATTGCCAGAGGGGTGCACAACAAATTGCACACCCTTCTGGCATTCAGAGAGTTAAAGCAATCTTTTTCCACTAAACTTCACCCTTATTTTTAGCTTTCATACCCTTGGCTTTGTCCTCCCCTCTCGCCAACTCTTTCCATACATCCTAGGGGCTAAACAGGTGCAATTCTAGAGTAAACCAACTCATAGGGGACAAATGTATATGTTTCCAGTGAGTGTGTGTTTTTTTTTTTTTTTTCCCCTCTCCTCTTGAGGGGAGGTGCGGGGTTAAAGTCCCTGAATGCTAGCAAGGTCTAGATTATTGCTTCACATTTCTTTGGTGACCATTCAAGGGGTTAAAAACCTAATTTAAGAAATGTGTTGCATACCCGTCTGTTACTCTGTTTTAAATTACTATCATACTATCAGTGTGGGGAAATATCCATTTGTTCCCTGTGATGTAGTTGGTATGTTCTAGAATTGCTCTGGTTTGCTTACTTAGCCCTTTGAGTGCCAATGGGGTACACAATGCATTGCTTTGCAATGTGTTGTCTACCCCTCTGGCACTCAAAGGGTTAAATGAGGTTATATACACTTAAATACCCAATACTTCATGCTTGCATCTGTAAAAAATTGTCCTCTGTTTCCTGAGGCCTAAAATCTAGTCTTGCATCTGCTCTGCAGGAGTAGATAGATATTCCTGCCTTTTCCATGGTTCTCAGCTATCTAGCAATCTTGAAAATGATTGTCCTGGATTGACTGTAAATGGGCAGAGATGAAATAACTGCTTTTCCTGAATAAGAGAGTAGCGGGCACTGATTGCAATTAATTAACTTTAGCTTCTGTCACTTATTAGATCGCACAAATGAAATAAATGCTCACTGAACAGGACACTTTACACATGCATTAAAAAGCAAGTTTAGGATTTTAGGGATCTAATGAATTCATTTTACATGCAATATCTGTAAGTACATGATATTTAAAGTGAGAGCAACCTATTTAATTTGTAGGTGTTGACGTTCCATTAATACAGTTAGGTGGTGTGTATGTTCTCGCTCAGTACTTAACGTTAGCCCTGGTATTAGTGCACCTACATGTCTGTATAATGTGTACTAGGCCAGGCAAAGATGTAGCAATTCTGGGGCAAAACAAGTGCACTAAACTGAACCAGTTAAAATTGTCATTTGATTTTAAATCATTCTTTAACTAACTGAATGCTAGATAATTTTCCAAATGATTGGTGTTCAGTGTACTGGAGATCTCTAGTGTTCAAGGGTTGAAAGACTAGTTTAAGTCCATTGTAAGTTGTGGAAATGTTATTTGTTCACTGTGGTGCATTTCCTGTGCACCAGAATTTCTCTGCTTGTGCAGTGTGGCTTCATAGCGTTCTCACAGGTTCCCTATGAGGTTCTGAATATTCTATAGCAGGGGTATTCAACTGTTCAACCTACAACTGTTAGCCAACAGGGATGAAGAGAATTGTAATCTAATTGAGAACAATGGCAGTTGTAGTTTGCAAGACCTGGGGTTACATGCATTGAATTCCCCTGCTCTAACAAGTCTGGTCCTGTGAGTCTGACACTGAACAGACCATGGTGAGATGCTTATACAACAGTGGGTAAAGAAAATGAAATGGCTAAATATCTTTAACACCTGATATGCTACATATATCTCCAGCTCACTAGGGTGCACATAGAAATTGTTAAATGTCTTTCTTATTACCACCTAACCTCACAGTTGTTATAGGAAAGCTAACACCTCTTCATAATAACGCTTCAGTTAGCTTAGCATGTCCAGAAAACCCTAGTATTTACTAGGAATCCATTCTACATTGGTACTGGATATCATTATGCCCTTGGGGGCAGACATGATTCTTTTTGCAGGACTCCTGAGGTTATTGCATTAAAGTGTTAGTAATGTCCAAAAAAAGTTTTTTGCTTATAGAAGAGCTTAAAAAGCTTGGCTATCTGCAAAAAAACATATCTCTCAAACCGCTATGGTTTAAGAGTTACAAGCGTTTAAAGTTCACTATCTCCTACTGACAGCTGTAAAGCTGTCAGCAGGAGATTCATGTCGGTCGACACTGAGGGGCTTGAGAAGTGCCAGGATCTCGTTATTTACCACGAATCCCTTCATTGGAATGGTCTAAAACGTGTGCCTGATGTTGTAAGTAACGAGATCGCGGCACTTCTCAAGCACTACCGTGTCGAACGACACAAATCTCCTGCTGACAGCTTTACAGCTGTCAGTAGGAGACAGCGAACTTTAAACGCCTGTAACTCTTAAACCATAGCGGTTTGAGAGATACTTTTTTTTGCAGATAGCTAAGCTTTTTAAGCTCTTCTATATGCAAAAAACTTTTTTTTGGACATTACTAACACTTTAAGGCAGGGGCGTCCAAGTTTTTTTCAGTCATGCTCCACATGATCAGAAGGCCATAAGTGTGAGGGCTGCATTATTTTTAGAATTAATAACCATGGCAAATTTTATAGCTTGTCAGCTAATCAAAAATATGGATTTATATTTACTGATCAAGTCAATGTCCATACTGGTTTAACAGACATCTATCTGTTCTTGGACTGTACAGTACTGGTTGGTTGCGGATTAGGTCTTAATGGCCTACTAGTTCATGCATGCTGAAAAAAATTCTCAGACTGGGATCAGGTGGGCCACATCTGGCCCACAGGCTGCACATTTGACACCCATGCATTAAAGTGTGAAACTCTCAAGTTCCTTTTATTGAGTGGAGCAATTGCACTAACATATCTTACTGAGACAGTGGTGGGCAACAGGTGGTGATCTGAAGCTTTTTCTGCACACCCTGGCTCTGTTCTGTTACTGTGGGGAGATGATTTTCTTCTATTAAACACCATCCCACCACCTATTCTCACACCACATTTCAGAACAACATTTTTGTTTTTATGCATATCTCCTTTCAGATTGACTGTTCCACCTTAATTCCTTGCAAAGAAATGCTTTATAGATGTAACATCCAAGGGGTGAATCTATTTTTTTTCCATCCCCCTATTTAGAATTTTAACCATATTGTCACCCCCCTGGTAGACTTGAGGGCCACTCCGTGTGGCCCTGAGGGGAGTCTGGTTACGTATCAGTGGTATGTAGGCGCCATAGAACAACAGTACTTGGAGAGCTTTATCACACTGGTGAAGTTATCTCCTCTTTATCACACTTTAGTGCAGGCATGAAAAAAAAAAAAAAAAAAAATGCCCCCTTATTCAGCTTTTCTCAAAGTTAGTCCTCAGGTCAGCGCTTCAAGATATCACAGCTGAGTAATCAGTGGCTCAGTAATTGTGGTTTAGATGCCCTTGCATAATTAGGGATATCCTGAAAAGATGACCTGTTGGGCTGTAGGGAGGACTGGGGCTGAGAATCACTGCCCTAGCTAATAAACCGAGGTCCGCAAAAGGACTCCTCATTTTATTTAGAATGCAGAGGTGATCAACCTTTTGGATTGTCAGCTGTGTGCTTTCTGGAAATGATGAGCGTTTTTAGTTGCCAACAGCTTGAGAGCCGAAGTTTGCTTCCCCCTGTTCTATTGGTGAACTAAACACTGGGCTCATAAACAGCCACAGAAGAGAAGCAACCTATTTCCATTTCATCTTTCTAATATAGTAAATTTGGTTGAATAAAGACACAAGTCCATCAAGTACAACCTTTGCTTCATACCCTAGTGACATAAGAACTGTATGTATAGCTTTCCTGCTACCAAATAAGTTAGTCTTTATCAGATCTTCCTGATTTGCCTACTAATATACAGTATAACCCTGTGTGTTCCCTTTTGAAAGAAATGTGTCTAATCTTCTCTTAAATCTTTTCTCCAGACCTCCCCAACAAAATAGTAGTGTAGACATTAGTCGCCACTGTTGCGGCCCTCCTTAGAGGGTGTCCTATAGTATGCTGTTCTCAACTAATTTTGACTTGCCTACTGTAGTGCATAGGCTCCATAGAATAATGTAAGAATTAGACAGTTTGTCTTGCTTGAGATTTTCACATTTATCTGCATTTAGTACATAAGTCTGTAGTCATTTTAGGAATGAACCCCTCACTGGGAGTAGTTTGGAATCCAGGAGTCCTGAACAAGAAGTGTTATTCATCGAGCTAAATGGGTGCAATTGTGGAACAAACAATTGCAAAATAGGATTAAAATTTAAATTCTGCAAATTCCCATTGATTTAAATGAGGCTTTTTGCTGCTTGTATGCTATAGAGGCCTAAAGTACATTGCTTTGTGACTAGCATTCAAAGGGTAAAAACCCCCATTTAAATAATTGCCCCTATGGTGAATTTGGTTTGCTCCAAAATTGCCCCTCTTTATCTTTGATGGATAAAGTCCAAAGACTCATGTTCACCTCCATGGGCCCGGTATCATTAACTGATTGTTGAACTACTTGCCGCACAAGTGAGTCATATCAGCCGTTAAAATTTACTGTCCTGATCAATCAACCCTTTGAGCGCCAGAGGGGTACGCAACACATTACAAAGCAATGAATTCTGATAATCAAAGGGTTAAAACAAGAGCATGTTATAAGGAGGTGTTCGTTTTCTTAGTGTGTGTGATGTTCAGCATCCATTGTTAACTATTTCCAGATTTGGGGTTTTAACCCTGTGCATGCCAGAGCGGTAGCCAATGCATCGCACTCAAAGGGTTAAAGGAATACTAACCCTTTATTTGAGTTTACATATTCTGAAAGTGCATAATTTATAGTCATATTGCCATAATTTTTATTGAACATTTATGTCCCTAACATTGATCTTCTTAAAGGGTTAATAATGTTTAAAATCAAGTGAAGCTACGATCCCTCCTTAAACCATGTGCTACTACTGCTCTTATATTCGTAACGCAGCACGCTGTCAATTCTTAGAAATTATATCATACATTGTCCCCCTCCTGCCCCTTATGCTGACGGCAGTCTTGTTTTTGCCCCAGAACTGACGGAGGATCGCAACGAGGCACAATCTTCATTCAATATTAGGAAAAACCTGCAATCCTCCATCAAGGAGGGCAGGATTTTCCTCATGCTGGATGACGAAAGATTGTCCGACGTTGCGATCCGTCCAGTCAGGAGACCAGACTTCAGATCTGTGGGGAGGTGTCTTACCCACTTGAAAAGGGACGTGAGGGGGGATAATAATATAATCGCTAAGACTATATAGTGATGACCGCATCAGGAATTTAACCGAGCAGTAGTACACAGTGTAAGGACGGATAGTAGTTTCACTTGATTTCAAGCATTACTATCCCTTTAAATCTGTTTCATGAGAGCTTTTCACTCAGGGACTGTGAAGGGCAGGGCTCTTGATTCATTATAAAATAGTGATCAGTGCTGCAGAGATAGTGTTACATTGTATCGCTATCATGCTTTAATGAGAAAACTCTCTAAAAACAGAGGCAGACCCTTGCTGTCAGGGACTTGACACTTTGAGTGCCAGAGTGGTATGCAACGCATTGCAAAGCAATGAGTTTCTTACCCCTCTGGCACTCAAATGGTTAAAAAAAAAAAAAGTATGTAAAATTTTACTTTGTACATATTTTGCAAGTGCATAATATGTAATCAAAATAAAGGGTTACAATCCAAAGTGTTAAGGACCAGAGGGTTCGCAATGCATTGCTTCTTCGGTGTATTGGTCCTAAATAGATTGCGGATTTAACATGAACAATGGTTTATATTTCAAAGTGTAAATTACAGACTGATCCACTTGTATCCTGGCTCAGCTGGTTAAAGGAGCAGTAAACTTTTTTTTTTAAAGAAAAAAAATATATATTGTAGGGATTTTCCTATTGAATAAAATAAGGGTACTCCCGCTGCTAAGAGATTTATATTTCCAGAGTTATTACAGTTTAAACCCATGTTTTTTTTTACATTAGCAGTGCCCTCTAGTGTGGTCAAATTCTAATTCGTTTTTCTGTTAGATTCTAGTGGAGAGGAAAGTCAATGATATACAGTTCTCCATAGAATGTGATAGAAACTGCCTCTCACTTCCTGTCAGAACAATCAGGAAGTAAATACAGTAAAGTCACTACTGATTATTTGAACTGCTATGAATTTTGAATAAAACATCTGACAGTAGTGGAAGTGACCTTGTTTTATTCAGCAGGGAATGCTCTATAAAATGTGTTTTCATAAAAAAAAAAGTTTATTGCTCCTTTTAATTAAGTGACTAAAGCCAAGACACTGGCTTTGAAAATCTGGTTCATTCCCCAGTGTCAACAACTCCTTGTGATCTTAGTCAAGTCACTTTATCTCCCTGGGCCTCAGGCACTAAAAAATTTAGATTGTAAGCTCTACGGGGCAGGGACTTGCTGTGCCTGAAAAAATGTTATGTGCAGCGCTACATACAAAGTAGTAGCGCTATATAAGAATAAAGATATTATTATTACTATTACTCTTCTGCGTGTGTTTAACCCCTGAAGAACCAGAGGGGTGTACAACACATTGCTTCACAATGAGTCTAGCACCACTCCAGTCCTTAAGGAGTTAAAAGGAGATTGCCACTTAAAAAAGAATAGGTATCCTACATGTTTAAATGTCATATACTCCTAGCCAGCATTTTATAAAATCTATTTATGTGCATATACCCCAAACAATAATACCTTCTTTTCCTATTCATGTGGAGGCAGCTGCCTCTTTGACCCCTAGTTATTTATACAAGTGATAACGGGAAGTGTATGGCATGAGTTGGATAAATAAGCAATTTAAGTGAATTGAATGGGTGGGTTTGAATCTCAAAACAAATGACTGTTCATGGTTGTATCCATTTTTTAAGAGACCTGATAAAAAGTGACCACATATTATTTTAAAACTTTTAGATCATTGTCATAAAATAAAGCACACATTAAGAAATGCTGTCTAGGGGTACATAATATATTAATGGATTTAGGCCATTTCCAGTTGAGGGTGAGATTGTCCCTTTAAAAACATGTTCTTTTGGGCTATGTGAAGACTGAATTAGAAAGCACCTAACAACCAAAAGTAACCCTGGCTTGATTAAAGGAATAGTAATATCATCTTACCTTTTTTTCTCTTATTTTATCTGCCCCCCTTTTAATTAACCCTTTAAGGACCAGAGAGGAACACACCCTCACTGCTCCTTAAAGTGTTAATTCTGTACACTTGTCTTGTATCATATTTCAGTTCTTCTCTTCCATCATCTTCCATTAACAGGAACGCCCTCTAGCTGTAGTCTGTAAAAACAGCCTGTGATTGCAGTATGTGCAATGGACCATAAGAATTATGTGACATGCCCCCAAAGATTTGGAGCAATTTGGGGGCAAACTGACTGCACCAAATGGGACATATAAACACACTTAAAAAAAAAAAAAAAAAAAAAAAAAAAGTCTCCAATGCATATTGGTAGAGACCTCTCCAACATTTAAGGGGTTAAAGAGTTTAAAGGAGAAGTAACACCCAATAATCCCCCAACCATTTATTTTACTACCTCCTGAATATACCATTGCCCCCATGAATTTTGCTGTTGTGCCTTTGTTCAAGAGATAACATAGTTCATCAGTCCTGGATGTCATGTCCATGAGGTTGCCAAGACAACAGCACAAACTCAGTCCATTACACAGTAATCTTAACCGTTTAAGGACGAAAGAGTTCTGCAGTGCATTGATTTGCAATGTGTTGCACACACCTCTGGTCCTTAACCCTTTCGATTTTCTAGGCATACCTGGTAACTTTCTTTTCTGGAGTTCTTGGAGGGACGCCTCTGGCACCACTGGGGGGATATAATTGCCACAAATCATGCCAAAGGGGGTGGGATTTACCTGTGAGTTGGAGTGGGGCTTTCCGGGGATATCATAGAAGTGGGAGGAACTGGGTGGGTAGAGTTTTAAAGAAAACTCCCTACATCTGGATTATCAGCCTCTGCCCCAGAGACCTGGTAATTCACTCTCAAATCCAGAGAGTGCCCAGGTATGGTCGTAGGAATGTTCAATACATCTCTTTGCAATGTGTTACAAATCTCTGTGGCACTGAAAGGGTTAAAGAGGACATCTCATCTTTCCAAAGTCTCTCTTTAGTGGGAGCTTCCATCTTGAAAGGTTTCACATGATTATATCTCCTTATTCATGGATACTGGTAGATTCAGAATAACAATAACAGCCTTGGACAGGGAAGTGAGGTTATTTTCTGGACATGTGAGTGATTATGTAGCTTTATCTGATCAGTCGGCAAACTGCTCTGCTGAGATGATCTTCCCCAACTACTAAATCAAATATCTCTATTAGCCTTTTTGTAAAACAAAAATAGATATATTTAATGAGATTAAATGCTGTGTATATAGCAGGTCCTCTGTAAAGGGTTACATCTGGTTCAGTTTAAAACATATAAAAACTGTTAGCAGCTGTCATGTCTGCCTCCACAGACATGACATCTGGGTCTGATTGGCCTTGTTCTAGACATATCTTCAAAATTCATAGGGATTATTGGGATTTGCAGGACATAGGAAAGTATGTTATGATAAGGAGGTGTTACCACACATGGCGCATTTGGTTTGTCCTAGAATTGTTTGATTGTGCATGTGGCTCCATGTCTTTCCCTCTGAGGCTTGTCCAGGCTGTTCTGCTGAATACAGAGCGAGATGCTCCGGCAGCGTTCTTATGATCCTTTTCAGATACAGCAGAGCAGGGGTGCCCACAATTAAGTGAGGTGGGTTCTACTTTTCTCTTAGTCATCCTTACATGATCTGCCTTCTCAGCACATATCAGTGGTCCATCACTATAACATTCAAACATGTTGCATAACATATGTATGCTTACATTGTCTATATTTGATGACGCAATATGTTGTTTCATTCAAATCAATTACACATTTTTTGTTGTTTTCTTTGTGCAACTTTTAAATAACATGTCTGACTATATTACCTCATACTGTATTGGAAGCATTTTGCAAACACTACTTAACATAAATAGTCTGGCGTGCTGTTTGTAACCACTTAGCGATGTGCTGGTAGATCATGATGTAGCTATTAGGAACTTCTGCCGTTGAGTGACAGACTTTATACTGAGGGCCTTATGCTCAAGAAAAAGTAGGAGTTGGAAACGATTTGCACAAGGGGAGAATTAAAACTTCCCATGGATTTAAATGGGGATTTTCAGCCTTGAATGCTTGAGAGGTATCCAACGCGTTACGAGACAATGTGCCTCCACTTTTCTTTTGAAAGTACGGCCCAAAGTGTTAGAGGAAAGATCTCACAAATTAGAGGGTCAAGAAGACCTGAAATAGTACAGAAAATAGAGGAAGTGAGAGGCACCATCAATATTTACTACTAAAATAAGAAAAATAAAAAAAATTACTGGATGTAATCCTTTTTAATTTGTTAGGGTGCATCACAAATTCGGATACGTAATGAGAGTGGAAAAGTAAGCACTGGACAAAAGCAATTTAATATCTTGTGGGCAAGAGAGGTGTGCAAAACACATAGCTTCGCATTGCCTTGCATACCCCTATTGCCCTCAAGGTGGTAAAGAAGAGTGAGACACTAAGAGTGAATGTCACACTTAAGCAATTTAACGGAAATATAGTGAATGGATTATTACTTGAGGTAGCATAACTGTGTGCTCTCCTAAGGCTGCATCACTGAAACATTCTAGGAAAAATAAAGGGAAATCTTTTGTAGGTCAGTGTCCATGTCATCCATTAAGGGGTCAATTGCAATATATATACAAAAAAACAAAAGTGGAGGACTTTCTTGGAGGTTAGAGAGGTCTCTAGTCCCTTGAGAAGGAATGAGGGTGGTTCACTTGGAATTTCTGTATGTATCAAATACTACAGTAATGTTGTATTGGCACTGGTTTTGGGGTTTTTTTTGTTTTTTTTCCCCCTCTCCCCTCTCGTTTTTATTTTTTTTCTTCAACCATTCTCTTTGTTTCTCCAATTTTTAAAGGGACAATTAATCCAAACTATGGTATGAAGTTCTCTTATGTCTGTTGTTTACACAGGACCATTAAAACCTCATGCTTCTATGTTCCACAAGGACCAAAAGAAAATCATTTTAAGTACATATAAAAAAAAATCCCTTATTGTAGGGCTTGTACTCTTGAGCAAAACAAGGGAACCCCCAGTGTGTTGAGATGCTGGTTTCAAAAGCTAATTTTTTTTATTTATTTATTTTTTTGGGGTGGGGGGGATTGGTTTGAGTTTAAGATGCTTTTCTGCCGGGTTATCTCTTGATCAAAGATCCAAGGGCAAACCTCATATTCTATTAGGATTTTCACTTTGATCACTATGGTGCGGTTAGGGGATTGCACCAGAATTTTTCTTTTTCTTCCTCATGGAGGAGGTTTGCTTGAGAATTGCTCCTATTTTTTTGGGCAGACAACAGACAGCATCTGAGGCCGGTTTCAGACAGGAGAGAGCAATACATAAGTTTGATAAGAGACCTTGTGGGGTGTAGCGAATGAGGTGTAGAGGAGTTCTAGTACAAGATGAGTGAGGAGTGTTGAAGGGTAGAGCTTATCCCCAAAGGCTGTTAAACACATTGCTTTCCTAATGCATAAAACATGTCTTGCCAACTGCAGGCTTCTCTTTTGTTAAAGATTAACTTCTAAAACTATGGCCTCTTTCCACATGGGCGACACCATCTTAATGATGCTGTTTTGATGATGTAGCTTGTTGTGAAAGGTCCTTTGCTTGGCTATGGTATCTCTTACACGGGTGACTGTTCCCTTCCTCAACAGACCAAAGTCCATCATACTGCATATTTACTGTTTTCACACAGGAACGCAGTGAAGATACACTAATATATGTCTGAACAGCAGCCTATGGGGATGTCAGCAGACCTTTCAATGAATGGCTTGCCCTCTTGGGCCCAACCATTAATATTGTCTGGCTTTCACATGGGTCAGTTGTCAAATACACACCTGCCATGTCTGTATTGGTGGTGGAATGCAGGAGAAGGTGGGAGAAACAACACTGGTGATAAGGAATGGGAGAAACTTTTCACCTTTTAAATGTAAAACTGGTGAAAAATGTCATTTCCCGCAGAGCAGGATTTTTTTTTTTGTACGAAAAGTGCTGATTTTGTTTACCTTTTTATGCCTACTGTAACAGGTCCCCAAGTCCGGGGATGGACTTAGTCCGTTGTGCTGGGTTTTCACTGTCGTCCAATACAGGTCACTGGTACTCTGGGAGGCGTAAGTCCCCTTTAATAGGCAGGAACAACTATGCAAATGATTTGCAAGGGGCGGAGCCTCCCCTCTTACTTAAGCCACCTTCTGGCCAGAGCCACTTTAGATTGATTTGTTCCTGGTGTGCTTGCACACCAGGTAGAGAACATCTATGCATCTTAGTGTTTTATTATTTTTTTATTCAAATATGGAATACCACCATTAGGAGGGTGACCATGGCTGTGAATTGCCCTCTTTAAAGTGGCTGGTGCAGCTTCCAGGGATTTTCTGTGGACCTTATGCCCTGAAGAGGGGACAGCTTGTGTTAAAGGGATAGTAATACTTCGTTTTAACTTTATTTTATTTTGTAGGCATTAAAAAAACATGAAGAATGATATAAGTCTTATCTCTCAAACCTTTATGGTTTAAGAGATATTCACAAACAAAGTATCCCCCCCCTGTTCAACCAGATCAGAAGGAAGGTGCCCAGGTAGACTGCAGAGAGGGACAATCTTCAATTAAGATAATGGAAAAAGCTGAAAAACTTGTCAAGGGGGGAAGGGCTTTCATTGTTTTCATACAAAGAAAATTGTCCCCTTCTGTTATCTGTCCTGTCATACAACCTGATCCACATCTGAGAAGAGATGTCTTACACTAGGTAAAAGGGGCGGGGAGGGGAACTTTGCTTGTGAATATCTCATAAACCAAAAAGGTTTGAGAGATAAGACTTATATCATTCTTCATGTTTTTTTAATGCCTACAAAATAAAATAAAGTTAAAACGAAGTATTACTATCCCTTTAAGCAGCTTCCCTACTGGGGAATTTACCTCTGGTTCTTTCCCACTTCATCATGGTCACCTGAAGACAGAAGTCCTGCAAGAAAGGTGAGTCACCCATTGAGTGCTGAAGGTCCACTTGTCCCCACAGTGTCCCTTTGATGGGCTTGTATTTGGGAGTTTTAATACACTCCAGCACTCATAGGGTGTTTCTATTGCATTATTACTGTTTTATGCAATTTCTGTGGTATTCTCTGGGTTTTGGAGCTTTGGGTATTCATTTATTTATGTTTCTCATGTGTTTCATGCTTGTTTGGGCACTTTTTAATGTTTTCCTAAACTTTATTAAAAATGGTGTTCCGCGCCTTTAAGCGCGGCTTTTTCCCGCTCAGACGCAAGGGCTCCTTTACTCTCTATGAGAATTCACAGTGTGGGACATATCTCTGGAACCGCTTGTCACAGCAACTTCAGAGAGGGCTCATTTTAATGCTAGGCTCCTGCTCTATCATCCGGAATGTGTTTTATTTATGTGGGGTGTTCAGGGGGGCTTCGGGCACTGTTTGGGGTACTTGTAAGGGAAAACTACATTTCCCATGAGCGCTTGGTTCGCGCTCGTTTCTGATTGGCTGTCATGACGGCCGCCATTTTGTGGTACTTTTCCTAGGCGAGTACACTACGCAGGGACCGAGCCTTCTCTCTCCTCAACAGATTAACCCTTCGCTGGCCAGATAAGTCCGATTTTAGACATTTCTGGGGTGAAACTTTAATCATTTACACTTTTTCTGGGTGATAGTGTTATCAGTGGGGTATATTGACGCTGTGAGCATGTCTACTTCACTGGAGCTAGGGGCTAGACCCAAGTCTAAGGAGGATGGGGGGTCTGCTACCCCCATGGCGTTTTGCTCCTCTTGCCACATTGGGCTGGCTAGCGATAATGTGGGGGATCTATGCCCTAATTGTACTGGTCAAGATAGCAACCCTGGGCTTTCCAGCCACGCTATTGAGCCATCTTGGGTGAGGGAGTTTAAAGCTGCCACTAGGGATCTCAGATCCACGCTTCAACTCTTTCCCTCTCAGGTTCAGGGGGCTCTCCAGGTCTGGCAGACCCCCTCTACCATCAGGACCTCCCTGCCTAAGCCACAGGGAGCTCCTGATGTCACTGATTCTTCTGAAGAAGAACTCTTACAGGATTCTGATGCTGAGGAACGTACTGTTATTGAATCTAACAGGTCCATTGGGGACCCCTATGAGTGTGACCCCGAAGTTTCGGCTGAGGGTCTGATCAGAGCGGTTCTGAATACGCTCAACCTTCCTCTGACTCAGGAATCCACTTATGATCCTACTGATGTTTTTCAGAAAAAGCCATCTAAGCCAGTTGTTTGTTTTCCAGCTAACCCTACTCTTGCCCGTCTGGTCTCTGAGGCATGGAAGAATCCTGATAGATCTTCCTCTGTCTCCAAAAAGTTTGCTAAACTTTACCCTTTTCCTGAGACTGAGCTGGCAAAATGGGTTCATCCTCCCAAGGTGGATGCTCCTGTTTCTAGACTATCCAAATCTACCGCTTTGGCTGTCTCAGATGCCTCTGCCCTGTAGGATTGGACGGATAAAAAGCTAGAGCTTTCTCTTAAATCTATTTTTGCCTCCATTGGCACTGCCATGCGCCCAACCTTTGCTGTGGCATGGGTTAATAGAGCCATTGCGGCCTGGACTGAGCGACTGACTGAAGCAGTTCGCCAGGATGCGCCAGTATCTGAACAGTTGCAGCTACTTGCTAATATCACTGAAGCTCAGAACTATGTTGCTGACGCTGCTTTTGATGCTGTGCGCATGATGGCGAGGGCCTCCACTTCTTCTGTGGTGGCTAGACGCACTCTTTGGCTGAAAATTTGGTCTGCTGATACAGCCTCTAAGAAAGCCTTGCTTTCCTTGCCCTTTCAGGGGAATTTGCTTTTTGGGTCTGAACTCAAAGAAATGATCAGTGAGGCTACTGGCGGTAAAAGTACTCTTCTACCCTCAGTCTTTAAGAAAAAGTTTCCAGCCAAACGCAATCGGTCCTTTCGTTCCTTTCAGACTGAGACACGCTCCTCGGCCCAAACGGGTCCTCCCACTACGCGCTCCTCCTCCAAGCCCAAACAGTCCTGGAAGCCCAAAGTTGCCCCCAAGGCCAAGACCTCCAAGACTGCTTCGGCATGACTCGCCGAACCCGGGTCCGCATCCGGCTGTAGGCGGTCGTCTCCGCATCTTTCGCCGGACTTGGGAGGAGTCAGTGGCGGACCCATGGGTTCTTCAGGTGGTGTCAGAGGGATACAGGATCCCTTTCTCTTCCCTTCCTCCTTTTCGGTTCCATTTTACTCGTCCTTCTCAGGAACCCACAAAAAGGCGTCTGTTCGACGCTATTCAGGATCTCTTGGACAAAGAGGTCCTGGAGGCGGTTCCTCAAGGGGACACAGGTTCAGGATTTTATTCCAACCTGTTTGTGGTAGCCAAAAAGGACGGAGGAGCTCGTCCCATTTTGGATCTCAAAGATCTCAATGCCTATGTGGTGACTTCCCACTTCCGCCAGGAGTCCCTGCGCTCTGTGATTGCAATGTCTCCAGGGGAGTTTCTTGCCTCCCTGGACCTTCAGGATGCTTATCTTCACATCCCTATTCATCCAGAGAGCAGGCGGTATCTCAGGATTGCCTGCCACAGGGGACACTTTCAGTTTGCAGCGCTCCCCTTTGGGCTGACTTCAGCCCCTCAGGTCTTCCAGAGGGTGTTGGGCTCCTTGATAGCGGTGCTCCATCAGGATGGGATCAGAGTGACCCCCTCCATGGACGATCTCCTACTGAAGGCCTCCTCAGCGGAGCTTCTCCATCAGCAATTACAGCTGTGCATGCACACCCTGAACCGTCATGGCTGGATCCTGAATCTGGACAAGTCGGACTTGGTTCCATCTCAGAGGCTTCTGTTCCTGGGTCTCCTGTTCGACACTCGCCAATGCATGGTGTTTCTTCCAGAGGACGTGGCTCACCAGATAGCCGTCAGAGTGGCTGGGATTCTGGACATGGACGAAATTCCAGTACCGAAGTTGTCGTCCTTAGTGGGGAAGTTCATTTCCACGATCGAAGCAGTACCATTTGCCATGGCCCACTCCAGGGATCTTCAGAGATTTGTGATCCAGACGTGCAAGAATCATCCAGATCATCAACATCTGTCTGTTTCTCTTCCTCCTCATGTCGAGTCGAGTCTGCACTGGTGGTTAGATCTCTCTCATCTCCTGAAAGGGAGATCCTTTCTAGTTCCTCATTGGACCACAGTCACTACGGATGCCAGCCTTCGGGGCTGGGGTGCAGTCTGGGGTCGCTTCAGTGCTCAGGGGAAATGGGGTCTGGAGGAATCCATGCTCTCCATCAATGTTCTGGAACTTCGAGCTGTCCGGCTAAGCCTGAGGCACTGGGAGTCTCAATTGACCGGTCTTCCGATCAGAGTGGAGTCCGACAATGCCACGGCGGTGGCTTACATCAACAGGCAAGGCGGCACAAGAAGCGGTTCCGCCTGGTGGGAGGTCAAGGATATTTTGTCTTGGGCAGAAGATCACGTGCCTGTCATCTCTGCAGTTCATATTCCAGGCGTGGACCACGTCATGGCAGACTTCCTCAGTCGTCACACCGTCGACAGCGGAGAATGGGCTCTTCACCCAGAGGTGTTTCACATGCTCACTCAACGGTGGGGGATGCCTGTGGTGGATCTGATGGCTACCAGACACAACAGGAAGGTTCCGGTGTTTTGCTCCCGGTTGAGGGACTCCCTTGCTCTAGCAGTGGATGCCTTGTCGATCCCTTGGGTCTTCCCCCTGGCTTACATCTTCCCTCCTCTTCCTCTATTGGTCAGAGTTATCCAGAAGTTGAAGAGAGAACGTTGTCCTGTCATCCTGATCGCTCCAAACTGGCCCGCCAGTCCTGGTATCCGGAGTTGATGGCCATGTCTGTGACGGATCCGATCCCGCTTCCTGCCCGTCCGGACCTACTTCTTCAGGGGTATCTGTGGAAGGAGGATGTTCACTCTCTCCATTTGATGGCATGGCGGTTGAATCCTCGATTCTAGCAAAGAAAGGATTTTCTCCTTCTGTGGTGTCGACTATGCTCAGTGCTCGTAAGCCTGTGTCTTCCAAGATCTATCATCGCATATGGTCAACTTTTGTGACATGGTGTTCTGATAAGAAGTTATCCCTTGAATTCCATCTTCCCACTGTCCTGGCCTTCTTGCAGGACGGTGTGGATAAGGGGCTCAGTCTGAGTTCCCTCAAAGTTCAGACTTCTGCCTTGTCTGTGTTTTTCCAGGAAAGGATTGCTATCCTTCCTGATGTGAAAGTTTTCTTCCAAGGTGTGACTCATGTTCGACCTGCCTTCAAGAGTCCTGCTCCCCAGTGGGACCTCAATTTGGTGCTGGGAGTTCTCCAGCGACCACCGTTTGAATCCTTGGCTTCCATTCCATTACGTCTTGTGACTTGGAAGATGGCCTTCCTTTTGGCTGTTGTGTCGGTGCGCCGGGTAGCAGAGTTACAGGCCTTGTCTTGTAAACCTCCTTACCTGGTGTTCCACAAGGATAAGGCTGTGCTTCGCACTACCAAGGAATTCTTACCCAAGGTTGTGTCCGAGTTTCACATCAATCAGGAGATTGTGGTTCCCTCTTTCTGCCCTAATCCTTCATCTGACAAGGAAAGAGATCTCCATCTGTTGGATGTGGTGCGTTGCCTCAAGTTTTATGTTCATCGCACCGAGTCTATCAGGAAGTCTGACGCTCTATTCGTCATTCCTGAGGGGCCTAGGGCAGGGAGACCGGCTTCCAAAGTTACCATTGCCTCTTGGATTAAGGCTACTATCCGTGAAGCCTACAAGTTGAGGAATAAGCATGTTCCCTTTCGGGTGACTGCCCATTCCACCAGATCTATTGGGGCCTCTTGGGCCTACAAGAATCAAGCTTCTGCTGATCAACTGTGCAGAGCGGCCACTTGGTCCTCTGTGCACACTTTTTCTAAGCACTATCGAGTTGATGTACTGGCTTCGGCTGATGCCAGTTTTGGAAGGAAGGTCCTGGAGGCAGTCTTGCCTGTGTAGGTCTTCCGCTCTGTGATCCTTAGTGCTTCCTTACTGTTGAGCCCGGTTGGCTCTGGTTCCGTGTGCTGTGTTAGTTCAGGGATTGTTCCCTTGGTTGGTGTCCGTTGACACTTACAGTTTGGGCTATGTTATTAACTGGTCATAGCAGTTCTAGTGACTTGGGCCTTGCGCCTGGTCCTTGCCTTACTTCCCGCCTCTGGATCAGCTCAATGTTTGTACATCCCAGAGTACCAGTGACCTGTATTGGACGACAGTGAAAATAGGATTTTAGTCTTACCTGTTAAATCCTTTTCACTTAGTCCATACAGGTCACTGGTCTCCCACCCTGTCAAAGGACCAGTCTTGGCTCTCCTGTGGCATCCAGTGGGAGACCGTTCGGGCATGCTCACAGGAGTCTTTCTTTTTGCTTACCTGAGGTCAGTTTTAGGGTCTCAAATCAATCTAAAGTGGCTCTGGCCAGAAGGTGGCTTAAGTAAGAGGGGAGGCTCCGCCCCTTGCAAATCATTTGCATAGTTGTTCCTGCCTATTAAAGGGGACTTACGCCTCCCAGAGTACCAGTGACCTGTATGGACTAAGTGAAAAGGATTTAACAGGTAAGACTAAAATCCTATTTTCTCTCTCCTGAGGCGGCTTCAAGCAGGTAGCCTTGCCGGTCATTCATGCAGCATTACTTCCTAGGATGGGGGTCAAAAGGAGACCCTTAATACCACCCAGTGACAGAGACACAGGACGCAGTTCAGGTTCCAAAGTAACACACACACTTTCGCTGAACTCGGCTCTTTTATACATAGTGAGCCACATCAAGATACAATACCAGACAAAGGACAGTGACATACGGTGTAAACATAATACAAAGGGCTAGACATGATTACATCATCTATACAAAGGGAGTGTGTAAAGGTAAACACTGGAACAAAAGGCTGAGGGACTCGAATACACATTTCACACAATGGCCAGGGGGTTGAAGCATCTTTGAATATTCTGCTTCAACCCCTGGCCAATCAGGAGCCTGGAATCAGATGGCCAATCCTGGCCAAGATCATCATGGCCGTCTCAGCCAATCAGAACCAGCAGGCGGGCAGCTAACTGACCAATCCCTGGGCCGCCTACTTTCCCCCATATTAACTCTATGGGGGACCTTTAAACTTGTCACCCAGGACTTTGGCCAATCAGGAAGCCACCTACTTCCCAAGCAACATAATGCTGGACATGATGTCGAGTCTTTACTACAACAAGACAGAGACACCCGCTGGTTGTCAGATGTATTACAGTTCAGTCACTAAACCTTGTGGCTAATCCGAGAGGCACCAACTTTTCCCATGCAAAGTCAATGAAGGCCCTTTAACTCGGACTGGCCAATCAGGAGCCGGCCGACGTTAAAAAGCCATGGCGGCTTTCTCGATAGTCCTGCTGGCCGTCTCTGGCCATGTGAATCCAGTCTTTTGGAGGAGCTGTTCTTTATGTAACCCCAGACACTGATCCACGGCCCGCCACAATTCCCTTTAGGCGGCGGGCTGCCATAGTCTTGTCAATCGCTGCCAAGTAACGGCCTAGAGTCCGTTACACCTACTTCTTTGCATTGAAATCAGTGTTAAGACTGAATTTACCCTACCCCTTGAAATTTCAATTCTTTCCCCAACAGCATAGTATAAAAGGTGTTTTAGGTTCTCGCAGCATGTCATTCTGTGTTTGTGTGAGGTAGTGAAAGCAACACAATTTTGAGGTAGAGATGACAGACCACTAAAGCAAAGTTGTAGTTTAGGGAGTCTTTGGAGTAGGCAGTTCTCTGTGTTAGTAACAATTACAGAAATAAAGTCCGCTGCCAATTGCCATGCATCCAAAACTACAAATATTATTATTGAACTCACCAAGGTTCAAAGGCCGATGCTGGTCCGGAGCTACTCCCCAGAGCGTTGGCCACAGGCTCCGACAGACTTGACGGCACAGGAAGAGAGTGCCTCGACGGACCAGCTAATCCCAAACAGCCACACCTAATCACGGATTCTTCCGTAAAAGTATTCTTTTATTGATGCAAAGTTTAAAAATAACTTCATTTTGCGAAACATACAATACGTGTAGATATGAATGGTAGTTAGAGCACGAACCGCCTAACGCGTTTCGTGCTGGTTGTACTTAGTCATAGGTCTGATTTTGTGCGCCATACCATCTGTTTTAATAGCAACAATCCATAACAGATACATTTTTTCAGTCTAAGTTACACCATTCAAACAAGCCTGTAATTTTCAACATTTGGCTGAAATGAGTGCCGTAATGCATAGTAGAAGCGGGTATCTACCACGCAGCTATGAATAGCAACTTCACAACACTTAAATAGCGCTATGGCATCTCATTCACCCAAATGCGACTTTAAATGCAGATGTCACTAATTTACTATAAAGTAACGTTAACTATACAAACGTACAATCTACTAGGTAAAAATATATATATATTTACGGCATAAGTAAGGTCACTTTGACACAAAGAGCTCTTTCATAAAAGGCCTCCCCACGCGCATATCTCCATGGTGTAGTTCCCACCAAATATGATTCTTGTTTTGTAATATTTAAATACACCAACTTTAATTTCTAATTATGATATATCTTTTTTGTGAAAGTATTTTACCAGGAAGAATACATTGAGATTATCTCTTATTTTCAAGTATGTCCTGGACTAATTTTATCTACCTCAGAGGGGTGAAAGGCTGAGCTCGCCTTCTTGGGACTATATCTGTGTATGAAATTGATATGAAACTAGACTACAAATACAGAGTCCTTTGTCTCATGATCCACCTAAGCCGATCAAAGGTGGTGTGAGTATAGTGACCCACTACAACATACTCCGACAAAGAGAACAGGTAAGACTAAAGAAAGAACCCCACTCCAGTATTTAAATCCCCAACATTAGAAAGAAGTATATATTATACAGTGTATTAAGGATAAACAAAAATACTAAAGATAAAAAGCTAAAGGTCTCCCATAAAGGTAATGCATATTGTTTAGAAATAATAATGGTCAATATTAGGGATAAATTAGAACCAGTAGAGTCAGGATCCACCATAGTTATAACCTACATATAAACACATGAAAAGGTCTAACAATATCATACACTACAAGTAAAATTACACAACACAATTGTAACACTGCATCGTGTCGTTTATGTAGGACATCATCATACCTGGGAACTCTCCGGATTTGCCCCAGGAACTCCGGTTTTGATACTGCTTTACCGGGTGTCCGGGGCAGAGGCTGATTCCTCCGGACGTGGGGAATTTTTATTGAAAGTCTGCCCAGATCTGCTGTTTCCCCCAGTGTTCCTCCTTCCCCAGCATTCTTATAACATCTGTGTAACACTTTTAAGCCCTGCCCCCCAAGTCAAGACCCGCCCCTTTTTGACGCAATTTGCATCCTTATTCTCACCCCCTGCTGCTCCAGAGGACTCCCCTCCGGGTAGACATCAATTGGAAGTTCCCAGGTATGGACATCATTATGTATGATGTATATATAGAGTAGCATCATGCTTACTATTCATCCCTTCGCACTTCCTTGTTCCCAGATTCACTATCCACTTAACTTATGCTTTATTTAAGAGGTTATTAATATCTCCACCTCTCTCTCCTAGAACTACTCTTTCTACTCCTTGAAATGAAAAAGCGGAGCTATTCGAGCTAACACACTCCTTAAAATGGTGTACTACTGGTTTTGTCAAATCTGCATTTTTAACACTGAGTATGTGCTCTCGGATTAAAAAAGTTTGATAAGTGACAAGGACCTTCATGTGAGCTGTGATGAGGCAGACAAATACTAGAAGACAGTATTTTGTAAAAGGTGAGACCTCACACACAATTCTGTTGTGTACTTCAATGTTTAACCCCTTAACGACCGGTGGTCGCGGGGTGAGCGGTCCTTTAAGGACCAGATAGAGAGTTTCGGCGTGCCGCCCCACGTGACTGATCACGTGGGGCGGCACGCCGAACTGAGGGACTGAAAGAGATCACTCCGGTCTTGGAGCGATCAAATTCAGTCCCCGGTATTACTCACCGCGCTCCTGCAGGAGCGTGGTGAGTAATAGTACGTGACGTACCAAGACCGTCACTGGTCCTTAAGTGCCGGACCAGCTTGATGGTCCGGGTACGTCACCAGACTCTAAGGGGTTAATAATGTCCAGCAAACATAGTAGGGGGTAGGGAGAAAGGAGTAGTGGCAGTGCAGGGATGTGTATAAAGTGTAGTCCAAAAACTGACTGCAGCCATGGTTGCTGAAGCATGTGCTCCTTATGAGGCTGTTTGCCAAAGTCACATAAAATGTTCCTCTGCCGCTAGTAATATTAATAAACCATTTAAGAACACCGAAGATCACAAGCTGCAGTCTAGTGTTGATAGTATAAGGGAGGAAGGTGTGGTAGCTTAACCAGCTGCTGTGCCTGACCGTGATGAGGATGACCTAATTATTGATGATTATGTTGATCTAGAATATATTCCACCAGTATCCTCCTCTTCTTTAGATACTAATACAGTTGAGAGTGAGAGAGATGATGTCATGGCCAGAAAATTAGCTGAAATGCAAACAGTCAAACTTCCACCACTCAAAAGGAATGCTGTGCCTGTTTATAAACTGTTTGATAGATCAATTGGAAAGGCTGACTCTGCCCAATAAAAGATGCCTAAAAGTTCACTATCCTCATCATCATCAACACATGCTAAGTAATCCGCAACACAGTTCATCGACATCCACAACCATGCCTACGATGAGTGCTTCTGCTGCTGTTTGACACTTGGTAGTACAATTGCAGCAACATCTATCCCAGTAGTAGTAGCCCTTCAGGATATCACAGTGCCCGTTATCTAGGCGACATTCTGACCATCTTGTCATTGCTGCTTTCCCATTGGCTGTGCTGTATTGCTCCTCCCAGTGACAGTCTTTTTATACCCTGGGCTGTCACTCTGCAGTTGCCCTAGCACTAGTTGTGATTTCCTGACACCAGTGTATGACCCCGGATTGCCTGACCACGCCATTGTCTCTGTTCCTGATTCTGTGTACCGATTCGGATTGGCTGACGTTCCTGCTTCCTGTTCTGATCCGGCCTGGCTGACGTTCCTGCTACGTGTACCGACCCGGTGAGACCGATGATCCTGCTCCGTGTACCAACCCAGCGAGACTGACGTTCCTGCTCCGTGTACCGACCTGACTTGGTTGACGTTCTTGTGCTGTGTACCGAATCGGCTTGGCGGTGGTTCCTGCTGTCTCAGTGACCAGTTGGGCGATTACCGTGCTGTTCCTGCTGCTGACTACCTGGCACGGTTCTTGTGTTGCTGTGTCCCTCTGTGTCACGGTACTCCGGTACCTTGCTCCATCCAGTCCGGAGGGTCAGTCTCAGTATGCCAGTGCTCCTCCACACTGTGCTAGTGATCTCTTGGTCTTAACCTTGGTTCAGTTGGGCGCATCCGGTTGTCTGCCGTTATCCAGACCATAGCGTTCATTAACCCCTTCAGGGGTGGTGCGTCGCTCTACTACTTGTTACACCAATGTTTTTTGGGCTCCGTTATCTGTGCGTTTGGGATTCCATATAGGTACCGTTGGGCACTTCCGGTTGCCATCCATTTTATACTATATGCACATTAACCCTTGTTGGTAGCAAGAGCACACGGTGGTGGATAGTCTCGGTAGGGCCTCCGTTTTGGCACGAGCTCTGATCTGCCTTGTGTAACCTATGGTGGGCGTCCACCGTTGCATTCTCCGAACAGGTGATCCTTGCCTGTTTGCTGTAGCTGTCCTGTCACTGTCGCCTCCTGCTGCCTATAGGCGACACTGGGCCTCCGCTATCCTGTCTACGTAATCAGTGGTTCCTTAAGTTCACATTGGACTTTTCATACACTGTATCAATCAAGTTACCTGACCTGTGTCAGTATTGTGATTTTATATCCGTACTGGACCCGTGTGGGTTAACCTGCTTGTAACCTGTCTTGTGTCAGTTACTGCTGCTATTTACTGGACCTGTGAGGGTTACAATACTCCTTGTGTGCTTCAATAAAACTGTGTTTTACCAACATCTACCTTGTCTGAGTGTACTGAACCTTAACACAGGATCCCCTCAGTCTATGACATCAATTATGCAGATACTTCACTCACAATCCAAAAGCTAAATATGTTGCTATCTGTTGTCTGTGTAAGAAGCATGTGAGCAGGAGCAAAGCAGTCTCACACCTAGCTACCTCCTGACTTGGATACCACCTAAAACACAACCACAGGTCTGGTTGGGAGAAAGACCATCAGCATGATTAGCAGAAGCACTTCTAAAAGTTCCCATGGCTATGGGGCACATAATAAAAGTAATGTTTTTGTGTCAGAGAGTGTGCCAAGATTTCCTACATTTGAAATAACACTTATGTAACGTGACGCCTTGTATCCTAAGCTGGATACCTCCGTTATAGTTCCTTTCTCCCTCAGAGTAACACTCCAATAGTATACCGAATCTCCTATTCCCAAACATCAGCCGAGACTTGATGAAGGGAAGAACTCTCCTTTATTGACTCAAACACACAGGTTATATACACTACAGAGACTCTTACCTAGATCAGCATGCAAACGAATACTTGGGACAGTGTTTCTATGCTTGACCAATCAGTCACCAGCATCCTTATCAGGATAAGAATGCAGATTAAGACTTGAAATCATACATTCTTAACTGGCTCATCAATAACCTCCTCTGATTGGTCAAGGAAGCACAGCAGGAATCAATTAACATTCCTTAGCACATACTTGGAGTAGAGTGGAAGCAAAGCCCAACCCCCACCATCTCTGCACTCCAGAAATGTATTGGAAGCAACTCAGTCTATGGCTGTTAGTCTTTTGGGTAGAAATACTCTCTAACACACCAATACCTCCCATGGTTGCCACAGTTCCGTCACAACTTATCACTCCTGCTGCAGAGGAGTATGACAAGGAGTTTGTTGTAAGAGATGACAAGAGTCATAGACTGCTCACACGTGCTACTGCCACCCCTATTGACTCCTCAAGTCATGTTGTAAGAGCAATACAGTTATGCAGTTCTTCTGCTGTACTGCCAACCCACACTTTCTGAGTTCTTGAGATGGATTCAAAAACAACCCAGAAATAATCCAAACTATGCTTGTGGGATTGCAAAATTGCCAAGATGTTGGCAGTTGACATGCCGCTGTATTCTTTAGTAGAAAACAGGTTTTAAAGCACCGATGTTATGAGTTGCACTCCACTGGCATGTCCCAAGCTGCAACTGTTTTTCAAGCACGGTTGTGCTAGTGTTGTACAAGCTGCTGGTTAGTGTAGTGGGCAAAATGCTGGAAAACCCATATGGCAAGAAAGTTCACATGACAACAGCTATGTGGACAAGTGGTCAGAGTAAATACAATATGACTACCACTGCTTACTAGGTTACTCTCTCACCAGTTGGCAACAATAGCCTGCAGTATTAGAGCACAGAGACAGGCAGTGATCTTTCCTCTGGTTCTGGCAGTATTATTAAAAGGCTGCAGCAGGATAACCCATACCTTTGGCATGCCATTTTGTGCATATATAGTTCTGAGAGAGAATCCCACAAAGCTATAGTTGTGTGAAATAAACTAGAGTAGGTGCTAAAGGAATGGCTTGCACCTCAGTCCTTAAAAGTTGGTTTTGTGGCTCCAACATAATAGCTGCATTGAAAATAGGTGATATGGTGCATGTACCTTGCTTTGCCCATGTTTTCAATTTGGTTGAGACTAGATTCCCTAAGAATCTAAAAACCCTCAGAGAGATGCTAAATATCACCTGCAAAACCTGTTCCCATTTTAGTCCCTCCTACAGTACTCACAATGCATTGTATTCCATACAAGAGCATAACAACCTGCCCCATCACCAGCTTAAAATGGAGGTCCCAACAAGGTTGAATTCCACACTGTGTATGCTAGAGCCTTTGTGCGAGCAGTATAAGTCCCTTATCGAGTATACAGTGCAAAACGTCAAGGCTTTGGAGGGAGCATCTGTGTCACGTGGGCAATGGCAACTAATGTGTGATCTATGTTAGCTGTTGAAACCTTTTGAGGAGGCCACCTTGCTGGTTAGTCATGTTGAGGCAGGAATTAGCAAGATTCTCCCACTGATATATTTACTGCAGAAAAACTAAAGAGCATGGGTGACAAATTGTATAATAATGGCAACACAGACATGCACTAGCTAGTGAAGGAAATGTTAGCATGTTTTGAGCAGGACCCTCACATAGTGTACATTAAAAGCATCCTTACTACTTTGCTGGACCCATACTTTAATATATCAACTTGTGACAAGATGTGACAATCAGCATAATCTCTGTGAGCAATTGGAGAGGATGAGGAGGAGGGATTTGAAGGGCTGCTACCATCTACTACTATTAGGACCCCTGCTATGACAACTGATTAATGTTTGACAATAATTTGAGGATAATGCAAGCTTATATTGGACTAAAAGATGATAATGCAAATAATTGGTTTAGCTTTCAGTCCTATGAATCATGATGCTATATATACATCAGTCACACCACACCAGTCCATCACCACCATACACATCTTCCACATTCAGAGTAAGTTATAACCTTATTTTTTAATGTTTTTTTATAAATCTATTTTACAATAATGGTTAGCAAGCATAGCAGCAGGCTTACAGAGAGACAAACACGATAAATATTTGTTTTGTGTCCAAACACATAAACATTCAGAATATTACAGCAAGGCCAATCTTTAAAAAAAAAAAATGATTTCGAGTTTCAAACAAGGCTAGCTCTAAGAAAACATTGTTTGTAGGCCTCAATGTGTCACCCGGATCACCCAATGTAAGCCTCCTGAAATCGCACTCTGTGGGGGAGCAGCTCCACAGAGAATGAGCAGACTGCTATTTGATATATAATACACAGAATACCCACAGCAGGGATACACTGGGACACAACACAGAAGCAAAACATAACAGCAACAAATACACAGCAGGGGAGCCCCCAGTAGGCATGTTGTTGGGGTTTTTGGAATGGGTTACAGAGCTGGCTGGCGCAGACTACCCCTAGGCAGCCTTGCTGTGATCAAGGCCAAACTAAAGGTGCTGACCTCATGGTCAGTTTAGTGCAGACCGGAGGAGCCGGCCTGCACTCAGGATGCCTAGGGGATAGTTACTACCTACCTGGGTCAACGGAGGGCTACAGACAAGATCACAGATAATGCTCGCTGTACAGTCAAGGATTGCTGAACTGGCGAACTGGAATACAACCTCTGACTCAGAGATACGACCAGATGTCGAAGTATGCCACGTTTGACTGTTAGGACTGCAATCCGACTGAAGGTCAAAGGAGTCAAACAGCAGAAGAACTGACAGATGGTTGAGGTAGTCGAACAACATCAGGACCGACAGAAGGTCGAAGTAGTCTAACTCAGACTGCTTCCGGTGAATGGTAAAAGTCAGACTGGTCAAATTAATTGGACAGCAGAAAAGGCAGCTGGATGGACAGATAGTCAGTCTAGCAGGCTCGACAACAGGTGGGCAAAGAGGTACACAAACAACAAGAAGAAGAGTAGTCAAGAGGCAGAGCCAGGTTCATTAATGAAGAATTGATCAATGGAAGCACTGTACAAAGTCAGAAAACAAGGCCAAAGTAGATACATGGGAATCTCACCGTAGGAAGTGCAAGGAAACTCAGGAACAGGACTGAAAACTACTAAACATGCACTAGAACGCTTAGACCATGCAACAGCCTTGAGACACTGCCGCTTGATAAAGGCTCAGGTCTGAGTAAAAATCCAGGGCAGGGTACAAAGATCTGGCAAACAGAAAAAAATGACAAAAAAACAGGCATGGAATCAGAAAAAAAGTCAGAAAAAGGACAGAACATGACACATGCTTGACAAAAAACAAGCCATGAAAAAAGTAATGCCCTACTGGCATAGTGCCAGCACGGCTAGATGGTGTGGTGGCAAATGCCACTTGTGACATTCTAGTATTTCCTACTGCTATAATTGCTGCTGCTGCATTGTCTAAGCAGCAGGCGGACTAGGCTGCTGCATGGAACTAGAATCATCAGTCCTTATACAAGACCACCGTCAGTACAATGATTCTTCTACTAGCCCTAGTTTTGCTGTGGCAGCAGCAACACCAGCACAAGCCCTCACAACACTTCAGGTGCATGTATAGAGAAGAAGTCTGCCAATTATGCTGCTCCTCCTGCACCTCCTCTAAAATCATGGGTGTGGTTGAATACGTTTTTTTTTCCTTGAGAGCAGAAAGGAGCTGTGCCTTTCATTAGCAACTGCAATGTGCACAGTGCACACAAGGAAACATTATGAAATAGGGGAAGAACTGTGAAGTATCACAACAGCTGACACATCGGCTTATATTTTAAGCAACAGGCACAACTGCAACCAAACACCTTGACATTTATGTCAGCAATGTAAAACCAAGGTACTGCTGTTACAATGGCCTTTGTCCACTCCGCAGAGGATACATGATGTCAAGATAGAAAATGTAATAAAATAATGAATCCTCCCTGCCACCAGCTTTGCATATTCAGTGGGCTGGAATATCTGCTCCCTGATACCCTGCATTCAATTGCTCTCCATCACACTGACATATGTGGTCAGTGCACCACATAATGTGCAGTGGGTGGACATGAACTGCCAGATCCACACATCTACTGATTCACTGTCAGCTGGTGGGGGAGGTAATAGAGACAAAGCTGGTATGCCAGAGAGAGGCGGAAAATGACATTGAGGGTGCCAAGGTAGAGACAGTGGATAGTTTTCCTGCACCCAGACCCTAGAACAAGAAGATTATGAAAACGCAGGTGTTTTCCACCATCATTGAACTTCTAGGTTTCGTTTCTCTTGTCTTCCTCTGAGATTTCCTTCCCCGTTCTTTGTGTCCTTGTGGAGGAACAGTGACAGTGGCTCTCAATTTATTTTTTGGGATTTGGCTTTCACATGCCTAACATAAACATCATGGAGTCTATGTTGCATTTGCTTGATGCACCAAGGTGTGCCTCCTTTCCCCTTTTCACTACTTTACTATACATAGTGCACAGTGCAGCCTCTGATGACTACACTGGACCTGGACCAAGGGGAACATATTCTGACACCTATGATTTTAGGGAGGGGGGAAGTGGAGAAGGATGGCTCTCTTCTTCTTCTCCAGCATCAGCTTTACTGTCTGGGACAGGTGACTCTGCTTCTGCATCAGCACTAGCTCTAGGACCAGAAGTATTGGTGGTAAATGGAACCTGTCTTAGTCCCATATCACTGCTTTCTGAACCCAGTCCCATAGTGGGGGAAAAGAGGAAAATTATGAAGGTTTTTTTAAGACAATTTCCAGGGGAACAAAACTGAACCTTTTGCCCATTCCATCTGGTGACTACTGTAACATGGATCTACAACAGTTCTGTTACCCATATGGAAGAACCATTAGAAAATACTGTAATTTTCTGAAGTGTTTATGAGTGACAGGGCTGGATTTCCCAACAGGAAGAGTAGGCAACTCCAAATTTTGAGGGGTAACTCAGCTGCGCTAGCCACACCCTCATTCTGAATTGTGGGTGTGGCCAGCTCAATCTCAGTGTCCTGCACCAATTTTATACACCTTTACAGGCTATTATTTAACTCTGGGATGCTCAAGAAATCTTGAACACATTGCAAAGTAATGTTGGACCATCCAAGGGTTTAAATATTTTTTTTCTTGGCCTTGCTTGTTGTGGCCCAAGGTATGTGCCAGAAAAGAGCGGATGAGACTGGGCACGGGGTCAGTTGAGGAGTGGAGGTGATCATGGGTAGCTCCTAGAGTGCCATGCCTAGGGACACCTGGGATGTAAATCTTGCCCTGATGATGCATCCCATTACACTAGAAATACAACACCTAATCCTGTTAGTCCGCATGAGAAATTATCCTCATATGCAAATTGCATTTGTTCATTCTCAATAGCATCTTACTCAAAGCTGATGTACTCTATACCAGGCCTCTGATGCATTCAACTAACAAAAGGAAACAGACCTGCTAGAACTCAGTTAAACTGAATCTCTACTGCCACCTCTGGAAGCAGCATTATAACTTTGCAACCCTAACTGTACAGGTTTACAAGTGGCAACCTTATTTATTGCTTTTAGTTGTGCAGGTGAAGATGATGTCACAACAGCCAATTAGAATCATCGGCTGCCTCTGGATCTCAGGGCACCAGCTGCAGGTAGAAGAAGCTCCTGGGACACTTATACACTGATGGCTGTAGGTCTATTAGGCTCCCACTCTTAGAATTGTGAATAATAGAAATTAACTAGTAACTAATTATACACATATAATTTTACATTTTTATGTATAGAATTTGACCTTAAGGGAGCAGTATTTTTTTTAGGAAAAAAACATATTGTATGGTTTGTTCTGTTGAGTAACACCAGTAATAGATGCATCTATGTAGAGTTGTTGCAGTTTACTCTTGTTTTTTTTTTTTTGTTTTTACATAAATAGTGCTCTCTCGTCAGATTTCTATTAATCACTCTGTTGCATTATATGGGAGATGTGAGTCAGTTCTCCATAGATTCTGATAGAAACTGCTGAGTCATTCTTGACTGTTTGAAGTTTCAAGAAGTCATCACACTGTTGTCCACTTCTGGCAGTTTGAACCATTACAACTTTTGAATAAAACATATGTCAGCAAATGTATTACCCTTATCTTACTCAGCAGGGAACCCCTGTAACATAAAGGTTTTCATTAGAAACAAAAACCTCCTTTAATCCACATAGTACCACTTTGGTATGATGTATAGGCTTGGACAGCTGTTCCCACTGTAGAGTCTGTACATATTACCCCCGAATTGAGGTTGCAGCATAAGCCAGCATTACAGCAATGTGGCAGCCACAATAAAAAAGAAAAGACTAGTGAGCCCCTCCTGAGTCCTTCCCCCAGCATTTGATCCCACAGATGATTTGGCGTGAAGATCAATAGAGGTGAAGCAGGTGAGAACATGGCTTCCTTCTTCCGTCCTACCAGGATTTCCAGTTAGGAGTGGAAGGGATCGGTGGGAGCCTTCCGCTATATATAACCAGTGACGTGGAAGGCTTTCCTCGATCTCTCCTGGTCCTACCCAGTAGTTTGGGAGGGATTGAAGCAGGGGAACTATGCTGCTCCCCTGTGTCACCTCTATTGATCTCCCAGCTGAATCAACTAGGAGATCAGAAGCTGGCGGGACATCAGGAGGGAAAAAATTGAATAATTAAAAAATTGTAAAAAATAGAATAAAAAGTGTGCCAATGTTCAGCACATTGCTTTGCAATGTTTTGACACCCATTTGAACTGACATATCCCCCACTCCACTCTGATCCACTGGTAACAGTTGTCCACTCACATGCATGACGCTATCACACCCACAAGTCTTGCTGTACCATCCACTGGAGCTCACAGATCCCCACACACACTGTCTGTCCCCTCAACCTGGTGCCCACAATTAGTCAAAGTCCTCTGCATGCACATTTTGACCTCCCCCCCAGTCTTGCTCCATTGGTAGTCATGTAATCACATATATATTGCCTGCTTCCCCAGTATCCATGCTTCTGGTACCCACTACAGTATGTCACCTCATACCCCGTATTATTTTTTTTTATTAGTGGCATTAGCTACTGAATACTATAACATTTCATGGCGTTTAAATATTTTAGTATCTTTGAAGTGACCAAGGTGTAAAAAAGTATATATTTTTATTCCATAGCACTTCATACTGGAAATAGCTGTGAACAATAGCCTGTGTTAAAAGGCAAGTGGGCTCTCATTTGATGCGGGTGAATATCTACTTTTCAAAATGGTATGCCTTACTGACCTTTTCTTCATATCTGTAATGGTTATGGACATTTTAGTGTAGGCAGGTAATTTTTCCAAATGAAAAGTGACAAATATAGTTTTGTGCTTCTGCCAACCCATTTTTCTTGGAACAATGAGAAGCTAGCGAATGCATTAAGAAATTACATAGTTTTCAAAGATTTTAGTACATTTGAAGGGGTGGAAATGTGAACTTTTCCTATAATGCCACAATCTGGAAACATCTGTGCACACCAGGTTAGGGTTTGAAAGGCATGTGACCCCTCATTTGATGTGGTGAGTTATCTTCTCTTCAACATTGTGTGCTGTCTACCTTTTCTTAATTTCTGTAGTTGGTACAACCATTTAAGTACAGGCAAGTCGTGTTTGAAAAATTTTAAGAAAAATGAGAGCTTGCAGCTGGTGTGTTGTGCTGATGGCAACCCCTACTGTATGTCAGGTCATATCAGTGGGGTGCCATTTTTCTCGTAAGAGCTGTAGCTAATAAGTACAGCAGGAAATCCCATATCTTTTGAAGATTTCAGTACATTGAAGGGGTCTGTGCAGGCTATGTGTGTTGGTAAAACTATACATATTTGGTATTTTTATACTCATGGGTTCAGGACTTTTAAAAATAACAGGAATTTTCAATACCAACAAACATTTTTGATATATATGTAAGAACCTAGTCCAGAAAGGCATGTTCTGCTCTAATCTGCAGCTCTGCCTGTTTACCTGGAGACATCTGTTCACTTCAGCTCTGCACTTGCCTGTTCTTCAGTCTGTTTCCAGGACCCACTGTCTGAGGCCTATATCAAGCAGCCTTACAGACACTTCAGTGCACCAGTATAGTGACTAGTGTTCCAGTGTTGAGATTCCTGTTTCTGGTGTATAACCAACAGGATTTAAAATCTATGAGGTGACCAATCTGACCACAACAAAGGCCACCTGTTCTCTATTTAATTCACTAATAGGCCTCAGTTGAGTTACATTGTTTGTTAGAAATCATTGTGTGCTATTTGTTCAAAGCATAAGTGAAAACATTTTAGGCAAACCAACTAAATCCATGGGGACAAAAGTTTAAATTGATTTTTGGCCCCTTGAATGCTAGAGAGGTCTGCAATGCATTGCTTTCCATTCCATCAATTCCATCATTAAAAACCCAAATTTTTATTTGTCCCCTATAGTGTAGTTCGTTTACAGAAGAATTGATGATTTTCTTAGTGCATGTGGCTCAGTGCTGTAAGATAAAGTGATCAGGGCAGGATTTACATCTTAGGTTCCCATAGGCAAGGCACTCTGGGTGCCATTAGCGTCACTCATGGCCACACCCCCAAAGCCTTACATGTCCCTGCCACAGTCTCATCCACTCTTGGCCTATAAAAAAAGGACAAAAACATTTTAACCTCGGTTTCTAGAGAGAGATCTCCAATGCATTGCTTTACATTGCTTCAGAATGTGGGTGTGGCAAGCACAGCTGAGGTGCCCCTCAAAATTTGGAGCTCTAGGCCTACTGTGCCTATTGGGAAATATGGCCCTGAAAGTGATTATGAAATACTCAAGCGAGAAATAGAATGGCTATAAAAAAATACTGGATAATCAGGAAGAGATTTAATATCACTTTTCTTAGTTCCATGTTGTTTGTGTAAACGATAGCTGCATAATCAATTTCATTAGGAGAAAGACCTTTAGTAAACAAATTAATCTAACTGAAAAGAAATTGGTTGTGCTCCCATGTTTTCTGATTTTTGTTATAATGAGACAAATATTGCAACTATGCAAATTACAAAGAAATGAGGAAAGAGATACTGAGCAGTAAACATAAAGGTAATCTTTACTGTAGCGGTTCTTTACCAAACCAGCTGAACTGTAAGGGACATAGAAATCCCCAGTAAATGAGACTTTTAACCATTTAAGTGCCCGAGGGGTATGCAGAGCAATGGTATGTGTACCCCTCTGACACTAAAAGGGTTAATGCCTTGAATGCAAGAGAGGTATCCAGCCCATATGACTCTACCCCTTTTTTTATTATTATTTGTTATTTTTATTATATCGGGATAAAGAAAAGGAAACATACATTGAAGATAGTCTCATCAAAATTATGCAGGTAAGTACATCACAACAATGTTAAATCACATATCTGTTCATAGTTGTAGAGGGTGATCAATGCCAGACATGCCGCAGGTGTGTATCCTTATAACATAAAGTCCTAGAATGAGTCGCTCACCATGTGTGTAACTGCACATGCGCAGTGGGGACTCGCAGAACAGGCTGATCCGTAGTGGAGAGCTCCTGAAGGCTGACAGCCTGTCTGTGCTCCCGGCTCCGGGGCAGCAGCGGAGGCGCTGGGTGAAAGTGTCACCCAGCGCCTCCGCTGCTGCCCCAGAGCCGGGAGCACAGACAGGCTGTCAGCCTACCGGATCTCCCCGCTCCGCATCAGCCCGTGTATACGAGCTTTGTAACTAGTAGAATATAAAGTAAGAGGAAAACAAGTAGAAGAAAGGTAGATAAGTCCAGAAGGAAGACAAGGGATGGAAGGGCATGAATGCTAAGGAGAAAATTAAAAAAAGAATAGGAAAGAGAGGAGTAAATTAAGAAGAAGAAACACCACCAACGGTTACATCAAAAATTTGCATGCGCAAAGGTCTATAGTCCGTAATATGGAAACCAAATATCCCATATCTTATTAAAGATTAAACACAGAGTTTGCCCTTCTACTGAAAGGACATTTTTCCCATGTTTGCCTGTGAATGGATTATTTGTAAGGTGTCTCTGCATGATGGAGGGACAGTCTTTTTCCAATGTCTGGCTGTGTTAAGGTGTGTCACAAGAAGAATGTGGAGAATCAGGAACCTCTGTTGTTTAGGGTATACGTGCAGGCTCGCCACTAGGAGAACTATTTCTGGACTTTGAGGAATTGTGACCAATATTGTCTCAGTTCTGCGCATGAAAACCAAAGGTTGGTAAATGTACCTCTATGTGGACAGCCTCTCTAGCAAGTCCTGGAGGAACCTGGATACAACCTAGTTAGGATACTGGTAGTGTAATACCAACTCATTTGTAATTTAAGGGCAACCTTGACATGAATAATGTTACTGGAATCTTTCTTAGTAAGGAGTATCACATGTTGCCAGTATGTATCAGGCAACTGTTGGTTAAGTTCACTCTCCCAAACATCCATATATTTGGTTTTAAGAATGATAGGATAATTAGTAAAGATCTTAGAACGATAAAGCTTTGGGGATTTTCATCATCCTCAGAGAGACTAGAGCAACAGATAAAGAGAACAAAGGATATTACTGGACAGTCCTACAATACTTCTTATGGGGAATTAAGTCCAAGTTAGGCAAGACAGTAAAAAGTAACAGTTTTGCTACACTCCAGAGGTCCCCCATTATAAACAGTCTGTCTCGTAATCTCTGAAGGTCATATGAGTGAAGGTGAAACAGCAAGGCCAGAGCCAACAGGATATAAATAATTTTGGGTTGGATATTCCCCTCTATTACTGGTCATTTCCAGACTTTGCACATCCCTCCATAGAGGGAACAGCCATTGTCCTGGGTCTGAGAGGTCTAATCAGTCACAGAAGAACAGTAAGGGGAGACTCCTTTCATCCTCTCAGAATGTCATCAATGTCTGGTCTACAATGGAGCAGGCACACAGATGGGTATGGCTTCAGATATATTTTTTTAGATGTGTTTGCCCTATAGTACGATACCATACTAAAGTTTGAGAGGAGGGCTTGGAGGTCAGGGGAATAAATCAAAGTGTTGATCAGGGTGAGAATAACATTGTCTGCAAATAAGCTAATTTTATATTCCCTACTAACCAGGGAAACACCTGAGATATCTGGACTGGATCTGATGGCCTGTGCTAGGGATTCCATAATCAGGACAAAGATGTGAGGTGAAGTGGTGTCCCAGCCTAGCGCCATTAGTAATAATGAAAATTATCCTATGAAAAACAAATGTTGGTGACAGACATGCAGGGGTTAGAGTAGAGGGACATAGTTTCAGTTATAATATTTGAGGAAGGCCACATTTTGTTAGAACCTTAGTCAAGTATGACCAGTGGACCCTGTCAAAGGCAATCTCTGCATTGAGAGAAAAAGACATGGAGTATGGGACTGCCTAGCATAATACATTCAATTGCAAACTTTCCTAGTGTTATTGAGGGCCTCTCTGTATTTAATAAACCCAGCCTGGTCTGCTGCCACAAGACATGGGGGCATGTCTACAATTCAGTTGGCTAATATATTAGCATAGACCTTTACATTTATTTAGTAGAGAAATGGGACAGTAGTAATTTACGCTAGTGGGATTCTCCCAGGGCTTGGGGATAGTAGAAATCATCACTCCCAGCATTTCTTATCTAAAAGCATCTGTGTGGCCAATATCACAAAAATGCGATAACCGGGGTGGGGAGTGGGGTAACTAATATATCAGCATATTTTTGTGATAATAAAGATTAAACAGAGACCATCAGGGCATGGGCACTTGAGAGGAGGGAGGGATTTAATGGCCTTATGGATTTCTTACAGTTCTATCTGTCCATTAGGTTAGGTATTCCAGCTGGAGAAAGGTAAAGGAAAGGGATGGGATCTGGGAATGTCTCTATTTGTTACTCAATGGGATGTACCATAAGAGGATCAGAATGTGGATCATAAAGTTTTTCATAGTATTTAGCAAACTCATCTGCAATGGAATTGGTGTTCGTAACTTTGGACCCTATATTTGAAAGAACAAATAGGATATCCAGTTTCTCAGTAGGTTGGCTAAGGCTTTTTTGGGCCTGTTTCCCAAGAGGGAGAATCTATGTTTCAACCTAGACAGGTAATAATCCGTCTGGGTAATGCCAGAAGCAAAGAAGGGAAAGTTTATTCTGTGCATCCAAGTCAGCTGACTGGGTATAGAGGTGTATGTGTCAGTTGTTGCTTGCATTGCTTGTTATAGTAGTAAGATATCAGACCATACAGACCTTAAAAATAGCTTTCTTGGTAAGGTAGAAACCCTTGTAATAATGTCCTGTGGTAAGGCCCATCGATAATCTCTGGGAAGCATAGCTGAAAAGAAATTCTGAATAAATTTCGGCAGCTGTGCTTCAGAAACTGATTCCCACACATTGCCTACTGTGTGCTTTTCCAGTGGGAGAAATCTGCCACTTGTAATTCAGGTGCATTCGCTTTGAGTTCCAGGGGTTAAGAATATTCAAGCAGGTCTTTATGGTCTACTATGAATTCATCCACGTGGGATTCCAGTTGGCATGGCTGTTGCTCATCTGCTGCAATAACTATTTTAATGTCTGTGAGGGCCTGTTTGGTCTCTCTCGATTGAGATCTGTATCAGGTATATCATCTGCTGTCGGGGTGTAAGAATGTTGGCTGGCTGTGGCCAAGAGAGCCGAGTGGTTGATGGCCTAAGGCATTGTCACCACCTTGGATCCCATGTATTTGGGCAGCTATGCTTTTAGTCCATTTTAGTTGGAAATAATTAGTTATTTTGCTAAATTTCCTAGTTTTGCAACCCATATCCAGCCAGGTGTAGGGCATGGTCATAATGAACAAGAAGTAAACTGTCAGAAAAGTAAGGATAAGCAAAGGGAGCCATATTTATTTGGGTATGAATTCTAGAAAGTGGCTGCACTCTATAATTTAATATGCATGTTGTGGCATGGAATTCTGAGAATGCAATAAAAAGAGAGGAATGATATGGGTAATATGACAGCAACCTTTAAATATATTAAGGTACTTACCGGAGTACAGGAGGGAAGCATTTGAGGGTAGAAAATAAAAAGGTGGAAAACTCCGAAGTATTGTTTGTAATTTCCGCTATGCGTAAAGGGTGATGACTAATGGAACAGCCTCCAAGCAGAGGTGTTAGTGACTAACACAGTAAAGGAATTCAGAAATGCATGGGACAGACACATGTCTATTCTGAGAAGTATTTAAGGCTCTGTGTTTTAATTGGATAGGAAGATGGGAAGACTGGATGGGCCTTTTGATTCATATCTGCTTTAAAAATCTATATTTTTACATTGTCAGCTTTGGATTCTGTGTTAGAGAAAAGTTTTCTAATATGTTTTAGACAAGACATACATAGAAGTGTATTCATAGGAATATGGCATGGGCATTATTTTGTCCACAGAGCAGAGACCATTTAGACTCCTAAGCATTTCACTTTTTCCCTAAAGGCAGACCTGATTTGAACTAATTGCATTCTGGAACAGAGGTTTACAGCTCCATTCCTCATAGGACAGGTCATGCTTTAAA
This sequence comes from Rhinophrynus dorsalis, assembly GCA_037306005.1. Classification (NCBI taxonomy): domain Eukaryota; kingdom Metazoa; phylum Chordata; class Amphibia; order Anura; family Rhinophrynidae; genus Rhinophrynus; species Rhinophrynus dorsalis. Next base: position 130,175,358 of record CM074727.1, on the reverse strand, counting down.
GGGATAGTAATACTTCATTTTAACTTTATTTTATTTTGTAGGCATTAAAAAAACATGAATAATGATATAAGTCTTATCTCCCAAACCTTTATGGTTTAAGAGATATTCACAAGCAAAGTGTCCCCCTCCCGCCCCTTTTACTGATGTAACACTTTTCAGCCAGGGCAGAAGGGAGCTGCCCAGGTAGACTGCAGAGAGGGACAATCTTCAATTAAGATAACAGAAAAACCTGAAAAGCTTGTCAAGGGGGGCAGGGATTTCATTGTTTTCAAAGGAATAAGAGTGTCCCCTTCTGTTATCTGTCCAGTCTATGGACTGCATTCCACATCTGAGAAGAGATTGTTTACAGTAGGTAAAAGGGGCGGGAGGGGGAAACTTTGCTTGTGAATATCTCATAAACCATAAAGGTTTGAGAGATAAGACTTATATCATTCTTCATGTTTTTTTAATGCCTACAAAATAAAATAAAGTTAAAACGAAGTATTACTATCCCTTTAAAGGAGCAGTAAACTTTTTTTTATGAAAAAATATATATTGTAGGGATTTTCCTATTGAGTAAAATAAGGGTACTCCCACTGCAGAGAGATTTATATTTCCAGAGTTATTACAGTTTAAACCCATGTTTTTTACATTAGCAGTGCCCTCTAGTGGTCAAATTCTAATTAGGTTTCCCGTTAGATTCTAATGGAGAGAAAAGTCAGAGACATACAGTTCTCCATAGAATGTGATAGAAACTGCCTGTCACTTCCTGTCAGTTAGAACTATCAGGAAGTAAACAAGGTAAATTCACCTCCTGGTTATTTAAAATGCTATAAATTTTGAATAAAACATCTGACAGCGATGGGAGTACCCTTGTTTTATTCAACAGGAAATGCTTTATAAAATGTGTTTTCATAAAAAAAGAGTTTACTGCTCCTTTAAGAATACCCCTGACTGGGTTCTGGTCAAAATGACTGCTATGCCAATAACATACTTATGCTTTAGCATACTTCTGATACTTAAATTCAGGCATGTAGCTGGATGAGACATTGTTGTGCAAAGGATTCTGGGAGCTATTTGTCACACTCTGAGTTGGGGTCTAAAGTCCATGTCTGCTATTGGCTGCTTTCCTGGAAGTGCAAGTCGGTATGCAGGAAATAGTTAGGAAACAGAGGCCAGGACTGCAGCAGGCTGTCATAACAATGCCCCCACTCCTCGCACACTGCTGCTGTACGCGTGTTACCACCATCTGCTCTAGATAACAGCAGTTTGGAACAAGCTGTCTGTGCCCCTCCTTACATTAAACATGTGAGGTGCCAGCTCAGTGCTGAAGAGCAATTCTTCCTGCTCCTTTGAGATTCAGCGGGTTTGATTTGCATAAGGCATAACTTATATGCCAATTTAAAATGTTAATTTGCTGTTAAACATGTCATTCTCTGTAGTGCACTGATCCTAGGATGGAATGAGCCTTTAAACGTTACTACCATTAATACACTTTGGTAGTATGAGAGACTCAAGATTTAAACCATGGGTAACCAAAACGGGTCCTCAACTGCTGCATACACAGAAGGTTTTCAGGAGAGCTTCAATTAAAGTGACAGACACCTTTCACTATCGTTATGTCTTTCACTATCATTACAACAAAGGAGAACGGATACATTAAGGGGCATATTCAAGAAGCTAAACAGGAGCAGTTATGGTTCAAACCAATTTCATCATGGAGGACAAATGAAAATGTCCATCGATTTAAAGGGTACCACAAAAAACACACTCACAGTACTATATGAAGAAGCAAAAAATTAAATATATTCACATCAGTACAGAATAAATTGCTTACGTTTTGGCCCATGCTCAGACCTTCATCGGGGCCCTGATGAAAGTCTGTGCAGATATCTAAACAGTGACAGTTTTCTACCGTCCTGTGTTTTGGGTATTGACCTAAACAGTGTCAATTTTCTACATTCCTATGATTTACACATATATAAATTCACATGGATTTAAATGGTGCTTTTAACCCCTTGAATGCAAGGAGTTGGAGACCTCTCTAGCACTCAAGGAGAATAAAATTGCTTTGTAATTCGTTGTTGACTTCTCTGGCACTCAAAGGGTTAATGAGCATATTGAGAGTGTTTTAATCCTCCCCTATTGCTCATTTGGTTTGCCCACGAATTGCACCACTTTCCGGGAGTGCATCAGCCTTACTATGTATGTCTGTGATCATCACTCCTGTACCTGAGTTTCTCTCTGTTACTTGCAGAATGAACCGAGATTCCCCATCCTTCTGTGCTAAAAAAGGTACACAATGCTTGTGTTGTTTTATATGGTATGAAAGCAAAAAAGATGTTCTTTACCTGCAAAAAATGTACAGTTAGAGGGTATATTGCCCGCATCTTGATGAAAGTGGTGCAACCTGGCCATTTTGTCAAACAAATAGCTTTGTATATAGGCATTAAAGGGATAGTAATGTTTCATAATAAAAGCAGCTCTAATTAATCATCATAGTATTTGGCCTTTGGAGAGTGTTACTTCAATTCTGTCAGAGTTGTAGTTCAAGAGTAATTCAATGACAAAGTATCCCCCTCCGCCCCTTTTACTGATGTAACACTGTTCAGCCAGAGCAGAAGGGAGGTGCCCAGGTAGACTGCAGAGAGGGACAATCTTCAAGGGAAAAACCTGAAAAACTTGTCAAGGGGGCAGGGCTTTCATTGTTCTCATAGGAAGAAGATTGTCCCCTGCTGTTATCTGTCTGGTCTATGGACTGCATTCCACATCTGAGAAGAGATGGCTTACACTAGGTGAAAGGGGCAGAAGGGGGAAACTTTGCTTGTGAATATCTCTCAAACCATAAAGGTTTGAGAGATAAGATTTATATCATTCTTCATGTTTTTTTAATGCCTACAAAATAAAATAAAGATAAAACGAAGTATTACTATCCCTTTAAGCAGACACAGGTCTATTCAGTGCTCAAAAGTGGTTCTTCTTATTTTTGCACAAAATTCTGTTCATATATTTCCATTATAACTTCTTGGTCATAACATATGCAATGTATATCCTAAGTACAGTAGTTATTATGGTTTACTAATTTTCTTCTACTTACCCCAGTGATTCCCTGACTCACAGAGCTTGCAATTTAATTTATGTGCTTGTGATGCTGGAAGATAGTTGCAAGGATCTGACTACATGGGAGAACTAGGCTTTCCTTCTTTCAAGGGTGCTGGAAGATAGTCACAAGGAGCTGACACCATGCTAGAACCAGGCTTTCCTGCTTACCACAATCAGTGCATTTATAAGCATATGGCTCTCACTTCTCATGTAATTAAAGGGATAATAATACTTAAAATGTAAAACAAAATATGTTGTAGGGTTTATCCCTCTGAGTAAAACAAGGGTACTCCCACTGCTGAAACATGTTCTATTCTAAAAGTTATTACAGCTCCAACTTTAATTTTTTATGTGCAATATCACAGTGGCCTGAAATTGTACACTGGCAATGTTGCTACACCACCCTATGGAGATTTATGGTCAGCTGACCAGATATGTCCATAGGATGGTGTAGCAACAGCACTACTGTACAATTTCAGGTCACTGTGATACTGCACCTAAAAAAATTAAAGTTTGAGCTCTAATAACTTTAATAAAACATCTTTCAGTACTAGGATTCACCTTGTTTTACTAAGGAGGATAATCCCTACAACATATATTTTTTTACATTTTAAGTAGTACTATCCCTTTAACAATAGTACACATATTATATGCTTTCATATAACAGGAGTAATCAATTTTTGGATATCCAGCTACTGGAGACTACAACTTCCATCATACCAACCAGCTAAGAGCATCCAATGGAGGGGGTGCATTTGGCTCTGCACTATACTGCGATCCTCATACCTGGGAACTAGGGTTTTTGTAATTGTAAGGGTAGGGCAAGTGCCCCCCCCTGCCCCCCCCTCAGGACGCCCATGCTTGTATTACCTACTATATGATATGCCCCAATGAAATGTTTCTTTAGTCTCTAAATTGGTGCCATTTGCACCAGAAAAGCAGGTGGAGATGTCCTGCTTGTCTTGTGTTTAGGCAGTGAGATCTCTAAACATGATAAAGGTTCCTTATGGACTAGGCTGACCAGACCTCACCTTTAACCGGGGACACATAGGAAAGAGGCATATTTCAGGACTGCACTGAAATCAAGCAGCCTTGTAGTATGCATTTTTCATGTGTCCCCGATTAAAGGTGAGGTCTGGTCACCCTATTGTGGACCGACTGGAGCACCTCTGGATTAGAGCAAGCAGGTATATATTGCATAAAATCTACATTATGGGTGGCTTTAAGGGTTAATATTCCAAAGATCTCAGGGTCAGCTCATTTTGAAAGTTCCCAGGTATGGAGATCCCTTATAAACAGAACAGTTTCCTATCTTGGCTGGTGGCCACAGGCATCCTTGCACAGCCAATAAGCTAACAATAGCATTGGTGAGTCTTTCCATTTTCTTCATTAACCCATTGAGCACCTGATTATGTGGGGAGGTGGGCCCAACCTCAGATTTTTCCCCAGGGCCAAATTAACATAGCTGTGAACTCTCTGGATTTGCCGCGGAGTCTTCGGTCAGAGACTCTGCCCACATCTGCTACTTCCCAGTCTGGTTCTCCCACTCCCCGCCCACTTTTCCTCCTTCCCCAGCCTACTTTTTATATGTTTATGAAGCCCCACCCCAATCACAATTAAGTCCCACCCCTTTTTGACACAAATTGCATCATATATCTCTCCCAGTGGCACCACAGGAATCCCCCTCAAGGGAGTCCAGAAGAAAGAGTTCCCAGGTATGCCAATTAGGGTGACTGCATATCCCTTTAAAGGGATAGTAATGTTTCATAATAAAAGCAGCTCTAATTAATCATCATAGTATTTGGACTTTGGAGAGTGTTATTTCAATTCTGTCAGAGTTGTAGTTCCAGAGTAATTCAATGACAAAGTATCCCCCTCCCGCCCCTTTTACTGATATCACACTGTTCAGCCAGAGCAGAAGAGAGGTGCCCAGGTAGACTGCAGAGAGGGACAATCTTCAATTAAGATAAGGGAAAAACCTGAAAAACTTGTCAAGGGGGGCATGTCTTTCATTGTTCTTATAGGAAGAAGATTGTCCCCTGCTGTTATCTGTCTGGTCTATGGACTGCATTCCACATCTGAGAAGAGATGGCTTACTCTAGGTAAAAGCGGCGGGAGGGGAAACTTTGCTTGTGAATATCTCTCAAACCATAAAGGTTTGAGAGATAAGACTTATATCATTCTTCATGTTTTTTCAATGCCTACAAAATAAAATAAAGTTAAAACGAAGTATTACTATCCCTTTAACTTGGTTTGCTGGGGTTTTAGGACAGACTTTATGCAACTATGGAATGATGATTTAAAACTAACCTTGTGATTCTCGTACACTCCAGCCTGACTCCATACAGCTTTGTAAGCAGTTGTCCAGCAGTAATTACTTGGCTTTAATTAAATTTCTTTTGATCAGTCTTGGGACACCTATTAGACTTTGCTGCAGATTCGGTGCTTGTGTACTCAACAGCATTTCATCTTAATTTAATCACTTTGGGTTTTAATTGTGTGTCCTGTCACACGCCACACTCCTGGCACAACTTGCAATTCTTGGATGCCAATTAATGGTAACTGATCTCTATAAAAGTGTCACATACGTATTGTACATACAATACATGCTAATCCTAATGCATACCTCCCAAGCTACCCTCTACAGGAGGGACAGTCCCTGTTTGACACCTAAATCCCTCTGTTACACTTTTCTACCCTGGTGTCTCTCTTTTTAGGAGATCAGATTGTGTGGTGTGTGTACATAAGCGTATCACACTGTTGCTCCACAGCAATTAAAGCGGAACTATCACCCTATATTAATTCCACCCCCCCAATAATTAGACATATGGCGATTAGGTTCTTAACAGCGCTATTATCGGGCACAAGTACCATGTTCTGAAGTAATCTTTTTTCTGAGACTGAAGGCCAGGCTTCTTGCTTTATAGCTGTCTGTACATCTGAGCCGTCAGTCCCTTCCGGTACCTTAAAGGGATAGTAATACTTATTTGAAAAACATGAAGAATGATATAAGTCTTATCTCTCAAACCTTTATGGTTTAAGAGATATTCACAAGCAAAGTTTCCCCCTCCCGCCCCTTTTACCTAGTGTAAGCCATCTCTTCTCAGATGTGGAATCCAGTCCATAGACCAGACAGATAACAGGAGGGGAAAATCTTCTTCCTATGAGAACAATGAAAGCCCTGCTCCCCTTGACAAGTTTTCAGGTTTTTCCCTTGAAGATTGTCCCTCTCTGCAGTCTTCCTGGGCACCTCCCTTCTGCTCTGGCTGAACAGTGTTACATCAGTAAAAAGGATGGGAGGGGGATACTTTGTCATTGAATTACTCTTGAACTACAACTCTGACAGAATTGAAATAACACTCTCCAAAGTCCAAATACTATGATGATTAATTAGAGCTGCTTTTATTATGAAACATTACTATCCCTTTAAGGTGCCAATCAATGCCTTCTAGTGGAGACCAAGATGGACAGAGCAGACGTGCAGACATCTGTAAGCCAAGATGTCTGCGTGCATGCCTGGCCACCGGTCTCAGAAGAAGGAGGATTACTTGAGAACGTGGTACTTGTGTCTGATAATAGCTCTGTTAAGAACCTACTCGCCATATGTCTAATTATTGGGGGGTAACTTAATATAGAGAGATAGTTCTGCTTTAAACTCACATTATAACTTCAGTATATGTATTTATAAATTAGTCTGTGTAAATAAAATACTTTGGTTAGGTTATAACTATTTTTTTCCATTACATAAAGAGCTGTTAATAGGTTATGAAGTAGCCTAAACATTCTTGGTAATGCCCCACCCGCCAGTAGATCCTGCAGAAATGACACCTGAAAGAAAAGTATCTCTTTGGCCAGCCTGTAACTATGACTGATGTTCAAAGAGGAACTGGTGTAAGATTGGAATAGGGTGACCAGACCTCACCTTTAACTGACAACACATGAAAGATGTATACTGCAGGGCTGCTTTGATTTCAGTGCAATCCTGAAATATGCCTATTTCCTATGTGTCCCTGGTTCAAGTGAAGGTCTGGTCAGCTTAGTTGGGAGCAAAGCAACTCCACCATAGGGAATAAATAACATTTCCATTGATTAATTGATGCTGTTAAGCCCTTGTTTTAGGGTAACCAAACCTCACCTTTAACCAGGGACACATATGAAAAATGCATACTGCAGGGCTGCTTTGATTTCAGTACAGTCCTGAAATATGCCTATGTCCCTGGTTGAAGGTGAGGTCTGGTCACCCTACCTTGTATGCTAAATAAGACTCCAATGCATTGTCCTTTTTTCAGGCATATGGTAAGAAACATTTTATGAGCATGTGTTCCAGTTCATCCATGCATTGTATCTGGAGTGAATGTATTATATATACTTTATTTTTCAGCCCCTTTAAAGGGGATCTATCACCCCTATACAACTTTGTCTAAATAGTTTTGTTATATAGCGAATATGTTGAAAAGAGTATTAATTTTTTTTTTTTTTTTTGCCAAAATGAAAAAAAATAAATCCCTGTACCTATTTCCAGATACACTGTGGTTACCTGCTCTGTAACCGCAATCTGTCACTCTGCCTCAGCTCCCCTCCCTCTATCCAGCCTCCTCCAATGACAGAGGCTTTCTGTCTGTAAGCTGCAGTGGTCTCATTGGCTAGATATCGATCTCTACCAATGAGAGTGCTCCAACGTACAGGCAGAAAGCCTAAATCATAGGAGGAGGCTGGATAGAGGGAGGGGAGCAGAGGCAGAGCTGGTAACCACAGTCTATGCGGAAGTAGGTGCAGGGCAGTATTTATTCTTTGAGTTTCAGCAAACCAGCGTTTTTTATAAAAAGAAAAAATTAATACTCTTTTCAACATATTCTCTATATAACATATTCGCTATATAACAAAACTATTTAGACAGAGTTGCATAGGGGTGATAGATCCCCTTTAAAACACATACATTCTATTCACCCCCCCCCCCACCCTTACACCTACTACAGGTGTTTCTCTCTATATCTATAAATCTCTTCCTACACCAACCGGTCTCTCCCTTCCACACAGGTCTATCATTCTCCCCCAAGTTAATGGCCAACCCACATGGTCGCCAGCAAAAATATTGGCTTATACTTAAGTGGGCTGGACACCAGATAGGCCCCTCCTCTATCAATTTCTGGTGGAATACAGGAGATGGTAATAAAAGAATGTGGGCAACAGAATTCTTGCAGGGGGCTGCTACACATCTATCACCCATGTGAAAGAGCCCTAAGTCTACTGCTAGTTGTTTCATTGTACAATCTGATAAAGATTAATGACCCATATGAGCCACAGATGTATGTTGAAGATCATTGTTTTGAGGATGTGTGATCTAGAATCAGATTTCACTGTAAACAGGAAAGTGCAGCTATAATGTAACAAATATACAGATAATGTAGCTGTACCAGGCTGCTGTATGAAGGATACCTACCTGCAGATTCTGTAGCATGGTAAAAGGAGCTTGTTGTAACAATAGCCCACATAAATTCTCCACAAAGGGAAGCGTGACCGAGCTTCCTGGGGCAGTTGGGAGGGAGGTGGGAAGTCCAGTGGCACTGTACCACGCGTACAGGGTGCCGCACGGAAGTGCAGTATTTTAAGTCTTTGTGTCTCCAAAAGTAAATAAAATTAAAGAAAAAAAAAAAAACAGCGCTAATCAAGTTTTACAACTTAAAGTCCATGCACCAAAGTTTTTATTATATGAACAACTTGATTGTTCCCCTTTAAGTGTTACTAACCCTTAAATGTCAACCTGCACACAACTATGGACCACCAGTGACATTCTGTAATGTAGCTGCCAAGGGAAAATTGTCAATGGAAATGTTTTGGAAACATTGACAGCTATGAAACAGAGCAAATAAAAATTTACTAAATTCCCATTCATTTAAAGGGATAGTAATACTTCAAAATTACTATCCCTTATATTGAAGCCCTTGTAAAACTGAATTAAATGCCACCAGCGGCATCTCTCAATCCTTTATGGTTTGTGAGATAGCCGCTTTTAAACTTCGCTCTCCCTTGCCTCTCCCCTGATATCAGCGCTCTTGCTGCAGCAGGGAAATCCATTCTTTGAATCAAGCGGAGGCTCTTCAGCAGAGCCAAATCTCGTTATAGAAGAAATTATCCTTCACTAAAATGGTCTTCTACGTGTGCTTGGTAACCAAGCACACGTAGAAGACCGTTTTAGTGAAGGATCTTGTCTTCCATAACAAGATCTCGACTGTGCTAAAGAGCCTCCGCCGGTCCCGGGACCGGATTCCCCTGCTGCAGCAAGAACGCTGACGTCAGAGGAGAGGCAGGGAGGGAGCGAAGTTTAAAAGGGGCTATCTCACAAACCATAAAGGTTTGAGAGATGCCGCTGGTGGCATTTAATTCAGTTTTACAAGGGCTTCAATATAAGGGATAGTAATTTTGAAGTATTACTATCCCTTTAAAGTGGCTATTAGCTCTTTCAATAATCAACAGCTCTCCAATGCTGTGTCTAGCAATCACGGGTAAAAAAAAAATCCCAGTTTAAATCAATGGGGAGATTTGTCATCTATGGTGCAGATGGTGTGCCCCAAGATTACTTAGTTCTGCTTAGGACATCAGTCTCAAAGTTGGGACGTAGAGGAACAAATGCTGAATTGGTGATGGAGAGTTGCAGATATGGAAGGAACGGAGAAATGGAGAGGTGGACGGAGCAATACGTCTAAATGAGTGTGTGGATAGAGAGGATATGGAAATGTATGAGACTGGTAATAGGAGCTAAAGTGGATGGGGTATAGAGAAGAGCTGGAGCCAATAGTCAATGTTACGCCAAGTGGAGATATAAGGTCCAAGGGCTGAATAGACTTAGTGACAAGTAAAGGAGTTTTGGAGAAAAATATGGAGAAGTTTGATTTTATAAGATAAATAGGCAGAAGACTAGAACAATCCGCCACAGCAGATAAATGAAAAATGTTGTTGATTGAAATGGGGTTTTTAATCCTCTGAATGCTAGCAATGTCATAAAGGGATAATAATGTTTCACAATAAAAGCAGCTCCAATTAATCTTCATAGTGTTTGGGCCATGGAGAGTGTTATTTCAATACTGTCAGAGTTGTAGTTCAAGAGTAATTAAATGATAAAGTATCCTCCTCCTGCCCCTTTTACTGATGCAACACTGCTCACCTCAGGGCAGCAAGACAGGTGGATCGCAGAGAGGGACAATGTTCAGTGAACATAAGGAAAAACCTGAAAAACCTGTCAAGAGGGGGCAGGGTTTCCTTATGTTCACAGTAAGAAGATTGTCCCTTGCTGTGAGTTGTCTGGTCCCAGGACCAGATTCCACATCTGAGGGAAGGTGGCTTACACTAGGTAAAAGGGGCGGGAGGGGGATACTTTATCATTCAATTACTCTTGAACTACAACTCTGACAATATTGAAATAACACTCTCTATGGCTCAAGTACTATGAAGATTAATTGGAGCTGCTGTTTTTGTGAAACATTACTATCCCTATATAGTGGAGCAATTATGAAGCAAACTAAATGCACAATAGGGGGACAGATACACATTCCCATTGATCTAAATGGGGATTTTAACCCTTTGAATGCTAGAGAGGTCATCAATGTAATGGGTTAAATGCCTCATTCAAACCAGTGGGAATTTCTATTTTTCTCATACAGTACAGTTGGTTTTCTCCAGAATCACAGTCCAATATCTTATTGAGTATGGCCCTAAGAGAGTAAAGGGGTGTGACTAAGCAAGGACTAAAGTGAAGGGCCTAAGGAGAGGATCGAAAGCTAGAGGGGAGCAAGGCTGGAAGGAGTAAGGGCAGTAAGCTAAGGGGAGATGAAGAGTAATGAAGGCTGGAAGGGATGTGCAGGAGGGGAGGGCTAGAGGAGAGGGATGATGGCTGCTGGAGGGGGGGTGGCAGAGTAAGGGCTGGAGAGGAGGGAGAGAGGGAGAGGAGAAGGGAGGGGGAGATGGATGGTGTGTTGTGGCTGAACAGCTGCTGTTGGGATCAGTACAGAAAGATGCTGAGCTGGGGACGTGTGGACTGGTAATTAGTGATTAATACGCACAGCCACTGGGATCACACACACTGCTATCTCTTTGTATTAAGCTCTTATCATACATATCTATATATAAACACACATACACAGATAATGCAAAAAAGACAAGGATTAAATTGGCTCTGAGACACTTCATAAAACTATGGGAAAAAGAGAGAGCGAGATAGAGAGAGGGAGAGAGGAAAAAGAGAGAGAAGATAGAGAGAGGGAGAGAGGAGAAAGAGAGAGAAGATAGAGAGAGAGGAGAAGGAGAGGAGGGAGAGGATGAAACAGAAATATAAGAGAAAGAGAGAGGGAGAGAAAAGATAAAGGGACGGGAAAAAGAAAGAGAGAGTGGGAGAAAGTGGGAGAATATAGATAGAGAGAGAGAGAGGAGAAGGAGAGAGAGAGAAAGTGAGAGAAGATAGAGAGAGAGGAGAATGAGAGAGAAAGTGATAGAAGATAGAGAGAGAGAGAGGAGAAGGAGAGAGAGAGAAAGTGAGAGAAGATAGAGAGAGAGAGAAGAAGGAGAGAGAGTGAAAGTGAGAGAAGACAGAGAAAGCATGAGGAAGAGAAAAGATAAAGGGAGGGGAAAAAGAAAGAGAGAGTGGGAGAAAGTGGGAGAATATAGATAGAGAGAGAGAGAGGAGAAGGAGAGAGAGAGAAAGTGAGAGAAGATAGAGAGGAGAAGGAGAGAGAGTGAAAGTGATAGAAGATAGAGAGAGAGAGAGGAGAAGGAGAGAGAGAAAGTGAGAGAAGATAGAGAGAGAGAGAGAAGAAGGAGAGAGAGTGAAAGTGAGAGAAGATAGAGAAAGCATGAGGAAGAGAAAAGATAAAGGGAGGGGAAAAAGAAAGAGACAGTGGGAAAAACAGAGAGAAGATAGAGAGAGAGAGAGAGAGGAGAAGGAGAGAGAGAAAGTGAGAGAAGATAGAGAGAGAGGAGAAGGAGAGAGAGTGAAAGTGATAGAAGATAGAGAGAGAGAGGAGAAGGAGAGAGAGTGAAAGTGAGAGAAGATAGAGAAAGCATGAGGAAGAGAAAAAATAAAGGGAGGGGAAAAAGAAAGAGACAGTGGGAAAAAGTGAGAGAAGATAGAGAGAGAGAGAGAGAGAGAGAGAGAGGAGAAGGAGAGAGAGAAAGTGAGAGAAGATAGAGAAAGATTGAGGGAGAGAAAGTGAGAGAAATAGGAGATAAAGGGGAGAGAGGGAGAAAAACATTAGCGATAGAAGAAAAAGAGAGGGAAAGAAATAAAAATTAGAGAGAGAAGGGAGGGAGAGGGTGAAACAGAGAGAGAAGAGAAAGGGAGAGAGAGAAGAAAGAGAGAGAAAGTGAGAGAAGGTAGAAAGAGTGGGAGAGAAAGAGAGCAAAAGGGAGAGAGAAACACAGAGATATGGGGAAAGAGAGAGGGAGGGAGAGAAACATTAGAGATAGAGAAGATATATAGGGAGAAAGAGAGAGACAAAAAAGACAGAGAGAGAATAGAAAGAGCGAGAGAGAGAAAAGAAGAAACAGGAGACAGACAGGCTTTCCAAAGACAGGTTAAAATAACTGCACAAAATAGATGTACCCTTATGTAATTCTACATCCTAAAGCCATTGTAGATACTTGTGCATTGATCTGAACTGGACAACCTGCAACCCCCAGCCATTGTTGGATTACAGTTCCCATCATCCTTAGCTAGCGAACAGCTGATTGAAGATGATGGGAATTGTAGTCCAACAGCTGGACAGCTGCAGATTGCATATCCCTGGCCTAGACATAAGCACAGCAGCAGGAAACATTTCTCATTATTGTAAAACTAGTAGAAGAGCCCGTTTACACGGATCACAGTGGCGGGCGGGCGCGGTGCAGTCATGCCCAGTAGAGACTGCCCACTCCGCAGCTGATACAGAGCTGGAGGCTCTGAAGTCAGATCGCCCAGCTCTGTATCAGCCGTGTCACGGGCAGTCTCTACTGAGCGTGACTGTGTCGTTACAAACTTTGTAGCGAATTATTATATAGGATATGTCTCTCTGTAATCTGATGGGGGCAACAGAGTGCAAAGCGGTTTCTTGGCAACAGGAAACACCATCTCAGTTTGCCCTTGATCATTATATTGTAAATTATGCACCATTCATCCAGGTGTTATTTCCATACACATGTATATTATAAACATGCAACCTATGCAGTTTGCAGACACCTTTTTCCAGACAGACGTATACATGCACATACAGTATGCAGTTTCATATATATATTATTTCTGTACATTAATGCAGTAAAATAATGTGAATACGGCAGATGTGTTGTTTATTTGTAATGGACAGATAGTTTCTTTGCAATATGGGTACAGAGATAATATCCATTGAGCACAAGACCCCAAGAACAACATGACCATCAGCCCACCCTACAAATGGCATACTTTCATCAACTTTACAGTTCTTGGTAGGCTACCAAGGGTGACTAAGTGTCTCGGATTGTCCAGGGCAATCCAATATTTTAAATGTTTGCCCCTTTCAAGTACATATACTGTATGTAGTCCTGGAATGAAGACTCTTGAGTACACAGTCCTAAACTGTAGTGAAAGAACTGCCCATTGTCTACAATTACAGAAAGCAATGTCTGAGCAAGACTACAAGAAAATGGATGACAAGTGTTAGCATAACGTTAAGCTACAAGAAAATGTGCTGCACTGTTTGGCAATGAATGGGCAGTCCCCCCCTTAGTGTTTAGAGCTTTGCGGTGCTCTGGAGAAAGCACATGTGTAACATGTCCCTGTCCACACTCAGTTGCACTGAAATTGAGGGGAAAGGCTCTGATGCCCTAGTCTTGGCAGTGCCCATGAAAGAAAGAAAATGTGGGCACCCTAATGCTATCCACACACACACACACCATTGAAAATAATCAGTGAGCATGTGTGCACGTGTGCGTCTGTATGTAATTGTGCATGTATGTGTGTGTGATGTGTGTGTGTGTATGTATGTATGTACGTGTGTGTGTATGTGTGTATGCATGTGTATGTGCGTATATGTGTGTGTGTGCTGTGTATGCATATCTCTCTGTGTGTGTATGTATGTATGTATGTGAGTGTGTGTGCATGTGTGTATGTGTATGTATATCTGTATGTATGTATGCATGTATGTATGTGTGCACATATTTGTGTGTGTGTGTGTGTGTGTATGCATATATCTCTCTGTGTGTGTATGTATGTATGTATGTGAGTGTGTGTGCATGTGTGTATGTGTATGTATATCTGTATGTATGTATGTATGCATGTATGTATGTGTGTACATATTTGTGTGTGTGTATGCATATCTCTCTGTGTGTGTATGTATGTATGTATGTATGTATGTGAGTGCGTGTGCATGTGTGTGTGTATGTGTGTGTGTGTGTGTGTGTGTATGTGTGTGTATGTGTATGTGTATCTGTGTGTATGTATGAATGCATGTATGTGTGTACATATTTGTGTGTGTTTATGTATTTATGTATGGATGTATGTGTGTACATATTTGTGTGTGTGTATGCATATCTCTCTGTGTGTGTATGTATGTATGTATGTATGTGAGTGTGTGTGCATGTGTGTGTGTATGTGTGTGTGTGTGTGTGTGTGTGTATATGTGTGTGTATGTGTATCTGTGTGTATGTATGAATGCATGTATGTGTGTACATATTTGTGTGTGTTTATGTATGTATGTATGTATGTATGTATGTATGTGTTTGCATATGTGAAAGTGTGTGTATGTATGTATATGCACATATGTATGTGTGTGTGTGTGTTTATATGTTAGAGTTTGACTGTTCTGGCAGGGAAGGGGTTAGTTTGCCGTATATGTTGCAGGGAATATGTTTTCTGTTATAGTCCACCCATGTTTTACATTGTTAACAATGGGCCTTCTGTATAAAAGCAGAGTGGAGTGAGCCTAGGGCAATCCAACTGCACTGTAGGGAACAAACCAAAATCCTCATTGATTTAAATAGGGCTTTTAACCCCTTGAATGCTAGATAGATCTCTAATGCATTGCAAACAATACATTGGAATCCTCTCTAGCACTCACAGAGTTAAGAGCCAAATTTAAACCAATGGGAATGTAGGGAGTTTTTATTTCACCCCCATGGTGCAGTTGGTTTGCTCAAAAACCTTTCCTTTCTATTTTATACCCAAGGCCCTATGTTTGCCATCTGTAAGGGAGCTGAACCACATAGTAATTTAGAGGGACATAGACACAAAGGGAAAGTGGAAGAATTCTAGTGCAAGCTAACTGCATTCATGTGTGTGTGTATGTGTACGGCAGAGACTTTTCTAACAACCAATGGAGTTAACCCTTTGAGTGCCAGAGCACAATGCGTTGCATGCCCCTCTGGCACTCAAAGGGTTAACCCCATTGGTTGTTAGAAAAGTCTCTGCCACATTTCCCTGGAGACATCTCTAACATACAAGTGGTTGCCAGAATCTTGCACCAACATTAGATACAATCATTTGCCCAGGATGGTTCCTTTACCTATCTTGGTGGCAGAGTTGATGTAAAGGTGATAGAGTGGTAGAATGCACTGTAGGGGGGATGTAAAAGGGGGCAGTATGGGTTGGAGAAGAAATGGGGGATCTGCATGTACTTATTGCCTAGGGATACAAAGCTGAAAAATCAAGAGACCTCCTGGGTTAATCCTTTGAGGGCCATAGAGGTATCTAACACAATACGTTGGATGCCTCCTTGGCAGTCAAAGGGTTAAAAAAGATAATTCTGTTATGGAGTAGAGGCACCTAAAAACTGTGACATTTAATTAATTAAAGTGGAATTAACACCTACAACACCTTAAGTTCATTTGAAATAGGTTTCAGAATTATATATGTTATATATGTTATTTTAGCCTTTTTTTATTTAAAATAATAATTTAAAAAATATTACATTTATGTGTATGCCAGTTTACAGAAGTTAGACAGTACTAACACAGCTGTGTTCCATATACTAAAACATTCCACACTGCTCTTCCTCTCAACTGCCACTTCCTTATGTTCTTCCTTCCTAGCTCCTACTTATTTTAGTAAATAGAGAAAGGGAGGTTCATAAAATACCTCTATACAGTCATAAAGGTATATGAATACATTTGTTTTTAATCCTTTGTGTTCCACAGCATGGTGGATTGATAGCAGGGAGGGAGAGCAGTGTAAAATGTTATGGCACACGACTGTGCCAGACGGTACTTTCCAACTTGCATAAACTGCCAAATAAGTAGACTATAACTTTAAATAAAATATGGCTAACGTTACATTTTCCAAGTGCAGTCTTTGATTAAATACATCTCCCATCATCCAATGACTGTTATATTGAAACTACACTGAAATAGACATAGCTTGCTCGGTCTTTATTTAAAGGGATAGTAATACTTAAAATGTAAAAAAAAATATGTTGTAGGGTTTATCCCCCTGAGTAAAACAAGAGTACTCCCACTGCTGAAAGGTGTTTCATTCAAAAGTTATTAATTTTCAAAGTTGAATTTTTTAGGTGCAATATCACAGTGGCCTGAAATTGTACAGTGACGCTGTTGCTACACCATCCTATGGAGATTTATGGTCCTGGGACCAGAGCTGTCCATAGGATCGTGTAGCAACAGCGCCACTGTACAATTTCAGGCCACTGTGATATTGCACCTAAAAATTCAACTTTGAAAATTAATATCTTTTGAATGAAACACCTTTCAGCAGTGGGAGTACTCTTGTTTTACTCAGGGGGATAAACCCTACATCATATTTTTTTTTTACATTTTAAGTATTACTATCCCTTTAAGCCAGTGATATGCAACCACACGTGGTCCTAAAGTCTACCAAAACGCATTGAGTTACAATGCATTTGAGCCATCTCTAACACCCAAGGTTTTAAGGTGGAAAAGTATAAAGAGACAAAATAGAAAGAGGGTGTGCATTTTTGGGAGTGAAGTTGAGTGTGTGTGTTGTGGTATAGAGAAATAATCTCCTCTTCTCTCTGCATCAGAAAACATCTTGGGGGCCACAGGAGATATATCAGGGGACCAGACACAATCACAGCTCCGCCTGTTCCCCACCACTAATTTAAGCTGTCCCTAGCCCATTCTTTGCCAGTTCTGAAAACATTCTTGAGAATTTGACCAGTTTTTACTCCATTCTATTTATATTCTGGGGTGCGCACCAGGGGCATTGCTAGGTACTGTATTATAGGGTTTAAGGCCCAGGCTGGTTTCATGTTTAAGCTCCAGGTATTATTGCCAGCTTGGGGAATGTAATTGTGCTAAGCTCCCTTAAAGTTATTGTGAAACTGGGCTGCAAAGAGAGTAATAATACATTAGAATGGCCTACCACCTGGGTCTTTTTGCAGAAATTCCATGGTCTTTTGGAAATCTAGCAACTCTCCTGGGGCAAACTATGGCCCTTTAGTGCAGACCAAATTTGTGTATCTTCACCACAAAGTAGGAAAGATCATATAGTGACATAAGGTCTCCAAAAAGTCTGGGATCTCCAGATGACTGTACATTAGCTTGCTGATGTAGGTGACAACACAATTATATATTATTGTAATTCAGGCTTGACGTTCCTCACATCATCTACCTAACACTCCTTCAACATTCTCCACAAGTACACAAACACCAAAACAAACCAGACCAAGGCACAGGAAATCCATGAAAGTTAGACCCAATGTTAGCCCTCTTTGGCTATTCTGTTGCTGCTGCTACCATTATCAATTATTGTCTTATCTCAACCAGAGGGCGAGTAAGGAGAGCTGCTATGATAGTTGTAGTCAGGGCAGACCTTCTGCACCAGTCTATAGTCTGTGGTGTAAAAGGAGACATAGACACAGACAATCTTGAAAGGGTGGGAGCAGGTCCAGGATACCTGGCTGCGAGTTCTCTGCTGGTGACAAGTCTTTGAAGGGTCATGAGGACAAAGGCCTGTTTTAATTGCCCTGTCCACCTTCTCAAATTCCACCCTACAGTTGAAGATCTTGGATTCCTTTGCTTCTACATACATTTGCTGCTCCATATCAAAATCCAGAACTTTGGATGGTGGAACAAGACTAATAGACACATTACCCTGGCCTGTGGAGTTGTGCAGGAAGTATATACTGAAGGATCCATTCCCATGGTCTACCACCTTTCCTGTGATAAGGAGGTTGAGTTTCACAGTTTTTATATTGGAATAGAAGTCTCCCCAGCCGAAAACTTTCTTTGCTCGTCCAGTTGACCTCATCACAGACTGGCGCCTACTCCTAGATGAAACCGGGGGTTCATGATTCTGACCTAGCTCTGATAGACTGCTTAGGACATCCCAGAATTCAGGGGAGTTGGAGAGAAGTTGGAGGATAGTAGAATTTTGTTGGCTTAAGAGTCGAGAGCGAGAGGAAGTGGGAGGTCTCCTCCTGGGGATTCGTGGTCTAGGATGGGGCTTGGTTTCTGACTGGTCTTCATCATCAGGGTCACTGGAGTCTTCTTGGCCACAGATAACCTACCAGAGAAAAGGAAGATAAAATACATGAATTTTAATATGAAAAAGTAAATTTATCCTGCCCTTTTCTCTCTCTCTCATTTTCCACTTGATTTCTGTGCTCCTTGTACCGTTTCCCTGTCTCACTGGTACCTTTCTCATTTTATAGTCCTCTCTCTTACTTTTTTCTTACGCTAACCCTCCCCTTACTTCTCCTCTCACTCTTTTGCACAGCTTTATTGATATGCTCTTACCTGAAAGCACAGCAGTAACAGATGCTATGGCTGATAATTAGTGGTACTGGGTACTAATCAGTATAATGAATTTAATGAGGGCTGAGTAATGTGCTGGCAACTGACCTTCACCCCCTGGGTATCACAATGTCAAAGAGATATGGCCAGTATGACACAGCTATACATCTCAGAGGTGCATGGTATGAGACTACACCTGTCAAGTAAACCACCTCCGGCTACACGGCACATGGACATCAAGAGTTTTATGCAGAAAACAATGAACAGATCTGGAGCAAACCAACTTCTCCATAGAAGGGGGAATAAAATTTCCCATTTAATTAAATTGGGATTAACCCATTAAATGCTAGAGGTGTCTCAAAGACGTTTCTATCGCTTAGGGGGTTAAGATCCCCATTGAAATCACTGGGAAATTCTAGGAATTTTACACACATACATGGAACTGCAAGAATACTCAGCATGGACATTAACCCTTTTAGTGTCAGAGAGGAATGCAATGCATTGCTTTGCAATGTATTCCATACCCCTCTGGCATTCTAGGGGTTAAGATAACTGAACTACACCATACAGCCAAGCAGCAGATACTTTTACAGATAGTGCAGCCAACAGAACTATACAACAGACCTAAAAATAAACAAAATATAAATATTTGTTAGCAGTGCAAGGGGCAGAGATATGCAAGGCTTAAAGGAAAGTTATGAGAAATTAGAAGGGCTGGGAGAGATGGGGAGCGGTAAGGGGTAAAAGGGGAGAGCTAGGGAGTGAGGAGGGTTTAAGGGGAGATACAGGGAATTGGAAAGGGTGAAGGAGAGAGATGGGCAATAGGAACTTGAAGAGGAGAGATAAAGGGTGAAGGGGAATAAGCTGGGGAAATGGAAGGGGTGAAGGGAAGAGATGGGTAGCTGGAAGGGGTGGAGGGGATAATCAAGAACTGGTGCAGGTGAAGGAAAGAGATGGGGAGCTGGGAGGGATGAAGGCAAGAGATGGGGAGCTGAAAGGGATGCAGGAGAGAGATGAATAATTCACAGGGGGAATGGGGAGAGATGGGGAGCTGGATGGGATGAAAAAGAAAGATTGAGAGCTGGAAGGGATGAAAGGGAGAGGTATGGAACTGGGAAGGATGAAGGGGGGAGAGATGGGGAGCTTTAAGGGACAAATGAGGGAAATGGGGAGCTGGAATGGATGAAGGAGAGAGATTGGGAACTGAAAGGAGGGGAGCTGGAATGGTAGAGGAAAAAGACTAGAAATCAGAAGAGGTGAAGCTGAGTGATGGAGAGGTGAAAGAGATGAAGGGGGATATAGGAGGCTGGGTGGGATGAAGGAGATAGATGGGCAGCTGGAAAGGGTGAAGGAGAAAGATAGGGAGCTGGAAGGGGGAGATGATGAAGATGTGGAATTGGAAGGAGTAAAGGGGATAGATTGGAAGATGTAAGTGGTGAAAGGGAGAGATGAGAATCTAGAAGAGGTGAAGGGGAGAGCTGGGTAGCTGGGAGGGATGAAAGGGAAAGATAGAGATTTAGAAGGGGTGAAATGGACTGATGGGGAGCTGGAAATGGTAGAGGAGGAAGATGAGGGAATGTAAAGGGTGAAGGGGATAGATTGGGAGATGTAAGGGATGCATGAGAGAGGTCAGAAGTTAGAAGGGGTGAAGCAGAGAGATGGGGAGCTGAAAGGTATGAAGAGGAGGGATGATGCATGACAGAGATCAGAAGTCTGAATGGGTGAAGCAGAGAGATGGGGATCTGGAAGGTTTGAATAGGAGGGATGGGGATCTGGAAGGTATGAAGAGGAAGGATGGGGATCTGGAAGGTATGAAGGGGAGGGATAGGGAGCTGGAAGGAATGAAGAGGAGGGGTGGGGATCTGGAAGGTATGAAGAGGAGGGATGGGGGGATGGAAGGTGTGAAGAGGAGGGATGGGGATCTGGAAGGTATGAAGAGGAGGGATGGGGGGATGGAAGGTGTGAAGAGGAGAGATGGAGGGATGGAAGGTGTGAAGAGGAGGGATGGGGATCTGGAAGGTATGAAGAGGAGGGATGGGGGGATGGAAGGTGTGAAGAGGAGAGATGGGGATCTGAGAGGTATGACGAGGAGGGATGGGGAGCTGTAAGGTATGAAGAGGAGGGATGGGGATCAGTAAGAGGTGAATATTAATTTGGAGGGAAAGGAGAATGAGGTGTGTAATCAGGGCTCAAAGTTTCCACTCGCCATTAGCCAATGGTGAGTGAAAATTTAGCCCTGGGGAGTAGAAATTCAGCCCTGGTTGGTATACTATGGCTTGCAGTGGCGAGTAACTTTTCAGGTCTGGCTAGTAGCAAAGGAGTTCATATTTTAAGCCCTGGTGTAATATTCCTGAGGAAATAATTGTATTAAACAATTAAAATAGCTAGCATTAGTGACATAAGACAGTTAAAAACATGTGTACAAGAGAGACAGCTAAATAACACTTGGAGGTTACAATCCTGACTACAGCCGTGTTAGCACTCTAGTCCACTTATTCTGAAAGATAAGCAAGATGTAATAATAAGACATATATGTGTTATATCCAGACCATCTCATCTCTTATATATTTGTAAACCCAGTCACATTCCTCACTTCAAAATAGATTTACCTGTGCCTCTGCTATATAGGCACCATTGCCGACAGACCAGTGAAGCCAGTTGTAAAGGAGGAAAATACACCCACATAAATCTATACCAACATGATAAATACTCCTATCGAAATAAACTGTTTCTGTTTCACTGTCTACCCCTCCCTGGGGCAGCAGGGGAGCAGAGATTTGCAGCAGGTAGCAAACTCAGGGGTGGTGATTCTCACATGCCTGTGAAAATCGTTGCAGTGAAACTCACCATGTCCAATTGTATGGGCAATGCCATGCATGGTGATAATATATAAAAATCTAACCAGTTCTTGGTCTAGACAGTTTCTGGCTCTCTGTTAACCACACCCAGAGGTGAAAGAAAGGAGGAGTTATGCAAATGTAAGCAGTCTCAGCTGTCATGAGGACCAAATTACAGTAAACACGGTATGGGTCGTAATTAGCACTAACACACACGCACTCACTCTCTCATATATTTTATATACCATTAACACTATACACAAGAACACGTATATTTCTCACACAGCATTTAGAGGCAGATTATATTATATATAACGCACACACACACAAACTATACAGAGGTAAGTACATATCATATAACACACACACACGCTATACCCAGGGAGGTGCAAAGCACACACACTATGCAGAAGTAGTTGCATAACACAAACACTATACAGAGGTAAGTGTATATCACATAATACAGACTACACAGAGGTATGTACATATCACTTAACACACTGTACAGAAGTAGGTGCATATCACATAACACATAATACAGAGGTAGGTGTATATCACATACACACACTATACGGAAGTAGGTGTACATCACATAACACACACGTTATATAGAGGTAGATACATATCAAATAACACATGCACACTATACAGAGGAACTTGCATATCTCATAATACACATTATACAGAGGAAGGTACATAACACACACACATACACACACACACAATGCAGATGTGGGTGCATATTACATAACACTCACGTTATATATAGGTAGATGCATATCACATAACACACATATTATATAGAGGTAGGTGCATATCACATAACAAACATACACTATAAATATGTAGGTGCATATCATATAACACACACAATACAGAGGTACTTGCATATCACATACACACTACACAGAGGTAGGTGCACATCACATAACACACACTATACAGAGGTAGGTGTATATCCATACATGGGAACTCTCAGGGTCTGCCCCTAAGACTTAGAGATTTCACCCAAATCTTAGGATTCCAGGGTGAAGGGACAAATTCTTAGAATGAGAGAGTCCATTGCAACCTGTTATTTGTTCTGTTTCAGTTAATTGCTTCTTTAGTCTCTAAACTGGTGCAATTTGCACCAAGAAGGCAGGGAGAGGAGTTCTGCTTGTCTTGTGTGTGTTTATGCAGTGATACCTTTCAGTTGTAGCACATTAACTGTTACTTGAGGACTGACTGGAGAGACTCTTGATTAGAGCGAGTAGAGACATATTGCCGAAAATCTATATTATGAGACTTTTAGGGTCAGCTAATTTTGAAAGTTCACAGGAATGTGCATATCATATAACACACACACACACAAACACACACATACACACTATAAATAGCTAG
This sequence comes from Rhinophrynus dorsalis, assembly GCA_037306005.1. NCBI lineage: Eukaryota > Metazoa > Chordata > Amphibia > Anura > Rhinophrynidae > Rhinophrynus > Rhinophrynus dorsalis. The sequence continues at coordinate 130,152,358 of CM074727.1, read as the reverse complement.
GTGGATATCATATAACAAACACAATATACAGAGGTATATATACATAACACACTGTACACAGAAAGGTGTACGTTAACACACTATACAGAGCGTGCATATCACATAACAAACACACCATAGAGGCAGATGTACATAACACACTGTACAGAGATAAGTGATTATCACATTACACAGAATGCATAGGTAGGTGCACATCACACTCAGATATACAAAAAAAGAAAATTTCTTGCACACAATATATACAACAAAACCATGAACACTCACCAGAAGTGAAGTCAAACCACAGGACTCAGTGTCCATTCCACAGAAAGACCAAGCACTTCCGCCTCTTAACCATCATGCACCAGGAGCAGTTGACATCAGGGGCCAGAGAGGGCCCAGGTATATATACACTACCAGACTAAGTCCTGACCACTAGATGCAGCGCTATGTCCTGATGCCAGAGCTGGAGCTACAGCTATACCTTGACATGGTACTCAGGCTTCAACTTTTTTAGCCAGTAATGCAAACCATACAAACACATTCACCATTTTAGTTTACTAAGATACTCCCCAAAAAGTTACTGAAGGCAAAGCCATGCAACATTTGCTAGTCAATAATAAAGTGCAAAGTATCCCGCATCAGCTTCTACATAGTCCTGCAAGTTATAAGCGCTCTTTGTGAATGACATTCTCAGTTGATAATTGTTTGCCATTCCTATGTAAGTCCTTCTAGGCCCAACACATGTTTCATGTGACCACCTCTTCAATGGGGCCTGGAGTGCTGCCTAGAGGGACTATTTCCGATGGGTGGAGCCTCGGCTGTCATGACTCTTCCCAAGTTCTTGTTGGGGTGGGCAAAGCAATCCCAGCACTTCTAGACACCAGCAATTGGTTTATGGCAGATGGTTTATTTATCACTTCATATACCCTCTTACTGGGAATTAGTTAACCCCTTGATAGAGTGGTCCCTAATGCAGTGCGAATCAACCAAGGGTTTAAGAGCTTTATTTATGCTTGTATGTTATATGATAACCTTATTATCTTTGATAAGGAACATTAGGACTATGGATGGTCAAGTGAGGAATGGGATTGTGTCCATGGGTGGGGATGAGGGCACCATGCATAGGGGCTCCCGAAAGGTTAATTCAATCCTTTTATATAACTGATAAATAAACTGTCCAGTCGGTATACACTGCAGAAATAATAAACAGGTAAATAAACATGTTATTATAAGTCAGAAGCAGGTGTCTGGCACTAGAGAATTGGATTGTTTTCAGTCGAGCCAAATATTTAGCATTGGGGGAGTGACCAGAGCAGCTGAGATACCCATCACAATTAGGTGCCCTGGCGAAGTTGTCTACTCTGCCAAGTAAGAGGATTCGATACATATTTTCCATAGATTATGCACACATTGTATTTGGACTAAATATATATATATATATATATATATATATATATATATATATATATATACACAAAATTTCTCACAAGGCTGGGGAAGCGGCAATGTGCAGTTCAGTGGCTACCAGTGGAACAAGGATAGGATGTCAGAAGATGCATGTGTGATTCTGTGGCTACCAGTGGAGACTGGATGAAGGTTTCGGTGTCACCGTGTGTCTGTGGCTACCAACAGAACAGTGTAACAAGGCTGGGGTGACAGACAAAATATGTGTGGTTCTGTGACTACTGGTGGACTGTGGGCCAGGGCTAGTATATCAGACAGTACATATGTTGTTTGGTGGTTATTGGTAGGACAGTTGAACAGCATTTGTAAATGATAATCATATCACCCATTAGATGTTGCTTCTGTAATATAAACAAGCCCAGTTTGGCTAGTCTCTATAACTCAGTCCTCCAATCCCTTTATCAGTTTTGTTGCATATCAATGCACTTTTTCCACTACAGTAATGTATTTTTTAAGAACCGGTGCTCCATAATACTCCATATTCTAGATGAGGGCTTACCAAGGATTTATATAGAGGCAGAATTATATTTTCATCCAGCGCATCTCATGTCTCTACCCTCCTATAGCTACCTGTGAGCAGTGGAACAAAACTGGGATGTCATACATAGTATATATGAGAAGTCACTATCAGTGGATAGTGAAACAAGGCATGGAAATCTGACAATGAATGTGTTCCAGTGGGGTGTCCAATGTATTGCAAAGCAATGTGTTGAACATTCCTCTGGCACGCTTTGTGTGCTGGTATTGCTCACAACTATGTAATCAGCCAATATTAGCAACCAGGAAGGTATTTGCTGCCTTCTTTGCCTCCCTCCTCCCTCAACTTGCCATTCTCAGAACTTCTGGGTTGAACTAGAGAACCATTAGACCTACTTGTATTACCTCAATGACTCGAGTGGGATTTCAAGGTTCTCCCACTGAACCTGGATGTGCCTTCCAGGTCACCAGTATTAATCACCTAACCTGATCGGATAGGCAATCAATACAAATCGGGGGCATCAGGAGAGTCCTGGTGCCCTCCAAACAAAGTCTAGTATATTTGTTTTTCTAAATTATGTGAGGGAGTGGAATAGCCAGGCAGTACCCTGTATGTAACGGAAAGTATCTGGGACATATATTTCAGGGACATAGACCTCAATGCAGTGACTGTCCATGGAAAACAGGGATGTCTGGTCACCCTAGCATACATATATAGTAATATAATGAAGCTAGTAATTTTAGAACAGACCATATATATGTCATAGGGAGTAAAAAGCAATTCCCATTGAATTAAATGAGGCTTTTAACCTAGTGAATTTTGGAGTCCCATTTAACTCAATGGGTACTTGGTTAATATTAGTCTCCTATGGTGCAAGTGGCTCCAAAAGGGACTGACAGCGCAGGCGCACGGACGTCACTGTGACGAGATGTCCGTGCTTCCTGCTCCTGTGAGCATCGGTAAAATGCCAAAATCTTTGGAACCAGGTAATATTTCTGGTGACTAGCGCTACTAAGCATCTAGTCGCAAGATGAAGAATGAATGCATGTTAAGGTATTGCGGGGTGGTAGTTCCTCTTTAATCAATATAAAAAAAATATTTTGTAAATAAAAAAATGACTGGTAGAATATGTAAATTATTTTGAAAGCTCTTTGAACATCACCAAATTTGTTTGAAGGAAGTAAACTATTTCTAATCCTTTGAGTGCCAGATGGGTGCACAATGCATTGTGTTGCATGCCCCTCTGGCAATCAAAGGGTTAAATGAATAAAGAACTCTCCAATGTATTGTGAAACAATCGCTGGAGATCTCTCTAGCATTCAAGCAGTTAAAAGTTCCATCAAAATCTATTAGAATGTGTATTTGTCCCCTATAGTGCAGTTATAGGGGACATAATTGTTCCACTTTTCCTTTCAGCATACCTCCCAACATTTCAGATTGCCAAAGAGGGACACTAGTGTTTTAGGGGGTGTTGCTGTGGGCGTGGCTGGTGGGCTGCGCATTATCGATAATTTTCAGGCTATTTCACTACCTAATGACACCTCCTTGTGTAACCTAATAAATGATTTCTAATAAGACCAAAGTGTTTTATTTACACAGACTAATTTATAAACACATATACTGATGTTTAACCCTTTAAGGACCGGCGCGCGCACGTGCGGCTGGCACTTGAGGACCATGGGGCTTTTTTTTTTTTTTTTTTTTTAAGGTTTCGGTTCAGGGCTTCTGGAGCGGCGTGCAGCCGCACCGGGAGCCCTGAACTCCATGCCGTGCCAGGACCGTGACTGGTCCTTAAGTGCTGGACCTCCTTTGACGGTCCTGGCACATCAATGGTCCTTAAGGGGTTAAACAAATATTAATGTGAGTTTTATTGATGTAGATCAATGTGATATATTTATATACACACATCACAAAGTCTGCTGTCCTAAAAAGAGGGACATCAGGGTGGGAAAGAGGGACAGAGGGATTTGGGTCTAAAAGAGGGACTGTCCCTCCTAAAGAGGGACACTTGGGAGGCATGTTTCAGGTATACACAGAGTGGCTGATTTGAACAGCTGAATAATTAATCCCTTATGGTCCTCACACAATGCATTAGTCCCTAAGGTGTTAAATATTGTGGGGTGGTGATGAACGTGGAGGTTAGGTAAGCCACTCAGTTAAAAAAAATTAGATATGGTACAGTGTGGAAAAAACTGGTGCAAATGAATCAAGGTGCAAGACAGAAAACTAAGTCTTAAACAGGATCTGAACATATATAGCTTGTAGGAGAGAAGAGAGAGAGAAGAGAGAGAGGGGATATGATGAAAATATTCAAATACATGGAGGGATTCAACAAAGTGCAGGAGGGAGATACATTTCAAAGGAGCAAAAATGTTAGGACAAGAGGCCATAGTCTAAAACTAGAGGCACACAGGTTTAGATTTAATGTAAGAAAGTTTTAAATCACTGAGAGGGTAGTAGATAATTGGAATACCCTACCTGCATAAGTGGTAGAGGTTAATACAGTGCCGGAATTTAAGCATGCATGGGATAGGCTGTAAGGTCTCATGAGCAGGACCCTCTGATCCTTCTGTTCTCCACATCTGATTGTACTATCTAATACCTCTGTATGTCTATTCCCAATTGTACAGCGCTGCGGAATTAGTTGGCGCTATATAAATAAAGAATAATAATAATGATAGGTATAAGGCTGTGCTGAATGTAAGACAACACCAAGGACCAAATAAGGTTTGATGTTATACTGTAAGAAAAATGTGCAGACTAGACGGTCCGAATGGTTCTTATCTGTCTTCAAATTCTAAGATTCTATGTATGAAGTTGGCTTGAGATAAAACTGTCTGATGACAGAGAATATGGAATAGTGTTTTAAGGGGTTTCTGGAAAGCTGGGTAGGAATTCGATGGAACACATTAATAGTCTGAATGCTGGGCAGCAGCCCTGGAGAGTAAAGAGACCACATATCCCTTTAAATCAGGGACACTTATAAAATACACAGATTGCAGGGTTGCTTTGATTCCTGTGCTGTCCTGCAATGTGCGTATTTTATAAGTGTCCCTGATTTAAAGGGATATGTGGTCACCTTACTGGATAGATCTTACATTTGCAAGTAAATGGATATTAGGAGAACAGTGGATCATGGTTAGAGAGAAGGGACCAATTACGAATGCACGTAGAAATGAGGAGAGAGGGGAGAATATTGGGAAAAGATTTGCAGAATAGTGACTTGCAGGGGCATAATGCAGAAAGCAAAATATGTGCACTTCTGGAACATACCAACTGCATCATGGGGTGATATAAAAATGATCATATTTACCATTCATTTAACTAGGTCTTTCAACCCTTTATATGCTAGATAAGGCTCCAGTTGAAGATGTCCTTATCTCCATCCATGGCCATAGTTGGTAACCTCCTTGTCCCAAGCCTCTGGATGTCCACTAAGGTCTGGGAGTGGGACTATACAAAGGATGAGATTTGTGTCATAAAGTGGGCAGGGCTTGATTGAGGGTGGGCTGGATTGGTAAGAGGAGAAGTGGGGTTTGCCCTTAAAGTGGACCTTTCGCCTTGAGATTTTTTTTTTTTTACATATTTGAAAACTTAAAAATTACGTCATTCAAAACTGTGTCATGTTAACTAAAAGTGCAACAGATGCATAGTTTAGGAAATATACACACTTTTGTTTTGGGAAGTGTAAAAGTAAAAGTCTCCTGGGGCAGCTCAGAGCTTATTTATAATATGGCATGTCACCTAAAAGGCTTCATTAGCATATGAAAAGTTATTGAAAAAAAGTTAATTAGAATATGAAATATCACTGGTACCACAAGGTACCACAATCAGAATACAGTAGCTTATCATACCAAATATAAATATCTGCTTAACTGTACATTTCCTGGTCTTTTGTCTAATATGGCAGATAGTCAGTTTGTAATGAAGTTTTCACTTCAAAAACTTCAAAATGGGCAGACTGTTGGAATAACATGGTGGAGTGTGACCGGAACTGACAGTGAAGTGGGCAGAGTTACAAGGGAACTCACTAAGTCATAAGAATCAGCCTCTGTTCCCGGTTATTAAAGAAGCAGTAAACTTTTTTATGAAAAAATATATATTGTAGGGTGTTTCCTGTTGAGTAAAATAAGTGTACTCCCACTGCTGATAGATGCATATTTCCAGAGTTATTACTTTTTAAAGGGATAGCAATGTTTCACAATAAAAGCAGCTCCAATTAATCTTCATACTGTTTGGGCCACGGAGAGTGCTATTTCAATACTGACAGAGTTGTAGTTCAAGAGTAATTGAATGATAAAGTATCCCCCTCCCACCTCTTTTACTGATGTAACACTGCTCACCTCAGGGCAGCAAGACTGGATGGATCGCAGAGAGAGAGCATAAGGAAAAAAACTGAAAAACCTGTCAAGGGGGGCAGGGTTTTCCTTATGTTCACAGTAAGAATATTGTCCCTTGCTGTGAGCTGTCTGGTCAAGAGACCAGATTCCACACCTGAGGGGAGGTGGCGTGAGGGGGATACTTTGTCATTCAATTACTCTTGAACTACAACTCTGACAGTATTGAAATAACACTCTGCACGGCCCAAATATTATGAAGATTAATTGGAGCTGCTGTTTTTGTGAAACATTACTATCCCTTTAAACCTGTAGGTTTTTTTTTTACATAAGCAGTGCCCTCTAGTGGTCAAATTCCAATTAGTTATTCTGTTACATTCTAAAGAAGAAATTCAGTGACTTACAGTTCTCCATAGAATGTGATAGAAACTGCTGAGTCACTTCCTGTCAGAACAATCAGGACGTAAACACAGTAAATTCACTTCCTGGTTATTTGAACTGTTATATCATATGAATAAAATACTTAACAGGGGTGGGAGTGTCCTTGTTTTACTCAGCAGGAAAAGCTCTATAACATATATGGTTTCATTAAAAAAAGTTTACTGCTGCTTTAAGTATAAACATTGGAGTCACCGGGTCAAATCCTGAGAGTTTCAGGGTATTCCCATGGCATACCTCTGTTCCTCACTTGACTCCACCTGTAGCCCCATTCACTGTTCCCGATTACAAAAAAATAAAGTTAACCTATAAGATATGAGCTCATAACCCTCTGCCTGCTACAGAGGACACTAAAGCATTGCTTTGAAGTAACACTGAAGAACCTAGAATTCAAGTGATTTAAAGTCCCATTTATATAAATGTACATTTTTATTTTTCCCCTATTCTACAGCTAGTTTTCTGCATAATTCCACATCTTAGCTTCCTGAATACAGATGGACCATGTTTATGGGGGACAATGTTGAGATTAGCAGGGGTATTCAGGAGAGACAGAAGTGCAGCCTCTGGAGCGGAGGACTATAACTAGTGGGTTACAGTAGTCAAGGTGTGAAATGATGAGGTATTGAATTTTAAATCTGATTGGTATCTTGTGTGTCTGTGAGAAAACATAGGTCATATTCAGAAAGATAAAACTGGAGCAATTCTTGAGCAAACCAACTTCTATGCAAAGCGTTGGAGACCTCACCAGCATTCAAGGGGTTAAGATCCTTGTTTAACTAACCCTGAGTGTCAGAGAAGTATTGCAATGCACTGAATATCTCTCTGGAACTCAAAGGGTTAAATCAATGGGCATTTTCGGTTTTCCCCCACAGTGCAGTTGATTTGCCCCAGAATTGCTCATCGTTCACTTTCAGAATTCAGCTCCTAATATTGTGGGTAGATTTCATCCTATATAATAATTCGCCAAGTTGTAACGCCCGACATGCGCAGTAGACACTGCTGCGCGTGCGGCAGTCATACGCAGTAGAGACTGCCCGGGCCGCGGCTGATACAGAGCTAGGCGCTCCTTCTGTATCAGCCGAGGCGTGGGCAGTCTCCACTGCGTGTGACTGCCCCGCGACCGGCTGCCAGAGGCTCTGTATCAGCCGAGGCGCGGGAGACCCGCGACCGGCTGCCAGAGGCACTGTGGCCCGTGTAACGGGCTGTTCAACTAGAATTACTATAATGTATCAGTAATGATTCAATCCATACACATGTATGTATGAATTAAAATGGGTAAAGGATGATGTGATAAAAAGGAGATCTTTATACTTTATAGTTTTTGGGCCATGTAGAGCAGTATTATCATTCTCTACAATGTGTAGTTACAGAGTAATTGAATTACAAAGTATCCCCCTCCTGCCCCTTTTACCTATTTACCCCTCAGATGTGGAATCTGGTCGTTTGACCAGACAGCTCACAGCGAGGGACAATCTTCTGGCTGTGAGTATAAGGAAAACCCTGCCCCCTTGAAGGAGGAGGGTAAGTTTTCACTTATGCTAACAGAAGAATAAAATATCCCCCCTCCTGCCCCTTTTACCTAGTGTAAGCCACCTCACCTCAGATCTGGTCACTTGACCAGAAAGGTCACAGCAAGGGACAATCTCCTTACCGTGAACATAAGGAAAATCCTGCCCCTTTGACAGGTTTTTCCTTATGCTAATTGAAGATTGCCCCACTCTGTGATCTTTCTGGACAGCCTTGCTGCTCTGCGGTGAGCAGTGTTACATCAGTAAAAGGGGTGGGAGGGGGGTACTTTATCGTTCAATTACTCTTGAACTACAGCTCTAACAGTACTGAAATAACACTCTCCATGGCCCAAATACCATGAAGATTAATTGGAGCTGCTTTATTTTGAAACATTACTATCCATTTAAAACACAGAGGCTGGTGGCAGTCCTGACACACCACTGGTCCTTAAGGGGTTAAATTATACGTTATTGTTGTCTGTCAAGGACATGGAGGGATTGGGGTTCATACTGTTTTATTCAATAAAGCTGTGGCCATTTAAAACCCAAAACTGGTGTCAGTGTTTTTATTAGCCTTGTGTACCCAGTACCTAGACAAGGTCGTCAATGAAAAATGATTATATTTGTAAAAGTCAGTCACTGGAACTAGCCCATAGAAAACAATGATAACAATTCAGTGATATTTGTTGAAACAAGTTTGCTGCAAATCAGTGGCGTAACTATAGGGGTCACACCTGCGACCAGGCCTGTGCACTCCAGGGGCCCGGCCTCCCCCTGCAACCCCTCCGCCTGGAGCCCGCAATCTCCCGCCGGCACTCTAGTAATGCAGAGCGCTGGGAGATGACATCATCTCCCAGCGCTTTGCATTACTAAGAGGACCGTGCGGGAGCTCCAGGTAGGAGATGGGGGCATTGTGGAGGGGGTCAATGTGGTCAGGGGGGCCAATGTGGTGGTGATGGGGGGCTCATGGCACTTCTTGTACCAGGGCCCAGAGGCTTCTAGTTATGCCTCTGCTGCAAATTGCAACAATGTTGTACATATGAACTATATAAACAGTAGGACAGCGCAGGCACATAATCATAGTCTCCACAAAAAAAGCTCTATATAGTGTGTGTCACTCTGAGACTAATTAATGCAATCCAACAAACACAGACTCAGAAGGTTTCCACCAGAAGGAGACCAGCTATGTCAGGTAAAGCAAGACTCTTTAATGAGACACACAGTGTTGAAGACAAAAAGTCATATATCTTTATTAAACCAAATAAAGTAATATGAAAGCTCCCATATAAAAACAATTAAAGGGATAGTAATAGTTTGTTTGAAGTTTATTTAATTTTGTAGACATTAAAAAAATGTAAAAAATGATGTAAGGCTTATCTCTCAAACCTTTATGGTTTGAGAGATATACCTTTCTATAGTTACCTCATCCTGGCAGTTTCACTGAAGTCAGCACATAGCTGAAAGCTGCAGAATCCGGTCATCTGACCGGATGGAGGCTCTTCAGCAGAGCCAAAATTGAGCTTTTTAGAACTAAATACTTCATTGGAACGGTCTACAAAGTGTGCCTTGCTTGCAAGCACACTTTGTAGACCGTTCCAATTAAACAACTGCCCCCTTGCCCCCCAGGCCATCCCTCCCCTGGTACACATGAACTAGACATTAGCCATACACTATGCACTATCTTCTCCTTGGTGCTCAAACATACTCTTTTGGTGCCATACATAATTAACCCTATATAGACATACCTGGGAACTTTCAGTTGAGGGCTACCCGGAGGGTAGTCCTCTGTTCAGCAGGGGTAACAAAAATGACGCTAATCGCGTCAAAAAGGGGCGGGGCTTAACTTGAGTGTTGGGGGGATTTAACCCTTTGAGTGCCAGAGTGGTACGGAATGCATTGCAAAGCAATGCATTCCGTACCACTCTGGTACTCAGAGGGTTAAATGTGTCACACAGAAGGCTGGGGATGGAGGCACAACGGGAGAAAAAGCAGATGTGGCAGAGTTTCAATAGAAACTCTCCACATCCGGAGGAATCAGCCTCTGCCCCGGAGACCCGTTAAAGCTCTGTCAGAACCGGAGTCTCCGGGGCAAATCCGGAGAGTTCCCAGGTATGTATATAGACCAGGGGGTCTATACACATTGTGAAGCAATGCATTGTACACCTCTGGTCCTTAAAGGGTTAATAAATCAGTGTGCCTTGGAGCAGGATCATGCTCAATGTATTCTCACAAATGCATTTATGAAGTAAATGGGAGGAGCCCCTTCCTCTTGATACAGCAGACCCAGTTGGTATCATGGCTGTTTGTTTCCATGAGGACATTAGAGTGGAAACTTTACATATAAGGTGCAGTGCACGTTTACATCTTTATTGTATCAACTTGCATCAAGTTTCACAGAATAGATATCATGTTTCTATGAAGTAATTCACAAGGGCAACTTGTGTTGCTCCAATAGCTTGCAACAAAGTTACTGCAACCAAGGAGCCTGTGCTAACTAGGCCTAAGCAAAATGGGTTCTTAATTCGTTAAACAGAAAGACCTGCTTAAAGGGATAGTAATACTTCGTTTTAACTTTATTTTATTTTGTAGGCATTAAAAAAACATGAAGAACGATATAAGTCTTATCTCTCAAACCTTTATGGTTTATGAGATATTCACAAGCAAAGTTCCCCTCCCCGCCCCTTTTACCTAGTGTAAGCCATCTCTTCTCAGATGTGAGTCTGGTTGTATGACAGTACAGATAACAGAAGGGGACAATTTTCTTTGTATGAAAACAATGAAAGCCCTTCACCCCTTGACAAGTTTTTCAGCTTTTTCCATTATCTTAATTGAAGATTGTCCCTCTCTGCAGTCTACCTGGGCATCTCCCTTCTGATCTGGTTGAACAGGGGGGGGATACTTTGTTTGTGAATATCTCTTAAACCATAAAGGTTTCAGAGATAAGACTTATATCATTCTTCATGTTTTTTTAATGCCTACAAAATAAAATAAAGTTAAAATTAAGTATTACTATCCCTTTAAAGTAACAATAGCCCTTTACTTTTTACATTTTCCGCATGTGCATATGTAAAGCTAAATTGCCTAAACTTTGGGTTTTTTTTAAATCTTTTTATCATCTTTTACACTTTTTTTCTGTGCGGGCTGTTAAAACAGGGAGAGTGCAACAATGTAAAAAAAGATACAATGTAAAAAGGACAATGAAACAATGCAGAAAAGCCACATGAACAGCGTACAGATCATTCAGTACTGCAGGGAGCCTTATAATGTTGTATTAATATAAATGTCAAAGAGAGAAAACTCCCTGGATTCAGAAATTCAATGATATCACTGTCTGAGAAATGAAAGAGTACAAAAAAATAAAATAAAAATGATGGTGAATGGTGAAGATGAAAAAGAAAATAATAAAAAGTATAGGCAATTTGACTTTACTTATTATGCAACTGAAAAATATATAAAGTTAAAATAAAATGTTATACCCCTTAAAGCAATAGCAATCTTTTATTTTGAGTTTACATATTATGCACGTGCTTAATACTGTATTTAAAACTAAATTGATTTGATCTTCCCTTTTTTTTCATCTTCACCTATTTTTTTTTACACTTTTATATCCCTGATGGTGAGCTCCATGAATCTCTGTTTCCAGGGGGTTTTCTGGCCAGTGACTCTGAAAGCAAGGATAGTGCTACAATGTAACATTATCCCTACAGAGCTGAGTGCTCAGTATGCTGTAGTTAAAAGAGCAGTACATTTTTGTTATGAAATAATATATATAGAAGGGCTTTTGATGTTGAGTAAAACAAGGTTATTCCCCCTTCTGAGGGATGCATATTTCCAGAGTTATCACATGTAAAACTCTTATTGTTTTACATTAACAGTTTCATCTAGTGGTCATATTCCAGTTAGATCTTCTGTTGCATTTTTTGGGAGACATGAGTTACTGACAATCAGTTCTCCATAAAATCTGATAAAAACTGCTGAGTCATGCTGTCAGAACATTCAGGAAGTAATTATGCTGTAATTCACTTCCTGATAATTTTGAACTGTTTTCATTTTCTACATTGTACCTTTTTTATATTGTATCTCTTTTTATATTGTATCTTTTCCTGCTTTCACAGTCCTGTAAAGACCACTCTTTGGAAACAGATCCAGGGAGCTTATTGTTTTGTTTTTGGAGTGCATCAGTGGTGTGGAAAGATAAGTATGCATACACAGGGCCGGCGCTAGCATAAGGCGGCTTAGGCAGCCGCCTTAGGGCGCCGCAGCTGAAGGGCGCCGAAACGGGAAGATTTTTTTTTTAATCTATTTAGTTACGTTGTGTCTCCCCACTGCCTGCAATGATGACAGCCGGCTCCCGCGGGGCCACGTGTAGCATGCTGGTGTCTTCCTTCCTCTGTCCGGATGCCAGTGCAGCTTTAAAACTGGTGCCCAGACTGAGGAAGAAAACCCCAGCATGCACCACGCAGCGTCTCCACGTGTGATGCGGTCTCGGCTGTCATCTGTGTGGGCAGTGTGGAGAAGAAGAGAAAGGCATAAGGAGGTACATAGGGGGAAGACAGAGAGGTACAAGGTGGGGGGAGCGGTACAGAGGAGAGAAAGAGGCAAAGTTTGGGGGGAGGGCGAAAGAAGTACATAGGGGGAGGAAAGAGAGGTGCAAGAGGGAGGAAGAGGTACAAAGGGTGGGGGAGAGGTACAGAGGGTAGAAAGAGGTACAAGAGGGAGAAAGAGGCGCAGAGGGTGAAAGTACAGGGGGGGTGCAAGGGGGTGCAAGAGAGGTGCAAGGGGGTGAAAGAAGTACATGGGGCAAGAAAGAGGCACAAAGGGGTGAAAGAAGTACAAGTGGGGTGAAAGAAGTACATGGGGAGAAAGAGGCACAAGGTGGGGTGAAAGAAGTACGTGGGGGAGAAAGAGGCACAGAGGGGTGAAAGAGGCACAAGGCGGGGTGAAAGAAGTACATGGGGGATAAAGAGGCACAAGGTGGGGTGATAGAGGCACAAGGTGGGGTGAAAGAAGTACATGGGGGAGAAAGAGGCACAGGTGGGGTGAAAGAAGTACATGGGGGAGAAAGAGAGGTGCAAAGGGGAGGAAGAGGTACAAGGGGGGGAGAGGTACAAGTGGGAGAAAGAGGTGCAGAGAGTGAAAGAAGTACAAGGGGGGAGAAAGAGAGCTGCAAGGGTGAGAAGGCACAAGGGTGTGAAAGAAGTACATGGGATGGGAACGAGTTGCAAGGGAGTGAAAGAAGTACATGGGGTGAGAAAGAGAGGTGCAAGGGGAGAAAGAGGCACAAAAGGGTCTAAGAAGTACAAGGGAGGCAAGATGCAGATAAATATATTATTCCTCTCCCTCTTGCCTCTTTAGCCCACCCCCTGCCTCTTTCTCCCCCCATTGTCTCTTTCTCTTTATTCCATTCTTAACTCTTCCTCCCTCTGTCCCCTTTACCTTTTTACCCCCTTGCCTCTTTATTCCACTTGTTATCCCTTATTTTCCTCCCTCTTTATCCCCCTATTGCTTTTGTCTCTCCTCTTGCATCCTTCACTTGCCTCTTTATCCCTCAACTTGCCCCTTTCTCTTTATCCCCCCTTCTTGCCTATTCCCCCCTTCTTGCCTCTTTCCCCCTTGTGTCTTTATCCCCCTTCTTTCTCCCCCTCTTTCCATTCTCTTTATCCCTTCTCTTACATCCTCTTCATCCCCCTCTTGTCTTTTTATCCCTCATCTTGCATCCTCTCTATCCCCTCTTGCTCCTTTATCCTTCCTCTTGCATCCTCTCTCTTTCTCCCCTTCTTGCCTCTCTCCCCTTCTTTCCTCTCTATTTCTCCCCTTCTTGCCTCTCTCCCCTTCTTTCCTCTCTATTTCTCTCCTTCTTTCCTATTTCTCTCCTTCTTGCCTCTCTCTTTCTCCACTTCTTGCCTTTCTCTTTCCTCCCCATCTTGTGTCAATGTGGAGGGTAATGAGGGAGAGAGCAGGTGGCAATGTGTAGGCCTGTGAGGGAGAGAAGAGGCAGTGAGAGGCGTCCAAGAGAAAGTCCCCACACACCAATTGTGCTGTGACATCCTGTGTCACCACGCTGGACTTGTTTGAATTTTCAGCAGCAGTTAAGCACCTAGTGCTCAGTGCTCATGGAGGAGCTGCGCCAGGAAGAAGAGGAGCACAATATCAGCAGCAGCCAAGTCAGCACATAGCAATTTTATTTGTGTGCATAGAGGGCAGATTATGACAGTGCTTAGCTTTGCGAGACACAATCTTTCAGTGATTGTCATGGTATTAATTGTAATATTTGGCAACCTGTAATTTGATTACATCTAATATTAGAATAAGAGTGATATGTTTTCATACTACACTGCATAAGGGGTAATCACCAATAATGTTTAAGCCGGTCAGTTGTGTAAAATTTTGTGACAGGGCCATTTTTAGGGTAGGGCACAATGAGCACCATGAACAAGGGGGTATTATCATGCCTCCATCATTACCCATGCTGAGGGAAGGGACATTTAGTGTTAGAGAGGCAAACTGGCAGGCCTGGAGATCATTTTCTGTGAGAGGTGTGCTCACACAGATTAGAGATGCAGTACAAAGTCTGGAACCCAGATCACGAGAGGGTCCTGGATTGCCCCCTACTGCATACATTTGTCCCAAAAACGGTATGCGTTCCCAGGGTACCCAGGCTGCTACTGTTAGGCTGCTGAAGACTCCAGGGCAGGAGTCTGTTCTCCTTGTGATGTGACCTTCATTGCGTCCATTGGAAAACCTGACCGTGTGTGAATCCAAAAGGAATTATATTATATATATATTATATATGAACTTGCACACATTCAATGGAGGGGACTGGTGGCGGGGGGGGGCCATCAAAATGCACCTTCGCCTATGTAGACAAAAATCCTTGCACCGGCCCTGTGCATACAGTAAGACAGATTTCTAGTGACTTGTAAATAATTTGTTTCCCCTTATAAGATTATGTACAGATTGTTGGTTATTCATGAAAATAGTTTTTCTCTCTCTCTGAAGATGATTTTGTCTAATGATTACATATAGTAAACAGTTGTAAAAGTATTAATCCTGCTCAAAGTGTAATGTCTCCTTCCGACTCCTGAACAATGTCCTTTATAACTGAATTTTGTTTTATATATCCTGACACAAAGAATGGTGGCAGGAAAGAGTAACCATTTATTTTTAAGTTTACTTTTCCTTAAATATTGGTACATTGGGTCTTTTGCTAGGTTATAAGATTTTTCAGGTACATAGATGTTTAATGGGGAGTTATATCATTGGGATAAATGACTCCTAATTGTTTAAAGGGATAATAATGTTTCATAATAAAAGCATCTCTAATTAATCACCATCATATTTGGACTTTGGAGAGTGTTATTTCAATTCTGTCAGAGTTGTAGTTCAAGAGTAATTCAATGACAAAGTATCCCCCTCCCGCCCCTTTTACTGATGTAACACTGCTCAGCCAGAGCAGAAGGGAGGTGCCCAGATAGACTGCAGAGAGGGACAATCTTCAATTAAGATAAGGGAAAAACCTGAAAAACTTGTCAAGGGGGACAGGGCTTTCATTTTTCTCATAGGAAGAAGATTGTCCCCTTCTGTTATCTGTCTGGTCTATGGACTGGATTCCACATCTGAGAAGAGATGGCTTACACTAGGTAAAAGGGGCGGGAGGGGAAACTTTGCTTGTGAATATCTCTCAAACCATAAAGGTTTGAGAGATAAGACTTATATCGTTCTTCATATTTTTTTTTAATGCCTACAAAATAAAAAAAGATAAAATGAAGTATTACTATCCCTTTAACAGAAGTACATGTTTGGGAAAGCTTCCTTCATACAACAGTCATTTACTGTATGTGTATCTACTTAATTTTTTTTGCTTTTGAACTTTGCTGTAGCATATAACTTACCAGGGGCATTAAATCATCTTAAGAATGTTTATATCATGGAAAGGGTGGGCTACATCCATAGAGAGAGCTTCACCCATGGTTCTAAAGGGCTATGTAAATGTACTTAATGTAGTAAAATGTTTATGTTCAGCTACAGACTACAGACTTAAAGTGATAGTAATGTTTCACAAAAACAGCAGCTACAATTAATCTTCATTGTATTTGAGCCACAGAGTGTGTTATTTCAATACTGTGAGAGTTGTAGTTCAAGAGTAATTGAATGATAAAGTTTACCCCTCTCACCCCTTTTACCTAGTATAAGACCCCACTCAGATGTGGACTCCAGTCCATAGACCAGACAGATAACAGCAGGGGACAATCTTTTTCCTATGAGAACAATGAAAGCCCTGCCCCCCTTGACAAGTTTTTCCCTTATCTTAATTGAAGATTGTCCTTCTCTGCAATCTACCTGGACACTCCCTGCTGTTCTGAGGTGAGCAGTGTTACATCAGTAAAAGGGGTGGTAGAGGGATATTTTATCATTCAATTACTCTTGAACTACAACCCTGCTAGTACTGAAATAACACTCTCTTTGGCCCAAATACTATGATGATTAATTAGAGCTTCTTTTATTATGAAACATTACTATCCCTTTAAAATGTAAAAAAAAAAACAGTAGATAAACTTGACTGCTTTATGGATGAACCTGCCAAGGTAAGTTTTCCTTTAAAAGGAGTAGTAAACTTTTTTTATGAAAATATATATAGTAGTGTCTTTCCTGTTGAGTAAAATAAGGGTACTCCCCCTGCTGCAAGATGCATATTTCCACAGTTATTACTGTTTAAGGCTATGTTTGTTTACATTAGCAGTGCCCTCTAGTGGTCAAATTCCAATTAGATTTCTGTTACATTCTAATAGAGAGGAAAGTCAGAGACCTAGAATGTGATAGAAACTACCACAAACTTCCTGTCAGAACTTCCAGGAAGTAAACACACAGTAAATCCACTTCCTGTTTACTTGAACTGTTATATAATTTGAATACAATAACTGACAGCGGTGAGAGTGCCCTTGTTTTACTCAGCAGGAAAAGCTTTATAACATGCTAGTTTTAAAGTGGAGCTGCAGTCATGTGCAGTACTGACTGGCCGAATGCGCACCGTCTGATATGGAGCAGGGTGCTCCAAATTCAGACTGTAGTCCTCTCTGCGCACCTGTCTGGGACCAAGTGGTCCAAGGAAGGTGCGCAGAGAGGACTCCGGTCTGAATTCGGAGCACCCTGCTCCGTATCAGCCGCGGCGCAGGCAGTCTATTCTGCTCATGACTGCATCACGCGCCCCCGTCTCTACTGTGCATGACGGCTTCTGACAAACATCTTTAGCAAATTATAATATAGGATAGGTTTTCATAAAAAAGTTTACTGCTCCTTTAAAGCTTTGAGTGCTTTGTAATGCATTGCGTACCCCTCTGGCACTCAAAGGTTTAAGCAAATTAAGAGCATACCTGGGAACTTTCAAAGTGAGCTGACCCTGACATCTTGTAAATATTAACCCTTAACTTTCCCATAGTATAGATTCTCTGCGATATATCCCTGATTGCTATAATTGAGAGTTGCTCCAATCGGTCATCAAGGAACCATTAATATACAACAACTGAAAGATATCACTGCTTGAACACACACAAGACAAGAAGGGCTTCTCCTTCTGCCTTCCTGGTACAATTAACTGGAGCAGAATATATAGTAGGTAGAACTGGACTCTCTCAGCTTAAGAATTTGGCCCTTTACCCTGAGACCCCCGAGCTTTGGGGCAAAATCCTGAGTCTTAGGTTCAAACCCTGAGAGTCCCCATGCATGAATTAACCCTTTGAATGCCAGTGGGGTACACAATGCATTGCAAAACACTGTACTGCATATCCCTCTGGCACTCAAAGGGTTAAGAGCCACTTAAAGGAATAGTAAACCATTATTATGAAAATACATATACCATAGGGTTATCCTGATGAATAAAACAAGGGTACTCCCAATGCTGTTTTTTTTCTTACTTTGTTTGCAACAGTGCCCTCTGGTGTCCATAGAGCCCATGTGCAGGTCACCTGTTTTCTTGACAGTAATTCTGCTGCAGTCTATGGGAGAGGTATGCCTCCATAGAATGTGATAGTAACAACTTCCTGGCGGTTTGAACAGTTATATTGTTTTAATAACAACTCCCAGAAGTGAAGATGCATTTGTTTTACTCAATGGGGAAAACCCTACAAGATGCAACATTTTGAACAGAGTCCTTTGTAATGCTCCGCTTTGACAGGTGTAACATTATGAATGCTACGGTTTTATGCACACCATTTTGACAGCACCATTCTAATAGGATAGTAGGATAATGGAAGCCTCCCATGTAGTAGCAGGGTGACCTATTGACAGTGAAAAGTTTGATAGACTGAAGGGTGAGTCCCACTGAGGAGTAAAGTCATCTAGTAAGAGTGACATTTGTAATAGGGATAAGAGTCATTCTCATTGGGGGAGGAGGTGGGGATAATAACAATGACTTGTTTAACCTACTGACTGTAGATTTACAGGACAGGCTCAGTAAATGCTGAGTGTATAGATAATGTAGAGTGACCTACTGTCTATAAATTATCAGGACTGGTTCAGACAGGAATGTGTGACCTACTGACTGCAGATTATCAGGACAGGCTCAGACAGGCATGTGTGACCTACTGACTGTAGATTTACAGGACAGGCTCAGTAAATGCTGAGTGTATAGATAATGTAGAGTGACCTACTGTCTATAAATTATCAGGACTGGTTCAGACAGGAATGTGTGACCTACTGACTGCAGATTATCAGGACAGGCTCAGACAGGCATGTGTGACCTACTGACTGTAGAGTACCAGGACAGGCTCAGTAAATGCTGAGTGAATAGATAATGTACAGTGACCTACTGTCTACATATTATCAAGACAGGGAGAGATAGGGGTGTGTGACCCACTTAGTGTAGATTAATAGGGTAGGCTTAGTAAGTGCTGAGTATAAACTGTACCCTAGTATTCAAGTAAAATCACCCCAATTCCCATTCATTCAATGGGGCAATGCATACCCCTCTGGCACTCAAAGGGTTAAACTCTCTGAATCTTAACGAGGTGTTCAATGCATTGCTTTTGCAATTCATTGGTGACTTCTCTAAAGAGGAGATGACTCCTCTAGTGATATCACTTCTTCAAGTCATATCACTTACAAGTTATTGTAGGCAAAATGTACAGAAGTATATATCTGTATCATTTTTCTATCATTCCTCCAACTTCACAAACCGGATCTGCTGTTGTACTAACAACGAGGCACGTGCACACATAGATACCAAGGGGGGCTTGGGCACATGCCCTTTTTGTCCAAAGTACCCTTGTGCCCTTTTAACAAAAAAAATAATAATAATTATGAGAAGTGCCCTTTTTTTTCATTTGAGCCCCTGCCCCCCAAAATGTCTGTGCACGTCCCTGATAACAACCAATTCTGGAACAACCCAACTGCATCAGAAGGGACAAATTCTAATTCCCAAACATCCCCGTGGTTTTAACCCTTTGAACAATAATGTGGTATTCAATGCATTCTGAAACAGTGCATTGTAGACCACTCTAGCAAGGAGCAGTAAACCTTTTTATGAAAAACATATATTGCAGGGCATTTCCTGTTGAGTAACATAAGGTTGCTCCCACTGCTGACAGATGCATATTTCCAGAGTTATTACAGTTTAAACCCATGTTTATTTACATTACCAGTGCCCACTAGTGGGCAAATTCCAATTAGTTCTCCTGTTACATTCTAATGGAGAGGAAAGTCAGTGACTTACAGTTCTCCACAGAATGTGACAGAAACTGCTAAGTCATTTCCTGTCAGTTAGAACTTTCAGGAAGTAAACACATAGTAATTTCACTTCCTGATTATTTGCACTTTTGTAACTTCTGAATAAAACAATGGATTGTGGTGGGAGTTCCCTTGTTTTACTCAGCAGGAAAAGCTCTATAACATATACATTTTAATAAAAAAAAGTTTACTGTTCCTTTTAGGGTTATATAAACTCCCCATTTAAACCATAAAGAATATTTATTTGTCCCCTCTGTGGCACTTGGTTTGTCCCATAATTCCTCTTAGCGTAATGGTCCTCCTCCCTCTCTGTGTGTCTGTTTCCAGCTATAGAAGATCAGATCATGTGGATTAATGGTCAGGTGCCTGTGTGGTACGCTGTGTAGTTACAAGTGCTCCTACATTATTGTGTGATGTCACAGGAAAACACGTGTCATTAAATGATGTCATATGCACATGCAATCTTATGTTGATGTCTCAGGTACAGTGCACAATTCCTTTAGCATTTGCCAGCTCAACTAGAGAACAAAAAAATATAAAATATTGGTCCCCTTATTGCTATCACATTATCATTGGCTCAAAACCCAGTTTTTGCCATAGGCTATTAAAATATTGTCTCAACTCAAATGAAATGTGGAATAATGCTGGGAAACCAACTGCATTATAGAGGACATAACAAAATTCCCATTGAGTTAAAACTGTCTTTTAACCACTTGAATGCTAGAGGTCTCCAACGCTTTACGATGCAAGGTGTTCAAGACTTACCTAGCATTCAAAGGATTAAAATCTCCATTTAAATGAACAGCAATTTTAGAAATGCCTAATTCTCCCATCAATATATTATCTGTGGCCATCAATCAATGGGACTGTTTGAAACTTTTTAAATCGGTAATTTTTAAAATATTTTTTACAGGATACCTCTTATTATAAGTATTATATATATAAATATTCCTTTCATAGCCTGTTTATCTTTGTGTTAAGAGGTGCTCTCCTATGTTTGTATATTGTGCATATTCTTCTAGGCTTTATTTTGTTAATTTTCTCCACTTTATACATAAGGTTCATAAGCCCATAGGCTCCTTCCTCCGACACGATGCAGTTGGTTTGCTCCATTTTGCCTGTGTATAAAGCCCTTGTTATTGTCAAAGATATTTTGGCCCATAATTCTAAAAGCAAACCAGAGTAAGTCTGGGATAAACCAATTTTACAATAGGGGACAAATAAAAATTGGTTTACCCCATAATTACTCCGGTTTGCTTTTGGAATTATGGGCCAAAGTCTCTTTGACAATACCAAGGGCCTTATACACAGGCAAAGTGGATCGAACCAACTGCATCATTGGGGGAGGGAGAAGACTAGAAATTCCCATTGACTAAAATGGGGCTTTTTACCCCTTGAATGTTAGATCACATGGGTGTCTGGACTTGCCCCCCCTACACTTGCCCCCTTCATATAAATATAGGGGCTGGGGGTCATCTTATGGCTTTGTCCCCCCCCCCCCCGGAAAAATCTCTGTGGATACCCCTGCTAGAGCGGTCTCTAACACAAATGTAGCATTTAAAAGATTTAAAGCCCTATTTAAAATATTAGGAATATTAGTTTCCCCCATGAAGCAGTTGGTTTGCTCCAGAACTGCTTTTTTTGTTGTTTTGTATTTTGCGCATATGTTGTAAGATTGCTCTTCCATCCCAGACACATAAATATGTTTACACACTGTGCCAAGACGAAACAGGTCATTACATAAGGAGTATGGAAATAAAAGATTCAAAATCGCATCTATTTATTTCCCATGTATTTTCCCTGCCAATTAGGCAAGTGTAAAATATATTTATTTATCCAAATCTAGTGTTGATTCTGCTTTAATAATAATCTAAAAATAATAGTGATCAGCTCCCCAATAAAGCAAGAGTGGGTAATAGGCAGCTCTCCAGCTGTTATTGAACTACAAATCCCATCTTCCTCAGCCAGTCGATGATGGAAGTTGTAGTCCAACAACTGCTGGAGGGCTGCATTTTGTTCACCCTTGCAATAAAGGATAAACTGGTATGAAATATAGATATCTGCGAGGACGGATGATTTTCTCTGTTAGACTTTGGCATAAAGCTCATGTACGTGAGGTTTAACCCCTTACTGACCGGGTGATGCAGCACACAGCTGTCAGTTAACCCTTTGAGTGCCAGAGGGGTATGCAACACATTGCTTTGCAATGCGTTGCATACCTCTCTGGCACTCAAAGGGTTAAGGACCACTGGGAATTTTTTTTCAGCAATGGAGAGGAATGTAGCCGCGCGGGGACCCCGTAATTTCATGACGGTCTTTAAGTGCCGGAACCCGGTTACAGGGACAGTGATACATTGATATAATTACATTTAATAATGTACCTAGTAAAAAAATTTATTAATTGCGCTCTGTCCGATCTCTCAAACCTTTATGGTTTGAGAGATATCAGCTTACAAAGTTCCCGCTTCCCTCCCTTTGCACTGACGTCAGCTTTCTATCTTACAGATGGAGATCCCGGTCCTCAGACCATCCTGCGGCTCTTCAGCAGAGCTGAAATTGCGCTATTTAGAAAGAAATACATGATTTGAACGGTCTACATACAACGTGCACTTGCAAACCAGGCACACACTGTAGACCATTCAAATGAAGTATTTCTTTCTAAAGATCGTGATTTCAGCTCTGCTGAAGAGCTGCAGGATAGTCTGTGGACCGGGATCTCTGTCTGTAAAATAGAAAGCTGACAAAAGTGCAAGGGGAGGGAAGGGGAAACTTTATAAACTGATATCTCTCAAACCATAAAGGTTTGAGAGATCGGACATGGCGCAATTAATTCATTTTTTTTACTAGGTACATTATTAAATGTAATTATATTGATGTATTACTATCCCTTTAAGGGGTCAAGGTACTTATGATCACTTCAGTGTATATCAGCACACACACACTCCATAATGTCTTAACCCTCAAACTCAATCTTTATAGCATGGTCAGGAAAAACAAATACTTTTCTGGTGAAATCTAAGCATTGTTAAAGGTATAGCAAGACTTACTATGTAAAAGAAATGTAGGGTTTATCCTCCTAAGAAAAACAAGTGAACTGCTGAGAGGTGATTTATTCAAAAATTATTGCAGCTCAGGCTTTATTTGTACGGGTGCAGTATCTCAACGGCCTGAAATATTACAGTGGAGCTGTTGCTACACCATCCTATGGCGTTTTATGGTCAACCTAGCAGAGCTATTCATAAGATGGTGTAGCAACAGCGCCACTGTAAAGCTTCAGGCCATTGGGATACTGCATCTAAAAAAAATCAAGTTGAGCTGCAATAACTTTTGAATAAAGTACCCTTGTTTTACTCAGGAGACTAAACCGTACAACATATATTTTTTTACATATTAAGTGTTACTATCAGTTGGATACTTAGTGTTAAGCATGAAGCTGGGGAACAGAATGCTTCAATATGACCTCACAACTCCCCACTTCTTCCATTTGATGCAAGAGGCATACTGAGGATAATTTTTAGCATGTATAACTTAACCCTTAGAGTGCCAGAGGGGTACGCAACGCATTGCTTTGCAAAGTAATGTGTTGCGTACCCCTCTGGCACTCAAAACGTTAATGCATTGGACTTAGGCTGGTGCAGCACACAAAAGTGGTTCTAGAACCTTTTTATTATTGTACTAGTTGAAGAGCCGTTACACGGACCACAGTGCCACTGCCAGTCGGTTGCGGGGCAGTCACGCGCAGTAGAGACTGCCCGCGCCGCGGCTGATACAGTGCCCCGCTCTGTATCAGCCTCGTCACTGGCAGTATCTACTGCGCATGACTGCAACATTACACACGTTTTAGCGAATTATTATGTAGGATTAGTACATCCCTAATAATCATATGCAAAATGGCACATTGATGCCCAATATTATACTACAAATACACAATAGTGAACAGTAAAAATAATACACACTTGTGCAAATACACAAATAGCTGATATTTCCGCACAACATTATACACACATGCACAGTTACACAATAATAATGCAACAGGACTGTACGGCTGATGAAGAATCAGAGTAATTCTGGAGCAAACCATTTGAACCAAGAGGAAGAAATAAAACCTCACAGTCATTTAAATGGGGCTTTTTAAACCCTGAACTCTAGAGAGGACCCCCAAAGCATTGCTTTGCAATGCTTTGGAGACCTCTATAGCATTCAAGGGGTTAAAAACCAAATTTAAATGAATGTGAATTTTGTGAATTTTTATTCATCCCCAATTTTGCACATGGTTTATTCCAATTCTCCTTACTACATTAGCGTATGTATATGCAGTGACAGTGATATAAGTAGTATATATGTGAGAAGCGCTACACAATATTGGCAGATTCTATGCAGCAACACAACTCCTTGGTACACAATAACGCACCTATGTAAAAAACATTTCTTTTTTTAATTTGAAAGAGATATAAAATACAACACTGGCATAAAATAGCAGAACAGCATAGGAAGTGAGCATATTGATAGTTTCATTTAGATTATGGACAATCACACAGCACAATAACACAATAAAATAAAATAACAGTTACATGAGCAGGCAGCATCTGCCAAATAATCTCAGGAAACCACAGATATCTTGACTAAAATTATGCACTGCTACATAATAAGAATTCAGCACAGTCAGGAGGTCATTAGATAGAACAACAGCTCTGTGTGAACCTGTCCTGATTGTGCATGGTAACAAGGGCACTTAACATTAGCTATAAACCCAGATTGAGCCTGTCCTGATAACGTGCTGTCAATTTAATTAGAATCCAGCACAGAATAAACCTGTCCTTATACTGCATGATCAAGATATCATTAGCATGTCCTGATAATTGCACAGTCAGAAGGTCATTAGATATAACTTCAGCACTGCATGAGCCTGTCCTTATAATACACAGAAGGTCCTTAACGTGGACGTTCGCAGAACATTTTCAAGGTGGGTAGGGGCAAAGCCAAAACCTATATTAATCTGAGGGGATTAAGGGGCAAATGCAGAGGGCAGTAAGTGCGAGGGGGGGCAAGTGAACCCTCTTCCCCCTCCCGTGGTTGTCCATTGTCATTAGATATAACTTGAGCACTGCATGAGCCTATGCTGATAATATACATTCAGAAAGTCATTATATAGGGCACCAGCACTGTGAGAGCCTATCCTGATAATGCAGTCAGGCTATCACTGTACACTAGATGAATTCATAAAACGGTGTGAGCCAGTCCTGATAATACACAGTCAGGTCTTTATATCAGCATTAGATAGGACCCCAACCTTGTGTTAGCCTGCAGTTAGAAGGTCATTCTACACTAGGTAGTAACCAGTACTGTCTGAGCCTGTTCTGATAGTCTACAGTCAGTAAGTCATTCTTTATTAGATATAGACTCAACTCTGTCTGAACTTGTTCTGATAAACTGCGGTTAGTAGGTCACTCTAAATTAGCGCTAAACCTCATAATCTCCAGTCAGGTGGTTGCTTTACATTATATATAACCCCAGCCCCCAGTGAGCCTGTCCTGATAACTTGCAGTTAGAATGTTACTCTACATTATATATAAACCCAGGGCTGCCTCAGCCTGTCCTGTTAATATGCAGTCAGTAGGTGACTCTACATTAGACATAACCCAGCACTGCCTGAACCTGTTTTGTTAATCTGCAGTCAGTAGGTCACTGTACATTGAATATAAACCTAGCAATGTTTGAGCCTGTCCTGGTAATCTGCAGTCAGTAGGTGACTCTACATTAGACATGATCCAGCATTGCCTGAACCTGTTTTGTTAATCTGCAGTCAGTAGGTCACTGTACATTGGATATAAACCTAGCAATGTTTGAGCCTGTCCTGGTAATCTGCAGTCAGTAGGTGATTCTACATTAGACATAACCCAGCATTGCCTGAACCTGTTTTGTTAATCTGCAGTCAGTAGGTCTTGTTTTGTTAATCTGCAGTCAGTAGGTCACTGTACATTGGCTATAGACCTAGCAATTTTGAGTCTGTCCTGATAATCTGCAATCAGTAGATGATTCTACATTAGACATGATCCAACATTGCCTGAACCTGTTTTGTTAATCCTCAGTCAGTAGGTCACTGTACATTGGATATAAACCTAGCAATGTTTGAGCCTGCCCTGGTAATCTGCAGTCAGTAGGTGACTTTACATTAGACACAACCCAGCACTGCCTGAACCTGTTTTGTTAAATCTGCAGTCAGTAGGTCACTGTACATTGGATATAAACCTAGTCTGCCCTGATAATCTGCAGTCAGGAGGTTACTTTACATTATATATACACCCAGCACTGCCTCAGTCTACCTTGTACATTTGATATAAACCTAGCAATGTTTGAGCCTGTCCTGGTAATCTGCAATCAGGAGGTTACTTTGCATTATATATAAACCCAGCACTGCCTCAGTCTATCTTGTTAATCTGCAGTCAGTAGGTCACTCTACAGTAAAGAAAAAACAGCACTGTCTCGGACTATACTGATGATCTGAAATCAGCAGGTCACTCTACATTAGACAGAAACCCAGCACTGACCAATCCTGTCCTGCCAATCTGTAGTCAGCATGTCACTCTACATTGTCAGTACACTCAGCATATATAGAGCCTGTCCTGTTAACTACAATCAGAAGGTCACCCATCCCTGTCTCAGCTAAAAACAAGTCATTGTTATTTGCTCCCACTCCTCCCCCAGTTGGACTGACCCTTAAACCTATTATGAATGTCACTGCCACTAGATGACTTTACTCCTTAGTGGAACTGACCCTTTAGTCTATCAAACTTGTTACTATTAGTAGATCACCCTGCTACTACATGGGAGGCTTCTATTAACCCCCTGGCTGCTACCTCCCTAGCTTGTGTGTATGTGTGTGTGTGAAGGAGCTTCACAACTAATGCCTTAGATTTGTCTCTAGGACCCAAAGGGTTAAATCTTTTGGGACTGTAAGGTCATTCTCAAAGAAATTCTCAGTATTGTATACACTATAGATATGATTATCTATGGATACTGATAGAGCTATCCTAATATTCCACAGTATATTGTAAATACAATTAGCAACAGGTAGAAGACAGAGAGCAGTCACAGGATTAGTTATTATAAGCCATTCTAATGATCCCACCAGGATCCACGATTTAACATTCATATTATTACTCTCAAGGGGAAATGATAGATATAGGATAGATAGATATATTGATAGATAGATAGATAGATAGATAGATAGATAGATAGATAGATAGAATCTATTGATCAATCTATCTATCTATCTATCTATCTATCTATCTATCTATCTATCTATCTATCTATCTATCAATCAATCAAGGAAACAGACACAGAATGATACAAATAAGACTGAAATATATATAATAGATAGACTATCCAGTGGAAAAGACTGATAAATGATAGATAGATAGATAGATAGATAGATAGATAGATAGATAGATAGATAGATAGAGAATGAGACAGACAGACTGGTACAATACAGAGGGAAGAACAGCAGGTGTGACGGGGTCAGAGAAATAGATCAATGTGAGAGGAAAAGAGACTGAGGATAAGAGATGGCGAATGAGAACTACATTAAGACACACACACACACATATATATACATATGGAAAAGCACACATACATAAGTAAATGAGCCATGGCTGGACAAAATCTCTACTTAAGGATCCTACATTAGGGGGTATTTTATATACATATATACATATATGTACATGCATCCCTTCAATAATTCCTCAAACTCCTGTTTGGCTCCAAACAATTCTGTCTGGCTCCAAAGGTTTGTATATTTTGTCTACCCCTGACACACACACACACACACACACACACACACACACACACACACACACTGATAAATGAGACACACACAGGCATACAATGGTATACACATGTGCGCACAGACACTGATAAATGAGACATACACTGGTATAGACACATATACACACACATACAATGGTATACACATGTGTGCACAGACACTGATAAATGAGACATATACTGGTATACACACATATATGCATACATATATACACACACACATACATACATGCACATACACACACACTGGTATGCACTCATATACTGGTACACACACACACATACACACACACTGGTATGCACACACACACTGGTATGCACACATACACTGGTACATACACACACACACACATACACTGGTATGCACACAAACACTGGTACACACACACATACACTGGTACACACACACACAATGATAAATGAGACACATACACTGGTATACATGCACATACACTAGTACACACATATACACACACACTGGTATAGACATACACACACTGATAAATGAGACACACACACACACACACACACACACTGGTATACATGCACATACACACTGATAAATGAGATCCACACATATATTAGTATATAGTAGACACACCTACACAGACACAGATAAACTACACTGGTATATAGGAGACACACATACTGGTATATAGTAGCCAGAGGTAGGGTGAGAGAGAGACAGAGACTGACAGACAGATACCAGCTATACAGCGAGAGGAATATAACGTGTGTATGTCATTGTGTGTAAGCTCACCAGATAGATGCTCCCCTGGACCAGGAATATGAAGCAGCACTGTGTCAGCTGCATGTTGCTCAGGATCTGAGTCTGCCAGCGTACTCTCACCTGCCTTCAGCATCCATGTGTATGTACACAGCTCCCTGAATACACAGCTCGGTGACTCTCCCCCTCTCTGCTCCTCTCACTCCCCCCTCTAACACCTTTCCCTCTTTCAGCTTTTTTTCCTCTATCTCCCTGTTTTCTCTTTCACCCCTTACTCTGTCTCTTTTCTAGCACACTCTTTTACACTTTCTCCTACTCCTTCCCCCTTTTTTCTTTTCTCCCACCTCTCTCACTTTTCCTTTTTATCACTCTTCCCCTCTCTGGTGTTCTCTCTATTCACCCCCCTCACTCCCCCTTTCCTCTTTATCTCTGCCCCTCTCTCCCTTTCTTCTCTTTATCTCTGCCCCATCTCCTCCTTTCTTCTCTTTATCTCTGTCCCCTTCCCTTCTTCTCTCTATCTGTCCCCTTCTCTTCTTCTCTTTATCTTTGTCCCCTTCCCTTCTGTTTATCTGTCCCCTTCCCTTCTTCTATTTATCTCTGCCCCCTTCCCTTCTCTTTATCTCTATCCCCTTCTCTTCTACTCTTTCTCTCTGCCCCTCTCTCCAACTCTTGCTGCCTCTCTTACCCGTGTCCTCCCTATGTTCCAGACCTCCCGCCTTCTCTTTCACACTCACTCTCTTCTTGTTTTTAATTACCTTTCACTGCCTCTTTCCTTTCTCACTTCTCTCGTTCTTTGCTCTCTCTCTTTTTCTCTCTGCTGTCTTTTTCACCTGCCCTCTCCTTTCTATGTCTCTCACACACCTTTCTCCCCTTCCCCGGCTCTCATTGGCTCTTCTCCTTTCTTGCTCGTTCCCTCTCTTTCCATCTCTCCCACCCTCATTCTCTAGATCCGTCTCGCTCCCTCTTTTGCTGGGTCTGTCACCCCCCCACCCTATGTCCCTCCCTCTATTCCTTCCTTATGCCTTTCTTTCTCTATCTCTTTGACCTTCTCCCTCCCTCTGTCTTTCTCTCCTCCCCTCAGACACTCTCCCACTGTCTGTCTGTTTCTCTCTCCCTCAACACACAATATAGATCTCTCTATTGCTCTCACGTAATCTCTCACTATTTACATCTCTGTGGCCATAAATATAAGGCACAAGTATTCAGAAAATTACCATTGATTTAAATAGGGCTTTGATAGATTGAATGCTATAGAGGTCTCCAATGCATTGCAAAGCAATGTGCTAATGACTCTCTAGCATTCAATGTGTTAAAAACGCAGTTTAAACCATTGATTATTTTGGGAACGGGAAACTAACTGCCCCACAGGAGACAAATGCAAATGATCATTAATTTAAATGGTGCAATTAACCCCCCAAATGTTCTGGAGATCTCCAATGCATTGCTCAGCAATAAAGGGGTTAAAAGCCCTCTCCAAATCAGTTTTATTTAATTTGTCTCCCATTGTGCTGTTGCTTTGTCACAGAATCTACGCACTTAACCCATTGAGTGCCAGAGGGCAATCAAAGGGTTAATCCCTCACTCACTATTTACCTCTCTTGGCCATATGTATAAGGAAAATGGAACAATCATGGCACAAAAATTCCCTTTGATTTAAATGGGGCTTTTAACATCTTGACCCTTTGAGTCCCAGAGAGGTATCCAACACATTGCATTGCATTGGATACCTGTCTGGCACTCAAAGGGTTAAATGCTAAGGGACTCCTGGAGGCAATTCTAGCATTCCGTGGGCTTAAACAGCTACATTTAACCCTTTGAGTGGAAGAGAGTTGTGCAAGGCAATACTTTGTATTGTGTTCCATAAACCTCTGGCATTCAAAGGGTTAACTGAGTGAAGATTTGGAGAAATGCTATTTGCTTCATATGGTGTAGTTGGTTTGCCCCAAAATTGTTCCACTTTTATTTTATACTTAACCTTTTGAGTGCCAGAGGGGTAAGGAACGCATTGCTTTGCAATGCGTTCCTTACCCCTCTGGCACTCAAAGGGTTAAGAGCCAACATGTTTAAACCCCCCCCCCAACGTCTTCTTCCTACCCGCGCCCCTTAGCCTCAGCTCACTATATTCTCCTTAATTCTGAGATTGTTTCTCAATCGTATCTGTCTCTTTCTTCCCCTGTTATCCATCTCTCATCTCTCCCTGTCTCTGTGTAAAGCACTGGGTCAATAAACCAGGTTAGATACAAGGCTTTTCCAATTAAAATGACGTGTAGGCTGACATCTTCATTCAATGTCTGTTAATGTCAGAGAATGGATGGACAGGGCTCCTTTTTAACCCCTGTGGATATCTGAATATCAGTCAGGAGCTCAACAGGAGGAGGTGCAGGGGAGAGGTTAAATGGAGCAATAAGATGATTTATAGAAAGAGGTTATATGGAGCAATATGTAGAGCTATAGGTAGAGGTTATATGAAGAAACAGGAGGCGTTATAGGGAAGGGTTATATGTAGCCATAGGAGGAGAGGTTATATGAAGCAATAGGAGGAGTTATATGGAGAGGTTATATGGAGCAATAGGAGGAGTAATAGGGAGATATTATATGAAGCAATAGGAGGAGATATAGAAAGATGATATGTGGAGCAATAGGAAGAGTTATAGGGAGAGGTTTTGTGGAGCAATAGGAATAGTTATAGGGAGAGGTTATATGGAGCAATAGGAGGAGTTATAGGGAGGAGTTATATGGAGCAATAGGAGGAGTTATAGGGAGGAGTTATATGGAGCAATAGGAGGAGTTATAGGAAAGAGTTATATGGAGCAATAGGAGGAGTTATAGCGAGAGGTTATATGGAGCAGTAGGAGTTATTGTGAGAGGTTATATGGAGCAATAGGAAGAGTTATAGGGAGGGGTTATATGGAGCAATAGGAAGAGTTATAGGGAGGGGTTATATGGAGCAATAGGAGGAGTTATAGGGAGAGGTTGTATGGAGCAATAGGAAGAGTTATAGGGAGAGGTTTTATGGAGCAGTAGGAGTTATTGTGAGAGGTTGTATGGAGCAATAGGAGGAGTTATAGGGAGAGGTTATATGGCGCAGTAGGAGGAGTTATAGGGAGAGGTTGTATGGAGCTATAGGGAGGGGTTATATGGAGCAATAGGAGGAGTTATAGCGAGAGGTTTTATGGAGCAATAGGAGGAGTTATTGTGAGAGATTATATGAAGCAATTGGAGGAGTTATAGGGAGAGGTTGTATGGAGCAATAGGAAGAGTTATAGGGAGAGGTTTTATGGAGCAGTAGGAGTTATTGTGAGAGGTTGTATGGAGCAATAGGAGGAGTTATAGGGAGAGGTTATATGGCGCAGTAGGAGGAGTTATAGGGAGAGGTTGTATGGAGCTATAGGGAGGGGTTATATGGAGCAATAGGAGGAGTTATAGCGAGAGGTTTTATGGAGCAATAGGAGGAGTTATTGTGAGAGATTATATGAAGCAATTGGAGGAGTTATAGGGAGAGGATATATGGAGCAGTAGGAGGAGTTACTGTGAGAGATTATATGGAGCAATCAATAGAGTAAATGAAGGGGATATAAGGAGCAATTGGAGAAGTTATTGGGAGGGGTTATATGGAGTAATAGGAGGTATTATAGGGAGAGGTTATAGGGAGCAATAGGAGGAGTTAGAGAGAGAGGTTATATGGAGTAATAGGAGGAGTTATAGGGAGAGGTTATAGGGAGCAATAGGAGGAGTTATAGGGAGAGGCTATAGGGAGCAGTAGGAGGAGTTATAGGGAGAGGTTATAGGGAGCAATAGGAGGAGTTATAGGGAGGGGTTATATGGAGCAATAGGAGGAGTTATAGGGAGAGGTTATATGGAGCAATAGGAGGAGTTATAGGGAGGGGTTATATGGAGCAATAGGAGGAGTTATAGGGAGAGGTTATAGGGAGCGATAGGAGGAGTTATCAGGAGGGGTTATATGGCGCAATAAGAGGAGTTATAGGGAGGGGTTATATGAAGCAATAGGAGGAGTTATCAGGAGGTGTTATTTGGAGTAATAGGAGTTTTAGGGAGGAGTTATATGGAGTAATAGAAGGAGTCATATAAAGGGCTTATGGAGAAATAGGAAATAGGGGTGGTTATATGGAATAATAGGGGGAGTTTAGATAGGGCTTGTATGGTTCAAAAGGAGGAATTATAGGGAAACATGGAGCAGTAGGAAGATTTATATGGAGGTTATATAGAACAGTATGTAGAACTATAGGTTAGATGGGGCAATAGAAGGAATTATATGGAGCAATAGCAGGAGTTATAGGAGGGAGGTTATATGGAGCCATAGATGGAGTTAAAAGTAAATGTTATGTGGAGCAAAAGGATGCAGTATATGAGGGGTTATATTTAGAACTATATATAATAAAACCTAATGCTTCACATTTTATAAGCTAAATTGTTGTATAAGAACCTATAGGCTCTACCTGATCTTACGTAATGTAAGTTGAAAAGAGATTGATTCAACCATTTGTTTTTTCTCACATGATGTAATCAAAATTAAAAATCATCCTTGCAAAGCATTCTGGGTTGTGGCATCTCTTCTTCGTACCCTCAGAGGACCGCAGTGCTTTGTTTCCTAAAATTGCATCAGGGCTGAATACACAAGGACCATAGGGACACTGCACATATCCAGTGACACAGGTGACATAAACAGATACTCCCCTGTGTTTAAAGGCACAGAATGGAGAAATAAAAATCTCCCTACCGTTAACCCTTTCTATATCTTCTACCATTACAATAGGAAATAGAATTATACATGCCTCATGCTTTTTTCTTGTTGTAAACAAATTAATGGCCTTGGGAAAGTGCTGATGTAAGATAATGATGTTATCTTACTGATAAAATATAGCTGCCATGGTTAGCTTCTGATACCAATTATGCCAGCCAGTGAACATTTTTGTTCAGTTCTCCTCACTGTTGTTTTGGTCACTTTGCTCCCCGGTGAGTCTAAACCTTTACATTTAAAGTTACATATCACTGTAATCTGTTCATTTTGATATATAGGGATAAGTTATATAGGCAACTGGAGGGGTTCTATGGAGCAATAGGAGGCGATATAGGTGAGGTTAAATGGAGCAATAGGAGGAGTTATAGGGAGAGGTTATATGGAGCAATAGGAGGAGTTATAGGGAGGGGTTATATGGAACAATAGGAGGAGTTATAGGGAGGGGTTATATGGAGCAATAGGATGAGTTATAGGGAGAGGTTATATGGAGTAATAGGAGGAGTTATAGGGAGAGGTTATATGGAGCAATAGGAGGAGTTATAGGGAGAGGTTATATGGAGTAATAGGAGGAGTTATAGGGAGGGGTTATATGGAGCAATAGGAGGAGTTATAGGGAGGGGTTATATGGAGCAATAGGAGGAGTTATAGGGAGAGGTTATATGGAGCAATAGGAGGAGTTATAGGGAGAGGTTATATGGAGCAATAGGAGGAGTTATAGGGAGAGGTTATATGGAGCAATAGGATGAGTTATAGGGAGAGGTTATATGGAGCAATAGGAGGAGTTATAGGGAGAGGTTATATGGAGCAATAGGAGGAGTTATAGGGAGAGGTTATATGGAGCAATAGGAGGAGTTATAGGGAGAGGTTATATGGAGTAATAGGAGGAGTTATAGGGAGGGGTTATATGGAGCAATAGGAGGAGTTATAGGGAGGGGTTATATGGAGCAATAGGATGAGTTATAGGGAGGGGTTATATGGAGCAATAGGAGGAGTTATAGGGAGGGGTTATATGGAGCAATAGGAGGAGTTATAGGGAGGGGTTATATGGAGCAATAGGAGGAGTTATAGGGAGGGGTTATATGGAGCAATAGGATGAGTTATAGGGAGGGGTTATATGGAGCAATAGGAGGAGTTATAGGGAGGGGTTATATGGAGCAATAGGAGGAGTTATAGGGAGGGGTTATATGGAGCAATAGGAGGAGTTATAGGAACAGGAGGAGTTATAGGGAGGGGTTATATGGAGCAATAGGAGGAGTTATAGAGAGAGGTTATATGGAGCAATAGGAGGAGTTATAGGGAGGGGCTATATGGAGCAATAGGAGGAGTTATAGGAACAGGAGGAGTTATAGGGAGGGGTTATATGGAGCAATAGGAGGAGTTATAGGGAGGGGTTATATGGAGCAATAGGAGGAGTTATAGGGAGGGGCTATATGGAACAAGGAGTGGAGTTATAGGAAGAAGTTATATGGAGCAATAGGAGGAGATATAGGGAGGGGTTATATGGAGCAATAGGAGGAGTTATAGGGAGGGGTTATATGGAGCAATAGGAGGAGTTATAGGGGGTTATATGGGGCAATAGGAGGAGTTATAGGGAGGGGTTATATGGAGCAATAGGAGGAGTTATAGGGAGAGGTTATATGGAGCAATAGGAGGAGTTATAGGGAGAGTTTATATGGAGCAATAGTAAGAGTTATAGAGAGGTGTTTTATTAAGCAATAACAGAAGTTATATGAAGCAATAGGACAAGTTATATGGAGCAACAGGAGGTGTTATGAAGCAGCTGAGGCATTAAATGAAGCAATAAGAAGAAGCACAGGGAGGAGTTATATGTAATAAGGAGAGAAGTTGTAGAGAGACACATTGGTGTTGATACATATTGGCTGAGGGGTCTAAAGCCTCAGATCTCATGCTTAAAACCCTGGGTTTTGATGCCAGCTGTTGTAACTTGGCTATCCATTGCATGAAAATGAACTAGGGTGGCTCAAGTTTGGAGCTTTAGAGCACACCTGGCAAC
Organism: Rhinophrynus dorsalis; assembly: GCA_037306005.1. Lineage (NCBI taxonomy): Eukaryota > Metazoa > Chordata > Amphibia > Anura > Rhinophrynidae > Rhinophrynus > Rhinophrynus dorsalis. The sequence goes on along the minus strand of CM074727.1, from coordinate 130,117,106 downwards.
TCTGTGTTCTGGAGTTCTCGGACTCCTGTGATGCTGCTGGAGGATAAAAAAGCTATGTGATTCGAGTAAAAAAGGGGCAGGACTACTTACAAGTGGGGGTGGGGCTTAGAGGGAGTGACACAACATGGGCAGGAAGTAAGAGGAATTGGGAGGGAAAGGAGGAGAAGTGGGAGGAACTGTCTGGGAAGGAGCAGAAGTGGGCAAAGTTTCATAAAACTCCCCACGACCTGAGAATCAGCCACTGTCCCCGGAGACCTGATAATCGGCTACAAAAACCAGAGTCTCCCGGGCAAATCCATAGAGTTCCCAGCTATGCTTTTGAGAACCAAGCAATGCCCCTGGGAAGAGATTGTATGGTACATTAAAAATGGTTTCAAAAGCAGTTAGATGTAGCAACATGAGGAGCTATAGAGATTAAATGATGCAGAGTGGGTTATCAGGAGGGGTTATATGGCTCAATAGGAAGCTAAATACCAATGGTGCTGCAGGTGGAAAGCACCAGGGCACAGCTAAATTGTCACAGACACCAGAGTAAATAATACACACAACACAGGTACAGTGAAGTTTAACCACTTTAACCACTTTAGTAGGAACAGGCGTGAGGACTGTGCCGTGTCCACTACCCAAATACTGACACTGAACAGTAACCGGTTCTCAGTAGCCTATAGAGATAGATGGGAGCAGAACCAGGCTTGATTCTATACCTAGCAAATGGAAACCTGGAAACGCCAGGAAACCTGATCACTGGAGTGACAGCTAAACTCCCGGACATGAGACAGGCAGACAAATGTCTTGAAGTAGTGACTCTACCACCGAGTGGTAGGAGGAGCGAGACAGAGAGTAACTAGTACTCCGAAAGAGTCACAGAACCTGTCTACTAGGTAGGCAAAGGGCGGAGGCAAGAATGTGGAACGTAGCCAGCCGCAACATCTGTAAGTATGTGAAGGCAATATTGCAAGTAGGCTACAGAACGGAGGGTTACGCAACAGGCCCAGGAGGTAATGGATACAGTGGCACAGGATGGAGGCAACTGAGTGAGAGGCAACCAGCAACTCTACCACAGAGGTAGCAGTTGCACTACACCAATGGAGCTTGCCCAAAATTAGCCCAGACAGGTGGTAGTTAGACTGGAGTGAAGGACAGCATAGAGCGTAAGTCAGACAAGTCACAGTTGAGAGCCAAATCAGGTAGTCGGCCACAGCCAAGGTCAAAACAGAGCGGGTAGTCAGACAAGCCAGGGTCATACACAGATTGGGTAGTCAGCCAAAGCCACAGGATCAATCAGGAGAAACCACGGCAGCCAAGCAAGAGTCAAACCAGAGCAACACTGAAGAAATTCACAGATACACTACGAAAGGGCAACAAGTCCTAGCCTCAATGAGGTTTATAAAGCAGCAGAAGGAGGCAGGACCCAATTAGGCCCAACAGAATAGGCCCATAAACAGGCGTCCGTGCCAGTGCCCGTAACATGAATTAGCAATGAGGAAGTGGCCGGAGGCAATGCCGGCCGGCAGCCATACACAGGTAAGAGCACATGATCGCTTAGGCCTCAAAGGGAGACTGTGATATAAATTTAGAGGCCTGTTTTGAATGTGGACTATAGAAGAGATTTAGGATTAATTAGTAGTTTGGAGTCAATTGGTGGCCCCAAAATTATTGTGCTCCAGGGTCCTCAGTTACTAGGTCTGGCCTTTTATTTTTATTTATTTAGAAAATGTTTTACCAGGAAGAATACATTGAGATTCATCTCATTTTCAAGTGTGTCCTGGATAGTTTGCAGTAAAGGGTTACATATTTACACAAATTGAGAAACATTATGTATTACATATTATTATAGAAGGGATCATATGCTATGCTGTGGAGCAATAGATGTTCTATGGAACAGTTAGATTTTGCAATTATATGAAGCTTTTGGGGAGTTGTACGTATAAAGTGAAGGAGGAGGTAAAGAAAGTGGATGTATGTGACTATAAATGTATTGGGCTGATTGCATCATAGGAAAGATCTGTAGGTAAATACATTTCAGAAAAAAATGCTCATAAGGGAAATCTAAAGCATTGGATGAAGATTTATCACCACCTTGTGGCTGCTGTTATATTGACAGCGTTTCTCTCTCTATTCCTGAGTTAATAGTGTTTTCCCCAGGGAGTGACATTATTAGGGCAGAAGTAGTCATTGTTAGACCAAGAACTGTTGGGGACTACAACTCCTGCCATCCCCAATCAGCCAATGACTGGTTGTGAATGACAGTAGTTGTAATCCCCTACATCTGGAGGCCCAACAATTGTCTACTTAAAGGGATAGTAATGTTTCATAATAAAAGCAGCTCTAATTAATCATCATAGTATTTGGACTTTGGAGAGTGTTATTTCAGTTCTGTAGTAGTTCATGAGTAATTCAATGACAAAGTGTCCCCCTTCCGCCCCTTTTACTGATGTAACACTGCTCAGCCAAAGCAGAAGGGAGGTGCACAGAGGGACAATCTTCAATTAAGATAAGGGAAAAACCTGAAAAGCTTGTCAAGGGGGGCAGGGCTTTCATTGTTTTCATATAAAGAAGATTGTCCCCTGCTGTTATCTGTCTGGTCTTACAACCAGATTCACATCTAAGAAGAGATGGCTTACACTAGGTAAAAGGGGCGGGGAGGGGATATTGTGAATATCTCTTAAACCATAAAGGTTTGAGAGATAAGACTTATATCGTTCTTCATGTTTTTTTAATGCCTACAAAATAAAATAAAGTTAAAACGAAGTATTACTATCCCTTTAAGGAAAATGTTCTATGGGGAAAGAATACTGAGAGATTAGTGGAAAATATGGACATTTAGGTGAAATCCCCACCACCACCAGAATTATTGTTAGATATACCCCGTGGGGTGAGAAATCCAATTAATTTTTGGGATACATGTACTACAGGTAGAGAAGCCTACTAAACAGTTGGAGGATAGACAAACACATATGCATTGGGGTAGTGAAAAAAATCAGATGATATGCACTATGGATGGGAGGGTGTCTCTGTTCAAAGGGTGATAGTTGTACTGCACCTCTAAACAGAACAAAGCAGATTGTGTTTGTGCAAGTGTGTAATATCTATATCTATATCTATATATATATATGTGTGTGTGTGTGTGTATATATGTGTGTGTGTAATATGTGTATGTTATACATGTGTGTGTTTATATGTGTATGTGGGTTGGTCTGTGGATATATGTAATATATCTGTGTATATATCTGTATGTAATGTATGTGTGTAATATGTAATATGTGTATGTTATACATGTGTGTGTGTTTGTATGTGTATGTGGGTTGGTGTGTGGATATATGTAATATATCTGTGTATATATCTGTATGTAATGTATGTGTGTGTGTATATGAATGAACTATATGTGTGTGTCAATGTGCAAACACGTGTGTCTGTTTTGAATGTGACATAAGTATGTGTGTGTGTATGTATTTTATTTACATGTGTGTATATGAATGTAACATACATGTGTATATAATATATGTCTGTGTATGCATGTAAGTATGTAATCATAACGGGTTACAGCTATAGTGCTCTCCGGCTCCCCATACTGTCAAAAGAGAAAGGCATAAAAATGTCACTTGACGGTGAACAGGAAATTTTTAGCAAAAAGTGCAGATTTTTTGCTTTTTCTCATCTAGCTCATTGCATTGAAATAAATGGTAAAACTGAATTTGTCCACCACACATGTATTTTCCCTTCTTTTCCCGTAGGTATACTAAAAAAGAGTTGTCACGTTCCGGCAGCATGTCATCCTGTGTTTCTTATACAAACAGAAAGCAACATAATTTTGAGCTAGTTAGGATAGGTTATTATTATTATTAATCTTTATTTATATAGTGCCAACAAATTCCGCAGCGCTTTACAGTAGGGAGTAGACATACAGAGGTATTAGATAGTACAATCAAATGTGCAGAACAGAAGGATCAGAGGACCCTGCTCGTGGGCGCTTACAGTCTAGAGGAAGGTAGGTATGACACAGAAGGAGTATGTGCTATTGGGTGTAAGTGCCTCCTACATGAGCTGCCAGTTAGTGGGTGGGAGTGAGAAGTGCTGTTGAGTGCAGTGGTCAAGACAAGGAGTGATTCATTGTGATAGTGATTATGGAGGCAGTTGATAGGCTTCCCTGAAGAGGTGAGTTTTCAGGAAGCGTCTGAAGATCTGAAGGCTGGGGGAGAGTCTGATTGGGCGGGGGAGGGAATTCCATAGCTGAGGTGCAGCACTGGAGAAGTCCTGTAGGCGGGAGTGGTAGGATGTGATAAGAGCTGTGGAGAGGAGAAGGTCATGTGCGGAAAGAAGAGGGCGAGTGGGAGAGTATTTAGAAATGAGAGATGAAATATAGGGGGGTGCGGTGTTAGTGAGGGCTCTATAAGTAAGCACCAGAATTTTGAATTTAATTCTGTATGCTAATGGGAGCCAATGAAGGGATTGACAGAGGGGTTTGGTGTCAGAGAAACGATGAGTGAGGTAGATTAGTCTTGCAGCAGAGTTCATAATGGACTGTAGTGGGTGAGAGGCAGGCCAGTTGGTAAAGAGTTACAGTAGTCAAGACGGGACATGATGAGTGTTTGGTCTAGAATTTTGGTAGTGTCTTGTGTGAGAAAGGGTTGGATTCTAGAGATGTTGCCGAGGTGGAGGCAGCATGATTTGGAGAGTGACTGGATGTGAGGAATGAAGGATAGGGCAGAGTCAAATGTGACCCCCAGACAGCGAGCTGTAGGGGTCGGTGTGATGGTAGTGTTGTTGATGGTGAGGGTAATATCTGGGGTAAGGCTGGTTGTGGTGGGAGGGAAGATGATTAGTTCGGTTTTGCCAAGGTTAAGTTTGAGTTCACAGAAGGACATCCAGGAAAACACATAGGTAAATAAAATTGAATGCACAACATTTATTCTCTGTGTTAGGGGAGTCTGGGGGACTCTGGGGGATGGTGAAAGAAGAAAGGAGGTTGACCCAAAATACCCCAAAATATTGGTCAACTGAGAATGGCAGCTGTGAGTAAAGTTCCTTCCTGATCTGGATATTATCACTGTGCAAGGGGAATCTGGGTGTGTATAAAATGAGCAAAGGAGATTTACCCTAAATAGCCCAAAATATTGTGTGACTGACTGGGAAGGCGTTAGCGTTATAGCCAGTTATTTTATATTATTTTATAAGTAAATTTTAAATGAGAGTCCACCTGCTGTTTGCTGTTTTGTCGTGTCCAATCTGGAAAGCTTCATAGAGGAATACGAGGAGAGAGTGACCCTAACGGAGAGGGGAGAATTTCTCTGTTTGCTTATGAGTCAGAGGCCTTTGATATCAAAGCTCTGACAACATCTAAATGTGAGTGTATTTTTATTCTTTATTGAACACATTCCAGTACTTACTTAACCATATGCGCCCCTGTTCCTGTTTTTTGTTTTTTACATTATACAGGGGGTGTTTTCTTTGTGGGCACTGATAGGGACAGTATTGAAGCATGTCCAGTGGCAGGATAGGTAGCTAGGGCAACTGTAAGGATGCAGGGGATTGGTATGTAGCTGACTAGTCAGGAGGAATAGGAAAGAGTTACATACAGGAGGTTGGTTCAGCAGTCATTCATGGGCAGTAGAGCAGTGACACACATCCTGGTGTTCGTTGAAAGGATGCTCCCTTGGCTAAGTAGGTATAGGATAGGGCCACAGCTTCCCTCCTGTAGTTGAGGTTAGTTGAGGGTTTACAGATTCCTTTATGTGATTGCCCAGAGGGGCATTCATCAGGTAATCTGAAATCAGTGGTAGAGTTTCCAGTGGTGCTGGCTGAGAATTTGACCAAGGAGGTGACTTTGGGCAGGATGGCGGGCACCTTCAGGGAGCCCCCGCTTTTGGGTTGATCAGTGTCTCCTTTTGAGGGTTGTCCACAAGAAGGTGCCTGGGAAGTTTCCCTCATTCCCTCTGGTGGTCTGGTAAATTATGACATTGACAAGAGTTTCCAGTGGTGCTGGCTGGGAATTTGACCAAGGAGGTGACTTTGGGCAGGATGGCGGGCACCTTCAGGGAGCCCCCTCTTTTGGGTTGGTCAGTGTCTCCTTTTGAGGGTTGTCCACAAGAAGGTGCCTGGGAAGTTTCCCTCATTCCCTCTGGTGGTCTGGTAAATTATGACATTGACAAGGCCTAGTGTATGGTGTCTTATGCGTCCTTTGATAAGGCTATCTGCCTGGTGTCGAATGTGGGTCCTGGGTCTTGGCTAGCGAATGCTGACATTGAATCAGCCTTCAGTTTGTTGCTGGTCCATCCCGAATGTCACCACATCTTGGTTTGCAATTTCAGGGAGCATTACTACATGGACATGTGCCTCCTCATGGAATGCTCATTGTTCTGCTCCTTGTTTGAAACCTTTAGCTCCTTCATGTAGTGGGTGTTGCACGAAGAATCCGGTTACAGCACAATTATCCACTATTTAGACAATGTTCTGTGTGTTGGCCCAGATGAATTGGACATGTGTGGGGAGATTCTGCGCACCCATCCATGGGTGGTGATGAAATTTGGGGTCCTCCTTGCCTGGGAAAAGTCAAAGGGCCTGAAGTCTTGTCTCAGTTTTCTGGGTATTGAGATAGACTCAGCAGCTATGGAGTGTTGCTTGCCAGCAGACAAGCTGGCTGAGTTAATTCAGCTCTTGCGTTCTTACTGTTCCACCACGAAGGTGACGTTGTGTCAGTTGCAATCCCTTCTTTGGCTTAACTGTTCATGACGCATCATACCAATTGGGTGATTGTTCAATAAGTATTTGGCCCTAGCGACTGCAGGTGTGAGAAAGCCTCGTCCATCTGAATGGGGATTGGCCTGTGGGAAGACTCGATGATTTGGTTGCATTTTCTTGACAGTTACAATGGGTGGTCTTTCTAGAACACTCCACTTGTTTCCATTGTTGAGTCTGACAGTTGGAAGGATGCAGCGGGCTCCATGGGTTTTGGGGCCATTTTGGGAGCTCATTGATACCAGTGGTGTTGGCCGAGGTGGTGGGCTGAGCTGGGTTTGACTTGGAAAAAGGCGTTTCAGCAGTTGTTCTCAATCATGGTGGCCCTAAAGCTGTGGGGGCATGCCCTGAAAGGTTGGAAAGTTGTTTTACATTCTGACTAAGTGGATGTGATCAACAATATGACCTCCTTGTCGGGCCCAATGCTCCGGTTGCTGAGGCACCTGGTGCTACTGTGTGTGAGGTTGAATATATCATCCAGGGCATTGCACATACTAGGGGCTCATAATGTTGCTGATAATGCCCTCTCTCACTTGCAGCTGGAAGAGTTCCAGAGGGTTTGCCTGGCTACAGTGGAGATGGAACTAGTGTCCAGAGCTTGGGAGAGCAACATAGCTGAGTGGGTTCTGAATTCTGTTTTGCCAGCCACTTGAGCATGGCATGGTAAGGTGTGGGAAGAGTGGTTCGAGTTTGACAATTCATCAGGTGGCCTGTCTGATGACGTCTGCAGATTGCATGGAGTTCTTTGACTACTTTGGTCATGGGGAAAGAGGGGGATGTCTCTGTCAGGCCTGGGAGCACAGATGGCTGGGCTGTCCTTTTGGTTCAAGTTGGTTGAGTGGAAAGATGTGACTAAAGAGTTTGTGGTCTGCATGGCTCTGAAGGGTACTAGGTGGGGCAGAGCTGGTAGTGACCAGTGGAGAGTTGTTTTGTTTAAAGGGATAGTAATACTTTAATATTACTAATCCCCATAGTGTAGCTCTTTAAAAAATAATTCAATTGCACCCAGGTTTATCTCTCAAATCTTTATGGTTTGAGCGAAAACCGTAAGCAAAGTTCCCTCCCCCTTCCCTGAAGTCAGCGTTGTACTGACTGCAGGGGAAGTCTGTCATACGACGGGCTTGAAGCTCTGCAGCTGAGCCGAGATTGCGTTAGTGAAAAATAATTATTTCACTGAAACGGTCTTCTACATGTGCTTGGTTTGCAAACACACATAAGAAGACCGTTTCAGTGAAATAATTTTTTTTACTAATTCGATCGCGGCTCTGCTGCAGAGCCGAATGATGAAAAATAAAACCGGATATCCCTGCAGTCATTACAACGCTGACATCAGGGAAGGGGGAGGAAGGGGGGAACTTTGCTTACGGTTTTCTCTCAAGCCATAAAGGTTTGATAGATGAACTTGGGAGCAATTTAATTATTTTTTAAAGAGCTACACTATGGGAATTAGTAATATTAAAGTACTACTATCCCTTTAAGCTTTTGCAGAGTCTTTTGGAGGTGTTGCTGAAGGTATGTCCTTCGTGCTATGAGATTTCCCTCTTCAGCCTGGCTTTTAGTCTGGCATTCTTTGGGGTAATGTGGATTGGGGAATTGGTCCATAAAAGTAAACACCGAGCTGGCGGGTTGTTGTGGGAGAAAGTAATCATGTGTGATGATGGAGTATTGTTTATAATTGGCAGATCCAAGACGGATATTTATGGCAAGTGCTTTTGGAATACATTGAAGCTGGTGCCGGGTTTTGGTATTCTGTCCTGTTGCTTTGGTACGGGAGTTTTGTCCGGACTGCCCTCAACTGGGAGGACCCTTGCTTAGTCATCAAACTGGGCTTCCTCTTACTGTTTTTCAGTTCTCCCATGATTTTAAGCTTTGTTGCTCCCATCTTGGTTTGAAGGCCTTCAAGTTCAGGGGACACTCTTTAGGATTGGGGCTGTGACTAAGGCAGCTTGGTTGGGTCTCCTGGATGAAGTGGTCTGCAAAATTTGCAGATAAGAATCTGACCGGTTTAAGATTTATGTTCATCCAGGGCACATTCCTGTTTGCTGACACCCCGCCCTCTTCCTGTAAAACAATAAAAAATAAAGTCCCACGGTTTCTCTGTTGGTTAGGAGCTGACGTTGGGTTTTAGTGGTAATGGATGACAATGTTTTGCTTGAGTTTTCTAGGTAATGGCCCCCTGCAGGGTTGGATATTGGAGAATTCCTGCCTGTACTGGGCAAGGAAATGGGCCACTATTCAGACACCAGGGCTGTAGTTATACACTGACATTTCAGGGTTCAGAAATCCTGGTTTTGTACCAAGGAATTGCTTTGGTCCCAACTCCTTCCTTGGTTCATACTGCTGGTTAGGGTGTAGGGCAGGGGCCCTGATGTTACCGTTGTCCATCGTGGGGGAAATGACTTGGCGCTTTTCCAGTCTGGAGTCTGGGTGAGAGAATGAGACAGGCAGACAGCACCCAGAGACCTCAGGGAAATGGAAGTAATGGGCACCCTTTATCCTGCCTCCCAGTTATGCCCTAGCCCCAGTTATAACTGGTTTACTATTGAAGTGTTGCATGTAAAGTTTTGCGTCATAAAATGATGCATGTGTTTTGCCGTGTCATCTGAAGTGTCACATTTAAAGTTTTGTGTCACTACATTTCGCTTTGCTCTGAATGGCGCATTCACCATTTTGTGCATTAACGTGTCGCAATATGGGTGCAATAATTACGCAATATGGGTGCAATAATGATGCACCCAAATTGCACCAATATTGCACCCATATTGCGGCCTTAATGCACCCCTATTGCTCCCATAATGCATCAATATTGCACCCATATTGCATCATTATTGCACCCATATTGCGTACTTAATGCACCAATATTGCACCCATATTGCACACATAATGCGTCAATATTGCACCCATATTACATCATTATTGCACCCATACTGTGACACGTTAACGCACAAAATCGTGAATGCGCCATTCGGAGCGATGTGAAATGTAGAATGTGCGTCACTTTATGACGCAAAACTTTAAATGCGACACTTCAAATGACGCGGCAAAACACATGCATCATTTTATTGATATCGTTATTACTCCAGTCCACTGTCCCAACCCACAATCTTTTGTAGCTTCATTTCAAGCTTCATTGTAAGCTGTGGCATCAATAGTATAGCTACATTTCAATTGTAAACTCTGTGGTATTAAAAAAGAAATGAAGCTTGAAATATATTATTCCTAGCAAAACACTTTCAAATTATATAAATACCAGTGTAGCTTCACTTCAACTGTAAGCTCTGTGATATCACTTGACCTTAATACCACAGAGCTTACAATACAAATGCAGCTAATAACATAGAGCTTACAAATTAAATGGAGCTACACTATTGGTACCACAGAGCTTAAAATTGTAATAGAGCTACACTATTGATATCAGAGAGCTTACAATTGAAACTGAGCTACATTAATGATACAACAAAGCTTACAATTGAAAAGGAGATTTAATTAATCTTCATATATTTGGGCCATGGAGAGTGTTATTTCAATACTGTCAGTGTTGCAGTTCAGGATTAATTGATTTATAAAGTAAAGTACCCCCCTCCCACCCCTTTTACTGATGTAACACTGCTCACCTCAGAGCAACAAGACTGTCTGGGTGGATCCAGAGAGGCACTCTCTTCAGAGAGCATAAGGAAAAACCTGTCGGGGGGTGGGGGGCGGGTCCTTATGCTCACAGTAAGAAGATTGTCCCTTGCTGGGAGCTGTCCGGTCAAGAGACCAGATTCCACATCTGAGGGGAGGTGGCTTACACTAGGTAAAAGGGGTGGGCGGAGGACTGAAATTGAGCAAAGCACAGAGCTTACAGTTGAAATGGAGCTACATTAATGATACCACAGAACTTAGTGATACCACAGAGTTACACCTGAAATGGAGAGACACGTTATATCACAGAGCTTACAACTGAAATGGAGCTACACTAGCGATACCATAAACCTTAAAGTTGAAATGGAGCTACACTAGCGATACCATAAACCTTAAAGTTGAAATGGAGCTACACTAGTGTAGCTTCATTTCATTTGTAAGTTCTGTTGTATAACATGTGTTGCACTATTTCATTTGTAACCTCTGTGGTATCAGTTGTGTGTATCAATTGTAAGGTTTGTGGTATCACATGTCTGTATCTGTTTATTTTGCATAGAGTAAACTGCAATAGACCTGAATGTTATGTACTGCTGGGTTAAACAAGACTTACTCCCACTGCTGGGGGAGATTTTGTTTGGTCTTTGATCATGAGTAGGCGCTGGATGCGTGAAGTGCGTTGATCAAAAGCGAGGGTCTGTAACATCTGACTGGTAACCTCATGGAAGTCTTTCCTTGCTCTAGTATGGGTTGCAACTATAAAAGGTGCTTTTAATGAAGAATTTATTTCAAATAAAGCATACAAATGTTTTTAGATAACCTGAGTCTCGTAGTGAAATTAACCAAGTTGGTGCTGGCTCATTCCTGCTGTTTACAACGATTATGATGGAATCTTGAGAGAGATTTAAAGAGTAAGCACATATGGTTCTCACCTGAATTGGAAGAATGATGTATGCACTTCATCACAAATGATTCATTGATATCGCGGAAGTTGATCCTGTGTATCAGGAATTCTATATTTGGATTGTGATTTTGATGCAAAGGTTGAAGTTTAGAGCTGCTAATCTCCAGACATTATTACAGCTATATTATGTGCCATTTTTATTGTCATTAGGTGGTGCTGTTCCTATCACTTGCAGTGGAGAGCCATAGTCTGACTTGCACTCACAGCGTTCATAAAAAAAGCCACTTTTTGCACAACAGTTGGCAGTATTGCCAAGTTTAATTCAAATGAATCAGTTTGAGTTACAAAAACAAAAGGATGATTATATGAGGGGGAACATCCTTGTTCTGATCAACAGAAATATTTTAAGTAAAAAGTACTTAAAGATTGGAAAGTACAGTCACAGTCAATGTGCACAAGCTATATAAAGAAATACACAAAAAGGAAGAGGAGAGACTTATGGTGCAGTATGCTTGGATACAGTCGTAACGATATATACATGGTAAGTATTTACACTCACATATTTGATATGCCACTGGTTTCCCAAATGACAAAAAGAGTCTGTAGAGGATATTCACTCTGCCTCCACACAGATCATGGAATGAACAAAGTTCAATCCCCAATCCACCTCAATCCTCAGACTGGGCTTTAACCCACCCACTTAAGGACCACGGAGCATTTTTTTTTTTTTCAATTCTGGTTCCGGACCCCCCAAACGGCATGTAGCCGCGGGGGGGGGGGGGCCTGGAATTCCATGACGATCATAGTACGTCATGGGCATACCTGGGAACTTTTGATGCAGGGCTACCCGGAGGGTAACCCTGTCAGTGCCGACCAGGGAGGAAAATGACGTGATTCACGTCATAACAGGGGCGGGGCTTAGTCGCAGGGGGCGGGACAAAAAAACCTGCAAAATGGAGGTAAGAGGGCAGGGAGTGGGAGGAACCGGGCGGGATGGAGCACAAGTGGGTAGAGTTTCTACTTAAACTCTGCCCACCCGGTGATTCACACATTGCCCCGGAGACCCGGTAATTCAGTTTGAAGTCCGGAGTCTCCGGGGCAAAACTGGAGAGTTCCCAGGTACGTACTATGACCGTCAAGGGTCGTTAAGGAGTTAAAGAAACAAACACAAGAGAAAATGCGAGTAAAGCTGCACTGGTGCTTAACGGATGATACGTTTATGTATAGATGTGGTAATATAATATACTCACAGAAGAAATCCCACCGGTTCCAAAGTTTGGACACTGGTCTTTATGAGCCAGCGGGGAATGATGCTGGTTCTCCCCATAACAGAACCACACAGGTGTGCATCTACTGGTGTGGACGGTTGAAACTCCAATGGAAGGAATAAAGTATCTCACAGCAGACCAAGCATGATGAAAGAGTATAAAAACATTTATTTAAAAACCTTTAAAATCCCTCGACATGTTTTGTGGTGTTCACACCACTTCATCAGAAGGACAAAAATAAACAAGAATCTGTACATAAACGTATTATCCATTAACACCTTAAGGACCCATGACTGTCCTGTTCCGTCATGGTAAAAACAAAAATATATAGGTGCACCACCTAAAAGTATATTTGTAATAGTAAGGAATGTGCTAGTTGTAAATATGAGAATACACAACAAAAAGAAAAGAGACAACTATACAGCACCAGACCCTACTACTAGTGATGGAGAAGGAACTGCACAAATTGAGGACAAAAGGAAAAAGATACTAAAACTTAACCTTTATTTAAAATAATAAAAGCAGCGAATTAAAAAGTAAAGCATTCCTGGCCATCAGTCCCATCGTAATGGGAACAACTTAATCAGCATACGATGTTATTATTACCAGTGATTTGGATATAGAAAAACTTTCCAGCATTGAAGGTAACCCTATGTTCGTCAGCTAGGTAAGCGAAACGCTCCACTCGCTAGACCGAAGAAAGGGAAAAACAACTAAGCTTGCATGTGTGCAGCTTAATTTAGAAGCAAATCAGAATATTGGATGTGAGGACGGTATATAACTCTCCCATCTAGTGTTACACTCAACATGTATGACTAACTAACATCCGAATTCACTTACACACAGATGATCCCCATGTAACCGCAACAAAGCCGATCGTAATCAGCTTGTATGTAAACGCGGGGAAGACAAGCGGACTCATAGAAGGTAGAGTCAACCTCTATATCCATGCGGGAAAAACATCTCCCGCAAATATCACTAGAAAGCTGCAATGCCCGGGAACAAGTGTCACTCAGCGTACGCTAAAGAGAAGTATCTAAATCCCTATTATCCATACTGCAACTATCTAATAAAAACATCGTTAAAAGGCACAGGATATCTGTCTAACTGACCCTAACGTACATTTCGCTAAACATTGCTTTCTCAAAGGGACCCTTTGAGAAAGCAATGTTTAGCGAAACGTACGTTAGGGTCAGTTAGACAGATATCCTGTGCCTTTTAACGATGCTCTTTATTAGATAGTTGCAGTATGGATAATAGGGATTTAGATACTTCTCTTTAGCGTACGCTGAGTGACACTTGTTCCCGGGCATTGCAGCTTTCTAGTGATATTTGCGGGAGATGTTTTTCCCGCATGGATATAGAGGTTGACTCTACCTTCTATGAGTCCGCTTGTCTTCCCCGCGTTTACATACAAGCTGATTACGATCGGCTTTGTTGCGGTTACATGGGGATCATCTGTGTGTAAGTGAATTCGGATGTTAGTTAGTCATACATGTTGAGTGTAACACTAGATGGGAGAGTTATATACCGTCCTCACATCCAATATTCTGATTTGCTTCTACATTAAGCTGCACACATGCAAGCTTAGTTGTTTTTCCCTTTCTTCGGTCTAGCGAGTGGAGCGTTTCGCTTACCTAGCTGACGAACATAGGGTTACCTTCAATGCTGGAAAGTTTTTCTATATCCAAATCACTGGTAATAATAACATCGTATGCTGATTAAGTCGTTCCCATTACGATGGGACTGATGGCCAGGAATGCTTTACTTTTTAATTCGCGGCTTTTATTATTTTAAATAAAGGTTAGGTTTTAGTATCTTTTTCCTTTTGTCCTCAATTTGTGCAGTTCCTTCTCCATCACTAGTAGTAGGGTCTGGTGCTGTATAGTTGTCTCTTTTCTTTTTGTTGTCTGTTCTGTCATGGGTTGTTATACCCTTAACAACCCATGACGGAACTGGACCATCATGGAATTCCAGGCTCCCCTCGGGGCTGCACGCCATTCGGGGAGTCCGGAACGCAGCCGCAAAACAAAAAAAAATGCTCCGTAGTCCTTAACGGACCGCAAGGTGCGTGCGCGGCCCGTCATTAAGGGGTTAAGCACCAGTGCAGCTCTCCTCGCATTTTCTCTTGTGTTTTAAGCTGTATAAAGGCATTTCGTGTTTACCGTATGTAAAGTATTATTATTCTTATTCTTAATTTATATAGCACCAACAGCAGCGCTGTACAATAGGGAATAGACATACAGAGATATTAAATAGTAAAACTCGAATATTGAAAACAAAAGGATCAGAGAGCCCTGCTGGTGAGAGCTTACAGTCTAGAGGAAGGTAGGTTAGACATAGAATGCCATCTTATGTTCATGAGAAGAGAAGGGGGCGCTCTTAGAACCACATGTATATATTATAATATGAGGATTACTCACATTTCAGTGGGAAACCGGTTAGAATGTATGCGGCCAGTAAAGCAACAAGGGAAATACCTGCCCCTGAATCGGGATCTCTGCGATCTCCACAGGCAAATGAAGATGACAGGAATGTGAAGGTTAAAATAGAGATGTTCCTCTAATTAATATAATTCAAATAAAACAAAACAAATGTGTTAGTTATACAGCCTGAGTGTATAACTAATGTTTTAACCATCACACTTCGGTCATCTTCATTTTCCTGTGGATATCGTGGAGATCCCTGTTCAGGGGCAGGTATTTCCCCTTTTGCTTTATCGGTTGCATACATTGTAACCGGTTTCCCATTGAAATGTGAGTAATCCTCTCTTTGCTACATATTACAATAATAAATATGTGGTTCTAAGAGCGCCCCTTCTATTTTGCATTCTGCCTTGTTTCTCTCGCTCTTCTTTTTGAGGAGTGTTCTGACGGGGAGCAGCAATGAAGAATCTGCGTTGTGGGCAATATATAATCCCCCACTTGCTTATCTAGCCGGTATACAATACGGTTTGTATAAATGTGAGTAGCTATTTTTGGTTTAATACTCTTGTCCAAACCCTGATTCTACTTATTAATCCTATAAGCTCCTCCTGTTTTCTTCTTGTTTTCATCTTATGTTCATGGTCCTTGGTAATATGTGGGTAAACAAAAAAAAAATAATATAGTTAAAGGAGCAATAAACTTTTTTAATGAAAAAACATATATTGTAAGGAATTTCCTGTTGAGTAAAATAAGGGTGCTTCCACTGCTGACAGATGCATATTTCCAGGCTTTTTAACCCCTTAACATCCATGGTCCTGGGAAGTAACCTTCCCTTAAGGACCACTTTGATGTTTCCGACATACCGGTACACGTGAACTGTGTCTTGGAGCGGTCAATTTCACTCCCGGAGGAGCACTATAAGTATAATGTACGTGACCTGCTATGACCTTCACAGGTCCTTAACGCAAAAAACACACACGCAGCATTAAGGGGTTAAAGTTTAAACAGTGTTTATTTACATTAGAAGTGCCCTCTAGTGATAACATTTTAATTAGTACTCCGGTTACATCCTAACGGAGAGAAAAATCAGTAACTTGTGATGTGAAAGACACTGCCTGTCACTTCCTGTCAGAACAATCAGGAAGTAAATGCACAGTAAAGTCACTTCCTGGTTATTTGAACTTTTGTAACTTCTGGATAAAACAATGGACAATGGTGGGAGCGACCTTGTTTTGCTCAGCAGGAAAAGCTCTATAACATACATTTTCATAAAAAAAACTTACTGCTCCTTTAAGGATCCATGACCTGCTATGACTGCACATCATGGAATTCAGGGGTTCTTGCACAGCTGCATGCTATTCAGAGACCACTGAATCCATTGGGGAAAAAAAATGCTCCATGGTCCTTAACTGTTGGTCGTTACGGGTTTAAGGGATCCACTAACATTACAATAGAAATGAACAATACTATAAAATGGAGGATATCCAAGCATTGCCACAGACAAATGTAGAGAGAACCTCCGAGTTGGATATCCTTGACTGAAAAATGTGGGACAATTTAAGAGATTGTGTACATAATGAATTTACATTGGACAAGTTTAGCAAGTAAACCAACCACCCTGTAAACTACTCCCAAAATTTAGGAACCTGGGCTCCCACATGCCTAGGCTTTTTAAACCCTGTATAAATGATCTAATCCATGATAAAGGTGTATTCATATCTAGCATCACCCTCTGGCACTCAAGGAGTTAAAAAAACATTTCACTGATGTTGCTAACAATTCTACACATATATCAAAATAACTAATGTACAATGTGACTGTAAACATTACAAAACCTACTTCATACATCTCTGGGGCTTTGTGCACAAAGGCAGATATGATGCAAAATGGTGGCTGAGTCCTGAATCACAATACTGAGCCACAGCAACATAGACAAACTCCCCAATGAAAATGCAGATCCTGAAACAATCTACTCTGCAGTGATGACATTACCACACATACCACTTAGACAAGCAGGTCATGTAGGCATGCGCAGTGTGAACTGACTGCCTTCGCTTCATTGAGTCTCTCAGATACTCAGTGAAGGCAAGATTTGTATCAGTCAGCATGGCTGTGGGCCTCTCCATGTAGGTGGACCCTTCTCAGTGGCAGGCCTCCAGTCTGCGAACGAGTGCCCACTGTTCAGTTCACCCTTGCAAAAGAGACATTTCAAGATTGGGGGTCTTGTTCCTGGGCATTGTGATCATTTGGTCTGAAGTGATCCCTAAGAGCAGTTGTAAATAGGCCAGGGATCATAAGGCAGTGGATAAGGCTAGGATTAAGTTTAACAGGAGGGTGTCAAAATTTGTGGTATCCTTGGGTTGCCTGGCTGTCAAAAATTGAGCATTCAAGGATGGGGAAATATGCCTCTTTGTTAGGGATGGGGTGCATCCCAATGATATGGGCCTTGCTTTCTTTAACTTGGACCTCAAGAAGGGACATAGCTTTATTTTCTTAGGTTATGTTGAAACTAAAGCTGTGGCCTTTTCTAATCCCTCTTCTGTGTTGTGTGGCATTTTGGGGCTGATTATCCCCTAGTAAATGTCCCATTAAAAGTTCCACCACCAGTAATATTAATAAACCATCTAAGATGACGAGTCCCATTCTAGTGTTGTTGGTATGATGGAGGAAGGTGTAGCAGTTCAACCAACTGCTTTCCAGACAGTAAGAGTCAAAACACCAGTCCTCAATGTAGTAGCACTGTGGAGAAGGGTTGCTACCATATACTACTGTTGGAACCACTGCTAAGATCACCGATTAATGTTTATAGTAACAGCAGAAGGTTAAAAAGGATGTTAATCTGCAGGGAAATATCCTACTGCCATTTGGAGGGAAGGACTTTTTTAGCCCACTTGTGGCTTAATTGTGAATGTATTTAAAGCAGAACTTTCACCTTGTATAAAGTCGTCCTCCAATAAATAAACCCCGTAAGGACCATTAACGTACCCGTACCATCAAGCTGGTCTGGCACTTAAGGACCAGTGACAGTCCTGGTACGTCTGGAGCGCGGTGAGTAATAACGGGGACTGAAGTTGATCGCTCCAAGACTGGAACGATCTCTTTCAGTCCCTCGTTCGGCGTGCCGGCACACGTGATCAGTCACGTGGGGCTGCACGTCGAACTTCCCTATCTGGTCCTTAAAGGACCACAAACCCCGGGACCTGCTGGTCCTTAAGGGGTTAAGCATATGGAAACTAGCTTCATAATAGTTCTATAGATCTCAGAAGTACCCAATTCTGAAGTAATCCTTAAGCTTCGGAGACTGATGGCCAGGTTAGTGCCGTCTGCGCTGTCAGTCCCTTCCGGTGCCTTATGGCACAGTGCAATGCCTCCTAGAGGAGACCGGGACCGACAGCGCAGACGTCTCTAAGACAAGACGTCTGTGCTGATGCCTGGCTTCCGGTCTCTGAAGATTAAGGATTACTTTAGAATCGGGTACTTCTGAGATCTGATAGAACTATTATGAAGCTAGTTGCCATACCGTAAAATCTTGGGTATAATACGCACATTTTTACCCCATTTCACCTTATGTGAAGTGGGGGGTGCGTATTATACACGAGTAAAAAAAAAATTTAAGTAAAATATGTCCAGCAACCTCTCTGGAGGCAACGGGCGGCATCCCTGCGCTCACCGCCCGCTTCCTCTGTGCAGAAATACTGTGTAAAAAAAATGAAATGCCCACCTTGATAACCAGGATTCCCCCTCTGTACTTCTAAGCAGCCTTCAAGCAGAGACAGCGGGCGGCATTCTTGCACTAGCCGCCCGCTTCTTCCTCTCCCCGAACTCCTCTGAGCAGCCCTGTCAGGACCTACTACCATAGGTCCTGACAGGGCTGCTCAGAGGAGTTCGGGGAGAGGAAGAAGCGGGCGGCTAGTGCAAGAATGCCGCCCGCTGTCTCTGAGGTCCTGACAGGGCTGCTCAGAGGAGTTCGGGGAGAGGAAGAAGCGGGCGGCTAGTGCAAGAATGCCGCCCGCTGTCTCTGCTTGACGGCTGCTTATAAGTACAGAAGGGGAATCCTGGTTATCAAGGTGGGCATTTCATTTTTTTTACACAGTATTTCTGCACAGAGGAAGCGGGCGGTGAGCGCAGGGATGCCGCCCGCTGCCTCCAGATGGGGGTGCGTATTATACATAGGAACTACACTTTTACCCAAAATCTTGGGTATAATTTGCACCTGCGTATTATACACAGGTGTGTATTATACCTGAGATTTTACGGTATGCTTAATTATTAATCGACTTTATACAAGGTGAAAATTCTGCTTTAAAGGGGTTTTTATTCCTTCCTCTGGCACCAACAGGACAGGATATAAGGATTTCCTTTATTAAGCACAGGTGAGTTAATCAGTGGCTCATTCATTGTGATGGACTCACCTGTGCTTAATCAGGGAAATCCTTACATCCTGGCCTGTTGGTGGCACTTGACGACTGAACTTGGACAGACCTGCTCTAGCTCAACAGGTATTAAATGGCATGGGCTGGACTTGATGGATGCATGTCTTTTTAACCCCTTAGGGACCCTTGACGTACCAGGACCATCAAGGGTAAATTTGCTCGAAAGACCCTTGACGGTCCTGGTACGTCACGTACTTTTTACTTACAGCGCTGTACCGGGAGCGCTGTAAGTAAAAATAGGGCATGAAATAGACCGCTCCAAGATCGGAGCGATCTGTTTCAAGCCCCATAGTGATGCGCCGATACACGTGACAGGTCACGTGTACCGGCTCGTCAAAGTGCCCCTATGCGGACGTTATTGGACGGAAATGTCCCATAACGTCCGGTCCTTAAGGGGTTAAAGCTTCATCAGCTATGTTGCTATGTTACTAAGATGTTTATTAGTATTCTCTACTACTGTTTTTTTCTGATCGCAGTTGATATTCACTTATCAATGTATTCTCTCTCTCTCTCTCTATATATATATATATATATTCTTTGCAGACTAGGGAGGGATATATGTGCCATCTGTAAACAATGTTTTTGTTTATCTCTTCATAATTTTTTTTATGTCCATTAAAGGAGCAGTAAACTTTTTTTATGAAAACACATATTTTACAGAGCATTTCCTGCTGAATAAAACAATGTCACTCCCGTTGCTGTCAGATGTTTTATTCAAATATTATAGCAGTTTAAATAATCAGGAAGTGAATTTACTGTGTTTACTTCCTGATTGTTCTGACAGGAAGTGACAAGCAGTTTCTATCACATTCTATGGAGAACTGTATGTCTCTGACTTTTCTGACTTTCCTCTCCATTAGAATCTAACAGGAAATCTAATTAGAATTTGACCACTAGAGGGCACTGCTAATGTAAAAAAACATGGGTTTAAACTGTAATAACTCCAGAAATATAAATCTCTCGGCAGTGGGAGTAGCCTTATTTTACTCAATAGGAAAATCCCTACAATATATATTTTTTCATAAAAAAAGTTTACTGCTCCTTTAATGGTGTCTTGTTCTACTTTCAGCAAATGAATTGCTTATATATTGGCATGCCATATTTAATTGGTGGGCACTTCAAACATATTGATATGTACCTGTTGTATTATATTTCTTCTGTTGATAGGAATAGGAGGATACAAGAAGAAGTGCGTTGTTGTTTTATACATATGATAGTTGTGACTGTGATTTATACACTTTGCTTGACTCACAGTAGCCAAAAAAATTGCTCTTCTAAAATTAGGGCTGTAAATATATTTTGTTTATATCATAGCCTACACAATGGTAAGCCTAGAAAAGTTATTTGGAGGTGGGAAAAAATAATAAATGCATTAACTAAACATAAGAAATATGACTCAGTTCAGCAGCAGTCACACGCATACAAATTATTATAATAATAAAAAAAATAGTAAAAATAATGCACCGTAACAGCTAACTGGTGCTCATATTTTGCAGGATGCATGGTTCTTACCTTGCAGTGTGTACATGTGTGTGAGAGAAAGAGAGAGTGAGAGAATCATTGTTTGTGTGAGAGATAGAGACTGTGTGTGTGTTTGTGTGTGTAGTATCTTACATGTAGTGAGACACTACATAGATTTGTGGTGTTCTGTAGTATCCATAGCCATCAAAGTGGCTTTCAAAGTCTGGATGAACCATTCTGCTTGGCGGATTGTTGCTGGATGATATGAGGCCGTAGCATGGTAAATTACTCCAATGGATCACGAGTAGGCTTGAAATTTTTTGGTGGTGACCTGTGCAATGTTGTCCATGACTTGGTGGTATGGTAAGCCAAAAATTGCAATTGTGCTCGGGGCTTCCAGAGTATTAGCCTGATGGAAAAGGGAAGTGACAGGAATGGACGGTAAGTTATTTGGCTTTCTCCGCATACTTTGCCCCTGGAGGTAGACTTGATGTGGTGAGCCTAATTAGAGGGCACACCTTAAGAATAAGTTGATAAAGAGGGATGGTTAAGTGTAACTGGGGGGCCTATTGATGTAGTGAACCCCAGTGGGAGAGGCTGCTGTCTTGCTTATAATGGCTTGCAGCCCCTCCCACAAATTCAGGCCACGCCTTCCACTTGTGCTGGGGGCTTCCAGAGTATTAACCTGTTGGAAAAGGGCAGTGACGGGAATGGATGGTAAGTTATTTGGCTTTCTCTGGGTACTTTGCCCCCGGATGTAGACTTGACGTGGTGAGCCTGATTAGAGGCCAAAAAGAGTCAAACTGAATCAGAAGATAACTTGATACTGCTCAAAAATGACAGTATTGACTTGAAATAATGAAACATATGCCGGTAATATGTCTAAGCACAGGGGGAAGAATTCTTGTGCACTGATCCTTCTTGCCTATGCGTTTACATATGCACATATACACCTATACATAAATATACGTATATGAATACACATCCGATTATGAGGTAGCAAATAGACGACATGTATGTGGAGGGAAATGAAGTGACGAGGGTTGAAAGAAAGCAATGTGACTAAGAGGCTAATGTGTTGAGTTGTCTGTGAAATGTTCCTAGCGGGAACAATGGTGGGGATCCGTTGGGAAGTAGGAAACCAAATTCAGCTGATTTCCAAAGGCCTGTGTAATATGCTGTATGAATGGCTAGAGGGGAATGACATTGAACGGTCATGTGTATATTGTAAATAACCCACACAATCAGGGGCGGATTGTGGTGCAGTACCAGCCCGGGGGATTTTTTTATTTAACCGGCCCACTGGGGGGGGGTTACACAGTGCATTGATCAGCAATGTGCGGTGCACCCCTCTGGCACTCAGAGGGTTAAATACAGCTGTTTTTCCCACACTCTGTCCTCCTGCTCCAGCCTATTACTTCCCCCCCCCCCCCCCCCCCCACACACACACCACTTTTCTAAAGAGGCATAAATGCTCATCTATTAACCCCTTAACCTACTGTATGCAATAAATTATCAGTTATAAACCCCTTGTATGCCAGAGAGGTATACAGTAATGTGTTCTGCCATTAACCCATTGAATGCCTCATAGGTGCACAACACATTGCACAGGAATGTGTACCTCAATGAGTAACCCTTTGTGTGCTAAAAAGGCATAATTCATCATTAACTAACACCTTTATTCACCTTTGTGGTACAAAAGGGGTCAGTTACTGATGAATTATGCCTCTCTAGCATGCAAGGGGTTAATCAGTGAGGTACTTCACATATGAGGAATCCAATGCGTTAATAACAGAATATTGCTGTAAATTATACTTCCCTAAAGCATACAGGAGGTTAAAGGTGTTCAAAGGGTTAAAACATGATAAACTAGCCTCTCTAGCAATGTGTACAGTTAGTTAGGAAGAATTAAAACATACCAGTTTAAACTGCTAGGCATTTGGGATTCAGAAGCTCTGCTTGCTAGTCACTAACTGCACAGGACACACACACACAGGCAGAGCAGGGCCGGCTAAGACAGCCTTGGGGGCGGGACAATTACAGAGCACAGGACCCGGTCTCTTCTCTGCACTGCTGCACAGCTCCGGTGAGTGAGATATCCCTACCAGCCCATGACAGGGCGGCCCACCGGGGGATGCCCGATCCCCCGATAGGACAATCCGCCCCTGCACACAATTATAGTTTATTTACACTCGTATGATACTAGCCGAACTAGTGGGATGCATACCCGCTTAAAAATAGATTACAGCATACCTAGAATAAAGCCGATTATAAACAATGTGCTTTAAGCATTGGCAGGATAAGCTTAACCTTAAGAAAGTAGTCTTTCAAGTACTGATGTTAACATACAAAAGGTAAAGAGAGAGGACCGAATAAGGAAGTACGAGAGGCATATGTGCATGACCGACGACAATGGCTGAAATGAGGGATGACAGAATACTGAAAGTGCTGGCCGTACCGAATGAGCACTAAGAATTTGTGGCTCGGAATGATTGCCACAGGCTAAGACTCTGAGGGGGATGAAGGTGAGGGAGTTACTGAGGACTGAAGGTGCGGATAGTATGTTTGTGTGCTGCTGAGCTGCTGCATACATGGTTGTAGCGCAAGTACAGTAGCTGCTAACTATGATATTTTACTCTATAGAAAGCTGCATTCACCTTACCAGATTGAGCTTAAAGTCTGAGAGCAAGCTCTCACCAGCTTAGGGAGCCACTAATATACTGTGAGGACTGACAACAAGTTGCCTTCTTCTTGTGACTTGAACACTTAGCTATACATTGTTCAGGATGGCATGATGTTATAGGAATCGCGTTAAAAGTCTCTTGAGAAATAAAGTGAGTGCAACCACTGCACTCCAGTTTACGTAGACTGTAAACCTCTGTGGATATGTGGTTTACCGGGAAACTTCATCCCTTGAAAAGAGGCGATGCCTCCGGGGACCCTTGACTTCGCCAAGAGGACTGTATGATGTAATAGATCGCCGAGCATGAGTTAATGTAAATTAGGAAGGCTATCATCCCTCTCTATATGAAATAGGGGAAACCTGATTGGGGTCTCGGTATACTGACTTTCAGTATGAAATTTAGTGAAAACTTCTTCCACTGTGCTATTCTGTTATGACTGCCTTTAGGGCAGTGTGAAACGATGTATAACTGTTAGTTATTGGTGCCGAATCCAACCCTAGTGAAACGAACAGACTATTGGATGAAACAATGAAACCTCGCTATGGTTGGGATTTGTGCTAACCAATAACCTAGTGGCTGCCAACGGAAACATGTGATTTGAATCATTCTTCGTTGATGTGTGCTGTTGTACGCCGTGGCCATATTTGTAACAGTGATAAAAGGAGGAATGCAACTTTACAGTAAATGCATAAGTGACATATAAATAAACAATCCTGTATATGCCGTCCGATATACCAACGGATTGAAGTGGGACAACCCGTTTCTGGAGAGCCGCTGGTAAAAGCAGCAACAGGAAAGAACTGTTATAATACATGGCTAAAACGTTAAAATTGGGCAGTCCTTGCTGGCATAAAGCGATACTTGAGTCATAGCACCTGCGCCGCATCTTCTATGTATGATGATGGGTAAATGTCGATCCAGTGGTTGTGTGAATGAGTGAGTATAGTAGATATCAAATGACTGAGGATGTGGTCGGTAACATTGTTGGGGGAGTGACAGAACAGCTTGTGAGAACCTGAGTGGCTGTAGCGTAGTCCACCGTAGCTAGTTTGTGAAACGAGGGGAGAGCTGGAGCGAGTGGTAATGCTTGAGTAAAGAAAAGGGAAATGTGCTAGGAGGTAACTGTCTGAGCTGCATTGAGCTATGAAGTATACTGTGATTTTAGATGCCCAATTTGGAATAAGAAATGACAAATGATAATTCCCCTGTTTAGGCAGAATACAATTAACACGATCACTGCTGAAACTATGAGCTTCCTTCATATACGTATGTATATACCTACACGCACATGCTGACATCATCATCAGTTGCCCAGCCATAACTGGAGACCCGGAATTGTCTTGATGGTTGCTATGCAAACATCTGCCATTGCCATCACTTCCTTTGCACAGAACTGCTACACTGCAGTGTTTGAGTGTGTGTGCATTTGTGCGTGTGTGAGAGAAAGTGTGTGTGTGTATGAAAAAGAACATGTGTGTGTTTGTATGTGAGAGAGAGAAACTGTGTCTTTGGTGTGTGGGAGAGAGAAACTGTGTGTGTGGGTGTGTGTGTATGCGCATGTGAAAGAGAAAGTGCGTGTGTGTGTATATTTGTGTGTGTGATGTGATTAGTACGTGTTTGTGTGAGATGGGGTAGTATGTGTGTGTGTGTTTAAGCCTAGTTTATGCCCATAAAGACCACTCAACATTGCTCCCATTCCCTAATACACTGTAAACTGGCTATCAATATTTATTGTAAAGATCCCCATATCCTATTTTGTATCTGGTTAAAGACCATAATGTTACTTTCAGCTCTACAATAAAATCAGTAAATTTGTTTCATATGCCGGCAGTTATTAAGTATGAGAAACGTTTCCCAGGATGGAAGGACTAAAATATCTACCATTCGTTGTAACCGGCTGCATGTGGAATAAATCTGTTTTATTGGTGTGCTGCAGTCATTACTGCTTTATATGAACAGAGATCTCTTGGTAGATTTACATACATAGTACACACATAAACAGAGCATGTGGCAATTTATGCACAACAACATACTTACGAGTGTTTATAATCATACCCGGGAACTCTCAGGGTTTCATCCTAAGACTCAGAGTTTTGACTCAAATCTTAGGGTGAAAGGTCAAAAATGTCAGGGTGGGAGAGTCAAGTGTTATCTGCTACCTGATCTGCACCAATTGCCTGATTGTTTAGTGTCTAAACTGGTGCTATTTCCACAGGGAGGCCGAGGGAGAAGTTTTGCATATCTTACATGTGCCTGTGCAGTGATCTCTAAGTTGTACCATGTTATAGTTTCCTTAAAGTGGAATGATCATTCATATAAAAGTCCCCCCAATTAATTTTTATCATAGCGTTAAGCATATAAATGCTTTTATTATCCTTATTAAGTCCGGCATTATATAGAAATCTAAGTTCTTCGGAGACTCACCAGAAGACTATAGGGCAGACATCTTGCTGAAGAGGCATCTGTGTGCCTGTGCTGTCTCCTCAATGACTGGCAAGGGGGGTTGCATTGTACCTTAAGGTATAGACAGGGACGGACAGAGCAGGTGCACAGATGCCTCTACGGCAAGATGCCCGGCGGTGAATCTCTGAAGAACTTAGATTTCTAAATAACGGCGGACTTAATAAGAAGTATAAATGGATTTATATGCTTAATGCTATAGTAAAAGTGAATTGGGGGGCACATTAATATGAAAGATAGTTCCGCTTTAATGTCTCAGTATAAATGAGCATTTGATTATTCCTTATACTTTGTTATAACGCTCTGTACCATCAGCAATGTTTTGATCCGTGTAGTTTGCATGTAATTATATTTTAAAGTTCCCCCTCCCATCCCTTTTACATACATCACTATTCTGTCTTCAGATCAGAAGTTGGCCTCAAGGGATCTCAATGAGGGACAATCCTAAGGAAAAACCTGTCCTCCGTCATCAAGCGGGGCAGAGTTTCCTTACACTGATAGACACAAGATTGTCCCCCATGTGATTTGTCTGGTCAAGCGACCAGATTTTAGATCTGAGGAATGAATAGAGACGTATGGATAAGGCGTGGGAGGAGGACACCTTACAATATAATTACACACGAAATACACGGATCACAACATTGCTGATGGTGCAGAGCATTATTATAAAGTATTAGGAATAATCAATAGCTCATTTACACTGAGACATTATTATCTATTTAAAGGGATAGTAATTTTTCACAATAAAAGCAGCTCCAATTAATCTTCAGAGTATTTGGGCCATGAAGAGGGTTATTTCAATACTATCAAAGTTGTAGTTCAAGAGTAACTGAATGATAAAGTTTCCCCCTCCCACCCCTTTTACTGATGTAACACTGCTCACCTCAGATCAGCAAGAATGTCCGGATGGATCACAGAGAGGGACAATCTTCAGTGAGCATGAGGGAAAACCTGTCAAGGGGGCAGGGTTTTCCTTATGCTCATAGTAAGAAGATTGGCCCCGGCTGTGAGCTGTCTGAGGGGAGGTGGCTTTCACTAGGTAAAAGGGGAGGGAGGGGAATACTTTATCATTCAATTACTCTTGAACTACAACTCTAACAGTTTTGAAATAATGCTCTCTACGGCTCAGATACTATGAAGATTAATTGGAGCTGCTGTTTTTGTGAAACATTACTATCCCTTTAACCCTTTGAGTGCCAGAGGGGTCTCCAATGTATTGCGAAGCAATGCATTGGATACCCCTATGGTGCTCAAAGGGTTAAAGGTGCAGTAATCTTTTTTTATGAAAAAATGTATATTGTAATGTATCTCCTATTAAATAAATTAAGGGTACACCCACTGTTGAGAGATACATATTTTCAGAGTTATTACAGTTTAAACCCATGTTTTTTTTAAATCAGCAGTGCCATCTAGTGGTCAAATTCCAATTAGTAATTTTGTTACATATTGGAGAGGAAAGTGAATTACATACAGTTCTCTACAGAATGTGATGGAAACTGCTGCATCACTTCCTGCCAGTTAGAATTATCAGGAAGGACACACCCAGTAAATTAAGTTCCTGGTCTGATTGTAGCACATCTCTGTTAGCCCAAGCAGGGGCAGATATGTACATTCTATGGAACTTTACAGATCTCAGGGTCAGCTCATTTTGAAAGTTCCCCTCTGCATTTATATTTAAAGTGACAGTAAAACTTTTTGACTTAACATATTCTGCAAGTTCATAATATGTAAAGTCAAATTTCCTGTACTTTTAGTACATTTTTAATTATCACTTTTTTTTATATGTCCCTGTCAGTGAGCTCACTGGATCTCTTTTTCTAAAGTGCTTTCTGTAGGGAGCAGTGAAAGGAGGGATACTTATACAGTACTAGTAGGAAAGCCCGTATACACGGGCTAAAGTGCCACCCAGCAGTCTCGGCTGCTGCCCCGGAGCCAGGAGCACAGACAGGCGGTGAGCCATCCAGAGCTACCCGCTCCGGATCAGCGCATTTGGCCAGTCCTTACTGTGCATGACTGCATCTTTCCTGCAGTCTCTACTGTGCATGTGCGATTTTGCACACAGGGAGGTTTTCAGGACAGCGTTTTATGTTATTTAGATGGCGCTATACCTGCCGCACTGAGTGCTCTATATGCCATACCTCTGAGTTACTAATCCTCAGTCTTCAAATACCCATAATAGTGTAGGTTGCTAGCCTGCCAGAGAGGTATGCATCGCATTATGTTGCAATTAATTTGATCTCTCTCTTGTACTCAAAGAGCTAAATATTATCTGATGGTGTCCTATCAGCAGATCTAGGGCTCAATTCTATTACCCGCACTAAAACCCGCATCACAAGAAAAACAAGCAACGTGAATTTTACAAACGTGTTACGTTGGTATTCTATTGTAGAAACACAGTAAAATAAAACTGGCGTAGACAGCACATTTCAAAGAACTAACAAAATTGCCGTCGTCTGGTTTTATTCAACTATGGCATAAAAAAACGAGCAAAATGTCAAAGTCCAAGGAAATAGGTGTACGTCTGACGACAGATAATCAAGTTTAGTGTTAGCTGTGTTCCCCTCATTATCAAAATCTGACATAGAGCGCCCCCTTCGACATTTTAACCCCCCCTTTTAAAATACGACTTACAGTGCTTTCCTTCACCACTTTAATTTGACAAATATTTTTCACATTCCACATTTTAACCCTTCCCTTTCAAAATTCGACTTATAGTGCTTTCTTTCACCACATTAATTTGACAAATATTGTACGTTCGACATTTTAACCCTTCCCCTTGAACATTTGACTTACAGTGCTCCCATGGCTTTTTTGACCTTTGAAATTCTCCTATTTTTTTACGACATGCCTTCTTTGTATTTGTATTGTATAATTAACCCTATGTGTACCAGCGAGGTAGCAATGCATTGCAATGTGTTTGCTACCCCTCTGGCACTCATAGGGTTAATAGGCAAGGTATGCGGCTCCATATCTTGCCTGTATATGTGTAAAAACTGTTTGTTAGTTGTTTCCTATGAGCTTTTTTTTGACAGGCAGTGTGTATAATTACCGCTGATTTTTTCACAAGTCGGGTAATAGGATGCTAAAACCTGACTTAAAAAAAAACACAGCACCTGTTTTTTTTTGTTTTTTTTTTAGAGCTGGTAATACAATCTAGCCCCTACTCCTCTAGGAGCAAACCTGCTGATGAAGATGGAGCTGCATTGTAAGCTCTGGTGGACCAAAGGGAGAGCATAATTGGGGACTGAAGAGTTCCCTAGCTTCTCTGACAAGAGACTGATCTTCATCATGCAGATGGTTTCCTGTCCTGTGTGATGCAGATCACCATAGACCTTCTCTACCAAACTTGAAAGTCTGAGTTAGCAGGTCTAAGAGCGCTGCACACATAACCCAGGAGTTTGTGGAAGAGAGACACTACTTCTGGTTTGCTTTCCAGCTGAAAGGGGCAGTTTCTTACCCTTGAACGGGCATTAGTAGCTGCTTTGGGCTTGAACAGCTTTTTGAGCTTTTTACTCTGCTCCCATATGTGCAAACTTGAGATGATAATTGCCCTTTAAAGATCTCCCCACCTGACCACAAGCAAACCAATTAGTAATTACACTTCTGTGATCAGGCAGGGAAATCCTTAAAATCTGCATTGTTAGGGGTAATGGAGGACTGTGGTTGAGAAACTCTTCCATAATTAATAGAATAGAGGTAGGGTTTTCTGCTGCTGGGATAGAGTTACAAGACATATAGCCCTCTGAGGGCCAAAGAGCTATCCAATGCATTGCAATGCAAATGCAACGTAAAGGGATATAGGTGACTAAGCCTTATAGATGTGTGCTTATTTAAGCTGATAATCATAAGAGAACTCCAACCAAAAATGTAATTTTTAAATGATAATAAAGTGGTCACTCAAAGCAAGGGGATTTCAGTCTGGAGTCCAAATCAGATAAAAGTCTGAAATGTGTGTACCATGGTGTTAGAACACTGGCCTAAGTATAAAAGTGTCCTTTATAGATTCCCTCTGTTAGCAAAGGCACAAGTTTGTCATCCCTGAATATGAGGGAGCCGAAAATAGCAAAATATGCTCTGTTATAAGCAAAGAAAAAAAGGCAGTCTTTAATTATCTTTAAGACTTTGCAAATATCTAACTGCTGTGGCCAAAACCATCAAACCATTTGAAGAAACTGGCACTCATAAGGACAAAACAATATCAGGCAGGCCAAGGGTGACCTCAGAATCAAAGAACATGTTCATTGGAGTCACAAATCTGTGAAACCAACTGCCAAAATAAAAAAACTCAGCTAAATGCTACTAGACGTACAGATGTCTTAACATCAACTTTTTAAAGGAGATCGTGTGAACCTGACCTAACTGGAAGAGTTGTTACAAAGAAACCATTGTTAAGAATGCAGAATAATAGAAAGAGACGTGCTAGGGCCAACGGACACAGAAACTGGACATGTGAAGAGGAGTGGAAACTGGTCTTGTGGATTGACCAATGCATCAAACTTTGAAATATTTAGGTCCAACCGCTGAGTATTTGTATGATACAAAGAGGGTGAGAGCATAAGTCCTGCATGTGTGGTTCCCACTGCCAATCATGGAGGAGACGGTATCATGGTCTGAGGTTGCTTTTCTGGTGAGAGAATTTGTGATCTTTACAAGTCTATAGCAAAATCAAACAGCATGGCTATCAGCATGCCCCAGAGGCATATCATTCAAACAGGATTACAGCTAGTTAGGCAGGCCTTCATTCTTCAGCAAGATAATGAACTGAAACATACATCAAATTGTGCAAGAACTAGTTGTCGAAGAAGCAAAGTGAAGGACAACTTAGTTTAATTCCTTGTCCTGCCCAGTCTCCAGCCCTCAATCCTATACAACTTGTATGGGATGAACTGGGCAGAGCAGTCAAAGCAATGTGAAGTGCCACAAGTGCCACACATTGTTGGGAATTGCTGCAGAAGAGTTTAGAACACGTAAGTTGATTTCCTGATGAAACTGGTTAACTGAAAGCCATGTGTTTGGGAAGCTGTTATTAAGACAATGGGTAGCTAGTTTGAGCAATCCAAGAATTATAAACAATTTTCAGTGTTCTTGAACACTGTTCTGATACTCCTCATGTTCTGTTTAGTACATTGTAACATTTTAATTTTCAACTTTAAGAAAGTTATGCAACATAAAACATTGTAATTTGTGAAATAAACCTTGTTTCCAGCACTTAAAGCGGAACTTTCAGGTAATACTAAGTCGTCATGCATTCATTAAACGCATGGCGACTAGCTTGAAAATAGATGTCTTACCATTAAATAATAGCTCTGTCTAAAGTAATCTGTCCCGTTTGGAGACCGGAACCCAGGTTACAACGCAGACATCTTGTCTGTGCGCCTGCGCCGTCAGTCCCGGTCTCAATTGAGTAGACTGCAGTGCACCATATGGTCACCGGTAGAGACTGATGGGCAGGCGCACAGACCGCACTAACCTGCCCGTCAGTCCTGAAATGGGACGGATTACTTTAGACAGAGCTATTATTTAATGGTAAGACATCTATTTTCAAGCTAGTCGCCATGCATTCATTAAATACCTCAATGTTCCGCTTTAAATTTGTTTTAGGCAGGTGTGAAAAAATGCTCTAAAGTAAGAATGCTTTCAAAAATGGACATGTTAATAGTTTATATTTATCAATTAATAAAATGAATAGTGAGTGAACAGAAGAAAAAATCTATATCAAATCAATATTTGGTGTGACCACCCTTTCAATTCTTCTAGGTACACTTGCACACAGTTTGTTAAGGAACTTGGCAGGTAGGTTGTTCCAGTCATCTTGGAGAACTAAGCACAGTTCTTCTGTGGATTTAGACAGCCTCAGTTGCCTTTCTCTCTCTTCATGTAATCCCAGACAGACTCAATGATGTCGACATCAGGGCACTATGGGGGTCAAACCATAATTTCCAGGACTCCTTTTTCTTCTTTACCCTGGTGATAGATCTTAATGACTTTGGCTGTATGTTTGGGGTCATTGTCATGCTGCAAAATTAATTTGGGGGCAATCAGATGCCTCCCTGATGGTACTGCATGATGGATAAGTATTTCTGTGTACTTCTCAGCATTGATGAGACCATTAATTCTGACCAAATCCCCAACTCCATTTGAATAAATGCAACCCCAAACTTGCAAGAAACCTCCACCATGGTTCACCGTTGCCTTCAGACACTCATTCTTATACTGCTCTCCAGCCCTTCGGCAAACAAACTGCCTTCTGAACAGCCAAATATTTATTTATTTATTTGACTCACTGTAACGGTTTGTTTGACACACAGACACAGAGGTTTAGGATAAAACACAGTTTTATTGAAATTACAATAATAAAGTAATCCTCACAGGTCCTGTAGTATTTACACAGAATTATACAGACACACAACAGGTTACATATGCATATGCCTACGCAGGTCCAGCATAAACATAACGTCCACAACAGTCTATACTGACACAGGTCAGGCAGAATAATATGGATTCCCAGGAGCAAGGTACTGCATAGGTTAATGGTCTTCTTTGAATGTAAACAGTCCCATGTGCAAAGAGGTCTGGGATGGGGCTCTCTGCATATAGATAGCTGAAGGACACATAATGCCCAACACAGATTAGCAGTACAAACGTGAACTGCCAAGTTAGCAAAGGGAATAGAGTCACAAAAGGCACTGCCGGAGCAGTAACGGAGGCAGGCACTTGCACTCTGCAGATGCAGTAACGGAGGCAACCGGTGGCACACCGCTGTAGCGGTAACGGAGGCAGACACTTGCACTCTACAGAGGCAGTAACGGAAGCTAGGCCCAAGACACACTGCCGGAGCAGTAACGGAGGCAGACACTGGCACTCTGCAGAGGCAGTAACGGAGACAAACCGGGGGCACACTGTAGTAATAGTAACGGAGGCAACACTTGCACTCTGCAGAAGCAGACACAGAGGCTAGGCCCAAGGCACACTGCTGGAGCAGTAACGGAGGCAGACACTTGCACTCTGCAGAGGCAGTAACGGAGACAATCGGTGGCTTACTGCCGTAGCAGTAATGGAGGCAACACTTGCACTCTGCAGAAGCAGTAACGGAGACTGGCCACTTATACACTGCAGGAGTAAAAGGTGACACGATTACCTGACAATCAGGCGACACAGCACAGGAACGCCAATCAAGCCGGGTCGGATCATGGAGCAGGAACATCAGCCAAGCCGGGTTGGTACACAAGAACAGGAACGTCAGCCAAACCGGGTCGATACACAGGAGCAGGAACGTCAGCCAAGCCGGGTCGGTACACAGGAGCAGGCGCAGAAGAATAGTCAGGCAATCCAGGTCAGTACACAGGAGCAGGAGACAAGATGCAGAGTAGTCAGGCAGGCCAAGTCGGTACACTGGGAATCACTGAGCAGATATTAGCACTAGCACAGGAACACCACGAAAGGGCACCGGAGGGGTGCCCAAGCCCAGTATATAAAGGTCATACTTGCGGGACAAACACATGGTAGCCAATGAAAGCAAAGCACAAGTTTAGACTGATAGAAAACAACAAGGGAGCACGGGCACCGTGATACTCACCAGCATAGAGTACCTGCTGTCATTTTTCTGCACCCCAGTTCCCATGTTTTTGTGGAAAGTTAAGTCGCTTGGCCTTGTTTCCACGTCTGTATGGCTTTTTGGGTACAAGTCTTCCATGAAGACTACTTCTGACCAGACTTCTCAGAACAGTAGATGGCTCTACCAGGGTTCCACTGTTTTCTGCCAAATCTGAGCAGATGGCACTGTTGACCATCTTCCAGTTGTGAAGGGAAGTAAGCATGATTTGTCTTTTATCTGTTGCACTAAGTTTCCTTGGCCGACCACTGTGTCTACAGTCCTCAACGGGGCCCGTTTCTTTGTGCTTTTTCAAAAGAGCTTGGACGGCACATCTGGAAACTGCTGTCTGCCTTGAAACTTCTGCCTGGGAGAAACTTTGCTGATGCAGTATAACTACTTTGTGTCTTCTTGCTGTGCTCAGTCTTGTCATGGTGTATGATTTTTGACTTTAAAGGGATAGTAATGTCTGAAAATAACTTTATTTTATATTGTAGCCCTAAAAAAATCATGAAAAATGATATAAGTCTTATCTCCCAAACCTTTATGGTTTGGAAGATATTCACAAGTAAAGTTTCCCCTGGAGTGACATCATTGCTCCACCCTTCAGATTTGGGATCTGGTCGCACGACCAGCAGTGCCTCTCCAGAAGTGCTGAGATCATGATCTTTAAAAAGAATTTCTTAATTGGAATGGTCTACAAAGTGTGCTTTCAAGCCAGGCACACTTTGTAGATCGTTCCAGTTAAGCAGTTCTTTTCAAAAAGATCGTGATCTCGGCACTGCTAAAGAGCTGCCGGTTGCTATGTGGACGAATTCCAAATCTGTCCACTAGATGGCAGACTTGGCTGAAACAGCAAGGAAAAGTGAACAATACTTTATTTTACTTGTGAATATCTTCCAAACCATAAAGGTTTGGGAGATAAGACTTATATCATTTTTCATGATTTTTTTAGGGCTACAATATAAAATAAAGTTATTTTCAGACATTACTATCCCTTTAAATTGTCTTCGGCAACCTCTCCTTGTAGGCTGAGTTTGGCTGTTCCTCACCCAGTTTTATTCCTCCTACACAACAGTTTCTGTTTCAGTTAACGATTGTGTTTCAACCTGCATATTAAATTGATGTCCATTGTCACCTTCTTGGTTTAATTGTTTAATCATACACCTGACTATATGCCTACAAAATCCCTGACTTTGTGCATGTGTGTCTAGAAGAACTGATACTGTTTTGAAGGCAAAGGATGGTCACACCAACTATTGATTTCATTTAGACTTTTATTCTGTTCACTCATTATGCATTTTGTTAATTGATACATATAAACTATTAACATGTTTATTTTTTAAAGCATTCTTACTTTGCAACATTTTTTCACATCTGCCTAAAACTTTTGCACATTAATGTATATGTTATATTTACCCACCCTAGCCATTTTAATAATAAGCTAAACTGCATCATCCCATAAAAAACCTGCTAATTACTTCATCTGAATTCTACCTGTGATCTGTTGAATACCAATTGTGTGGCTCCCAGGTGCAAGGCTGCATTAATAGCAGCCGGATGAATAAATGAATGTCCAACCACGAAACCCGCACAGGATAACGTCTGCAGCTACCATGTGAAAAAAAGGGGGACACCAAGAAAAGCACTGTAATACCACTGACAATCTTCACAGAAAATTATACTTATAGTGTGATTAGTTGTAGTATTGAATAATGCCTATTCCTACACTATTTTAATCAATAGGGATGAATTTATGTCCTAAATTGAATTGATTCTCACTTGCCAATCTTGAAGAGTAGACAATGAAGATTCATCTTGATGTTGCAACAGTGATCCAGATTCCCCCTGAGATAAAGCCAAGTGATCCCTACAACATTGTCCACTTTAACTTCTAGATAAAATTAAAGAGGATAATGCTTTGCACCCAACCCCTGAATATTAACCCTTTGAGTGCCAGAGTGGTGCGGAATGCATTGCAAAGCAATGCATTCCGTACCACTCTGACACTCAAAGGGTTAACAGTTTCAGTGGCAGAGGGGTACGGAATGCATTGCAAAACAATGCGTTCTGTACCCCTCCGGCGCTGAAAGTGTTAATTTATACAAGACAAAAGGGCTGTTTTTTTTGTGAAAGTATTTTTTTTTTTTTTTACCAGGAAGAGCACATTGATATTGTCTCTTATTTTCCGGTATGTCCTGGACTCATTTTATCTGCCACAGAAGGGTGAAAGACTAAGCTGACCTTGACAGG
This sequence comes from Rhinophrynus dorsalis, assembly GCA_037306005.1. NCBI lineage: Eukaryota > Metazoa > Chordata > Amphibia > Anura > Rhinophrynidae > Rhinophrynus > Rhinophrynus dorsalis. Next base: position 130,081,270 of record CM074727.1, on the reverse strand, counting down.
TCTAAAACCTGTGACCTTGTGGTTCTACAGACTCTATAGCTGGTGCCTTAACCAACTGAGCCATCTCACCAGCATTCTGCTGCAGATAATACAATCAGTACTGGATTCAATCCAAAATATTGTAATTTATGGGGATACAAATCTCTCACTGCAACAGCATCGAATTAATAGTCTTTAAAAAACAGTAAACTCTACTAAACACTCAGCCGGTTGCTGATCAGGGACAGGGAGTACAGACTTCTTCTCCCTAATCTTAGGGAAATAGCACAGATTCTGCCATGCGACTGTATGAGTATTAACCCTTGAGCTACTGCAGCATGTTAGCAGTAGTCAGTAGCATTTAGTGTTTAGTTAGTTTAGCATATTAGGGTTTACCTTTGCTTTAATATTCATCTAGAGCAAGGGTAGGCAACTTTAATTCTCCAGCTCCCGCTGTAGTCATCTCCAACCAACCAACGACTCATTGCGGACGATGGGAGATGTAGTCTTCAATAGCTGGAGAGCCAAAGGTTCTGTGCCCCTAATCTAGCTAGTCATTAATCCATTCTGTTTTCTGTATGAAGGGCTGGGACATTAATTTAGTTCCCTTAACCCTTTTAGTGCTATAGAGGTATCCTTTGCATTGCAAAGCAGTGCATTGAATACCTTACTGGCACTCAAAGGGTTAATCTCTTGAGGAACAGAGGGGTGTGCAATACATGAATATTCCACAGGTCCTCAAACGGTTAATATTTCCTCTCTTTTAATTTTTTTTTTTGTTTTCGTTCTCCAATAAATATTTTTTTTTTCTTTATTCACTAAAATAAATTAGAGAGATAAAAAGAGGAATCCAATGGAAAGAAGACAAGGATGATAACATGCTTTGTGTAAATGTCAGCTATAAATAGACAAACCATAGAAATCTGTATGATGGTTGTATTTGTATTCTTTCTTTCTAATGAAAAGATCATAATAAAAAAAATGAAAAAGTACTTTTGCGTGCCAGAGGCTACTTAATGCATTACAAATATAGTGGGGCATATTTAAAGGGATAGTAATGTTTCACAATTAAAGCAGCTCCAATTAATCTTCATAGTATTTGGACCATGGAGAGTGTTATTTCAATACTGTCAGAGTTGTAGTTCAAGAGTAATTGAATGGTAAAGTATCCTCCTCCCTCCCCTTTTACTGATGTAACACTGCTCACCTCAGAGCAGCAAGACTGTCCGAATGGATCACAAAGTGGGACAATCTTCAGTGAGCATAAGAAAAAAACCTGAAAAACCTGTAAAGGGGTCAGGGTTTTCCTTATGGTCACGGTAAGAAGATTGTCCCTTGCTGTGAGCTGTCTGGTCAAGTGACCAAATTCCACTAGGTAAAAGGAGCAGGAGGGTGATACTTTATTATTCAATTACTCTTGAACTACAACTCTGACAGTATTGAAATAACACTCTCCATGGCCCAAATACTATGAAGATTAATTGCAGCTGCTGTTTTTGTGAAAAATTACTACCTCTTTAAAGGCTCAAAGGTGAAACAATAATCCGGCAAACCAACTGCACTATAAGATCCTATTAGAGCTGACACATTTAGCATATTGTTATTAAAGCTGCCTTTAGCTCACCAATGTGAATCAATTGCCCCCGATGGTGCTGTTCACAATGGCGATCTTCACCTTGTATAACGCACTATAACCAAGCATGTTTCAATTTGAACAAGCTCATGCATACTGACCTGCACAGTGGCCTATGAGCCATTGCACAGATCGTTTAAACAGGCAACATTGGTCGCTACTATGTCCAATGTCTGGCAAACCCATTTGGGCATCAATCAATAATATATGATCATTGCCCACATGAAGCGGCCTTAAACTCCTTTAGTCTCATCATGTGAGATGATCATCAGTGGTACACAGAACACCACAGGAAGTAAGTATAGGTGGCTTGGGATTCGCTGAAATGGAGTGCGTCCAAGAGCCAAGCTTCCAGTGTTTCTCAACTGATGTCCCCAGGTATCCTTAACTCTGCAGCTTTTCTGTCTTTCCCTACTTCAGTACAGGTGAACTATACAGATTGAAAGATCCTCTAATTACACAGCTGTGCTCAGGCAGGGAAATCCAGAAAACCTGAACTGTTAGTGGTACATGAGGACTGAGGCTGAAAAACTTAGACCTAAGTAACAAATAAACATAGGGGTGAATGTATGGGTATGTAAACACAGCTCCCGTGGCATTCACCTAAAATGCCTTACCAATGCGTTTCATACCCCTCTGGCGCTCAAAGGGTTGAGATAAACTATTTTTGGAGCAGATAGCATAGTCAATTGGAATACGTCTAGAAAATTGGTTCCAGGGCCTAATTTATTGTGGAATCATAATCGTGCATTCATCCCATTCCCATTTATTTCAAAATACAGCGCCTCCTAGGACTGGGCTGTCCAAGTTCAGTCCTCAAGGGCCACCAACAGGCCAAGATTTAAGGATTTTCCTGACTAAGCACAGGTGAGTTAATCAGTGGCTCATTCTCTGTGACTGACTCACCTGTGCTCATTCAGGGAAATCCTTACATCCTGGCCTGTTGGTGGCCCTCGAGGACTGACCCTGGACAGCCCTGTCCTAGGACAAGATGAAGATAAGCACAGTAATCTTAATGGAAGGAAATAAAACAGAACAGTGTTTTGATTTAGACATCTCAGTTAAAATTTTCTATACAGAACTTCTCTTTCATAAACAGTGGGTCATTAAATAAAAAAGGGAAAGTGGGAAGAGAAATGATCATGGTCATCAATATTAAGCATTTAACATACAAACTATGTTATACAACAGACCAAAAAGTTTCATTATATATATTTCATGTTGCAGGGATAAAGCGGGTGGCTATTCGTACGCTGCTGCTCCTTCCAAAGAGATTTGATCAGTCTGTAAAATTAATTATCCAATCGTCTATTAGCAGGAGAAAGTTCCCAAGGAGACCAGGGGGAGATTCACTAAGCGGTGATAAAGAGGTGATAAAGTGGAGATGACCTCTCCAGTTCCTATGTTATTCTGTAGAGCCTATGCACTAAGATCTCCAAAGTTGGAGAAATCTTAGTGCATAGGCTCCATAGAATAACATAGGAATTGGAGAAGTGATAAACTGGAAAAGCCATCTAAACCTTATCTCCACGTTATCACCTCTTTATCACTGCTTAGTGAATCTCCCCCCAGGTCTCCTTGAATAAAGGAAGTGTACATTGTTGGATGACGTGCAATTTTTCCCTGTACTTGTTCACATGCGAACCAGTGTTGCCATCTGAGGAGTAGTTTGTGGCTTCCAGTGGGCGGGAATGGTAAACATGCTGCTAACAAGAGGAAGTTGAAATTTTTGTGGAAGAAAATGAGGATGAAGGGAAAATCAGCAACATGGGGTCTACTTGGGAAGCCAAGAATTTGGTGTGTAGCATTGGTTATCTGTGAACAGTAGTGCCTAGATAGCTCACAGTTCCACCATAGGTGCCCCATTGTACCTCCTTGTTCCCCACATCTTCAACACTGATCTTAAGCTTGAAGGGCATCATGTACCAATAAGATAAGTGTTTGAAATTACCCTCCTTTAAAATCTTCCTCATGTTCCCTTGTCCTGTATCTCCGGTAGCAGAAGGTCATGATGCCATCTGGCAGTGTAGGATGGGAGTTGATACCGTTCCTCCTGGTTGATTAGTTTATAAAGTGTAGACATGGACTTAATCCTACTTTTAGTGAGGTTTCTAGAGGTTGACCCGACCTTGAAGATATAGCTATGATCCTGAAGGTATCTCCAGTGTTCCACAGTCTTCCAGGTGAGGGCTTTCACCAGGGCCTGAAAATCTGTGAAGTGAGAAGCACAATCTATGGCTTGTAAAGTGGTTAGACCTGCAGCTGATATAATGGTATGCTATGAGATCAGGGAGACTATCTCTGTTGCATTAATGTGTTTTAGCTGCACCTAGGAGTCTTATTTTCCCAAGCAAAGTTGGTGAGAAGGCCCTTTATTTAAAAATAAGACTCTGGGATGAAGTAATAAGGTTATTTTTTGGTAGAATAGCCATTTTAATCTAATTTGCTCTCCTGAACCAGGAAAGCAGAAATGTTTGCCATTTGAGGAGATCCTCCTCTAAAGAAGCTAGTAGGGTGGCCAAAATTTAAGCTGAAAAGCTCCTCCCTGCTGGACACCAGTTGAACCACCAAATACAGCATCTCTCTTACCTTTCATATGAAGTGGAAGGCTGTCCATAGCCAGAAGGCAAGCAGGGCATCCACGTTTATGTTTAGAATATAAGACTTGACACAGTTAATCCGAGACCAAGATATGGAGCTATATTGATGAGCAGGTCTAAAAGAGATGGCAAAGAATTGCTTGGGTCAGTTAAGAATACCAAAATGTAATCTGCAAAGCCAGTGACTTTATACTCTCTGTCTCCTACTCGGATGCCCTGAATGTTTAAATCGGCTTGTATAAATGCAAATAGGGGTCTCAGGGCAAGAATATACAGGGGGGGACAAAGGACACCCCTAATGCTTCCAGTTGGGGATGGAGAGGGATTGTGACATTGTACAATTCACTCTAACTTTTGCATTCAGGTCTTTTTTATAGTGCCTTCATTGTTGAATACATCTGAAGCCAACGCCCAACTTCTCCAGGACTCCAAAGAGGTAGTCCCATCTGACCCTGTCAAAAGACTGCTCTGGGACCAAAGCTATGGATATTGTGAGTGTGCAGCATTCAAGAGTTTTCTGAATCACTGAGAGCGTTCAGATGGTAGCAACCTTTACTTGCCTATCACATAGAACTCACATCCCTTCTTTCCTAGCACTCATATGAAAATAAGTGCCCTATATCTCTCATTTAGATTAGATTAGGTGGGAAAGATGAATTAAACATAACCTTTATTTAAAACAATTAAAAACAAGAAAAAACTAAACTACTGATAACTTAATTTCGTCATTCATACTCTGAAGTGTCATGGTACCTAGGATAAATATCCACCTGTTTTCTCTACACAACAGTACTTTTTCTAGATCCCATCTCTAATACCTAATTGGACCTTAACCTTCCCCAGGCCTGCACACCAACATATGTGAATCTGTATTTAGGACACTGGGAAGGTACAGTGGAGAGGAGTTAGCAGAATTATCAAATCATGTACTTCTTTGGCAGACGTTACATCAATGATGTGTTTATAATGTGGAAAGCATCTATTGAACAACTTCAGAAATTCATTGATATCCTAAACAACAATGATTTTAATTTGAATCTTACATATGATTTGAATAAAAATTCAGTCAGTTTTTTAGATATTGTTATAAATCATGGGAAGAATAATCTCTTAGAATGTGACATATTGAAAATCCACAGCTGCAAATAGTTTATTACATTTTAAAAGCCATCATCCCACTCATATTAAGAGAAATGTTCCAACAGAAGAATTCTGTGATTAAGGAGGAACTGTACAGATATTTATATCTTTAAAATACAAGCACAGGAATTGACTGAAATATTTTTGTATACAGGATATAGCAAGAATGGTGTTAAAAAAGCTTTTAAGCGCGCATTAATCACATCAAGATCTTTTTTACTTTACAATAAGCAAAATATCTCCTCTTCTGAGAACAAAATTCTATTTATAATAACATACAATTGCCACTGGCAAACGATCCAGAAATCTTTGAAGCATAATTGGTATATTTTATTGGCAGATGAAGAACTGAGATCTAAATTGGTTAATGCTCCTGATATAACATATAGAACAGCCCCTAATTTAAAAGATCTTTTGGTACCTAGACACTTTGCCAACAAAAAAATCAAAAAAACTCACAGTCCAGGGCTCACATCCATGTGGACATTGTGTTGGTTGTGAAAATATTACAGTTAAGAAGGTGATAATATACATCTTTGGGAAAACACATCTCATAAAAGATTTGATTATTTGTTAGTCCTTTGGAACTATTTATCGCCTACAATATCCCTGTGGACTTAGATACATGGGAAAAACAAGCAGGAAATTGAAAATCCAAATCAGAGAACATGTAAGAAACATTAAAAAGCAAGAACTGATATACAAAATCCTCAAAAAATGATTTCCTCAGTTGCTAAACATTTTTTGGATTTCCACAACACCAGTCCCAGGAGATTAATGACCTGGGGTCTGAAGAAGGTCCACTTAGGTATTAGGGGGGATCTAGATAGGATGCTGTTGTGTAGAGAAAACAGGTGGCTATTTCTACTAGGTACCATGACATCTCGGGGTATGAAGGAGGAAATTAAGTTATCCGTACATCTATACAATTCTACTGTGAATCATTTTATTTTATTTTATTTTAAGATCACATTTTATTTGTTTTTCAGTTTTTAATATTCTCCACTATTTGTATTAGTAAGCCGGATTTAAATTAATCCTTAGTTACATATATTCTTATTATTGATTTTTGAAGGTCTTATGATCCTATATTTGCTATTAAAATGAATGATTAATAGAACACATTTGGGAATGCTTTATTCCTATCATTTATGCTTTCATTTGCATGTAATATTGTAGTATGCAGTTAACTGTAAACCACACATACTATCCTTAAAGAAGAATGGTTATTCAGGTTAGCGTAAAATCTATATCTATCTATCTATCTATCTATCTATCTATCTATCTGTCTATGAATTACCCAATTTATGGCCCTCCCTCTAACATAACAATGGGGCTCAAGTTGTACAGGTTGGAGTAGTAAACTCTAAAGGCATCCCCAATTCAACTGCAAATATGCCCCATATAGTTCTTAATCTGTTTGACATTTATCGTATTGTACTTGGTGTGAATCAGTTGTGATAAAAGTTTCCCGGATTTGTTACAGCGTAGGTAAGTTTGGTGTTTGTGCTACATGATCGATTTTATAGATGATTCCTGCATACGAAGAGAAATTTCTCTGCTCAAAGAGGAAAGCTCTAACCCCTCTTTATCTGACAGGTTACTTTTATGAATTGCGTTTAGGGTTTTTAAGCATGAATCCATGTCACCCAGAAGTTTGTTACGTTTACGTTTTTACGGGAGCTCAGTTTAATTAGTTCCCCTGCAAATCATCTCCTTCTGGATTTCCCAAACCACTGGCACCAGGACACCTGCATTTTAGTAGCTCTGGAAATATTCATGTAGCTTCCCCTGGATCACAGATGTCATTGAAGAGTCTTTAATGAGTAGCTCATTGAGTCACCACGTGGAGACTCTAAGTGAATTGAAGGGGATGGTAAGGTCTATGGTTCGACAGCTTAATGTTACCAATATAGAACCTGCTCACATTCTGCAAGGAATACTGGTCACAGAGAAGCATGTCAATATGGGAGTTTCTGTTATGGGAAGTAGAAAAAAGGAAAAGTCCCTATCAGAGGGGTGTTGTAGATGCCATATATCTAGCATGTCATGGGTCGAGAGGATGCTATAGAGTTTACGAATAGTGAAAAATTTGTGGGGAGATTGTGGGGGATTTCAGTCCAAACTCGAATTCAGTGGAAAGTTGAAGTCCGCTCCCATCAGGAGAACTCCCTCCTTAAAAGTTGATAATTTTCAATGTTGATAGAAAATGGAGAGAAGTGGACTAGTGGATTAAAATCCAACCTTTTCTTTTTTTCTTAAATAAATGTGAAGTCTCCTTATGGTTAGATATTTAAGAAGGGAATTCATGTTTAGATTGTCTGGTTTATTGTAAAAGCAGAGAAATACATGCTTATTTTAAAGGAAGTATTTGTATAAACAGGTTAGGAATATTTATGTCTGAAGGTGAATGAGGGCATTGTGTAGAACTGGTATACTCTAAGTAATGACTTTATGGGATTATAATTATAATTAGCATACCCTAATAAAAATGACACTGTGTGATGCTCATCAGTGGATGGTGTAGTGAACCTCCTTAAAGGGATAGTAATACTTCGTTTTAACTTTATTTTATTTTGTAGGCATTAAAAAACATGAAGAATGATATAAGTCTTATCTCTCAAACCTTTATGGTTTAAGAGATATTCACAAGCAAAGTTTCCCCCTCCCGCCCCTTTTTCCTAGTGTAAGCAATCTCTTCTCAGATGTGAGTCTGGTTGTAAGACCAGACAGATAACAGAAGGGGACAATCTTCTTCTTATGAGAACAATGAAAGCCCTTCCCCCTTGACAAGTTTTTCAGGTTTTTCCCTTATCTTAATTGAAGATTGTCCCTCTCAGCAGTCTACCTGGGCACCTCCCTTCTGATCTGGCTGAACAGGGAGGGGGATACTTTGCTTGTGAATATCTCTTAAACCATAAAGGTTTGAGAGATAAGACTTATATCGTTCTTCATGTTTTTTTAATGCCTACAAAATAAAATAAAGATAAAACGAAGTATTACTATCCCTTTAACCCCAGGTTGTCATCTCCCCCTACTCACTATCCTCAGTCCTAAACTACCCAACTGCTATTCTCTCCCATGCATTCTCCAACTCACTCATTCAAATCCCTCTGAATTTCTGCTCCTACAAACAATAATCCTCTTTTCCCCACACACCCTCATTTTCCTTGTTCACACTTTCTACTCACAGTTTAAATGTATACATATATCTCTGTTCGCCTGTCCTTCTCTGCCTCCTCCCATTCCACTGTTCTTCCAGCTCATTAGTACTGCACTCTAGTCCTCTCCTCACCTGTACTGTAACTTATCAATTCACCAGTGACTGTAACAGTTCCTACAATTAAGCCAATGATAAAATCCTCTATGTTTAAAGGATCAATAAAGGTTTATTATGACAAACACCCAATAAAAAAACACCTATTTATGTTTTTTCCTGCTGATTACAAGGGTACTCCTATTGCTGAGAGAGGCTTGTTTTAAAAGTTAGAACAGTTCTATCCATCACAAAGTGGCAGAGTCTGCAGAGAAATGTAGCAAGTGGCTCACCTCTCCCATAGAATGCAATATAATAAACTAGTTGAAAAGCCTGTTTACACGGGCCACAGTGCCACACAGCAACCAGTTGGATCCTGTCTTGTCAGTGGCCATGCTGCAGTCATGAACAGTACTGACTGGCAGAACGTGCCGCGGCTGATACGAAGCGAGGCGCTCCGAATTCAGACCGTAGTCCTCTCTGCGCACCTTCCTGGGGCCAGGAAGGTGCACAGAGAAGACTCCAATCTGAATTCGAAGCACCCTGCTCCGTATCAGCCGCTGCGTGGGCAGTCTCTCCTGCACATGACTGCAGCGCTCACAGCCGTCTCTACTGCGCATGACGGCTTCTGACAAACATCCTTAGCAAATCATTATATAGGATGTCTAGATATCAGGTGAGCTGTAAGAGAACTGTCTGGACACTAGGTGCCACTGTTAAAGGGATAGTAATACTTCGTTTTAACTTTATTTTATTTTGTAGGCATTAAAAAAACATGAAGAATGATATAAGTCTTATCTCTGAAACCTTTATGGTTTAAGAGATATTCACAAACAACGTATCCCTTCCCTGTTCAACCAGATCAGAAGGGAGATGCCCAGGTAGATTGCAGAGAGGGACAATCTTCAATTAAGATAATGGAAAAAGCTGAAAAACTTGTCAAGGGGGGAAGGGCTTTCATTGTTTTCATACAAAGAAAATTGTCCCCTTCTGTTATCTGTCCTGTCATACAACCAGACTCACATCTGAGAAGAGATGGCTTACACTAGGTAAAAGGGGCGGGGAGGGGAACTTTGCTTGTGAATATCTCATAAACCATAAAGGTTTGAGAGATAAGACTTATATCATTCTTCATGTTTTTTTAATGCCTACAAAATAAAATAAAGTTAAAACGAAGTATTACTATCCCTTTAATATAGAAAATCAGCAGTTTAAACTGTAATACCCTTATTTTACTTGGCAGGAAAACCCCAATATATAGGTTTTTTTCGTAATTAAAGTTTACTACTCGTTTAAACAAGCATACTATTTAACCCATTGTCCAATAGTGAAAATACCTTCACATACAATATTCAGGAATTAAAGTGATATACCTACATAATATATTGGTCATATGGCTGATATCAGACACTGTGACAAACACTCATATGGAGAGAACTAACCCGTCTCCGTTCTGGTAATTTCTGCATTATTCAAATAATACTTAGGTGGGGACTTCGAGATTCAAAAGTGTGATAGAAATTTATGAAAATGTGCATAAAAAATACACTTCAAAAAGGCTTGAATGCTAATGCATTTAGAGGTTTCCAGACTGCTTCTTCAAAGCTTACAAGTAAAAATCAAGCCTTTTTAGCCCTTTGAGTGCCAGAGGAATACGCAACTCATTGCAAAGCAATGCGTTGTGTACACCTCTGGCACTCAGAGTCTTAAAGTATATTTTTTATGCAGATTTTACTACATTTGTATCATACTTTTGAATCTGGAATAATGCAGGAGTTATCTGAATGGAGACGGGTTAGTTCTCTCCGTATGAGTGTTTGTCAGACTGTCTGATAACAGCCATATGATCAATATATTATGTGAGTATATCACTTTAATTCCTGAATACTGTATGTGAAGGTAATTTCACATACCTTTATTTTCACACTTTCTTTTTGTTTCTGGGATAGTGGTGCCCCATGGGAGAACATACCTGAGAGACCAGCCATTGAAAATCACATTGAAGCTGCCATTCTGTGTCTGGTGGCAGTTGTCTAAATTCTCAGTTGCTTGAATTGCTGGAGGAGATGTTTGTTAGTCGTCCAGCCAGTCCTCTTGTGAGTGTGCACCTATAGGTGTTGGTGGTGGTCAAGTGTCTGATATCAACTGATATACACAGGGGTGCTCCTGCTTTTTCTTTCCCTCTTGTTCCTGTACATTTAACCCATTGTGTACCAGAGGAGTCACAAACACATTGCGGAAAAGTGCTCTGTATGCTCCTGTGGCACTCAGATGATTAAAGGAGCAGTAAACTTTTTTTATGAAAAAATATATATTGTAGGGATTTTCCTATTGAGTAAAATAAGGGTACTCCCACTGCCGAGAGATTTATATTTCCAGAGCTATTACATTTTAAACCCATATTTTTTTATATTAGCAGTGCCCTCTAGTGGTCAAATTCTAGTTCGATTTCCTGTTAGATTCTAATGGAGAGGAAAGTCAGAGACATACAGTTCTCCATAGAATGCGATAGAAACTGCCTGTCACTTCCTGTCAGTTAGAACTTCCAGGAAGTAAACACAGTAAATTCACTTCGTGATTATTTAAACTGCTATATTTATTTTGAATAAAACACCTGACAGCAGTGGGAGTGATCTGTAAAAAGTGATCTATAGTGCTCTGTAAAATGTGTTTTCATAAAAAAAGTTTATTGCTCCTTTAAACCTGGCCTGTAAGTATCCTCCAGGGCCACAGTTGGATCCCTGGTATAGAATCCTTGTAATTGGGAGATATATTAGTATTCTTGATGTCTAAGGATTTGTTTTTTCATGGGTCTTATGGTCAGTGCATTTTAATAGATTCAAGATGTGACTATTGTCTAAATACCAGTTCTAGCTTTGGAATGCATGTTGTCTAAGTGCCAGTTCAAACTTTAGAAATGCATTTTCCCCAGAGCTAGAAACAGTGCATAGTTGACCTGTTCTAGATAGGCCCATTATTTATTATCCCCTAAAAACATCTTCGGTGATTCTGAAAGAGCTTTCAAAATCACCTACATATTGTATTAGCCTATTTATATTTAGAAAACTTATTTTTCAGTTAGATTTGTAGAATATGTAAATTTAGGTATGCCATGCACGCAATCCCTGTCTTAGCCCTACATTACTGCCCCCAAGTTGTTTTTGGATGATAGGGTCCCTTTAAAGGGGCACTCACACCTCTCTGTCTTGGTATTAAAGTACAAAGTTTGCTCTTTAATAAAACACCTTATGTCAAACACTATTTATCTAGTTAATCATATGAATTAATTCACACTTCCTGGAGATGTGAAAACTGAATTCGCCAGGAAAGGGTTGGCCTGGGGGACAAATGCTCCATGGGCTGGTCATATGTATTTGAAGGTTGGCCACTACCTCACTCAATCTCCCACTTGCTGCTCTAAAATAAGCTACAATAGTGATACCACAGAACTTACAACTGACATGGAGCTACACATATTATACCACAGAGCAACAATCCAAATGGAACTACAATAGAGCATAACCCATTTTCCTTGTAAGCTCTATAGTATCACTAGTGTATCTTTAATTAAATTGTAAGTTGTATAGTATCAGTAGTGTAGCCCCATTTCAACTGTATCACTTGCCTTACTTCACGTCATTAATGTCAATTTTAAAATTAACAAAAGGGGTGGGCTACAACAATAGTAGAAATGGGCCACATGATTGACGTTGCCCCCATGCCACATGTTGCCAGCCCTCCCTGGAATTCCCCCACCACTTATAGGAAGGGCCTATTCCAAGCTCCTCCTTCCACCCCTAAAGCTGGAGCAGCCTTTGAATCATCACTGGTTTCAGCTGCATGCAACAGCCTACCACAGGGTGACTGTTAGGTTCTCCCTGTTCCCTCACTTTCCTGATCATCTGATTCTGTCATCATGTTGATTGACTGCTGCAATTTTATATGCTCACACCATCTTTCAGCCGGTCCTCATTCTACGAAACCTCCAGTCAGTAGTTCCGGCTTTCTGTGATTGTTTGCTATCTCTGGTTCCTGATCTGGCTTCTCCTTTGACATTCCTGTTTGCTTTTTGATTTGGTACCTGGCTCTTTGGATCTCCTGTTACGACCTGACTACGTCCAACTACTGTGTTCCAGGTACGACCTGGCTATGTCCAACTACCCTGCTTCCGGTACAACCCTGCTACATTTGACTACCCTGCTCAAGGTACGACCCTGCTACATCTGTCTACCCTGCTCCTGGTATGACCCTGATGCATCTGAATGCCCTGCTCCTGGTGGGACCCTGCCTCTAATCCAACTCACCTTCATTTGACTACTGAAAGGTCCGACTACCCTGCTTCTAGTCAGACACTGCTTCATCCAACTACTGGAAGATCCAAGTTTCACTCCATCATTAGTGGGTTCTATTTTACTCTCCTACCTGTACTCCCTCTACTGGTAGAACACAGGTGTTCAACTTTTTGCCTGTTGAGTCTGCTCAGCATAGCATCCGACCCTCAGAGCCTCTGAGGTAAACTTGAATGGAGAAAGTGTCTATCATGTCACCTCCAAGACAAAACATATTTATGCTAACATGCAAAATGATAAAGCAGTACCTCGTAATGTAACCTCAATCCTAGCCATCCAGGAGCTCCAAAGGCTGTGTGCACACCATGCCCGATTCTCCTCCAGGCAGGTCACAAATATCCAATTCAACAAAAGGTAGAATCTGCACTCCAACGTTCATCAGCAAACATCGGGAAACAGATACAGCTTGTATAGAAATCCTTTATTGGAATGTAATTAAAAAGCAGAAACAAAAAAACAAGCAGATAGGTGGTCGAGGTGAGGGGAAACAGAGACAGAGGGACCCCACAAATCTAACGCGTTTCGCGCTTATTGACTGAGCAATTCCACAAACATACCTTGTTAAATAAACTCCTCAAAGTGTTAATGGGTTAAAACTTAAAAAAGGCGTGGGAAAACTCAAAAGGGAAGGGAAACCAACCCTCCCCATCTCTTCAATCGAACTTGTATCTATCTGACTATCATATGAGCTAGCGCAATACACAGTATCAAAATGTAGAGCAAATACAAATGATACACATGGTGTATCACACATCTGATCACATGATTATGCGCATTCATGTGTAACAGAAGGGTATCGGCCGATCAGAGGCACAAACAAAAATACAAATACATCATGGGGGCAAAAGCTATCATGCATACCCTAAAACTATAAACATAGATATATATATATATATATATCGATTGTCCAAATTTTTTGATTGTTTATACAAGTTCCGATTTATGTACTCATCAATTTATTTGTTTCTTAATTTATTTATTTATTAATTTATCATGGATATCCCAGGGACAATACAGTATAATGTGTACACATAGGCATGCACCCAAAATGCTCAAGCACACACCTAAATGCACACATGTGAATATAAAATAATGATAACAAGTCAATATAAGTATAAAACTTGATTACCATTGTATACTGTAATAATGTAATAATATAGGGCGGCCAGACGTGACTGATATCCCACTTGGAGTTTAAACCCGAAGGAACCTAGTGTGCAACTGGAAAATCCAGTAAGCCTCATGTCTGTTGATCAAACTCAAAAGATCCCCCCCCCCCCTCCATGGGAGTCTGACTTGCTCGATCCCTTGAAATTCAAAACATGAAGTGTTGCCCCCGTGGCACTCCAATATATGTCTAGCTACAGCCGAATTCCTACGACCATGTACAGTTTGATTGATGCTCTCTAATTCTGTGTTTAAGGTGGCGTTTTGTGCGACCCACATATTGCACTGAACACAACTTGCATGTGAACAGATAAATCACTGATTCAGCATTGCAGTTGATATATCTAGCAACATTGTGGGTCACAAAACTTTTTGACACCTGAGCGTATTGGCAACATTTGCAAACAGATGCACCACATTTGAAAAAACCTTTAAATCTGAGCCATGTTGGTGTAGCTGTCTTACTTAGGAACAGACTAGGAGATACCCGGTTGCCTATAGTTGCTCCTCGTCTAGCCACAAAGGAACAACACTTCTGTAGTAAAAAGTGAAGCCTTGATTCAGTATACAGTGCAGATAAATTCTTCCTTATTATACTACATACTGCCTTGTACTGAGAGCTGTAACTGGTGACAAATCTGACTCCACACTCATCCACAACCGGACCAGTCTCCAAAGATTTATCCCTAAGTAAGTTATCTCTCGATTGTGACTTGGCCAATCCATAGGCTTGATCCAGTAGATCTTCATTGTAGCTCCTAGTCAAAAACCTGTGTCTGAGTTCAACCGTGGCTCAGTCAAAAGTCATGTCAGTGGAACAGTTCCTGTGCAAGTGCAGGAACTGTCCCTTAGGCACATTGTTCGCCTGGAACCACGGGTGAGCAGACCTAGCGTGCAAAAGACTATTACCCATCACTTAAATTGTGTGCTTTGTATTAAAAACACAGAGCTGCATATTCTGCAACAGGGCATAGAACAATGGCCCATATGAACTAAAGCAAACTGGTTTTATTCTGGAGTAAACCAACTGCACAATAGGGAACAAATACAAATTCTTAAAATCCACTGCACTTGAATAGATTCTTTATCCTCTTGAATGTTAGATAGGTCTCCAGTGCATTGCTTTGCAATGTGCTGGAGACCTCTCTAGCATTCAAAGGGTTAAACCCCCTATTTAATTTAACAAGAATTTTGATTTGTTCCCTGTGGTATAGTTGATTTACTCTACAATAACTACAATAGTTAGAACAAAAAATGGCAAGATTTGAACATATAATGGCTTACTGCTCAACTCTTTGCATTGCATTATAATTAGATTAGTAAAATCAACATTTACAGTAAAATCTCAGGTATAATACGCACCTGTGTATAATACGCAGGTTCATATTATGCCTAAGATTTTAGGGGAAAACAAGAGTGCCTATGTATAATACGCACCCTTGTTTTCCCCCTTACTGAAATCTTTTTTAACCCTTTGAGTGCCTCAAAGGGTTAAGGCTGGCGGGTTGGTAAATGGCTTCCCTCCCTCCCCTGGTGATATCCACTCTGAAAATAAGACTTACGAGTTTAAATGCAAGTCCCCGCTGAAGTCCTCATATTTTGAAGAGCAGGCATACCGGTATGTAAATCTTCGGTGCAGGCGGCATGCTTCCATTTGCCGCCCGCTTCCTTCAATAGGCTTTCAGGTCCTTCCGCCTGCAGCCAATGCCCTGTGAGGATCTCAAGGTCCTCAGAGGGCAATTCCATGGGCGGAAGGTTGTGAAAGCCCATTCAAGGAAGAGGGAGGCAAATGGAAGCATGCCGCCCGCACTGAAGCTTTAAATACTGGTATGCCTGCTCTTCTCAGTGGGGACTTACATTTAAACTAGTAAGTCTTATTTTCAGAGCAAATATCACCGGGGGAGGGAGGGAAGCTATCTACCAGCCTCGATTTTTTACTTTATTTAACCCCTTAACGTCCGGCGGTCCTGGGACGTTTCCGTCCCATAAGGACCGCATTGAACCACGTTGACGCACCGGTACATGTGACCTGTTGCGTGTATCGGCGCGTCACTATGGGGCCTGATAGAGATCGCTCCGACCTTGGAGCGGTCAATTTTAGGCCTTATTTTTACTTACAGCGCTCCTGGTAGAGCGCTGTAAGTAAAAAGTAAGTGACGTACTATGACCATCATCGGTCCTTGAGTATTTCAAGGACCGTGACGGTCATAGTACGGCACATGCCGTTAAGGGGTTAAAAACTCTTGTGTATAATACACCCCCCCCCATTTCACATAAGGTGAAGTGGGGTAAAATTGTGCGTATTATACCTGAGATTTTATGGTACATTGTGTAAGGATAACCCACTCCTCACTACAGCGTTATCATCACTACCACAGGTGGCAGCACTCTGTTGAATTTTGCTGTGGGCTGTAGCCCCAGATCTTTTTGGAACCAAGAAACACCCCTGGGTATACTAAAGACTTTGCAAACCAACACACTATAGATGCCTTAGCATTCAAGAGGCTAATATAAAATGTTAGATAAGGTGTGTGTTCCTTTAAACTCATGACTAAATCCCAGCACACTCCCTACCATGTAATCTTTGATGGTCTGTATATTGGCTACTAAGATCTATTGTAAAGACATCTAATATCCTATTTTGTATCTGGTTAAAGACCATCCTGTTACTTGCAGCTCTCCAATAAAATCAGTAAATTTATTTCATATGCCGGCAGTATGAGAAACACTTCCCAGGCAGGAACAACTGAAATATCTTCTGTTCTTTGTAACCGTCTGCTTGTCGAATAAATCTTTCTGTTTTATTGGTGTGCTGTATTCATTACCACTTTATATGAATAGAGATCTGTCTGTAGATTTACATACATAGAATACATATAAACAGAGCACGTGGCAATTTATACACTACTATATATACACGTATAGCTGAGCATAAAAAACATAGGGATGAACAGTAAAGGCATTCTGGGGCAAACCCGTTGCAGTATCAGAGAAATTATTGAAAAATATCCAAAAATTGCCATTGATTAAATGGGAATTTTAACCTCCTAAGTGTTAGAGAAGTCTCTAACTCAGTGCTTCATAATGTACTGGAGACCTCTCTAGAATTAAAGACATTAGAAACCCCATTTAAACCTTTGGCAATTTTCAGTTGTACCCGACAGTGCAGTTGGTTTGTCCTAGAATTCCTCTACTTTTCTTTTGAACACATTGCCCTTAAAGGGATAGTAATGTTTCATAATAAAAGCAGCTCCAATTAATGTTCATAGTATTTGGGCCATGGAGAGTGTTATTTCAGAGTTGTAGTTTAAGAGTAATTGAATGATAAAATATCCCCCTCCCGCCCCTTTTACTGTGGTGGTGTCCAGATGGCTTGCAAAGAGGGACAATTTTCAATTAGCATAAGGGAAACACCTGTCAAGGGGGGCAGGGCTTTCATTGTTCTCACAGTAAGAAGATTGTCCCTTGCTGTGAGCTGTCTAGTCTGTGGACCAGATTCTACATCTGAGGGGAGGTGGCTTACACTAGGTAAAAGGGGCGGGAGGGGGAAACTTTATCATTCAATTACTCTTGAACCACAACTCTGACAGTATTGAAATAACACTATCTATGGCTCAGATACTATGAAGATTAATTGGAGCTGCTGTTTTTGTGAAACAATACTTTAAAGGGATAGTAATACTTCATTTTAACTTTATTTTATTTTGTAGGCATTAAAAAAACATGAAGAATGATATAAGTCTTATGTCTCAAACCTTTATGGTTTAAAAGATATTCACAAGCAAAGTTTCCCCCTCCCGCCCCTTTTTCCTAGTGTAAGCCATCTCTTCTCAGATGTGAATCTGGTTGTAAGACCAGACAGATAACAGCAGGGGGCAATCTTCTTTGTATGAAAAGAATGAAAGTCCTGACCCCCCTTGACAAGTTTTTCAGCTGTTCCCTTATCTTAATTGAAGATTGTCCCTCTCTGCAGTCTACCTGGGCACCTCCCTTCTGAGCTGGCTGAACAGGGGGGGGGATACTTTGCTTGTGAATATCTCTTAAACCATAAAGGTTTGAGAGATAAGACTTTTATCATTCTTCGTGTTTTTTTAATGCCTACAAAATAAAATAAAGATAAAACGAAGTATTACTATCCCTTTAAAGGCTGATATATTAAGAAGAAGTGGGTCAGTTCAGGAGCAAGCCAACTGCCATCTACCACAGGGCAGAACAATTACAGTTAAATTTAGGGTATAATATACACCTTTTCCGTTTTAGGTGCAGTGGGAGGTGCATATTAAACACAAGTAAAATAACCAAAATAACCCCCCCCCATTATCTGTGTTTCTCTCTATCTACCTCAATCTCTCTTTGCCCTCCCCTTCCCTCTTTCTGTCAATAGAGATCTGTCTAGTGGGTGGTATGTTTGAATTTGCCACATGATTCCATGGGTAAGTCTTGTGTTGTTCCAGGTCCTGGCAGGAATTTTCTTTCAAAGCACTTTGAATGAATAGACTTTGTTAGTGTGAGTGGGGGAGTGGAGCCTTTTTATATGATTGATGTAAGTCCTGGATGGCCTTGCTCATCTAACCTTATATGATATGCCTATTTTCTATGATGCTTATTCATCATAGTCCTTAATGACTTTACATTATGTCTATGTACTTTCATGCTTTTGTTACATGTTTTATACTGTGTATTTTATCTGCATTTGATTTATAATGTGCAGTGTTTTGCCATGTTTGTTCTTCTAATCCATTGACTTTTTGCCGTTTACAGTGCGTACACAACTGCTTCTCATACCTCATGTTCAAGATCATGGCAGCAATGTGTCTGTGGGCATCTCAACACCCCATCGCCTATCTGCTCCACCAGGAGGAGTACTTCCTTCATTAACATTTTAGGAGTTTGGATGCTGAGCTCGAATTGAAAGTTCTACCACCCATCACTTTAGGACCTTCAGTTCCCTTGTCTTTGGAGGATGAAAGCTATAGGGTTAGTCTCACAATTCTATCCCAGTTTCTTAGCAACACACTATAATGGCGCCTCTCTACTCAGGTGACCGTATGATTTTCTGGCAAGTTACAATTATGGTAAAATCAATCCTGTTAGTCACATACATTGTACTTTAATACATTTAACATTCTTAGTCCACTACTGAAGTAATGGTAGAAGGGACGTCTGACTCCCTCAATATATTCTCTATTCCTGACATGGGCCTATCACGGGGTACCTTGCATAAGGTAACCTTTTATAAGACCGTTCCTTAAGCTCAGTTTGTTTGGCATGCAGTTAGGCTTTCTGTTTCTATCTTGCTATTTTTGAGCTCCTTTTTTCATGTTTTGGAGACCATGTCAATATCCAAAGAATTACAAGCCAAGTCTTGGAGTAGATGTCAATTTTAAGGTGGGCAAATCCATCTCTGTTTTTTCAAAGGTGCAGACATGCAATGCACCTTAATCCAGAAGGTATTTTGTGCTACTTGTATTTCTACTCCAGCTACTATTTCTGCCTCTGCAACTCAGTGTCTGCCATCTGCCTCTTAGACAGAATCTGAATGGGCTAAGAGACTACCCCAGTTATTTAGTGTTCTACCAGACTCTATTTACAAGATTTTGAACAAATAGGTGGCTAACCCTTCTTGCCCAGCTCGGAAGAGAGCAGCCTCTTAAAGCTCAGAAAAGAACACAAACTGTACATTTCTATGGACAAACAATTTATTTTTGAAGAAAGCAAAATGTCTTCAAAATGTTAGGGGTCATATACACATTCTTATCAGTGTCTGAGTCAGATCCATCTGAACAACAATAGTCTGATAAAATGAATTCCTCATCATACACCGATCCTTCATGTTTCTGATGAACAGCAATCAGAAGATTCAAATAAAAAAGTATTTAAGAAAAAGTACAGGAGCAACTGGATCAGGTTATTTTTGATGAATGGAAAAATCCAGAATGTAAATAGAGCATTCCTAAGAAGTATGTTGTTCCATTAGTTTATATGGATGTACCAGTAACTACGTTTTCAAGACATACAGCCCTGCCAGTTCAAGATGCAGCAGCTTTCAAAGAGCCATCTGAAAGATGAATGTTGCTAAAGATGTTTTTTTTCTGGATCAGGTTAATTTTTTAGACTCTCCTTTTCAGCAGCCTGGCCAGCAGAGTCATGGAGTCTTAGGTAGATCAATTCACGTAAACTGTACAAGAAGACACTACAAAAGATGACATTTTAAGACTGGCCGCTGTGATATGAGAAGCTAAGTACTTCAGTATTGTTACAATACTTTTGGTAGCCATTATAACAGCCAGATGCTCAGCTATATCCATTGTGGCTCATAGGTCATTATGGCTGAAGAACTTAACAGAGGATTTTTCGTCTAAGAAATATTTTGAACATTCTATTTTCAGTGAAGTTTTTGTTTGGCAATTAACAAGAGACAATCATCAGACAAGGCCAAGGCTCCTTTCCCAGCCTTTGGATCCTTTGTTATTGCTCAAAAGACACTGAGATTACAAGAGGAGGCTAAAATTAGTAGAGAGAACAAGGGAGAGACCGACACAGTGAGACCAGATATGCATTCCATATATGAGAGCGAGGCCAAAAAATGGACTGGACTATTTTTTAGTGGGTTTTGGATTTGCAGAGGATAGGACTCAGACACAGTGAGTCACATGTATATGGCTTGACACCCTGAAAACTATACCCTTTGGGAAATCAAGTAAGCAAGCATACCAGTTTTGGATTTTTTGACTTGATTCTGAATTGTTGGATACTTATTTGATGTGCTCAGAGCAACAGGTTATTGGTGTAAGGCACCAGTTCTTACTCCATGTCACTTCACAGACTATTCCACTCTTTACAGACTTAAAGAATATTATTTGCACTGTCTTCCCCCTTCCACACTGAGCAATGATCCCAGGGTACTTCAGATAGCTTGAAAATGGCCACGTTGAGCATGGCATTATACTTTCATTAATCTGTCAATATCAGAGTCATGGAGTCTGCCAATGATCCCAGATCCACTCTTTCAGCATCTGAACCTGCCTCCCAATCCAGTAAATCTAGCCTTAGCAACTTGGAAATTGAAGCCACATTAGTATAACAAATAGTTTGAAAGCCAGAAAATGGCTTCTTCTAAGATCAAGCATAGAAGCTGGAAACATATATCAATATATGTGTGCAGCAACCACTGGGAAAGCAAAACTTAAAGCTGCCTCTCCTATTGGCTTTTCTTCAAGCAGGATTGGAAAGAGTAATGAAACTTAGTTCATTCATAGTTCAAATCTCAGCTTTTTCGGTTTTCTTTCAAAGAAAAATAGCATATATTCCAGACATTAAGACATTACTATAAGGTATTATGCACATGATACCTCCCTATAAGAATCCAGCTCCTCCCTGGGATCTGAATTTGTTTTTAGAGGTTTTATAATAAGAGCCATTTGAACCATCATCTTTGGCATCCCTCAGATATATCACTTGCAGCTGTATGCTATACTAAACGAGTTAAACAAGATAAAGTGATTTTATGAACTATACCTGAATTTCAGCAGTTGTTGTCCTTGAATAAACTTCTTCCACTTGGTTTAGTATTTATTGTTGAGTTTTTTGCTGCTGTACTCCCTTCAAGCTTTCATGCTAACATGTGGCTCCTATGTGAGGTCATCTTTCGTAGGGGTAGATGGGCACTCCACTCTTCTCCAAATCTGTCTGAGTGTTCTGCAAGTCCAAAAACATATAGGTAGTGGTATCATAAAAATTATGATATCAGAGCAGGCACTCGCAAGTCCTGTGAGCGTCTGCTTTGATTTAATAATTTTTTCTATCAATCTTGATAAAAACCAAAGGTAGGGCCAAATTATTAATGAGTTAAATCAACATCTGTTTTCATCCCACAAAGTCCCATGAGTGTAATCTGTCTACATGGATTTATCTCTCTCTCTCTCTCTCTCTCTCTCTCTCTCTCTCTCTCTCTCTCTCTATATATATATATATATATATATATATATATATATATATATATCAGGGCTTAAAAGTTGATGTCCTTTGCTACTAGCCAGACCTGAAAAGTTACTCGCCACTGCAAGCCAGAAGTCTGAACCCTAAGGGAACTCAAACTGTCAAACACAGTCTTGCAAAAAGGCCAAGACCATAGGCAGATCAAATTCCTGAGACAGGTCCTTGTCAGCACACCAAGATAGAAAGGTCGACCAGACACGGTGGTAGATCTTGGAAGAAACAGGTTTGCGGGCACTGAGCATAGTAGCCAGCACCCCAGAAGAAAAACCCTTTCTTCTTCAATATTGAGGATTCAACTTCCAAGCCGTCAAAGTTAGTCAGTGAACATCCTCCTTCCACAGGTAGCCCTGCAGAAGAAGATCCAGACGGCAAGGGACCCGGAATGGCTCCGCCACTAACAGAACCAGAAGCTCCGGAAACCAAGCTTGGTGAGGCCAGTACGGAGCAATAAGAATGACTGGACAGCGTACCAGTCGTAATTTCCGTAACACCCTGTGCAACATTGGGTGGGGAGGAAAGATGTAGGCCAGAGGAAATAACCAAGGAATGGGCATTGCATCCACCACCATGGCTAGAGGGTCCCTCCACCGAGAGCAGAACCTCAGAACCTTCCTGTTGTGTCTTGTTGCCATCAGGTCGATGTAAGGAAGACCCCACTTCTGAACAATGAGGGTGAACACCTCTGGGTGCAGCTTCCACTCTTCGCTGTCCACTGTGTGTCGACTGGGGAAGTCTGCCATGACGTTGTCTACGCCACGAATGTGCACTGCAGGTATGGCAGGAACGTGTTCTTCTGCCCAAGACAAAATAGCCTTGTCCTCTAACCAAGCAGCGAGACTCCTTGTTCCGCCCTGTTTGTTGATGTAAGCCATGGCCATGGCATTGTTGGACTGTGCCCGGACTGAATAGTCTTCCAGCTGAGATGTCCAATGACGAAGGGCATGAAATATTGTGCAAAGCTCCAACACGTCAATGGGAAGGAGAGATTTCTCCGGGGGCCACCGACCCTGAGCACTGAGGTGACCCAGGACCGCTCCCCAGCCACAGAGGCTGGAATCCGTCATCATCGTGGTCCAGAAGGATACCAGGAAGGACTTTCCTTTCAGCAGATTGGAGAGGTCGAGCAACCATGACAAACTCAGTTCGGCATGAAGAGGGAGGGACACTGACATCTTCAGAAGGTCCGGCTGACCCCTGCACACCTGGATCACAAACCTATGGAGTTCCCTGGTGTGCTCCATGGCAAATGGGACCACTTTTATGGTGGAGATGAATTTCCCCACTAGAGAGGACAGCTTCTTGGCTGGAACTGGATCTTGAGCCAGAACCGCAGAAACCCTGTGGGCGATCTGGTGAGCTACCTCGTCCGTGAGAAACACCATGCTCTTCTGAGTGTCAAAGAGAAGGCCCAGGAAGACCAGAAGCTAGGATGGGACAGGATCTGACTTGTCCATGTTGATGATCCACCCGTGATGGTTGAGAGAGTGAATGCATTGCAGAGAGGGCTTTCAGAAGCAGGTAGTCCATATATGGAGTAACTCTGATGCCGTCCCGGTGGAGGACGGACACTAAGACTCCCAGGACATGGTTGAAAACTCGAGGAGCTGTAGCCAGACCAAAGGGAAGAGCTAAAAACTGAAAATGCCCTTGGTCGCAGGCAAATCTGAGATACTACCGGTTCTCTGGATGAATGGGAATGTGTAAGATGCATCCTGAAGATCCAGAGATGCAAGGAATTCCCCTGAGGACATAGCAGCAATCACCGTCCATAGAGACTCTTGGTTATAATGGGACCGGATCACAAAGGAATTGAGATCCTTCAAATCCAAAATGGGGTGACAACCGCCGTCCTTTTTGGAGACCACAAAGAGGTTTGACTAAAAACCCATACCTTTGTCCTGAACTGGAACCGGCTCTAGAACATCCTTGTCCAGAAGAGCCTGAATAGCGCCGTTGAACAGCCGGCTTTTCTCCGCGCCCTGAGGCGTATGAGAAGAAAAGAAGCGAAAGGGAGGAAGAGAAACAAAAGGGATCATGTACCCTTCCGTAACCACCTGTAAAACCCACTGGTCCACCACTGAATCCTCCCAGATGCTGTGGTAGTGCAGCAGATGACCACCCAAAGCAGAGTGGGGACCTGGGTTCGGTAAGTCATGCCGAAGAAGGCTTGGAAGCCTTGGGCTTGAAGGGGACCTTGGGCTTCCTTTGCTGTTTGGGCTTAGAGGAGGCACGCGGAACTGAGGGAACCATCTGGTTCGCCAGACGTGTCTCAGTCTGAAAGGAACAAAAATACCGACTAGGCTTAAGCGGTGTTTTCTTCCTGGGGACCAAGGGTAGAAGTGTACTCTTACACCCAGTGGCCTCACTGATCAGATCTTTAAGATCTGGCCGAAACAAAGAAGTACCTTGAAAAGGTAAGGAGAGCAATGCTTTCTTGGAAGCAGTGTCAGCAGACCAGATCTTGAGTCAAAGAGCCCGTCTGGCAACCACAGACATGGTGGAAACCCTAGCCAGTAAACGGATGGCATCAAACAAGGCAGCTGAAACATAGTGCTGGATGAATGGATGAATGCTCAGAAATGTTGGCAAGAAGGCGCAACATATCCGAAGTAGGAGCACCCTGATGGACAGCCTGGGTGAGCTGTTCAGTCCAGACTGCAATGGCCCAGTTCACCCATGTTGCAGCGAATGCTGGATGCATGGCATTACCAGCAGTGGCAAAAATGGACTTGAGGGAGACCTAAAGTTTCAGTCCAGTCCTTCAGAGTGGACGCATCAGAAAATGGCAAGGCAGTAGACTTAGATAGCCTGGAGATAGGAACATACACTTTGGGAGGATGAACCCACTGAGCAACGCTGCCTCAAAGAAGGGATAAAGCTTGGCAAATTTCTTGGACACCGAAGGTTTCTTGTCCAGAGATTTCCACTCTTTAGACACAAGGCGGTCAAGAGTGGGGTTAGGTGGAAAGCAAGTAAGGGGCTTTTTAGGCTCCTGAAACACATCAGAGGGATCAGAACGAACCTCCTGAACTAAGGGAATGTTAAGGGTATGCAAAACAGCCCTGATCAGGCCCTCAGCCGAGGGCTCAGGATCAGCCTCAAAAGGATCCCCAAAAAACTGAGAGGAGCCCACAGCAACATCTGAATCCACCAGCAGTTCCTCCTCAGAGAAATCTGATACATCAGGTACTCCCTGTGGTTTTGGTAGGGAAGACTTGACAGAGGAAATGGTCTGCCAAAAATGGAAGACACCCTGTAACTTGGATGGAATGAGTTGCAATGTAGACCTAAGGTCCCAGGTAGCAGCCTTGAACTCTTGCCCCCAAACTGGCTCTAATGCATAGCCGGAGGTCCCTGGGAGACTCTCAGGGACCTCAGAACATGCTGGGCATAAATGACCTGAGAATTCTCTAGGTAACCCTGAATGACAGGAAGAGCAATGCGCAGTGGGGGATACAGGAACCCCAGCATCCTTAGTCTTAGGTCTGGCCCCAAGCTCCAACAGTATAGGCATTCTCACAGTGTCAAATAACCTTACAGTATAAGAAATCACCCACGTACAGTGTGTAGGATTAAGGTTATACCCCAGAAATTGCTAAAATAGACTTATCTGGCAGGCGAAGGGTTAATCAGCAGAGGAGAGGAGAGTCCAAGCTATGCGTAGGATATTCATTCTGGAAATGGCACAAAATGGCTGCTGCGGCAGGAGCCAATCAGAAACTAAAGCGTGAAGCAAGCGCTCATGGGAAATGTATTTTACCCAGAAAAGATACACAAACAGTGCCCAAAGCTCCCTGAGCCCCCAACACACTGGAAGCATGAACCAGATGATAGAGCTAGGGCAGACAAGAAAAATGAGCCATCTCTGAAGTCACTAGGTTAAGCTGTTGCAGAGATATGTCCCAAACTGTACAGTCCCATAGGAGTGAATGGAGCAATGGCACCTATGCGGTAAAGCGCTCCGGAACTCAAATTTTACAAAATTGAAACAGTAAAATATAAATGCATGAAACATCACAAGAACATGTTAGGATACCCAAAAAACACTGAACCAGTAGGAAAAGTGTCAGAAACCCCCCAAAAGATGCAAAACCAGCAACTAAAGGGTTAAAGTACCACATAAACCTGTTCCAAAACACCCAACAGACATACAGATAGCCCCAATGAGTGCGCAACAGGAACTCCAAAGGTAAACTCCCTGTACGGAGGGGCACTGTGGGACATGTGGACCTGCAGCACTTAAAGGGTTGCTCACCTTTCCTGCAGATCTTCTGTCTTCAGACTACCATGTATTAAGAAGCAACCTTGGTGGGCAACTCCTGAGGAAAGAACTTGTAGACAAGATTTCCCCCCCAGGGCTTAAGGTCCACAAAAAGCACCGGCTTACTGAGCTAGCCATATCTAAGAGCGTTGTCAGTTATGGTAATCCGCCTAATGGTGGTATTCCATTTCTAACAGAAAAATAAAAACATTTTAAAACTATAGCAGAACTGTTCTCTTGCCTGTGTCTTCACCAAGGAACAAATCTTTCTGGAGCTGGTTGGCTAGCTGCAGCCAAGGAGGAAAGGTAGGCTCTACTCCCTGCATACAATTCTAGAATTGTTCTTGCCTACAATTAAAGGGGCGGATCGCCTACCCGAAGTTACCAGTAACCTGTATTGGACTACAGAGAAACATAAATCATATCCCAAATTGCCACACCACCCTGGTTTCGAATCACTGGCTTAAAGGTATAGAAATGGTTCACACAAACTGAAGCTCCAATTAATCTTCATAGTATTTGGAGCTGCTTTTATTGTGAAACATTACTATGTCTTTAACCCCTTGGACACTGAAGATGCCATAACGTATTGTTTTGCAAAGCAGCTGAGTCATCTTTAGCAGTTAAAGAAGCAGTGTTTTTTTTTTCTTTTTTATCAAAATGAAACCCAAAACACATAAATGCTATATGGATATTCCAGTTAAATAAAAAAGGATATTCCAAATGCTGGAGGAATGTGTTGTGTACCCCTCTGGCACTCAAAGGGTTAAACAAACTGTTGACAACAGCTCCAACTGGTGTCCAAAAAGCAATTCTTTTTTAAAGGGATAGTAATGGATGTCAATAAATGCAGCTCTGATTAATGCTCATGCGTTATAGTTCATGTACGGACCTGACCTGTTGGTGTGTCCCAAGGACTGAAATTGAGAATCACCATTCAAGCTATACTATAGAGCACAGTATTAAAGGGATAGTAACAGATGCCAATAAATGCAGCTCAGATGAATGCTCATACGTTGCAATTCATGTAGAGCTGTATTCAGAGGTGTAACTAGAAGCCACCGGGCTCTGTTGCAAAAGTTGCCTTGGGCCCTCCCCAACCACACTGCCCCCCACCACCACCTTGGCCCCCCATTCGCCATCTCCACTGAATACCCCCCCACCATCTCCACATTGACCCCATCACCTCCATATTGCCCCCAATCTCCACATTCCCCTCACTTTGCCCCCCCTAGTGTCTGTTTCCTACCTCCCTGGTGGTCCAGCGGCGTTGCCGGAGAGGTCTGTGCCTCCTTCTGTTCGATCTCCCGTGCGGTCTTCTCTTCAGTAATGCAGAGCGCTGGGAGATGATGTCATCTCCCAGTGCTCTGCATTACTTAAAAGCCAAAGAGGGAGCTCAGCTGCTAGAGGTCTGTCCTGAAGAAGGCACAGACCTCAGCATGTTGCTGGAGCTGGGCAGTGGGTCACAGGGGGCGGCCAGGCCCCTGCAGTGATGGGCCTAGGTCGCAGGTGCCACCCCTATTGTTAAGCCACTGGCTGTATTTCAATTATGTCCGACTTTTAGTTCAAAAGCAATTCAATTTTAAAGAGTCCCCCTCCCGCCCCTTTTACCTTTTGTCTGCGCCTCCCCACACATGTGGAATCCGATCACTTGACGGGACAGCTCACAGCGGAGGACAATCTTCTTGCTGTGAGCATAAGGAAAACCCTGCCCCCCTTCACGAAGGAGAGTAAGATTTTCATTATGCTGTCTGAAGATAGTCCCTCTATGCACGCTGTCCGAACTGGCTAGGGAAGCGCATTACATGGGTAAAAGGGGTGGGAGGGAATACTTTTTAACTACAAGTCAGACACTATTGAACTATAACATATGAGCATTATTCGGAGCTGAACTTATAGGCATCCATTACTATTCCTTTAATGCACTCTATGGTAGAGCTTGAACAGTGATTCTCAGCTCCAGTCCTTGGAACACACAGAGAGGTCAGGTCCGTAAGTATGCCCCTTATAAAGGGATAGTAACAATTAATATGTAGTAAAAATTATATTGTAGAGTTTAAGCTCCTGAGTAAAAACAAGCATACTCCCACTGTTGAGAGGTGTTTTATTTAAGTTATTGCAGCTCAAATGTGATATTTTTAGGTGCAGTATGTCAATGTGCTGAAGTGGCAATGTTGCTACACCAGTCTATGGGCAGCTATGGTCAGTTGCCCATAAAACTCCATAGGATGGTGTAGCAACACCTACATTGTAACATTCCGACCACTTAGATAGTGCACCTAAAAAAATACAAGTCTGAGCTGCAATAACTCTTGAATAAAACACCTCTCAGCAGTGGGAGAATCTTTGTTTTATTTAGGAGAATAAACCTTAGAGTACATATTTTTTTTTACATATTAAGTGTTACTATCCCTTTAAGCACAGGTAGTGCAATCAAAATGACTGAGCCACTGATTACCTACCTGTGTACCAGCAGCGGGTGTATTGAAAACATTACCTGTTGGTGTGTCCTGAAGACTAATGTTGAGAATCCCTGAGTTTGAGTCTTAGACTATGGCTTCCTTAGTAAGTTATTGGAACAGCACCCTGTAGTAAGCACAACAGAAATTTGAGGTTTAATGAATAAATAACAGATGTGAGCTATAATAACATTTGAATGAAACATCTCCCAACTTTAGGGGTATACTAATTTTGCTCAGCAGGAAAGTCCCATAAAATGTTTTTGCTTTATTATATCTATCCATTGATCTATCAATCTATCTGTCTGTCTGTCTGTCTGACCTGTCTTGTTTTGTTGAATCAACTCTTGGAGTGCTGTCTCATCCTTGGAGCTTCCAGGCTGAGTGTATTTGTGTATTTTATATGTATGCAATTATCCCCCTTCACTGTTATTTATTTATTGCAATATTTACGTGTGCCGCAGTTTCTGCAACATTGCATGGATTTATATATATATATATATATATATATATATATATATATATATATTTATATATACCACTGATGGGAGTTAATTTATTTGATTAATGAAAGTTATTTAACCCGATCCCACCCACGGACTTACATCTACGTCCTCACCGGATGTCCCAGGAGGACAGAGGACATTCATGTACGTCCCGGAAGTCATTCGATAGAATGGCAAAAAAAAAAAAAAAAAAAACATCGTCAAGTGCCGGCCGCGTGAGCGCTCGGCCGGTCACTAAAGGGTTAAACTGTCTCAAAAATGTGTAGATGTTGTCACATTCAAAGAAGGACTCTAGTCACTGGCTCAAATCTCTCAAAGGATGCAATAGAACAATAATCTGGACACCAGGTAATTATCTGGGCAGGGGGCACCTTTGTTTAAAAGAAAACCACTATTTGAACTATAATAACATTTGAACAAAGCAGTTCCCAGCACTGGAAATACCTCACTCAGCAGGAAAAATCCAGCAGTGTACTGTTTACATAATACAATTTTACTGCTCTTTTAAATGTCCCTGTTGCTGAGATCCCGATGTTCTAGCGAACTATTTCAGTGCTGACCAATTAAATTTCTGTGTACCTTCATGCTGAAGTAAGCGGCTTTATGCTAAATAGACTCTTGGGGGATTTTTTTCATGTAGCTAACCTTTACTTGTTTTAAGAATAGGTTTAAGTGGAGGTTTCTTAAAGGGAAACTAAATAGCGGCAACAAGTATATATATTCCTATGCTATGGCTCCTTAGGGGAGATTCACTAAGTGGTGATAAAGCAATGATAAAGTGGAGATGACTTCTCCAGATTATCACTTCTCCAGTGATATTCTATGGAGCCTATGCAATACGGTTCTAGAGATAACATCTTAAATCAGTCATGGATCTCAGGTTCATGGAGACGGACATGAAATTTGCTAGCAGGGCGCCGAGACACAAACTCCATCTACTGCACATGGCAATCTTAACCCTTTAAGGACCAAAGGGGTCTCCAACACATTTCTTTTCAAAATGTCCCACACCCCTCTGGCCTATAAAGGGATAGTAATGTTTCACAATAAAAGCAGCTCCATTTAACCTTCATAGTATTTGGGCCTTGGAGAGTGTTATTTCAATACTATCAGAGTTGTAGTTCAAGAGTAATTGAATGATAAAGTATCCCCCTCCCGCCCCTTTTACTGATGTAACACTGCTCACCTCAGAGCAACAAGACTGTCCAGGTGGATTGCAGAGAGAGACAATCTTCAGTGAGCATAAGGGAAAAACCTGAAAAAACTGTCAAGGGGGGAAGGGCTTTCATTGTTCTCACAGAAAGAAGATTGTCCCTTGCTGTGAGCTGTCTGGTTCCAGGACAAGATTCAACATCTGAGGGGAGGGGGTTTACACTAGGTAAAAGGGACGGGAGGGAGAAACTTTATCATTCAATTGCTCTTGAACTACAACTCTGACAGTATTGAAATAACACTCTCTATGGCTCAAATACCATGAAGATTAATTGGAGCTTCTGTTTTTGTGAAATATTACCATCTCTTTAAGACAGTGATTCTAAACCAGGATGGTGTGGACTTCTCGGAAGTCCACTCAGGTTGCTCCTGAATCTTGACTCTCGTATATATATTTATAGAAATTGTTATGTAAAATCAGCTTGTTTTTGTTATGTGATTTATGTATTTACACCCTCATTACATACTTGACAAATGAACTATAAAATGTTAGGCGTGCCTCAAAAATTTCAGACTGCATGTTAGGTTCATGGAGATGGACATGAAATTTGCTAGCAGGGCCACAGGACACAAACTCCATCTACTGCACATGGCAGTCTTAACCCTTTAAGTACCAAAGGGGTCTCCAACACATTTCCTTCCAAAGTGTCCCACACCCCTCTGGCCTTTAAAAGGATAGTAATGTTTCACAATAAAAGCAGCTCCAATTACTTTTCATAGTATTTGGGCCATGGACAGTTATTTCAATACTGTCAGAGTTGTAGTTCAAGAGTAATTGACTGTTGAAGTATCCCCCTCCCGTCTCTTTTACTGATGTAACACTGCTCACCTCAGAGAAGCAAGACTGTCCAGATGGATCTCAGAGAGGGACAATTTTCAGTGAGCATAAGGAAAAACCTGAAACACCTGTCAATGGGGGCAGGATTTTCCTTATGCTCACAGTAAGAAGATTGTCCCTTGCTGTGAGCTGTCTGGTCCCAGGACCAAATTCCACATCTGAGGGGAGGTGGCTTACACTAGGTAAATGGGGTTGGAGGGGGATACTTTATCATTCAATTAGTATTGAACTACAGCTCTGACAGTATGGAAATATCACTCTCCATGACCCAAATACTGTGAAGATTAATCGGAGCTGCTGTTTTTGTGAAACACTACTATCCCTTTAAAATGTTACGTGGGCTCATGCACAATGTCTAATTCCGTTTTTCAAAAAGTGCCAGAAACTGTCATGTCCGCCTCCGTGGAGGCGGACATGACTTTCTGGCACTTTGTGAAAAACTGAATTAGACATTGTGCAAAGAGTTAACCCGTTAAGGACCACTGACGTGCCAGGACCGTCAAGGCGGTCTGGCACTTAAGGACCAATGATGGTCCTTGCACTGCATGGAGTTCAGGGCTCCTGGCGCAGCTGCACGCCGCTCCGGAAGCCCTGAACCAGAAGTAATAATAATAAAAAAAAGTCCAGTGGTCCTCAAGTGATGGCCGCGCATGCCAGTCCTTAAGGGGTTAAACACAGCAGTTGTTACAAACATATTACAATAGCAGTTTCAACTACCACAATACAGGTATCATTCTATGTACCCATACAGCTGTATGTCATTTTCTGTTACCAACACTTACTGCTACTCTGTAGAGTCTCCTAGTAACAGAATTATTTTACATACACAAAATGGACATTGTAATACCTGCTTTCTTTAATATAACATTCTTGTTGACAAGTGGTGTTTTTCCATTCATTTCCTGTAAAAAGTCAGAGTTAGTTGCTTTCTTATGGAATGCATTGTAAAGTTGCATTTTTTGGACACTAGTTGGAGCTGTTGATTAAAAAAAAAAAGTTTGAGCTGTTATATCTTTAGAATTAATAATATCCTGCATTGTGAATACCATTGTTTTAATTGTCAAGAAAACCTAATAACATTTTTTGTAATGACATTTCACTGATCTATTAACCCCTTAAAGGGGAACTTGCACCTTTTTTTAAGTTGCTTATAAGAATGTGCAGGGCGGGATTTCCCTATAGGCAGACTAGGCAACTGCCTAGAGCGCCACATTTTTTGGGGCCATACTCATATTCTCTGTTGTGGATGTGGCCAGAGCAATTTCAATGCCCCTGCAACAGTTTTGTATCACTTTAAGGGCTGTTATTTAACCCTTTGGATGCTAGCGCTCTCCCTAGCAACTAAGGGGTTAAAGATTTTTTTTTTGGTTTTTGTTTTGCTTGTTATGGAACAGGGGTGGAGTCATGTTAGAAGTAGGGTATATGGCCAAGGGCGGGGCTAAGGTCACTTAGAGTGCCTTGCCAAGGGGCGCCTGGGATGTAAATCCAGTCGTGAAAATGTTAAGATTGTTTCCCTTTAAAGGCATCTGTAACTGATCATACAATAGCTGCACATTAGTTAAGGGGAATATTGTAGTAGGAATGCAAAAGGAAAAAAAAACAATAAGAGATAATTCTGCTCAGACTACTCTCACTGACCAAAGCTTTGGAGAGATAAACAGGCTGTCAGCTTGCTGGGAAGGACATTTTTAACTTGTTTCAGTTAGTCAGAAAGGTCAGATGCATCACTTAAAAAGTATATAGAAATCAATAGGATCTGCAAACAAGCAATTAGGCTTTTTAAAGTTGAAAATGAGAAAAGAATTGAAAAGACATCAAGTTAAATCCTAAAATTTTCAACAAGAATATAAAGAGCAAAAAGATAAAGGTCAATATTGGGTGAAATAATTACTCAGCTAAGGTGATGGCTGATACTTTAAATATATTATTTTATTCTGAATATACAAAGGAAGCATCAGTGACAGGCTTTAGGCATACTAAGAGAAGCATACATTTCCTCCAACTTGTACATGGCTTTCCAAGGACAGAGTCCAAATGAGAATGGAAAATGTTTGGGTGAATAAAACACCTTGGGGGGAATATACATTAAAGGAGCAGTAAACTTTTTTTATGAAAAAATATATATTGTAGGGATTTTCCTATTGAGTAAAATAAGGCTACTCCCACTTCTGAGAGATTTATATTTCCAGAGTTATTACAGTTTAAACCCATGTTTTTTTTACATTAGCAGTGCCCTCTATTGGTCAAATTCTAATTAGATTTCCTGTTAGATTCTAATGGAGAGGAAAGTCAGAAAAGTCAGAGACATACAGTTCTCCATAGAATGTGATAGACACTGCCTGTCACTTCCTGTCAGTTAGAACTATCAGGAAGTAAACACAGTAAATTCACTTCCTGATTATTTAAACTGCTATAATTTTTGAATAAAACATCTGACAGCGGTGGGAGTGACCTTGTTTTATTCAGCAGGAAATGCTCTGTAAAATATGTGTTTTCATAAAAAAAAGTTTACTGCTCCTTTAAGGTCTATACAATGGCAAAGTGTGTCTGGTGATGTGTGGCAGTCACTTTGCCATATGCAATAAGAATTATCTTTGCATGGGGAGGGGGAGATACTTTAATCATTAGGATGGAGGGTTGGTATAATGTTGGGGATGTATTAGGAATGGCACATTGGGGAGCAAAGGAGATGCGCTCAGACTTCAGCACCAAGACCATCACCAGCATGTTGTTTGCCTTGCAGAGTGTAGCAGAGTCTTCTGTTAACATGAATCAGCTGATCATCGGATAGTTCACTGTGGACTTGAATCAGCTGATCAGCCAATTCAGGTAAATACAGAACTAGAATGACAGCTGTTAAAACAGCTGCTATGCCAGTTTTGTGTGCATTTTATTAATCTGTGAAGCGGGGCAGATAATTATTTATGTTGTAACACTTTATATCCCACATGGTGTGTACTACTTATTGCAGAGCAATAAATTGCACATCCCTATGACACTTAAAGGGATAGTAATACTTAAAATGTAAAAAAAAAATATGTTGTAGGGTTTATCCCCCTGAGTAAAACAAGAGTACCCCACTGCTGAAAGGAGTTTCATTCAAAAGTTATTAATTTTCAAAGTTGAATTTTTTAGGTGCAAAATCACAGTGGCCTGAAATTGTACAGTGGCGCTGTTGCTGCATGATCCTATGGACAGCTCTGGTCCCGGGACCATAAATCTCCATAGGAAGGTGTAGCAACAGCGCCACTGTACAGTTTCAGGCCACTGTGATATTGCACCTAAAAAATTAAACTTTGAAAATTAATAACTTTTGAATGAAACACCTTTCAGCAGTGGGAGTACTCTTGTTTTACTCAGGGGGATAAACCCTACAACATATTTTTTTTTTACATTTTTAAGTATTACTGTCCCTTTAAAGGGCTAATGGAGGGCAGCTGCTGTCATAGAATCAGAAGGATAGCTTCTGCAGTTTTGAATTTGGAGACTTCCCAGTCTCACATAGAGAGGGACAGTCTTGGAAGGCTCATTCTATGGGATGTGACTTCTTATAGCAGTGGTATGAGTCTACTGATCCTGATGGATGGGTTACTGGATGCAGGGTGGATATCCCATCTAACCATCACCTGGATTATTCGAGCGTACCTCGATAACCGTGACTGGATTAATTGAGATGCTATTGGAACCTTTCATCCATGTAATTTTTAGTATACAATATCTATATCTGATTAAGTGACTAGAAGCTACTTGTGAATTCCACTCTCTTATTTTGCTTTATCCCTCACATATCCATTTAATCTAGTGGCTAGACGTATATTATCTGTGTGTGCTTTGTCTTTTCATGTTTTTCATATTTTGAGTGTCTGGCTTCTCTATCTGGGTGTGATAGAACTGCACTAATTTGCTACATAGTCCAGTTGGTGTCCTTGATTTATCTATTGTGAGACATCCTTATGACTGAACAAGAATTGGACTGACCTTTGGGATTTATATAAAGACTTTTTGGGACTATCTTGGAGACTGTCACTCGTTAGATGTCTTTAATTCAGAGCTGGATCATTCATTAGACACCCAGCTTAGAGATGGGTGAAAGTTGGGGGGCTCTGCCCCACTGAACTGTGAGGACAATTTCCCCCCAAGATCCTAGCATGTTCACATATTAGGAGCACTTGCATTAAGCAGTATGTGCCAGGACTCTTCTGTTGCCCTGGCACATGTGCAGGATGTGACTAGTAGGTCGTGTGCAGGGGGAGGCTGGCCTGGGGGGCAGAGGGGCAATTGCCCCCTGGGCCAGTCATATGTCTGGGCTGGTGGGCCACTTCCACTTGTTGCTGCAAATGTAGTTACACTACTGATACCACAGAGCTTACAACTGAAATGGAGCTACAATCCAAGTGGATCTACACTAGTAGCATAACCCATTTCACTTGGAAGTTCTATGGTATCACTAGTGCAGCTTTACTTACATTGTAAGCTCTGTAGTTGCACCAGTGTAACCCCATATCAATTGTAAGCTCTGTGGTATTGCTTGCCTTACTTTACAACACTAACCCATTGAGTGCCAGAGGGTTATGCCCGCATACCTCTCTGGCACTGAAAGGGTTAATAACAACTTTAAGATTAACAAAAAAGGGTGGACTGGGGCAGAGGGCTGGAACGATAGTAGAACTGGGCCACTTGATTGTAGTTGCCCTCCAGGCCACAAGTTGCCAGCCCTCCCCTGGTTGTGTGGCAGTGGGCAACACTGTGATAGAGCTCACTGTAAGTTAGAAGAGCTCCTCATCACCCCTCCTCACTGCCCCTCGTTTTCTCCCTCATTCGTGGTGGAAGTAGAATGGTAGAACTGGCAGGCAGAGTGAAGCCTTGAGCTGTGCAGGTAGGTAAGATTTAAAACTCTTCCTGGGATTATGTATAACAATGATTTCTTTAATCTAGTTTAAGAAAAAAAAAAAAAAAAAAAAAAAAAAAAAAAAAAAAAAAAAAAATATATATATATATATATATATATATATATATATATATATATATATATATATATATCTACTTTATTATAAGGTATTTTGTAGCTCCATTTCAGTTGTAATCTATGTGGTATCATTTTGTAGCCCCATTTCAATTATATGCTCAATATTACATTTCTAATATATATAACCAACTGGATGCCAGTGAGGTGTCCAATGCATTACTTTGCAATGCTTTGGTGACCTCTTTGGCACCCAAGGTGCCCAAGCATTCATTTTATATTTTATTAATTTGGTACAAGTACCTCTACCCACATGGGTAATGGGTAATCTTAATCTGGCTCGTCTTTACTTGATTTTGATTCTTAGGCTGATTTTTTCTTTATCTAACTTTTCATTCAGAGTCGATGAACTATTGTGACATTACATATAGACTTTGTATAATACACATACAGTATATATTCTATTGTTATTATACTATGCATTTGTAATTGTTATTGTTTCCTTATCACTGATACAGATGGGTGGGAGTTCTAAGACTGTATTTCTTTTTTCTATTGCAGTGTCACTCAGCTATTACCAGAGCCAGTTGGGCACTATCCTATATAATAATTCGCTAAAACGTGTGTAACGCCACAATCATGCGCAGTAGAGACTGCTGTGCGTGCTGTAGTCATACACAGTAGAGACTGCTGGGCGTGCTGTAGTCATACACAGTAGAGACTGCTGGGCGTGCTGTAGTCATACACAGTAGAGACTGCTGGGCGTGCTGTAGTCATGCTCAGTACAGACTGCCAGTGACGAGGCTGATACAGAGCAGGGAGCTCTGAAGGAGCATCGCGCTCTGTATCTGCCGCAGCACGGGCAGTCTCTGCTGAGCATGACTGCACCGCGACTGGCTGGCACTGTATCAGCCGTGGCGTGGGCAGTCTCTACTGTGCATGATTGCCCGCGACCGGCTGGCAGTGGCACTGTGGCCCGTGTAACGGGCTCTTCAACTAGTTACATGTAAAAATGGGTGTAGATGCACTGGATGGGAATTTCATTCTTCCTCCTTATAAATCCTTGGGAAGGCCTCATCTAGAATATGGAGTAAAGTTTAGTGCACCTCATCTTGAAAAAATATTGAACTGAAAAAGTGCACAGACGTGAAACAGAACTGATAAAGGATTTGAAAGGTTTAGCCCCTTAAGGACCAGAGGTCCAGGGAAGTTATCCTTCTGTTGCAGCTTACCTTGACTTCAGCATCATTACAGGCACGAGGCTGCAAGCATGCTGCAGGCCTCTGTTTTTTCTATTTGCTTACTGTAGTCTCCTCCTACCTACTTCCTCCCACTGAGCTGCTCCTCCTACTTCCTGTGGAGGGGTTTAAAAGGCTGACTGAGGCCTGACTCAGATGCCCTTGCGTTGTTGATCAAAGCAGTTCTGTACCTTGGGCTCTGTGTATGACCTGGCTAGTCTTACATCCATTCTAGTGCTGACCTTTAGCTTTGTCTGACTATTCTTTTGCCTAACCCCTAATAGTGGACATCCAATCTGGTGCAGACTTGTGGCTCTGGTTGACTACCTGAACTGTGTATGACCCGGCTTGTCTGACTACCCCCTCTGGTGCTGTCTAGTGGCTCTGTCTGACTATTCTTTTGTTTTTTTCCCCTGGTGATCAGACACCCAATATAGTGCGGGTCTGGGGCTCTGGTAGACTTGCATCTGACTGCAGGCGTGAGTCAGTTCACTCGTTACGTTTGATCAAGATCCTGAGTTCCTGTTCCTGCTACTGCTCCTGGTTCAAGATCCTGAGTTCCGGTTCCTGCTACTGCTCCTGGTTCCTGTTGAGACTACCAGTGGCTAAGGCCTAGTCTCCAGCAGTGTGGTCTAGCTTTGTAGCCTATTATTCCTGATAATAGTGCTTGCTGGCTGGTAACCCTCTGCTTGTTCCTGTTATTTGTTGTTCTTTCAATCCGATTGTTAATAAATTGCATTTACTGTACCGTACTGACTCCTGAACTTCTCTGGGTAACCGTGACACTTCCCTTAAGGACTGCTTTGAACCTTGCCGACATGCCGGTACATGTGGCCTGTTACGTGTACCGGTGTGCCAAGTGCAGGTCTGAGTGAGACCGACACAGTCGTGGATCAGTCAGTTTCAGACCCTGTTTTTACTCACAGCGCTCCTGCAGGAGCACTGTAAATAAAAAGTATGTGACGTTCCAGGATGGTTACCTGTCCTTAACCCTTTAAGGACCGCCGCGTGTGCTGGCACTTAAGGATTACAGAGCATTTTTTTCTCATACGACACAGGGCTCCCTGAACGGCGTGCAGCCTGATGGGTAGCCCTGAAATCCATGATGGTCCTGGCATGTCATGGGTCCTTATCACATATTGGACCCATGACGTGCCAGGACTGTCATGGGTTCTTTAAGGGGTTAAAGCAAAAACTGTGTGACTGTCCTGGCACATCACGTGTTCCTTAAGGGGTTAAGAGAGATTAGCCAAACTGGGTTTGTAACTACTAGTTACATGTATAATCAAGGCCAATACAAGGCACTATTTAGAGAAAAGAGTTGAGCAAAAAACAAGGGTCTTGTTGTGTTTAAAACAAAGGCAAGGATTTTACACTAATGGTATTAAGTCTGATGAATTGTTTGCCTCCATAGGCTATGTTGGCAGAAACTGCAGATAATTCAAATAAAGTAGTGGATACCATTTTAGTACAGAACAATATACAACATTGTGACAATTGGTTGCAATGCAGACAGGATCTTGATGGCCAACTGGCCATGTCTTCATGATTTCCCTGCTTGAGAACATGTGTGATAATCAGAGGCTCAGACATTTGAAAGGGATAGAAATGTTTCAAAATAAAAGCAGCTGCAATTAATCTTCATAGTATTTGAGCCATAGAGAGTGTTAGTTCGATACTGTCAGTGTTGTAGTTCAAGAGTAATTGAATGATAAAGTATCCCCCTCCCACCCCTTTTACCTAGTATAAACCACCTCCCCTCAGATGTGGAATCTGGTTCTGGGACCAGACAGTTCACAACAAGGGACAATCTTCTTACTGTGAGAACAATGAAAGCCCTGCCCCCCTTGACAGGTTTTTCCCTTATGCTAATTGAAGATTGTCCCTCTCTGCGAGCCATCTGGACACCACCTTGCTGCTCTGAGGTGAGCAGTGTTACATCATTAAAAGGGGCGGGAGGGGGATACTTTATCATTCAATTACTCTTGAAATACAACTCTCTCAGTATTGAAATAACATTTTCCAAGGCCCAAATACTATGAAAATTAATTGGAGCTGCTTTTATTTTGAAACATTACGATCCCTTTAATTAACCCAGAAAGGTGTGTGTGTGTGTGTTGGTGGTGTTGATGTTGGTGGTGGTTGTGGTGGGGTTTAGAGAGTTCAAGGTATGTCCTCTAAGTGTAATATCAAAGTGTGAAAAAATGTATCATATATAAAAAAGTTGACAAGTATCATTAATGGAGACAGCAATACATACAAGAGAGGAAGCTCACAAATAATGTAACAATAAATCACAGAGATAAAATAAATTGAAAAACAGGAGAACAAAGCAGAAAAAAAGAAAAACAAACAAATAAAGATCAAATACAAGAGGAATTACTACTACTACTACTATTAGCTAGGGACAGTCCTGGATAGGGGATATATATATATATATATATATATATATATATATATATATATATACAGGAAAAATCAATATTTCGGCCAGCTAGCCTGTGGAAGGCCTGGTTAGTTGGCCAAAACGTTGACAATAAATATTTGATAATTCTATATAAAAGTCCTGAGAGTGCTGCTGTGAACTACTTCTTTCCTATGACTATTGTGGCACTGCCAACACTAACTGCACTTGGTAACTTTACCCCTTATTTGACAGTGCTTCTTATCAAGCTTAATATATATATATATATATATATATATATATATATATATATATATATATAAGTTCTCTCTATCCAACATACTGTGTACAAGTGGTAATAAGCTTTGTGTCTCTTTTTCTTCTTTCTTTTTCAATTAACCCACCTGTGCATAAGCAGGGAAATTCTAAAGACATGGCCTGTTAGGTGCCCCCAAGGATAGGATTTGGAACCATTGAAATATGAAGTCAGCAAGGAATTTTTTTACTCACTTGGGGCGTGGCATAATTTGAAATGCCATTAATGGGATTTTTTTTAACTTCCTCTGGATAAACAAAAGTTGAGGTAAAAGTTGAACTAGCTGGATGCATGTCTTTTTTTAGCCACATCAACTATCTAACTTTATTTCAAGTTAGGAAATAATGGGACATTTTATCAAATGAGTCACTAGCATGGCAAGGGTAATTTTGGGTTTACTTTTAAAAGTGCAACAAAATGACACAGTTACCATGTCGCCAAAAAATGGCGACATGAGAATCTCGCACTGCATGACAATGCGAGATTCTCATGTCGTTACTGAAAGCTCACATCCCAGTCCAATCCAGCTCTGTCCCATCATGCTGCCCCAGTTCTATCCCATCAATTCCACTGCTATTTGCTAAAGTAAAGGAAATTGCCGGCCAAGATTAGTCCTTTTTTTACAATGCATCACCTAGCCCGCCGGCTGTTTGCTCTCCTTCTGTAACTAGACATCCTGAGCAGCATAATGGGAGCTGCAGTCCAACAAGTAGGTGAGGCACTGCTGCATTGTGTGTATGGAGTAAAAAGGAATAATGTTGGCCGGCAACTTCCTTTACCTTAGCAAATAGCGAAAGAGCCGGTGTAGCATGATGGGATAGAGCCAGACTGGACTGTTATGCGACCTTTCAGTAGCGACATGAGAATCTCACGCTGTCATGCAGTGTGTGATTCGAATGTCACCATTTTTATTATGGCGACATGGTAAATGTGTAATTTGATTGCATGCTCTTTCACATGCGATCTTTTAAAAGGATACTGTAATTTTGCACCCGCTGCTTCTATTAGTGGCTTATATGTAAGCATGGACTGTGGTTCATCTGTGGACTGATATGGTGCAGATACCAAGCTTTTGCCTTCCACTAATAATTCATCAGTATTCCACCTGCAAATCAACCACAAACATTAATACAACTACTGTTTATAGAATATAAAACAAATCCAGTGCTCACAATGCTGGAATTACATCTTCTGCTTCTCCTAGGTAAGGAATCCTAGTTTCCCTTAGTGCCAACCATGATCACACCCCGTTTCTCACATGATGCCTAGCACCATCTGTTGTTATCTGGTACATAAAATATAATTGCTATAATGTACAAGCACCTTAACCTATAACTTACCAGGTGGGGAGTAGCAG
Organism: Rhinophrynus dorsalis; assembly: GCA_037306005.1. Lineage (NCBI taxonomy): Eukaryota > Metazoa > Chordata > Amphibia > Anura > Rhinophrynidae > Rhinophrynus > Rhinophrynus dorsalis. Next base: position 130,039,594 of record CM074727.1, on the reverse strand, counting down.
AGGGATATCCCAATGGTGGTTTCGGAGACCTGATACCAAAGGAGATCTTGTGCCCATGAGACTGGCAGAGATCCTGTGCTTCCAAGCTTGTTATCGGGCAATAAGATCTGTACCCAGGCTTTTGTACTAAGAGGCAAGAGGAAGTGCCTCTAAAATATGAGTGTGATACCAGCCATTACTGTTCATAATTTTGAGTGAAATTGTAATAATTGTATAATATGCATACTATAGTACTATAGTATTAGTGCACTCTCCTTCCCTTTCCTCTCCTTGTCTTACTTTTGTAGAGGCTTAATTTCCTGGACTCCACACCAGCATTTGGATTGTATCATTATTCATTTGTATTTCCTCCTAATTGGACATACTGATCTATGAGTCACTTGATACATTTTGTTATTATACCACTTGAGTGTTATCAGCTTACACTGTTGGTAGGCACTTCCGTATTTTTACAATTTATTGTACGTCTTATTAAAAGAAAAAAGTATGACATATGAGTGCCACATTTCTCCTGAGTACAATGGTACCCAATACGTGAATGAATGAATGAATGAATGAATATGTTTATTTATATACAGACACAAGTGTACGCAGTGCTTTACAATTTAAGGCTTTAGACAATACAGGTTTACAAGTGCTTTGTAGAGTGAAACACTGGGTGTCAGGTCCCTGCCTGAAAGTTTACAATCTATAGTGGTACTGGGAGACATACAGAGTACATAAGGGTCAAGTGCTGAATACAGTGCTAGAGTTCTGATGGTGATAGGGGACACAAGTAAAGTAAATAATTTATAAAAGCATTTGTTGTACCTTCTAGCATGTTGAGGATTTATCTAGGAGGTGTATTTTCAAGTGTTACTTGAAGACCATAAAAAACGTGCAGTGGTGCAGGGTGGGAGGGAGAGCATTCCATAGATACGGAGCAATGAGAGAAAAAGGTTTGATACATGAGAGGGCTGTAGACACAAAAGGAGCTGAAAGAAGACAGCCATTGGCTGAGCGTAGTGGTAAAATTGGGTATAGCGGGAGATTAGAGTGGAAATGTAAGAAGGAGAAAAGGAGAGAAGGGTCTTGACTGAGAGAAGAAAGATCTTGTAAGTTATCCAGAGTTTGATAGGCAGCCATTGGAGAGATTTGAGGAGGAGCAGGGCAGGGACAAACCTATGTGACAAAAGAGTAATTTGTGCTACAGCATTCTGTATGGATTGAAGTGGATGGAGATGGGAGGCAGGAATGCCAGACAGCAGAAAATTGCAGTAGTCCATGCGGGAGAGGATGTGTGCTTGTATAAGAATTTTAGCTGTGGAGGAACAGAGGAAGGGATGGTTTTTAGCACTATTATGCAAAAGAAAGTGACAGGATTTAGCAATGGCATTAACATAAGGAGACAATGAGAGAGAAGTATCATTTATCACCCCATGATACCGTGCTTCAGATACTGGATTTATGGTAGTGCCATTTACACTCACCTGGAAGGGCGCTACAGGGCCAGGCCTAGGTGGGATGAGGAGTAGCTCCGTTTTAGACATATTAAGTTTGAGGTGCCTATGAGCCATCCAGTCCAAGATAGCCGAGAGGCAATCTGTGACGTTAGCCTGAATATCAGAAGTCAGTCGAGGTACAGATAAATAAATGTGGGTGTCATCTGCATAGAGGTGATATTTGAGACCGAATGAGTTTATAAGATCACCAAGTGTTATTGTGTGTAAGAGAACAGAAGCGGTACTAGAACAGAACACCAACAGAGAGGTGGACGGGAGAGGATGAAGAGGTGGCAGAGGAGACACTGAAGAATCGGTTAGTTAGGTAAGAGGTGAGCCAGTCCAGTGCTATGTTACGGATTCCTAATGACTGAAGAATTTGGAGGAGGAGAGCATGATCAACAATGTCAAAAGCTGCTGAGAGATCAAGCAGGATAAGTATTGAATAGTGACCTTGAGATTTGGCAATGTGGAGATCACTGACCACTCTTGTGAGTGCAGTTTCAGTGGAGTGAGCAGTGCGAAAGCCAGATTGTAAAGGGTCAAGCAGTTTGTGCATGTCAAAGTACTCAATCAAGCAGAAGTAGGCTAGGCATTCCAAGAGTTTAGTGGCAAAAGGCAGGAGAGAAACGGGTCGATAGCTAGAGGTTCTGTTACTGTCAGAGGAGTTGTTCTTGAGGATGGTGTTACTAAGGCATGTTTGAAGTTATCAGGAAAGGTAGCAGTGGCAAAGGAGTTAAAGATCTGTAATAGGATAGGGATTAGTGTGGGGGAGAGGGACTGAATGAGGTGAGAGGGGAGCGGATCAAGTGCACATGTAGTGGAGGGAGTGGAGGATAGCAGGTTAGTTAATTCCTTCTTCGTGACTAATAAAAAAGAGTCCAGAGTGCCAGAAGGGGAATGAGGGAAGCTAGGAGGGGATAGACAATGTGGGATATTATCCAGGATGGAGTCCACCTTGGCTTTGAAGAAGTCAGTAAAGTCTCGTGGCTGTACATGTAGGTACACAAATTACTTTCATTTTCTGGAAACCCAGACTAGCACCAGCACAAAACAGAATTTTTTTGGACATTTTCATGATCTAAACATAGTATGAAGGCATGTTTACATCACACCATCAAAATAACACCCTAAGAGCATACTTTTTCTGAAAGTAGGTATCTCACAGCATCAAATGTGGGGTAATTTGCTTTTCTTCCATTGACACTGAAATCTGGAATTTTTTACTGTTTGCACTAGCTACTCCTCTTCTGAGGAAAAATGGCACTCCACTGGGTTGGTTTAAAACACTAGTAAAGCCATAACAAGCTTTAGATTAATAGCTAGAGTGCAAAAATATAAACAATGTTAATATTCACTGGAAAGAATCACTCACTCACTGCTATTCTTCTTGAAGGGGACGGGTGCAGAACCACACAGGTGTTCAACTCCTGAAGCAATGCAAGTCCTAAATGAAGTTTGTAGCAGAAGTCCAAATCAAGATTTAATGCACAAGTTCCATAAAACCATACATTTTATTGAAAACATTAAAACAAATGAAGAGGCACTGAAGGGTGAGACAACCAAGAAATGCAAGACTCCAAACAGTATGGTTGTATGGCGCCATTACATGATGTCTTAATTTGTAGTGCTGATACAAACTTTGTTTTGGACTTATATGAATTGACATACTGTAGCAGGTGCCCAAAGTGAAAAACTACACCAACTATGTCATTTTTCTCATCCATTTTTCATATATGACTTGCCTGTACTAAAATGGATATAACAACTAAAGAAATGAAGGAGAGATAGACAAATTATAGCATTTTGGAATGCATACAACCAGCCACATCAAATGTGGGATCACTTGATTTCTACCCCTAGGCTAGTGTGCTCAACTATTTTCAAACTATAGGAAAAACAAACATTCTTACACTTCAGTCACGTCAAGGATGCTAAAATCTTTCAACATAATGGAATTTCTTACTGTATTCATTCCTAGTACCAGCATGATAAAAATAGTACTCCTTTGGTATGAGCTGACATACCTTAGATCAATGTTTTAACCTGTGCCCTCAGAGCCAACAAACAAGCCAAAACTTTAAAGGGATAGTAATGTTTCACTAAAAAAAGCAGCTCCAATTAACATTCATAATATTTAGTCCATGGAGAGTGTTATTTCAATACTGTCAGATTTATGGTTCAAGAGTAATTGCCCCTTTTATCTAGTATAAGCCACCTCCCCTCAGATGTGGAATCTGGTCCCTTGACCAGAGAGCTTGCAGAAAGAGACAATATTCTTACTGTGAGTATAAAGAAAACCCTGCCCCCTTGAGAGGTTTGTCAGGTTTTTCCTTATGCTCACTGAAGATTGTCCCTCTCTGTGATTTATCTGGACAGTCTTGCTGCTCTGAGGTGAGCAGTGTTACTTCAGCAAAAGGCACGAAAGGGGGATACTTTATCATTCAATTACTCTTGAACTACAACTCTGACAGTATTGAACAACATTCTCCATGGCCCAAATAACATGAAGATTAATTGGAGCTGCTTTTATTGTGAAACATTACTATTCCTTTAAAATGTCTCTGCTTAAACACATGTGAGCTTGACTGAGCCTCAGATTAACTCACCTTACTCAAACGTGTAAATCATCAAGTCCTGGCCTATTAGTGGGCACTGAGGGCACAGGTTGAGAACTCTTGCCTTGGAGGGCACCAAGACAATGTCTACCAGTGAAGCAAGACTGGGGAATGCAGTGTATGTGATTCTATGTCTACTAGTGGAACAACAGTAGATTGTCACAGTCTATGTGTGGTTCAGTAACTTCTGATGGGACAGAAAATCAAGGTTGGAGTGTCAGACAATGAATGTTTAGTTCTATGGCTACCAGAAGACAGTGGAACAAGGCTGGGATGTGATACAGTATATGCTTGCTTCTGTGACTACCAATGGACAGTGGAATAAGGTTGGGGAAGCAGACAGTATATGTGTGAGAGCCCAAGGGGTCAAATCATAGACACTGTGTAAATTCAATGCATTGAGGCATAATGGCACTCAAAGGGTTAAACATACTCATTGTGTAGATTCATATTGACCCAAAGCATAGTCAGAGTAGGGTGGCCACATTTCCATTCTGCCATTCAGGGACACTGTTGATATGAAAGAAGCAGCATACTTGTCCTCAGCTCTAGAGTGGGTATACAGGAGGGGTCATTATACATCACTGGACATCAGGATGCAACCCGCTCTTTGTTTGGCACGCCACAAAGGTCTAAAGACTAGAGGGAGAAATGCCCACTAACTGCTGTGACAGAAAGTAACGACTGTGGTGGGCTACAAGAAAATGTACATCATGCCCAAAGCTTTAGACTAGCATTACACTGCAACAATACTGCACTGCAGCTCCTGTTTGATGTCATGATCAAGGATCAGGTTTGGATCTGTTGTTTAGAGCTTTGTTTCCTTGTAGTCCAGCAGAGGTACCACTTCCTGTCACAGTAGACAATGGAAAGTTCTCCTACTAGTATTTATAACTCTGTGTGGAAGCCATTTTCTTGTAGTCCAGCAGAGGCATCACTTCCTGTCACAGTAGACAATGGGCAGTTCTCCTTCTAGTGTTTAGAATGGAGCCTTCATTCCAGGGCTGCCTGGAACATGGTGCAAATATTTAAAATCGTGGACTGTCCTGAGCAATCAGGGACATGTGGTCACCCTAAGTCAGAGAGGCTGAAGTACTAAGTAAAAATGGTACAATTCTGGGGAAATCCAGTGGCATCATGGGAAACAATTCAAAATTCCCATTGAGTTAAATTGTGCTTTTAACCCCTTAAAGGGATAGTAATAATTTGTTTTATCTTATTTTATTTTGTAGGCATTAAAAAAACATGAAGAACGATATAAGTCTTATCACTCAAACCTTTATGGTTTGAGAGATATTCACAAGGAAAGTTTCCTCTCCCGCCCCTTTTACCTAGTGTAAGCCATCTCTTCTCAGGTGTGGAATGCAGTCCATAGACCAGACAAACGGCAGGGGACAATCTTCTTCCTGTGAGAACAATGAAAGCCCTGCCCCCCTTGATACGTTTTTCAGGTTTTTCCCTTATCTTAATTGAAGATTGTCCCTCTCTGCAGTCTACCTGGGCACCTCCCTTCTGATCTGGCTGAACAGTGTTACATCAGTAAAAGGGGCGGGAGGGGGGATACTTTGTCATTGAATTACTCTTGGACTACAACTCTGACAGAATTGAAATAACACTGTCCAAAGTCCAAATACTATGATGATTAATTAGAGCTGCTTTTATTATGAAACATTACTATCCCTTTAAATCCTAGAGTGGTCTCCAACACATTGCTTATGATTGATCTACCTGAGCTGAAGTAGAGTATCTTTAAATGCTGACTTGTTGTTTTGGAGTTAAGAATCACCAACCTAGGGTATTACCTGGATCTCAGTCTATAGTTGAATTAACCTTTGAGTGCCAGAGAGGTATCCAAGGCATTGCAATGCCAAAGGGTAAGGGATTTTTACCATTATGATTGATGATTGTGTAAAAAGATAGTGAAGACACAATACAGCATACCCTCAGTGCTACAGGCACAGTATCACTTTCCCTGTTTATGGTCGACTGACCAAAAAACTCTGTAGAAACAGAAATGTAGGAGATCACTGTAAGGGATATAAAACTGTATTAAAAATAGGAGTAGATGGAACAAAAAGGTATTGTAGAGTATCTAAAGTTAAAATAAAAGGATACTATCCCTTACCTGCTCTGTAACCACAGTCTGTCACTCTTCCTCTGCTCCCCTCCCTCTATCCAGCCTCCTCCGGTGACAGAGGCTTTGTGTCTGTAAGCTGGAGCACTCTCATTGGCTAGATATTGATCTCTGACAATGAGACTGCTCCAGCTTACAGGGAGAAAGACACAGTCATTGGAGGAGGCTGGTTAGAGGGAGGAGAGCAGAGGTAGAGTGACAGACTGTGGTACAGAGCAGGTAACCGCAGTCTGTTGGGAAGCAGATGTAGGGCAGAGTTTATAACTTCAGTTAACACCAAATAAAACTAAAAAAAAAAATTTAGACACTTTTAGTCATATTCGATATATAACCTAACTATTTAGGCTAAGTTATACAGAGGGGATACATCCCCTTTAAAATTTGCCATAACATAAATTCTAGGCTATATCACATTGCCTGAAGAAACCTAGAAGTTCCAGTCGTTCCACAAGGAGCTCTTAACATACTACAGCTTAGATAATGGCACACAGAACACAAGCAGGACTTTTCTCTCTACAATTCTTGTAAAAATTACACCAATTCAGAGAATATAGACACATTTAATTAGTGCATCTCATATATTAAGTAACAGTGGACAATGCATTGAGACTCCTATGAAGAACCTGTAGTGGTGGGTGAATTACATTACATCAGGTTGCTGTTCCAGCTCCCTGCATTCTGATGCTCTCTAAACACAGAGACAGGCATAGAAGTAACTTCAGAATTGATACCCCTCTGACCAAATCTGCTCCCTGTATACTACCTGTCCCCGAAGCTAGTTAAGTGGGAAAGGGGAGGATGGGGGTTATTAGTTTTGATGGTTGGGGGCTTCCTGCACCTTCAGGGCTTAACAAGCCTTCTTCTCAATGGTATCCTTTTGCAATGGCACCACCTAGAAGGCAAGCTTCAAAACATCTTCTTCACAACGTTGTGGCCATCACAATGGAGCCTCTACTATGTCACCATTAAAAATGTTGCCATTAGGTCAGGGTAGGTTGCCACGTTTCTAAAGCAATGATGGGCAACTGGTAGGCCAAAGAGGGACATTTTAGTGGTGGGCTGGGCATTACCAAGACATTTAAGTTATTACATGACATACTGACCACTCATTGTGTAACTGAATAAGTGATTTAGAGCAGGACCAAAGTATTTTATTTACACACACTAATGTATAAACACATATACTGATGATTATACAAACATTAATGTGAGTTGTATTGCTGTGGAGCAATGTGATACACTTATATACACACCACACAGTCTGATCTCCTAAAAAGAGGGACACCAAGGAGGGAAAGAGGGATTTGGGTCTCAAAGAGTAACTGTCCCTCCTAAAGAGTGACATTTGGGAGGTGTACCCTCTGGCTACATGTGGCCCTCAGAGGCTTTTCCTGTGGCCCCAGGTCTTTACATTGGCGGAGTGAAGAAAGATCATTTCATACAACCCCTCCATCTTTTTCCTTCTGGCACATTTCCATTCACAGTTCTAAAAATTCCACTGTTTAACCCCTTGGTTTCTGGAGAGGTACCAAATATATTGCAGAGCAAAGTGTTGTAGTCCTCTCGATCAGCAAAGAAGTTATTTTGCTGTTTTTCAACAAAATTTTAAACAATAATGTATGGCTATTGGAGTAAAATCTGGTTGCTTATCAGTGCTGTAAAGCATAGGAGTCACACATGCTGTTTTCAGCCCATTCTATGGGCCCACTCCGCCCAAGGTGTGGCCTGCCTGACTTTTATATTTTTATATTTTGTTCCTAATTAGTTTGCACACATAATCACCAATATGGCACTTTTTTTAATGTTTTGCCTATGTTCCCTCTTGGATCACACAGCAGGAGGGAGTAGCAGTGGCATGGCTGAAGGGAGACCTGTAATTCTTTGAAAGATGTGATTATATCAATGTCCAGGACACCAGTGTGAGTGATCAACAGCCCATAGGCTACCACAAAGATCACAACAGCTCAACATGAATGCAATGTAGCTGCAGCATGCTGCCTTCACACATGGTGACATTTCCAGTGTGAACTGCCTCATAGGCACAAATGTGTTCAGAGGTAATTGCAGTTAGCTCAGAGATCAAAACATTGCTTTAACCTCGCAAGTATTAACCATCTCTATAACTGTATTCTTTAATATACATAAACATGATTGGACTTTTTATACTGATTTCAAATTACTGATAAAAAACATATTTTTGAATAGATAACAGGCTGTAATTCACAGTTATTATCTAGTCAAAATGAATGTGGCCCTCGCACATCTGAAATTTTGTTCTTGTGAAAAATGTGGGCATCCGTGCTACAAAACCTAGTTTCCACAGAGTCTGAAACAGGGGTGGGTGACATAAGGCCTTCTATCTGCTGCTGGACTACAAATCCCATCATTCTCCAACAGATGGGACTTGTAGTCCAATACCAGCTTGTTGGCCTCATTTTCTCCATCCCTGGCTCTGGAATGTCTCACTTCCTGATGAAGAAACTCGGAGGCTTGTAATGGACAAGAAACTTGAGTTAAAAGACTGATATTCAACGTGAAAAGAACTGGCTGCAGGACAATAAGGGGAAAGGCCGCCTCTTGTTTTACAAGTAGGTCGGCCACTGACTGGCCATTCCCCATGATAACGGGTTTAAAGGTTCTCCATTGACTTTGTATTGGAGAAAGTAGGCAGCCTTCTACAGTACTAAATAGAGTAGATGGCTTCCTGATTGGTCACCTACTCTCCCATGTTAAAAAGTTAATTATGTTAGACCTAGGTAATTCTATCTCCTAGGGAGAACAATTGCCCGGGTCCTGATTGGTTGGTTGTCACTCCAATTCCTACTGGCTAGGAACTGGAGAGGAAAGATTGAATTAGGGAAAGTGCCTTTTTCTGTGTACAGTCCCTTGGTTGACATTGTCCCTATGTTTATGTACCCATTGTCCGCTTTGTGCATTGTGCCCCACCACCATTGTTCCCCCTTGTGTCCTTAGTATTCAGTCAATGGTTTAATGTTATCAAGTCTGTATTAAAGAGCTGACTTTTCCCCATAAAGTTAGTAGTCGTTTTGTACTTGAACTGTGTCCTGTATTTTATTCCTGAATGGTTTAAAAGGTCCCCTTTGACCCCCATTCAGAAGAGCTATGTTCCAGTGATCCAGCCTCCCTCATCCAGCTACCCATCTTGCAGCTGAGATCAGGAGATCTGCGTTCCGCAGTTCCAGCCAGCTACCTGCATTCACCAGGACCGGCTACCCATCTTGTAGCCGCATCCAGGAGAGAGAAGCCCAGCACGATGGCCCAGGACAGCACGGCATCCAGAGCTTCCATTACAAGGCTCATGCATTAACCCTTTGTGTGCCAGAAGGCACTCAAAGGGTTAAGAAGGACTGGAGCAATTTTGAGACACAATACCTGCATCTTAGACTATTCTCAGTTATCTATATGGGACATCGCCATGCACTGTAGACCTCTCTAGCATTCAAAGGGTTAAAAGACCAAATCAAATCAATGGAAATTTGTGAAATCTTTTTGTTTTTGCATAAGGCTCAAAAGACAAAAAAAGAGCAAACCCACAGCTTCATTGATTTAAATAGGGCTTTTAACCCCCTTTAAAGGGATAGTAATACTTCGTTTTAACTTTATTTTATTTTGTAGGAATTAAAAATAGATGAAGAACGATATAAGTCGTATCTCTCAAACCTTTATGGTCTGAGAGATATTCACAAGCAAAGTTTCCCCTCCTGCCCCTTTTACCTAGTGTAAGTCATCTCTTCTCTGATGTGGAATCCAGTCCATAGACCAGACAGATAACAGCAGGGGACAATCTTCTTCCTATGAGAACAATGAAAGCCCTGCCCCCCTTGACAAGTTTTTCAGGTTTTTCCCTTATCTTAATTGAAGATTGTCCCTCTCTACAGTCTACCTGGGCACCTCCCTTCTGCTCTGGCTGAACAGTGTTACATCAGTAAAAGGGGCGGGAGGGGGATACTTTGTCATTGAATTACCCTTGAACTACAACTCTGACAGAATTGAAATAACACTCTCCAAAGTCCAAATACTATGATGATTAATTAGAGCTGATTTTATTATGAAACATTACTATCCCTTTAAGTGAACTCTTTTAGTGCCAGAGAAAGATCCAACCTATCACATTGCAATCCGTTTAATGTCCCTCTAGCATTCAAAGGGTTGTAGGAATGTATAGTTAGTTGTTTAAATTATATTTATAAAGGTATATATTCATGTTTAGGTGATACTGTCCCTTTAACAAAGTGTTTGAAATGTCTCTTAGATTGATGTAGAAATGTAATAACACTGGAGATTGAAATCCTCACTCCGTATATATCTGCTTCTTATGACTGAGCTTCTAATTGCTCCCTATGATTTCTCTTCTAACGTCTGTAGCGTTGCTGAAACTGATCCCTCTATACAAATCCTCCTGTAACTGATCCTATCATTTCTCTGTACAGCTCCCCATCCAGGCATAACACATTTACATACACAGAATTAAAAGTTTAGTATTTTCTACATTGTGTCTGCTGCCCTCTAATGTCCACCAGTGGTATAGCATGTATTCATTATATGCCCTGTGTTGCCAAAAAAGAGGTATATACTGCTGATTTAGGGTTTGAGTTTAGGTAAAGTAATCTAATAACAGTTAAGTTTTTAGTGGGTTTAACCTTTTTAAATGAGCACTAACATCTAAAGATGATCTGAAATGAAATACAGCTAAATACCATGCACTTCATGCCAACATCTGTAAACATTTTTTTATATTATTAATTTGTATTGAAAGTTCTATACAACAGTAAAAAGATCGAATAACAAGGACATACACAACATACTCCACTGATGAAAGTTGCAATAACAATCAGTTATTCCAATAAGCTGGGTGGCGTGAGTACACACAGATTCGGCCACATGTTCAAGAGAGAGGGAAGGTAAAAGAAGATATAAAAGAAAAAGGAGGGGAGATATGTAAGCAATTTTTACTTGTTTTTTTTTTGTCATCTAGTATCTAGTCCTATATTTATGATCTGTGGGGTCACTCAGGGCTTTCTGACTACCATTACCATATCAATCTTGATAGGTGTCTGAGATGTCATAGTGCTGTATTGTCTATAAATGGACAAAGTTAAGATAGCAATTTATATACCTGGTAACTCTCTGGTTCTGCCCTGGAGACTCCAGTTTCTAGAGATAAAGGGATAGTAATGTTTGAAAATAAAAGCAGCTCCAATTAATCTTCATAGTACTTGGGCCATGGAGATTGTTATTTCAATACTGTAGTTGTAGTTCAAGAGTAATTGAATGATAAAGTATCCCCCTCCCGCCCCTTTTACCTAGTGTAAGTCACCTCCCCTCAGATGTGGATCTGGTCTCTTGATCAGACAGCTCACAGCCAGGGACAATCTCACTGTGAACAAAAGGAACCCCCCCAATGACAGTTTTTCAGGTCTTTCCTTATGCACAGTGAAGATTGTCCCTCTCTGTGATCCAATAGGAATGTTTTGCTGCTCTGAGGTGAGCAGTGTTACATCAATAAAAGGGGCGGGAGGGGGATACTTTATCATTCAATTACTCTTGAATTACAACTCTGACAGTATTGAAATAACACTCTCCATGGCCCATATGCTATGAAAATTAATTGGAGCTGCTTTTATTTTGAAACATTATTATCCCTTTATTACAATGTTTCTGGGGACAGAAGCTGATTCTCCAGCTTTAGTGAGTTTCCTGGGTACCACTACCCACTTCTTATACATTCTGCCTAATTATCAACCTGTTCCACCTACTTCCCATTGCAATCCTGATTAAGACACTCCCACCTGATTAAGACCCTCCCACATGATTAAGCCACACTCACCCCATGGCGCAATTTGTGTCATTTAGACATGCTCAGCTGCTGTCCATGAACCCTCTCCTGGGGCTTGACAGAAAAATATTCCCAGCTATGGCCATTTGGAATACAAGACCAGTGAGTACCAATCTCAATTAATTTACTGTCTAAGCTCTTCTCTCTCATCACAAGCAGCAGAAACAAACATAACCAAATACAAGTCTATACATACAATAAAATGCAATTTTAGGATTGAATTTTTAGACATCTAACATAAAATAACACATTCTTACAGATGCTATCTGGAATTATATGATATTTAAAATTATATAAACAATTCAATTTTTTTCCATTGCACATACAATCCTCTGGCACTCAAATGGTTAAAGGGATAGTAATGTTTCATAATAAAAGCAGCTCTAATTAATCATCATAGTATTTGGACTTTGGAGAGTGTTATTTCAGTTCTGTCAGAGTTGTAGTTCAGGAGTAATTCAATGACAAAGTATCCCCCTCCCGCCCCTTTTACTGATGTCACACTCCTGAGCCAGAGCAGAAGGGAGGTGCCCAGGTAGACTGCAGAGAGGGACAATCTTCAATTAAGATAAGGGAAAAACCTGAAAAGCTTGTCAAGGGGGGCAGGGCTTTCATTGTTTTCATATAAAGAAGATTGTCCCCTTCTGTTATCTGTCTGGTCTATGAACTGCATTCCACATCTGAGAAGAGATGACTTACACTAGGTAAAAGGGGCGGGAGGGGAAACTTTGCTTGTGAATATCTCTTAAACCATAAAGGTTTGAGAGATAAGACTTATACCATTTTTCATGTTTTTTTAATGCCTACAAAATAAAATAAAGTTAAAACGAAGTATTACTATCCCTTTAAAGAGCCAATGCCAGAAGGCAGCTGAGACTATCAATGAGTTTTATATTCTATTCTGATTGTACCAGTTATTGTAAATATGACCAATGAGATTTCCATCCAAGAGTCTGCTCCATATTGATTTGACAGGCATATGCAACCTCTGGCTCTAAAAAGCAGAAGGACAATGGACAGTGTAAAATGTCTATGAGTGTAATAGTCAATCACAATTTCTGAATATTAGTCTCCATCCCTCTCCCACAAACACGTACTTCCACTTTGTTGAGGTTCCCCTTGCCTCTAGGAATCTTGGCATGTACTGAAAATTACACCCGAGGCTGGTGATCTCTCCTGTTTGCTGAACAACTCTAACCCACTACTTTTGCAGTAGTGTATATTGCAGTTTTTTACCTCCACTTAAAGGGATAGAAATGTTTTACAAAAACAGCAGCTCTGATTAATCTTCATTTTATTTGGGCCATGGACAGCATTATTTCAATACTGTCAGAGTTGTAGTTCAATAGTAATTGAATGATAAAGTATCCCCCTTACTCACCTCAGAGCAGCAAGACTGTCCGGATGGATCGAAAACAGGGACAATCTTAAGTGAGGATAAGGAAAAACCTGTCAAGGGGGCAGGGTTTTCCTTATGCTCACAGTAAGAAGATTGTCCCTTGCTGCAACATGTCCGGTCAAGAGACCAGATTCCACATCTGAGAGGATTTGGCTTACACTAGGTAAAAGGGGCAGGAGGGGGATACTTTAGCCTTCAATTACTCTTAAACTACAACACTGATAGTATTGAAATAACACTCTCTATGACCCAAATACTAAGATTAATCAGAGCTGCTCTTTTTGTGAAACATTACTATCCCTGTAATGATCCTCCCTATAGTCATAAGGGATCAGTAAGCTGGAAACTGTGGTAGAGGGGGTAGATTAAGGAGCAGATATGGGTAGGAAAGGTGTGTGTGTGGGAGGGAAGAACTGTTGGATTTAGAGCATACCTGGGAACTTCCTCCTGTTGAGCTTCCAGAGAGGGTTCATGGGCTGCAACCAAGCTTATGTTAATGACATAATTTGCATCATAAAGAGGGTGGGACTTAACTTGAGTGGGCAGGGGTTAAATGGGATTGGGCCGGGAAGTGGGAAAAATATGGTGTGAAGAGATTCTCAGGAAACTCAACACAGTCAGAGAATCAACCTCGGTCCCTGACGATCTGTTAATTAACATTAAAAACCGGAGTCTCCAAGGGAGATTCGGAAAGTTCCCAGATACGCTTTAGAGCCTAGAAGACCTGTGTGGCTATAAACTGGGGTCAAAAATAAAAAAATCTCAGGAGACTATCCTTTTAAAAAATATAATAATACCAACACTAAGATAACAATTTATAAGATGAATAAAGATATGGTAAAATCTCAGTTATTATATGCACAATTTTGCCTATTTTCAAGTTATGTAAAGTGCGTGGTGTGCATTATACACAGGAAAAATATATATATTTATTTCTGCTCACCCCACCACAATCCACTCTCAGCAGCTTCCCTTCCTTCCAATCACCGCCTCTGGAGTCCTCTGTGACAGCTTCACCGTTGGCAACATGCTTGCATTTGACACCCACTTCCATTAATGCCCTGTGAGGACCTTTCAGTTTAAGCCAATGGTAATGCCCTTTGAGGACCTTAAGGTCCTCGCAGGGCAATATCATAGATCCCATGCATTCTGCACATTGGATCTACGATATTGCTCTGAGAGGATCTTGAGGTCCTCAAAGGGCATTACCGTTGGCTTAAATTGAAAGGTCCTCACAGGGCAAATGCAAGCATGCTGCCCGCTGTGAGGCTGTCACAGAGGTCTCCGGGGTGGGGGGGGTGGGTGAGTGGAAGGAAGGGAAGCTGCTGAGAACAAATTGTGGTGGGTGGGTGGAGGGAGGGAATCTGACAACCCTAATATTTTTGTAAGTAAAGGGGGAAAACAAGGGTGTGTGTTATACACAGGCCCATTTGTTTCCCCCTGAAATACACAGGTTCGTATTGAGATTTTTATGGTAATAGTAATACAAAATTATAATAAGGATAGTATCAACAAGTGTTAAAGGAATAGTAATGTTTCATAATAAAAGCAGCTCTAATTAATCTTCATGGTATTTTGGCCATGGAGAGTGTTATTTCAGTTCTGTCAGAGTTGTAGTTCAAGAGTAATTCAATGACAAAGTATCCCCCTCCCACCCCTTTTACTGATGTAACACTGCTCAGCCAGAGCAGAAGGGAGGTGCCCAGGTAGACTGCAGAGAGGGACAATCTTCAGTTAAGATAAGGGAAAAACCTGAAAAACTTGTCAAGGGGGCAGGACTTTCATTGTTCTCATAGGAAGAAGATTGTCCCCTGCTGTTATCTGTCTGGTCTATGGACTGCATTCCACATCTGAGGGGAGATGGCTTACACTAGGTAAAAGGGGCAGGAGGAGAAACTTTGCTTGTGAATATCTCTCAAACTATAAAGGTTTGAGAGATAAGATATCGTTCTTCATGTTTTTTTAATGCCTACAAAATAAAATAAGGATAAAACGAAGTATTACTATCCCTTTAAAAATACATGTAACACACTTAATATGGAAAAAACACTGTCAAAACAGTTTGCTGCGGCTGTTCTGGTAATGAGCCTCCAGTTCACCTTTGGCCCGCAAGCTGTCGGAGATTACAGCTCCCATCATCCCCAAACACCCAGCAGCTGCAGGGTTTCATATACCACTCTGGAAGGTGACAACAATCCAAGCTGATCTAAACTTGAAAGGTTGCATTTTAATTCAAATGAAAAATGCTGCTGGGGCCCATAGTTTATTAGCTTGGGGGCCATGTGGCACCAGGGCCACATGTTTGACATACCTGCCATATAGTGTGAATAAAAATGAGCTTAAAGTGAGAGGGAAGAAGTGCTTCTATTGTTCAGACTCCTAGGATTCTAGAAGAATTAAAAAATGGCTATCCAAGGAAGCCAAGGCTTATTGAAGTTCAGTGTTATCATGAGATAGTGGGCAAAGTCATGCCATTTGGTAGATTACACTAGTATGAGCAAGGTTTTCAGGCCATTTCAGTTTAGCTTGAAGCCAGCTTGAAGTGATGGTCTGTCTAGCAGCTATACAGGTGTTATTGGTGAGACGAGATTGTTGCTTATCCCAGGACATCAGACTGATTCCTTGGAGTTGAAGATGAGGAATATGAAAACGTTTGATGACAAGGTCTTCCTCTTTCTTCCAAAGTCTATGTGCAGGATGCTCAAAAGAAAAGAAGAGGAGTTCTGGGGCAGACCATTTGCACTATGGGGAGAACTAAAAATTCCAAAAAGTTCCATTGATTAAAATGAGGATTTTAACCCCTTGAATGCTATAAAGGTCTCCAACACATTGCTGCACAACTCGTTTGGAGACCTCTCTAGCATTTATAGGGATAAAATCCACATCTAAATCAATGGACATTTTTAGTTGTGCCCTACAGTGCCCCAGAACTCCTCCACTTTTCTTGCATTGCCACTAAAGATACAGCTTAATAAGCTAAAGATGTGCAAAATTGGAACATACCGACTGCACTATAGGGGAAAAATAACATTTTCCATTGACTTAAATGATATTGTTAACCCTTGAGTGCTTGAGAGGTCTTCAGTGCATTTTAAATTGTACCTCAAAATGCGTAGGAAAATGCCAACATTGTGACATCCTGTTAAACAAACAACAAGGTTAGTTGGATTAGTTTTGTGCATCCTTTTTTGGTTCCAGATAGGTTGAGTGTAGCATCTCACAAGATTGTACCTGCAATGCATTGCTCAGCCCTCTGTCAATCATAGGGTTAATGCATGCCCTTGTGTCATTTCCTGTGAACGCATTTTAAATTCCAAATGCAGAATGCAGCAGAGAGGCCAGTGTTTGACATATGAGCAAAAGTAGATGAAAAATTAAATAGTGATTCAAAATTGTTGTTTGTTGGCCTGTTTAGTGTCAGGGATGTGTGGGGCTTCCCGCTGCAAAAAACTATTTGGTCTTTCTGACTCTAGTGGGAACTTCTGAGAGAAGGCCATTTCCATATATGCCCCTTCCATTCAACAAGTGATTGTGTGAGCATGGAACTAAGTACAGGGGTTCAGAGGATGCAGTTGTGTCAAGGTGTCCAAGGAGGCCCGTCAAACCCAAAGCTTAAGAGGTTCTAGTTATGACACTGCAAGAATATTTTAGAGTTAGGTAGCCCCAAATGTTGATACTGGGGCCCCCCAATGACTAGTTATCGTACTGTGTGTGACCATGTGTGCTTGAATGTGTTATTATTTCTGCCTGCGTGCATGATGACCGTACCTGGGATTTCTCCGGATTTGTTCCAGAGACTCCGTTTTTTACAGTTAACTAGCAGGTCTCCGGGGACAGAGGCTGATTCTTCGGTGGTGGTGATATTCTTATGAATCTCTGCCCAATTCTCTTAGTTCATATCCTGTGCCTCCCAATATCCCACCCACTTCTCCTTATTCCTACTCCATTACTCCCATTACCTGCCCACTGCCCACATTATGACATCATTAAGCCATACCTTCACCCGTTATTAATTCCCACCCCCTTTGTGACGAGAAGCGTGACATTTATATCCTCCAAAGGCACCACATGCGCCCTCGCCAGGAGCTCAAGATGCAAAAGTTCCCAGGTATGACCTGTAAGTGGGAATGCATTGAGGGAGTATAGCAATAAAAATTTTTTAACCATTACATTCAATGGGCTTAACTTACCACTAAAAAGTTCTACAAGCTTCCATGCCTGATAGAATATCTGCAGCTAGGAGAAACATTGCTTCCGTTCCGTAGAAATTCCAGTGGGGAGGAAAAGGAAGGCTCTGCAGATCCCTACTTATGATCCCCTTTTGATTTTGTACATACACCCCACATTCTGAGTCTTAGGCTCACAAAGTACCATCAACATCCAGAAATAGGGTAACAGAGTTTGGATACAGGAGTGTATTTTAAATCTAGTACGCACCCATCCTTGACACAGTTGCACGATCAGCTACCAAAAATCTGTTTAGTATGCAATCTGGAAACTGAGCTGAATCTGTTCATAATATTAACATACGAGCCCTGAGAAAAATATAAAATTGGAACCAAAATTTACTCTGAAAATATTTGTACAACAACAGAAGCAGCGATAAAAAATTACCTGGGGGGTCTGGAGATAAATAAAGCCTTTGGCTCCAGATGGATGCAAGCGGAGGGGGCTGGAGTAGAGGTTTGGAAAAAGAGATATTATTCAGAATTCTTCTGCCAAATCTTCTCTCTCTGAGGATGAGAGAGCAGCAGATGTTATATTGTTATTCAAAGAGTTGGATTTAGAAACGATGCGGTTACAGATCTGACAACATCAGCGGAATACAGAAAATTAATTTCTTCCCCAAAGTGGCTGTAGAAAAGAAAATTTAAATTGTATCATTAGACCTAAGAATTTCATCCCAGAGATGCCACCATTAAGATGGTTGTATGGGTCCTTACACCTATACTCATACTTGGAACTATCAAAATGAGTTGACCCTGAGTTATTTTTAATATTAACCCTTAAAATTCCCCATAATATAGATTTGAGGTCTATGGCTCTCAAAATGAATTAAATGGAACCCTGGGGTTCTCAGAAGAAGTAAAATGGGTTCCCAGGAGCAAATGTATGTTATAGTGGACAGTGGAACAAGGTTGGAATGAAAGACATCATATGTATGGTTCTGTAGCTACCAGTGGTAAAAGGCTGGGTGGACAGTGGAACTTGGTTGAAGTGACTACCAATGGAATTGGAACAAGGCTGGGCTGGTAGACACTGTATATGAGGTCCTGTGACTGCCCATGGAGGCGTGGAAAACCGAGTCATTTTATGCAGTGCAGTTCTGGATTTTGTTAGATTGGTCTTGTAAAAATCATTATAACCAGGGTCTGATTTACATCCCAGGCACCCCTAGGCAAGGCACTCTAGATGTCCTTACTTCCACCTGTGACCACTCACCCACTCATATGACTATGCCCCCTGTCCTGTCCACTGTTTCCTGAGATATAAAATACCCGTGGACTATAACAAGCTAAGACAAAAAAAGAAAAAACCTTCAACTCCTTGGTTACTATAGAGATCTCCAAGATCTCTGTATCACCCAAGAGTTTAAATAATAACCTGGTGCAGGGATATTGAAATTGCACTGGCCACACCCACAATTCAGAATGTGGGTGTGGTCAGCACAGCTGAGGTGCCCCCTCAAAATCTAGTGTGCCAAGCCATTGCCTACTCTGCCTATCAGGAAATCCTGCCCTGATTTCTAACGCGTTCTATACAACGGAAATAATATTATCAAATACAATTATGTGATATTCTTATGCTGTACATTTTAGGCAAAGAAATGCATTGGCTACCTCTCTGGCACGCAAAGGGTTAAAGGAAAACGAACACCCCCTAATAATAATCCTAATGATGACTAGGAATTTTGCACTTGTGCTTTTGCTCAAGAGAAAACATGTTCATTCTGGCCTGGAGGTGTTGCATACCCCTCTAAAAGTGGCTCTGTCACTGTCATTACACAGCTTTTAATCTCCAGTAATATATCTATAGTTTGTGCTTTTTTGTTTTTAGCCAATGCAGTGGTTCTGGAGATTCTTGGTTTAGTAGTTAGGGGCTCTTTAATCTTAGCAGAGCCCTCTCATATCTCTGTATAATAAAGTACTTACCTGTCCTGTAATTGCCTCATAACGGGTTGCACTGCCTTGGTCAACAATTCAGTATGGTTGGTTTTAGATTTGTGCACAGGCAAAATTTTGGGTAAAATTCGAATTCGGACAAATTTTTTTTTTTCTAATTCGGATGATCCTAATTTCGGACCAGGCCTATTCGATTCAAACGAAATTCTGATCCATTCCGAATTAATCGGCCAAATTTAACATGGGTTAAATTATAGCAGTGCGCCTCCGTGCACGCTGCTATCATTCTTTGCAGACAGGGTGTGCATTTAGAAAAAGATCCATCCCAAATACGGACATTGTCGTACATTGCCAGTCTGTGCATGTCAACTGTACTCCAGCATGGGATGCCAGTCACAATGCAAACGTCAAACATCGAGAACCCATGCCTGTCATTCAAGTTAGCATATGTTCAAACATCAAAACCCCGTGCCTGTCCTTCAATATAGCATATGTTCGAACATCGAAACCCCATGCCTGTCCTTCAATATAGTATATGCTCGAACATCGAAAACCTATGCCTGTCATTCAATTTAGCATATGCTCGAACATCGAAAACCCATGCCTGTCACATCCTACTCAACATAAGTGGTCGACTCGAACATGGACAAACTACATGTCACATTCTATGTTAGTACATGGGTAAAGATTAAGGTTTCATTTTCTGGTACCAGCCTCCTACCCTACTGTCCCTCTTTAGTACCCAAATTCCTCTTTCTCGTTTTCCTATCCTGATTTCCCCTCATATCAGATAAGTCTATGTGTATATACATTGTAGTGTTTCATACTACATCAAGAATAAACATCAATGATTGTAATGTGATAGATGTAATGTGTTAAAAAGAAAAATCGAGACATTCTGTTGTGAACAAACTGCAACACAGGAGAGAAATAAAAAAAATGCTTGACATCTATACTGAAGAGGGGTCCACAGCATTGTCTTAGTAGTTTTCCATGAGTGTGCAATACAGGGCTCTACGGTAATTGCTGGGCATTTCCCAACGTCATAATCAGGGGATGATGGGAGTTGTGTTCTAACTACTGTTAGGAAACACATAAGTGATGCACATTCATCTCCCACCTAGAAATTATTTACACACAAGGCAACTCCCCCAAGTAATACCTAGCCCCTTTCCAAGTGAAAGGACTTCCAGAAAGGCTTCAGATCTCTTAGTGACTCACCTGTTATTGCCAGTCAGCGGGACCTGGAGAGTAGGAGGGGGTGATGCTATGGCTGCAGATTAAGTCTGGCACGGTGCTCTTAGTTGGTCACTCGTCACAATGTTGAAGCTCAGCCCGGCCAGCACCTTCTGGGTGGAGACACCTCACAGCAATCCTGTTCAGGACACATCATGCACTGTTGTGCACTCATACTAGGGATCCCAAAGGTTTAGACTCATTTCGTACAGGGGGCACCCTCCTGTATTTGTAAAACCTCTCTAGCAAATCTGGGACGGTAGACCTATTTACTCAAGTCTTGACTTTAGGTGGGCGATAAACAATACAAAATAGGCATAATGTTTCACTATCACATAATTCACGTCACTGAAGCAGTCAGCAGGCATCGCCACTGAGTGAGCGTAGGGCTGCCCGGCTGCTGACAGTCACACTGATGGGACACCCTGCAAAACAGAACTGGTGGAAGTGCACAAAATAAACTTGCTATGGGACGGCAAATTGCCGCCCCTGTCAAAGAGCCTCCTGGGTCCATGGACCCACTGGGACCCATGTAAGGGCCGGCCCTGTATTCGAACAAATACCTAATTTTTTTTTATATTTTGCACAGGAACAAATATTACTCGCTCTTGCAGTGGCAATAACTGGAACTAATGCTGGCTGCCTACCTATGCTTAGCCTAATGCTACCTGCCTGCCTATACAACAACTGGACACTCTAATCTCTTCTCTCTCTGAGCTCCAACAACGCAATGAGGAAATGCAGGCTGTCTGTCTGTGTGACTGTGTCATTAGTCCAACCCCATTAGTCCTGTGGGGAGGAGTAGGGAGCCTAGGGAGAGAAAGAGGTGGCAGTGAGGATCATGGAGAAAGGGGAGATGGGTGTTTGGAACCTGGAGAGAAAGGAAACAGCAGAGGGAAGTAATGTAAGAGAAGTGGCAGCATCCAGAGGGCAGGGGAGAGTTATTGACAGAAGAGAACATACTTTTTTGTTCATTTGATTGGGAATTGAAACACCAGTTTCACAAGATGTATTTTGTGCCTTACAAAATGGTAAGCTTCATAGGAAGAACAAACTTTCAGAACTAATAATAGTGCAATTGGGCTTCACTGAGACATAAAATGCATTAGGTTGGCTCAAGCTCCAGGCCTAGCAACAACCTTAAGTATCACCCCTTGATGTGGAGAAACTTGCACTCACTTTATAGCAGACTAGTATCAAAGCCCATATACACGGGCTAAAGTGCACCTGGCTGCTGCCCCGGAGCAGAGACAGGCGGTGAGCCATCCGGAGCTCCCCGCTCCGGATCAGAGTGTTCGGCGAGTCTCTTGCTGAATGCTCTGATCCTAAACGGGGAGCTCCAGACGGCTCACAGCGAAGCGCCCTGTGTGCGAAACCAGACATGCACAGTCTCTACTGCACATGTGCGGTTACGCTCACAGGGAGCGAAGCAATCTATCTCTTTATGTTATAGGATAAGTGATTTCTCAACCACCATGACGCATGGAGAGCTGTGAACAGCTGTGTTTCACCACTTAGCACATCGTAGCCATAGGCGTTCACACACATTGCCTGATGGGTTATGTGGCCCAGCTTACCAGGAACAATGTGCACAACCAGTACATTTATAGCTATAGCTTTAGGAATACAGATCAATATGAATGGGTCATATGTACAAAGAAACTAGAAAATTCCTGGGCAAACCAACTGTGCCCCAGCTGACAAATAAAAATACTCCATATTCCCATTGATTTAAACTCTTGTGTAACCTCTTGTATGCTAGGAAGGTCCTGCATTATTTTACAATATACTGGATACCTCTCTAAAAATTCTAGGAGTTAAAACCTCCATTTTAATCAATGGAAATGCCATTTGTTCCCTGTGGTGCAGTTGGTTTGCCCCAGAATTGCTCCACTTTTCACTTTCTGCATATTGCCCATTACCCAATCTAAAGGGAGAGTTAGGGCTCAGCCATCTATTCTTTTGTCTGAAAGTCATTCAGATTTGTGGATTAGTCAGCAAGCTGGATGATTTATATTAGTGGACCATCTCCAATTACAGCTAAAGGTCATCAAGCCTTGATTATCATGCAATGGTCACAATGAAGATCTACTGTTTGTTTACCATCTTATATCCTTAAAGGATTAATAAAGTTTTATTATGGAAAAACTTATATTGTAGTACTTTTCATTCTGAGTGGTACTCCCATAGATGGCACTTGCTTTATTCAAAAATTATAACAGTTCAATCTGTTATTAAGTGATAAAGTTGTTACTATCATATTCTGTTGAGAACTGTAGTCAGTGACTCCCCTCTCCTATAGAATGCAATAGAATAGGCTTCTGCAAAACAAGTGAGCTGCAGGTGAACTCTTTGGACATTAAGTGGCACTATACATTTAAAAACAATGGTTTAAAGGGTTAGTAATGTCTTGTATTAATAAAAAGTAATATGTTAGATTTAAAAAAAATAAATCAATTGATGCCAGTCCAATTTCTCAGACCTATAGTGTTTGAGAGATATACGATGATAAAGTTCTCCCCTCCTACCCCTTTCACTGATGTCAGCTGTAAAGCTGGCAGAAGGCGATTCGAGTTGTACAACTCGAGGCGGCTCTTCAGCAGAGCAGAAATACTGCAATCTAAAAAAAAGCCACTTCATTGGAACGGTCTACAAAGTGTGCTTGCAAACCAAGCACACTTTGTAGACCTTTCCAATGAAGTATTTATTTTTAGATTGCGGTATTTCGGCTCTACTGAAGAGCCACCTGCCGGTCCCGGGATCATCTTCTGTCAGCTAGGGGCTGACATCAGTGAAAGGGGAGGGAGGGGGAACTTTATCACCATATATCTAGATTGGACTGGCATTGAATATAATATTAATACAAGACATTACTAACCCTTTAAACTGTAATAGTTTTGAAACATCACATCTGCCCGCCAGTGGAAGGACCCTTGAATTACTCATCATGAAAAGCCCTACAATACATGTTTCAAAGGGTTAATAATTTTTGTTATGGTCTCAGTATCATCTGGCATTCTAGATCAATGTGATTATGACTGGAAGCTTAGCTTAAGTTTTAAATGAAGTTAATAGGGGGATGTACTAATATGATTTCACGGTAAAATAGTAGCTGAAGCTGATTTTTTTTAATGTTGCACCTGCCTAATATCTATTTACTAATCTACGTGAAGGAACATTAGCACCAAAACATTTAAATAGGTTGATATAAGTTTCAGTATCACATAGTGATAGCATATGTGAAAATTAAATAACTAACCCAGTTACTGTAAAGCTACAGCTCCCTGCCTTTTAGTCCATCAGGTATTCCATGTCTCTTTGTTAAAACCATGGTCTCCTGATCCATTCCTGGGATGCCTGCAACAGGCACCTGGCCCTATGTCAGTGGATGGTACTCCTGAGGTTGATAAAATCCAGGATTTCTAAATTTGCAGGTAACAGCCTACATTCCTGATACACTGGAAGGGGTATGGGCCCAAAGACCGCTCCTGGGAGCTTGCCTCCAATGTTCATGATACAGTCAAGCTCTCTGCCATCCACTTAGCCCATCCTGACCACCCTTGGTGTGCCCCAAGGTCAAACATTGCAGGGAACTGTCAGGTACCTGGGTCTTACCAGGCTCCTTTGTGGAGATGTCTTCCTTACACTGCGTGTACTTTTGAGTGCATGCACTCATCTGTATTTGTGGTATCATGCTTTTCCGCGAGCAACAGAGTGTGCATCCAATATGCATCTTGCAGTGACAAATGCATCCCGGATGAGTTGCGGTACTTGAAGATCAATGCACATATGAATCAGATGTAGCAAAGCATGTCCACTAGTGGGAGGGGTTTGGTGCTCAACTAAGGTGTGTTGTTACACAACCAGTTCCTAGACACCCTATAAAAACTCCCAGCAACTGTCTGACAGTGCTCAGTTGTTTTGCAGCTCAAGTAGTGGTTACTCCACAACCCTTATACTCCCTGTGGTGTATTATCCATTTTCTCTCTATCTGATTCCTGTTCCTGACCCTTGACTCTGTTCCTGGATTTCACCGTCTGCCTCCTTCCCCAAGTATTGGTTTGTCTTCTCACTTATGTATGTATGATGCTGGCTACAACCTTTGGACTGTCTGACTTTGCTTCTGCCTGGCCCTCCTGCCTACTTCCTTGTGTGTGTTCGGTTTCCACCTACACACTCACAGGTCAGTGGAGTCTGTAAGGGTGTGCCTCCCTGCCATAGTGTTCCAGGACTCCAGATACATTCTGTGGAAGAGGTGTGTAAATACCTACATTTCTCCATAAAATATAATACAGTCCACTGTTTCATGAGAGTCTGAACTCTAATGACTTTCGAATAAAATATCTTTCAGCAGGAGAAGTGCTCTTGTTTTTTAACTACAATATATGTTTTTTTCTATAGTAGGGTGACCAGACGTCCACGGTTTCTGGGGACAGTCCCCGGATAGAATGTGTCCTTGGTATCAGGTGGGAACCTGCCAGGTTTCACTCAGAGCCATAAATCATATCAATGCCTCCTGGACCTGTACTGGCCTTGTGGGCTGAGGCTTATTGATGACCCCTGGCTCTGCACTAGCATAAGACTGATGCTGATGCGTCTCAAGAAGGTGGGACCTGTCAGTGTGGGCAATGTGAGGGTGGACAGTGTGGAGGTGGACAATGTGGCCAGTGTAGAGGTGTGGGCAATGTGGACAGTGGACAGTGTGTGGGGGTGGACAGTGTTGAGGTGAGCAGTGTGGAGGTGGACAAAGTGGGCAGTGTAGAGGTGGGCAGTGTGCGGAAGAGGACAGGGTGGTCAGTGTGTGGAGGAGGACACGTGTGGAGAATGACAGGGTGGGCAGTGTGTGGAGGAGGACGGGGTGTGCAGTGTGGAGGTGGACAGTGTAAGAAGTGTGGAAGTTGGCAGTGTGTGGAGGTCGGCATTGTGGAGTGTGTAGAGGTGGGCAGTTCAGAAAATGTGGGCAGTGTGGAGGTGAACAGTGTGGGCAATGTGGACAATGTGGAGTTGCATAATGTGGGCAATGTGGAGGTGGACTGTGGGCAATGTGACCAGTGTTGGCAGTGTGGAGTTGGACAATGTGGAGGTGAACAGTGTGGACAATGTGGAGCTGGGCAGTGTGGGGAGGAGGATGGGGTGTGCAGTGTGGAGGTGGACAGTGTAAGCAGTGTGGAAATCGGCAGTGTGTGGAGGTGGGCATTGTGGACTGTGTGGAGGTGGGCAGTTCAGACAATGTGGGCAGTGTGGAGGTGAACAGTGTGGATAATGTGGAGTTGGATAATGTGGTCAATGTGGAGGTGGACAGTGTGGGCAATGTGGCCAATGTTGGCAGTGTGGAGTTGGGCAATGTGGAGGTGAACAGTGTGGGCAATGTGGAGTTGGGCAGTGTGGGGAGGAGGACAGGGTGGACAATGTGTGGAGGCGGACAATGTGGATTTGGACAGTATGGGCAGTGTGTGGATGGGCAGTGTGAAGGTGGACAATGTGTAGTTGGGCAATGTGGGGGTGGACACTGTGTGGGCAGTGTTGAGGTGGACAATGTGGGCAGTGGGGATTTGGACAATATGGAGGTGGACAGTGTGGGCAGTGTGTGGAGGAGGACAGGCTGGGCAGTTTGGTGAGGAGGATGGGGTGGACATTGTGGAGGTGGACAATGTGTAGAGGTGGACAATGTGGAGGTGGACAGAGTGGGGGGGTGGACAATGTGGGCAGTGTGGACGTGGGAAATGTGGAGGTGGACAATGTGGGCAGTGTGGAGGTGAGCAGGGTGAACAGGGTGTGAGGGTGGACAGTGTGTGGGCAGCGTGTGGAGTTGGAGGGTGTGGACAGGGAGTGGAGGAAAAAAAAATGTCCCTGGATTTCATTTTAAAAATTTGGTGTATCTTATCCCATAGTAAAATTTACTGATCCTTTAAGATTGTCATGAATACCTTTCCTACTGAAGACCATAAGATGATTATCAGTATGTGGTCACAGCATAAACTGAGATTTCACACATAGTGGAACATTGCACACTTAAGCATTGGAATGCCAGGATTTTTAATAAACATAAACACATTTTATTTATTATCTAAATATCTTGATGATTTTTAGGAAACTTGAATCATGCTTTACGTTAGATTAATGCCTTCAGGACAAGAGGATTGTGCAATGTAATGCTTGCCAATACGTTGCACACCTCTGTCCTCTTTAAGGGGTTAACTGAGTATTAAGTATAAAAACATGTAAGCAGGGCTTTCAACACTGCCACATGGTGTTCAGACAGTTATTCTCTTGCCGGTATAAGTTAATCTTTGCATACACAGCTGTTGTGCATACAACTTCCATCACAGAAATTAGCTGGATGGGGAGAATGGGAGCTGTAATCTCCAGTGGCTGGAGATGCAAATAAAACCCCGATCCCCTCACCTTTGGTTCTACAGCATTAGTATGGGGGAGGTGAACTAATGACTTCAGGGGGAGGTGATAAAGAGGTGATAAAGTAGAGATGACTTCTTAGTTTATCAGACTCCAGTTCCTATGTTATTCTATAGAGCCTATTCACTAAGATCTCCAGCGCTGAAGAAATCTTAGTGCATAGGCTCCATAGAATAACACTGGAGAAGTGATAGACTGTAGAAATTATCTCTACTTTATCACCTCTTTATCACCCCTTAGTGAATAACACAGTTCTCCATAGAATGAGAAAGTAGCACTTCACCACTTCATGGCAGTTTGACCTGGAATCATTTTTGAACAGAGCAACTGCTAGCAGTGTTGAGTATCCTTTCTGTCATCAGGAACGTCCAAAATGTCTCAATGTCTCATATATGTATATATGTATATATATATATAGAGAGAGAGAGAGCGAGAGAGAGAGAAAGAGATAAAAAGAGATGGAGATAGAGTGCAGTAGCAAAAATTAATTTTTTTCCCCATGGTTTAAATTGATATCTTGCTGGTGCACACAGTAACTATCATTTCATTGAAGTTTAATGCCCTGATGAAGGTCTAGGAGGACTGAAAACATTTGGAACATGATACATTAAACTTCAATCAAATGAAAGCGATCGGTTCTGGATAGCCCATGCTGAGTATATTTGTATATATATATATATATATATATATATATATATATATATATAGCAAGTTGTAGATGGTACAAATCATCAAACAGCAAGCGCACACAAGGGTCTTAACCCCTTAAAGGAGCAGTAAACTTTTTTTATGAAAAAATATATATTGTAGGGATTTTCCTATTGAGTAAAATAAGGGTACTCCCTCTGTTGAGAGATTTATATTTCCAGAGTTATTACGGTTTAAACCCATGTTTTTTTACATTAGCAGTGCCCTCTAGTGGTCAAATTCTAATTAGTTTTCCTGTTAGATTCTAATGGAGAGGAAAGTCAGAAAAGTCAGACACATACAGTTCTCCACAGAATGTGATAGAAACTGCCTGTCACTTCCTGTCAGTTAGAACTATCAGGAAGTAAACACAGTAAATTCACTTTCTGATTATTTTAACTGCTATAAATTTTGAATAAAACATCTGACAGCGATGGGAGTGACCTTGTTTTTGTTCTGCAGGAAAAACTCTATAAAATATGTGTTTTCATAAATAAAAGTTTACTGCTCCTTTAAGGACTGGCCACGCACGCATGCAGCCAGCACTTAAGGACCACGGACCATTTTTTTCTTTACGAATCCAATTCAGGGCTCTCCGAACAGCAGTCCTAGCACATCATGGGTCCTTATGGCTCGCCAACCCATGATGTGCAAGGGCCGTCAAGGGTCCTTAAGGGGTCAAGAAATAAAAAAGCATATTTTTTTGGGAGCTATCAACATTTCGACCCCCTTGGGGCCTTTCTCAAGACAATTTAACATAACAACTGTTGACCTTAAGTACAGCGAATAGCCAAATAGCACCCAAACACCACTAGGTCAATGAGACAGCGTCCCCTCTCACAGTGAAATGCACAGTGGTGAACCACACACAGTGTTAACCCTTGTGATGCTTGTTCCGCGTTAATTATGTCACCACGGTGGCTTGGGCTGTTCCAGCACACTTCAGATGTTAAGAAGGAATGGCTGTACTGTGATGTAGCTAATATTAAGAGACAATGTTGCACAAATGTAACTAAATAATAACACAAAGTGATAAAGATCAAAGAATAAGCTACAAATTATTGCATGTGGCAGAGGAGATAAGCAGCGCAGATCTGGGTGCCAAATAGAAATCAAAGTATCTGAATAGAGTCAAAAACCTAGACATAGAGCAATGGACTCATTTGGCACGCCAAAGTGAATTGGATAGTGCTCAGATAAAGGGGGACAATAGGTCAATTAGGTATCAGAGCATGAGTTATGATTGCAGGAGTGTACATCCAGCACCCATATAGAGTGATATTGTGACCAATGGATGTTGGATGAGATTCCTTGGCTTGTGAACTTGTGGTTAACAAATGGCTGTATACAAGCTGATGTTCCAATATCCAAAATCCAAGCTGATGGTGCCAATTGACATTGGCTTGACATGTGCTGCCGTGTAGCAGATATTATGGAGACCAATAATAGGGTATGGCACATATTTGACTAAAGGAATCCATAGTTCATTAAAAGCAAGGAATAAGTCCATCAACCCCTGGCTCTACACATGCTGCCTCAGGCAGACATCATGGAGTCCTATGACAGGGTTAAATGATTCCACATTCTCTCTCTCTCTCTCTCTCTCTCTCTCTCTCTCTCTCTCTATATATATATATATATATATATATATATATATACATGGATTTATAATACACCTTTACTGATCCTTTAAGAATTTCATGGATAATCGACCTTTCTTTCTGAAGATCACTAAGATTGATGATCTCCAAGACGTTGAGTATACACCAGACTTTCTCAAGACGTGAAGTGTGAAGTCAAACACAGCGGAACTTTACACACACGAGCAGCAGAATCCCAGGGAAATGAAAGATTCACTTCCCTTTTATCTTGTTAGTTTTACACTTTATTGAAAACATCTGCGTGAACAATGAAAAAAAAAATCAGTGTTTGCTGAGTCCCTGTAGTTATGAGCACTCACTGGCCATACGAATTAACTCATTAGGTTCTCAGGCTGGCCATGAATGCATATTGAAGCAATATCTTGGGGTCTTTCATGGCACCCAATAGGTTAACCTAGGCATTCTCAAAGTTAGTCCTTGGAACACATCAACAGATCAGGTTTTCAATGACTCCCTGTTTAACCCTTTGAGTGCCAGAGGCAAAGCAATTCATTGCGTACACCTCTGGCATTCAAAGGGTTAATCACAGGTGGGCAACTAGTGATCTGGGGCTTAAGTATGTATAGCCTGAAAACCTAACCTGTTGGTGTGCCCCAAATGCCAGAATTGAGGATCACTAGGTTAACCCTGTAAGATACAGAAAGCTGAGCAGTGCATTTCTGAGCAATCTATAGCACACTCCTCTGGACATGAATGTGTTAAAAGTAGTGGTACAAGCTAAGTGATCCCATGATGTCTGCCTGTATTTCAGCAAGCAGGGGTTAATTTCTCTGCTGAAATCTGAGAGTAATGGGGTGACGGACGCAGGTGTTCTTGGCAAGGGGAGATGCTCTGCGGAACTCTGGGTCTCAGCAGAACTATAACACCCCAATCTATGATTCATTCAGGCTCTAATCCCCCATCCTCTGGGCCTCAGTCTTGGCTTGGAAACCAGTGGTTATTGACCTTCTCTCAACCCCCTTTCCTGTCCTTTCTTCCACTGACCAACTCCTTCAATCCTTCCAAAAACATGAATTTCTGATTCCAAGTTTCTCTCTCCTTTTCAGATGTTTTCTTATTTGAAGATATTGGGGGGGGGGGTGTATTCAATGTGCTGCTAAACTTCTTATCTTTGGAAAAAGTAGAGGCTTCTTAAAGGGGATCTATCTCCCCTATACAAGTTTATCTTAAAAGTTAGGTTATATAGTGAATATGCGGAATACTGTATGCATTTATTTATTTTTAATCACTATCTGGCCAAAATGTAATGAATAAATGTTGCCCTGCCCCCTGCTTCCGGACAGACTGTGGTTACCAGCTCTGTATCGCAGTCTGTCACTCTGCCTCTGTTCCCCTCCCTCTATCCAGCCTCCTCCGGTGATAGAGGATTGCTGCCTGTAAGCTGGAGCGGTCTCTGGCCAATGAGAGTGCTCCAGCTTACAGGCAGAAGTCCTCTATCATTGGAGGAGGCTGGATAGAGGGAGGGGAACAGAGGCAGAGTGACAAACTGCGGTACACAGCTGGTAACTGCAGACTGTCTGGAATTACGCTGCAGGGCAATCTTTACTCTTTACATTTCGGGTAAAGAGCAATTTAAAAAAAATAAATTAATACAGTATTCCACATATTCGCTATATAACCTAATTTTGAAAATAAACTTGAATAGGGGTGATAGATCCCCTTTAAAGTGATAATAATGTTTCAAGCTAAATTAAAGGGATAGTAATGTCAGAAAAAAAAAAGTATTAACTATATGGTATATACAATTAAAAGAGAGTACTTGCACTTATTTGTATCTCTTAGACCGTTATTGTTTGAGAGATATAGGAAAATAAAATTCTCTGGTCTCTCCCCTTTCTGCTTGACAAGCTGTAAAGCTGTCAGAAGCAGATTCTGGTCGCTTGACCAGATGTGGCTCTTCAGCAGCGCCGATAGAACGGTATCTAAAGAGAAATACTTAATTTGCAACAATCTACAAAGTGTGCCTGGCTTTCAAGCACACTTTGTAGACTTTTCCAGTGAAGTATTTATTTCTAAATAAGTGATTTCAGCTCTGCTGAAGAGACTCTGTCTGGTCAAATGACTGAAATATGCAGCTGTCAGCTAGATGGCAGACTTGAGTAAAACAGCCAGGAAAAGGTAACTTTAGCAAGTTATATCTCTCAAACCTTTATGGTTTGAGAGATAAGACTTACATTGATGTTAATCTTTTTTTAATGTCTACAATATTAAATCAACTTAAAATTAACCATTACTATTCCTTTAAGCTTTGATCATTCTTCATAGTTTTACAACACTGCAGAGTGTTATTACAATGCTGTAAGCTGTCTAGTTTCTGTGTAGTGTCCCCCTTCCACCCCTTATACATACCTAACACTACCTCCCTTCAGATCTGGAATCTGCTTATCGGACCAGACAGATCACAATGAGGGACAATCTTCTGTCTATCAGTATTAGACAAACCCTTGACAGAGGGCAGGTTTTTCCTTATGCTCACAGAAGATTGTCCCTCATAGTGATCCATCCGGACCAGCTGAGGGGAGGCAGCATTACCTATGTAAGAGGGGTGAGAGGGGGATACTTTATAACATAATTACCCAGACACTAGACAACTAACAGGGTTGTAATAACACTCTTCAGTGTTCAAAAACTATGAAGAATGATCAAAGCTTAATTTATCATGATACATTACTATCCCTTTAAAGCGTTAATAAATAATATGTATTCATATGCTGTAGTGCCTTATTGACTATTTTTACATGTTAAAGGAGAAGTAACATAACTTAACCCCTTAGTGACAGCCACGTTCGTACACGGCTGTCACCTTAACGCCCAAGGAACATTTTTTTTTTTTTTTTTCAAACAAGTCCGGAGTCTCCGAGCGGCGTGCAGCTGCACGGAGACCCGGACTTCCATGACTTACCAGGTACGTCCTCTGTCACTAAGTGACAGTTTCTGCGGGACGTACCTGGTAAGTCATCCGTTGTTAAGGGGTTAAAAATAACCCTCACTTACCTTACTATAACCAAAAATTTCTCATGGTCCCTTGTGCTTTTATTAAAGAGATGAGCAAATGGTGCATGGCGTTGCCCGTTCGATTGGGCACACCATGTACATAAGGGACCCGGTGGACTATTACAGTGGTGAGTCTCACTGGTGCGACCTTCACAGGAGTGGGTGGGGCAAAGCTGCCCCTGATACACAGCATGTAGCCGATCTCCACCCCCCCACCCCCCCCCCGCCCTGGGGCAGGGAGGACAGTGAACCAAAAACTACTTTGATTTGTATATTAATAGATAACAATAGATAACGTCTTCATTTAGTCCTGGATGTCAGGTCCTGCAGATGGACACTACACTTTCAAGTGGATTTTTCAAAATGAAGTAGTCAAAGTGCGTGTGCAACGTAAGATTTCCATGTACAGTGAGCACTCTGGAGATCCTGTGGTCCTTCTAGTAACTGTCATGTCTGCCTCCATGGACATTCAGGACTGACTGAAGATGTTATAGCTTGGAATCAATTCATAGGGACCATAGGATTTTCTTCTTATAATAAGATAAGTAGGGTTTATTACTAGGTGGTACTTCTCCTTTAACGAGCACATAAAATGTCATGCGTGTGTGTTAATTGTGGTTTCACCTATTTACTGTTTAATATACCTTTATTATATGTATATATATATATATATATATATATATATATATATATATAATATATATATATATATTTTTTTTTTTTTTTAGCTAGAATACATGTAAACATATAACTCCTACTATTTCTATAAATAAATAAATAATTATTACATATATATATATATATATATATATATATATATACACACTGTGTGCACAATTATGAAAGTGAGTATTTTGACCATATCAACAATTTTATACATATTTTCCAACTCCAAGCTGTATAAACTTGAATGCTTATTGGATTTAAGCATATCAGGTGATGTGTATTTGTGTAATGAAAGAGGATGTGGCCTAAGGAGGTGAACACCCTATGTTAAGGTGTGCATAATTATTAGGCAGCTTCATTTCCTCAGGCAATATGGGCAGAAAAAGAGATATAACTGACTGAAAAATCCCCTTCGCTCTCTCTCTTTCCTGACATCATCCTTTCCACCTAGTTAGGGGACCATATCACCCAACATTTCAAACGGTCAAAGATGGACACTTGTGTTTTAGGGGGTGTTGCTGGGTGTGTGGCTGGTGGGCGGGGCATTACCGAGAGTTTTTAGGCTATTTCATGACCTATTGACACTTCCTTGTGTAACCTAATAAACAACTTATAAAAAGACCAAAGTATTTTATGTACACAGACTAATTTATAAAGACATATACTAATGTTTATATAAACAGTAATGTGAGTTTTATTACTGTGGAGCAATGTGATACATTTATATATACACCACACAGTCTGATCTTCTAAAAAGAGGGACATCAGGGTTGGAAAGAGGGACAGAGGGATTTGGGTCTAAAAGAGGGACTGTCCCTCCTAAAGAGGGATACTTGGGAGGTATGAGGGACTGTCTTACATGATGTAGTAGTTGCCATGGCAACTCACCTGGCTTTCTTTCACACAGAGATAGTTGTCTCTGAGTGAGTAGTTTTTAAGGGATAGTAACAATTAATATGCAAAAAAATTATATGGTAGGGTTTAGACCATTCAGCCAGTACTCAGATAACTATCTCATGTCAGAGA
Organism: Rhinophrynus dorsalis; assembly: GCA_037306005.1. Taxonomy (NCBI): domain Eukaryota; kingdom Metazoa; phylum Chordata; class Amphibia; order Anura; family Rhinophrynidae; genus Rhinophrynus; species Rhinophrynus dorsalis. The sequence goes on along the minus strand of CM074727.1, from coordinate 130,005,299 downwards.
AAAGGTAGGAAGTGACTATTAAAAAGTAATTTACTCAGAAACAAGTGAGTATTAAAGAATGTAACAGTACAAAATAGCAAGGACAAAGAACTCGAGGGGTAATATGGCTCACCACTCTTGTGGCATTCAAAGCTCCAAATATTATAATACTGAGGTGCTGCTTCAAAAGAAAGTCTCCAGTCAGACTGATACATATTGAAATAATGACAAGATATGTGAACCAAAGTCAGATGGAGCAGCCGAAAAAGAGAAATGAAGTAACAGCAGAACCATGTGCATCAAGGTCACATATAATGGTGATTTATTGGCTAAATTAGCACATATACAGATGCACAATGGGGTTAAAAAATGTCAAGGGTAACCTTTACCACATAATATAACCTGATGTGTTTTGTGCATATGTTGGCATTTCATCAGAGTTGAAGTGGCGACATGCACTAAATATATCATCTGATATGGTGAAGAATTCCCCTTGATGTTTGTACCTCACTTTTCTCCTGTATATATGTTACTTTAGCCAATAAATCACCATCAACTGTTTCCTTGGAGAACCTGGTTCTGCTTTTACTCTCTTTTGCAGTGGCTCCATGTGAGTTCAGTCTGATTCTTGCATCATTGTTAGTATTAAAGCATATGACTGATATCAGTCACATTATTTAATACTTTTTCAGGCTTACAATATATTTCAGTAAACTAATAGCAAATTATTACTATCTCTTAAACAAGTATTGCTCATTATAGTTGAAAAGACATTGTACCCTTTATATTACCCCAAAGACCATCTGCTTTATTAACCCTCTAGAATGGGACCCTGGCATGTTGAATTGTCCATACATCAGCAATGACCTGGGGGACAGTTTATTCTGAAGAAGTCTCAAGAGGTGATTGAGAAGAATGTCTTGATATAGAATCAAATCTAACTTCATGTAGCCTCGTTTACTGCTGCTCCTCTGTTCTCAAGACCATGGGTGAGTATTGGGTACACTGGGGACCCCACCACCCCACCCCAATTATGCAGGGAAGGTCTTCTAGTGTGAAGGATTTCAGAGGGAAGGAGCACACCTTTGGTGCCGAACAAACAATTCAAAACATGCTCACAAAAATGTTTATTGAACAACCAGGCCAGATTTACACCTTAAGTTACCATAGGCAAGACATCCTTGGTGTCCCTTACCATGACCATGGCCACACCATCATTCATTACATGATTTCACCCATAGACCCATCCAGTATTTCATATGTTTATTTGTCTGTTTTATTATTTTTCATTATTGTGCAAGATTGTTATTGATGTGTTTTCCTTTGGTTGTATCTGATTGATCGGTGACTTCCACGTGATCCCCATTCAGGGTGTCGCAGTGATGTACATGATATGCACTTTGGAATAGTTTCGTCGCACATTGCTTCATGGATGACCGTGTTCGTCCGATGGGGTAAGCATTTAGAGGCCACCGATTGGGTCGGTTTTTGCCAATGGAATCTAATTGTATGTTATTTAAATGTCTATTGTTTTAACGGCTTCTTTTATATTATTTACATACACGCTACCACTCATTTATTTATTTGAAAAAGCTGCGTTTAAGCCGAAAAACGCGTTAGATAGGATAGAGTTATTTATTATATATAGCATTATTGCTTTTTTATAAATAAATCTTTTTTATTTTGAAGCCAATGTTTTTTGGATTACTATTTTTTAATCTACTGGAGATTTCCTGATACCTTGCTGTTACCTGAATGGAGACGGGTTATATTCTCCGTGTGTGTATTAGCCAGCTTTATTTATAGCTGACCGCTACATTTGTGAGTACCCACCTTTATACTTTCTACTGCTTATTTCTCAAGTTTGTGACATATTACACTATTGGGCGCCCTCTATTTATAGTATCTTGTGTGTGCGATGAGAGAACGTTTTATGAAGGGGAGCCTGATACAGATTTGAACTACTGTAGTGAGTGGAGGTTACATGAGCTTGGGGTGGCTATATATTTCCCCTACTGCTATTCCAGCTGTTTCATACTTAAGTGTAGATTCAGCATCTCTGTTTGTGAGTATTGACTCACCGTGATGTTTTTGGTGGAGGTTGATTTTTGAAGAATTCAACACAGGGGCGCCCCTTGTTTATCTCTCTTGTTTTCCTATAGTAACATCCAGTATTTCATGGCACTGTAAAATAATCTTAAAATACCATGGAGACCCTCTCTTACTTAGCCTTTGGTCTCCCTTATCTTCCATTCTCTACTTCTCCCTACCTTCTCACGTATCACATCCTCTGTCCTCCTCATATACAGGGTCGGATTTACATTCAAGACATCTCCAAGAAAGGCGCCTTGGCATCCTTAGCCCCACACTTAATCTCTTCCACAAAATTTCCAGAAAATGCAACTAGCCTCTAAAAATTCCCCAACACAAAGCCTGTTGGAGAGCTCCCTAGTAACCAAGGGGGTTAAGTAAGGGCCAGTAAAGTGGTATGTAAACTAGCAAATGAATTAGCCATAAAACACAGCAGCAGATTTCGGGTGTATGGCCATTGGTATTGCTCTAGACACAGCCACAAAAAAGTATGTGGATGTTGCCAGAACACCAGAAGTGCCCCTCAAAATTTAGCTCTCTAGGCAGTTGCCTGATCTGCCTAATTGAAAATCTAGTCCTACCTATATCCTCTTCTCTGTCCTTTATCATCCTCCATTTCACCTTTTGTTCTTTATTCCCCATGTCCCCTTTTCTGCCTGTATCCCTCTATCTCTTTTCCTCCCGCTTGCTCTTCCATCTCTCCCTCCTTGGTCTCTCTCTGTCTCCTCTCTCCCTCACACTGTTGTCACCTGCTTAGAATTACATATCAACACTTTATGCTTCCGCTCTTTCTTTTATGTTCTTTTTTATTTATAGAAAACATCTGTTTAGTCAAACGCAGCAAAAACCTTTCCCTTGAACAGCCTGGTAGCGATGGCAGAAGAGCAATGCTCTGAGGGCTGCTGAAAGCACACATTTTTGCAGAATCTGCAAGACTCGAGGAGGGAACCCAATGCACTTGGCTCATGTCCAGCACAATAAATTATAATGTTTCAGCAAAGCACTGGTTAATGTCCTGATATTCTAGGGCAGGGATTTTCTGATGTTCTACCTGTAAGGTTTATTGCCCAGCTCTTTGGAGGTTTCTGGTGGGAAGAGGTTAAAATAGCAGTGCTCCAGCCCACGTGGGTTAACCCTCTGAATGCCAGGAGAGTGCCCAAAGCATCGGTGCATTACTCTGAAGATCTCAGGGAGATACCCCCCAACTGCTGTGAAAAGCAATGCCCAGAGTTGAACAACCTGAGGCTCTCCAGCTGCTGAGGACTACAACTCCCATCATCATTGTAGTCCTCAACAGCTGGAGGGCTTCAGGTTTCCCGTCCCTGGTCTATATCAAGAAGCAAAGTTCTGTGTGTTTACGGCAAAAAGAAACGCTCTGCAGTTTTATATCGAGAAGCAGTATTATTCATGTCTATTGTAAGAAGCAATACTCTGCTGGTCAATAGTAAGGAGCAATGCTCTGCAGATCTATGGTGTATATAGCAATGCTCATGAGAAGAGGTTCTCAACCCTAGTTCCCACAGACCAGTAACAGGCTAGGACTTGATGGTGTCCTGGTTGAGTACAGATGCATGAATCACAATGACTATGTCTCTTACTAACTCACCTGTACTCAAATAGGGGAAATTCTCAAGTCCTGGCTTGTTAGTTGTGACTGAGCCCAGGTTTCAGAACAATTGCTCTGGAGGTGTATAGCAAGAAGCAATGCTTTGTAGGTATTAGAAGGTCACTTGCAAGAAGCTATAGTGTGAACAATGGTGCAAAGGCAGCTGCTGGTGCATCTGTGACATCTAAAATTCTCCCCATTAAAGGGATAGCATCACTTAATTTGCAAATACATATATATTGTAGGGTTTATTCTCTTGAGTAAAAAAAGGGTACTTCCAGTGCTGAGAGAGTTATTCCAGCTCAAACTTGAATTTTTTTTAGGTGCAATATCTCAAAAGTCTGAAATATACGCTGTTGCTACACCATCCTATAGAAAGATCTGGTCAGTTGAAAATAAACTTCCATAGGATGGTGTAGCAACAGCGCCACTGTAATATTTCAGGCTATCGAGATAATGCACCTAAAAAATTCAAGTTTGAGCTGGAATAACTCTTGAATAAAGCACCTCTCAGCATTGGGAGTACCCTTGTTTTACTCAGGAGGCTAAACCCTACAACATATATTTTTTTGGCATATTAAATGTCACTGTCCCTTTAATGCTGCTTGCACCACGGGGACTGCAATGGATAGATTTTTTGTGTCTCATGGCATTCTCTCACACCACACATTGTTCAATGGCATGTATAAAACAAGGCACAGAGGCCATTTTCATACAATGGTATGGGGCAATGGTAAGGGGCTTGCTGGTATTGAAGTCTACTACAGAAGATCATGTGGTCTAGTGCACACCCTAAAGTGCAGCCAGTGGTGTATTTGTGCGTTCACACACTGGCTTGATGGCTTGTAGGCCCTCCTGTGATGGGACAAAGCATTGACCTGCAATCCTCTGGGATTGGTAAGTGTCATAATTAACCCCACCCTCTTACTGCTCACATTGTTCTTTAGTTCCCCTCCCTGCATTGTTATTGTTTCAAATTTTCCAATTCCTGATTTGAATATAAAAAGGAGACACGTTAATTTAATTATGCTGACCTATTGTTCTCATTGTATAAACATGTTTATGCTCGTTCTAGAGGGAAGCATTTTCCAAAAAAAGTGGAATAATAGAACAAGGTCATGATCTAAAATTGTGTGTAAGGACTACTTTACAGAAATGGTAATAAATTCATGGAACAGCCTCCAAGCAGAGGTGGTAGGGACAAATATTGTTAGGGAATTCAAAAGTAACTAGGATAGACATGTCTCATCTGATAAGTATGTAAGACGGTGTATTTTATTCGATAGGGACATGGGCAGACTGGATGGGCCAGATGGTTCTTTTCTGCTGGCAAAATATCTGTATATTTATGTAATTTATTGGTGCAGAGCAGGTTACAGATCCTAATTTGCCTTATTGTTTAAATGAAGCTGATTTACTAAAGCCCCTTTTACATGGGCAGCAATGGTTGTGAATGATACTATGATGGGCTATGATTCCTTTCACACAGAAGACTATTGCCTTGCGTGGATGCACCAAAATCCAGCGTACAGTAACTCTCTAAACAGAATGGGGAAGGGGAGGCATGAAGAAGGGGAGGAAATGAGGTAGCGTGGGGGTGGGTTAGTGTTAGGTAACAGAAAGGGGAAACAGGAAGTTAGGGTCCTTTTGCACTGAATGGCGAAGTAAGCACCCACCCACCCTTAGGGTAGGACTGCCATAGTGGTGTGATACTGGCCTACTGTTTGGATACTTAAGAATTAAATAGGAAAATGATGATTGGTTCTTAGGGAGGAAACCCTAGGGAAGTTTGCCCCGGACTTTGGTTGCGGGATGTGACGTTATTACCCAGCTGAGCTGGTTTTGGGTGGCCAGCTGAGGTAATTGTTTGACTCTGTTGGAAGAGAGTTTGTTGGTTAATCTAAGTGCTAAGCATGAACCTGGTCTATTTGGCCATGCAAAAGGGAGTTAATATGTTGGGATAAGTGGGTTTGTTCAGAAGAATGGATACGGGGGTAATGTGTTTGTAAGTTGGCAATAATTAGAATATATGTGTATGTTAAATATGGTTTTGGATTTTAACAAACCATCCTGTTCATACCCATATTGGTGTGATGTGTTTTTTATGGAAAATGCCCTTTGCCTTCTTCATGTATCTGTACTGCACTCCTTCAGCAAAGAAGCAACAAGGAAGGTCTGCACAGTCCTATAGGGGCTCTGTGTTACGGTTCAGTACACTCAGACACGGAAGGTGCTGGTAAAACACAATTTTATTAATGCACACAAGGAATGAGGTAACCCTCACAGGTCCAGTAACAACAGCAGTAACTGACACAAGACCGGTTACAAGCAAGTTAACCCACACGGGTCCAGTATGTATAATACACACAATACTGACACAGGTCAGGTAAACGAGTTTGATACAGTGTATGAAAGTCCAATGTGACCAGAGGAACCACTGGCAAAGTATGAGTACAGCGAAGGCCCTATGTCGCCTATAGGCAACGGGAGGCGACAGTGACGGGACTGCAACAACAGGCACGGGACACCTGAGAAGGATGCAACGGTGGATGCCCACCAACGACTAGACAAGGCTGGTCAGAGCTTGTGCCAGAACGGAGGTCCTACCGGAACAGCCCACCACCGTGTGCACGTACTACCCTCAAGGGTTAATGTGCGATAGTATAAATGGATGGCAACCGGAAGAACACAGCGGAACCAAATGGAGACTAAATCGCACAGAGTAACGGAGCCCAACTGACCCAGAGTGGTAGTAACGGAATGAGGCACTTTCCCCGAAGGGGTTAATAGTGCTATGGTCTGGATAATGGCAACCACCAGAGGCGCTTAACTGAACCAAACAGACCAAGCAAGTGCAACACGGTGTGGGGGCACAATGAGACTCACAGCAGAATATAACCGGCAACCGGAGTACCGGAATACAAGGAGGCCCAGTAATGAGGAATCAGTGCCAGGCAGGCAGCAGCAGGAACAGTCCCGGTAAAGCCCAGCCGGGCACAGGAGAATCAGGAACCACCGCCAAGTCGATTCGGTACACAGTGCTGGAACGTCAGCCAAGCAGGGTCGGTACACGGAGCAGGAACCTCAGGCACGCCGGGTCGGTACACGAAGCAGGATCGTCGGTCTCGCCGGGTCGGTACACGGAGCAGGAACGTCAGCCAGGCCGGGTCAGAACAGGAAGCAGGAACGTCAGCCAATCCGAATCGGTACACAGAGTCAGGAACAAGAGAATGGCGTGGTCAGGCAGTCCAGAGTCATACACTGGTATCAAAACTAGCGCTAGGCATCAGGTACACCACGAAAGGGCACTAGCGGAGTGACAGCCCAGGGTATAAAAAGGCTGTCACTGGGAGGAGTAGTACAGCCCAGCCAATAGGAGAGCAACAATAGCGAGATGGACAGAATACTGATACTCTGGCAGACCTTTCGCATAAGTGTTAGTGGAAACTTTGATGTTTAGCACAACCTGCAATGATAAGCCAACCCCTCATGGGTGCCAGCCAATAATACTGTTTGGTACTCATGGGCCGGCTGTAAGACATACTTCCCTGGATGATTTGTGGAAAACAGGAGTGTAAGACAACACTGGCAACAGGACGGTTACAGGAGGCTGCCATTTTTCTGTCACTTGTGTGAGAGAGGCCTAAGAGGAGAACTGGAACAATCCTAGAGCAAACCAACTTCACCATGAGGGAAAATAAAATTTCCCATTGATTTAAGTGGTCTTTTAACCCCTCAGAAATTGCACAGGTCTTCAAAGCAGTGCAAAGTTTTGGATGCTCTCTCTTTTCTGTCTCCATGTTCTCTTTATTTTTCCACCTAGTTTCTCATTCCTTTCTCCCCGCCTCTCCCTCCCCCCCCCAGACACTATCCCTTCTATGTGCTGTCTCTCCCTATCCATTCCCAATTTCTTTCGTTTCTCGCCATCTTATCTTTTTCTACCCCAGACTCTCTCCTTCCTATCTCCAGTTTCATCCTATCCTTCCTATCTAGCCTCTCCCCTTTCTCTCTATCTTTTCCTTTTATCCCCGTCACTCTCTGTTCTTATCTATGGCTTTCTCTTTTTTCTTACCTCAGCCTCTCTCCCTTTTCTCCTCAGTTTCTCTCTCTTTCTCTCCCTTTCTGACTGAAAAAAGGTAATATCCATCCTAAAGAGCCCACACATTGTAAATGAAATCTGGGATTTTTTTTTTACAGGTAGATAGTAGAAACCATTTTATGATCATGTTTTAGCCACAGATTATACATGCTCTATATTTGGAATGAATATATTATGTATTCATTATATTTCATATTCATAAAATGCTGAAAAATACATATTGCTTTTTTTTGGGAATATAAGACTACCAAACATTTACAAGGAAGTATTCAGAAAAAATATTTCAGGTAGGAGGAATACGCAAAAGACAAGCCAACTAAATTGTAGTTTCACATCTAGATAGCTACAGGTATCTCGTATCTGGAATTTCATCTGTTGTTAGAACCCAACTACAGCTACATGTGTCTGAAGAAGAGCCATATGTTGGCAACTTATAAAGACTCTTGGATAGTATGAAAAATAAAACTTAAAAACAAGTAAATAAAAATTGCAATTTACCACGCAGTGATCCAGATCCTAAGGAAGGCAACCCCACACCATTGAAGCCATTTCCATTTAACCCTCAGAGTGTCAGAGAGGTACCTTCCTGACTCCAAAATATATTTTTCCTGAATCAACATCCTATCTGCTTTGAAACTAATTGTCATAATTCTCAAAATTGTTCTGAGCTACAAAGGTATCCATTACTTTTTTGGAAATACCTACAGTACCTGCAAACACAACTTAAAAGGCAACAACTAAAACAACCTTACTGCCCATACTGTAAAATATACTCTTCCTTTGTTTTAATGGAAATGCATTTCCTCGAGTTATAATGTATGAACTTTTGTTTTTTGCTCAGCTCTTGAAATAATTAGTTCCACAAGGAGTTGTTTGTATTGACCTTTAATATATATTTGTAAATGTTAAATCATGTCACCCCTTAGATGCCTCTTCTCTAATGGTAACAAACCCAGTTTTGCTAGTCTCTCTTTATAATCCCTTGATCAGTTCTGTAGCTCATCTCTGCATTTTTCCCAGGTAAATAATGCCTGTAGGAATGTTTAGGATTTTTTTCTCTTGCTTTTGCAATACTTTTCTTCTTTTCATTTTTAGCTTGCCATTCACGTTTGCAGATTCTGTTGCATTCTTTATATATCTAAATGACGCATCTGACACTTCTCATGAAAACTGCTCAAAAGCTTGCTTCTTTATTCCTCACGCAAACCTCTTTGTTAATCCACATTTGTCTTAATTTGTTCCTCTTGTAATTATTTCTCAATTATATATTTTGATGCATATAGTGTATTTATCCATGAGCATTTTGATCAAATTCCATCTTTCTTTTGCAATTTTATCTATGATGATGATATCCCACTGTCCTTCAATACTACTTTTAGGATTGAAAACTATTTTTTTTTAAATTTAAATGTTTTGGTTAAAATCCAGTACCTGCACATTGTTTGAGACCACTGTGTATAGTAAGGTTGGCTCCTCTACTAGCTGGAACATGAAACTGTCATTAAGCACACTTAGAAAATTATTTATCTTTTTTGATCCGGAATTCATTTTTTTCCAATTTCTTCCACCTTCAACCCATAATCCTTTTCCTTAATCCATCTTCTCTCTCTCAATCTATTTTCTTTCACCCTCCATATTCTTTTTCCTTCATCCCCCTTCTTTTGTAATGCTAACAGGACAGGAGGTAGACCCACAGTCCAGAGTGGGGTTCCTATGCAGAACAGATGCAGAAACACCAACCAGGAACAGATGAAGGAGTGAAAGGAAGCAGTGACTCAAAACTACTTACACACTTGCAGAGTGGAACAGGTTGCTGGGAAACCACAGGTTCGCAGACAAAAAAAAAACCTTGAGGTTGTTGCTGTAAGCTGTTTGAGAATGAAGCTGGGATGCATAGCTACTGAGCAGTGTCAAATTCAAGGGCAACCTTGCTGCAGCTAAAAGCCGTGGGAAATATTGTTGCCTGTAAGGCAAAATAGCCAGGACCATTTGAGCCAGACCTGGACCAGGATGATCACATTTGCTTGTCAAGACAAAGCAGCAGAAACAGCACAATGCTCTCACGGGTCATAAACAGGACTAGTAGCTCAAAAAACAAACCAAGGTTGCATGATCCAAACTGGCATACAAAATCAATTCAGGAATGAAGAGGAGATTAGGACAGGTGGCAAATAAGAGTGATTAGAATTCAGAAGCCAAGTTCAAGCACTGAATACAGGAAATAAAACACTGGAACACTAGTCAGTAAGACAGACACATTCACTGAAATGCCTTTGAGGCTGCTTGATATAGGCCTCTGTGGATGTGTCCTGGAAAGCAGACTAGAAGACAGGTAATAAGAGCTGGAGTAAGTGGAGTGAGTGTGTCTAGAAACTAAGGCCTACAATCTGGACCAGGTTATTACATCTTCCTATCTCTCTCTGCCTCTATGTTCTTTGTCTCTGCCTCTATTTTTTTTTTTGCTCTAACTTCTTTCTCCCTCCATCCCAAAATCTTCCTTCTTTCTTACTCCTTCCCTCCATCTCTGCTTGCAGGCAAATTATTTAATACACGGAGCTATGGGGTGCTGAGGAATTATTATTGTGGGGTAAATGTGTGTAGTACTGTTGAATGTGTTTTATCAGAGAGCTGTGGGTGCTGTGGAATATTGTTATTATGAAAGTTAGTATTTTTGTATGAGCCTGATGTAAAGTGTGTGGAATGAGCATAACTACACTGGAGGGACACAGTGGCCACATCAACAGAGTTTCTGAGTGTGTGTGGGGGGGCAGCATTTTGTGTTACTCTACTAATCACTTCTCATTGGATTTGATACACCATCTGGCAACATAACCAACTGACTTTTCGGTAAGATGGTGGTACATTCTGTGGCAGGGTCCAGACTAATGAAAAGAGGGTGGTAAGCCCAAGGGGCTCCTCCCTTGGAATACAAAGGCTTACTGTGGCAAACTGGGACCTTTTATACACATAAAAATAGAAATGGGCCAGAAGACATCCAGACACAGTTCTAGATACACATTTTGTCAGTGGACAGAAGCCTCAATCTGGGTATTGTCCTTGGGAAATACCAGGAGCTCAGACCCCAACCCACAACCCCAATTAATAACCAGCACCTCAAATGGAGGTAAATAAGGCTGTGGTTTAACAGTATTCCCCACTGACACCAGCAAACAGTCATAAATGTCAAACCATAAAAACACATCAGTACTAATCCCTGTTAGCCCCTAGGGCATAGTCCCATTGGGAATTTGTAACCAATGCATGTCACCAACTTAGGATGAGCATGTCCACCCAACAAGCAGCTAATGCCGGCATCAAGGGATGACTTATCCTACCCACTAAGCCATGACAATGTTTATTAATACAACATCAAGATCAGATAACAGTATAATGACAATTAACCTAAACTAACACAAAATGCTAACTAGCCTAACTACACAACCTACCTAAAGCTACCAAACAGCAGACAATTAAAATAAACCTAGGCACACATTATATTGCTTGCTAGATCACATAAATACTGTTTAACACTGACGTGTTGAAAGAAAAAGGAAGTTAAAACAGCAAGTCAACCTGCAAACAGAAGATAAGAAGGGAGGGATGCTGCTCTGTCTCACACCCTGATGCAAAAGGAAGCTGTCACTTTTTATAACCATCTTTAAGCCCTCTATCCATGATCCCCCCCCAGCCAATCAACCTCTATCCCCCTTTAACTACAAGGACCCACCATAGGAACAGGCATGGGATCCCCTTGACTGGAATGCTCCTCTAGTTCTCTGATTGCTGGGAGCCATTCAGGAAAATCATAAGTACTCTGTGGCCTTTAGACTTGACCAGTAATGAGTCATTAGATGCATTAGCACTGTCTTAGTAGAATGTAGTGGGAGTAAAGCAAACTATAGAAGGTCAAGTAGTGAGTGGGAAGAAGAGTGAAGACATTTATACAAAATCCAGTCTAGTAGGCTTGATGAATAGTGAAGGATAAAGAAAGGATGGTATTAATAGATAATTGTTGGGTCACGAGAGGCTATTTTGAGAGTGGGTGGGAAGTACATTTTAAAGTAAATTGGAAATGTGTCATTGTACAAAAAGTGATTCACACTGATTTCAGATTGATCATAACAGATTAGGAATGGTCTCCTTTGCACAAAAGCAAGCTGGAATAATTCTGGGGCAAATCAATGGCAACAACGGGAGAAACTTTCCCACACTCCCATTTATTTAAAGGGATAGTAATACTTGTATTAAAGTTTAGGTCCGGGTCTTTTTTTTTTTTTTTTAAACACATAGTGCTTTATTTTAATGCTTACAGTATTGTAGTTCAAGTACTATTCAGTCAGAAAGGATCCCCCTCCCATCCCTTCTGGCCGCCTCCCATCAGATCTGGAATCCAGTCGTTGGACTGGACGGATGCAGCGAGGGACAATCTTCACTCAGTAAGTATAGGGAAAACCCTGCCCCCTTGAAGAAGGAGGACAGGATTTTCCTTTGCTTACTGAACACTGTCCTTTGCCGCGCTCCATCCGGCCCAGACTAAGGGGCAGCGTGACTCAGGAAAAAAGGGGCGTGAGGGGGATACTTTCAGATTGAATAGTGCTTGAACTACAAAACTGTAAGTATTGAAATATAGCGCTATGCGTAAAAAAAAAAAATAAAGAAGACTCGGACCTTACCTTTTATTACGAGTATTACTATCCCTTTAAATTGGGTTCTCAATTAACGGGAGGCTTTAATTGTCCCCCAAGGTGCCGTTGGTTTGCTCCACAATTGACACACTTTTTTGGCATTGTGTATAAGTAAGCTTTCCAGTGCTTAACACTTTGAGTGCTAGAGAGGTATCCAAGGCATTGCAACGCTCTCTGGTACTCAAAGGGTTAAAGTGGACCAAGATGTGGTTAGTTACTTTTAACCCTTTAAAGACCAGAAGGGTATACAAAGCATTGCTTTATGATGTGTTGCACGTCCCTCTGATACTTAAAGTGTTAAGAGAATTAAAAACTGGTGTACTGGCGACGTGTTTGCAGTATAAGTATGTTTTGAATAATTATCCTTTATTTGTTGGTTTCACAGTCTAGCACATTGGTTCTCAACATGAGCCCTCAGTGCCCATTAAGAGGAGTGAGGATTTTCTTACAGTTAATCAAAATGACTGAGCCTCTGATTAACTCACCTGTGGTCTAGCAAGGAGATCCTCAAATCCTTGACTGTTAGTGGGCCCTGAGGGCATGGGTTAAGAACAAATGGTCAAGCACTTTAGGTAATGCATTTCTGTGATGAGCTAATATTACAAAACACTTGCTATGAATAAATACAGGCAAACAACACACACTGGGGTCATTTCAACTAGTGCAAAGAGTGATAAGTCTAGCCTAGAACGAAATTCATTAGCAGCATACCTTCGACCTCACCAGGGGCTCAGTTCAATAAGGTACAGTAAAACAGTTGTTAAGCGGAAAATAATATTGAATTATAACTATGTTCCGCAGCTATTCAATAACCCATCTACAAGAGGGAACAACTAGCAAAGGCGGCACAAATTCATGTAGCCTGATAGGAGCACACATTGGAGCTACAGCACAGGGCCCAGGAGCAGAGGACAGAGATAGTGAGAGTGATAGGAACACACATTGGAGAGGTAGAGTTGGAGTGGGGAGCAGAGCGGAGAGAATTACATGCAAAAAAACACATAACACACTTTTGGCACTTATTGCACACATTTCATTCACACACAATTACAAACACACATATAGCTGGTGAGATAGCTCAGTGGTAAAGTCCCTGACTATGGAGCCTCTTCCAACCGCAAGGTTGCAGGTTTGAATCCCAGCAGGGTCAACTCAACCTTTCATCCTTCCGAGGTCAATAAATGAGTACCATTAATTGGGTAATAATTAGTGTTGAGCGAGCACCCCGATGCTCGGGTGTTCGGGTGCTCTGACCGAGCACCCCCGGAGGCTCGAGTGCTCGGCCGAGCACCCGAGCCCCATTGAATTGAATGGGAGGACTCGAGCATTACACCAGGCACCCCCTGCTCTGATGAGGGGAGGGTGCCTGGTCAATGCCCCCCTTCATCTCCACAATGTCCCCCTTCCACAATGTCCCCCTTCATCTCCACAATGTCCCCCTTCATCTCCACAATGTCCCCCTTCATCTCCGCAATGCCCCCTTCATCTCCGCAATGTCCCCCTTCCACAATGTCCCCCTTCATCTCCGCAATGCCCCCTTCATCTCCGCAATGCCCCCCTTCCACAATGTCCCCCTTCATCTCCGCAATGCCCCCTTCCATCTCCACATGTCCCCTACCTCCAGTCCCTGGTGGTCCAGCGGAGCGTCTGTAAGATCTGTGCCTCCTTCGGCACAGATCCCTGCCACCCGAACATGGCGGGCGAGCACATGGCGGTACTCATACGAGTACCGCCATGTGCCGAGCAGAGCGATGCTCGAGCCGATCCGAGCATGCTCGCTCAACACTAGTAATAATAACATCTATTATTTCAGCTGCCGATTTGGTTAATTCCAAAGGCAAGCGCTTTGAGTCCCACTGGGAGAAAGGCGCTGTATAAATACTAGTTATTATATACACGTACTTTTTGTTTTTGGACACACAACACATTTTATATTTTTATTTTATACAGTGGGATTGAGTGAGTATAAGGGGGTGGCAGAGAGTTATTGTGACAGAGTGCCTGTGTGAGTAACTGGGTGAGAGTGGGTGTGTGAGGGAGGTAGGAGAATGGTAGTGAGATGGCAGGGAGTGGAGTGTAGGCTGGAGGGATGGGAGAGACGCAGGATAGGAGGAAAGAGAGCAGGAGATCACCGGTCAGGGAAGGAGGGGGTGAGGGACACCAGATGGGCAGAGGGGTACCCAACAACAGCCAGTTACAGAGCAGCCAGGGACCGACATGGCACTGGGAAGAGAGAGGATGTGGGAGAAAAGCACACATATCCAGGGATAGGGCAGGCGGGGCCTGATAACCAAAGGGCCACACAGGGGACGCATCCATCCCAGACTGCTGTGGAGGAGGACAGACTGTGCGAACCCATGTACTCCTATGAGCAGAACATGGCCCTGGTGCAGAGCATCCTACAGAGGGAGCACGTACAGTTCTCCACAGAAAGAGCAGGAGGATTGTTGCATGGAGAAAGGTAGCCTGGCGTCAGGTGGAGGATGCAGTTAATGCCGTGTCCAAGTGTAAGTGCAACTCAGACTCCAGTAAGAAGTGCTGGGCAGTTTGCAAAAGGAAGGTGAAGAATAGGATGGAAGAACTGTTCCTGCATGCGAGAGGCACTGAAGGTGGTCCTCCGGTGAACATCGCCTTTAATATCTGGGAGGAGATGTTATGGCAAAACCTGTCAACGACAGCAGCTGAGGTGGCTGTGGCACAGATGACAGCACCCTCCATCCTCCCGGTCAGTAACATGATACATAACTGTCCACCATACATGTCTTGTTAGCTATTATAGCACAGCACAGTAGTAGCTGAACACATGGCCATGAGTGATCCATCCAAGTTGAGCAAACCAGCACTGACAGGGTTAAAACAATGAGATAATGTACAGAGAAAGGGAAATCTGATGCAGCAAGCAGGACAGCTCATATCGAATAACAAGGTTAACCCCCTCAGTGCTGTGTTGCTCAAAAAATCTCACCTCACAAAAACAATGATTGCAATCATGTTGTAATACAAACATCTCTTATGTTATTGGACAATGTTAGAAAGATTGCCACAGAAGTGTCACTGAGATGTAAACACTTAACAGGGGACAAACACAATACACTAGGGTCGTGTTGCAGAGTTCAACAGAGATTATCACACCCCTGACAGTTGTACAAACACAAACTGAATACATGTCCAACACACCTGCAGCATGAGTAGTACCCCTGTGGACTGAAATAACACATTTGCACTGGAGCCACAACCATAACAGAAAATTTGAGGTCATGGCAGTACTACACACAGGCAAAGCAAGTCTAAAATCATATATTGATGGGGGAACACATCAAGCCAAGAAGCAGAGTAACAATCCCAAACACACATTCAAAATGTGATACTGAAACAAAACATTCAAATTAGGGTTCCATATCCATAGGGAACCACAAAACACATGCCTTATGAAGCAGATGACAGATGATTGTGGATAATGGGAATGGGGGTCCCAATATCCGTGTAGCCAAAGTTAAATAACCCTGGCTTCAAACATATGTTTTGCCTGTGTCACATAATATGTCCTCATCAACATGTATACATCCCTCCTTGACATCCCAAGTGTTCCGGATACATATGATAATGAAAGGTCAACCACAGTAGGCCAGTTCCATAAATGTACAGATTGTTGTCAAGCCAAGAAGGTATCTGATGCATTGCCCAGGTTCCTAATCACACAATATAATTTTCCCCACACAGCATCCATGCCTGCAGCACAGTAGAAAGAAAGGAGGACACGGAGACCCCCAGTCCCACAGCCCCTCACGATCCAGCAGAGGGCACCAGCCGGATGCCGCCACCATCACAGTCACGGCACAGGCTGCCACCCACAGCAGCACATCAGTAGATACCTCAGGAGTCCCAGCAGTGGATTCCACAACAAAAAATGGATAGTACCAACATCTGGCCAGTACTTGAAGCCCCCACCCCCCAATGGTATGCAACTGGATGCCCACCACACAGCAGTATGGGTCGTTGGGCCTCACAACACCTCCACAGGCACACAGTCGGATGCCAACCCATCAACAGAGCAGACTAAAGCCACAACCCATGTGGAAAGGTAACCCATAACAGTGCCACATTATGACCTGTGGCCACTGGATTACCATTATCTCGGACTCATAGGTTGGCCACAGAGACCACAACCACTGACACAGTGCACACCACCAACACAGCCAGAACCAGGTGCATAGGACACTGAAGTCAGTGAGGAGAGCATAGACTTGATGGGGCAGAATGCTAACCCTCAACTACATCACATGCTAGCCCTATCTCACCTGTGTTTGCCTCACCAGCAGCTGCAGCATCAGAGGCCCACTCAGACCAGGAAAAAAACACTGGTCAAGGGGCAAACACAGATCAAGGATGAAAGGCATCAGTAGCACCTCCATGTGCAGCATTCACATCCTCATCATCTGCTGCAGCTGCTAGAACCACCAGGATGGATGAGGAGTACATCACCAGCCAGGGAAGGTTACTGAGGGAGGACTGATGCTTTAACAGGGGGTGTCTGTACTTTGTGACATACGTACTGTGTATATAATGACCTTGCTAAGCTTGGGATTTCTTTTATCACGTGAGTGCCTATGTCTATATTATCTGACGTGATGTGTACATCAGTCACTCACCCAACAGGAATCCTCCTGTATAGGTCCCATTCACAAAATCACGGTAGCCAGAGGAGTGCCTGAGGATGTAGGAGTCAGGACAACTGCCAGGAAATGAAGCACATACATGTGTATTACGCATGTTGTCACCACATACCATTTGAGAATTGACGGAGTGGAAATACTTCCTGTTGATGAACAGATGTCATTCATGCGGAGGGGCTCTTACGTGCACGTGTGCAGTCAATGACCCCCATTACTCTGGGTATGCCTCGACTTTTGTGTAGAACTCCTGCTTGACCCATGCCCACTCCATCTGTGTGGAGGGGAAGTAAACATACCTCCTGGCCTTCCTCTTCAGGGTTGTCTGTGTCTCATCCAACACCCTGCAACATTTAGCCTGTTACATCCCAGATACATATTCCTCAGTGGACTGGAATGATGCAGATGCCGTGAAATGCATGGCACACAGCAGCTTCTCCGTGTTGGATAGGGCACAATTGGTGTTACCTATGGGGTCCTGGTCATCTTTGATCACCCCAGAGAATTTGATAATGATTTATGACGTCAACCTGCACTGGTCTCTGACCTCTGCCTCCGCCAATCCAAAAAGAGTGACCGTTGTCCTATATTTATCCTGTGTCTTGGTGGCCATCTGGACTCCCTGTGCTACTCAACAGGTCCCTCTGGCACCTGTGGCAGGGGGATATCTGGTTCAGGCAGCTCAGGTGCTGCTGTTTCACCTGCTCCTCCACCTGGAGACGGCACTCTGGGTGGTTCACCAGAAGGAGCATCAGAACTTCCAACAGTTGACAGATGTCCACATGTGTTTGGAAGATCATGGGGCTCCCTACACCTCACATGCCCCCTCCTCTGATACCTTTGCAGGTATTGCAGTGGAAACTTGATTCTAGGAATAGCTGTTTGAGTAGGATCACTGTAAACACACCTCATTCACAGGATGCTGGGATATCCCTTTAAGGCAGGGATGGGGTGTTGGCCAGGAGCGGTCAGCAGGTAACAATGAATCAACAGAAATGAGGGGCTTGTCCAGGTGAGTTCATGGTGGCGTGGATGTCGTTGTTTGAGTGTGTTTGGGATGATTGCTGTTTACCTGTCAGCTGCGGATGGAATGCTGTCCGGTGTGGTTGATGATGCCGGTGCATCTTTTTCCTCCATTGGGTTCTTATCTTTCTTACATTGCTTTGTGATTGACAGGTGTGCATATTGTCTTGGCTAGACATGACACATTGCTGTCTGTTAACCCCTAGTTGCCTGAGGTAGCATGCAACTGATTGTTTCATGTTGATTTGCACATCCCTTCTTACTCAAGAGACTCATGTAAGTTGTCCAGAACTTGTGGGGATGGAATGCACATTTCAAGGCTGTTTCCTTGGTATTTTTGGGGTTATTTTTGCAGTTGGTCTCATTGTGATGTCATAACTGTTGTGCAAGATATTTTTTCCCTGTTTTTTGGTGTTCACAGTGGGTTTTTAACATGTGTTATGGGTTCTACACCTGTGATTTGTAGGCGCAGTATTACCATCAGAAAATGTATCCCTTTAACATGCATTAAAACTCATAGGACACAATTGAATAGCATGTGGCTTGAGCCATTCCATTGATCTCAAAGGGCGAAATATTACCAGCTGTTGTAATTTTTTAACGAATGTTAACAGTTCACAACACGGTTAACAGAATATTAAACAGTGCTTGCAAATCTACTGTTGTTTATGTATTTATTTTTTTAATGGAGGCAACTGAATCGAGCCCCAGGTCTGCCAGATTTTAGAGTTAGATACTAATTATCTGGCTTTGGTGTATTTCCCATAAACTCATCCCACTTCCTGCCCGTTCCCCCACTTACCATCTCATATGCCCATTTCCTGCACACTCAAAGTGAAACCCCACCATTCTTCCCCTTAATCCTGCCCAACCAATTAAGCCCCACCCACTTTATGACATGGTTTGCATCATTTAGACATGCCCATTATAGGCCCATGAGCCTTCTTCAGGGTCTCCAAAGAAGAATGTGTGTGGGGAAGATGTGTGGGGAAGATTTATAAATACAATGCTTAGTATTGTATTAAGAATTGTCCTTAAGTTGTGGAAACTGGAGATAATGTTAGGTCTTATTTATAAACTAGTTGAAGAACCTGTTACACGGGCCACAGTGCCACTGCCAGCTGGTCGCGGGGCAGTCATGTGCAGTAGAGACTGCCCGTGCTGCGGCTGATACAGAGCTGTCCAGTTCTGTATCAGCCGCGGTGCGTGCAGTCTCTACTGCTCCTGACTTCAGCATGCGCAGTAGTGTCTACTGCACATGACGCGGCGTTACACACGTTTTAGCGAATTATTATATAGGATGAGTAAGGCATAATTATAAATATGGTGTTAGAAATCTGTTATTGGCAGCAATGCTTAAGGACAGATTATACCTGGCGTTAAGATTTTGGCAAAAATTCTGTTGCTAAATTGTTATCGACATTTTACAAATTCTCTGAGTAAGAATTTTTGCAAAGCTCTGCTGTCAGTTTTCCAGAAACAAAACTGTGTCGCGTTAAGGCTTCCAAAACTGGTGTAAGCTTCTTTTTAGATGCCTCCTTCAGTTACATGCAACATTTTTCATAAAGACATTTTTTTAAATAAATCTCCCCCAATGTTCCCAGGTAAGATTAGCATAAATTGAAGGGAATTACCCAATACGTTCATGAGAAGGCCCTCTGATCCTTTTGTATTTGTTCTGCCTGTACTGTTTTCTGTATATCTAGTTCTGATTGTACAGTTCTACGGAATAAGATAGCACTTTATAAATAACTAGCAGGTGTGTAGCATGGCTTGCCAGTGCGGCGGACGTTGTTTTTCTTTTGGTTTTTTTTTAATTGTATTAAAAGTCAGACCTCATGGTGGGGCATCAGGACCCCTCCAGTTTGGCTGGTAGATCAATAGAGGTGATGCAGGGGAGCAAAAGAGCTCCTCTGATTGCATCGCACCCCTACTAATGGGTAGAAGTGGGCAGGATTGGGATACATTTGCATGTCAATGAGATAGGCTTTCCCTCATTGACGTGAGAGGGTTTCTCAATCCCTCTCATTCTTACTAAGGTACTCCTAGTAGTTATGGAAGCAGGGGCTCTCTGTTGATCCTGTGTCACCTCTATTGATCTCCCAGCCAAATCGACTGGGGGATCAGTAGCTGGGAGGCATCAGGAGGGGTCCTGATTCCCCAACATGAGGTGTGACTTTTTTTTTTCTAAGCATCCAGCTGAGGCCCCCTGCCTCCCCATAAGCCAGTGACTTTTTAAAAAAAATCTAAACAGAGTGGCAGCTGTGATTGGATACACCCCCTGCCACCTCCTCCTCAACCAATCGGTATTTTCCAGCCACGCCCCTGACAGCGAACCAGATTCACTTAGATTTTTATGTATACAATAGAAAAGGTTTGTATCTCAAAAACTAAAAACATGACTAGTAGAACAACAAATTCTCTCTAACACAAACTAAACTTGTCTTAACTTGACAGGCCCACTTTAACAGCCATATTTCACTGTGCACCAGCTCACAGAATGCCCCACAATTCCTCCTGCCATTTGCGCAGTAATTTATGTGGTTGTGCTCTTTGCACATTCTTGTTAGATCATAATATCTTCACTTCCTGCTCATCATCCTCATAGACTCTTGCCAAACTGACATTTCCATAGTGATCCAATTAAAACAATGTGACCTTTAAAACAAGAGAATATATAGACATCACCATAACAAAATGAATTCTTTATATATAAATTTAAACTATATAATCCTTAAAGGGTTAGTAATGTCAAAAAAAAGTTTTTTTTGCATTTAGAAGAACTTAAAAAGTTGAGCTTAATGCAAAAAAATGTTATCTCTCAAACCGCTATGGCAGGCAGAGTCCATACGTCTTAATGCTTTGAGTGCCAGATGGTTAACACTTTAAGGACCAGAGGACTGTGCAAAGTATTGAGAATCAATGCACTGTACACTCCTCTGGCACTTAACCCCTTAAGGACCAATGACGTGCCAGGACCGTCACGGCTGTCCTGCACCTAAGGACCAGTGACGGTCCTGGCACATCATGGAATTCAGGGGTACCAGCACGGCTACACGCCGCTTGGGAACCTCTGAACCCAATGCCGAAAAAAAAAATTCCCTATGGTCCTTAACTGCCAGCCGCACAAGATTACCATATGCAATGAATAGAGTCTGAGGTTCTGTGGTCCTACTGTCATGTCTACCTCCATGGATTGACATCCAAGACTGATTGAAGATGTTGGGGGAGATTCACTAGGCGGAGATGACTTCTCCAGTCTATCATTTCTCCTGTTCCTATGTTGCCTATTCACTAAGATTTCTTTAGATTTGGGGATCTTAGTGAATAGGCTCCATAGAATAACATAGGAACTGAAGAAGTGATAAACTGGAGAAGTTATCTCCACTTTATCATCTCTTTTTCACTGCTTAGTGAATCTCCCCCATTATCTCTTTAGGAAACGCACAAGGGCAACATTAATAGGGGCCACTAGGATTTTGTACCAATAGTAAGGTAATTGGGGTATTAGTAAGAGGTGTTATTTCTGCTTTAAAAAGTACAACACAAATGTCATGCAGATTTCACTTATAATAATGCAGGATAAAAAAACCTAGAACAAGATATCAAATAACATATGCCTATTTGGAGATCTTAATTTATAGGCTCTATAGAGTAACATAGGAATTGGAGAAGTGCTATCACTGGAGTATAATCTCAGCATAATCACCTCTTTATCACACATTTTAGTGCATAACCCGTGAGGTGGTGTTTTTGTCTGTATTTACTATAGATGTAAAAGCATGATTTTTAACCTAATGCACTAACGTGTGATAAAGATGTGATGACTTCTCCAGTGATATTACTTCACCAATTTCAATGTTATTCTGTGGAGCCTAGGCAATAAGATCTCTCCCACTTGAGAAATTGTAGTTTATTGGCTCCTAGAATTACATAGGAACTGGAAAAGTAATATCACTGAGAAATCATCTCCACTTTGTTAAAGTGTTAGTAATGTCCACAAAAAAGTTTTTTGCATTTAGAAGAGCTTAAAAAGCTGAGCTATATGCAAAAAAAGTATCTCTCAAACCGCTATGGTTTAAGAGATACAGGCGTTTAAAGTTTGATCTCTCCTACTGACAACTGTAAAGCTGTCAGCAGGAAATCCGTGTCAGCCGACACAGAGGTGCTTGAGAAGTGCCGCAATCTCGTTACTTACCATGAATCCCTTCATTGGAATGGTCTAAAACGAGTGCCTGGTTTTCAAGCACTCTTCTCAAGAGCCTCCGTGTCGGCTGACATGGATCTCCTGCTGACAGCTTTACAGCTGTCAGTGGGAGAGATCAAACTTTAAACGCCTGTATCTCTTAAACCATAGCGGTTTGAGAGATACATTTTTTTTTGCATTTAGCTCAGCTTTTTAAGCTCTTCTAAATGCAAAAAAACTTTTTTTGTGGACATTACTAACACTTTTACTCTTTATCACATCTTACTGCATCTCCCCCATGGAGTTGTATAGGAGTATTTGTCTGTTAGAGGGAGAGCTTATGTGGTTATATGGGGTTAGAGGGAGAGATTATAGGATTATCTGGGTTATTTGTGTCTGTAGAAGTATTTGGGGCAGATTAGAGAAACATACAGAGTTGTATGGGGATATTTAGTGTCTGTTAGACAGCTTATATAGGAGCACTGGTGTCTACATTTACAGGGGCTGTACAAGGGGAAACATATAAAGGTGTATATCAGATTAGGTATCTATAAGAGGTGTAAAATGGAAGTATGGGGGGGGGGGAGATTTTGTGTCTGTAAGAGTGGTAAGATATTGAAGGTGTTGGAGGCATTTGGTGTCCGTAAGAGTGGTAACAGTGAAGTGTATGGTGCTTTTGGTATCTCTTAGAACGCACATGTACTAAAGTATATCAGGCATTTGGTGTCTGTTAGAGGGAGATCATACAATGGTGACTAAGGGGCATTTGGTATCTGATTGAGTAGGTATAATATATAGAGGTATATGGGGGAGGGATTTGGTATTTGTTAGAGGGAGAAGATATAGAAGTATACAGGGTCATTTGGTGTCTCAAATGAAGAACATATAGAAGTGTATAGAGGAATTTTGTGTATCTTAAAGGGAGAATACAGAGGTGTATTAGGGCATTTTGTGTCTGTTAGAGGGAGAACATATAGTGCTGAATATGTGGACATCTGGGGGGAGATTAACTAAGCAGCAATAAAGAGGTGACAAAGTGGAGATGACTTCTACAGTTTATCATGTCTCTAATGCCTATGTTATTCTATGGAGCCTATGCACTAAGATTTCTTCAGCTTTGGATCCCTTAGTGAATAGGATCCATAGAATAACATAGGAACTGGAGAAGTGATAAACTGGAGAAGTGATAAACTGGAGAAGTCATCTCCACTTTATCACCTCTTTATCACTGCTTAGTGAATCTCCAACTGGTGTCTGTTGGAGATACAACATATAGAGGTATATGGGGCATTTGATGTTTGTTATAGGGAGACCATATAGAGGTGTATAGGGGCATTTGGTGTCTCTCAGAGGGAAAACACATAAGTACATTAGGACATTTTGTGTCTGTTAGAGGGAAAACATATAGTGCTGTATAAGAGGACATTGGGTGTCTGTTGGAGGCACCAAATATAGAGGTATATGGGGGCATTTGATGTTTGTTAGGGGGAGAATATATGGTATCTCAGATGGAGAACATACAGAGGTATATGGGTAGGGTTGCCACCCGGCTGGTATCTTACCGGCACGGCCGGTAATTAGCACCTTTGTATCTACTATATCGGCAATTGAAAAGCCGGTATTTGTGTGTGTATGATGCGTCCTATCTGCCAGCTGCTCAGGTGGCTCGATCAAATTCGTCAGAGTCCACACACCATCACCAGCCAATGAGAGGATAGTATTTGGACAACAATGGTCCTCTTTGGCTGGCTGGTGCATGTCGCATGGTATGATTCATGTGACTGACAAGTTACGGTGGCGGTACGCAGGCACAGTGTGACAGTGAGTGCTCAGAGAGTGTCATACACAGGAGGCAGTCTGGTCGGATATGGAGTGTGGACACGCATGGAACAGCACAACAGCAGCACAGTCTCAACTCCAATCCAGTCTCCAACTAACAGTAAGTCTTCAGAAGACAAATACTACTAGTACTCTAACTATGTTTCTATATATGAAAAAAGAGAGAGAACAGCCTCTTCCCATGTTCTGATGAGGAAGATATTCACCACTTATTGCACTCATTAGCGGTTCTAGGTATGTTGTCTGTCATCAGACATACAATTGGAAAATGGACATATGTTTTTTTTTGTCATATAAAATATTGCAGACCAGAAAAGGTAAAGGAAGCTGAGAATTAGTGAACAGAAATAAAAACAGAGAAAATATCATAGTTAAATAACTTTATCACTCCCTATCTTTCAAATAAAGAGAGAAAACTTGCTGCATGGATAAATCCAGGCAATTGTGTCTAATTGATTTTGCAGAAGCCAGTGTGTATCTGTTTATTAGCTAGCATGGTTATATTAGTAGTAGGATATTAATAATAATCTGTACCCTTAAGTGTTAGATACTTTGCATCTACTTGCATCACAGAGCTGTTGGTTAATTGGGCTACAGCAGTGGTTCTCAACTCCTGTCCTCAGGACCCACTAACAGGCCAGGATTTGATGATTTCCTTGTTAGAGCACAGGTGAGTTAATCAATGTGAATGAGCCTCCGGTCACCACAACTGTGCTCTAGCAGAGAAATCACTAAGTCCTGGCCTGTTAGTGGGTCCTGAGGACAGGAGTTGAGAACCACTAGTCTAGAGTGTTCATCTTGAACTACAAGAGTGATCTAATACTAATAAACTAAGTCAAAAGACCACACCTAGCATTAGGTCTGAAGTCGCAATTGGAAGATTCCCATGTGATAACTAAAGTCAAGATTATATAATCCTAAAGGGTGAGTAGGTACAACTATTTGTTCTGTACAATTAAGTGATGCACCTTGTCACTTACGGAAGCATACAGAAGCTAGCTAATAGGATTTGACATATTGGCTAGCATAGTAGCATCCCTCGCTAGCTAATAAACATATACACACTGGCTTCTACAAAATCAATTAGACACAATTGCCTGGATTTTTCCAAGCAGCAAATTTTCTCACTTTATTTGAAAGATAAGGAGTCATAAAGTTACTTAACTACGATATTTTCTCTGTTTTTATTTCTGTTCACTAATTCACAGCTTCCTTGACCTTTTCAGGTCTGCAATATTTTAAATGACCAATAAAGATTAAAGGGATAGTAATACTTCGTTTTAACTTTCTTTTATTTTGTAGGCATTAAAAAAACATGAAGAACGATATAAGTCTTATCGCTCAAACCTTTATGGTTTAAGAGATATTCACAAGCAAAGTTTCCCCTCCCGCCCCTTTTACCTAGTGTAAGCCATCTCTTCTCAGATGTGGAATGCAGTCCATAGACCAGACTGATAACACCAGGGGACAATCTTATTTATATGAAAACAATGAAAGCCCTACCCCCCTTGACAAGCTTTTCAGGTTTTTCCCTTGTCTTGATTGAAGATTGTCCCTCTCTGCAGTCTACCTGGGCACCTCCCTTCTGCTTTGGCTGAACAGTGTTACATCAGTAAAAGGGGTGGGAGGGGGACACTTTGTCATTGAATTACTCCTAAACTACAACTCTGACAGAATTAAAATAACACTCTCCAAGGTCCAAATACTATGATGATTAATTAGAGCTGTTTTTATTATGAAACATTACTATCCCTTTAAGTTTTACTATGACATACATAATGTCCATTGTAAGTCTGATGACAGACAACATACCTAGAACCACTAAGGAGTGCAATAAGTGGTGAACTAGCAATCTCTTTCCTATCAGAATAGGGGACGAGGCTGTTCTTTCTCTTTTTTCATATACTTCCCCATTCACCACTGCACCCCACTCAGTGCAGATCTTGTACTTAAAAGCACGTCTACAGTGGTACATCGGGTAGTGCAGTTCCCTCATGCCCCCTTTTTTTCCTCAATTATATTACTATATATGCCCTACATAGGGTTACTCGGCTCACCCTACCTTCTCAAGGAGACCAGTTAGTTCACTACATCTAGTTATTGCTTGGCCAAGATGTAACATTTATTGGTGTAAGTAAAATAATCTAAATATGGCCAAGCCAAGGAGACCAGTTCAGTACATCTAGTTATTGGCCATTATTAACCCTTAAGACATAACTTTTATTGGTGTAAGTAAAATAATCTAAATAAGCCCCTTGGCTTGGGCATTTTTAGATTATTTTACTTACACTAATAAAAGTTACATCTTAAGGGTTATTAATGGCCAGTAAACTAGATGTACTGAACATAATGAGGATCCTGAAGCTCAGTTTTGTAGGGTCATGTAACATTGAGTGGTTCTGCCCCTTTTGTGGCTCCTCCCTCTTCCAGCTCCTCCCTTTTGTGGCTCCACCCTCACCGACCCACAACTATGGCCGGTATTTATTTTAGGAAAAGTGGCAACCCTATGTATGGGGCATTTGGTGTCTCTTAGAAAGAGAACACATATGTACTGGAGTATTTTGTGGCTGTAAAAATAAATATTTATGAGTACACAGGGGTTTGTAAAAGTAGGATCTCTTGTGTATAATCTCACATCAATCCATCTGCAAGTGGAACAAGGCAGTATGGGACACATAGAATTTTCTCACCTGCAAATCTGTTTCCAATGCCAGCCGTCCAATTGCATTTTACAGGGGAAGTCATTATTTGATGCAAAAATAAATCACCAACTTTTATGAAGTGTTTTCCAGTAGTTTCAGCATACTGAAGATATCTACATTATTCAGTGCAGAACAAGATACTTAAATTGAGATTGTACTTGGCTAAGCTTGATAATTTTTTCCTGCCTGTCGCTACTTCAGTTATGATAGTGTTAATGTACTTAGGGCCTCTTACAAAATGTGCAGTTCTGGAACATACCAACTGCACCACAGGGGGCAAATAAAAATGTCCCAAATCCCTATTGATGTAAATGGAGCTTTTTAACCCACTGAATGCTAGAGAGATCTACAATGCATTGGGAGACAATGTGTTGGTGACCTCTCTAATATTGAAAGTGTTAAAAATCCCATTTATGTTAGAATGAATGTTTATTTCCCTTATGGTGCTGCTGGGTTTCTCGAATTGCACATCCTTAGCTGCATAAGGCCCTTATAGTACAAACAGTTCTCTACTGAAGATCCATACAGGAAACGGACTGAATTCCCTAAGAGGAAGTTCATAAGCCCTGAATGCTGAACCATCTCCAGTATATTGAGATGCAAAGTGGTAAAATCACTTGCAACTAATTCATATATTTTATAACTTTTAAATACCTTTATTATTTAGGCTACACCACTCCTACATTACATCGAACTTTCAACCAGTTAACACCTTGGATGTTGAGAAAGTCATAAATGCCCTCACTTCATCTTCACCCTACAAAATGAATTAGAGAACTTAAGGTGCCCATACATTGGGAACTGCTGGTTGGTAACGCTCAGCAATCAGATTGCTCAAGAATGATGTGGTGTGACTTGTTGACACCACACACACTTAGAGGGATCGTAATACCTAGTTTAAACTTTATTTATTATTATAGGCATTACAAAATATTAAGAACTATGTAAGTCTAATCTCTCAAACCTTTATGGTTTGAGAGATATTTGAAACTTAAGTTTCCCCCTCCGTGACATCAGCGCTCTAGCTGACAGACTTGGATTCTGGTCCGCAGACCGGCAGGAGGCTCTTCAGCAGAGCCGAGATCACTGAACTATTTCATTGGAAAGGTCTACAAAGTGTGCCTGGTTTGCAAGCACACTTTGTAGACCGTTCCAGTTAAAGGTTTGAGAGATGAGACTTATACAGTTCTTAATATTTTTTCAATGCCTATAATAATAAATAAAGTTTAAACTAGTTATCCCTTTAAAAACATTTTCAAAGCAAGCCTACTGATGACTACATTGAGAAATTTGGGCGGTCACATTTGATTGAGCTAGCCCATTCACAGGGCAATAACTGGCAATTAGTCATTTTCAACCAGGCTGTATGGTTTTGAACAACAAAATGGCCCTGTATAGATAGAGGCAGCAACTACGTCTTTCATCCTCGAATTTTGGCTTTTTCAAGGCTATGAAAAAGCCCATAATACAATGGGAGCGAAACGCATAGGTGATGACCCTAACTACACACCTGGATAAGCCAACTCTATACCTGCAGTTGAAGAAGCCATTTCATCTGAAACTGTTTGAAGCATTGATAGAGCTGTTACCCACTATAGCATGATTGGAGCTATACTCCTGTTCACATGCAACAGTGATATTATAGGAACTGGCAGTAGAGAAAGTAGTGGTGAAAGCAATGGTGTTTAAGCAGAAGACCTTATATAATGGTGAGATCCTAACTGTTTAAACTGGCACTCTATCATCTATATCTATAGCTCATACCTGAATACGCTACTTAGATCACACAGATGTTATTTTCTAATCGCTGATCTGGCCATTAACATTTGTGATCGCTCCTTTTTCTTTCTGTTGCTAATGACTACTTTGCTGATATGCATAGCTTTTTGATACTATGTGGTTGTGAACACTGTTAAAGATATAATATTGGATGATTGCACTAATTGTTGCTTGTTTGTATTATTTTTTGATATGTTTGGATGGCACTATTCTAGGAGAAACGCTGCTTGCATATATACGCTTGTGCTGATTAATTGTGCAGATTTTGGCTTTGTATTGTCTGTGGCATTATTCTTCCTTGGACTCTGTGTTAGAATGCTTCTATTTTAGGCAGGATTATGTTTATGATGTGTTTAATCCCTGGCTCTGCACTCCATTGACTCCCAGCTCTGGCCTTGCCTTGTGTTCTGACAGCTCTCTCTCTCTGCCTGACTATCCACTACTGACCTCTGCTATTCTGATTAAAAGTGTGTCTGATTCTTACCCTGACCATAGTATCCTGGCTCCAACTTCAGCACGGTTTCTGGCTCCATTGCGGTTTTCTCCCTTGGCTTGGTTACCTGATATCTTAGTCTTGGGTACTTCTGTTTCTGATGCATATCTCGCATCTTCATGCTCCAATAGTGGTGAGCTTATACCATTTATCTCATCCACCTTCTGCCTCTATGCTGTCTGCCCAAAGCTGCATTCCTCAGCACGTCACAGTGTACGCTACCCTGCACAGCGCTATTCTCTAGTCAGTCACAGTGTGGTCTACCCGAACTGTCTGAATAGATCTTCTTAAAAAGATACTCCAGCTCTCCTCTTAAAGAGCCAGAGCCTTTCTGAACCAACACTTGTCCTACACCTCTGCAGTCTATAATGTTGATGTAAGGATGTTCTGCTCCTTTGTAGGTGTCTCTTTCCACTTCCACTTAACAGCATAATTTGATCCTCTTTTTCCTTCACCCATCAGAGTGGGTCTTCTAACTTGTGGTTCACCGGTGTGCTCATCCAGATCTGGATTCTGGCTCAAGCAAAGTTGGACATCTGGCCATGCTACCAGCACCTTTACCCATGGGATTAGCAAGAACAAGGGCACATAAATAACTGCCTATGATCTATAGATACGCTCACTATTCATCACTCTCAAGCATATATAGTAGATTTGCTCTGGTTATATGTTCTTGCTTGCCTGACAATTGAGGGCCTTTCTAGCATTCAGAGGGTTAAAAAAAAGGATTTTAGTGACCTTACCATTAAATCTTTTCTTTTAATTCTATGCTGATCACTGGAACATGGAGTAAAATTTCCCTCCTCCGGAGGGCAGGGCACTTCAAAATAGAGAGGGCCTTTGAGGTGGAGTCTCCCCTCTTTCCTCCAGCTTTACCTTCCACCTTCTCAGTTTCAACACAGAGCAATTAGTATAAGATGGAAAGAAGGAATTCCTCTAAACACAAATCCCAAAAGGACCCCTCTGGCCAGAAACATAAACTGCATGGATTTTTCTCTGACTAGGTGTCCTGTGTTCCACATGGATTAAGAGAAGATGATTTTAAGGTAAATTCACCGTAAGCCTCTTTTCTTTTAAGTCCAGTGCGGAACACAGGAACTATGAGGCTAAAACAAAGCATCCACCAATATTCCTGGTAGTTAAAAAGAGATAGAATCACTCCACTGTACAGTAGCATTCCACAGGACTAACTGGTACAGTATAAACCTCAGGTGTCAATGGATACCGACCATACACACTAAACAACTAAAAAAAGATCAAGAACAAACAGGGTTCAGAACACAGCATAAAGTAAGAGTAGAAAAAGTCCTACCGCCTGAAGGACCATAAGGCCAACACTGGCCTCAGCTGAGGCCAGGACACTGACACAGTCACATATCACCGCCTTACACAGCTGGTCAGCAGAGTTAATATTCTTGTAGGTCCCAGATGTGCCTGCTGATCTCGTGGAGTGACCATGGCTCGTAAAGTAATAGGTTTCTTTCACAGCACATATGCCTATCAGATGGTTACCTTGATTCAGGAAGCAATGGCAAGCTTGGACATAGCCTCAGGAATAACAAAAAGTGAGAAAGATTTCCTAAAAGGCTGTATGCGAAAAACATAGTACTTTAGACATGTACCACATCCAATAGATGGAGCTCCTGCCCAATAGAAGGATCAGGGCAGAAGGAAGGATAAACAATTTCCTGGTTGATGTGAAAATCTGAGATAACCTTGGGCAGAATGCCCTTGGGAGTAGGGGTGGGCGACAGGTACCGTTATGTTCCCATGAGAAATGCAGAGAAAACCACATGGTTGCATGCTTTTTCTCTTGAAAATCCGCCCTTAGCAAACCCCTTAAAACGTTCTCCTTTCTCGTCTACTCTAAAAAATGTTTTCACTATGTTTTTCAATGGCTACAAACTTCCCGCCCATTTACTACATGTACTTCGCATTTTCGTGCAAAAATACTTGTCATTTCCAGGAACTGAAACAGAAAACTAAGCAGCTAGAGACAGGGTGCGAGGTGATTTTCTAGCTTTTCTTTGAACAAAAAAAGGGCAGCAGAGGTTCAGACTGTTGCCTAAAAAGGCAATAGTAGCATATTCTATAGTAAGTAAAGTGGAGGTTATTATTAGGAGTTCTTATTTCTTTAACCCCTTAAGGACCCATGACGGTCCTGGACCGTCATGGCTTAAACGATAGCATTGTGCCTCCGTGCATGCTGCTATCATTCATTCCAGGCTGAGACTGAATGATCCGAGACCAAGGCATTCAGTCTCAGCCCTTCTTGCTTGTGCCGGCTCATGTGATCGCCGTAACAGCGATCACATGTACAAGCATTCTGAATGATAGAAGCAGTACACAAAGCATACTGCCTCTATGTCTCTCCTCTGCCTCTGTCTCCCTTGCTATCAAAGTAAGGGAGAGAGAAGCAGAGTGGAGACACCTAGTGGAAAAAGAAAATACAGTGGCTGGGGGTATTAACCCATTCGCTGCTGGTGCTGGAGGCTGGCTAAATGCAGGTCAATTTCTGACCAGCAATGATATATATATATATTTTTTTTATTATTTAAAAACGCAATAATCTTTTTTTTTTTTTTTTACAAAAAAATATTTTATTTATAAAAAAAAAAATCTCATTAAACTATATTGGAAGTGTGATTGTTGTGGAGCCATGTAACACACTTATACACACCACCAAATGTCATGGATAAAAAAAGTGACAAAATAGGGTGGGAAAAGGGACATGGGGATTTTCACCCAGGGGGGACAGTGGCCACTTTAAACTGCGCATTTTGTAAGTATGACTGACCGGTCATACCTTTCATGCAGTCGCCATAAAAATTTAACCCTTTGCGCCCAATTGATACCAAGAGAAAAAACAAAACTGGTGTTTTGGGGGTGAAATAAAAGACTTAGAGGGAAAACACTGTTGAACAAAGACATAGTCAAAAAGGTCAGAATTGCTCCGGTCCAAAAGTGAAAACGACCTCAGATTTTCCCATTCCTTAAAGGGTTAATAAATCAAAATCCAAGAAACTTGAAGACAAACTGTCAGCTATTCTTTTTCACTTGTTCTCTACGGCAGCCACACAGTTAGTGTCAGCTCCTTTTGCCTTCCTTGGTCTCATGTCTTTTTCCACTTCCTACAAATGTCTCAGCTGATTTTGATGAGTGTTGAAAGCCTCTTTGTTCTGCTAATTGTCGCCATCACATGTAAATCCTTGGTGAGTAGATCAGCGTCACCTCTGTCTATCAGAGCTCATGGATCCTTCAAACTCAAGGTTCTTCATCTTCACTAGCAATTATGTTTCTTCCTACTTGACCTCATTTGTGTACAAGGAGACCTCAGGATTATCAGTGCGGTTCTTGCAGTCTGGATATAGCTTATCATTGTAGCAAATTCCTTCTCTATGACAGGGACCTTGTTGATGTTCTCCTCCTAATAATAACCCTCTACTTACCTCACTATGGCCAGAAAATCCTAATGGCCCCTCTGATTTTTTTTCTTACTCCTTGATTAACCCCTTACTGCCCGAGGATGTACATGTACGTCCCGAGCGGATGTCCCAGGTGGACAGAGGACGTACATGTACTTCCCGGAAGTCATTTAAACAAATTACAAAAAATGTACGGCAGGCGTTAAGTGCCGTCACTAAGGGGTTAAAGCTATAACATCATCAATAAGTCCTGGATGTCATGTCCATGGAGGCAGACTTGACAGATGATCTTAAACCTTTAAAGTAATAGTAATGTTTCACAAAAAAAAGCAGCTCCGATTAATCTTCATAGTATTTGGGCCATGGAGAGTGTTATTTCAATACTGTCAGAGTTGTAGTTCAATAGTAATTGAATGATAAAGTATCCCCCTTCCGCTCCTTTTACCAAGTGTATTTCAGCTGCCGATCTGTTAATTCCGAGAGTGTGTGCTGAAAGTGCTTTGAGTCCCACTGGGAGAAAAGCTCAATATAAATACTAGTCATTATTATTATAAATTGTTTTTAAACTTCAATTGATGTGCTTTTTAATTCATTGGTTTAATAATAATAATAATAATAATAATTTTATCTTGCACATATTTATTAAAAAAAATAATCAGCTGCTGTTAGCAGGTCCAAAAAGGAACTGCATTTATCCTGCCCATAGATCCAGCTCTGAAGTGGTTAATATCCCCAACTCTGGCCTGTATTTCTCCCTGTGTGTGTCTGCTCTCTGATTCTGTCTCCCTTACTTTAATAGTAAGGAAGAGAGACGCAGAGAGCAGTCACACTGCCTCTGTGAATGAAAATGCCGGTACATGTGATCGCTCCTGGATCGATCACATGTACTGGCAGAAGAGAGAAGCACTGAAACTGAGTGCTCCGGTCCTGGAGCACTCAGTTTCAGCCTTTAAAGCATGATAGCAGTATGCAATGAGGTGCGCTGCTATCATTTAACCGATGACTTGCAGGGACCGACATGGGTCCTTATGGGAAGTTTACCCATGACAGTCCTGGCACGTCATGGGTCATTGAGGCAGCAGAATTATTATAGGATTTATGTATACTGTGTAATGCTCTAAATTAGAGACCCATGCTTTTGCATTGACCCTTTGAGTGCCAGAGGTGTAAGCAATACTTTGCTCTGCACATAAAGGGTTAAATATGAAACAAAGTTGTTTATAATTCATGTTAGCTAATAAATATGTTCAAAACATTTGTTTTTGTTTTGTGCAGTAAGCATATAAATTGCAAACACACCACTTACAATGCGTCATAGCCAGTATTTTTCATAAGGGACAGATCATGTAAAACAAATGTAGAAGCATTTTATGATAGGGTAAGCAATAACTTAGATGAGGGCATTGCTGTGAATGTTGCCTACTTGCAGTTTGCAAAAGCTTTTGATACAGTACCTCACACAATGTTACTTCATAGATCAAAAGGTAAAGGCTTGGAAGAAATCTGTACTTGGATAGAGAACTAATTAAACAATATAATTAAGAAAGTTGTTGTGAATTGAACCTTTTAAGTCAGACCAAAAAAAAAATGTATGTGGTGTAGCACAGGGTTCTGTGCTTGGGCCAAAGCTTTTTGATTTGTATATTACTGATTTTGAAGTGGGTATTGGAAGCAGAGACTATGAAGGCTACTACACATACAAGCACATTTTTCCCTCTGACCAAATATTTAGATACATTGTGGGAATGGGCAGATAAATAGCAGATGTGTTTCAATATTAATAAATTAATATTTATCTGGGTTGCAAGAACAAGCATGCTACACAATGTGTACACAAAATGTTTGATTCTTTGTTTCAGAAGGATTTTTGAGTACTTTATTGTAACGGTTTGTACGACACTCAGACACAGTAGGTTAGAATAAAACACAGTTTTATTAAAAGACACAATGAGAATACCCACAGCGGGCTATAGTGTATCACAGTGGAATAGACAGGAAAATATAAATCATGGACATATGCCCACACAGACCCAGTATACAATGGAAGATGGTTAGATACTGTCACAGGTCAGGCATAACAAGGCAAATACAGCACAGCATGGGTTAAAGTTCATAGATAGTAATCAGTCTCTGATGTGGTGGGTTTGGCAATGCCCAGTATGATGGTAATGGTAATCAAGAGACTGTGGTGCGAGATGTGGAAGCACCTAAGTCTGCAATGCAGGACTGAGACTTATACCTTCTGCTGAAGCAGTAACGGAGGCCACAATACTCTGCTAGAGCTTGAACAGGCTTGAGCCACGGGCACCCGACTGGTGCAGTAACGGAAGCACAGTACTCTGCAAGAGCTGGTGGACTTGAGCCAATAGCGGAAGTTGCTGCAGGGCTCAGTTTATAACTTTAATTTAGATCTAGCTATTTAGGCTAAGTTATACAGAGGTGATACAACCCCTTCAAAAATAACATTGTTCATCTAGAAAGAGTACCGTGGTATGCAAAAAGGTGCATAAAATGATAAAGAGAATGTTGGATGTCGGTTGTAAAGAAAAAGTAGCCAAATTTGGGCTGTCTGCATAAGAAAGAAGGTGTGAAGTGGGGATATATTTACTATATACAAATATATTTAAGTACAACGCAAGGAACTTTTGGGTAACTGTTTATTCAAAGAACTGAGCAATAAATATTAGCATTAAAAATAGAAATAAAAACAAAACCAGTAAATATGAATGTATAATAAACTAAGGTGTTCAGCAGCTAGGACAAAAAAGAATCCTCTACTCTAAGGATGAATACGTAAATAGGACAAAGAAACAAGTCTTAGCACTAAAGCAACTTTGGAAATAACCACTGTTAGAGAAAGTAAAATGTTATCACATATATAAGTAGTAACCAAATAGGAGACATGCCTATCTTAAAGGGATAGTAATACTTCGTTTTATCTTTATTTTATTTTGTAGGCATTAAAAAAACATGAACGATATAAGTCTTATCTCTCAAACCTTTATGGTTTATGAGATATTCACAAACAAGTTTCCCCTCCCGCCCCTTTTACCTAGTGTAAGTCATCTCTTCTGAGATGTGGAATGCAGTCCATAGACCAGACAGATAACAGCAGGGGACAATCTTATTCCTATGAGAACAATGAAATCCCTGCCCCGCTTGACAAGCTTTTCAGGTTTTTCCCTTATCTTAATAGAAGATTGTCCCTCTCTGCAGTCTACCTGGGCACCTCCCTTCTGCTCTGGATGAACAGTGTTACATCAGTAAAAGGGGCGGGAGGGGGACACTTTGTCATTGAATTACTCTGGAAATACAACTCTGACAGAACTGAATTAACACTCTCCAAAGTCCAAATACTATGATGATTAATTAGAGCTGCTTTTATTATGAAACATTACTATCCCTTTAAAACATCCTAAGCACCAGCGCAAAAAATGTAAATATACACCTCTAAAATAGAAAAATTATATAGACATCTATGGGAGCAAAAACCCATGTGTAAATACATTAACCAGACAGTGATGTAACGGTTAAGTATCCAAAGGAGTTTGTGTCCAAAGAGCTTAAATGATAAGGTGGGAGATTCATTAAAGGGATAGTAATACTTTATTATTACTATCCCCCATATTGTACATATTTGCAAAATAATTTAATAGCCCCAAGGTTCATCTCTCATACCTTTATGGTTGGAGAGATAACTGAAGGCAAAGTTCCCCCCTTCCTCCCCCTTCCCTGAAGTCAACGTTGTGCTGACTGCAGGGATATCCGGTCTGTCTTTCATCATGCGGCTCTGCAGCAGAGCCGTGATCTTGTTAGTGACAAAGAATTATTTCACTGAAACGGTCTTCTACATGTGCTTGCAAACCAAACACATGTAGTAAACAGTTTCAGTGAAATAATACTTTTTTACTAATAGGATCTCGGCTCAGCTGCAGAGCCGCAAGCCTGTCGTACGACACAGTACCCCTGCAGTCAGTACAACGCTGACTTCAGGGAAGGGGCGGGTGGACTTTGCCTTCGGTTATCTCTCAAACCATAAAGGTTTGAGAGATGAACCTGGGGGCTATTAAATTATTTTACAAATATTTACAATATGGGGGATAGTAATAATAAAGTATTACTATCCCTTTAAGTGTTGATGAAGTAGAGATGACTTCTCCAGTTTATCACTTCTCCAATTCCTATGTTATGCTATGGCGCTTATGCATTCTTCAGCTTTGGACATCTTAGTGCATAGGCTCCATAGAATAACATAGGAACTGGAGAAGTGATATCACTGGAGAAGTCATCTCCACTTTACAATCTCTTTATCACCGCTTAGTGCATAACCCCCTATATGTCTGCACTTAAAGCGGAACTTTCAGTTACTAATAAGTCGCCCTTGAATTATTAAACATATGGCGACTAGCATCCTAATACATGTATTTGATATAAAAAATGGGGAAAAAAGAGAAAAGAAAAACAGGGCGCCCCTGTGTGTATCAGTAGATCTAAATTGACCACCACCAAATCACCCTAAGGTGTGCACTCACAATATACTGTGTGTCAGAGACGGTATACACCGGACCGACAAATTGAACTAGTGCATAAATGCGAAGATATCACGGCAGCTCTTCTAAAACACGCTTCTCCCCCAGCGGTATACAAACGATTCAACCTCAAAAAACAATAAGAGAGCGCCACATGGTACAGTATATAGAGAGCAATCTTAAATCCAAATTTTTTTGAATCTCACTCACATAGATCGTGGTCAGTGAGCCGATATCGGACTTCACTGACAATCACACATACGGAGAGATTTCACCCGTCTCCGTTCAGGTTACTCACGAAACTCTTCCACGTCAGACTCTGGATACTGACAATCACAAGGCGGGGTATTTCGATAAAAAATATATATATTTATTACACTTAAAATATCAGCTGGAACAAGCTTACGCGTTTCGCGGTTGTAACACCGCTTTTTCAAAGCTATCACACCAAATAGATATAATAATAATCAAGAATTATTTTATATCTATTTTATATCTATTTGGTGTGATAGCTTTGAAAAAGCGGTGTTACAACCGCGAAACGCGTAAGCTTGTTCCAGCTGATATTTTAAGTGTAATAAATATATATATTTTTTATCGAAATACCCCGCCTTGTGATTGTCAGTATCCAGAGCCTGACGTGGAAGAGTTTCGTGAGTAACCTGAACGGAGACGGGTGAAATCTCTCCGTATGTGTGATTGTCAGTGAAGTCCGATATCGGCTCACTGACCACGATCTATGTGAGTGAGATTCAAAAAAATTTGGATCTAAGATTGCTCTCTATATACTGTACCATGTGGCGCTCTCTTATTGTTTTTTGAGGTTGAATCGTAATACATGTATTACCTCTGTAAAGTGCCGCATTTTAAAGAAATCTGTCATCCTAGGAGAACTGAAGCCAGGCATCAGCGCAGACATCTTGTCTGCACGTCTGCTCTGTCAGTCCCGGTCTCCTGTAAGAAGCATTGCAGCGCAACATGGTAACCGGAAGGACTGAAGGCGCAGGCGTGCAGACTGCACTAACCTGCCCATCAGACTCCTAAGATTAAAGATTTCTTTAAAATGCGGCATTTCACAGAGGTTATACATGTATTAGGATTCTAGACTCCATATCCTATATAATAATTCGCTAAATAGCGTGTAACGCCGCGACATGCGCAGTAGACACTGTAGCACGTGCTGCAGTCATGCGCAGTAGAGATTGCCCGCGCCGCAGCTGATACAGAGCTGGGCGCTCCGAAGGAGCGTCCAGCTCTGTATCAGTCGTGGCGCGGGCAGTCTACTGCGCGTGACTAGCCCGCGACCGGGTGGCAGTGGCACTGTGGCCCGTGTAACGGGCTGTTCAACTAGTATTTAATAATTCAAGGGTGACTTATTAGTAACTGAAAGTTCCTCTTTCATGTTTTAATTAGCAGAACCTATAGAAGTAAATTCCAAATAAAAAAAATGGCTGTTATTACATACAGGTGATTTTGGAAACACCTCCAAAAAAGCAAAGTTGTTTTAGTTGATATTGGTCCTTTAAATTTTTTTTTAGCAAAGAAAAATAAAGAGCATTACGACAGTTCCAATGCAGGTAGGTTGTTGAAATCCTATAACCCCTTTAAAGTCAGGTAGGAATTTGTTTACACAGAATTTAAAGTTGGAAATGGCTTACCGTAAAATCTCAGATATAATACGCACCTGTGTATAATATGCAGGTGTACCTTATACCCAAGATTTTAGGGGAAATAAGACTGCTATGTATAACATGTTTTCCCCTGTCACACAAAAAATGCCACTGCCGCACAGCTTCCCTCCCTCTCCGCTTACCCATGGCCTCCTCTCCCCCTCTGTAGTCCAATTTTGTTATCCTGACATTGCTGTGTCAGGACCTTTTCTGTCTTGTCAATGGTAATGTGCGGTCTTCGCAGGGCAATACCATAGATCCAATGTGCACAGGATCTATGGTATTGCCCTGCGAGGACTTTATGGTCCTCGCAAGACATTACCATTGGCGAGGCAGAAGAGGTCCTGACAGGGCAATGTTGTTAGTGGACGGCAGATTCAAAAATACCACCCGCTGGGATCTTGTCAGGATAACTAAATTGGACTACGATGGGAGAGAGGAGGCCATAGGTAAGTGGGGAGGGAGAGAAGCAGTGCGGCAGTGGTGTTTTTTTTAAATTATTTTTTCCCTCGTGTAGAAAGGCACCCCTCACTTCACATAAGGTGAAAAGGGGCAAAATTCTGTGTATTATACACAAGACTTTATGGTAAATGGGATTTTGTTTGCCTTCTCTTGGATTAACAAACAAGATTTTGATATTGTTAATGTTTATGCTTTTTTGTGTTTAACTGTGTATGAACTTGACACTGACTCCATATCCCATGTGTGTGAGGTGGGAGACAAACTTCATGATATATAACATAACTTGAATCATTTATTTGTAATACCAATTGCTTTTAATAGAATGAGAACATCTTGATGATCTGGAAAATAGTGGAGTAATAATTTCCTAGGGACATTCCTGTTTTACAGTTGAAAATTAAGTTAAACTATTTTGTATGATTAATCTCAAGGGATAGAATTGATCATAGTAAAGTCAGTTCCTTTAGCAAATAGGGCAGAATAAATAAAAACGTATCTTTATCTTAAAGGGAGCAATAAAGTGTTATATTCAAATACACATGTACACACTTTTCCTGCTGAGTAAAACAAATGTACGCTCACTTTGGGAGATGCTGCACTCAAACATTATTACAGCACAATTTTTAAAATCAACTGAATATAACAGTGCGTTCTGGTATCCAAAGGGTGCTTTTTTATTTCTCTCTATGCAATAGCTTGAATCTTAGAGTAAAGCTCATCACAGAAAATGACAGAAACAGTGCCACCTGGTGGGCACAACAGAAAGATGCTATTGGATTTAAACAGTATGAGTTGTGAAAACCTTTGAATGGAGCATCTACCAAAAGTGTGACTTTCTCACAACTGCTATTACAGGCTTATTTGATGGTGGTCCCTAGGATAGATAACCTACTTGGGTATTGTGAAACGTTAATCCACTTTGCTCCAGCAGAGAGTGCAAAGCTTTGTGCAGCGTAAAGGACTGAAGAAGCAGTAATAACACACATGCATTATATATTATATATATGTATATATATATATATAATATCCACATATATACGAATGCTGTATAGTGCTGCCCATGGGACTGGAAAGAACGGTGCTGTACATGGCAAATGGGAGAGGATGACCTGTCCCCTTTGCCGGAGTGAATGCGACAGGCAGGCAGAGATGAAAAGACAAATAGGACAGCATGGCCCTCCCCTTCATCAGAGTCAGATATGGGACCGGGAGGCAGAGGTAAAATGGTGAATGGGACAGGGTGGCCTGTCCCGTTCGCTGCATCACTAGAGAGGGGCATTAAGAGGGATGTTGGAAAGCGATGTGGGGGGCAGGTCTCTGCAGTGACTTTGATAGGGGTGGCTAGACACTCATGTCAAAATCACTGCCTCATGGAGACTGGCACTGTGCAGGCAGAGTCTACCACCCTGGGGTGGGGCAGACAAAGAACCAGAGGCAGTTATTTATATTATATTTCTATATATCCACCCATACATAATTGCTTCTTTAACCCTTAAAGAACCAGAGAGGTACATACCTCTATGGAACTCAACTGGTTGAGCATTGAAAAGCTTTGCTCTCTCTGCCTGAGCTCAGAGTATTAGTCTCATGCGGTATCCAAGTAGTTATTTATCCTATGGACCATTACCAAATAACCCGGAATAGAAGGAATGATGTGCTACAACGTTTCCATGTTAATGCAGGTCCTGAAACCATACACCTGCCTAATGTCAAGCTTCTTGGCAGCTTACATGTAAAATTCTCTTCTTAATGACATTTGTGTCAAGGGGAGGAAGTGGGGAAGTACGTGAGCATTTTAGGGGCTTTCATTTCATCCATGGTATTTCTCGCTTTACATGTTATATGAAATAAGGTGCATTGGAAATGGCATAACTTTATTTCCCTGTTTATGCTAATGGAGAGGCATTCAGAGCTAGCTGGCATTATGATGGCAATTATAATTTGAAGTGTGGCCACTTGTAATGGATGATAAAGCCATAACAGTGCTGGCTGATTTGTGTATTAGTCCCAGTATCCTCTCCTGCTCTTAATCAGAACCATGAGTCCTGCTCTTTCATAGAAATCTTCTGTATTTCCTGGAACGGTTATATTCTGCATTTCCCAGAATTAAGTCGTTAGGAGCCCTAATGAACGAGAAAGTCAAGTAAATTATACTGAATAATGGAGATCTTTCAGTGCCCCTACTATCAATGAAATGTAGATTGTTACATTACCTGCAGCAGGTTATAGATACAGACATATAGGATGGTTCTCATACATCCTTTAACTCTTTGAGTGCCAGAGGCAACGCATTGCTCTGCAAAACTCTGTGTATCCCTCTGGCACTCAAAGGGTTAAAGGAGAAGTAACATATCCTAATAATACCACCCCACTTACTTTACTATCCTCAGAAAATCCCAATGGCCTCAATGAATTTTGTCTCTACTCCTTTATTCAAGAAATAACATCTTCAATGAGTCGTGGTGTCATGTCCATAGAGGCGGACATGACAGCTGCTGGCAGTTTTTTCCATGACACTATTTTAACCTTTAAGAGGCAGAGGGATTGCACATCTCTCTGGTGTGTACTTTGTGTTCTGTGGTCCTGTTAGCTAATGCCATGTCCGCCTACAGGACATGACATCCAGGACTGATTGACAAGGTTATCTATTGAGTCAAAGTGTAACAAGAAAATTCATAGCAGTAATTAGGAATTTCAGGCCATAAAAAGATAAGTGGGGGCTTATAACTGAGAGTTGTTACTTCCTCTTTAATAGACAATGTCATCGCTGTTTACCACCAACACAAATGCAACAGAATATCACCAGCGCGCCGGACTACCCATTCAACAAAAAGTTATATATTTATTCATGCAGGAGGAGGAGGTTGGCGGTAGAAGTTAGGAATAATATTATTCATAGAAATTGTCTGACAAATGTTTTCTCTAAGGATGTTACTCCAAGAGTTGAATTTGGCGCAGTGTGATGACATCATCAGCAAGACAATGTGATTACATCATAAGCAAGAGGTAGGGAATTAAAGGAACAGCACTTTTTATGATACAATATGTTACAGGTTTTTCTACTGCTGAGTGATTTGTCATTTGAAAATTATCAAAGCTCAGACTTATTATTTATTTATTTTTACATCTTTTACATTTGTATTGTGGTCACTAAGTGGTACTGTAGTCAACAAGGTAAAGGTGCCGCTGTCGTTAGTCTCCAGCACCAGTGATTGTGCCTCAGGTTATCCTCTACTGTGTATGGTCACGCTAATGAATACTGGATGAAACCTCATTAGGACTTTAATGCCAGCAAGACTTGCACTTCAGCCCCATAACATGTATAGGAAAAAAACATAAAGTCCCACCATTTCATCTATGCCTTGTTTTGTACATACTGTTCAACCAGACAAAGATGAAATGAATGCCCCAAAACAGCCAGAGAATACCTAATTGCCCTTCCCTTGATGCAAGTGATGTTAGAGGGAAACCTTTGGTGGAAGTAGCTTAGTAAACTGCCATTAGGCAGATGCAGGTCTAGAACATCAATTCCATTTCCTTATTTAGCAAAGAATTGTATTTGCATTTCCACTCTGATAGCCAAGACCAAATTTCCCATTAGGAAGGGAAGGCAAATGCCTAGAGCCCTATATTTTGAAGGGTCACACCCACATTCTATTATTTAATACCTTGGATATTAGAGATTTCTACAATGCACTGGGAAGCAACATGTTGGAGATCTCTTTACCAACCAAGTGGTTTTTGTGCTTGCATGTTAGACTAAGGGTATTTTCTGTTATCCAATACAGGTTGCAGGTAACTTTGGGTAGGCGATCCG
This sequence comes from Rhinophrynus dorsalis, assembly GCA_037306005.1. NCBI lineage: Eukaryota > Metazoa > Chordata > Amphibia > Anura > Rhinophrynidae > Rhinophrynus > Rhinophrynus dorsalis. The sequence continues at coordinate 129,962,244 of CM074727.1, read as the reverse complement.
CCCCTTTAAGTAGACAGGAACAATTCTAGAAGTGAATGCAGGGGGTGGAGCCTACCTTCCCTCCTTGGCTGGAGCTAGCCAATCAGCTTCAGTAAGATTTGTTCCTTGGTGAAGACACAGGCAAGAGAACAGTTCTGCTATCGTTTTAGCTAATTTTTTATTTTTCTGTTAGATATGGAAAACCACCATTAGGCGGATTACCATAACTGACAATGCCCTTAGATGTGGCTAGCTCAGTATCCAGGTGTTTTTGTGGACCTTAAGCCCTGGGGGGAAAATCTTGGGTTCAACTTCTTTCCTCAGGAGTTGCCCACTGAGGCTTCTTCTTAATACATGGTAGTCTGAAGACAGAAGATCTGCAGGAAAGGTGAGCAACCCTTTGAGTGCTGCAGGTCCACATGTCCCACAGTGCCCCTCCGCACAGGGGTTTTCCTTTGAAGTTCCTATTGCACACTCCTGCACTCACTGGATTTCTCTGTATGTCTGTTGGGTGTTTTGGAGTAAGTTTCTGTGGTAACTTAACCCTTTAGCTGCTGGTTTTGCATCTTTTGGGGAGTTATTGGCACTTTCCCTACTGGGTTCAGTGTTTTTTCGGGTTTGCTTACATGTTCTAGTGATGTTTCATGTAATTTTATTTCACAGTTTCAACTTTGCAAAATTTCTGTTGTTTTTACTGCATAGACACCATTACTCCATTCACTTCTATGGGACTGTACAGTTTGGGACATATCTCTGCAACCGCTCAACGTAGCAACTTCAGAGATGGCTCATTTTAATTGTCTGCCCTTGCTCTGCCATCCAGTTAATGTGTGTTGGGGGCTCAGGGAGCTTCGGGCACTGTTGGAGTACTTTTTCTGGGAAAACTACATTTCCCATGAGTGGTTGCTTCGCACGCTGATTTCTGTTTGGCTCCCACAGCGGCAGCCATTTTGTGCCTTTTCCTATGCAGGGCTTGGACTCTCCTTCTCTTCTCTGCAGATTAACCCTTCGCCTGCCAGATAAGTGCATTTTAGCAATTTCTGGGGTGAAATTTTAATCTTACACACTGTATTTGGGTGATTCCTTATACTTTAAACGTTTTGACAATGTGAGAATATCTAATCCGTTACAGCTTGGGGCCAGGCCTAAGACTAAGGATGCTGGGGTCTCTGTGTCCCGTATTGTGCATTCAGGGTTACCTAGAATATTCTCAGGTCATTTGTGCCCAGCATGTTCTGATGTCCCTGAATCTCTCCCATGGACCTCCAGCCATGCATTAGAGCCAGTTTGGGTGCAAGAGTTCAAGGCTGCTACTAGAGACCTCCGGTCTACATTGCAACTATTTCCATCCCAGTTACATGGGGTCTTCTACTCCTGGTAGACCCATTTCTTCCGTCAGATCTCCCCTGCCGAAACCGCAGGGAGTACCTGATGTATCAGATTCCTCTGAGGAGGACCTGTTGGAGGATTCGGATGTTGAGGGATGTTCTGCTGTGGGCTCCTCTCAGTTTTTTGGGGACCCCTCTGAGGCTGATCCTGATCCCTCAACTGAGGTCTTCACCAGAGCCGTCTTAACTACCCTAAACATTCCCTTAGTTCAGGAGGTTTCTTCGGATCCCTCTGATGTATTTCAGGAGCCTACAAAGCACTATACTTTTTTTCCACCTAACCCCACTCTTGACTGGCTTGTGTCTGATGAGTTGAAGTCTCCGGACAGGAAACCTTCTGTTTCCAAGAAATTTGCCAAGCTTTACCCCTTCTCTGAGGCGGCACTTGCTCAGTGGGTTCATCCCCCAAAGTGGATGCTCCTATCTCCAGGCTATCTAAGTCCAATGCCTTGCCAGTTGCTGATGCTCTGAAAGACTGGACTGACAAGAAACTTGAGATGCCTTAAGTCCATTTTTGCCACTGCTGGTACTGCCATCCGTCCATCGTTTGTTGCGGCATGGGTGAACCGGGCCATTGCAGTCTGGACTGAACAGCTCACCCTGGTTGTCCGTCAGTGTTCCTACTTCGGAAATGTTGCGGCTTCTTGCCAACATTTCTGAGGCCCACCACTATGTTTCTGCTGCCTTATTTGATGCCATCCGTTTGGTGGCAAGGGTTTCCACCATGTCTGTGGTTGCCAGACGAGCTCTTTGGCTCAAGGTCTGCTCTGCTGACACTGCTTCCAAGAAAGTTTTGTTCTCACTGCCTTTTCAAGGCACCTCTTTGTTTGGGCCAGATCTTAAGGATCTGATTGGTGAGGCTACAGTGGGCAAGAGTACCCTTCTGCCTATGGCCCCCAGGAAGAAGACGCCCCTCAAGCATAATTGGCTTTTTCGTTCCTTCCAGACTGAGATACATCCGGCAAACCACGCGGTTCCCTCAGCTCCGCGTTCCTCCTCCAATCCCAAACAGCAATGGAAGCCCAAGGTCTCCTCCAAGCCTAAGGCTTCCAAGCATTCTTCGGCATGACTCGCCGAACCCCCACTTGGCCTCGGGTGGCTGTCTGCGTCACTACCACAGCGTCTGGGAGGATTCAGTGGCGGACCCGTGGGTTTTACAGGTGGTGGCGGAAGGGTACAGGATCCCTTTCATGCCTCTTCCTCCCTTTCATTTTTTCCCTTCTCATACGCCTCAGGGCACAGAGAAACGCCGTCTGTTCAATGGCGCTATCCAGGCCCTTCTGGACAAGGATGTTCTACAAACTGTTCCAGGTCAGGACAGAGGTATGGGTTTTTACTCAAACCTCTTTGTGGTCTCCAAGAAGGACTGTGGCTGTTGTCCCATTTTGGATTTGAAGGATCTCAATTCCTTTGTGATCAAGGCTCATTATCACCAGGAGTCCCTAAGGACGGTGATTGCTGCTATGTCCCCAGGGGAATTGCTTGCCTCTCTGGATCTTCAGGACACATATCTACACATCGCCATTCATCCAGAGAGTCAGCAGTATCTCAGATTTGCCTACGACCAAGGGCAGTTTCTGATTTCAGCTCTTCCCTTTGGTCTGACTACAGCTCCTCAAGTCTTCAACCGTGTCCTTGGAGCTTTAGTATCCGTCCTCCATTGGGACGGCATCAGAGTTACTCCATATATGGACGACCTGCTTCTGAAAGTCCCTTCTGCGGAAATTCTTCATCAGCAGGTTCAGGACTGCATTCATGCTCTCACCCATCACAGGTGGATAATCAACATGGACAAGTCAGATCTTGTCTCATCCCAGCGTCTGGTCTTCCTGGGCCTTCTCTTCGAAACTCAGCAGACCATGGTGTTTTTCACGGATGAGGTGGCTAACCAGATCGCCCACAGGGTTTCTGCTGTTCTGGCTCACGATCCAGTTCCAGCCAAGAAGTTGTCCTCTTTAGTGCGGAAATTCATCTCCACCATAGAAGTGGTCCCATTTGTCATGGCTCACACTAGGGAACTCCAGAGGTTTGTGATTCAGGTGTGCAGGGGTCAGCTGGACCTACTGAAGATGTCAGTATCCCTCCCTCTTCGTGTGGAACTGAGTTTGTCGTGGTGGCTCGACCTCTCCAATCTGCTGAAGGGCAAGTCCTTCCTGGTATCCTTCTGGACCATGGTGATGACGAATGCCAGCCTCTCCAGTTGGGGTCCTGGGTCGCCTGAGTGCTCAGGGTCGGTGGTCTACAGAGGAATCTCTCCTTCCCATCAACGTGTTGGGGCTTCGGGCAATATTTAATGCCCTTCGCCATTGGACACCCCAGCTGGAAAAATATCCAGTCCGGGTCCAGTTTGAAAACGGCACGGCCGTGGCTCACATCAACAAGCAGGGCAGAACAAGAAGTCTCACCGCTTGGTTAGAGGTCAGAGCTATTTTGTCCTGGGCAGAAGAACATGGTGCAAATTTCTGGCGTAGTCAACATCATGGCAGACTTCCTCACTTGACACACGGTGGACAGCGGGAGAGTGGGAATTGCACCCAGAGGTGTTCACCCTCATTGTTCAGAAGTGGGGTCTTCCTTGCATTGACCTGATGGAGATAAGACACAATCGGAAGGTTCCGAGGTTCTGCTTTCGCTGAAGGGATCCTCTAGCTCGGGATGCCATGTCCATTCCTTGGTTAGTTCCCCTGGCTTACGTCTTTCCTCCCCTCCCCATGTTGCACAGGGTATTACAGAAATTGAGACTGGAGTGCTGTCCCGTCATTCTGATTGCTCCGTACTGGCCTTGACAGGCTTGGTTTCCGGAGCTTCTGGATCTGTCAGTGGTGGAGCCATTCCGGCTCCCTTGTCAACCGGATTGTCTTCTACATGGTTACCTGTAAAAGGAGGATGTTCTTCGCTTTGATGGCTTGGAAATTGAATCCTCAATACTGAAGAGGAAAGGAAGTTTTTTTCTTCTGGTGTGGGGACTACTATGCTTAGTGCCCACAAACCTGTTTCTTCTAAGGCCTACCATTGTGTCTGGTCGACCTTTCTCTATTGTTATGCTGATAGAGACCTTTCTCAGGATTTTGATCTGCTTACGGTCCTGGTTTTCTTGCAGGATGGTGTGGATAAGGGCCTCAGTTTGAGTTCCCTTAAGGTTCAGACTTCTGGTCTCTCTGTTTTCTTTCAGAGGCGCATTGCTATCCTTCCTGATGTCAATGTTTTCTTTCAGGGAGTTGCTCATGCTCGTCCAGGTTTCAAGACTCCCTTTCCTCAGTGGAATCTTAACTTGATCGTGTCTGTTCGTCGTGTCGCTGAATTACATGCTCTGTCCTGTAAACCACCCTTTTTGGTGTTTCACCAAGACAAGGCGGTGCTACGCACTTTGCAGAAGTTTCTCCTGAAGGTGGTCTCTGAGTTCCACATTAGTCAGGAGACTGTGGTGCCTTCTTTCTGCCCTGACCCTACCTCTGACAAAGAGAGGGACCTCCACTTGTTAGATGTGGTGCGTTGTCTCAAGTTTTATGTACATCGCACTGAGTCTGACAGTCTGACGTGCTGTTCGTCATTGCTGAGGGCCCCAGGGCAAGGAGACCTGTGACTATTGCGTCTTGGATCAAGTCACTATTCGTAATGCTTACGAGCTACGGAAGAAGCCTGTTCCCTTTCGGGTCACAACTCATTCTACTAGATCTACTGGGGCTTCTTGGGCTTACAAGAATCAGGCCTCCGCTGATCAGTTGTGCAAGGCTGTGCACACCTTTTCAAAGCACTACTGTGTTGATGTGCTGGCATCGGCTGACTCCAGCTTTAGAAGAAAGATCCTGGAGGCAGTCTTGCCTGTCTAGGATCTTCTTCGGTTCTTGGTGCTTCCTTCACTTTTGAGCCCTGTTGGCTCTAGCTCAGCGTGCTGTGTAACAGTTCCTGGGGTTTGTTATCCCTGTTTAGTGTCCGTTGACACTTCATTTGTTTTGTTGGGCTATCTCTGATCTGATGGTTCATATCTGCTGGTGACTTTGGGGGCCTTGTGCCTGGTCCTTGCCTTACTTCCTGTCTCTGGGAAACTTAATGGTTGGACATCCCAAAGTTACTAGTAACCTGTATTGGAGGACAGAGAAATGAGGATTTTAGTCTTACCTGTTAAATAATTTTCTCTCAGTCCATACAGGTTACTGGTCTCCCACACTGTCAAGGGACCATGCTTGGCTCTCCTGTGGCAGACAGTGGGGGTCCTTCGGGGTCATGCTCACAGTAGTCTTCTTTCCCTTTTACTATCTAGTCAATAGTTAGTGTCTCAAATCTTACTGGAGCTGATTGGCTAGCTGCATCCAAGGAGGGAAGGTAGGCTCCACCCCCTGCATTCACTTCTAGAATTGTTCCTGCCTAATTAAAGGGGCAGATTGCCTACCCAAAGTTACCAGTAACCTGTATGGACTAAGAGAAAAGGATTTAAAAGGTAAGACTAAAATCCTCTTTTTATCTGCCATCATACTATGGGTGGAGTCATGTAAGGAGTGGGGATGTGGTCATGGGTAGAGCTAAGGGTGCCTAGAGTTCCTTTGCCTAGGGGCCCCTTGGGATGTAAATGCAGCCCTGGCAATGGCTTAAAGTCTCCCATAGTGTGCGTTAAAATAAAGCCTTTTAAAGGGATAGTAATGGCACGATATAAAGTTATTTCAGATTAGTCATCATGCTTTTTTAAAATGCACTGTACCGTTGTAAATGTCAATGTCGTTGTATTCTTCTTATAATTTTAGTTTCAAGTCCCCCCCACCCCTTTTCCCTGTGTCACTCACAGTCTTCTCAGATCTGAAAGCCAGTCCAGACGGATTGCATCAATGGACATTATTGTGTGAGCATAAGGAAATCCCTGCTTCACTTCTTCAAGAGGGGCAGGGTTTTCCTTATATAGACAAACAATGTTGTCCCACATTGCGAACCATCCGGTCAAGGCTTGACCGGCTTTCAGATCTGAGGGAACAAGAGTGACATTGGGAAAAGGGGCAGGAAGGGGGAACTTGAAACTAAAATTACAAGAAGATTATGGACATTTGCAATGGTACAGTGCATTATAAAAAGTATAATGAATAATGAAAATAACTTTATATCGTGCCATCACAATCTCTGTAATATACTAGCCAATGTTGTTCTTAACAGTTTGATAAAAATAATACTACATTTGAGCTGTGCTAACTTTACAGTGACCAATCACTCAGAAGTGGAAGACCACCTTTTTATGCGGCAGGAAATGCCCTATAGGGCCATATGTTCAAAGAAGTACCGAATTAGCTTTTGTCGTTTGTAATGACTTTTCAAAGTACAGTGTCGTTGGACTGATTAATATTTTCAGAGAATGTTGGTTGTGATTGCAAAAATGGTATTTGTCCTGACTGAAATTGTCGCATGTAAAGACAAAAATGTCGTATGTATTTACAAAAAATGTCTTAACTAACAACCAAAAATGTCTTAACTAACTAACATTCCCTCTACTTTTTTCTTAACGTACAAATTTTGTCTTTTGCAAGACATTTTTCTGTTAGTTACGACAAATTTTCTTTTCCTTTATACTACACTGTAGAATAGTTTAGCCACGCCCTTTCCCCGCCCCTTTGCCTGGAAATTCTGGAGTTGTGTCTTACACAACGGACACTACTGTTTTTTTGTCATTTACTCTATAGAAAATATGTTGTTCATGCATACAATTACTTATTTTTGTCATTCACACAAAATGTTTTTGTCGTTATCCCTTCGAACATATGGCCCATAGTGTGCATTTGTTTGTTAAATAAAAGCTAACTTAATCTTTAATTTCATCCATAAGGTGGCAGTAAAACAAACAAAAAAAAACAACAATTTCCCTCTGGGATGGGGTGCTTAAACCTGTCCTTAGGCCCCCCAACAGTGTAGGGTATTCTCAAACAAACGCAGGTGAATCAGTCAGTTCATTCTGAAGTATCTGTCTGAGTTAATAACGTTAATTTGTGTTTAACCCTTTGAGTCCGTTGCAATGCGTTGGATACCTCTCTGGCACGCAAACGATTCACTGAAGAGATCCTCCAAAAATGCACTGTTGGGGATGGGTGTGTGGGGTGGGGGGGCTTGATGACTGATCTGAGCTCCCCTGCTCTACAGACCTGACCATATATGTATCTATATGTGTCCTTGCACCTATACTTCCACATTATGGAAATATACTTAAAGGGATAGTAATACTTAATTTGTAAAAAATATACATATATATTTTGTAGTGTTTATCCCCCTGAGTAAAACCGGGGTACTCCCATTGCTGAAAGGTGTTTTATTCAAAAGTTATTGCAGCTCAAACTTTTATTTTTTTTAGGTGCAGTATCACAGTGGCCTGAAATTGTACAGTGGTTCTGTTGCTACACCATCCTATGAAGGTTTATCCTCATCTGACCAGAGCTGTCCATAGGATGGTATAGCAACAGCGCCACTGTACAATTTCAGGTCACTGTGATACTGCACCTAAAAAATACAAGTTTGAGTTGTAATAACTTTTGAATACAGCACCTTTCAGCAGTGGGAGTACCCTTGTTTTACTCAGGGGTATAAACAATACAATATATTTTTGTACATTTTAAGTATTACTATCCATTTAACAATTTTTATTCCAGAAGTGGTACCTCTAATTATATAACTTGCAGAAGGACACCCCAGTATTCCACACAAGAGGTGACTGCACCCTACTTCCAGCATTAAAGGCGAACCAACATCTCCTAATAATAACCACTGCTTTTTGCTTCAATTTATTTTACACAGTTAATGAGGATGAAAGTAAAACGTGTGTCTTTCAAGTTCAGACTTTTCTTGTTGATACAAAGAAAGCAAGAATACTATATATCTTTTAAGCCCCAAGTGGGTAAAAAAAAACCTACTTGATCCCAAAAGGTAGTCAGTTATCTCCCTGGATCATCTTAAAGGGACAGTAATGTCCCATAAAAAAGCTTACAGTTTTGTAGAGGTTAAAAAAATATACTATATGCTACAAATCCTATGGTTTGAGAGATATTTGCATTCAAAGTTCCCCCTTCCCTCCCCTTCACCGATGTCAGCTGTAAAGCGTGTGACTCGAGGCGGCTCTTCAGCAGAGCCGAAATCGCATTATTTAAAAAGAATTACTTCATTGGAACGGTCTACAAAGTGTGCTTGCAAACCAGGCACACTTTGTAGACCTTTCCAATTAAGTAATTATTTTCCAATAACGTGATTTCAGCTCTGCCGCAGAGCCGCCGGCTGGTCCCCGGACCGGGATCTCATGCTGTCAGCAAAGTGCTGACGTCAGGAGAAGGGGAGGGAGGGGGAACTTTGAATGCGAATATCTCTCAAACCATTATGTTTTGAGAGATAGGATTTGTGGCATATAGTTTATTTACTTTAGATGAAAGCACCTTTCATCGAGTCTTATTGGATGACCTCTTGCTTTCTTGCTCAGCTCTATGAGTAAACCATTCCCTAGAGAGTTATTTATATTGGCCTCAAATATATTTGTAAATGGTAATCATCTCTCTATCATGTCTCTTCCCTAATGTAAACAAACCCAGTTTTACTGGTTGTTGTTTATAACTTAAAGGGATAGTAACACATTACATAGTAACATTTATATTGTAAGGTTTAGCCTCCTGAGAACAACAAGGGTACTCCCACTACTGAGTAGTGTTTTATTTAAAAGTTATAGCAGCTCAAACTTTAGTTTTTTAGGTGCAGTATCTCAAAGGCCTGAAATGTTACAGCCGTGCTGTTGCTACACCATCCTATAGAGGTTTATGGTCAACTGACCAGAGCTGTTCATAGGATGGTGTAGGAACAGCACCATTATAACATTTCAGGCCTAAAAAACTCAAGTTTGGGCTGCTATCAATTTTGAATAAAACACCTCTCAGCAGTGGGAGTACCCTTGTTGTGCTCAGGAGGGTAAACCCTACAGTGTACATTTTACTATATACTGAATGTTGCTATCCTTTAAAAGGCATAGTAATGGTTCACAAAAATAGCAGCTCCAATTAATCTTCATAGTATTTGGGCCATGTATAGTGTTATTTCACTACTGTCAGAGTTGTAGTTGAAGAGTAACTGAATGATAAAGTATCCTCCCTCCCGCCCCTTTTACCTAGTGTAAGCCACCTCCCCTCAGATGTGGAATCTGGTCCCTTGATGGAACAGGTCACAGCAAGGGACAATCTTCTTACTGTGAGAATAAGGAAAACCCTGCCCCCCCCCTCCAGCGGGTTTTTCCTTATGCTCACTGAAGATTGTCCATCCGGTGTCACGGTTTTAATGAACACTCAGACAATTTGGTAAGATAAAACAATGAAGCTTTATTAAACGACTCGATAAAGAACAGAGATGCCCTTCACGGGTCCAGACTTCAAACAGTGGATAGTAATATTGAATCTGACACAGGTCAGGGCGCAAACAGTTAACAAAATATGCAATAATGACTGGAACAGAGACAAGAACAAAACCTCAGCAGTACAGGTCCGGAGAGGCCCTAAGAGGGAACTATACTGCTGGGCAGACACCCCAATATAGGGAAGTGAATAGGCTCTACCAGCCTTACCTATAACCGGGTAAGGCAGCCCAAGAAATAGCACCAACGAGTATATAGAGGAAGTGCCCGGAGGCACGCAGAGTAGGCACCGTCTGCACGGGGCTCAACATTTGTTGATATAGGCAGACTGCACTAAATAGCGACTGAGAGGCAGCGACTGGGAGGCAGCGGATAAGAGCAGACTGACAGGTGGTAGCACCGCTAGTGACTGGAGATCACAGGCTGTATAGTATGCAAACGGAGGCTGCAAGGAGGCACAGGCTGAGAGGTAGTGCAACCGGAGGCAGCGGGTAAGAGCAGACTGACAAGTGATAGCACCGCTAGTGACCAGAGGGCACAGGCTGTTTGGTATGCGAACGGAGGCTGCAAGGAGGCACAGGCTGAGAGGTAGAGCAACCGGAGGCAACTGATAAGCACCGACTGGCCAGTGGCCGTTAAGGCAAAGGCAATGGGCACAAGACAGGGACATCAGAAGCACTAGCAACAAGCGGACGCTAGGCGAGTAGACAAAGCCTGGAACGGTACACAGAGAGCAGAAGTCAGCCAAGCCTGGGTCGGTACACAGAGAGCGGAAGTCAGCCAAAGCCTGGATCGGTACACAGAGAGCAGTAGTCAGCCAAAGCCTGGATCTGTACACAGAGAGCGGTAGTCAGCCAAAGCCTGGGTCGGTACACAGAGAGCGGTAGTCAGCCAAAGCCTGGGTCGGTACACAGAGAGCGGTAGTCAGCCAAAGCCTGGATCCGTACACAGAGAGCAGTAGTCAGCCAAATCAGTAACGGGTCGTAGTCAGGCAAGCTGGGTCCAATAATACGGGCAGCGGAGACAGGAGCAAGATCAGACGAAACCGGATCATACATGGAACAGGAACACAGCAACAAGCATCAGGTCAGGAACACCACGAAAGGGCACCGGCATAGTGACAGGAGGGCTCATATAAAGGCAAGCCCTGGGAGGGGTTAACAACCCAGAACCAATAAGAAGCAGCCAAAGCAAACCCGGAAGTAGGAATATCGCTCAGGCAGAATCACTGCCACAGCGATATCTGGACAGTCTTGCTGCTCTGAGGTGAGAAGTGTTACACCAGTAAAAGGGGCCGGAGGGGGATACTTTATCATTCAATTACTCTTGAACGCCAACTCTGACAGTATTGAAATACCACTCACCATGGCCCAAATACTATGAAGATTAATTGGAGATTTTATTGTGAAACATTACTATTCCTTTAAGTATTCCAATCCCTGTATCAGTTTTGTTGCAGGTTCCTGTATTTTTTCCAGTTCAATAATGTATTTTTAAGAACTGGTGCCCAAAACTATACTCCATATTCCAGATAAGGCTTTATCAAGGACTTATAAACAGGTAGAATTCTATTTCCATCCCATGCATCTATACCAATCTTTTGTACAATCTTCTTTTTAATTATTTTATTAAAAGTTAAGTTTTAATCCTTTTTGTCCTTGAGATTCAGCTCATTCTAATGAACTGAGTGCTATTTTGGCAGGGTTTCCCTTTTTTCCACCTTTATATATCCTTCTCTGCAGCACCTTATGTATTCACAGTGTGTATATATTGCTGAGTGTTTGCTCAGGTTACGCAGGTAGTTCCTGAGTGCACTGGTAACTTTTTTTTCCTTTTAACACACTGGTCTCAAGTACCACCTCAAGTACTAGTGCAGCTGTTTTCTTAGGCCCTTAAGGACACATGATGTGCCAGGACCATCATGAGTAAACATGGCATAAGGACCCATGACGGTCCTGGCATGTGATGGAATTCAGGGCTCCATGTCAGGCTGCACGCCGTTCGGAGAGCCCTGAATTGGATACACAAAAAACAAAAAAAAATGCTCCGTGGTCCTTAAGTGCCGACTGCGAGTGCACGCAGCAGGTATTTAAGTGGTTAAACCCCCCCAAAAAAAGAAAATCCTATATAATAATTTGTTAAATGTGTGTTTGTCAGAAGCCGTCATGAGCAGTAGAGACGGCTGTGCACGCTGCAGTCATGTGCACTACAGACTGCCCGCTCCGTGGCTGATAAGGGAGTGGGGCGCTCCAAATTCAGACCGTAGTCCTCTCTGTGTACCTACAGTCTGAATTCGGAGCGCCCTGCTCCGTATCAGCCGCGCCACTGGAAGTCTCTACTGTGCATGACTGCACCGCGGCCATTGCTAGGTGGCACTGTGGCCCGTGTGCTTGGGCTCTTCAATTAGTAGATAATAAATAATTTATCCAAGAGGACAATATGGAGACAACAGATATAGACTCAGCTGCTTTCCTATAGAACTGGAGTGTGTACCAAATCCCAATAAGAATTACCGTAAAATCTCAGGTATAATACGCAGGTGTATATTATACCCAAGATTTTAGGGGAAAACCAAGAGTGCCTATGTATAATCCCACCCTTGTTTTCCCCCTTACTAAAGAAAAATCAGACCTGCCAGATACTTTCCCTCCCTCCCCCAGCGCAATTGGCTCTCAAAATAACACTTACTTCCACTGAGTTCCCCATCATCCCTGCGGGGGGCATGCTTGCATTTGCAGCCCGCTTCCTTCAATGTGCTGTCAGGATGTTCCACCTCCAGCCAATGGTAATGACCTGTGAGGATCTCAAGGTCCTCGTAGGGCAATACCATAGGCGCAAGGTCCTGACAGCTCTTTGAAGGAATCAGGTGGCAAATGCAAGCATGCCACCCGCAGGGAAGCTAGGGACCTCAGTGCAAGTAAGGATTATTTTATAATTGCCACTATCTTCACCCACTAGCTTCTAGTCCTGATAACACTTGTTGGAGGAGTCTTATTATTCCCTGTCTAAATGTATATAAATGATTCTGCTGTAAATTAGGTAACAGAATCAGTGTTTATGTACTGCTCCTGCCTGTGTAGTAATCTATCTATACTTGAAAAGTATGTTCATACCCCGGAGTGACGGATATGGGTGGATATGGGAGTGTCCAAATGACATAATTAGAAGTGGGCGGAGTTTATTCAAAGAATGAGATAGGAAGGAAATGATAAGCAGGAGTGGGGGAAATGATGAAGGGGAGTGGGGGAAATGATGAGGGGGGTGGGCAGAATGGGTGAAAAAAGTGGGTGGGGTTACCATAGTTCTCAATAACCAGGTAAATCACCCTTTGACCCAAAAGACCCTGTAACTAACGTGTGAGTGATCATATGTGTCAGATCGAGGCGGGAAAGGCTGAAACTCACTGCTCTGGTCTTGGAGCAGTCAGTTTCAGCCTCCTGGCATAATCACATTGTGCCTTCAGGTGCACTGTTATCATTTAACACATGATGTGCCGGGACCGTCACTGGTCCTTAAAGGACTGACATCTGTGATGGTCCTGGCAGGACATTGGAGGTTAAGAGGATAAGTTAGAAAATTGGTGTCTCTGGGCCAGATATAGAGAGCTCCCAGGTATGGTTCCTCTGTTTGTTGTTTACCTCCATTTACTAAAAGAGGAGAGGAATTCCAGGTACATTCTCTGTTTCCCACTCATTGTACGGGAGGCATTTCAGAGTTAGTAATGTCCAAAAAAGTTTCTTCATTTAGAAGAGCTTAAAAAGCTGAGCTAAATGCAAAAAACTGTATATCTCAAACCGCTATGGCATTTAAAGTTCAATGTCTCCTACTGACAGCTGTAAAGCTCTCAGCAGGAGATCCGTGCCGGTCGACGAGTAGGCTCTGCAGCAGAGACGCAATCTCGACCGACACGGATCTCCTGCTGACAGCTTTACAGATGTCAGTAGGAGACATTGAACTTTAAATGCCTGTATCTCTCAAACCATAGCGGTTTGAGAGATACGGTGTTTGGCATTTAGATCAGCTTTTTAAGCTCTTTTTTTTGGACATTACTAACCCTTTAACCCTCTGAGTGCCAAAAAGGTATCCAACGGTATTTGATACCTCTCTGGTACTCAGATGGTTAAAGGAGAACACCTCCTAATAATAACCCTCCACTTACATTATTACAACCAGAAAATCCTAATAGCCCCTATGAATGTTGCCCTTGTTCAAATGAAAATCTTCAGTTAGTCATGGAGGTCATCTCCATGGAGGTGGACATGACAGTTACTGGAAGGTTTTTCAAACTGAAACGGGCAGAGTGCATATGCCTTCTTAACCCTTTAAGGACCAGAGGGGTGTGCACCACATTGCTAAGTAATTAATTGCACAACCTTAAGATTTCCATGTAGAGTGAGCAGATTCTGTGTCCAGTGGTCCTTCTGTGATGTATGTCCATCTCCATGGACCTGAGTACAAGACGTCATTTCTTGAACTAAACACACAGGAGACATTAGGATTTTGTGGCCATAGTAAGGTAAATGGGGGTTATTATTAGGTGGTGTTAGTTTTCCTTTAAAGGGATAGTAATGTATAATTTTAAGTTTCTTTAATATTGTAGGCATTAAAAATAATTACACTGGTATGTCTTATCGCTCAAAATCTTATGGTTTGAGAGATATAACTGGCTAAAGATCCCCCTCCAGGCGGTTTAAGAGAAGTCTGCCCTGTGGCTCTTCAGCAGAGCTGTGCTATTTAGAAATAAATACTTAATTGGAACTGTCCACAAAGTGTGACTGGTTGCATGCACACTTTTGTAGACCGTTCCAATGTGATTTCGGCTCTGCTGAAGAGTCGCCATGAGGTCAAATGACCAGAATCTGCTGCTGTCAGCTAGAGCACTGACTTCTCTGAAACACCCTGGAGGGGGGAACTTTAGCCAGGTATATCTCTCAAACCAAAAAGGTTTGACAGATAGGACTTACATCGATTAAATTCTTTTTTTGATGCCTACAATATTAAAGAAACGTAAAATTAAACATTACTATCCCCTTAAGGCCTTACCGATGGTGGAGTGTGTTTGTGTATAGTAAAGCAATCAATCCTCTGAGGCCCAGATGCATCATTTGGAGGGTAACATCTAAGCAAAGAAAACAAGCTGCTCTTGCCAATTCCTGCATTCTCCCCAACGTGTTCTCTGTTACTAAATGGAACTTGGAGATATGTACACACATACACACACACACACACACACACACAAAACACACACACGTAAAACTGAGCTTTCCTATGTCTCTGCCAAACCACTCCTTGCTTCATATAGGGCATGTGTTTAGTATGGTTGAACTTTAACCCTGTATTGCACAAGTGTACTGTATACCTAGAGGGGTGTCGGCTCATCTCTCCTTTACTTCTCACGCTTGAATTATCTAACCCTCTAGGCCCAAATATGTTGATTATGAGATTACATTCTTCCTGAATGTCTAATAGACCGAATCACACATGAATTGCCTTAAGGTTACTGAGCGAAAGCTGTGTTCAGAGTTGCTGTCATGTCAGTGGGAACAGGCTATAAAACACAATACCGCAGAGCTAGTGAAAGAGGGAAATTATCTGGAGAAAGCAGAGAGAGAGAATGTATTCATGGTCCATTAGAGACTCACAAAATGCACTGGTTATACTCTAAGTTAATTTAAAGCTGTACGCAGAAAGAAAAAGGGAACAATTCTATGTCAGAGCAGTTGCCCTACAAATAAAACATAACCCCCTGAATACAATTAATCCCCTAGCATTCGGGGGGAAGGGTTAAAGGAACTCTTATACTTTAAAATAACGTTGGTGATTTTAACCCTTTGAGTGCCAAAGGGGTGCGCAACACATTGCAAAGCAATGTGTTGCATACCCCTCTGGCACTCAAAGGGTTAAAACAGCTTTCAAAGTCGTCTATATGTTGTATTAGCCAAGCAAACTAGTATTTGTTATTTAAATTGATAGGTTAAGTAAGGTGTGCCGTGCAGGCACTTCCTGTATTAGCCTTACATTAACTCCCCCATTCACTGACACTTCTCAGCAATGTATTTCACCCCCCCTTCAGTTCTAAAAGAGAGAGGCATCTATACGCGTGGTGAGGTAATGTGGGGCTAATACAGGAAGCATATAGGTTATTTTGCCAGCTTTTTAATATCACTTAAAGTGATAGCAATGTTTCACAAAAACAGCAGCTCCAATTAATCTTCGCAGTATTTGAGCCATAGAGAGTGTTATTTCAATACTGTCAGAGTTGCAATTCAAGAGTAATTGAATGATAAAATTTCCCCTTCCCGCCCCTTTTACCTAATGTAAGCACCCACTCCTGAGATGTGGAATCCAGTCCACAGACAGCTCACATCAAGGGTCAATATTCTTACTGTGAGAACAATGAAAGCCCTGCCCCCCTTGACAGGTTTTTCAGCTTTTTCCCTTATCTTAAATTAAGATTGTACCTCTCTGCAATCCACCTGGACACTCCCTGCTGTTCTAAGCTGATCAGTAAAAGGGGCAGGAGGGGGATACTTTATCATTCAGTTACTCTTGAACTACAACGCTGACAGAATTGAAATAACACTCTCTATGGCTCAAATACTATGACGATTAATTAGAGCTGTTTTATTATGAAACATTACTATCCCTTTAAAGAGATAGTAATGTCACCGTATGAAGTTAAGACTGATTGATTATTCATGATACATTTTTATAATGAACTAGTAGAATAGCCCGTGTACATGGGCCACAGTGGCAGACAACAACGGCCGCGGTGCAGTCATGCACAGTAGAGACTGCCTGCACCGTGGCTAATAACAGAGCGGGCTGCACCGAATTCAGACCATAGTCCTTTCTGCTACGGTCAGAATTTGGAATTCTCCACGCCATTATCAGCCGCAGCATGGGCAGTCTGTGCTGCGCATGACTGTAGAGCGTGCAGCCGTCTGTACTGTGCATGACAGCTTCTGACAAACATACATTAGCGAATTATTATACAGAATGGTACCTTTGTAAATGTCCATGACCTATTCTTCATGTAATTTTACTTTGAAATTTCTCCCTCCTGCCCCTTTTTACTATGTTATACAGAGCCTCAGATCTGAAAGCCAGTCTGGACAGATCACAACAAGGCACAAAATTGTGTCGGCATAAGGAAAATCCTTCTACGCTTTGTCAAGCTGTGGAAAGGTTTCCTTACATTGACAGATACTATATTGTCCCTAGATGTGGCTTTCAGATCTGAGGAGACCTTGGGAAAAGGGGCGGGAGGGGAAAACTTTACAGTAAAACTACAAGAACAATACAGCTTTATGGACATTTACAAGGTTACCATGAATGATCGATCTTAACTTCATATGCTGGTTGTTTGGGGGATATCGTCCCTTTAAAAGTAGGGATGTGAGGAAGTGGGGAGGAAATGTAGGCAAAACTTATTTCCAGAAGGTGAATCCCAGTGTGAAACTTTATTCCTGTGCTGAGTTCTGATGTTACTGCTCCAAGTTCTGCCATTCTAGTGCCACGTTTCTGACATTCTCACTCTACATGATCACACACACACACACAGGCAAATGTGCATATACATGGATTTGTTCTTTTCTGCCATGCGGAAGTGGTTAGCAGATAGGGCTTTCCCGCAGGAATTTCCTCTGGAGGCAGAGGGCCCTGATTTCTGATGACTCTCTTCCAGGGTGGAGAGTTCCTGTACTTCAAGTTATATTCTGATATATATATATATATATATATATATATATATATATATATATATATACATATAATAGGGTGATTTATGCCATTCGGGCCTTTCCTCTATGTCCTATTTCATCCAATATAGCAGCAGCACAGCATTCTTCCTTTTTCTTAAGCATGATATAAGGGAGTCATTAAAAGGCAACTATCATGTGGATGGGGACCTTATTGGCAGATCAAGCTGGGCTGCACTGCGAGCCCTGATGGACCAATGAGAGGTAGAAAGGATGTCTGAAAAGAGACCTCCCCGGATTGAACAAGAAGAGACTGTACTTCCTGACTGAAGTGTCAGAGGTCGGCTTAATTGGCTTGTGCGACACAGTTCTCATAGACTCTGTGTGCCTGTCTGCCTGGAAAGGCTGACAGAGGATCTATGGAGGATGCACAATCAACCAGAGAAGTTTGTGGCCAAGAGCTGCATAGTTCCTGGTTGCCTTCTAGCCAAGGGGGAAGTTTTCTAATCTGCCTGTTGGCTGACAGGAGCTATTTCAATGCTGCACAATGTAGCTCCATTTTAATTTTTGCTCTTATAGGAGTTATGGGCTGGTGGAGTTGTGCATCGGTATTGTAATTTGTCTGTACAGAAGGACAGACACTTGAGCTACCCAATATATAAGCTCAGTTTACGCACTGAGCCGGCAGATTTGTTCAATTCCTTTAATGTGTTTCCGCTAAGTATGATGCAGGCTTAACGTTTCTAACCATATACTTCTATAATCTAGTTGCTCAAATACTTTATTTTTGTACATGTTTCAAAGGGTTCATAATTCGAGACAACAGGCTTAGAGGTTCTTCTGCAGACCAAGGATCCAAGTAATTTAAATCCACCAACTTTTTAAAAGAGATGACACACTAATCATTTTTCTATAAACAGCTTGGAAAAAATGCCTAAGGTTAAAGAATTACACAAGCCACGTCTCAATCTCAATTATGGTGGAATCGAAATTCCAAGAACTGGATCAGTTTGAATTCACTGACGCAGGTGAAAAACATTTATTGGCCAAAAAAATATTTAATACACTTCAACTAACTAGTGGAAAACATGACCTTCCTAAGATACTTTTTTTACAGGTATTTGCAATTATGTCACGCCCTGCAGCATCATATGTAACCCATTATGGTACAGCCTCCCATTCATTTCAATTAATTTCTACTAAACCCCTAGTAAACCCCCTAAAGGTCTTGTTAAGCTTAATCTGTTCTAAATAACTTGCTGGAGATGGGGAATCCAGACTTCTTTACTTCAAGCAGAAACAACAGGAATATTTCTTTGGATATATTGCTGTATGAGGTCATGGTAGCTCTGTTAGAAGTCACAGCTAGTTCCAGGAATAATAAAGGAATACAATTAAATAATCTGCTCAACACTGAAATTGCAACACCAGTAAAGATGAGACACATAGATATGCAAACTGTAGAAAGCAATGGTCTGTCTTGAGATTTGTAAATGATTCAGTTCTGAATCAGTGGGTCGTGTGGGTAATGTGATTTATGGGTATAAAGCTCATTGGCTAAACTGCCGGGTTCTTTGCTTTGAAGACGTGTATCACTGTGTTTTTTGCTTTGGGATGCTTTATGAGATGCTTAGAGTATGAAGATATTCAGAATATTGTCTACTGACAACACGAGGGGGACAAGACAATTGAATTGAGGCAGGCTGGATTATCTAAGCTAGCCATTGCCATATTTTGGAGCTGTGCACAGGGCCGGATTTTCCATAAGGCAGAGTAGGCACCTGCCTACAGGCGCACCCCACAGAGGGGCACCTGTCATTGAAATAATGTATTTTTTTTTTTTTTTAATTCACAGCATTTTTTTATATATATTTAGAGCAATGTGCACAGTAACCCACCTCCTGGACGCCCCTCGCATGCTAAGGTCTGTGCCTTCTTCGGCACAGACATGTAGCTGCTGTTGCTCCCCCTTGTCGGCTCTGATGCAGAGCGCTGGGAGATTACATCATCTCCCAGCGCTCTGCATTTCTTAAGAGAAGACCGCGCGGGGTGCAACAGCAGCTGCAGGTCTGTGCAGAAGGCAACACAGACATCTCCTGCCACTGGACCACCAGGGAGGTAGGAAACAGATACGGGGGGAAAAGTGGTGGCAATGTGGAGCTGATGGCAATGTGAGGGCAAGTTGGAGCTGATGGGGGCAATGTGGAGCTTGGAGCTGATGGGGGCAAGTTGGAGCTGATGGAGGCAAGACAGTTGGAGCTGATGGGGGCAAGTTGGAGCTTGGAGCTGATGGGGGCAAGATGGAGCTGAAGGGGGCAATGTGAGGACAATATGGATATGGGGGGTATTGTGGAGATTTGGAGCATTGTAGAGATGGCCAATTGGGGGGGGGGGGCACATCAGACTTCTGTGCCTACAGGCTCCTGAGATGTAAATCCGGCCCTGCCTGTGCATTAATATTGGTTGGGTTGGTCATCTGGAATTTAATAACACCAAAGCATTCAGCGGCCAGTAACTGGCTCAAAATGTCAGACAACAGCTTGTGAGGATCTTTAGCTTAGGAAAATGGCACTGCAAGATCCATCACAACAAATTAGTTTAACTCTTTTTGTGCTAGAATGGTATGCAATGCATTTCAAAGCAATCCTCTGCATACCCTTCTGGCACTCAATAGGTTATGATACATTTGAGTGGGTTGGTTTTTCCATTTTCCATTATTTATACAGAGGGGTTTCTGCCATTTCAAACATAGACTTTACATTCATTTCAGGTGCTCTTTGTCTGTGTTCTATTGTGTTGCTATTTGTGGCACTCTATTTGATACATATGTCTCTAAGAGTCACTACAGCATTGCCTGGGATTTCACTTTTGAGTCATTCATTTTACCGTTTTGTCAATATTTTGTTTAATAATTAAAAGCAAACCAATCACATTTGCATCTGTAACCTGTTTCTGATTTACTGACACTTTGCTATATATCCGTCATTGACATTTTATATTCATGAAACAGGTTTACTGTTCCTTTAAAGGGATAGTAATGTTTCACAAAAACAGCAGCTACAATTAATATTCATAGTATTTGGGCCATAGAGAGTGCTATTTCAATACTGTCAGAGTCGTGGTTCAAGAGTAATTGAAGCATAAAGTTTCCCCCTCCCGCCCCTTTTACCTAATGTAAGCCACCTCTTCTCAGATGTGGAATCTGGTTGTAAGACCAGACAGATAACAGAAGGGACAATCTTATTATTGTGAGATCAATGAAAACCCTGCCCCCCTTGACAGGTTTTTCCCTTATCTTAATTGAAGATTGTCCCTCCCTGCAATCTACCTGGGCACCTCCCTTCTGCTCTGGCTGAGTAGTGTTGCATCAGTAAAAGGGTCAGGAGGGGGATACTTTATCATTCAATTACTCTTGAACTACAACTCTGACAGAACTGAAATAACACTCTCCAAGGTTCAAATACTATGATGATTAATTAGAGCTGCTTTTATTATGAAACATTACTATCCCTTTAATTATATACTAGTTGAACACCCTGTTACACGGGCCACAGTGCCACTGCCCGCGGATCGTGGGGCAGTCATGCGCAGTGGAGACTGCCCACGCCGTGGCTGATACAGATGCGGGCAGTCTCCACTGCACATGACTGCAGCATGCGCAGCAGTCTCTACTGCGCATGACTGCGGCGTTACACACATTTTAGCGGATTATTATATAGGATATAGACAAATCAACAACACTGATTATTTTTGTGTCACCTCACGAGGAAGAGAAATTCTAACAATGTTACATGAAGTATCTGATGTTAGTGCGCAAGATATTGCCAGGATATAGCTGAAATATGGACAGACAGAAGTATATATAGCTACAGTTATCAAGGATTGTCATTAGCTGTCTTTTCCTTTTCCCTATATACTTTTTGATTTTTGATCTCCTACAGTGTTTTTGCTTATGCAGACTGTCTTTGTTACTATCACCCTGCACATCAGGGGATGGGTCTTTAATGTCACCTTTTTAAAGCGGCTTTCAGGGACATACCCAAGATTTCCAGTGTGGGTATTAACCCTTTGAGTACCAGAGGGGTACTCAACGCATTGAAAAGCAATGTGTTGCATACCCCTCTGGCTCTCAAAGGGTTAATATAAAATAAACAATGCATTCAATAATTACCTATAATTTGATTTGTATAGTTCTGTATTCAGGATCTGTTACAGCTAAGTGGACATAAATCCTGAATAGGTAACATGCTGAGCTCCAGTGGTTTTTAGACTACTATTCCCATCATCCGCCAATGAACAGTTGAGGATGACTGAAGCTGTAGTTTAACAACCACTGGATGGCTGCAGTTTGTCTACCTCTGACATACGCAGAAGAGAAACAAACAGAAAATCCTCATTCGGTGCAGCTACAACATTCTCTCTCTCGTTCTCTTTATCTCTGATGGAAGTAACAGTGTGCATTAGGGATTACTGGGCACCTGGAAAACTGTGCTCGGTTTGCCCTTGGCTTTTATCAAGGTCAACCCCTTAAATCAGTGATTCTGAAACTGGGAGGGGTGATGAGGCACTTCAGGAGGGGAGGGGCATGAGGCTTGGTTTCTGCACCAAACTTTCACATTGTTTTGCAACACAACAATTACGAAGAAAGTAATTATGGTCATTAGTTTGGGAAAGGCTGGTTAAAGAATGGATGTGAATAGCACAGTTTTTCATTTTTGTATTTGTGTATTTTATATATCAGTTAGTACAGATGTCTGCAGCAAAGAAAAGGACATATAATGAACTGATAAACAAACTGCAAATAAATTATATAAATATATAAGAAAATGGTTACATTTATTTTGATAAAGAAGGGCATCAGGCTTTGGCGAAAATAAAAAGGAGGCATCACATCAAAGCATTTTTTACGCACTATTTTAAGTCATATAATATTGTATTTCCCAATGGCTTAAATATGTCTTGAATATTTCTCCTGTATCGGTAGTAAATTCCATATTTTACTGCTCATAGAGTAAAGAACCCTTTCCTTTACAGAAGATTAACTCTCTTTACTCCTAATCTTAGTGGATACTTACTGTAATCTGTACAGTCCCCCTGTTGAAAAGTTCCCAGATGGTTCATTATATTGTCCTGCATATATTTGTAATTAGTATTCATTAGAAAGAGGCATCTCTTTCACAGAATAAACAAACCCAATATGGAAAGCTTTTCCTCATAAACTTCTCAATTCCATTTAGTAATTTTGTTAACCATTTCTGTACTCTTTCCAGTTCCAGAATTTCATTGCAGTGTGGTGTCCAGAATGGTATTGAACTCTGAAATTGAGATCCTACCACATATTTAAAATGAGGCAAAATGATATGTTCTTCCTCTGAGCATAAACCTCTTTCTACACCTGCTATTATATTGTTGGCTTTTGCAGCATGTGACTTGCACTGAGTACTATTGCAAAGTCTGTTCCAGTGGTAGGCACCTCGAGGCTCTCCCACTACTATCAGACAACAATTCCCATCATGCTCTGTAAGTTGTTGGCTGGTGGGTAACATTAGCCGGACCTTGGCCCGTGTACACGGGCTTTTACACTAGTAGTGTATAATCTCTATAGAATAACATAGGAATTGGAGAAGTGATATCACTGGAGAAGTGATCTCCACTTTATCACCTCATTATCACTCCTTAGAGCATCTCCTCCCACCCCCCGGAGTTATTCTGGAGTACACCAACTGTACCATAGGGGACAAGTAAAAATTCCTATGCAATTGAATAAAGCCTTTAACCCCTTAAGTGTCAGAGGTCTGAAATGCATTATGAAAAATCTCTCAAGTATTCAATGGGTTAAAAGCCTAATTTAAAAGGAATGTTTTTGTCCCCTACGATGCAGCTGGTTTGCAGTTTGCTTTTAAAAATATGGGCCTAAGTGACAAAGCTGCTTCATATGCTACCCCTGCCAATCTGCCTTCCCTTCTCGGCGGGAGGTTTGGGGAATTAATACTTGTCTCCTAGGGTGAGGTTGGTTTGTTCCAGAATTGCACCTTTTTCGTGTATTGAATGATACCATAGAGTGCTGCTTTACTGTAATTTTTCAATGTTGTATAAAGGATAAGCACATTAAGTCTGTATCAAATTAAAACATGCTAACGTTCATGTATCTGCTTTAGCTGATATAAATATAATTGCTTATAAAATGCTTGCACCTGTTACAAAATAAAAGTATTTCAAGAATTGCATATATTAGATATACCTGTAAAACTGCTTCTTAACTAAGCAAACTTGAGGACATGACGGCAAACATTTCACCTTGTCAATCAGTTCTCGCTTTTGTGGTATTTGAAATATCCAATGAATTATTTATGCAAAGAGCTGAGCTAAGAACAAGAGGTCATCCATTAAGACTTGAGGAAAGGCGCTTTCGACTAAAACACAGGCAGGGATTCTTTACAGTAAGGGCGGTAAGGCTATGGAATTCTTTGCCTCGGGATGTGGTGCTTGCAGATAATGTAACTGCATTCAAAAAAGCAATGGATGCCTATCTAGCACAGAACAATATTGACAGTTATGACAGATGGCTTCAAAGCAAATAGGATATTGAGCCGGGGAACTATTTGACACACACACACACACACACCTACACTGGAAATTGCTCCAGAGGGCTTTTTTGTTGTCTTCCTCTGGATCAACAGGAGTGTTATTGGCATGGGCTGGACTTGATGGACGCATGTCTTTTTTCAGCCTTATCTACTATGTTATGTATGTTATCTATGTATTTCCTAAGAAACAATCTCAGATAAAAATGGTTTAAAAACCATTTAGCCCATTAAAGATGTCAGTCATAAGATAATTTTGAATCTGTGGGACTGACACTTTAAAAAGTAACTATGATCTTGGAATAATGTTTTTTAATTTGTTCAACAAAATAAGGCTTACATAGGTATGTGTCATGCGTACAACAGTCAGATTGATCAACTTATTGTGTATTTATATAGTAACATAGTTGATGAGGCTGAAATAAGACGTGTCCATCAAGTTAAGCCCATGCCATATTACCATCTTGATCCAGAGCAGGGCTGTCCAAGTTCAGTCCTCAATGGCCACCAACAGTCCAGGATGTAAGGATTTCCCTGTTTGAGCACAGGTAGGCCAATCAAAATGAATTAGTCATTGATTAACTCACCTGTGCTTAATCAGGGAAATCCTTACATCCTGGCCTTTTGGCTCCAAATGGCAATCGGATAGTTCTCCAGATCAACATCCTATCTACTGTGAAACCAACTGTCTATTCTCAATATTGTTCTGATCTAGAAAAGAATCCATTACTTTTTTGAAAGCAACCCCAGTATTTGCAAGCACACCATCCAAACGGAAAGAATGCCATAACTTTACTGCCCTTACTATAAAATATGCATGCATGTGAACTATTGTCATTTGCTATTGTGAGAATATTTACATGATTTTTAACAGTCGTGGGCCAGGTTTGCTTGGCTAATCACATTCAAATGGATAAAGTGTATTGTTTATGTGAAGAGATGTGATGCAGATACTATGCAAAAAATAAAAAAAACACGTGATATATTTGTCTTCTCTGTGAAGGACTCCTACATAAAAGAGAAGTGACACCAACAACTCCTAATAATACCACCCCCTTACCTTATTATGACAAGTGTAGTCTAATTGTCCTTATCATTTTTCCTTTGCTCCTTGGTTCAAGAGATAACATCTTCATTCAGTTCTGGAAGTCATGTCCATGGAAGCAGACATGACAGTTGCTAGCTGGACTACAGGACCTCAGGCTCTGCTCACTTAAGGTTAGGGTTGCACCGATACCGATACTGGTATTGGTATCGGTGCCGATACCAGCATTTGCGTGAGTACTTGTACTCACGGAAATGCGGCCGATGCCAGCACCGATACCCTGTGTCAGGGTCGGTGCTGCAGTGAGGGAGCCCGGGGAGCTGCTCACAATGCTCCCCGGTTGCCTCTCTCCCTCCTGTAGCGTCTGAGCGTTGCCGCGGGTTACCATGGCAACGCTCTGACGCTGACTTCGGCCGGGGCTCGCAAGAGAACAGGGAGCACCCGGCAGAGGAGGGTAAGGGAGGCTAGATGGGACATTTGAGCGGGTGGTGAAAGAGGCAGAGAGGGGTGCCAAGAGGGAGAAAAAGGGACTAAGAATAAGGGAAAAAAAAAAAGGCAAAAGGAGTAAAGATCAGGAGACAAAAGGAGGGGGACTAAGAAGAGGCAAAAAGGAGGGGGGATCAGGAGAGAGCAAGAGAGGCAAAAGAGTGGGATCAAGAGTCAAGGAGTGGGACAAAGGGGGATCAAAAGGGAGAGAAAAAGCCAAGGCATAAGGAGGGAGCTCAAGATGGGGAGAATGAAGTAAAAGGTGGGAATCACGAGGGGGAGAAAGAGGCAAAAGGGGACAGTCGAGGTGGTGTGTGTGTGTGTGTGTATATCAAGTACTCACCAATACTTTTTTTGAGGTCATTTGCCAGTTTTCCAAGTACCTAAAGCATATATATTATATATATAATATATGCGCTTTAAGTACCTGAAAAACTGGCAAATGACCGCAAAAAAAAAGTATCGGTAATTGGTATCGGCGAGTACTTGAAAAAAGTATTGGTACTCGTACTCGGTCTTAAAAAAATTGGTATCGGTGCATCTCTACTTAAGGTGTACCTCTCGCCTTAATTTTTTTACATATATGAAAACTTCATTCAAAACTGCCTAAGTGTCATGTTAACCAAATTCCAGCAGATGTAGTTTAGGAGAGTCACAGTCTTTCAGCCTGGGCTAGGGTTAGGTAGTGTGAAGAGATGCGTAAACACACAAGCTCTGACACAGAGTCAGAACCCTACTGCAGAGACCGGCAGTCGGATCACGGAAAGGAATCAAGAGACAAGGAGAAGCAAAGGTCTCAAGTAATGCAGGAGTCGGAACACAAGTAGTCGGAGACTGCGGGTCGTAGATAATTTGGAGTTGTACAATAATGGAGAGTAGTAAGGCAAGCTGGATTCGGTACAAAAGTAGTCGGAGAATCCGAGTCGTCAACACCTCAGGGTCGTAGATATGCAGAGAGTCGTAAGGCAAGCCGGAGTTGGTACACAATAAGCCGAGCAGGCAAGGCAGTCTGTACCTCGGGGTCGTATATATGAGGAGAGTCGTAAGGCAAGCCGGAGTCGGTACACAATTAGTCGAGCAGGCAAGGCAGTTGGTACCTCGGGGTCGCAGATATGTGGAGAGTCGTAAGGCAAGCCGGAGTCGGTACACAGGTAGCTAGCAGAGCAATGGAACAAAGAGTTGACCCACAGTATCTTAAAGCATAATTGGATACAAAGCCGGAGTTAGGAAGCCAGAAAGATGGTACAATGAAGTTCAAGATCAGGTCACAACAGGATACAGAACTCAGGAAAACAGGTACACAGACGCTGAGCACTGAACATCCAAGGGCGAGGAAAGTGGGAAAGTCCAGAGTATATGTAGGCTGCCAACAGATGTAGGAATTCTGTGATCAGCACTAAGGCCGCCTCTGGTGGGGACAGGTAGGATGGGTTGTGACAAGGAGATATTCTGGGAAAAGTGAAAGTAAAAGTCTACTGGGGCAGCACAATGCTTAATTAGAATATGAGACGTCACTGTAATACTTCATTAAAACATGAAACAGTAAGGGTACCTCCAATAGCATACAGTACAAAGTATGAATATCCCCTTAACTCAGTGGTTCTCAACCTGTGGGTCGGGACCCCTTTGGGGGTGGAATGACGATTTGCCAGGGGTCACGTAAAATCATCAGATATTTATATTTCGATTCATAACAATAGCAAAATTACAGCGATGAAGGAGCAACGAAAATAATTTTACTGTTAGGGGTCGCCACCACTTGGGAAATTTTATCAAAGGGTCGCGGCCCTAGAAAGGTTGAGAACTGCTGCCTTAACTGTACATTTACTGGCCTTTTGGCTGACATGACAGAGACTGTTTTTGTCATAAAGTTTTCAAACATGCAAACTTGAGGTGACAGGTCCACTTTAACACTTTAAGGAGAGTGCAATGCATTTATTCACAATGTGTTGCATACCTTTTGGTTCCTAGAGGGTTATATAGGCTCATGAAAGCTGTCTGCTTCAGTTTGAAAACTCTACAAGAAACTGTCAGGTCTACATGGACATGACATCCAAAAGTGATTTAAGATGATGTCTCCTGAACAAAGGCACAAGGGCAAAATTCATAGGGGCCATCAGGATTCTCTGTCCATAGTAAGGTAACTGAGAGGTTATTTTTATGAGCCATTAGTTTTCCTTTAAACCTGAACTATCACCCTAAATAAAGCCCTCCCCCCCAATAATTAGGCATATGGCGATATGCTTAGAAATACTGTCACATACCATTAGAACACTTTGCTTCCACATGGAATAAACCTTTTATCTTGAAAAGCAACACATTGGGGTTATGCACTAAGACGTGATAAAGAGGTGATTACACAGAGATGACTTCTCCAGTGAAATCACTTCTCCAGTTCCTGTTATGCTACAGAGGCTATGCACTAAGATCTCCAAAGTTGGAGAAATCTTACAATTCAATTCAGGCTGTTAAAACAACTGGGCAGAGATTCATTAAGCAGTGACAAAGAGGTGATAAAGTGGAGATGACTTCTCCAGTGATATCACTTCTCCAGTTCCTATGTTATTCTATGGAGCCTATATACGAAGATCTCCAAAGTTGAAGACATTTTAGTGCATAGGCTCCATAGAATAACATAGGAACTGGAGAAGTGATAAACTGGAAAAGTCATCTCCACTTTATCACCTCTATATCACCACTTAGTGAATCTCACCCCAGGTAGGGCAATATTAGCTAATGGCCCATTAGCAAAAAGTGTTAACAGATCAATACGGTTGCCCTACCAGCTGAAACCACAATGGACATTGGGCCACAAAAACTAACTTGTGGCCAAACGTCTGTTGTGTGTTTTTTTTAGTTCCCAAAACCCAAGCTAAATAGCGGAAGTAATGGGAACATCAAAGGAAAATAGCTAATGATCGAAGCTTGGCACACTATCAAGCACCGAGAGTGAGCTCCCAGTCACCTCCCAAACACTAACCCTTACACTACCCTTTACAGTGAAGTGCAACCCCTAACACTAGCCTAACACCCACAAGTCTAACACTTACCTTTCATCCACTGTCCTTTTTCTTCTTTAATCTTCTCTTCTTATTTCTGTAATCTTCCTTTTTCTTATTTTCTACTTTCAATTCTGTATATGAAAAGTTAAAAAAAAAATCTTCAATCAAAGGTGTTTTCCTAAAAAAGAAAGCCCCAAAGATATGCCTGATTTAATCCTATGAGAGTCAGAGGGGTATCCCTCCAGCACTCTAAGGGCTACATGCAGTCTGGCATATCTGTTGAAAATAATATGCTGCCATTTCTGCTAATAAAAATAGTAAAGCATTTGTTTTGTTAAAAAGCAAAGGCATTGCAAGGGTGTCAGGGTTACCCCTCTTACTCTTGTGGGCTTCTCGCAGGGTTTACGAATCTGCATTCTGGTGCCTTTGGATTGTCTCTCCACCTAGCCCCGCAGAGCAGAGATGGATTGCGTCCGGTCCCGTGCCAGCTTGCTCTGCCTTTCTGGACCACATAGGGCAGCAGTGGCGTGCACGTGTCTCTCATTATGTCCGGGCTCTGAGTGACGAAGGTCTTCTTTTATTTATGTTCCGACAGTCCCTGCATTTACGCCCGCCCATTAGTAGGCCTTTATACGCCTGCTTTAGGCTACTGGCGGTAGCTCATGCTTGGTGTCTGCTGCAGCACAGTTTCCTGCTGGTTCTGTCTTTTTATGTATGATACCTGGCTCTGTTTGTTTGACTCCATTACTCTGGTTCTCTGATCCTGTTCTGGCTGACTACCTGTACTGGTTCTGACCCTTGGCTGACATCTGATTGCGCTGCTCTCTGGTATCCTGATCCTGGCTTGGCTGACAACCGTACCAGCTCCTGATTCACTGGCAGTGGCATCCTACTTCTCTGCCCTCTGGCATCCTGTCCAGGCTAGTACTCTCTACCTGGGGCTATACTCCCTAGCTGTGCCCCACATCTCTGGGGTGAATCATTCTTGTTTAAATAAAACCAATTTACTTTACTCTTTCTGTCTGATTGGTGACTCCTTGGCAAAGGGTTAATTTTGCTCTGCTGCTGCCTCCACTGCTGGTTCTGTTGGCGGCAGTGGCAGGAATGCACAGTAAAAGAGCCCCATCTCTATACCTTTCTGGATTTCGTCCCCCCCCCCCCGCTAGAAGCTGACTGGCTGGGTGGTGTGTAAGCACACTTCCCAGCCATCTGTAGGCTGGAGTCCATTTTGAACAGAGACTGTCCATATAAAAGCCAGTCTCTGTTCAAAAATCCCTCATTCTGACTCGGGCAACGGCCTGAAAGGTATGGTGGGGGGCTCCTTTACGATGCATTACTGCTGCCCCCAGTGGAAGAGGTGGAAGCAGAGGGAGATTAACCCTTGCTTTTTAACAAAACAAATGCCTTACTATTTTTAGTAACACAAATAGCAGCATATTATTTTAACAGATATGCCAGACTGCATTTAACCTACAGATGCCCATCCGGCATGCAAAGGATTAAATCAGTCATATCTTTTGGGCTTTCTTTTTAGGAAAACACCTTTTATTGAAGATTTTTTTTTTTCAAATACAGATTTGAAAGAAATAAAAGAAGATAAAAAGAAGGAAGATTATAGTACAAAGAAGACAGAAGATTAAAGAAGAAGACGGACAGTAGCTGACCAGGGTGCTGAAGACCCCGCTGGACATCAGGATTAATGGTAAGCCATTCATTTCATGTGATCTTCTGTACCTTAGTCAGATTACCCTGTGAGTGCCTGTGGAGTAAGCATACCCCACTGGCACTCATAGGGTTAATTCTGCTAATATTGCACACGTTTTAGGAGTGCTGCAGATGTATTGATATGGAGTTTAGGACCCCTATCAATAAATCCACATGGTGACTTTGGTTGTTTTCGGCCTTCAAATCCTGCGTCAGCAGGAATAAACATGCGTTAAGCGACCCTGTGCCCAAAAAACTGGGTGCAGATTTTCACTCATTAGTGTAGGTCCCTTAATGCATGTTAAGGGCTAACGGATGGAATTTAATGGCAAAATGGGTGACAATGAAATGCATTTTAATTGGTTCAAATGGGCACTGCCCAACGTGAGGTTTTTTTGCCGGTATTTTTTCATAGCAATGGTAATTGAATGGCTTATCGTGCTTGACAAAATGCTGGCTGGGTTTTGTTTTTATGTGACGAGGGGAACTGAATCGAGGTCTTAGTGCATTGGCTCCATAGAATAACATAAGAACTGATATCCCTGGAGAAGACATCTCCCTCTCACCTCTTTATCACACCTTAGTGAATCTCCCTTATCATATCATTGTATTACTTTGCTTCTTGCTATATGGATTTGGATTTGCAAACCAAGCACACGTAGAAGACCATTTCAGTGAAGGATTTCTGTTTATATAATGCGATCTCGGGACAGGATTCCACTGCTGTCGGCTAGAACACTGATGTCAGGGGAGTGGGAACTTTGAAAGTGGCTGTCTCTCAAACCATAAAGGTTTGAGAGATACCACTGGGCTCATTTAATTTGTATTTTTAAGGTCTACAATATGAACTAAAGTTGTTTTAAGTATTATTATCCCTTTAATTTGCAAAACATATAATTTGCCATTAGATCCCTTACTTCTACATAGGACAGGCCCTTTTCGACTTGTTAAGCATGTCACATGTCATTAAACTTCTTTGCTTCCACGTGAGAAGGACCCTTTTACCTTTTAAACATGTACCTATTAATAAATCAATTTCCAGTTTGATTGACACTTTATATACAGAATATAAAGTTAACAATAATTATTCATTATACTTTTTGTAATGAACGGTACCTTTACAATTGTCCATATCGTTGTATTCTTCTTGTAATTTAATTTTAAAGTTTCCCAATCCCGCCCCTTTTCCCTACATCACAAAGCGCCTCCTCAGATCTGAAAGCCGGTCATCTGACTGGGACCATCACAAAGAGGGACAATATTGTGCCTGTCAGCTCCCTGTGATAACGAAGGGGAACAGGGTTTTCCTTATGCTGACACGATATTGTCCCTCATTGCAATCCGTCCGAATCGGCTTTCAGTTCTGACAAGACTCTCTGTGACGTAGACAAAAAGGGGCAGAATTGGGAAACTTTAAATAAAAATTACAAGAAGTATACAACGATATGGAAATTTACAAAGGTACCATTCATTATAAAAAGTATAATGAATAATCACTCTTTATACTTATATTGTGATATTAGTATCTCTTTAAAGGAATAGTAAGACTATTTTAATACTTATATTATTAGTCATATCAATTTATTTACCCTGCTGGCTTTTTCTTTAATTTGATGTACTTACCTTTAATTGCCTATTTCAGTTCTCTTTATCTTACTCCCTGTGATGTGAGCTTCTTCTACCTGCAGGCTGTAAGAAGAGTCCGTAAGTCAAGTCTATGTACAATGCATATTAAGTATCAAGCCTGTGTTCAGTGTGTATGAGTGTCCTACATTCTATTATCTGTTCAGCTAAACAGCGTACATAAGGAGAGAAACAAACACAGACAATGTTATTAAGAGGAATGTATAAATCCACTAATTTAGCTAATTTCCTGTGCTAAGATTTTAGCCTCTACTGCATTTTGTGTACATCTCTATTGAAAATGATTTTGTTTATGTGTGTGTTAACATTAATTATACACACGCATGCATACATTTGTGTGTGTATAAAAGTTCCTAAAATAAATAAATACAACAAATTTATATGCACAACCCCTAATTAATATCCCTGCTTCATTAGTAATCCCCCTTCCTGACAGATGCTCACGAAAGTGAGAGCATAACTCCTGTTTCTTGTGCTTCTGATTAACAGAAGAAAATGTATCAATTCCAGCTCTCTGTATTTAGAATGATACATTTGTATCAAATATGCTTTGTAATAAATGTTTCATTTTTCCTTCGCAGGAAAAGCTATTTGCTCTGTATAAAAGCACTGCTGTATTGTACAACTAGCTAGAATCAAGGACAAGATAAAGCAGGCCTGTAGGTTGGATACAAACCCGTTTTGTCCATCTTTGTGCCAGAGTATGATCACTCTATTGTATACTGATGCACACATGCCTACCTAATTAACCATTTAAGAACCAGAGGGATATGCATATACACAACCCTGGGTTTAAAATTTAATGTGAGCAAGTCCCAAACACCTACCCTATAGCATGTGCATGTGCATGCCAATTTCTTCTGAACCATTTTTACTATGAGACATTGAATAAGGCCCAGAATGCACCACTTCCCCACAGATCTCCACTTTGCCAAAGAAGCATTAATGAGATAATTTTAAGCATAAATAGGTTAGTAACTAGGAGATAGGGAGGTGCATCTCTAATAAACTAATTTCAGAATCTGTTTGTCTTAGTGGTACATGCCACTATTATGATCCATTGCAAATGCAGTTGAGTCACAGCCTCTTTTTACAGAACAGAGACCTTATGTCACTTAAAGTGCAAGGATTTTCAGGTGTATCCTGAATTCTCAAACCGCTAACTGTCCTGGGGAAATCAAGCTAGACTCCTCTTTCCTAAAAGGCATGAACTGAGCCTGATTCATAATTAATATGACACAGCTTTGCAATTAGAATTTCATCCTGTCTGGTATATGGTGCATTACACGCCATATGTGCTACTCTACATCGAGGACTGGAAACAGTATCAGGATGTCAGTGCCTAGTGAGATCAGCTACACCTCACTGACGAGGCCCAACAAGGATGAAAAGTAGATCTGAGGTTGGCTGTTTCTCTTGTTCAGAGAGGAATCACCTGGCACTTCATGGCTGGACTGCTGTTTTGGCAGTACCAGTATGATATGCTTTAGGATATTTCCTTTCTGTAAAAGGCACTAGTGGGCTAAAAGAGATTGCATGCTGGGTAGGAAAACACTCAGAGAGAGCCTGCAAATTTCTGTTGCAGGCTTGTTCCTAGCTGAGTGTCTCTGACTCCCATTTTATAACAGTAACAGGAGGCACCTGCCCTACAGTCTTCATATTGCCTTTCCCAACTGGCTCAGCTCATGCAGAGACATGCACAGTAGAGGCAATTATCGCCTCCTTGTGGAATTCTAGAGGGCTAGAGGAGTACACATGTACAAATGCAGGTTCAACAACAGATATTAGTCTCTCTTTCTACATATATAAATATAAATATATAGCAGTTCAGAAATGGAATCTGATCTGCAGCCTGGTTCACAGTAGATTATATTAGGCAACCTGAGGTCCCAGGCATACGACAGGTATGCATAACCCTGGTCATTCATTCTAGGAATATTTTATGTGGAACATAGCAGTGGCTAGAACTGTGGACTGGGGGTGTGGCCATAAGAGAGGCTAAAGACCCCTTAGATCAGTGGTTCTCAATTACTGTCCTCAGGTCCCACTAACAGGCCAGGATTTGATGATTTCCTTGTTAGAGCACAGGTGAGTTAATCAATGTGAATGAGCCTCTGATCACCACACCTGTGCTCTAGCAGAGAAATCCCTAAATCCTGGCCTGTTAGTGGGTCCTGAGGACAGGAGTTGAGAAACACTGCCTTAGAGTGTCTTGTCTAGGGGCTTCAGAGTTGTAACGTCAAGCCTGAGTGGCCCTCCACCTACTGGTGGGCTACTACTAGTCTTTTCCTCTAAGGTGAGCAAACTAGCAATGAAAGATTTAAAGGGATAGTAATGTATTATTTTAACTTCATTTAATATTGTAGACAAAAAATAAATCCATTGATCCCAGTCCGATCTCTCAAACTTGTTCAGTTTGAGAGATATAAAGTTCCAGAGTTCCCCCCCCCCCTCCCCTTTCATCGATGTCAGCACCTAGCTGACAGAGGCAGATCCTGGTCCGGGACCAGAGGAGGATCTTCAGCAAAGCCGGTCCCAGGAGCAGGATCTGCATCTGTCAGCTAGATGCTGACATCGATGAAAGGGGAAGGGTGAACATTGGAACCTTATATCTCTCAAATTATATAAGTCTGTGTGATCAGACTGGGATCAATGGATTTATTTTTTTCATATCTACAATATTAAACAAAGTTAAAATAATGTATTACTATCCCTTTAAGAGTAATTAAAACTAGGAAGTGCTGCATACATAGTTCTTTTTAACTTTTACTCCAATGCAGCCTTTGCACAACCCTCTTTAACTTTGTCTTTGTACCTTATACTATATAGGGAACATACTTCATGCACAAAAGAAAAGAGTAAGACTTCTGGATCAAACCATTTGCACTGTAGAAGAGACTAAAAATTCCCATTGATTTAAATGGGGATTTTAACCTTTGCATGCTAGAAGCATCTCCAACACACAGCAATCTCTCTAGCATTCAAGGAATTAAAATCCCAATTTCAATCAAAGGCAATTTTTAGTACTTCCCTATAGTGAAATGGTTTTCCCCCAGAAATCCTCCACTTTTCTTATGAGCACCCCCACCCTATAAGACTCCGAACTTCCTCCACAGACTGAAGGAGTTCTAAGAAGACAATATCATGAAAATTTTTGGGTCCAGGAGATTTGCTAATATTATTATTTTTTTTTACGCTTTATTTAGTGTAAATTTAAGTTATGAAGTCTGTCCTTCAGCTACTTCTGGACAGACGGCGGTTACCTGCTCAGTAACTGCAGTCAGTCAATCTGCCGCTGCTCCCCTCCCTCCTCCAATGACGGAGGCTTCTGTCTGTAAGCTGGAGCTGTCTCATTGGCAGAGATCGATATCTAGCCAATGAGATTGCTCCAGCTTACAGACAAAAGCCTCTGTCATCGGAGGAGGCTGGCTAGAGGGAGAGGAGCGACGGACTGCAGTCTCTGCGGAAGTAGGTGCAGTACAGACTTTATAACTTAAATTTACATGAAATAAAGCTTTAAAAAAATTAAGACAAGTTTTAGTAATATTTGATATATAGCCTAGCTATTTATGCTAAGTTATTCAGATGTGACACATCCACTTTAAGTCTGCCTGCATGAACATGATACCCAGTACTAATTAAAAATGCTGGTTAAACAATCAATGCAGGACTGATTCATAGAGGCCATTAAGATTTTCTGTACAGATTGAGGTAAATGCGTGAATTATAAGAAGGTGTTTTCCTTGTATTTAACCTGTCACATTGTACAACATGATCCTTAGTGAGTTAATACCGTCATTTAGACAGGGGGTTATGCACTAAGGTGTGATAAAGAGGTGATACAGTGGAAATGACGTCTCCAACGATATCACTTCATTAACCCTTTGAGTGCCAGAGAGGTATCCAATGCATTGCAACGGAATGTTATTCTATGGAGACTATGCACTAGTACTAGTAAGGGGTTTCTGAGTTTTTTTCAGTCGTGGATCACATGATCAGAAACCCATATGTGTGTGGGCCACTTTATTTTTATGTTAATAGTCAGAAATATGGATTTATTTTTTGATAATGTCACTGACAATACTGATACTTAACCAATCTCTGTTCTTGAACTGGTACTGGCAGGTAGGGGGCTAGGTCTTATTGGACTACTAGTTAATGTATGCTAGTTACTTAGGTAAAAAAAAAGTTTTGTTTTGTTTTTTGTTTTGTTGTTTTTTTTTAATCTCAGTCAGGCCACATCCTCGGCAAGCCACACCAGATGTCCCCATATACAGCACTATATGTTTTCCCTCTAACAGACACAAAATGCTCTAATTTACTTCTGTGTTTTCCCTCTAAGACACCAAATGCCCCTATACACCTCTACATGGTCTCCCTATAACAAACATCAAATGCCCCCATATACCTCTATATGTTGTACCTCCAACAGACACCAGAGGGAGATTCCCTAAGTGGTGATAAAGAGGTGATAAGGTAGAGAAGACTTCTCCAGTGATATCACTTCTTCAGTTCCTATATTCTTTTATGGAGCCTATTCACTAAGATCTCCAAAGTTGAACAAATCTTAGTGCATTGGCTCCATAGAATAACATAGGAATTGGAGAAGTGATCAACTGGAGACGTTATCTCTACTTCATCACATCTTTATCACCGATTAGTTAATCTCAAACCCTGATCTCACTAGAGAAGTAATTTCCTCTTTATCACACCTTAGTGCATCTCCCCCTATTCTCACTAGAGAAATCATATCCTCTTTATTACACCTTAGTGAATCTCTCCCTGTTCTCACTACAGAAATCATATCCTCTTTATCACACCTTAGTGAATTTGCCCCTGTTCTCACTAGAGAAATCATATCCTCTTTATCACACCTTAGTGCATCTCCCCCTGTTCTCACTAGAGAAATCATATCCTCTTTATCACACCTTAGTGCATCTCCCCCTGTTCTCACTAGAGAAATCATATCCTCTTTATCACACCTTAGTGTATCTCCCCCTGTTCTCACTAGAGAAATCATATCCTCTTTATCACACCTTAGTGCATCTCCCCCTATTCTCACTAGAGAAATCATATCCTCTTTATCACACCTTAGTGTATCTCCCCCTGTTCTCACTAGAGAAATACTTTCCTCTTTATCACATCTTAGTGAATTTGCCCCTGTTCTCACTAGAGAAATCATATCCTCTTTATCACACCTTAGTGCATCTCCCCCTGTTCTCACTAGAGAAATCATACCCTCTTTATCACACCTTAGTGCATCTCCCCCTGTTGTCTAATGTTCAACCTTCATCTATTTAATCTACCCCAATCCTGTCATGCAAAACAAACAAAAAAGACTCACTGATAACAAAGCAAAGGTTTACTAGCAGCAGTCACTTGATTTACCATTTGTGACATTACTAAGAAAGCAAAGAAATACAAAGTATTTTATCTTCATCTCTGAAAACTTACACTGTAAATATTTGAAAATTATGTCTGTCAGTAAAAAGAAGAAAAAAAAAGTCTCAGTTACTTTGCTTCCAGTCGTAAACACAAACCCTTTCACCCAGGCGAGATACACCTAGGCTGATGTATTAACCATCAGGGTGCCAAAGAGGTATCCAGGGCAGTGCAATGCAATGGGCTGAATAACTCTCTAGCAATCAATGGGTTAAGGAAGGTGGAGCCATTCTGGAGCAGGAGCAAATCAACTGCACATGGGTAAAAGTAATTTCCATGAACATAACAGAAGTTTTGAAATGATAATAAATGTATCTGCAAGTGCACAATATGTCAATTTAACCCCTTAACGACAGATGACTTACCAGGTACGTCCCGCAGAAACTGTCACTTAGTGACAGAGGACGTACCTGGTAAGTCACGGAAGTCCGGGTCTCCGTGCGGCTGCACGCCGCTCGGAGACTCCGGACTTCTTTGAAAAAAAAAAAAAAAATTGTTCGGCGGGCGTTAAGGTGACAGCCGCGTACGAACACGGCTGTCACTAAGGGGTTAAATTGCCTATCCTTTTTTTTTTTATTATTATTTTTTTCATTTTTACACTTTCATGTCGCTGACAGTCAGCTCCTTGAGTCTGTTTCCACCAGGGTGGATAAAAATTGATGATTTTTTTTAAAAATAATAAAAAAAATCAGATTCTTTTGATTTAAATCAGATTTTTTTTATTTAAATCAAATTTATTTTATCGAAATGCTTTTGGAGGAAAAATCTATCTAAAGATAGTTTTCTATTTAAAATACATTATAGTTTAAAGGTTATTCAGCATGAATTAGAGCTTAATTATGTACCTGAGACTGCATAGTCATGCAATTATATTTTATGTTATATTTTATTATATGTTCCAAATATGAGAGATTAATCTATTAAAGTGGATCTATCACATATAGATATCTAATGCTCAATAGATAGAGCATTTAGCGAAAAAGTTTAATATGTTAGTCATTTTTGAAAACAAAACCCGTTATCTGCACAAAAATTCAAGTTTAAAAGGTGCCCATCAGCCTACTTCCTGCTTGCAGCACTGCCTCTGCTCCCGTTCCACTACCCAACATCCTCCAGTGACGGAGGCTTTCTTTCTCTAAGCTGGAGCGATCTCATTGGCAGAAATCAATATCTAGCCAATGAGATTGCTCCAGCTTAGAGACAGACATCCTCCATCATCAGAGGATGCTGGGTAGTGGGATGGGAGCAGCCTCTGTGCGGAAAGCAGCTTTCCGCAGCGGCAAGTGGAAGTAGGCTGCTGGGCACCTTTTAAACTTGAATTTTTTTTTAAATGACTAATCATGATTTAAATCGACTTGATTTAAATCAAACCCACCCTGGTTTCCACAGAGATTTCTGTCAGTAACTGTGAAAGCAGGGCTCTGTATTTTGTATTTAATAGACTGGAGGCAGTCTTTTCTCTTGCATAGAGGATGTTACATCTTATCACTATTCCTACTTTAATCTCCAAAAACAGAGATCCAGGGAGCTCACTTACTGTCAGGGACATAAAAGCATATTTAAAACAGCAGTAAAGTTTTTTAATGATAAATATACATATTGTAGGGCTTTTCCTCTTGAGTAAAATAAGGGTACTCCCACTGCTGAGAGATGCATATTGCCAGCGGTATTACAGTCTAAATCCATGCTTTTTTACATTAGCAGTGCCCTCTAGTGGTCAAATTCCAATTAGTAATTTTGTTCCATTCTATTGGAGAGGAAAGTTAGTGACTTACAGTTCTCCACAGAATGTGGTAGAAACTGCTGAGTCACTTCCTCTCAGTTAGAGCTTCCAGGAAGTAAACACACAGTAAATTCACTTCCTGATTATTTGAATCATTATAAATGTTGAATAAAACATCTGACAGCAGTTAGAGTACCCTTGTTTTACTCATCAGAAAAAACTGTATACCATAAATGTTTTCATAAAAAAGTTTACAGCTCCTTTAAAAAAAATGTAAGATGGAAAAAATAATAAAAATTATATGCAATTTGCTTTTACATATCATGCACAATAAGTCAAAAAGTAAGTTCACTCACTTCAAACCCACTGAATGCTAGAGAGATCTCTCAACACGTTGAAAAGCAATATACTAGAGACCTCTCTAGCTTTCAAGGGGTTAAAATTCCTATTTAAATCAATTGGCATTGTAAGAGCAGTCGCTCCAGTAATTCTCCACTTTATTTAATATATCAGCTCCAATGCAACCAGCATGAAGCTTATCTTGCCAATGTTCCGAATGATATTTGCACTATATTTGATCGTAATGGATGTGTATCCTAACACTGTATCTGCACTCTTGCCACCTGCATTTCCATATATAACCTTTCTCTCATCTTGCCCCCCTTCCCTGTTTTACTTTATTACTTGTTTATTAGTTCTCAAAAATAAAGATACCACATCAACTGCACAATTTTGGCTACCATGGCATCCTTATAGACATCCCTATGACCACAATTATTCAGTAGCCCCCATCTAGCAATGTTTCCTGGGATAAACAAAGCCGAGTTTCAATGGACATGGCCATGACTTTGATGTAGCAGATGACCTAAAGGTTCTAAAGTACTTTGATTGGTCAGCACGCATAACAATTTGGAGTTGTAGGCTTGTCCAGTCAGAGGCTGGCATTCTGTGACACAAAGTGGGATTGCTGGGGGGAGAAGAAGTGATAATGATGTGATAAAGAGGAGATGACATAGGCTCCATAGAATAACACAGGAAATGGAGATGTGATATCACTGGACAAGTCATCTCCACTCTATCACGCCTCTATAATAGGTCAGTGTTGGCATCCCTACTTCCTATTTTCCTTTTGCCTGCCGACCATCATCGTCAGCACTTTTATATCCCTCTCCTGCTTTATTTATATTGCTGTGATTTAGATCAAGATCTCTCCCATATATGTGTCCTTAGTTATATAATAATAATATACAATCTGTATATGTCTATAAAATTTAAAGGGACAGTAATGCCCCAACATTTTTTACAGTTATGTAGAGTTTAATATATTAATTAAATCACGCTGAACTCTATCTCTTAAACCGCTATGGTTTGAGAGATATAGGGGTTCAAAGTTCCCCTCCCTCCCATTCTTCTGATGTCAGCATCTAGCTGACAGCAGGAGATGCCTGTCCGGGGACCAGCAGATGGCTCTGCAGCAGAGCCAAAATCGTGGTACTTAACCCTTTGAGTGCCAGAGGGATATGCAACGAATTGCAAAGCAATGCATTGCGTACCCCTCTGGCACTCAAAGGGTAAAGAATTAATTCATGGAAAGATCTACAAAGTGTGCTTGCAAACCAGGCACACTTTTTAGACCTTTCCAATGAATGAATTATTTTTAAGTAACGCGATTCGGGCTCTGCTGCAGAACCTCCTCGAGTCGTACGACTCGATTCTCCTGCTGTCAGCTTTACAGCTGACACCTGAAGGAGAGGGAGGGGGAAACTTTGAATCCCTATATCTCTCAAACCATAGCGGTTTGAGAGATAGGGTTTGGAGCGATTTGATTAATATTTTAAACTCTACATAACAGTAAAAAATGTTTTTGTGACATTACTGTCCCTTTAAGTAATATCTATGAAAAGTGATTAGGAATTTATATTTGTGTAGACCATATGAGAAGTATATATTTTCACTAGACCAACAGTCTGTGACCTTTAAGAAAAAGTTCAGTTTACGAGTAATAAATTATTTTGTTCTCTATGTTTTAACATTGGGAAAACTAGTAACTTTTTTCTCTGATGAGTCTCGATACTTTTTGAGCCCTGGGTATATGTTTACATGTACTGTAAATAGGATACATTCATGCTTACTTTATAATATAATGTTGTCAAACTATCACACACACTAGTGCATGGGAATGGTGGATGCCTGATTTGGATAATTTGTGAGCCTATGGCACCAATTTTATGCTCAGATAAGAGCCGGGGAGGACTTAGTTTTGTCGTGATTGCTGCCGTGAAGAGGTTTTCCCTCTGAATTTAAGAAACAAAGGAGAGCTTGTGGCTTAATCAGGTCCAGATACCAGGGTAATCACAATATAATATACCACTATAAGAGGTCACTAACACAGAATGAGGATTCTAACTGCCTGCACTCAGTTGTATCAGACATATCTGGTGCTACTCAGATACAAGCAATTTTCACTGGTCCCTTCAAATAACATAAACAAGAAGCAGATGGGTAAGCTGATAAACACAAGAGTAAAAATATAAATAAATGAATTACAGCTGTACGATCCAAGCTGGTAACTCGCAAGCAGGGACTTAAACCCACCCTGCTAGGGATTCACATATATCTGGATATTCCTCACAAACATAAAATAGTGAAAGGGAGAGAGGCGACCGGGGAGCATTGTGAGCAGCTCCTCGGGCTCCGTCTCTGCAGCACCGACACTGACACAGGGTATCGTGCTGGCATCGGTGCAACCCTAACATTAATGTTCAATTAATAATAATGCAATGCTCAGCTCAATGCATTTCAGAGAACTTTGCTCTTCCCTCGGGAGCAAAAAAATAAAACCCGTCTTAGACTGTGCTATACGGAAGGAAAGACCATCTGCATAGCACAGTCCAAGGCAGGTTTTGCCATTTATTAACCCAGAAGAGAGTGGTGAGTGCCTGAAATGTGCTGAGCTTGGCTTTGTGTTTTTATTTGATGTTTTTTGATACATTTTAACATTGCTATTGCCAAATGTTTGTTCCACCGCGTACGAGGCTTGTCTGTTTTACTTGTCATTTTTTTGTGCCATGTGAATATGTGAACTGTCTAGTCAGAGCAAATCCTCACCTAGGGTTCACATGAATGACGAGAACAGCTTGATTGGTCTAACAAGCTCTGTAATCTAAGCCAATTGATAGTTAAAAACACAACACACAGGGATGACGTGGTACACAGAACTTAACTTCCTTAGCATGGATTGCGCTTGCCGCAAAGTAACCTTCTGTGTTGCCACAAACAGGTGGACCACCTGTCTAAGACTGTACTCCCATAGCCATGGGGTCAAATACCCAGAACACTAAGGCAGGTAGACAGGCCGTCTTCGCCAACAGCAAAACCTGAAAATAAGGGGACCAAAAAGTATCCACCATCCCCCCAAGACCACTACTTTAGCCAATTTGTTCTCCACCACACCTGGAAAGTCTAATGCAAACTAGCGGATGACTGAATATTAAACCACAACCTGCGACCAATAGGGTTCCCAAACACCACTGTTACACCCTGCTTCCAGCAAATGTGTCACCTTATACTTGGGTGCAATAATGCTTGGGGTGCCATGGGCATATTCTGTTGATGGGCAATGGCATCACCCCCTTCCTCCCACCGAATTAATGGATTTATCTCACAACTCATGCTTGTATTTACAGCCCTGCCCGAATCTGCAAAAACCCTTACTGCATTGCCAACAGCATCCTGACTTGTGCAAGGCTGTAGAAACAGCTGGGAGCTCCAACCCCCCAAGGCCAAACTGAAAGGAGCATATCTCTACCCCCCCAAAAAAAAAGAAGATGGACACATTATACTGGACAACCAAAAGCCATGCCCATTTGTTCCCAAGACACACATTGGTGGAACTGCTTGTCATACTGCAACCAAGACAGGCCATCATAGTTGAAACGCTCATTCCAGATGGTATTCTGGTAGCAGAGCTATGACGCACACCTCTGCAGAAAATGCTCCCCTATTACACCTGCTAAGATGCATAAAGATAAAATCTATTTACTGACTTTATGAAGTCTACAGTGACATTTTCTCTCCCTCTCCTCTTCATCTTTCCCCTCAGTTTCGAAAGGAGCATCCTCCATAGGAAAAGGCAAATACATATTTCTATGTATTTGCAGTGACAAATATTTTTCTTGATCTCAGGCTTGATGTAAACCCAGAGGACCAGCACAGGAATGAAGCCCAATGAGAGGCCCTAGGAAGCCCAGAAACATGGGGCATATCCACAAGGGGAATCAAGACTGAGCCAGACAACAACTCATCCAATCAAGCAAGGGGCAGAGCAGTACCCCAAAACTCCAACAAACCTGCCTCAGTGACTCCATATGACACAGACCCCCTTTTAGCCATGGAACCAGCAAACATTGCAATACCAGACTGCAAAGAAGTCCTACCCACAGGAAACCCAGCACTTAATGGTAAAACTGAACCCCCTTTAGAAATCCAACATGAATGAAGACCTGATAGAGATAGAGATGATCCATCAGCAAAATAAAGCAAGGAGGTCCAGGATCTAGCAGCTACATCACCCAAAGTAAGAGAACCCTTCCCACACCACTTAAGAAGTTGTGTCCCTGGACAGTCCCCATAACTCCAGCCAAGAACGGTGGAGAAGATGACACAGAGCCAGTGTAAACTGGAGTCCAAACTCCTGGAAAAGTTCAAACTGCCTCCTGTCCAATTGCCAAAACCTGCAGAAAAAGAGAACATTAGCATTGCCCAGCCAGAGACTAGATTCATAGTGTGAGAGATCCACATCTGGTGGTAAAACAGGTGAGTAGGGATTGTGAGATACAGGGCATAAGGAAATCATGAAAGGACCAGTCAAATGCCCCACACCATGGTGACCAGAGGAGATGGAGAACCCACCACAGCATCCAACACAGAGAAAGGACACAGGTAAAACAGAAAGAGCAT
Organism: Rhinophrynus dorsalis; assembly: GCA_037306005.1. Taxonomy (NCBI): domain Eukaryota; kingdom Metazoa; phylum Chordata; class Amphibia; order Anura; family Rhinophrynidae; genus Rhinophrynus; species Rhinophrynus dorsalis. The sequence continues at coordinate 129,918,238 of CM074727.1, read as the reverse complement.
CCCTGTACTCTCACATGCTCACCTGTGACTGAGAAGGAACTGTCTGACTAGAAGACGGCCTCTCCTGCATGGCTTCCACATGTTCTGGTGCTGGGCCCCTCTCTGGGCTCACTCCCATCCCACTCCCGGGCCTGACACTGTCTCCATGATCATCCTGCCTACTTCTTGCAACCGAGGTGCTCCTGGGTGGCCTCCTTCTGCAGCTCCTCCTAACCCCTCTCATTGCCAGGGGCTCTTGTGGGTGGACAACGTGGCTCCGCACTGGCAATGAACTCCTGTTTCCTCTTCTGCCCCTCCGGATACCATGACTAAGCCTCACCAGGGGCCCGGCTCTTGTTCTGCGAAGGGGCTCATCGGTGTGCATCAACTGTCCGCTGTCGGCATTGGAAGCAGCAGCCTGGAGATCGGCGAGTTGCGCCCTCAGCCAACGGCCTCCATCCGCTGCCGCTAACTGAATGATCTCCTCTAACAAGGCCTCTAAATCCATGGGTACAAGCCGTTGGTGACGTGGTGAAAACAGAGGCGCCACTCCCCTGCCTAACAGCCTGCAAATGCCGACGTCGGGATCTCCCACGAGGTCCTTCTCTTGGCTCCGCCCCCACCGTACCACAGTTTACCAAACCGCTGCCCTGACTTGATCCCCGCCTCCAGGTATTAAGAGTATGTCATTAGTGGTGTGGAAATGTTGGGTGTTTGCTCAGCCGTGCTGCCTTATTTGTAGTGCACAGAATGCACTCTGTCAACTCAATGAGACACTGAGGGAAATATAGGTCATACAGGACAGGGTCTCTGAGCTTTATTAGGCCCGAATGTGTTGGATACCCTACTGGCACTCATGTTAAGTTCCAGGAGGGTGCGCAGCACATTGCAGATCAATGACTTTCACAACCCCTTGATATTGAAACCTATGTGCGCCAGAGGTGTAAACAACTCTTTGGAAAATGTTACCTACACCCTCTGGCATTCAGAGTGTTAAAAGGTTAACCCACTGCTGCATTGGAGGTATCCAACACATTGCGTTGCAATACGTTGGATACCTCTCTGGCAGTTAAGTGGTTAACCCCCTTCCCAGAAATGGGACAGGGAGTGGATTAACCCTTTGTGCACTAGAAATGTGTGCAATATATTACCAATGAATAGCATACCCCTTTATGTTGCCCCCTGTGGTTAGTGTTCCCTAGAACTGATCCAATTCTTTTAACCCTTTGAGTGCCAGAGGGTACATCACGCATTGCAGAGCAATGAGTGGCGTACCCCTCTGGCACTCAAAGGGTTAAGTGTGATGTGATGGGAGTTATGCATTAGTGTGTAATGAAGAGGTGATCATGTGAACATGACTTCTCCAGTGATATCACTTCTCCAGTTTCTATGCTATTCCATGGAGCCAATACACTGAAATTTCTAAAGCTGGTGAAAGCTTAGTGCATTGGCTCCATAGAATAACACAGGACTTGGAGAGTTTAGAATATTGGATAAGTCATCTCCACTTGATCACCTGTTTATGACCTTATTATCACACCTTAGTGCATCTCCCCCATGCATTAATATTTATTATTATGGCATGAAAGCTATGTACCTTAGTGAGAAACTCTATGTACAGTGTGTGAGAAAGTGTCACAGACCTAATTTTGTGCTTGTATTTCTACAATATTAAGGTGCTACATCTACAGGATGTGCTCACACTGCAAAATATGCTTCTTTCAAAGCTTATTCCAGCTCAAACCAGACCCAAAAATTTACATTTTCAGGCTATGGAAAACATCTGTCCCCAACAGTTTTTATCCACAGGAATCTGTACAAAGAGCCCTCTGTATTGAGGACTTTTCATAAACTACATGTTCATAAAAATAATCCATATTTAGCTGTAATATCTTTTGAACAAGGCAGAAGTTCCCTTGTTTAACTCAGCAAGAAAACTGCTATGGTATATGCTTTTCTTTAGAACAACTTTATTGTCATTTTAGTCACTTGACGTGGAACAAGATCCACAAACTACCAGCATCTATCTCTTCCACTAATGTAAAACATTGGAGAAAAATATAATATCAAGATTATCCATCTACACCAGCACTTACCAGGCTCAGTTAGAGAGTAATGTAGCCACAGGTACCCCTATTACTAAAGTACTGGATTAAACATACAATATAATGTATTTCTAAAATATAAATAGTATAAACCCTGTTAGATTTATGACTTTGCACTCACTATTCAGTATAAATAAAAATAACAATTTGATTTAATAGTAAATCATTAAAGACCTGATTCCTGACTTTGTAACCCCTTGTACCTCTCGTCAGCTTTGAGCCTTATAATTCATTGCAAACAAACCCATAAGTTATGATTTGTGTGCTTAATATACATAGAATATCCTGGCTTTGTGACTGCCAAAATATATTGTCAAAGGGATAGTAGTGCTTAAAATGGAAACAATATATATTGTAGAGTTTTATCCTTTTGAATAAAACAAGGGTACTCCAATACTGAGAGATGTTTTATTCAAAAGTTATTGCAGTTCATGTACATTTTTGCTGGGCCCAGTCAACAGTAAAGGAAGTTAGGCCATGTGATGTTTGGAGTTGTGCAAAGTCTGATTTCACATTAGGCAGAGCAGACAACCATTTAGAGCGCTACATTTTGAGTAAGGCCTCATAAGTGAAGGGCATACACTCATTCTGAGTTGTGGATTTAACCAGAGCAATTCCAAACAAACTGCACCAGCCAACTTGTCCTTGTTTATGTTGGCTGTCTTATTTTCTATTTGCATATACCTTTTAATTACTTTACTTAAAATAGTGGATGCTAGAGAGGTCTCCAGCTTATTGCTTCACAATGCATTGAAGACCTCTTTTGCATTGCAGGATTTAAGATTTTTTTTTTTTTAATCATTTATTGAAAGCGGAACTACTACCCCACACAATCTTTAGCTTCATTAAGTCCCCATCTGGCGACTAGCTGCTTAGTAGCACTAGTCGCCAGAATAATTACCTTATTTAATAGATGTCTGCTCTGTTCCATGGGTGACAGGCAGGACGGAGCACGGACATCTTGCCATTGTGATGTCCACGTGCCTGCGCTGTCAGTCCCAGAAGGAGACAAATGGCTCCTAGCAATGCCTCCTAGACCCAGCTGGGACTGACCGATGGCGCTGATTGGCTTGGATCTAATTCACCAAGATCAAATACGGTGTCTCAGAAAGATACAACTAAATAAAGCTTGGCAAGAACGTGATTACCCGCCAGTCATAACAATGGCTCCAATGCCTTCAAGATCCACCACCAAGATCCACCTTCAAGATCCACCACCCGTATAGTTTGATAAAATCTCATTCCCAAAATATATTTGGTCATAAATGCACAAGTGGATACATAATGCTTAGCAATTCATACCTAAATAAATGGGTTGACCCTCCGAACGCCAACTGAAGTCAGTTGATCAATTCACATTGGATTCATCACATCATCATAAACTAGGAGTAAGTTTCTAGCGCTAACAAATTGGGATTGCGCTCTCCATGTAAACATAGAAACATAGAAACATAGAATTTGACGGCAGATAAGAACCATTCGGCCCATCTAGTCTGCCCAATTTCCTACTGTGTAAACAGCTCTACAACTCTGGGTGGCAGCCAACACAAGTGACACATTGCCTGCCCATCTTACTCCCAAAGAGTGCCAAAGGGGTGAATGTATTGCTTGCTCCACTGGCACTCAAAACATCTAAATGTTCGGGTTGGAATGTAGATCTTTGATATGGTGAAATAAGCATAAAATCTACTGTTTAATTCACTAAAGGGCAAATATACTAATAAAAAGATTAGCGTCTATTAACTTTAACCCCTTGAAGACCAGACAAATGTGCAATATGTTTCTTCACGATGCATTGCTTAACCCGTCTGATCCTCAAGGGGTTAACGAATGGGTAAACTTTCCTGCCACTATAATGTTTGATACGTTCAGAATCAATCAATAATTTTAATGACCAAGGTGTTAATATAAAACTTTGAAAGTCATCACCTCCTTAGTGCTGCTTGCTAACATTTATTAGTTCCTCTCCCAACTCTTCTTCATTGCTGTCTACCTCCTCTTGTCTTCAACAACAAAAAAACAGCCCTCCCCCCCACAAAAACACACAAACAAATACAAGTTTAATTCTTTACACAAAAACTACAAATGTTTACTGCACCACATTACAAAAATGTGATGTCAGCCTCATTTCATTACCACCTCACACATGTGTATCAATAGTTAATAGATCTGTAAAGTTCTGTAAAAATGGAACTTTCACCTTAATTCAAGTTATCTGCATTAAAAGCTACCTGTATGTCATGTTAGCCAACATACCAGAATATGTACAATTATGCTAATGTATGATAATTATGTTATCCATGATGCACCAGTGGCATTTCATATGTTAATTACATTTTCAGTAATGTTTCATATGCTAATTATGTCTTTTCAGTGGCATGTCATATGCTAATGAAGGTTTCAGTGATGTTTCATAGGCTAATGAAACTCTGTGCAGTACCAGGAAATGTTCACTTTCACTTTCCCAGAAATAAGTGTGATTTTCTCCTAAACTATACATCTGCTGGACTTAACAAGACATATAGGCAGTTTGTAATGTAGTTATCAAATATGTAAAGGAAATTGAAGGTGATAGGCTCACTTTAAAGATTGGCCTCAAATAAGAATGAAAGACTGCGAAAGGTGCCTGTGAAAACTGTCCAGTAGATAACCCAGCTGGGCTTCGGGGTGCAGGTCATAATAAAGTTTAAAAGCGAACTAACACACCCACAGACCTTATTATGGCCATAGAATCCTAATTACCTCTATGAATTTTGACCTTTTGGCTTTGTTCAATAGATAAAATCTTCTGTCAGTACTGGATGTCATTTCCTTGGAGGCTGGCATGACAGTTTTTTGCAGGACCACATCAGGACCACATTGATAAAACTGCCTGCAACTGCCTCCATGGATATGACATTCTAGACTGTCTGAAGATTTTCTCTTGAACAAAGGCAAATGGGCAAAGTCAATTGGGGTCTCAATCTCCCTTCCCCTTCATCCCTTCTCATGCAAAAATAATAGTCCAAAACCATAAACACCTGAACATAGGTACTCTGTTCAATTTTTATGTTGTAACTTTGTAACAATATTTGGTTAGACATTTGAACCCGGATACAAATGTATCAGTCATTATGAATGTAAGTCTAGAACAACATAGTACTTCAAGTGGAACTACCACCCTTAAAAAATGTTGTATCAAATAATCCCCCACCTGGCGACTAGCTGCTCAGTAGCTCTAGTCACCAGAATTCTTACCGCATTCATGAGAATGAACCTCTACTCCAGGAATGACAGGCAGGACGGAGCACGGACATCTTTCCCTAGTGACATCCACGCTTCTGCGCTGTCAGTCCCTTTTGGAGCAGAACGGCTCCTAGCAACGTCTCCTAGAGGTGGCTGGGTTTGACAGAGCAGGCGCGCGGACTTCACTACGGAAAGATGTCCACGCACAATCCTGCCTGTCAGTCCTGGAGTAGAGACTCGTTCTCTTGAATGGGTAAGTATTCTGGTGACTAGCGCTGCTGAGCATCTAGTCGCCAGAAGGGGGATTATTTGATACAACATTTTTTAAGGGTGGTAGTTCCGCTTTAATTAGATATCCCTGAGGAAGTGGAGTCAGAGCTCCACGATACACGTCAGGTCATAGCACTCTCTTTTATTTGGGTCCCTCCCACGCCTCCTGTGAGAACCCGCCTTCCCTTCCCAGTCACTTACACTCACTATACCCCAAGGTGTTGGTCTATACATGTGGAGCACCTTGGCTCCTTCTGACAGTTGTAGGCTGCTTGTTCTTTTAACATCATACATGGACCATTACTGGGATTATTCCCTTTATACAATATATAAGAACTGGTATCCTGAACATCATATGTTGATCTCTCAGGCAACAGCCATTGACCATCCAGGGACTTTATCACAAAGAGAGTTGTTAAGCATTAGGACCAAGAGAGCAGACAAGGCGAGCACAGTATGTCGGCTGTCAGGGGTTGGGACCCTATTATATACATAAAGCCAAAGATGGGAATAATGTGAGTGCATTTTTTTATTTTATTTTACTTGCTTTTATGTTGAATAAATTACTACAATTTGATACTTTTTATTGTCTCTACCATTTTTCCTGTTTTGCACTTTTACCCTATTTTGGAGATTTCGTGCGTATATGTGGACAAGGCCACTGTGGTTTATAGTGGCATCAGGAAAGAGAAGAAGGTCATTTCCATAAACCTCATCTCTTCATCATCCATCCATCCATCCATCCATCTTCTCTATTCCATTATCATCCATTCATTGAACTTTCCTTCCTTTCTTTTCTGAGATGCTGTTTTATTCCTAACAGCACGGTCTCATGTTATAACATCCAGTCATATTTAGTGATTACTATTATTACAATTGTCTTTATTTGTTTTGGGACATACTCTTACAAATTACTTGATTACTGTGGAAATTTGTGCAGGTATATTATTATTATTACTCCGTTCATACTTAGAGATAGCATTGTTTCTGGAAACATGCCTTGAAGTATGAGGAACCACTAGACAAACATGGTTTGTTTACTCTAGAGAAAAGACAACTAAGCGGAGATCTTATCACAGTGTACAAGTATATGAGAGGTCAATACAAGGATCTCTCTGGTGAGCTATTAATTCCAAGGTCTGATCAAATAACAAGGGGGCTACCCTTAAAATTAGAGGAAAGGAGGTTTCAACTTCAGCAAATGAAGGTTTTTTTTTACAGTAAGGTCTGTTAAATTGTGAAATTCCTTGCCCAAGGATGTGGTAATGGCAGATACAATGGGTACATTTAAGAGAAGATTAGATACATTTCTTTCAAGAGGGAACATAGGGTTATACTGTGTTAAACAGGAAGTTCAGATAAAGACTAACATATTTGGCATCAGGAAATCTTATATTACTCTAATTTTTCTGGGTTATGAGGCAAAGGTTGAACTTTATGGACTTGTGTCTTTTTTCACACTAATTTACTATGTAACTATATCTTAAGTCAAGAGGCTAATAAGGCTGGTAGGAGGGGAATGAGGGAGCTACGGACAGCCTACACTCACCGGAGATGGCCTGCGGTATACCGGTTGGTCAATGGAATTGATAAGAGATGTCAACAGTTCCCTTATTGATGGTATTCTGACTCCAGATTGGGAGACCTAGGGTGTGGATAGGCGTAGACTCATTTAGTTTGGATAAACGTGTATGGTCATTGTTCTATGGTGGTTGTTGCTGCAGCATGTGTTTCAGGGTGGACTGAGACAGAGGTCCTGTTCTCTCCCATTTCACCCCCCCAAAAAAAAAACTATACTTTTGTGTGAATTCATCACAATTTTGAGTGATTATTTGGTTACATCAGCATAACCACAGCAGAATCCCACATCTAACACAAGTCTTTTGTCACAGTGTCCAAATGGAAGATCTACCAGACTTTCACATGCTTTCTGTAAACATAATAAATATATTAACCAGCATTTTTATGTCTTGGAGGGGAATGGCTCACCAAGCATAAATTTGCTGTTTTCATAAATTTCCAATCAAGTGTTCTTTGCTATTACATAAGATTTATCTTTTAAAGAATTAATCAATTTCTGTCATTAGGTCAATTTGCTTTTGAATAGAACTGACCCTTTAAAGGGGTAGTAATACTTAAAATGTAAAAAAAAAAATATGTCGTAGGGTTTATGCCCTGAGTAAAACAAGGGTACTCCCACTTCTGAAAGGTGTTGTATTCAAAAGTTATTACAGCTCAAATTTGAATTTTATAGATGCACAGTGGCCTGAAATTGTACAGTGGCACTGTTGCTACACCATCCTATGGAGATTTATGGTCTCGGGACCAGAGCGGTCCATTGGATGGTGTAGCAACAGCGCCACTGTACAATTTCAGGCCACTGTGATATTGCACCTATAAAATTCAACTTTGAGCTGAAATAACGTTTGAATAAAACACCTTTCAGCAGTGGGAGTACCCTTGGTTTACTCAGGGCATAAACCCTACAACATATATTTTTTTTACATTTTAAGTATTACTATCCCTTTAACCCAGGGGTGGGCAAAATACAGCCCATGGGCTACTTCAATGTTTTACACAAACAGCAGTTCTGGTATGCTGAGTAAATGTCACTTTGTATTTCTCTGTAGAGTTAGAATGACACATTTTACTCCAAAGCCCAATAATTGATACATTGTCTGTACAGTGTGTAATCAGCAGCACAAGGAAAAGCCAAGTAACCTGCTGTCATTTTCACTTATATCTCAGTTACGAAGCAGGATTACTGATGGGGCAGGAGAGTTCAGCAGGGGTTATGTGTGTATGTATGCATATGTATTTTAGATAATTATGTATTTTGGTATGGAATCCATGAAGAAATTAGAACACTTAGTTGTTTATACTACAACAAAGTGTAGTGTTTATGGTCAACATTCTGGCCCCCTCAAGAGCCTTTATCAAGGGGGCCAAAACATTGACAGTAAACACTACAATTCATTGAAGAATATACCCCTAAAATGCTAATTTCTACTTCCATACCATCCCTATTTTGTATAATTTAATGAACATAGCAACAAGGAAAGTGAGACTTTCTTTCTCAGTACTGGAATGCCCGTTATACCATTATATATATATATATTTTTTTTTTAATTAACCTTTATTGGTTAGTAGCACCCTCTGGCACACTATGCAAAGTAACATATGCTTGGCCAATATTACCACACACTGTGCTATGAATGAATTTAGACAGAGCCCACAAATTGGGTGTGTCTAATTAGTATATTGTGCAGGTAATTAGCATAAAATGTCATATTATGCCTCCAAAATATAAAGGTTAATTTCCAAAATACCATTTATTTTATAGAAAAACTAGTTGAACAGCCTGTTACACGGGCCACAGTGCCTCTGGCAGCCGGTCGCGGGGCAGTCACGCGCAGTAGAGACTGCCCGCGCCACTGCTGATACAGAGCTGGACGCTCCTTCGGACCGCCCAGCTCTGTATCAGCTGCGGCGCGGCCAGTCTGTACTGCCATGACTTCAGCACGCTCAGCAGTGTCTACTGCGCATGTCGGGCGTTACACACAACTTAGCAAATTATTATATAAGGATGTCCAGTACCAATATATAGGTAGAAGTATATTCTCTGTAAAACAAACTGGCCTTGTCTCAGAGTGACAGTTCCACTTTATACTTATAGAGAAGATTTAAAGGGATAGTAATGTTTCACAATAAAAGCATCTCCAATCAATCTTCACAATATTTGGGACAAGCAGAGTGTCATTTCAGTACTGTCAGAGTTGGTTCAATAGTAATTGAATGATAAAATATCCCCCTCCCACCCCTTTTACTGATGTAACACTGCTCACCTCAGATGTGGAATCTGGTCTCTTGACCAGACAGCTCACAATCTTTTTACTGTGAGCATAAGGAAAACCATTACCCCTCCTTGGCAAGGTTTTCCTTATGCTCACTGAAGATTGTTTCTGTGATCCATCTGGACAGTCTTGCTGCTCTGAGGTGAGCAGTGTTACATCAGTAAAAGGGGTGGGAGGGGGATACTTTATCATTCAGTTACTCTTGAACTACAACTCTGACAGAACTGAAATAACACTCCCCATGGCCCAAATACTATGAAGATTATTTGGAGTCACTTTTATTGTGAAAAATTACTATCCCTTTAAATGAGCAATAGGGAGATTTAAGCTATTGGGGGCTAGAGAGATCTTCAATGCATTAGTTTACAATGCATTTTAGACCAAGAGGTTAAACAGGGAAATTTAATGCATGGGTGTACGTGGCATTCACTGTGGTATCCCTTGCCTTACACCATTTTATAATGCAATTTATGGAATGATACCTTTGAGTGCCAGCAGGGGATGCAACACATTGCTCTGCAATGCTTTGTGTACCACTCTGGCACTCAAAGGGTTAATAAAAGGAAGTGGACTGGTACCGAGGGCTGGAGGAATAGTAGAAAGGGGCCACTTGATTTTATTTGCCCCCTCCCCCTCCCAGGCCAATCACTGCCAGTCCTCCCATGACTGGAGGTCTACAGATTCAGGGGGCACCTCCTTCAGTTTCCAAAGGTTCCATATTTTCAGCATGGAACCAATTGACTCATCCAATCAGAAAGGAGAGAGTCTGTACTGTACCGAGAGTACAACACACCAATGGTAGGCAACCCCCGAACTAGAGTTACCATCTAATCAGTTTTGACCCAGACAGTCTGGTTTTGGGCTCCTGTGTCCGATATTGTCAACAATGTGCATGTTTCTGAGGTTCTGAAAACAGAACAGATTTACTTTTATGCTTGTGTGCTCCTATTGGTTAGAACACTCATGTACCTATAGAGCATTCATTCTAATTGGCTGATCATGCAGCTGTCCTCTGATTTAACCCCTTAAGGTCCAAGGACGTACATGTATGTCATGGGGTCAGCGTGCCTAAAGAACCCATGCCGTACGTGTACGTCATGGATTTCGGGGCTCCCCGATGGTTGCACACCGATCGGGGAGCCCTGAATCAGTTTGCAATAAAAAATAATAATAAAATGCTCCATGGTCCTTAAGTGTTGGCTTCATGCGCGTCAGTCCTTAAGGAGTTAAACCTCTGAGTACAAGAAAGGTACCCAACACATTGCATTACAGGCTTAAATGGGGATTTTGGCACTCAGAGGCTTAAATGGGGATTTTAACCCCTCGAATGCTAGAGTGGTCCCCAGTGCATTACAAGCTTAAAACAGACCAGCAGGGCTTATATAAAGCAGACCCTTGGAAATAATTATGAAGTAAGAAATCAACCCTTTGAGTGCCAGAGGCATATGCAATGCATTGTGTACCCCTCTGGCACGCAAATGGCTAACCACCAGAATTATGGCATTTTGCACGGTGTATGGGATAAAGCACTGTGCCACTGTTCAGTTTTGACAAGAGTAAAAGGTGACAACCCTACATTGAACCTAACCCCTTAACCACTTTTAGAGCATTGCATTCAGGTTCCCCGAGAGGCGTGCAGCCACGTTGGGATCCCTGAATTCCATGTCAGGACCATCACTGGTCCTTAAGGGAAGTTTACCCATGATGCTTCTGGGACATCATGGGTCCTTAAAGGGTTAACCCTTTGAGTGCCAGAGGGGTATGGAATGCATTGCAGAGCAATGCATTCCATAGCCCTCTGGCACTTAAAGGGTTAAAGGGATTCTAAGCAGTGGCATAACAATAGGGGTCGCACCTGCGACTGGCCCTGTCATTCCAGGGGCCCGGCCGTCCCCTGTGCCCCCCCACCCGCAACATGCTGAGGTCTGTGCCTTCTTCGACACAGACTTCTAGCAGCTGAGCTCCCTCTTCAGCACTCTAGTAGCACAGGTCACTGGGAGATGACATCATCTCCCATCGCTCGGGAGCTCAGAGTATAGAGGTCTGTGCAGAAGGAGGCACAGACCACTCATGCCACGCAGATGGACCACCAGGGAGGTAGGAAAGGACACTGGGGGGGCAGTGTGAGGGCAATGTGGAGATGGGGAGCAGTATGGAGATGATGGGGGGCAATGTGGAGATGATGGGGGAGCAATGTGGAGACTGGGAGCATTGTGAAGGTGTCCAGTGGAGATGGCCAATGGGAGGGCCAATGTGGTCGGGGGCTGGGGCCCATGGCAACTTTTGCACCAGGGCCCGGTGGCTTCTGGTTACGCCTCTGATTCTAAATACATTCCTATTTTTGGGGCTTCCATTTACAATTTTGTCAGGGGCCTCTTTTTTAAACCCCCACCTTGGCAATCAGATCTACAGAACCAGATTCAGCAGTTACATAAAGAAATGTAAAAGAAAAAAAAAATTGCAGTTATATCCAGGTAAAGGGACAGACGTGTGGGGTTTCTCCACATATTGCCCTTGAGATATAGAGTTTACAATAGGGAAATAAGCTGCCTGACACTGTCAGCGCTCAACCTACACCAGGATCTTAATCCGTTACCTAATGAAACCCTTCCTCCTATTCCTCTCCACCGCTCAACACATTTGTCTACTATACACGTCTAGTGGGCTAGTTAACCCCTTCCTAGCAGATGTGGGTAGGTGTCTGTAGCATTGAGCAGGGAAGATTGACAGGAGGTGGAAAGTGTTGTAAAAACTGGTTTATATTAACCGCTACTTGACGCATCATTTGTAGCCGCTGAAATCTTGCCGATATTTATTTAATTCTATTTTGGGATATATTTCCCTAACCTTTACATTTTCTTCGTTTTGCTGTAGGGTAATAGCTCACAGATGGTACTTAAAAATTGGAAGGTATATTTGTTTATCTGTGGTGAGAGCTTTGAAGATTTGTGGGAAGGGGGATGGGGCTGAAATTTTCATTTAGCATTATATATCTACATTACTCTATATTGTCAAATACAGTCTGCATACTATCAAAGATCCTGTTCTCACGCTGTTCATGTGGAAGCCAGCTGAGATTATGGGGAGGGAAGGGTCTCTTTTTGCAGCTGTATGGAACTACTCCATATAGCTTATATTGATGTATTTAAAGGAGCAGTAAACCTTTATTATGAAATTAAAAACACAGCAGGGCTTTGTCTGGAGAGTGAGACAAAGGTACTCCAACTGCTGGGAGATGTTGTTGAAAATATTTTACACTCAGACATATATATATATATATATATATATATATATATATATATATATACAAATTGTTCTCAACAGTGCCATGTGGTGTCCAGGCAATCTGTTGCATTTTAAAGGGATATATATAGTATTGTTTATCCCCCTGAGTAAATCAAGGGTACCCCCAGTGCTGAAAGTTGTTTTATTCAAAAGTTATTACAGCTCAAGCTTGAATTTTTTTAGGTGCAGTATCATAGTGGCCTGAAATTTCACAGTGGCACCTAAAAAAAATTTAAAGTTTGAGCTGTAATAACTTTTGGATAAAACACATTTCAGCAGTGGGAGTACCCTTATTTTACTCAGGAGGATACACCCATCAACATATTTTTTTTACATTTTACATATTACTATCCCTTTAAAGGGATAGTAATACTTAATTTTATCTTTATTTTATTTTGTAGGCATTAAAAAAACATGAAGAACGATATAAGTCTTATCTCTCAAACCTTTATGGTTTGAGAGATATTCACAAGCAAAGTTTCCACTCCCGCCCCTTTTACCTGGTGTAAACCATCTCTTCTCAGATGTGGAATGCAGTCCATAGACCAGACAGATAACAGAAGTGGACAGACTTCTTCCTATGAGAACAATGAAAGCCCTGCCCTCCCTGACAAGTTTTTCAGGTTTTTCCCTTATCTTAATTCAAGATTGTCCCTCTCTGCAGTCTACCTGGGCACCTCCCTTCTGCTCTGGCTGAGCAGTGTTACATCAGTAAAAGGGGCAGGAGGGGGATACTTTGTCATTGAATTACACTTGAACTACAACTCTGACAGAATTGAAATAACACTCTCCATGGCCCAAATACTATGAAGATTAATTAGAGCTGCTGTTATTATGAAACATTACTATCCCTTTAAGGGAGAGGTGAGCCACAGGGCATAGATGCCCAATAGAAAGTGGTGGTATAATCTTCCCCACTTTATGCCAAGTGTGACAAAAAGAAGCCAAAGAAGGGGCGCAATACCACTCTTAAAGTGTAACACCAATATACTGGTAACGGATCGGATACTCACAGACAATAAAAGACCCGGCTGATAAAGCCAGCAACCGATATTGCAAGCAGGGATTTATTAATCCGCCCAGCTCCGGATATACACCTCTCTGGATTGGAATATCACTGTATCACAAATTTATTATAATAAAACTAGTTGAACAGCCCATTACACGGGCCACAGTGCAACTGCCACCCAGTCGCGGGGCAGTCACGCGCAGTAGAGACTGCCCACGCCACGGATGATACAGAGCTGGACGCTCCTTCGGAGTGCCCAGCTCTGTATCAGCCGCAGCGCGGGCAGTCTCTATTGCGCATGACTGCAGCACGTGCAGCAGTCTCTACTGCGCATGTCGCGGCGTTACACACGATTTAGCGAATTACTATATAGGATATAAAAAAATATGAAAATGTGACTATAGAGAAAAAAGAGCCCAAGTGTTCAACATGTTTCGAAGCGTATACTTCTTCCTCAAGAATGAAACAGGGTAAATACAGCGATCTGTAAGCTCACTGTCACAAACATAAAATATTATCCACCTGTCAAGTGTAACTTTTGAGTGAATAATTTCACAGCAGAGTGTACTTCTGTTTTAATCAGCAGGAAAAGACCTAAATTATATGTTTTAAAATACAATTTAACGGATTGTGATGAATGCTTACATTTCTTAACAATAATTATTTTAATCTAGGAAGAAAATCATAGTAATCAAAATAACGTAATGCTTTGGGGATTGGTTCTTAAAATGTATCTGTAATTAATAATTGAATGTTCATGGAGGCAGACATAATTTTTCTTCCTAAGAAGACTTCAAGAGGAGTTTGGGATCCTGACAAAATGATCTAGGACTGCCATCATGAATAGCGTTGCCAGATCATCCCTTTAAAAGAGGTAACATATGAAAAATAGCAGCAGGGCTCCAGTGGTTAAAGGGATAGTAATACTTAATTTTATCTTTATTTTATTTTGTAGACATTAAAAAAAACATGAAGAACGATATGTCTTATCTCTCAAACCTTTATGGTTTAAGAGATATTCACAAGCAAAGTTTCCCCTCCCGCACCTTTTACCTAGTGTAAGCAATCTCTTCTCAGATGTGGAATGCAGTCCATAGACCAAACAGATAACAGCAGGGGGCAATCTTCTTCCTTTGAGAACAATGAAAACCCTGCCCCCCTTGACAAGTTTTTCAGGTTTTTCCCTTATCTTAATTGAAGTTTGTCCCTCTCTGCAATCTACCTGGGCACCTCCCTTCTGCTCTGGCTGAGCAGTGTTACATCAGTAAAAGGGGCGGGAGGGGGATACTTTGTCATTGAATTACTCTTGAACTACAACTCTGACAGAATTGAAATAACACTTTCCAAAATCCAAATACTATGATGATTAATTAGAGCTGCTTTTATTATGAAACATTACTATCCCTTTAATTATTAGGTTACAGTGGTTCCTAGATATCAATGCATCAAAAGTTTCTTATTTATATCCTCTTTTAAAGTGATACTAATGTCCAATAATCATTTTATGTTGTACTGTAGATTAAAAAATAAATTATGTGCAACAAATCCCATCTCTCAAACCTTTACAGTTTGAGAGATATTCGCATCTAAAGTCCCCCCCCTCTCCCCTTCTCCCCATGTCAGCTGTAAAGCTGACAGCAGGAGATTCGAGTCTGACGACTCAAGGTGGCTCTTCAGCAGAGCTGAAATAGTGTTATTTAAAACAAATTACTTCATTGGAATGGTCTACAAAGTGTGCTTGCAAACCAGGCACACTTTGTAGACCATTCCAGTTAAGTATTTCTTTTTAAATATCGCTATTTCGGCTCTGCTGAAGAGCCGCTGGCTGGTCCCAGGACCGGGATCTCCTGCTGTCAGTAGAATGCTGACATCAGGAGAAGGGGCGGGAGGGGAACTTTAGATGTGAATATCTCTCAGACCATAAAGGTTTGAGAGATACAATTGCTGCACATATTTTTTTTATAATCTGCAGTACAACATAAAATTATTATTGGACATTATTATCAATATAAAGGGATTATCAGGCAACCCTAAACATGCATACGATATCCAGTGCTAATTAACCCTTCGAGTTCTAGAGAGGTATCCAGTGCATTGCAACCAGTGCACTGGATGTCAATGCTCACAAAATTCATTTATAGTGACCAGAAATAAATAAGGATTTATAAGGAGTTTGAAGTTGTCATCTAATCCTTTAGTGATGAGGGCTTTTTGACACTATTGCAGGGCTGTCTGAGTTCATTTGTCAAGGGCCACCAACAGGCCAGGATGTAAGGATTTCCCTGATTAAAGGAAAAAATATATATTGTAGGGATTTTTCTACTGAGTAAAATAAGGGTACTCCCATTTCCGATAGATTCATATTTCCAGAGTTATTACAGTTTAAACCCATGTTTTTTTACATTAGCAGTGCCCTCTAGTGGTCAAATCCTAATTAGATTTCCTGTTAGATTCTAATGGAGAAGAAAGTCAGAAAAGTCAGAGACATACAGTTCTCCATTGAATGTGATAGAAACAGTAAATTCACTTCCTGATTATTTGAACTGCTATAAATTTTGAATAAAACATCTGACAGCAGTCGGCGTGACATTGTTTTATTCAGCAGGAAAAGCTCTACAAAATACGTATTTTCATAAAAATAAGTTTACTGCTCCTTTAAGCACAAGAGAGTCAGTCACAATGAATGATCCACTGATTAACTCACCTGTGATTAATCAGGGAAATCCTTCCATCCTGGCCTGTTGGTGGCCCATCACTAATGAACTCAGACAGCCCTGCACTATAGTGCAAGAGCAATTCTGTCTTTGTTCAACCATATTTTTTCCTCTAATTAACCCTTTGAGTGCCAGTGGGGTATGCAATGCATTGCTTAAAGGGGAACTACCACCCCGCAAAAACCTAATCTTATTATATTACCCGGTTTACAAGATTTTCTCCTTACTCTGAGGCGGACAGTAGCAGGAAGCACGGACATCTTGCCATAGTGACATCCGTGCGCCTGTGCTGTCAGTCCCTTTTGGAGCCGGCCGAGTAATATTTCTGGCGACTAGCACTACTCAGCAGCTAGCCGCCAGATGAAAACTTAAATAAGATTAAGTTTTTGCGGGGTGGTAGTTCCCCTTTAAGTTAGTCCACTCACATAAATTATATGCCATGTTGTTATATAACCCAGTTGTATGGATAACTCATCATTTGATTTGATAACAAGAAAGAGAAAGAGAAAAAAGAAAAAAAAAACTACAACTTTTTATAGGTTTTCTGGTTATAATTTGTTCTCAGTTGGTTCATTTTTAATAGGGACTGGATAAAATGTTCCTTTTTAGGGGGGTACTGTCCCTCTGAGGTGAAAATCCCTATGTCCCTCATTCTCTCCCTGGTGTCCCTCTTTTAGGCGATCAGGCTATGTGATGTGTACGTGTTTCACATTTCTTCACGGTAATACTTAATGTTTATTGAAACTTCAGGATATATGTTTATAAATAATTTTGTGCAAATAAAATACTTTGGACTTGCTCTAAATCATTTATTCAGTGATACAAAGAGGTGGCAGTAGATCATCAAGTGACCAAACCTGCTCTATCTGTTGTTCTGCCCCAACACATAAAATGTAATGAAAAATGCCCCCCATTGTGGCCATTTCGGCCTGTGGAGATGTGTATTCTCTGCTTCTCTCTTCTTCACTATCAATGTGATGAAAAGTGAGGAAGAGAACACTGACAAAGGCAATGTATATTATACATTGCCTTTATCATTGGCTCAACAGGTACATGTGATCTCTGTAGCAGCAATTTCATTTACCATCCTGGAGCAATCAGTTAAAGCCTCCCCTGCATGATCACAGTGCGCCCTGAGGTGTGCTGCAATCGTATTATCCATGACATTCCAGGAAATTCACCTGTCCTTGAAAGACAGAAATGTGTGACGGACCTGGTTGTCATTTAGGGGTAACCTATGGAAGAGGTAACCTTTTAAATAGTCACATTGATAATAGTGCATGGCTGCACACCACATTAAACATGTGTAGTTGAAAAGGGCGACATGAGACTCTTGCTCTCCTTATAAGCGCTTATGAGCTCAGTACTCCAGCCACTTGGGGCAGTGTGGATATCACTGAAAGCGTCCCTCCTCCTCATAAGAAGCCTTGCACTGAAAGGGAGATCACACTACACAAGGGATGAGTTGTCCCTGAAGCAGGAATCTTCTACCAGAGCAGTGTAAGAAGGAGCTGGGTGTCTCAGTGCAGATCGGAGGTATGCTAATGTTTGCGGCGGGCAGTAGATCTACAATATGAGGTATGCGCCATTTAATGAGGCGACATGATAACCTCGTACTTATAAGCAGCGCGAGATTCTCATGTCGCCCTTTTCAATAAGACAGCATTTTTAATGCGGTGTGCAGCCGCGTGCTATTGAAAATGCGACAGTTTAAAAGCGAACCCATGGAAGACAACATTCTTAGTCTGTGTACAAAGATGCAAATCAACTGCTCCACAGGGAAGGGGTGCGCATACATGTTCCCAAGCATCCCCACTCCACACACACAAAGTGTACTGACTGATTATACACAATATTTTGGAGACCTATCTAGCATTCAAGGAGTTAAAGGGCCCCATTTAAATCAGTATGGATTTTGATTTCTCCCCTATGGTGCAGGTGCTTTGCTCCAGGACTGGTTCTTTACAGCTCTCAGCCTCTCCGACTGGGAGACAGTGGGATTCCCATTAGCGTGCAGAGCACACCAAGGCAATAAACACTTTTTATTAGTGCTCAGTGCAGTAAAAGCTCCAACAAAAGATTATTTATTAGTATGTGTTCTGTAAATGGCTGCATTAACTATACTATGAAAGAAACCTTCCCCAGATTAGTCTAATTATTTCCAAAAAGACCAATATATATATGTATATGGAAATATGGGCTGGATTGCATTGCAGGGGCAATTTGCAGCAAAGTAGCATTTTAACTCCTTGAATGTAGCAGACATCTCTAAATGGTTGAATTGCGATGCATTAGCATTGTATCTATTATCTAACAGCAGTGACTGACAACTAGAATCAGCCAAAGGCTGCAGGTGTGGTCCTTGAGTCCCCCAAAGGGCCATGCGTTATGATTTAAAATTCTAAATATGACAAAAAAAGCAAATTATATAAAGACATCTTCAGCACAGTGGTCTGGAATCTGTATCCATTTCCCCTGATGAAAAAGAGCAGATTAGTGATGTGTTATGGTAGCGTTTTGCCAGTAGAATGATTGTCTTCAGGGCCATACTAAAAACCCCCTACTAAAGGCCCCCGGCATAATGGTGAATGCCAGCCTGAAATATAGGCATTCATTTAGAATCGCCCTTAAATTTAGAGGTAGTCATCCTTAGACTGCTTAAAGGGACAGTAACATCCCATAAAAAATGCTTAGAGTTTTGTAGAGGTTAAAAAAATAAATGATATGACACAAATCCTATCTCTCAAACCACTATGGTTTGAAAGATATCCTCACTAACGTTCCCCTCTCTCTCCCCTTCTCCTGACATCAGGAGGTCAGCTGTAAAGCTGATAGAAGGAGATCCATGTCGGCCCACACGAGGAGGCTCTTCAGCAGAGCCGCAATAGCACAATTTAAAAATAATTACTTCTTTGGAACGGTCTAAAAAGTGTGCTTGCAAACCAGGCACTCTTTGTAGACCATTCCAAAGAAGTATTTCTTTCTAAATTGCGCTATTGCGGCTCTGCTGAAGAGACACTTGTTGGTCCCCGGACCAGGAACTCTTTCTGTCAGCTTACAGCTGACGTCAGAATGAGGGGAACGGAGGATATCTTTCAAACCATAGCAGTTTGAGAGAGAGGATTTGTGTCATATTGTTTATTTTTTTTAACCTCTACAAAACTCTAAGCATTTTTAATGGGATATTATTGTCCCTTTAGAAGTATAGTAATGCCGAATATGGAGAAAAAGATATATTGCAGGGTTTATGACGAGTGAAACGTGTACTTACACTTCTGAGCAATATTTATTCAAAATTTATTGCAGCTCATACTTGCATATTTGGGTGCAGTACCTCCATGTCCTGAAATTTTGCATAGGTGCTGTTGGTGCAACCTCCATAGAATGTTATAGCAACATCACAGTAAAGTTTCACTCCATGGAAGTACTGCCTCCAAAAATGCAATATCTTTTGGATACAGTATCTCAAAGCAATGACAGTACCCATGTTTTTATTAACAGGATAACCCTGAGGTTATATTATTGTTATTTTTATCATATATATTAAGCATTACGTGAAAGGGATATTAATGTTTCACAAAAATTAATCTTCATAGTATTTGGGCCATGGAGAGTGTTATTTCAATACTGTCAGAGTTGTAGTTCAAGAGTAATTGAATGATAAAGTATCCCCCTCCCGCCCCTTTTACCTACTGTAAGCCACCTCCCCTCAGATGTGGAATCTGGTCCTGGGATCAGTCAGCTCATAGCAAGGGACAATCTTCTTACTGTGAGAACAATAAAAACCCTGCCCCCTTGACAGGTTTTTGCGATTTTTCCTTATGCTCACTGAATATTGTCCCTCTCTGCGATCCATCCGGTGTTGCAGCTCTGAGGTGAGCAGTATTACATCAGTAAAAGGGGAGGGAGGGGATACTTTATCATTCAATGACTCTTGAACTACAACTCTGACAGTATTGAAATAACACTCTCCATGGCCCAAATACTGTGAAGATTCATTGGAGCTGCTTTTATTGTGAAGCATTACTCACCCTTTAACATTTGTGGTGAAAGCAGGCACATTGACATATTGTGCACCCTATACACTTGAGTCTTACTACATCTTGGCCATTTGACCACAGGATTAAATTGGCTCCTGTAAAAACATGCTTCTCTCACTCTAGTACTGGGCTTGCCTGAGCTTCTTTGTATTCAACAGGGAACTGGGAAAACTCTGATGGTTTGATTCATGTCATGCAATAGCACCTCTGTGTTCTTGTATAGTGCCTCATGCTAGTGTTTCAGAGTTATGTTGGCTATGCTGATTCCCCTGTGTAATCCTAGTTTGTTAATCATTGCATGGTCCATCATCAACCTCCAATCCAGCCTTTTAAAGAAACATTCTATAGTCTACTGCCTACCTCAACCACAGCCTGGTAAATGGTCTTTCCACTGTCAGCCACCTGTCTTAACCCCTACCTGTTTCTTCTTTTCTTTTGTCCTATAATTTAATAGCAACTGATTTTCTGTACTCTCCAACTTGTCATATGCCTAGTAGCTCGGCCTCCTCTGTTCTCCAGCCACCTGTCTTTTCAACTATTCTGTTGGCCAAAAGCCCCTCCTAATGTTGTAAGCTAGTAATGTTATCATCAATCCACTGTTGGTCAACATGTTTCTGAAGGCTTGTCAGAAGTCCTGCTTCTTCATTACTTGCTGCCAAATAAGCAGCTTTAACATCTCTGATTTGTCTCTGTACAGATCTCGTGCTGAGGTTTTCTGCTACTTCTACCTTTTGCCTTTCTATGGGGGAGATTCACTAAGTGGTGATTAAAGAGGTGATAAAGATGTGATAAAGTGGAGATGACTTCACTATCACTATGTTATTCTATGGAGCCAATTCACTAAGATCTCCAGAGTTGAAGAAATCTTTGTGCATAGGCACCATAGAATAACATAGGAATTGGAGAAATGATAAACTGGAGAAGTCATCTCCACTTTACCACCTTTTTATCACCTCTTTATCACCGCTTAGTGAATCTCCCCCCATGCCTCATATGCCAGTAGTGACTTTATGCATACTGGCACACTTTTGAAATACAAACCTTTACTACACTATTTAAACAGAAAGAACACCACCTAATAATAATCCTTAAAGGGGATCTATCACCACTATACAAGTTCTTAATCGCTAGGTTATATAGCAGTTATTCAGAGCATTTTTGTTAGTTTTGTTGTTAAAAAAAAACTATTTGTGAGAAATATGAAGAACATTACCCTGACCCCACTTCCGGGCAGGCTGCAGTTATGAGCTCTGTGCCGCAGCCTGCCGCTCTGCTCCCGTGCCTCTATCCAGCCTCCTCTGATTATGGAGACTGCAGCTATCACATTGCCTAGATATCATTCTCTGGCCAATGAGATCGCTGCAGCTTACAGACAGACAGTCTCCATCATCGGTGGAGGCTGGATAGAGGCAGGGGAGCAGAGCAGAGCGGCAGGCTGCGGCACAGAGCTCATAACTGCAGCCTGCCCAGAAGTGGGGTCAGGGTAATGTTTATTCTTCATATTTCTCACAAATAGTTTTTTTAACAACAAAACTAATAAAATGCTCTGAATAATCACTATATAACCTAGTGATTAAGAGCAACTTGTATAGTAGTGATAGATCCCCTTTAACTTACAGTGGTCAGAAAATCCTAATGGCCCCTATTACCTTTTCCTTTAAGCCTTAGTTCCAAAGATATGATAAACCTAACGCGTATCGCTACTATCGTAGCTTCGTCAGGGATGATTCATCATCCCTGACGAAGCTACGATAGTAGTGATACGCGTTGGGTGCTCAGTAATTTGGCTTTTTGATCATTTGACATTCCCAGTGGGTTTATCATAATACTATATTAAGATATGTATATGTCTATATATTTTGGCACTTTACATGTTTGTATATTTTGCATTTTAATCATATGGCACTAATCACTTTATATATGTATAATTTTTTGCTTTGTCTCGTCATAGATGAGACTTTATAGGGCACATATATATTGTAGACATATTCTTTTTCTTTTTTCTTTTCTATTTTTTTTTTTATTATTTAAGGCTGGGCATGTATATTATTTGCCTTATACTGATTGTTTTTAATTGATTTTAATCTTTCTGTGTACTATTATGTTTATTTTTTCAATAAAGCTTTGTATTTATTTATTGCCTACCTTTCTGAGTGCCTCATTTTAATAGGCTTCTTTGTAAGGAATTTGTACCCTTGGCGTCTTTTCCTTGGGTGCTTCCCTTTTGTTCTTGTATTATGTGTTTCTACATGTGCACCATGCATATTTATGTTTATTGTAGGTTTTTGTGATTATTATGGCATGTGCAGCAACTTTTCTCTTAGTTCAAAAGATGACATCTTGAATTAGTGTTAGATGTCATGTCCATGGGGTCATGACAGCTGTTAGCAGGTCCACAGGACCTCAAACTCTGCTGACTGCACATGGTAATCTTAACCCTTTATAAGGACCAGTGTGTTATGCACGACATTGCATTGCAATGTGTTGTACACACCTCTGGTGCTTAGATGGTTAAGTAGGCATATGCATTCTGTTTCAGTCTGGAAAAAAACTATCATGTTGGCCTCCATGTACATGACATTTAGGACTGATTGAAATTATTGAACCAAGGCAGAAGGTGAATTCATCCATTAGGATTTTCCAATCATAGTAAAGTAATTGGGGAGTTCTTATTAGGAAGTGTTAGTTCTCCTTTAAGGTCAATTTAACCCCAAGAATGCTTCAGAAGTTTGAAACACACCGAGCATCCAAAGAGTTAAAATTTAAAGGGATAGTAATGTTTCACAATAAAAACAGCAGCTTCAATTTCTCTTCATAGTATTTGAGCCATAGAGAGTGTTATTTCGATACTGTCAGATTTGTAGTTCAGGAATAATTGAATGATAAAGTATCCCCTCCCTCCCCTTTTATCTAGTGTAAGCCTCCTCCCTTCATATGTGGAAACTGGTCCTGGGACCGGACAGCTCTCAGCAAGGGACAATCTTCTTACTGTGAGAACAATGAAAACCCCTGCCCCCTTGACAGGTTTGTCAGGTTTTTCCCTTATGCTCACTGAAGATTGTCCCTCTCTGTGATCCATCCGGACAGTCTTGCTGCTCCGAGGTGAGCAGTGTTACACTAGGTAAAAGGGACGGGAGGGTGATACTTTATCATTCAATTACTCTTGAACTACAACTCTGACAGTATTGAAATAACACTCTCAATGGCCCAAATACTATGACGATTAATTGGAGCTGCTGTTATTGTGAAACATTACTATCCCTTTAACAAGAATATGGGAAAAATAAATACCAAATGTGTATCAGCTCCTTTATGTGATATGTATCCCATAAATAATTCAGCTTTACTAGCACGAGGAAAGAAATGAATTGTGAAGATCAGTCTGTTGTGGGATGAATTACATGTGTTGAACATTGTATCACATCCATAATATGCATCATACTCTAGAAGTCACATAAACACTCTAAAGGGGGTGATCTGCATAAATTCATCTGGCACAGAGTTTATCTCGTTAGTTCTTTACTCGCCTTTCTTTTAATGTGCTCTTCCCCCACCTACTGACATAATAGTTTATCTTTCAGCTGAATTCTGAAGTGTCCTTAGCGCTCTGTGTAGCTGCTCAGACACATTTTCACAAAAGAATCAAACCAACTGCAAGTTGGGGGGGGGGGGATAAAATTCCCATTGCTTTAAAAATGAAACTTTAACCCCTTGAATTCTAACCACATAGGTCTGTGATGCATTGAAAAGCAATATGTTAGGGACTCCTCCAGCACTAACCCTTTGAGAGCCAGAGGAGGTGGTAGAAAGAAAATTTTGATCATTTATATTTGTCTCCTGTGGTGCAATTGGTTTGCTCCAGAATTATGCATGCACTTTTTAGGCCATAAGTCTGTAAAAATGCCATGTTTAACCCTCCAAATGCCAGAGTGTTGTCCAGTACATTGCATTGCAATGCAATGTAGACCTCTCGAGCATGGATAGGGTTAAAAGGCCCATTCATATTAATGAGAATTTGGGGAACGACTTCTTTCTGTACGGTATTGCTTGTTCTCCCCAGATTTTCTGATCTTTTGCTTTCTACATAAAGCCCTTAACCCTTTGAGTGCCAGAGGGGTACTCAACGCATTGCAAAGCAATGCATTGCATACCCCTATGGCACTCAAAGGATTAATCTAGGCTGACCAAACCTCATCTTTAACCTGGGGGAAAAATACATACTGCAGGACTGCTTTGATTTCAGTGAAGTACTGAAAAATGGCTATTTCCTATGTGTCCCCAGTTAAAGGTGAGATCTGGTCAGCCTACCTTAACATCTTAAGGTCCCATGAAGTGCCAATACCGTCATGGAAAAACTTCCCTAAAGGACCAGCGACAGTCCTGGCACTGCATGGATTTCAGGGCTTCCCGGTTGACTGCACTCCTTTCTGGGAGCCCTGAATCCGATCTCATTAAAGGGATAGTATAGTCCCTTTACATGTTTTTCTCAGGTTTGTAGTCATTAAAAAGTTGAGTTTAACACAAAAAATGTATCTCTCAAACCACTATGGTTTGAGAGATATCTTCAAAGTTTGACGTCTCCTGCTGTCAGCTGTAAAGCTGTCAGCAGGTGATCTATGTCGGCTGACACCGAGGCTCTGCAGCAGAGCCGCAATCGCATTTTTTAAACAGAATGACTGCATTGCAATTATCTACTAAGTGTGCTTGCAAACCAGACACACTTGGTAGACCATTGCAATGCAGTCATTCTGTTTAAAAAACGTGATTGCGGCTCTGCTAAAGAGCCTCCGTGTGGGCAGACATGGATCTCCTGCAGACAGCTTTACAGCTGACAGCAGGAGACATCAAATTTATATATGTGGACTTTTTGCTTGCTTGGCTTCCCTAGCCTTCACATTGCCTTTAATTATGGTTTGTCTAGAAGAGTTCAGGTTCCTTGCAGTGGGGGAGGTCGGCTGGACCTATTCAAGAGGACTGATAGTGTTCTGATCCTTTTGGCTCCTGGCTCCATTACACACTGTGACTGGCACCTGCTGGACAATGGGGTGAGTCCTGATATGAGGGGCTATTATAGCTGCACTATCAGATGTTTTTAATCTGTTTTTTAATGCTTTTTGGCTTGCTGAGACTTTTCCTCAGATTTAGTTTCTTAAAATGTAAATGTTTTGAATGTCATATGTATAGATTAGGTTTAGGATTCACTCTCAATAGGGTGCCTTGGTGGGGCAAGTGAGCTTAAACATATATTAGCCAATCTATGCAACTAAAACCCTAATTATTGTTATTTTTAGTAAAATTATAGCACACTTAAGATAGGGACTCATTACAAGGTTTATAATTTATATCACCAGTATGCAACAACGCAGGTCTGTTTTTGTGTTTTTTTTCTAGGGTTTTTGCTACGTTTGGGGGTATTGAGAGATGCCCCTTCTTTCCTTGCTGCGTTCCATACCCTAATCACAATACTTATTTTTTCATCTAAAACATATTAATAATGGTGGTTTAGCGTTGTGAGTTTTCTCTGTTTGTTTTGATTTAAACGGGGCTTTTATATTCAATACATTTTTATTGGAATTTTCAAAACAAACCTATAACTCACAGACTCAATACAGATACCATTACAGCATTAAAGGGATATTAATGTTTCATAATAAAAGCAGCTCTAATTAATCATCATAGTATTTGGACTCTGCAGAGTGTTATTTCAATTCTGTCAGAGTTGTAGTTCCAGAGTAATTCAATGACAAAGTATCCCCCTCCTGCCCCTTTTACTGATGTAACACTGTTCAGCCAGAGCAGAAGGGAGGTGCCCAGGTAGATTGCAGAGAGGGACAATCTTCAATTAAGATAAGGGAAAAACCTGAAAAACTTGTCAAGGGGGGCAGGGTTTTCATTGTTCTCAAAGGAAGAAGATTGTCCCCTGCTGTTATCTGTCTGGTCTATGGACTGCATTCCACATCTGAGAAGAGATGGCTTACACTAGGTAAAAGGGACAGGAGGGGAAACATTGCTTGTGAATATCTCTCAGACCATAAAGGTTTGAGAGATAAGACTAATATCATTCTTCATGTTTTTTTAATGCCTACAAAATAAAATAAAGATAAAACAAAGTATTACTATCCCTTTAAGGTTAGATAGACATATAGCTCTAATACTGTAATTAGTATATATACAACAAAGTGTGTGATGTAGAGCAAATCTGACATCAAGTCCGTTAACCAATAACAAAAACAAGGATACATTCAAATAACATTGTAAACTTAGTACAAAACAGGAGATATGCCCGTGCTGTGTCTTCTACTGGATAGGTGTAACGATGTACAGAACTCAAGGCTGATAAATCTTATTGATATAAAAAAATAAACAATAAATTAAGAAAAAGGAAACACAAAGAAAGAGAGAGAGCCCAAATAGTCTAATACTGTAGTCACAATATTAAGATTAAAAAGGGAATTTCATACCTCCCAACATTTCAAATTACCAAAGACGGACAATTGTGTTTTAGGGGGGTGTGGCTGGGGGTGTGGGAGAGGCATTAATGAGAATTTTTAGGCTGTTTCATGACCTACTGACACCTCCTTGTGTTACCTAATACATGACTTATAACAAGACCAAAGTATTGTATTTAAGCAGACTAATTTATAAACACATATACTGATGTTTAAAGAAACAATAATGTGAGTTTTATTGCTGTAGAGCAGTATGATACACTTATATACACACCACACAGTCTGATCTCCTAAAAAAAGGGACATTAGGGTGGGAAAGAGGGACAGATGGATTTGGGTCTAAAAGAGGGACTGTCCCTCCTAAAGAGGGACACTTAGGAGGTATGGAATTGCACTCCCACTTATCTTTGGTCAGATAAATCAGACATATCATACATACAGAGATATTTAACCCCTGTCTCCACTCAGGAAAGAGGAGGCTGTGATTGGAAAATATAAAAAAATGTTTTTATTCAAATTAAAAGGGTGAAGACAGGGGTTAAAGATCTCCTTATGTGTGATATGTCCAATTTATCTGACCAGTGATAAATGTGATTGCAATTCTTTTTTAATCTTATTATTGTGACACAGTATTATGCTATTTGAGTAGTCTTTCTTTGTGTTTTCTTTTTGCATATAGCTGTTTGGGGAGATTGTGTGGTTAAGCAGGGGCTGCCTGAGATAACACGTCACAAAACATACATAAAATTATTATAGCCAAGTTTTGTTTAAATAAAAGGCTACGCCTGCATTTGTGGGAGGGGCTGCAAGCCTTAAGTATTGGGCCACAGCCTCTACCACGGGGTACATTGTCATTGTGTCCCCCAACCCATTACCTTTTTTTTTTATATCACCAACCGTAAGGTGGCCCTATATTCAGGCCTACCTCTGTCGCTCACTACCCGAGCTATTTGCAAGCTCAGGGAAGCAGCCACCTCTCTATATCACTCATTCGCTGGAAGCCCAGACCACAAGTAAAATCTTGCAACTTTGCTTGTGAGTACCCACCTTGAGGTGATTCGGTGGTTGTGTGTTGTGTCAAGGTTTATTTGCACTAGGGTCGCCCCCTGTTGCATCTCCATTTGTTTCTACAGTGCAGTAAATTAAGAAGATTGTCATTGACTAGCGCATTTTGATATATGTCATCCACGTTTTCCAAAGTGTCGCCACTATGCGTTAGCTTTTCCATAAACATAATAGAACAAGATCTTTTCTCTCAGTCCACCATAGTGGGTGGTACAGTACTTTTCCAAAAAGCTGGGACACGTAATTTGGCCGTATTTAAAAGGTAGACCAGTAGTCAACCTATTGTGTATTTCCTATTCAAGGCGGCAAAATTCAAGTTTAGAAGTATGGTTTTGGGTAATTTGGAATCTGAATATTTGTTACCCCTTGAATGCTAGAGAGGTGTGTAGAAAATTGCTCAGCAATGCGCTAAAGACCTTATTAACATTCAAGGGGGTAAATTTCTGTTTGTTGCAAAGGAAGTTTGGTGGATTGCTAATCCTCCTCTATGGTGCAGATAACGATCTTAGAGCATTAATCAGAAAGACTTATATTTAAAGGAGCAGTAAACTTTGTATAAAAAAAACATATATGCTTTTCTTGTTGAATTAAACAAAGGTACTCCCACTACTGTGAGATACATATTTTCAGAGTTATTACAGTTGAAACTATTTTTTTTACATTAACAGTGACCTCTAGTGCTCAGATTCCAGTTAGTTTTTCTGTTGCATTCTGTAGGGGTGGTGAGTCACTGACAAACAGCTCTCCATAGAATGTGATATAAACTGCTGAGTCATGCTGTCTTTTTAGGAAGTAAATGCATTGATAATGTGAACTTTTACAACATTTGCATACAACAACCGACAGCGGAGGAAGTACTACTGTAATATATAGGTGGTCATTAAAAGATGTCCTGCTCCTTTAACCGCTTTTTAACCTCTTATTAGTTTAATAAAATGATAGGAGGGTTTTTTAAGTGATACTTACCTTTGATTTTGCTTGCTATGTAAAGTAAAATTGCCAATACTTGTATTTATTTATTTGTTTTGTAAACAGTTATGTCCCTGACAGAAAGTTTTCTGGTCAGTGGCCAATCCAAGCAGGACAGTGATACAATGTAACACTGTCCCTGCCGCACTGAGTGGTCTGAATGTTGTTGTATACATTGGGGGAGATTCATTAAGCGGTGATAAAGAGGTGATAAAGTGGAGATGACTTCTCTGGTTTATCACTTCTCCAATTCCTATGTTATTCTATGGAGCCTATGCACTAAGATTCCGTCACCTCTGGAGATCTTAGTGCATAGGCTCCATAGAATAACACAGGAACTGGAGAAGTGATATCACTGGAGATGTCATCTCCACTTTACTACCTCTTTATCACCGCTTAGTGAATCTCCCCCCTGTTTCTTTTCTAATTTTATCATTATTCCTACTTTCACAGTTCCTCATAGAAAGCTTTCCGGCAACAGATCGAGCGCAATGCTAGATACATAAAATATAAAGAAATAGGTGATAATGACTAAAATATTATAAAAAAAAAGTATAGGTAATTTGACTGTGCATATTTTGTTTACTTGCAGAATATGTAAGCTCAAAAGAAAGGTTAGTACCCCTTTAAACAGGAAATAAAGAACACAGCTTAATTCAAATCTAACACCTTGCATGCTAGAGAGGTCTCTTTTGCATTACTTCACAATGCTTAGCATACATGTGGTTAAGGATTCCTTGATAACCTATTCTTAAAATGGACCTTTCATCTTCATAATATTGCCCCCCAATATATCCTGTAACATAAAAGGCCACAAGTATGTTTGTCCAATGCAGTCATGCGCAGTAAAGACTGCCGATGCAGTCATGTGCAGTAGAGACTGCCCGAATGCACAGAATGCTGGGCCCGTGTACACGGCTTTTACACTAGTTACTAATATAGTGATAGGCAAAGGAATACTTGTACTACGCTGAATAAGTCCACGTTATTGAAGTAATCCAGCTTCTTCTGCAGGCATTCAGCGGACAACAGTGCAGACATCTAGAGGAGAGTTACCTCTGAGTCTGCGCTGTCTGTCCCGTGTACTGCCCGGACTGGTGGTGACGTCCGTTGGTTACCTTAAGGTAATGGAAGTTGCTGCCTGTGCAGGTGCACAGAACTTCTCTTGTAAGCTCTGTGCCCTGGATGCCTACAGAAGAAGCTGGATTACTTCAATAATGTTGACTTATTCAGCATAATACAAGTATGTCTTTGCCTATCCTTAT
The DNA here is from genome assembly GCA_037306005.1 of Rhinophrynus dorsalis. Lineage (NCBI taxonomy): Eukaryota > Metazoa > Chordata > Amphibia > Anura > Rhinophrynidae > Rhinophrynus > Rhinophrynus dorsalis. Next base: position 129,888,009 of record CM074727.1, on the reverse strand, counting down.
ATTAGTAACTAGTTGAAGAGCCCGTTACACGGGCCACAGTGCCACTGCCAGCCGGTCGCAGTGTAGTCATGCACAGTAGAGACTGCCCACGCTGCGGCTGATACAGAGCTGGAGGCTCCTTCGGCGCTCCCCACTCTGTATCAGCCTTGTCACGGGCAGTCTCTACTGCGCACAACTGCGTCATTACAAACTTTCTAGCAAATTATTATATAGGATGTATTGGGGGCAATATTATGAAGATGAAAGTTCCACTTTAACCCTTTGAGTTCCAGAGAGGTATACAGCGCATTAGGACGAGCAACTGCTGCAAAGTAAAATAGAATGGCCACAAGACCACATAATTGCATTGTAGTAACTTCCAAGTAACGTTTCTCCCAGGAGTAGCATTATCTTTGTTTTATTCAGATTGAAGAAATAGGTGTTACTCTTAGGGTACTAAATACAATTCACCCCATAGTAAGAAATTTATTGCAACATATCACCTTATTCATCAATCTATAGAGGTGGATTTTTAATGCAAACTAATTGCACCATAAGCTGAAATCCAAATTCCTAGTAATTTAACCCTTTGGGTGCCAGAGAAATGTACAGAGCATTGCTTTGCAATGTGTTGAATATCTCTCTGACCCTCAAAAGACTAGATGTGGACTTCTTGAATGCTAGAGTGGTCTTCAACTCAGCGGGTTAAAGGCCCCAGTTATGTGAATGGAAATTTTAATTTCCCACTGTGGTGCAGTTGGGTTGCTCTAGAATTGAACCCTTTAAGCTTGATGGAAAAGGACTGTAGTTACTTTAGATAAGTACCGTAAGGCTACACTAACCAGCCATGTTGGTTACTTTCAGATCACAGATGTGGTAGGAGAAGACCTGGCTCTGCTAACAGTTATCACTTTGATCATTTGTATCCCTCAGGTATAGACAATCAGGTCCTTCATGCTTAGTCTATTAAATAACAACATTGTTATCTGCTAAAAAAATATAATGATCCTAACATGATGTTTAACAATTAAGAAGACTTTTCATTATTAGCCTTTAAATTTATGTAGCAAAAATGTAAAGTTGCTTGTTAAAGAGGAACTGTCACTTTACCAAATCCTTCCTTCAGTGGTAGCTTCCATTTTGAAAGAATTTACCTGATTATTTCTACCCTTGAATTTACTCCAGTCCTCTGGTGGAAACTGATAGGTTCTAGTGGCTTAAGAAAGTGGAGGGAGGTAATTTCCTGGGCATATGAGTAATTAATAATGCAGTTTTATCTGACAGGTCAGAGAACAAAGCACTGCTAAGATTAGATTCCTCAACTACTAAACCAAAATTCTCAAAAAATATTAAACTGATTAAAACCAAAAATCACAAGGTATATAGGTAGTTTGAACAGATACATTTAATGACATTAAGCACTGGTATGCAAAATATCCACGCTAACCCTATAAGGACCATCCTACTGGAGTGCACAGGCCCGGTCACTGGTGCGACCCCTATCGTTATGCCACTGCCAAGTATTAAGGTTGGGCAAGTTAAGGACCTTCAGCTGTTGAGGAATATAACTTCCATCATCCCAGCTGGAATTATAAAGCTGGTTGGTGTGTGATTGCCTATCCCTAATATACAGTAGTATAAATGTTCCTAAATGGAATAACTGAGATGTTTCTTACTTATGCAGAAATTTCTGCGTGAAGAAAAATCCTAAATTTAAGCTTATAGATTTTAATGGGTTTAACGTTCCGGAATGCACATGCACCCCTGTCATTACAGACTCGCACATCACCACAGATTCTCAAACACATAAACTCAGTCAAGCATGAGTGCACACTAACATTCATTCATCAGTTTCACCACGTGAAGACTTTGGCAGACAAGTTCTTTCCTGCGGAGATACAGCAGGACATTTACAGCCTATTTCTTCCAGCAGCAACATTTTTCATTCATCCCTAAATGGGATACACCAGCAATGCTGGATTTCAGAAGGGGGATGAACTAAAACAATTTTGCAATAAAACTGGCACTAGAACTGACATTTTAGTGGTGCACCTGAAAGTATACTGTTTACTCCACTTGCACCAATCAGAATAAGGGAATTTGTGTATTTTTTCCCACTGTGTAGTACAGTTTTCCTGTGCGTGCTATAAGGGAGGTGTTCTGGGCTTGTTCACATTAAAGGTTTATTGCCAGTGAAGTGTGTACACAGGTATGCACAAGTGAGCATATAATCACGTTCATATCCCAAAGTGTAGGCACCTGACTATAAAACTTATCTATAAGTATCGAAAATGAGCACAAGTGATTGTCATAACTCAAACAGACCTGTCATAACGATTCATCCACAGACTGATCCATATCTGCTTATGTGAAAATGTCCTGAAAACATGGATAGCTGGTGTATGTGTTCTGTGACTGAAGTTGGGAATCACTAGTATAGAAAATCTCAAAGCAATGCTGTTCAATTAAGGCCAAATCTGTTGAGCTATGCTGGCACACTGCTTAAGTAAATATTGTAAAAAATAATGTGCTGTTATTGGCTCATTACATTCATATTCTGGAGTTGTCTGTATTACTTGTTTCCGGATCCAAACAGCCCTCCTGGGGGGCAGTATCACTAATGGGCTCGAGTTTAGAAGTTGGCAAGCACAGATAGAGAAAAGATTCACTGCTCTCTGATAGATAAAAGAAAAATCTTATTGACAGAAAATGCATGTCTGTTTAAATAAGCTATTTCCTTAAAGGGATAGCAATGTTTCACAAAAAAAGCAGCTCCGATTAATCTTCATAGTATTTGGACCTTGGAGAGCATTATTTCAGTATTGTCAGAGTTGTAGTTCAAGAGTAATTAAATGATAAAGTATCCCCCTCCCGCCCCTTTTACCTGGTGTAACACTGCTCACCTCAGATGTGGAATCTGGTCTCTTGATCGGACGGATCGCAGCAAATCACAGTCTTCTTACTGTGATCATAAGGAAAACCTTGCCCCCTCTTGAGAGGTTTTTTTCCTTATGCTCGCTGAAGAGTGTCCGTCTCTGTGATCCATCCAGACAGTCTTGCTGCTCTGAGGTAAGCAGTGTTACATCAGTAAAAGGGGCGGGAGGGGGATACTTTATCATTCAATTACTCTTGAACTACCACTCTGACAGTACTGAAATAAGACTCTCCATGGCCCAAATACAATGAAGATTAATAGGAGCTGCTTTTCTGTGAAACATTACTATCACTTTAACACAGTTCAGTGTCTTAATGGAGAGGACACTGTTCTGAATGGGGGAAGAGGAGGGACGCAGAGCTTAAGGTGCTACTGCTCCAATAGTCCAGTGTATGAGTCAGCTGCCGGGAGAGGACAATCAGTGAAAGAGGAGACAGTTTGGAGGAAGCGCTTACTTGAAGTATGTGTGACTCCATGCAGAGAATCATGCCCCTGCCAATCTTGGAGTAATGTGAATGGTGAAGAGGTGCATATCTCCTCCTCCTGACCACCCCGGGGTGAGTGTGGCACGTCTGGAGAATTGCTGGTCACATGACCAGGTTCTCCTTTATAGTATAGACTATGATAACCCCTTGGATGCTACAGAGGTTTCCAAAGCATTGCAAAGCAAAGCGTTGGAGACCTGTGTAGCATATGAGTGGTTAACAAGTTTGTTTGGGTTCCAAGGCAATGTATGAACCCAAAGGGTTCCACCATAGCAATACATTTGAAACCCACTGCTGTCTCTCTCTCTCCCCCTCCCTTGGGACCAGACAGTAACATGTGCCTCTCAGCAGTGTGTCAGTACACACTTCTTGCCAAGGTGAGTTGGGACCAGGCGGGGGGAGATCAAGCAGCGCTACATGCAGGATGCAATCTGTCTGCCATATGTATAACAGAAGGAGCGTTTCCAATCTGAGCTGAATGAAGGGGGAGGGAGGCCCAGGCAGTCTGTTCAAAGCCAAAATCCAAGCCACACATCTCTCACTCGGCAGATTCTCTTGGCAAACACAGAACAGTCTGTCACCAAAAATAACCGAATGGATAAGCAGTTCATTAACCTGCATGGGACTATCTATCCATACTGCTGGAGAATAACATTAGGAAGGGAGTTATTGGCTTTATAGAAAAGCCTCCGAGCAGGGTAGTTAAGTTATAATATTGTGAAGATATTTTTAAAATGTTTTGAATAGGTTAGATTGAAGTGATAAAAGATAATTTATCATAAAAGATCTAAGCAGTATTAAAAGGACAGTAAACCCTTATTTTGAAAATATTCATATTTGAGAGCTTTGTATGGTGAGTAAAACGAAGTTATTTTGACTGCTTAGAGATGCTACAGACAAAAGTCAGTATGGAGCAAACTTCTGTTTGTTGAAGAGTATGAATTCAAGATTTTTTTGCAGCCAGGTGGCACTGTTGCCATTACTGTGGAACAACAAGTGAATTCAGCAGCTCATACTTGACTTTTTTCATAAAGGATCCATCTGAGCTGCTTTGCTGCACATCTGACTGCTTGTATCCATAGCTTATATATCGCTTTATTTACAAAAAGTATTGATGGAACTTTTTGTACAGGAATGCTTACCATCATTCAATAAAGAATATTGTTTTTACTTATGGACCTTTTTGAATCTTCTCTGTTGGAAGTGCATGATACATTTTCTGTGTTGCATACCTCCCAAGTGTCCCTCTTTAGGAGGGACAGTCCCTCTTTGAGACCCAAATCCCTCTGTCCCGCTTTCCCACCCTAGTGTCCCTCTTTTTAGGTGATCAGACTGTGAGTTGTGTATATATTTATATCACATTGCTTCACAGCCATAAAACACACCTTAATGTTTTTTAAACGTCATTATATGTGTTTATAAATTAGTCTGTGTAAATTAAATACTTTAGTCTCTCTAAATCATTGATTAAGTTACAAAAAGAGATGTCCGTATGTCATGAAATCACCTATAAATCTTTGGTAATGCTCCGTCCACCAGCCACTCCCTAGTAACAGCTCCTACAACAAAAGTGCCCCTCTTTGACCATTTGAAATGCTGGGAGGTATGGTGTTGTTTACTGTTGCCATTACTGTGGGAAGAACTGAGTGTCACAGACACAAGATTTTCATAGACTGATGTGCCAACAGCACCACCTGCTAGAAAATCAGCGTGAATTCAGAAAAATGCAAGCTTGCTCTGAAATAGCTTTTGAAAGAAGCATGTTTCAGCTTTGGGCGTAGCACTGTATCAACAGTTAAATCCCTACAATATATGCATTTTGCTAATTAGGGTTTCCTGACCCTCTATCCTTTTGAGTGTCAGGGGGTATGTAATGCATTGCATACCACTGTCATTCAAAGAGTAAACCTTTTGGTTACTGGAGAGTTTTCCAACGTATTGCTTCACAGTGTAAGAGAGATCTCCCTAACATCCAAGTAGTTAAAGGGATAGTAATACTTCGTTTTATCTTTATTTTATTTTGTAGGTATTAAAAAACATGAAGAACGATATGTCTTATCTCTCAAACCTTTATGGTTTGACAGATATTGACAAGCAATGTTTCCCCTCCCGCCCCTTTTACCTAGTGTAAGCCATCTCTTCTCAGATGTGGAATGCAGTCCATAGACCAGACAGATAACAGAAGGGGACAAAATTCTTCCTATGAGAACAATGAAAGCCCTGCCCCCCTTGCCAAGTTTTTCAGGTTTTTCTCTTATCTTAATTGAAGATTGTCCCTCTCTGCAGTCTACCTGGGCACCTCCCTTCTGATCTGGCTGAACAGTGTGACATCAGTAAAAGGGGTGGGAGGGGGATACTTTGTCATTTAATTACTCTTGAACTACAACTCTGACAGACTTGAAATAACACTTTCCAAGGTCCAAATACTATGATGACTAATTAGAGCTGTTTTTATTATGAAACATTACTATCCCTTTAACTACGGTAGAAAATTTTCAGACTGAACCCATATCTCTTCCTTTTCACTATCATTCTCTCATCCTTTTTATCTGTCTTTCCTGACATTTTATTTACATTCCAACAACCATATTGATAAATCTCCGCTTCCATATTACGACTCTTCTGCTTTCTAACTATCCCGCTCACCCCTAGGAATTTGTCATCTCGCCCCCCACCCCACATCTTCCATGCCTTGTGAAGAAATGATGTTTGAGTAATTCAGAGGCGCAAACTGAATTTTTCATAGAGAAATTTCCAAAAATATAAAATGTACAGAATAAAGATACATAGAACGCTTTTTGTGCAGTTATTTACCCAGAACCTATTGCAGTTGCCTTTAAATAGGCCAGGAGTGAGCAATCTTCATCATTCCAGCTGTTGTTGGACTACAGCTCCATCATCCTCAGCTGGCTGGCTGAGGATGATGGAAGCTGAAGTCCAAAAACAGTTGGAGGGAAGCAGTTTCCCCTGCCACAGTGAAATACGCAAATGGAGCGAGCATTTTACATTATGGGTGCTAAGGTGTCTTTCTGATCTGATAGGGGCTAAATTACATGGGGATTTTACTGAGCAATTGAAAACTTCCTTTTGTTTTACATTTTGAATTATATACCTGCCTGTAAACAATGGTAAGAGAACATACAAACAGTTGCAAAAAATAAAGTTTGCTACAATTGCCGAGTATCAATAAAATTTCGAGGGAAATATTCTCAAACTCACCAGGTCTCAAAGGCCTGCGCAGGTCTGGAGCTATGATTATGTGAGACTATCACAAAACACGTTAGACAGTTCATGTGATGTTTACCATTTCCATCTACAAGTGTTGTAAATCATGCAACACAAAGCTGTTTTTAGCTTTGTATTAATAAAAAAACACTTTTACAGAGGAATTCATGGTTGACTTGGCTGTTTGCAATCAGCTGCTCCTTCGTACTCTCCCTTCCTGTGTTGTATAAGCAGTGGTAAGAGAACATAATATAGTAAGAATATTGGAAAATGCTTGAAACAAGGTATTTGGTAGGTTCTCAAACAACCTCAGGCTTGGGTTCATCTTATCCATTATTAGGCCAAAAAGCACCACTGGTAGCAGGGAGATTAACAAAAATACAAGAATTAAAGCATACCTCCCAAGTGTCCCTCTTTAGGAGGGACAGTCCCTCTTTTAGACCCAAATCCCTCTATCCCTCTTTCCCACCCTGATGTCCCTCTTTTTTTGGATATCAGATTGTGTGGTGTGTATATACTTCTCTACAGCAATAAAGCTCACATTATTGTTTGTGTAACGTCAGTATATATGTTTATAAATTAGTCTGTGTAAATAAAATATGTTAGTCTTGTTATAAGTCATTTATTATGTAATGCAAAGGAGGTGTCAATAGGTTATGAAATAGCCTAGAAATTCTGAGTAACACCACACCTACCAGACACTCCAACCAGCCACACCCCCTAAAACACAAGTATCCCTCTCTGGCAATTTGAATTGCTGGGAGGTATGTTAAAGGGATAGTAATGTTTCATAGTAAAAGCAGCTCTAATTAATCATCATAGTATTTATTTCAGTATTGTCAGAGTTGTAGTTCAAGAGTAATTGAATGATAAAGTATGCCCCTCCCATCCCTTTTACTGATGTAACTGTTCAGCTCAGATCAGAAGGGAGGTGCCCAGGTAGATTGCAGAGCGGGATAATCTTCAATTAAGATAAGGGAAAAAGCTGAAAAACCTGTCAAGGGGGGCAGAGCTTTCATTGTTCTAACAGTAAGAAGATTGTCCAGTGCTGTTATCTGTCTGTTCAAGCAACCAGATTCCACATCTGAGGTGAGCAGTGTTACACTAGGTAAAAGGTGAGGGAGGGGGATACTTTATCATTCAATTACTCTTGAAATACAACTCTGACAGTATTGAAATAACACTCTCCATGGCTCAAATACTATGAAGACTAATTGGATCTGTTGTTTTTGTGAAATATTACTATCCCTTTAAAGTGGAACTACCATATGTTAACAACTTTAGCTTCAATAACTCCGCATCTGGCGAGTAGCTGCTTAGTAGTGCTAGTCACCAGAATTATTACCTTGTTAAGGAGAAATAGCCATTCTTCCCTGGCTGACAGGCAGGACGGATCGTGGACATCTTGCCATAGTGATGTCCGTGCGCCTGCTCTGTCAGTCCCTTTCGGAGCCGAACAGCTCCTAGCAACTCCTCCTACAGCCATCTGGGACTGACAAAGCAGGCACACGGACATCACTATGGCAAGATTTCCACGATCCGTCCTGCCTGTCAGCCGGGGAAGAATGGCTATTTCTCCTTAACAAGGTAATAATTCTGGCTACTAGCGCTAATAAGCAGCTAGTCGCCAGATGCGGAGTTACTGAAGCTAAAGTTGTTAACATATGGTAGTTCCACTTCAAAGGGATAGTAATACGTCATTTTATCTTTATTTTATTTTGTAGGCATTAAAAAAACATGAAGAACGATATAAGTCTTATCTCTCAAACCTTTATGGTTTGAGAGATATTCACAAGCAAAGTTTCCCCTCCCGCCCCTTTTACCTAGTGTAAGCCATCTCTTCTCACATGTGGAATCCAGTCCATAGACCAGACAGATAACAGAAGGGGACAATGTTCTTCCTATGAGAACAATGAAATCCCTGCCCCCCTTGACACGTTTTTCAGGTTTTACCCTTATCTTAATTGAAGATTGTCCCTCTCTGCAGTCTACCTGGGCACCTCCCTTCTGCTCTGGCTGAGCAGTGTTACATCAGTAAAAGGGGTGGGAGGGGGATACTTTGTCATTGAATTACTCTTGAACTACAACTCTGACAGAATTGAAATAACACTCTCCAAAGTCCAAATACTATGATAATTAATTAGAGCTGCTTTTATTATGAAACATTACTATCCCTTTAAGCAGACAACAAGATAGGGGCTATAAGCATGAAGTTCATTCAAAAATCCACTTTACTTCCACAATGCCTATCCCTTTGGCAAGAGCAGTGTAAAGTGTCCATTTTTTGGTGTAAAAAGTGTTGTACATAGGCATTGGGCACAGGTAGCCAACAAAGACAAGTCTCTTAGTCCTGTAATATCAGTTGCATAGATTTGTGCATTTTCTCATGTGTCTAGTAATAGGAAAGATAAGGGTTAATCTTAGTGAAGTGTAGAATAAGCAGCTGTCACTGTAAAAGTACATCTTAGACAGCCGGAGTCTAGTTGTTAAATGGCAATTATTTTAAAAAATAACTTGGCTTCATTAACTCAAATATTGTGTAACATGTATAGCTGTGCCAAATCTGTTGGTGTGCAGTGTTTGTGAGTGTTATAGGGCTGATATGAAACATTCCAGAAGATGTTTGCATCACTACTTTCTTACACTTCCACCTTCTTAGACACAGCCAAAAACAACTTTCAGATCCACACTTCATCCAGCAAGCACGCAACTGGCTTACTGAACCTCTCCTTTCATGTATTTACCAACAATGACGCTAGCTGCTGTATTCTTTTTATTCTTATCCCATGACATTTATGGACCATTAATATAACCCACTCAGATATAAACACTAGAGGGAGAACTGAGCCCTACTTCCTGATGCAGCAGCCATTTTCTTGTAATGTAATGCTGCTGTAGGCTCATTGACCCCTTAAGGACCAGAGGGGTGTGGAACACCTTGCTTTCAGAGGCAAGAGGCCTTAGATCCCATTTAAACAATTTTTCATCTTTTGCTTCTTTCATGAGAGGAAAAAATGGCCCAGGAAGCAATATATGAAAGCCAGCATGTATATGAGCACACCTGGGAACTCTCAGGGTTTGACCCTGAGACCCAGGGTTTTAAACGAAATCTCAGGGCGAAAGCCCCAATTCTCAGGGTGAGAGATTCCTACTATATGATATACATCAATGTACTGCTGATTTAATGTCCATATTAGTAACATTTCTATGGAAAGGCAGAAGGAGAAGTTCTGCTGGTCTTGTGAGTGTTTAACCCCTTAAGGACCGGCACGAGCGGCCAGCACTTGAGGACCACAGGGCTTTTTTTTTACGTTCCGGTTCAGGGCTGCCGGAGCAGCGTGCAGCCGCGCTGGGAGCCCTGAACTCCATGCCCTGCCAGGACCGTCACTGGTCCTTAAGTGCCAGACCACCTTGATGGTCCTGGCACATCAATGGTCCTTAAGGGGTTAAGAAGCGATATCTCAAAACTGTTGCTTTTAAAGGTTCCTTGAGAACTTATTGGATCATCTCTGAGTTAGACCAAACAATGATATCACACCTAGAATCTTCATTTTGTAGAGTGTTAAGGGTCATTATTTTAAGCTCTCAGGGTGAGTTCATTTCAAAAGTTACCAGGTATGTGTATGAGTGATGGGTGAAGTAGGTCAGGTGGCTTAGAGGTGGGTTGAGGCTAGGGTGCAGCTGATTGGTTGCTGTGGTTGTGGAGGTTAGGGTTGGCTATGGCTGAAAGAGTGTGTGTGTGTGTATGTGTAAGAGGGCTGGAAGAGTGTGTGTGTGTGTGTGTGTGTGTGTGTGTGTGTGTAAGAGGACTGAAAGTGTGTGTGTGTATGTAAGAGGACTGAAAGAGTACATGTGTATGTGTTTGTATGTGCACCTTTGAGTACATCCAGAAAAAAACTGTTTTTCAAATTGAAGCCCTTAACCCCTTAAGGTCCGACGATCCCGCGGTGTCTGGTCCTTTAAGGACCAGATAGATGAGTTCGACGTGCCGTCCCACGTGACTTATCACGTGGGGCGGCACATCGAAAGGAGGACTGAAAGAGATTGCTCCGTTCTTGGAGCGATCAATTTCAGTCCACGGTATTACTCACAGCGCTCCTGCAGGAGCGCGGTGAGTAAAAGTACGTGACGTACCAGGACCGTCACTGATCCTTAAGTGCCGGACCAGCGTGACGGTCCAGGTACGTCACAGGACGTGAAGGGGTTAAACACAAAAGAAAAATGGTATAATCTGTGGGCAAACCAGGGGACAAATACACATTTCCAAAATGCCCATTGATTTAAATGGGAATTTTAACTCTTCAATACTAGAGATCTCTACAACACAGTGACTGTGTGAAAAGCCCCATTTAAATCAGTTGGAATTCTTATTTCTCTTCTATTGTAAATCTGTTTTGCCCAGAATGATTCTAGTTTTGTGCATTAAACCCTAAATCTTCTTAATCCCCTTACCTTTATAACTAGAGAAAACCCTCAGCAGCAGCAGTAGTAATAGCAGGGACCAGGACTAACGTAATTAGGGCAAACTACTCATTAAAGCCTTACTATGTTCGCCTGGAAGTCAAAACCCATCATAAATGTTAAAGCAAAAGAGAAGTGAGGATTCTGAGACATAAAAAGCTTCAGACAAAGACAAATAGCTCCACAATCTTACAGGTAGAATTATTACAAAATCAGCATTTTTGAATGGAAATTAGCTGGTAGGAATTTTAATTTTAGGAAATTTCAGTCCATTTCTTCTTATAACCGGATATATTTAGGGTGGTCTTTACAATGCAGGATTTGAAATATACTTAAAAATGTGAGCTCTGCTCAGACACAAGATGAATATATCCTTCCACACTTCATATACCAAGTTCACATTACAGTTTGGGGATTGTCCCTTTCACTCAGTAATAGGATTTCAAGGGACACCTCCCTTCCCAACCCTAATAAAAACCAGACTGTGATAATACAAGCGTCTGTATCTATATATAACAGATTGTAAAGCCAGTTCACTGTTCCAAACTTCTCTGGATTTTGTACAATAGCTGCCAAGAAGTCACCAGACAGCGTCACAACGTTGGAATGATGGACACCTGTCATGGTAGACAAGTATGAAAGAGAGATTCCCAAGAGAGGACAATGGATGGGGGGGGAGTCAGAGACTTCGCAGTGAGCTGAACACAGCTGTTGGGCAGGCATGTGGTAGGCATGTTAAACCTTGGCATGCCAAGCTGGGATTATCTACTGGAGGGTCTTGGCTAGAGAGGAATATGACAAGGTCTATCACAGTCTCAATCACTGGGGTGTCAATCTCATTCACCAGGATTGTGCAGCATCCCAGTTAGAGGCAGTGTTTTCTATTGTTAACCCTTTGAGTACCAGAGGGGTACAGAATGCATTACAAAGCAATGCATTCCATACCCCTCTGACACTCAAGTGGTTAAAGGAGTAGTAACGTATAAAAATAAAAGCAGCTTCAATTAATCTTCATAGTATTTGGGCCATGGAGAGTGTTATTTCAATACTGTCAGAGTTGTAGTTCAAGAGTAATTGAATGATAAAGTATCCCCCTCCTGCCCCTTTTACCTAGTGTAAGCCTCCTCCCCTCAGATGTGGAATCTGGTCTTAAGACCAGACAGACACAGCAAGGGACAATCTTCTTACTGTGAGAACAATGAAAACACTGCCCCCCTTGACATGTTTTTCAGGTTTTTCCCTTAGGCTGATTGAAGATTTTCCCTCTCTGTGATCCATCTGGACACTACCTTGCTGCTCTGAGGTGAGCAGTGTTACATCAGTAAAAGGGGTGGGAGGGGGATACTTTATCAGTCAATTACTCTTGAACTACAACTCTGACAGTATTGAAATAACACTCTCCAAGGCCCAAGTACTATGAAGATAAATTGGAGCTGCTTTTATTTGGAAGCATTACAATCCCTTTAAGCACTCAGTCATTATGATGCAGTCTCACTCATTAAAGTGATACGAACAACAAAAAATTAAATAGGATGATATGACATTAAATATCAGCTACACGTACAGCTAGCTTATGTAAAAATTATTTTTTCCTATGTTATATCTCTAAAATATAATTCTATGCTTGCCTTTTTAAAGCATGTGTAAATTGTCCTGTGCAGAGACCATTTATTTAATGTTCTCTGTGATGAATGTATTGATAGATAAGTGCTCTTGGATTCAGAAGGGTTATTTCAGTCCATTTAGAGATAGCCTTGGACAATCAGCAAGGGCCTGAGACCAATGGAAAGGCAGAAATGGCTGTTACTTCAGAACATATGTAAGATTAGATTTTAGGCCTCAGACAACAGAGATATATTTTTAAACAGATTCTGGCATGAAGTACAGTGTATTTAAATGTATATAACTGCTACCAGTTCATTTTTAATTCTCCTTTACAATTTGAGTGCCAGAGGGGATTCCAACGCATTGAAAATAATGCATTTGAAATGCCTCTGGCCCCTAAAGGGTTAATATACTGAGAAGACAGAATTGCTCAGCAGATGCAATCTGTTTAGGATTGATTATCATACCTGTGTCGTTCTCACTGGTAAGTACTCAGTCACCGCAAGACAATATTAACTTACCATTACTGACCCCACATAGCAAGATGGTACCGCTCACTGCAGCACAGGGCCACTTCCTTGACATTAGTGATACTGACTATTCACTGCAAGTTAATGGCAGTCACTGCAATATAGAGTTACTCACTGTAAGAGAGAGAGAGAGAGAGAGAGAGAGAGAGAGAGAGACAATGCATATGAAGATGAAACAAAACAATAAAGATTGCTACTGTAGCCGTCTAACAAATATTAACATCAGTGCTGTTGAACTCACCAGGGCTTTAAAGCCAGTGGATCCGGAACTACTCCCCGCAGCCTCGGCTCCAGACACCGACATTCAAGATGACACAGGCAGGGAGTGCTTCAACAGATTTGCTGGTCCCAAACTGCCATACGATCCAAGGAGTTAATAAAAAAATCTATTTTATCATACAAAATGTAAAAACAAAACCATGTCAAATGTATTGACACATGGAGGCCAATGTACAGAGAAACATAAAACATAAACCACCCAACGCATTTCGTGAATACCTCACTTATTCATAGGATAATGCATGACAAAGCTTCACACTCTCTATGGCTCAAATACTATGAAGATTATTTGGAACTTCTGTTTTTGTGAAGGGTTACTATCCCTTTAAGCTATAGCTAAACACTACAAGAAAGTGGCACTCATTGCAAGATAGTACAAATTCCTGTAAGTGAGAGCTGCTTGCTTCAAGATAGTGTCACTCACTGTAAGAGACAAAAACTCACTGCAAGAGACCACTGCTCACTGTAAGACTATGACAATCACTGCAAATGAGAGAGAGAGAGCAAGCAAATCACTGCCAGATAGTGACATTCATTGCACAACCATTCACAACTCATACCATTCACTATGAGACAGAGCCACTCATTCCATGTTTTTACATTGACTGCAAGACAGGGCCACTCGCTGGACATTAATGATAATCACTGCAAGAGAAAGCCACTCACTGCAAGAGAGAGTCTTATTTCAAGACATAGCCGGACATTGCATGATAGTGTCACTCACTGCAAAATACAGCTGCTCACACTAAGTGCAACTCACTGTCTGTCACGGGGTGACTAGGAAATAACAACACTGACAAGTACAGATGAACTTGAGTTAAAATTTAATTAAGTACAATAATTGCAGGAAATGAAGAAACTGGCTGGTGGCAACAAATGACACAACAGTAGCAATAATGGTGACATGAAGTGGCATCAGATAGTGACCCACCTTCACGAGACCAGGGAGGAACAGTGGACCCACTTTCCTCACCCTTCACTAGGCAGGTGAGCGACAACGGAAAGGCCCTGGGACTCACACAGGTAGATGTGAGGACAGTGCAGAGCACTCCCACAAACACACAGTCAGCAGGAATAAAGGAGAGCAACGATACCCTAGAGGTAGGGTATACAATAGTCTGGTAACCTGTACTGAGGCTAGGTAAGGCAACACACAAACCGGAACGGCCACAGGAGGTCAGACACACGGAATGACCGACAAGCGCCGGTAACGGAAGCGAGCGCAGAGCGGAAGGCACAGGCAACGAGGAAACCAAACCGAGGCACGGAATGGCAAAGGAGCGCAACAATGGAGAGAGAACCAAGAGGCAGCCAATGGTCAGAGCCAGATCGGATAGTCAGACGTCGCCAGTGGTCGAAGCCGGATCGAGTAGTCAGACGTAGCCAGGTAATACACAGGAACAGTAATGGGCCAACACAGCAATAAGCTCAGGTACACCACGAAAGGGCACTGTAAATGACACAGGCTGAGGTTTAAAAACCCTGTCAGGTGGGAGGAGAGATGACCGCACCAGCATGGTGACCTATAAGAATAGTGACTCAGTGTAGAGCGACAGCTAGAAAGTGAATAATGTCGCTATATGGCAATATCTGCTGGAGGCAATCACGGGCACCGTAATGCTGTCACAGACCACTTCTCACTATAAGAATGAGAAAATTCTGCAACAAAAAGCAAAACAATGAAAGAAAGTGACTCTCACTGCCCTATTGTAAGATTCACTGTAAGACAGGGCGACCACTCACTGTATGTTAACAGCATTGACTTCAAGTCAGTGCTACTCTGCATGTTAATGACACTTACTGCAATACAAAGCCACGCACTGTAACAGAGAGCACCTTATATCGCAGGATAGTGGCATTCACCGCAGGAAACAGCTGTTCACTTCAAGCCAGTGCCACGATCTGCAAGATAGTTTCAATCACTGCAAGATCGTGACATTCACTGTAAGACAGACCCACTCTCTGCATGTTAATGACGCTCACATGATTCATTAGGTACAAAGCCCATTACATAAGCATAATTTATATATAATGAAATCCACCTCTCACATAACATAATTTACAAACACACTTACATTTTTAAACAATATACAAATTCACTATAGCACTATGCCGGTGAGTACAGTCCCTTTATATTTCTTTACATATAATGTATATAATAAAATCCTGCCACATCCTATATAATAATTTGCCAGAGTGTTTGTCAGAAGCCATAATGCACAGTAGAGACTGCCAGAATGCACAGAATGCTGGGAGTTCTGTGCTGGGAACATTCTGTGCTTTTGGGCAATCTCTACAGTGCATGACTGCGTCAGCGGCAGGACGCACAGCAGGACCGGCCTCTTAACCCTTTGAGTGCTTTTACACTAGTCCTATATTATAATTCGCTAGGATGTTTGTCAGAAACAGTCATGCGCAGTAGAGACTGCTGAGCGCGCTGCAGTCATGTGCAGTAGAGACGGCCCGCTCTGCAGTCATGCGCAGTACTGATTGCCCAAACTCGCCATGGCTGATATGGAGTGGGGTGCTCCGAATTCAGACCGGAGTACTCTCTGGCACCTTCCTGGGACCGTTTGGTACCAGGAAGGCGTTTAGAGAGGATTATGGTCTGAATTTGGAGCGCCCCGCTCCATATCAGCCACTGCCTGTTCTGGCAGTCAGTACTGCGCATGACTGCAGCGCCGTAAGTGAGAAGAGAGGCTCCGGCCACCAGCCAAGGTTGCTGGGTGGCACTGTGGCACAGGCTTTAAAACTAGTATACAATAAAACATTAATTCAACTTGTATTATACCATAAAATGTGCATGCTGGGGTTGCGGGTGGAAAACTGGGATATTTAATTAGATAAACCGGAGGAATATGGGCAGAGCTTATGGCTTCAGCACATGTTCACTCTATGTGTTTTGCTGAGTGCTGTTCCTAGAACAAAGTTACAAAGTCCCCTGTATTGCTCCAGGGTGACCCCTTAATGCTCCAAGGTGGGCACTGGATGCCTGGGACTGTTTCTATTATCTTAGACTTATAAACATATATAGATCAATTTTTACAAACATCAGCAAGACACCTAATATTGTATATGATGCACAATACAACTTATAAATGCTATTCAGCATATTCAATGAAAGGAAGGCTGTATATGAGAGACTTTAAATTTGACTCCCCTATACACAATTGTAGAACACCATAAGGGATGTGAAGCAACTTTCTAATGAACACCGGAAAGTTGCAGCTTGATCACATAGAATTTGCCCATCTATTGAATTTATTCTGACTTGTAACTATTTCTGGTTTGATGGTGTTTTCTGTCTTTAGATTTTAGGATCTACTATAGTCACTGGGTTTGCGCCAAGTTATCATAATTTGTGTATGGGTTTCTGGGAACACTATAGTCTTTGCAACAATAACCCATTCAGAGCAAAGCTGGTACTATGGTGAAGATTTATTGATAACATTTTTTCATTTAAAAAGGAGATATATCACTTATTAACCATTTTTTCTTATATTACTCAAAAATGTTTCAGTTTACATTCCAGTTGCATGGAAATTATTTTTTTAAATATTAGAGTGTACATTTCAAATGACTGCATACATACAAAAAAACATTACAAATCAGCGAACAATAATACTTTTATTCTATCTGAGAGCTGCCATTTTCCTATATGGCTAATGTAGATCCCAATACTTAAAAGAAATGGTACAGTGTTTTCAGAAATAATATTCTTAGGAAAGAACTGTTAAAAGCTATGGTTAGGAATAAAGTATATTACAATTTAATTTTAGTGTTAGAATAGGTTTCAATGCTTACTGTAGGCATTTGAAATAGGTGATAAAAAGTGGAATATAAGACAGTCTACATTGCCCAAAAAACACAAAATTGCATACAAAAAGGTGAGAAATCTGTGACTCTTTTTAGCTCCTAAATTATATAATAACTAGTTGAAAAGCCCATTTACACGGGCCACAGTGCCACCGTTTCAGTAATGCACAGTAGAGACTGCCCAGTCTCTACTACACATGACTGCAGTGCACACAGCCATCTCTACTGCACATGGCGGCTTCCGACAAACATCCTGAGCGAATTATTAAATAATACTAATTCTAAAAGATAGGTTCCATAAATGTGGGAGATGATATAACTGTAAAAAAAGCTAGCAACGTAAGCAGTAAGGAAAAAAAAAATGATATCTTGTGCAACAGGAATAGAACAGCAAATAATGCATTTCATCCTGTCTGATTCTAGTAGTGTTATAGTTTTTGGGCCATGTAGAGCAGTATAATAGATTCCAGAGTAATGGAATGATAAAGTATGCCCCCTCTCTCCCCTTTTACCTTCTGTAAGCCACCTCCCCATAGATGTGGAATCTGGTCGCTTGACTGTACAGCTCACAGCAAGGGACAATCAATAGGT
Organism: Rhinophrynus dorsalis; assembly: GCA_037306005.1. NCBI lineage: Eukaryota > Metazoa > Chordata > Amphibia > Anura > Rhinophrynidae > Rhinophrynus > Rhinophrynus dorsalis. The sequence continues at coordinate 129,870,103 of CM074727.1, read as the reverse complement.
AAGAGGTGAGATGGGGACATTTTATGATTATATTACTCTGGAACTACACATTGTTGAGAATGATAATATCGTTCTACATGGCCCACAAATGATAAATGATAATTGGAGCTACATTTATTTTGAAACATTACTATCCCTTTAATTATGTCCTTCAGTGTATGTGGATAGGATGAAATGTAAATGCAGAAAAAGAGAGAATGAACATATTAAAAATATAGAACGAGGTTTAGAAAAACAAGTGTTTCAGCAAACTTCAAAGAAATGCACAATTCAGTTCCAAAGTTTTTGACTCTTTTGGCATTGAAAAGGTTAAAACAAATTGGTTAGAAGGAGATTACTTTGCTGTGATTGCAAGACAAAGGCCTAATTAATTTTCAGCTTTGACAATATGCAGCCTAAGAGTCTAAATTCTGATTTGTAATTGTGTTTTAAATGGTTTATGCATATAATGTATACTGCACACTTTCTTGGGCCCTGGAAAGACATGAGGGTGTTACAGTCATTGTAACTAAGGTTTTTTCCCCGGGTTTATGTAAGTAAGGTGGGAGGATGGACTCTGCTATCCCAGAAGAAGGTAATAGTTTGTCAAAATAAGCACCAACCTGCAGAGGGTTGCAGGTTCTAGACCACAGGTTCTCAGCCCATGCTCTCAGTGGCCACTAACAGGCCAGGACATAGGAATTTCCCTGCTAGAACACAAGTGTGTGGATCAGAGGCTCAGTCATATTGATTAACTCACCTGTGCTCTTAAAATGAAATTCTCAAATCCTGGCCTGTTAGTAGCCACTGAGGGCACGGGTAGAGAACCACTGTTCTAGACCTGGCAAGACCAACTCGGCCCTTCAACCTCTCGAGGTAAATAGAATGAAATCCCCAGGTCATACTTGAAAATGAGAGACAATCTCAATGTGTCCTTCTCGGTAAAATAATATAAAAAAAGGAAAAAATGAATACAGTCATTGTTATCCACACAGTGTAGTATGAGAACATTTTTAGCCACACAGCTATGCTTAATTGTACACAATACAAGTTCAGTTATTTTGCATTGCAATTTGTGACAAGAATCACTCCACTACAGCTGTTGTTTGACACATGGGGCCTAATTCCGTAAGCTATGGAGCAAATCTGAACCATAGGGACAAATACAGATTTCCCAAACGTGATTGCTTCAAATGGAGTTTTTCACCTTTTGAATACTAGATAAGTCTCCAATGCATTACATTGGAATACGTTGGAGACCTCTTTAGCATTCAAGGGGTTAAAAGCTCGCTTTCAATCAAATAGGATTTTCATTTTCAAGGGATAGTAATACTTAAAATTGAAAAAAATATATGTTGTAGGGTTTATCCTCTTGAGTAAAACAAGGGTACTCCCACTGCTGAAAGGTGTTTCATTCAAAAGTTAATACAGCTCAAAGTTTAATTTTTTAGGTGCAATAACACAGTGGCCTGAAATTGTACAGTGGCGCTGTTGCTACACCATCCTATGGACAGCTCTGGTCCCGGGACCATAAATCTCCATAGGATGGTGTAGCAACAGCGCCACTGTACAATTTCAGGCCATTGTGATATTGCACCTAAAAAAATTCAACTTTGATCAGAAATAACTTTTGAATAAAACACCTTTCGGCAGTGGGATAATCCCTACAACATATTTTTTTTTACATTATAAGTATTACTATCCCTTTAACCCTATGGTGCAATTGGTTTGCCACAACATTGGTCCACTTTAAGAAATAAGCCTGTGGAGTAGAGAAGAAAATGACTGGAAGGTGGAGATGAAGGAGGCCGTTGCATTGTGGGCTGCACCTGAGTAAGAGTTTGGACACATCAACAGACATTAAAGACAGTGGTGGGAAGTGGATAACATCTTAACAAAGAAAGTAGTCTCGATATTCCCATCAGCTCTATAAGTCATAGCTTTTAACTCTACTTGTCTGCTCATAACATCTGCTATGCAACATTGTTATCTAATATCTCCGTATTTAGCATGTTGACTGCCAGAGGGATATGCAAAGCATGGCAAAGCAATGCATTGCCTACCCCCTGGTACCCAAAGGGTTAAATCTGTGATATACTGTGTATATACATTTGTAGGATATCACTCTTACCCCTCTATTACATTTCTTACCTTACCTGCGATACTAACATTTTTTGTGGCAGTTGATTCCATTATCATATTCTACATTATATCTTCTATATCACCTGGAAGTAATCATTGCCATCTGCGGAATATTAAGTCACTAGTTGAAGAGCCTGTTACACGGGCCACAGTGCCGCTGCCATCCGGTCGCGGGGCAGTCATGTGCAGTAGAGACTGCCCGCGCCGCAGCTGATACAGAGCTGGACGCTCCGAAGGAGACGAGTCACGGGCAGTCTCTACTGCGCATGACTGCATCATTATACACGTTTAGCGAATTATTTTATTTATATATATATATATATATATATGAGATGTAATATGCAAATCTATCTAACATACATCTACATGTGCCTACTAATCAATGGCTATTGAAATTAACCCCTTAGTGACCGGCCGTGCGCGCACGCGGCCAGCACTTAACTACGGGGGGGGGGGGGTGTTCCGTCATTCTAGTGAATGACTTCCGTGACTTACCAGGTACGTCCTCTGTCACTAAGTGACAGTTTTTGCGGGTCGTACCTGGTAAGTCACTTGTCGCGATGGGGTTAAAATAAAGACAGGTAACCCTGCTGTACTAGTGCTCTCCAATGGGAGTGAGAAGACATGCCGGAGATATTCACAGTATGGATATGAAAAGGATTAAAACGTAACTTTTATCCCAAATACCATAAAATAATGTGGAAAAAGTTGCAGAATTTAAATAGAAATAAAATGTTCTTTTTCCGATTACTATTTCGAGGTTTTTTTTTTTTGTTGCACAATTATTGTTGGATCATCTATGCCTATTGTACAGCACTGCGGAATTAGTTGGCGCTATATAAATAAAGAATAATAATAAAATAATAATATGCAGCGTAGGCGTGCGCAGCCAGTTGCATTAGGATGTGCACCCAAAAGCACAAACACACGTGTGTATGTGTGTGTGTGCTAAATAAATGATTAGGTGTAAGTTATCTTTCACATGCACACACATTAAACATTAACACACTCACTCATGCATCATACATACAAGACACTCACTAGAAGCTGCGGGTGTCTGTCTCGTCACAGCCGAGTCAGTGCCAGTGCCTGCAGCCTCCTCAACCGCTGTTCGCTCCCTGACACCTTCCCCCAACGTAAAGAGCTCTGAAAGGAATGACATCACTTCCTCTCATCGCCGCAATGAAGGAGGGAAGGCTCATGCAGGCTTTTGCAGTGTTCGAGCCCGAGTGCTTGTCCCGCCCCCCTTGGTCTTCCCGAGCACAGCAGTCAGCAGCAGATAGCTGTGGCAAGCGGCTAAGGTATAAAGCCGGTGCCGCAGCCGCATTACTATGCGGAAACGGCCATTTAACTTCTGAAAAGCCGGTGCACATGGGGCCGATTAGGGTGTGCATAGGCACACCCGGCACACCCTTTGCGCACGCCTATGATATGCAGCATGAGTGCTCGGTAATTTGTGTGCAACCAGGCTTAAACTGACAGACTGACGATTTGTTCCTATTGGAACTTGATTGTATAACAGTGGACAATTTTTAGTGTTTCAGTATAATCCTAATATGTAGGAGTATTATTCTTAATATTTTTTCAGTAATTGATCATTATTCAGTCCTGTCATTTTTGTAGTTCCACCCTACTTTGATTATCTTTGGCAAGCCAGTTTATGCCCTGGCAGTACATCGTGTTTAATTTAATTTATTTTATTTCTATTCAAATTTCGCAACGTCTTCCACATTATTTTATGATATTTTTGTAATAAAATGTATTTTTAACTCTTTACATATCCATAATATGAATATCTCCAGCTTGTCTTCTCACTCCCATTTAGGGGGGAAATTAACTAAGTGGTGATAAAGAGGTGATAAAGCGGAGATGACTTCTCCATTTTATCACTTCTCCAATTCCTATGTTATTTTATGGAGCCAATGCACTAAGATTTCTTCAACGTTGGTGATCTTAGTGCATAGGCTCCATAGAATAACATAGGAACTGGCAATGTCATCTACACTTTATCACAGATTAGTGAATCTCCCCCAAAGAAGTAATAAAGTGGAGATGACTTCTCCAGTGATATCACTTCTCCAGTTCCTATGTTATTCTATAGGGCCCATGCACTAAGATCTCCAAAGTTGAAGAAATCTTAGTGAATAGACTCTATTGAATTACATGGAAATTGGAGAAGTGATAAAATGGAGAATTCATCCCCACTTTACCACCTCTTTATCACTTATCACTGCTTAGTGAATCTCCCCCTTTCTCTCAGCTTAGTGAATCTCCCCAATGAGTGCTAGTACAGCACCATACCTCACAACATTTCAAATGGTTAAAGAGGGACACTTCTGTTTTAGGTGGTGTTTCTGGGGGTGTGGCTGGTAGGCGGGGCATTTCCAAGAATTTTTAAGTTAATTTCTTGACCCATCTGCACCTCTTTGTATAACTGATAAATGACTTTGAGCAAGACCAAAGTATTTTAATAGCCCATATCCTATATAATAATTGGCTAAATTGTGTGTAACGCCGCGACATGCGCAGTAGACACTGCTGTGAGTGCTGCAGTCATGCGCAGTAGAGACTGCCCGCGCCGCGGTTGGCGCGGCCAGTCTCTACTGCGCGTGACTGCCCTGCGACCGGGTGGAAGTGGCACTGTAGCCCGTGTAATGGGCTGTTCAACTAGTTAATGTATAAACAAATATACTGACAATTAACAACACATTTATGTATGTTTTATTGCTGTAGAGCAATGTAATACACACCACTCATTCTGATGTCCTAAAAAGAGGGATAAAAGGGTAGAAAAGAGGGACAGAGGGATTTGGGTCTCAAAGAGGGAGTGTCCCTCCTAAAGAGGGAAACTTGGGAGGTATACAGCACCATTATTTGTGTCTGACTTTATCTATTTGGAATTCTCAGATATTCTGATTAATAAAGAGGACTAGCGTGCACTGGACTCCATTATTTGTATAATCACTGGCTATTCAGTGTGTCTGACTTGCATATATGTTGTTAAAGGTAATAGTAATGTTTCAAAATAAATGCAGCTCAGATTATTCTTTGTAGTTTTTGGGCCATGTAGAGCGTTATTATCATTCTCTACGATGTGTAATTCCAGAGTAAATGAATCATAATGTATCCCCCTTTTACCCACACAGCAAGGTCATCCGGATGGACTGCAGAAAGGGACAATCTTCTGTTAGCATAAGGAAAAACCTGCCCTCCTCCTTCAAGGGGGTAGGATTTTCCTTATGCTCACAGCCAGAAGATTGTTCTCACAGTAAGAAGATTGTCCCTCACTGTGAGCTGACTGGTCAAGTGACCAGATTCCACATCTGAGGGGAGGAGGCTTACAACAGGTAAAAGGGGCAGGAGGGGGGCAATTTCTAATTCAATTACCCTGGAACTACACATTGTAGAGAATGATAATACCACTTTACACAACCCAAAAACTATAAATATTAATTGGAGCTGTATTTATTTTGAAACAATACTATCCCTTTTATGTGGATTTTTATATGAATATTGCTTTAAATGGTGTTTTCAAGTCCTTGAATGCTGGTTTGGTCTGGAGACTTCTTTAGCATTCAAGGGATTTTAAGGCCCATTTAAGTGAGTTGATGTATTTAATAGCCCCTGTGGTACAGATGGTTTGACCCAGATATTCTCTGGTTCATTTCATTTTATTAAATCAGCCTCTGTGTTTTAAGGTAATGAATTTCATAGAAAAGTAATTAAATACGCGATGTGTGTAAGGGGATTTCATGTAGAGGTCAAATACCTGTAATTTACAGGAGCAACTGAAAACTTCACAGAAATGAGAATCTTTTAATCACTCAGAACTGCTCTACATCATATTAAACATGTGCTAAGCACCAGGGAGAGACAGGCTCTTCTTAGTAAATGGTATGAATGAGTGAGAAACCCAACAGGATGATTTCTAAAAAATACTAATCCTTTCTCTGCTCCCCACCGCACTGAGCCATCTACTGCCAGATGTGAGGCTCAGGAAAGTTTAAAAACCAGCCTCTCAACACATACTTCTGCACTTCTCGCCCATTAAGTAATCCCACACAGTCAGACCACCCGGGAAAGTGTCCTAGAACCCCTCTTTGCTAGCTTTGAGACAAACTCTGAAGCTGATCACCTTAAAGGAGCAGTAAACTTTTTTTTATGAAAACACATATTTTATAGAGCATTTACTGCTGAATTAAACAAAGTCATTCCCATCGCTGTCAGATATTTTATTCAAAATTTATAGCAGTTTAAATCAGGAAGTGAATTTACTGTGTTTACTTCCTGATAGTTCTGACAGGAAGTGACAGGCAGTTTCTATCACATTCTATGTAGAACTGTATGTCTCTGACTTTTCCGACTTTCCTCTCCATTAGAATCTAACAGGAAGTCTAATTAGAATTTGACCACTAGAGGGCACTGCTAATGTAAAAAACATGGGTTTAAACTGTAATAACTGTGGAAATATAAATCTCTCGGCAGTGGGAATACCCTTATTTTACTCAATAGGAAAATCCCTACAATATATGTTTTTTTCATAAAAAAAAGTTTACTGCTTCTTTAAAGATACCCTGTCACCTAAGAACAATGTTGTTCATTTTAAAACCGCTTCCAGAATCACTTATATGTTTTATTAGCCAGGCTTTTTTTTTTAATAAAAGTAGTTTTTAGTTATTTAGATTATAGATTATGCTAATTAAGGCATGCCATGCAGGCACTTCCTGTTTTACCTCTACATTACCATACCTCCCAACATTTCAATTGGCCAAAGAGGGACACTTGTGTTTTGGGTGGTGTTGTTTGGAGCGTGGCTTGTGGGCGGGGCATTACATAGACTTTTTAGGTTATTTCCTGACCTATTGACACCTTTTTCTGTAACTGAATAAGTTATATAAAGCAAGTCTATTATTTACACAGGCTAATTTATAAACACATATACTGAAGTTTATAAAGACATCAATGTGAGTTTTATTGCTGTGGAGCAATGTGATACACTTATATAAACATCACACAGTCTGATCTCCTAAACACAGGGACATCAGGGTGGGAAAGAGGGATTTGAGTCTCAAAGAGGGACTTTCCCTCCTAAATAGGGACACTTGGGAGGTATACGTTACCTCCCCCACTCACTGACACTACTCAGCAATGCATTGCCCATCTCCCCTTGAACTGAAATGGTTAAGTGCCAGTGATGGAGTAGGTAATATAGAGCTAGAACAGTGAGTGCCTGCACGGCACGCCTTAATTAGCACAATATATACATATAGATAACTCAAAAAATAGTTTTCTAAGTAAAAATTGGTTAAAGCGAACTATCACTAATGGAAAAGTGCTCCCCAATAAATTTTTACTATAACATTAAGCATATAAGGATACAACAAAACAAAAACACAATAGAGGCGCCTAAGGTGAAGTAGGTTATGATAAACAATGGCTCAATAAATCATAATTCGATACATTCACATTTAGACGAGGTCAGGGCTCTGTTATCAGAGTCAACTGACTAACAAGCACATGGAGAAATTATCCCGTCTCCGTTCGGGTCTCTCCTCTTTCTGTTCTGGAGTACTTCAGATCCTCAAATGGACACAGCAGGAGGACACTCTTTGCAAAAATGTTATTTGTAAAAAATTTTTTTTACAAATGTACAGACTTATAACGCTAACGCGTTTCGCAGCTGAAAAGCCGCTTTTTCAAAGATCAACAAGCCTAAAACAATTAAAATATGAATCACATAAAATTTCTCTGTGTGCTTGTTAGTCAGTTGACTCTTTGTTACAGCTTACCTTGACTTTAGCATCATCTGCAGGCGCAAGGCTTGTAGCATGCTGCAGGCCTATGTTTTATCTGTTTGCTTCCTGTAGTCTACTCTTACCAACTTCCTACTTCCTCCCTCTGAGCTGCTCCTCCTACTTCCTGTGGAGGGGTGAAAAGGGCAAACTGAGTCCTGACTCCGATGCCCTTGCGTTGTTGTTCATAGCAGTTCTGTTACCTTGGGCTCCGTGTCTGACCTGGCTAGTCTTCCATCCATTCTAGTGCTGACCTGTGGCTCTGTCTGACTATTCATTTGCCTAACCCCTAATAGTGGACATCCAATCTGGTGCAGACTTGTGGCTTTGGCTGACTACCTGAACTGTGTATGACCTGGCTTGTCTGAATACCCCCTCTGGTGATGACTTATAGCTCTGTCTGACTATTCTTTCATCTTTCGATCAGACACCCAATATAGTGCGGGCCTGGGGCTCTGGTAGACTTGCATAGCTGATTGCAGGCGTGAGTCAGTTTTCACCTTACTTCATCTGATTGCTGCGTGAGTCAGAGGGTTCAGTACTCATGTCCTATAGCCTAGGAGTTCCCACCTGGTGGCAGGTGTGGTTCTGAGGTTCATACTGTCTGCAGGTGCGTACCTGAGACTCATTCTTACTAGTGGCTTCTCTTCGGTTCCTGAGCATCCTGGTTTCCTGTTCGTCGGATCAAGATTGCCATTCCGGTTGCTGCTGTATCACTTGTCCTTGTATCTGAGACTACCAGTGGCTTTGGCCTAGTCTCCAGCAGGGTGGACTAGGACCCAGCCTATTCTGGTAATAGTGCTTGCTGACTAGTACCCCTTGCTTGCCTATTGCCTATTCTTTTGTTTGTTGTTTTCAATAAACTCCATTAACTATACCGTACAGACTCTGAGCCTCCTTAGTATCCGTGGCACTCTGATAACAGAGCCCTGACCTGGTCTAAGTGTGAGTGTATCGAATTATGATTTATTGAGCCATTGTTTATCATAACCTACTTCACCATAGGTGCCCCTATTGTGTTTTTGTTTTGTTGTATCCCTGCTTTGCCGCTAAGAGAGAGCGTGACCAGGGAGCTGCCTACGATTTATCATCAAAAATCTGAACACTTACCGTGTCTGGAGACGGTTCCAATTCCTCCAGTTGCTGGTTTTGTCAGTGTCGGTGTATGCCATAGCTGACACTATACATTTGTGAGTACGCACATTAGGGTATGTGGTGGTCTAATTCTTATAGTCTGATATACACAAGGGGTGCCCCTTGTTTTGTCTATCTATAATAAAGCATATAAATCCATCTATAATCCTTGTTAAGTCTGGCATTTTTAAGAAATCTGAGTTCTACGGAGACTCACCGGCAGATGACAGCGCAGACATCTTACCAAAGAGGCATCTATGCTCCTGCACTGTCCGTTCCTGTCTCCTCATTGATTGGCAAGGGGGTTTGCATTGTACCTTAAGGTACAGCCAGAGAATGATAGTGCAGGCATGCAGATGCCTCTTACTCAAGATGCCTGGAGGTGAGTCTCCAAATAACTTTGATTTCTAAATAATGCCAGACTTAATAAGGATTATAAAAGGATTTATATGCTAAAGCTATGGTAAAAATTAATTGGGGGGGCACTTTTATATGACTGATAGTTCCACTTTAATACAACATGTAGATGATTTTAAAAGGGCTTTCATGTTGAACAAAATTGTTTTTTAGGTGATAGGGTTAATTTAGCCCATTGATTGCTAGAGATGTCTCCAACTCATTGGAGACGTCTCTGGTATACAAGGGTTTAATACTCAGACATCCATAGGTCTAAATGTATTAGACATATCTATTCTTCTCCGCTATTTAATACTAGGCTAACTATTAAGAATAATGGAGGTCAATTTATCATGTGGTGACTGGCTAAATAGTCAGGAAAATAAATTAATTTCCTTGTTTATTACCCCAAATCAAATTTGTCAGCAGGCAAATTGCTTTCTTGTACTCACTCATTAATCACCAAGAGAAACATGTGGCATGAAAATATCTTATTTTCGTACTCCAGCTTCTGCATGGTGTATCCTGTATAACGGATAAACATAGCTCAAAGATCTCACCACGCACCAAGGTTTTCAAGCAGCTCCAACATTTATTTTTATCAATGTTTAACACCTTAACAACATATGACGTGCCAGGACCGTCATGCCAGTCTGGACGTTAAGGACAGATGACTACACCTGGGAACCTTGTCTTGTGGAGTCCCCAGTGGGGACTTGTGTGGTGCTGCTGGGGGAGATAAATGATATGATTCGCTTAAAAAAAAGGAGCAGACTTAATTGCGAGTGGGGGCAGGGCTTAGCAAACATGTAAAAAAGTGGTAGGTATATGCTGGGGAAAGAGGAGAAGTGGCAGGCAAATGGGAGGAACAGGAAGTGGGCAGAGTTTCATTATAAACTCCCCACATCGGAGAATCAGCCTCTACCCTGGAGACCTGTAATCAACAGCAAAAATTTATTTTTTTACATTCTTTGTGAAAAAAAAAGCTGTGGTCTTTAACTCCCTCTGGATTGGGCTGTCTTTATTGGGTAAAATGAATTACATCATGTTTGCATCAGAACAAAAAAAGGCTGGACGTCCTCATACACGTTCATGGCTAGATTTAGATTCCAGGCTTCCCTTGGCAAGGCACTATAGGTGCCATTAGCACTGCCCATGACCACACCCCCACTGTTTCTTGGCACAGAAAACACCATTGGCTTATAAAAAGCAAGGACACAAAAGAAGATTCAACCCATTGCTTACTGTAGCAATCTCCAATGCATTGCTTCACAATGCACTGGACATCTCCATAGCACCCAAGAGATTAAAGTGGATGTTTCACCTATGGACAAAGGCACAACTTTAAATAAAAAAATGAATGCTGTTTTCGTAGTATTTGATATGTAGCCTAACTATTTATGCAGTGTTGTCCATAGGTGACACATCCACTTTAAATAATATCCTGTATCAATATATAAAACTGGTAAAGTGACACTGAGATTGCACTTCAGAATGTAGGAGTGGCCAGCAAAACTGAGGCGCCCCTAAAATTTGGAGCTGTAAGCAGTTACCTACTCTTCCTATTGGGAAGCCCATCCCTATACATGTTTGTGTGCTGCACCTGAACATCTTGTGCATTAAATTATTTGTGCGAAAAACTATGCTTGTTCCAGGTTGAGGGCAATAGATGGGTGTCTGAGCATTTCTCTGAGCCTTTTTTTTAGCATATGCTAAAAGGGGCAGAGTAAATTTCTTCTATTTTCCTGTGCATACCATAGGTGGGTTCTTTGGGCCTGCTTTCATTACATTTGTAATGCTGGTGAAGTTGAGAGCAGCAGTATGCACACATTTGTACATAAGCACAGGAACAAGGCATATGATTTTTAAAGGGATAGAAATGTCTACATTAATCTTTATTTCCAAATCTTCTTTAAGGTTTTTATAACATATATCGGTATGTTTAATTACTTACATGTTTGTATATCAGAAGATATTAAAGCTGAAAGGATACCACTGCCGCCTCTTTAGGCTGTGTCACGCTGCCTCTCTGTCTGGTCTGGATGGATGCAGCGAAGGACAATATTCAGTAAGCAAAAGGAAAATCCTACCCTCCTTCGTCGAGGGGGCCGGGTTTTCCTTATACTTACTGAATGAAGGTTGTCCCTCCCTGCATCTGTCCGGTCCCATGATTGGATTGCAGCTCTAAGGGGAGGCAGCCAGAAGGGGCAGAAGGGGGATCCTTTCAGCTTTTATGTCTTATGAGTGAAAGCAGAACTACCACCCGACACAATCTTTAGCTTCACTAAGTTCCCATCTGGCGACTAGCTGATTAGTAGCGCTATTTGCCAAAATAATTACCTTATTTTATAGATTTCTGCACTCTTCCCCAGCTGACAGGCAGGACGGAGTGCGGACATCTTGCCATTGTAATGTCCGTGCTTCTACGCTGTCAGTCCCAGGCAGAGCCAAATGGCTCCTAGCAACACCTACTAGACCCAGCTGCGACTGACAGCGCAGGTGCATGGACGTCACAATGGCAAGATGTCCGTGCTCCGTCCTGCCTGTCAGCCGGGGAAGAGAGCAGAAATCTATTAAATAAGGTAATTATTCTGACAACTAGTGCTACTAAGCAGCTAGTTTCCAGTCAGGAACTGTCATGGACTCAATAACGACAAGCGGACCAGTACTGTAGGTAAAGCACTCTTTATTAGGATATGCACGTACAGAAAGAATGGCAACAGCAATAAAAATACAATATGGCTGATGTAATGAAGGCTAGAGCTGCTATGGAAGCACCGAGCAGAGCTCCAGAAGACAGGGTGAAGATAAGCGGCCTCAGGTCCGCACCTGAGGATCACACAGGTCCGCACCTGTACCGACAAGGTTCAGAGAGGCCACAAAGCCACAGGTACGCAGCAGGACAGACAAGGTACAAGGAAAGGCTACTACATGCAGGTCCGCACCTGATCAACCAAGGATCCAGAAAAGGCTACTGTGCTACAGGTCCGCACCTGAACGCCGCAGTAAATGGACAGGGACATGGAGACGTCTGCCAGGACCACCAGGAGTACCCAACCAGTTATCCACTGGAGCGTTGGTATGCTGGGTGCGCAGTGGACAACCCCAGGTAGCGTCAAGGTGGGTAGTCAGACAAATAGGAACCCCCACAGAGCAATATTGAAACAGAGCCGCAAGCCGTACCAAATAGGTATAGGACTAGCCAGGGTCATACACAGAGAGGGTAGTCAGACACAGCCAAAGGTCAGTACCAGAGATGGATAGTCAGCCAGGCCAAAGGTCATACACAGAGGAGTTAGTCTACCACAGCCGCAGGTACACACCAGAAGGAATGTCAGCCAAGACTGGGTCATACACAGAGCAGGTAGTCAGACAAACCGAAGGTTGGCACCAGAACAGGTAGTCAGACAAATCAAGATATGCACAAAACACTAGCCAACTGCACTGGACACCACGAAAGGGCAAATGAGTTAGTGTCCAGGCAGTTTAAGTACTCTAAGCTCCACCCCAGGAAGGTGGAGCACAGTCACTTTAAGAGACGCACACGTCACTCGAGGAATCCTCCAGTGACGTGCGCCTGTCTCAGCCAGCCAGCAGAGGGAGCCAAAGCCATGCAGGGACCACACACAGCACAGGAAGCCGCATCAGGAACGCCATAGGGACCGGCTGCCAAACAGGGCACAGAGCAGCCGGTTCCCTAGAAGGTAAGCGTGAACGCTTACAGGGACTTAATGAAGCTAAAGATAGAGATAAATGTTATAAAAACCTTATAGGAGACTCGGAGATAAAGTTTAATGTAGACATTACTATCCCTTTAAGCTAACATAAGAGTAAAAAATTAGCTTTGCTAGTGGATAGTACATACCCCCAATGGGTAAGTTCTAATATTGTGAAATACATAGTGGGTAAGATACTAGAAGGGTTATTAACTGACAGTATTCAGAACTATGTGAAGACAAACAATATCATTAGTAGGAATCAGCATGGTTTCATGAAGAACAGATCATGTCAGACTAATTTACTTGCATTTTATGAAAGAGTGAGTAGTAATTTGGACAGGGGAATTGCTGTTGATGTAGTATACTTGGATTTTGCAAAAGCCTTTGACACAGTGCCTCACAACAGGTTACTGCATAAATTAAAAGGCTTCGGTTTGGGTGGTGTTATCTGTACATGGATTGAGAACTGGTTAAATGATAGATGGCAGAGAGTTGTTGTAAATGGAACTTTTTCAAATTGGTCTAGGGTTATAAGTGGGGTGCCGCAGGGTTCAGTCCTGGGCCCAATGCTTTTTAATTTGTTTATTAATGATCTAGAAGTGGGAACTGAAAGTAGCATCTCAATCTTTGCTGATGACACTAAGCTATATAAGGAAATACATACAGAGCTTGATGTTTTTTCCCTACAGAAGGATTTAGATAAACTAAGTGAATGGGCAGAAAACTGGCAGATGTCATTTAATGTAGATAAATGTAAGGTTATGCATTTGGGCTGTAGAAACAAACTTGCTACATATACTCTAAATGGGAAACAACTTGGGAAATCCTCATTAGAGAAAGATTTAGGTGTACTGATAGACAATAGTCTTCACAGCAGTGTGCAGAGTCACTCAGCTGCTGCAAGAGCAAATAGAGTACTAGCCTGCATAAAAAGAGGTGTAGAAGCAAGGGATGCTAATATTATCCTACCTCTGTATAAATCCTTGGTTAGGCCTCATCTAGAATATGGAGTACAATTTTGGGCGCCTGTTCTAAAAAAAGACATTACTGAACTGGAAAAGGTGCAGAGACGTGCAACAAAACTGATAAAGGGATTGGAGGATCTGAGTTACAAAGAGAGGTTAGCCAAACTGGGTTTGTTTACATTAGAAAAGAGATGTCTAAGGGGTGATATGATTACCATTTACAAATACATTCAAGGTCAATACAAAGAACTATCCAATGAATTATTTATGCAAAGAGCTGAGCTAAGAACAAGAGGTCATCCATTAAGACTTGAGGAAAGGCGCTTTCGACTAAAACACAGGCAGGGATTCTTTACAGTAAGGGCGGTAAGGCTATGGAATTCTTTGCCTCGGGATGTTGTGCTTGCAGATGATGTAACTGCATTCAAAAAAAGCAATGGATGCCTATCTAGCACAGAACAATATTGACAGTTATGACAGATGGCTTCAAAGCAAATAGGATATTGAGCCGGGGAACTATTTGACACACACACACACACACACACACACACACACACACACACACACACACACACACACACACACACACACACACACACACACACACACACACACACACACACACACACACACACACACACACACACACACACACACACACACACACACACACACACACACACACACACACACACACACTGGAAATTGCTCCAGAAGGGCTTTTTTGTTGCCTTCCTCTGGATCAACAGGGGTGTTATTGGCATGGGCTGGACTTGATGGATGCATGTCTTTTTTCAGCCTTATCTACTATGTTACAATGATATTATGGTTCCTATCCTAGTATTTTCTGTCTACTGAGCTGCATATGGCTTTGTTTTTAACTGCCTAGTAATGAATAAATGCAAATTTTATGGAAATCATCTGCCAAGCTACACGGTGCCATCCTGTTGGCACTAGTCTTTCTTTGTTGCTGTATATGTAGGTCTTGCACAAAAGGTAGAGCCTTACCAGTGACAAGTCCTCTTTACTTGGAATCTGAGTAGTGGAAACACTCCAGAAATGTGCTGTATATGCTGTTGTGTTTCCTGCCGGGACTTTAGGAAATGAAAAACGTAAACATACCTGGGAATTCTCTCTATCTGCCCGAGAGACTATATTTTCTTAGAATTAATTATCTGGTCTCTGGTGACAGTGGCTTGGTGAGTTCCTTCGTAATCAGGCTTTATTCAACCCACTTCTCCTTCCTGCTCCACCCACCTTGGGGACTTCAGACAAGATGCTGCCCAGGTAAACCCATAAATTGAGATATTAGAATAATGGTGTACAAATTTGGGTGGTAATAACAAATATAAGGGGGTCAGTTCCAAAGGAATAAAGAAAGAAGATCATGGGAGTTACGCACTAAGGAGTGATAAAGACATGAAAAAGAGGAGAAGACTTCTCCAGTGATATCACTACCTCAGTCCCTGTGTTATTCTATGGAGCCTATGCACTAAGATCTCCCCCTTTGAGAAATCTTAGTGCATTGATTCCATAGAATAACATAGGAATGGGAGAAGTAATCTCACTGGAGAAGTTATCTCCACTTTATCACCTATTTATCATGCCATGTTGCATCTCCCCCCAGGCTTACTCTGCTGTTCTGCTTGGTCGTTAATAAAACAATCTGAATATTTATTAACCCCTTAACGACCCTTGATGGTCCTGGCATGTCATGGGTAAAAGTGACTGAACGACCCATAACGTACCAGAACCGTCATGGATTTCAGGGCTCCCCCCACGGCTGCACATCGTTCGGGGAGCCCTGAGTCGGATCGGCAAATAAAGAAAAAATGCTCCGTGGTCCTTTAGTGACTGCCGCGTGCCTGTGCGGCTGGTCGTTAAGGGGTTAAAGGAGCAGTAAATGTTCTTTTATGAAAAAATATATGTTGTAGGGCTTTTCCTGCCAAGTAAAACAAGGATATTGTTAATGGGAGATTAAAATATTATTACAGCTCAAACCTGTATTATTGTGAGCAAAGTGTTAGCAACTGCACCATCTAGTTCACAAAAGGCCATTTTTTGTATAATGCACTCAGTGGGAGAACTTGAATCATAGACTATTGCTTCTATAGTAAGTAAAAGGGTCATCACCACCTAGTAACCACAATAGAGAACAGCAGTTAATTTAAAAAAAAAAAAAAAATAGCATTTGAGCTAAAATCACTTTTGAATGAAAAAATATCCCAGCAATGGGAAATCCAATATGTATATTATATTTTGTTTGTATTTCTTTTTCCTCATCAAAATGTTTACTGTACCTTTAATACCTGAAATAAGAAAGTCCAGAGAGAGACTAACATAATCTACTAAGGCTGAAATACTTTTGAAAGTGGAGCAATTCTACACCAAACCAACTGCATCATAAGGGATAAATAGAATTAAATTAGTGGAAATTTTTATTTTTCCCTTATTGTGAAGTTGGTTTGCTTCAAAATTGTTCCAGTTCCTCTTAATACACTAATGAGTTTTAAAAATCGGAGAAAGTAAAAAGCAAAGTGATTGCACTAACGATACCCGGATTTTGGGGCTGAAGTTTCTCAAATACCCTTGTTCCTACTCACCAATGAGCCATGTCCCCACTTCAGTCCAGGTTTGCAGTGTTACATTGTTACATCGCTTGTGAGGTTGAAATCGAGTCAGTAGTCCATAAAGTCCAACATTTGCCAGATTTATATGTTGATTCCAGGAAGGCCAATAAATCCTAATTGAAGCCACAAATTCCTTCCTAAATCTGATTTTCCTTTGGATCAACATCCTACTAGTGTTTAAACCAACTGTCATAAATCTCTATATTGTACTTGGCTAAACATGTATGCACTATATTTTTAGAAAGTAGCTACTGTATCTGCCAACACAGCCTTCCCATTCCAGGCAAATAATTCCACATCCTTACTGCCCTTAGAAAACATGTTTTTTCTGTAATTGAGACTGCCATTCTGCTAATTGTATTGCATGCTCCTTGTTTTTGCTCAGGGGAGTTGCTAGGTTTCCTAAAGACCCAGGGTCTAAACCAACCTAATGCATTACTAGTGCACTGTGCAGCCCAATTGCACCATTTAATGCCACAAGATGGCAACAAGACCTGAGGCGTTAAGCACGAGGTCTGGTGCTTCAACTCCCGCAGTCAGTATCTAGCAATGCCCTAAACATTGAGTAGAGATCCTCAGTGAGTTCTTTGTATCTGAATTATATGACTAATAGTAAATATTAGATGCCTATGTTCTTAGGCATGGCTTCCATATTGTTGGAAAGTAAGGGAAATGGGAATGTATCAGTCACTGAATTACATTCTTATTGGGCACATTACACTAGGAGGTACATAAGAAATTAGTGCCAGCAGAACATCTTAAAAGGAACCAGTGCTTCTCAAACTGGGTTCTGTGGAACCCTACCCTACAGAAAAAATGTAAATAGAGAGGGAGCTGGGCAGTGCATATGTAATTCTATGGCTAACAGTGAATGTGTGAAATGTGTTAACAGTACCTTCTGTAAGAAGTGCAATAGAAGAAAGGGAGAAAACAAAGAAGGCGCCCCTGGGTGTATCAGCAGCATATGATATCCAAGACCATCATCAGACACCCTTCAGATGTATACTCACAAAAAGAATGGTTGGCCAGTAGCATATGCTCATGCCAACTCACATGTGTCTGGGTCAATATCTGCCCCCAGTAGCGGTACCCAATTCTCCCTAGTGTCTAATCTCTGGCCACTCTCTCTATTCTCTCAATCTCCCAAGTGGCACATACATATAAAAAAGAGAGCGCCTGATAGTGCAACACTGTATATTCATTCTTGTTTGGAAGATAAGCGTTAAAGGTACTTACTAATTCTTTTGGTCAGAACAATGATTATACAAGGTCAAACTTGCATGCAGGTGGAGATAATTACCCCGTCAGGATCCACAGCATTAGTCTGTTATCTCCAATCCTGATGGAACTTTCATCCACATACAAGCGAACCTATCTGGAGACGGAAGTAACAGGAGGTCAGCAACACGAGCCGACGAGCGTTTCGTCGGGAAATAAACTTCTTCTGGGAAGTGTTGCAAGGCCAAAGCCTTTTATGTGGATGAATCCGGGGAGTTAGAACTTCAACAAGTTCTCTCCCCTTGCTTTTTCACCCCCTATATCCGATTGCTCTGCATTAGTAACTCATCTCACTGACTCACTTTTTTATTCATGCAGAGTGACTGACATACTTTTGCAAACACATTATAAGTTAGTTGTGTAGAGAGATCGGAGGTGATATAGAGCTACTATTATATAAGGTCTTTCTATTTTTTCACTATGTTACATATATTGGTTTAGTCATGGCAGCCTTTAGATTTATATCTAATTATAGCTGTTGAGAGAATCATTCTCTTGTGACCATCATTTAATGAATTTTATTATTTCATTGCATTAGATTTTTTCAATCATTGCTTTTCTCTGCCTAGACTCTATAGGCCGTATGTTCAAAGGGATAACGACAAAAAATTGTCGTATGAAAGACAAAAATAAGTAATTGTATGCATGAACTATAGAGTATACAACAAAATCTAGTAATATCCGTTGTGTACGACACAACTCCAGAATTGACGGGCAAAGGGGCGTGGCTAGGACGTGGCTAAACTATTCTCCAGTGTTGTATAAAGGAAAAGAAAATTTGTCGTAACTAATGACAAAAAAAGTCCTTCAAAAGACAAAATTTGTACGTTAAGAAAAAAGTGGAGGTAATGTGTTCTGAATGTGAGAATTTTTGTCGTTAAGACATTTTTGTCGTTAGTTAAGACCTTTTTAAAGACATTTTTGTTGTTAAGACAATTTTTAAGACATTTTTCTCTTTAATTAAGACATTTTTTTGTCGTCCCATACGACAATTTCAGTCAGAACAAACACCATATTTCCAATCACAACCGACACTCTCTTAAAATATTAATGATCCCAACGACACTATACTTTGAAAAGTCGTTACAAACGACAAAAGCTATTTCGTTACTTCTTTGAACATATGGCCCTATGACTATGACAGATTTCAGACCAATATTCATAGATAACTATCGAGACTTCTTTATCTTTAGTTGTGAATAATTAGCATTTGACCCTTTTTTTGATTATTGAGCACATACCACCAGTCACGTTTTTTTCTTTGATAGAATTGTTACAGGCACCTATATGGGATTCATGTGATCCCCATTGCTCGTTACTTCTCTCATTTTTTTTTATCTTTTTGAGAGATAATTTAGAGCTCTCTGACCCTTATATTGTTCACAAGTGTTCCCAATTTAATATCCACGTGAGACGTCACGGGAAACTTGGAGAACTTTGTGACCAATCTCTTTCTTTGCAGAATGTGTGTGTTTTAGTTTTATGTTTGTGGTAAGCCGGATATGTTCCAGGGTTTTCTTTTAATTAATACATAATAAGGGCTATTTTTTATTCATTTTTGTGTTAGTGTCCTGACACTTGGATGCTGAAGAATTTTTAGAGGTTTTGAGTGCTATTTCAGCAGGGTTCTTTTTCTTTTCTTTTTTTGTTTATACAGGAATTGAAAACAAACCAGAAGATGCTATCTAAAGAATGTAGAAGATTAAAACGCCAATAAATTTAAAAATCCAATTATTACATATATCCACTCGTTGTGAATATAGGCCTTGAGTCTGACATCTTGTGGCCAACAGATTCGGTAAAATACTGTGTTGTTTGCGTCGGTACTTCTCTGGCACTCAGAGGGTTAATAAATGGACCCTTACAGTGGAGTGTGCAACCTGCGGCCCTCCAAATGTGGTTGGGCTACAACCCCATCATCCTCCACCATCTGTAGTCCCACAGCAGCTGTAGCGCTGCAGGCTGCTCTTTCCTGTCTGAGACTTACATATGAAAATATGTGCAGTCTTCTGACATGGATAAAACTTCCTCTGAATTTCAGTAGGGAGATATCCCAATAAATGAATATTTATGGGATAAATGGATCGCATAAGATGTCACACTACTGACACCTGCAGTGCTATTATAGTATATAACAGGCAATCCTATTGATATTAACAAATTAACTGCACCTTAATGAAAATATACAAATCCACCATTGCAGCACATTTTCTACACTTGGACGTTGGTACAAAAATCAGTGCTTGCCCTTTGGGGTAGATATGAGCCCTCATTATCATTTCAGGGTATTGGTGCACACACTCTGTCCTTATTAAAACCTTAATGTGAGCAAGTGTCATTCATCTCCAATATAGCAGGGTGAGCAATCAGTGGGACTTCTCCTCTTGGGGGTGTAAGGGCTGGCTGAGGTGCTTACAGTTTGATAGATCTTATAATCTACCCTAAAACATCTTTGTATAATGAATTTGTCTATTTATATGGGGTGGCACCTTCAAAAGTCCCATAAGTTATATTTCCTTTATAGTTCTCTTAAAGGGATAATAATGCTTCACAATAGCAGCAGCTCCAATTAATCTTCATAGTATTTGGGGCATGGAGAGTGTTATTTCAATACTGTCAGAGTTGTAGTTCAAGAGTAATTGAATGATAAAGTATCCCCCTCCTGCCCCTTTTACCTAGTGTAAGCCACCTCCCTTCAGATGTGGAATCTGGTCTCTTGACCGGACAGCTCACAGCACGGGACAATCTTCTTACTGTGAGAATAAGGAAAACCATGCCCCCCTTGACAGGTGGTTTTTCAGGTTTTTTCCTTATGCTCACTGAAGATTGTCCCTCTCTGCGATCCATCTGGACAGTCTAGCTGCTCTGAGGTGGGCAGTGTTACATCAGTAAAAGTGGCAGGAGGGGGATACTTTATCATTCAATTACCCTTGAACTACAACTCTGACAGTATTGAAATAACACTCTCCATGGCCCAAATACTATGAAGATTAATTGGAGATGCTTTTATTGTGAAACATTACTATCCCTTTAAAGTCCAAACTGTTTCTTCTGAAGATCGTTAATCACTTTCAGTCTTGTTCACCAGGATGTGATATGCAAACCAAGATAAAAGGATATGATATAGTACTGAAACTATACAAAAAGGGGGATCATGAAGATATCCAGTCACACTAGTATTACGCAAAGTCTTATTATTCCAGTTCCTGCAAACACCAGTTATGTTTCCTTCTAGACAATAGAGGTTCTCTACAATCTTTTATTCTCCTTCCACAGCGGACAGGATACTCAAATGAACAAGTTCTCTTCACCCAACTCAAATCCTCTTTAATCCCTGTGATTCTTCCTCCACTTCTTTCTTTTATGATCTTTTATCATTAGATTTACATCCCTCACACAACTAATAAACAATAATATAATGTAGGAGTATAACCACCACCATTCCTGACGCCCAGTAGGGTATTTACACAATGTATGACATGAGAGGTCCGAAGTCCAAATGTATATCTCCTTCATATTATAGTTGACTTTCCACTTGTGGTCCAAATACATTGATCTCTGAAGTCATCCACTATTCTGTCTTGTACAGTCTTCTACTGATCATCAACCTTACCCACTCACTAAACAGAAAGACACACATTAATGCTTTGCTCATAGGGTATAAGATAAGATAAGCTTTCCGGAATACAGAAGAAGGAAATCCTCGGTTCCTCAAGGTCAGTTGCACAGACTTTGAAGAAATCCTTACCTGAAAAGAGACAGATGATCTTCCTCTTTGATCCTGACATATAAAACTTTTGTACCTTGTTTGGTCCTGTTTTGATTTGATTACAGGAATTATGGTTACTGTATTATATTCTATGAGGAAATATTGAAGAACTATATACCAAGTACACCTATTACAGAGGAAGTCAATGAGATGAAAAGAGATATAGGAATTACAGGCAATTAAAAAAGAGGGGAGCCATGACATGAACTTCTCACACTGTACACTGTGTGACTATCCACCTGAGTGATTAGCATGGTGAAGGACATACTCCAACATTACTTTGCTTTACCTGTTGTGTGAGGGGATAAGGTCCATAATCGGTGGATGACTGTATAGGACAGAACAGTAGAAGTCTTCATAAACTGGAGACTCTACTTTGCCTATAATCTGAAGGAGTGTCATGGTTTTTAGATGAACACTCAGACAGGATGGTAAGGTTAAAAGACTTTATTTGAAAAAGAGCATACACGGAATACGGCCCAGGGGACCGCAAGGCAGATCACACAGTGATAAATGATACACAATAGCAGTAGGAATGCAGTACTAGAATACGTAGACTGGCACAACGGGTACACAGCTTGTAGAGAGGTGCTGACAAGATAAGTGAGGTTGTAGGCAACCCGTTGGAGAGCTGACCAGGTGAGCGTACACCGGAGGAGTACGTGAAACAGAACTGGCACTGCCCAGACGCCTGGGCACGGGACCCTGAGGAATGAGGCAACTCTGACCCAGACTGTATGGAGTTGCAACAAGGCAATTCTGACCCAGGCTGTAAGGTATGGCAATGAGGCAACTAGAACCAGATGCGGTCTCCAAATACCGGGCAACAGTGGAATGTCAGCACTACCCTCAGGAAGGGTAATAGAGACCAAGGTAGCTGCTAGATACAAACCCTAGAACGCTAGGGGTGGATCGAGGCAACAATAGGCAACTGTAACACAGCTAATGACTACTTAACCTGCAGGATGGAATGTATAACGCTGTCTCTAGCACGAGGAACTGCCCAGAGCAGTGTAAGCCCTTTCCTGGACACTCCAGGTATACACAGGGTTAATGGTAACACCCAGCGACTTACTGAATAACTCCCAGAGGGAGTGAGAACAGCGTAGCAGGAAGGAAGACCACAGAGAGAGAGAACAGAGTAACACAGTCAGAGTAGGACACCTGTACTGGTACTTCGAATGTGCCCACCGCTAGTAGCGGTTAAGGAGCAGCTTAAGCCCAAGCTTAGCCTTTGGTCGACTAGGAACAGCGCCATGCAGCGCACCACTGCCTACAATGTAACGCCCAGAATAACAATGGCCACCAGGGGGCACCCAGACACAGACGGACCCGGTAGGCACCGGAGCTCGTTAAGCAGAACCGGAGACAGTAACAGAATGGAATAGCGGCACCACTGGTCATCAACAGAGCGGGTTCACAGCCAGAATACAGCCAGCAACGGAGCGAGATCTCAACCAGGATACAGTCGGCACCGGAGCGGGTTCTCAGCCAGGATGCAATCAGCAACGGAGGGGTTCTTCAGCCAGAATACAGTCAACAACGGAGCGGGTTCTCAGCCAGGATACGGTCAGCAATGGAGTGGATTCTCAGCCAGGATACGGTCAGCAACTAAGCGGGTTCTTCAGCCAGAATACAGTCAGCAACAGAACGGGTTCTCAGCCAGGATACAGTCAGCAACGGAGCGGGTTCTCAGCCAGGATACAGTCAGCAACGGAGCGGGTTCTTCAGCCAGAATACAGTCAGCAACGGAGCAGAGATCAGGAACAAAACTCGTAGTCAGGCAGGCCAGGTCATACACGGAGCAGCAAGCGCAGAATAAACTCATGAACACGTACTCCACGAAAGGGATGACATCCCAGGGTACATAAAGGCAAGCCCAGTGTGAGCAATTAAGGCCAGCCAATCAGAAGGCAGCAGAGAATAACAATGTCGCCGCTCAGCAACAGAAGCACGGGCACTGTGATAAGGAGATACAAGAAATTAAATTTGACTGCTCCTCATAAGTTATACACTAGTGTCCAATGTGTTGGTGGATACACTCCTACACTATATTGTTGTTTTTTGTTGTGTGATTAATATAAAGCTAATGACAGATGAACAATGGAGGATAACAGGGATTAGAGAGGATATGAGTTGAGTGAAAAGAATGTGTTCAGTTGAGTATATTGTCCAACGGGGAAGGAGAATTAAAGATCATTAAGGACTTATAGGGCTCGATTTAAAGGCAGCCGTTAGCAAAAAAAATCACTAACGGGTGCGTTAAGTGTCATGTTGCAATTCAAAGATCCGTCTAAACAACAGCTAACGGCAGTTGCAGAATCCTTACGGCCGATACACTAACGTGCATTCAGACACATGGAACAACATAGCCCAGAGCTATTCAAAGGCTTGCGGTACTGCTAACGGCTGAAAAAAAGACACACCTAACGGCTAAAAGTTAAGACCCACTTTTTTTAGCCGTTAGACACTTAACGGCCAAAACAAAACACCCGTTACAGAGGAAAACACACCAAATGCTTACCGCACAACCATGTAAATGGGAAAATTAACCCGTGCAATGCCAAAACAACACAAAAACATGCACACACAACACAAATCACTACACAAACAACAACAACCAACACCACAGGGACAACAACACACAAAAACAACAACACAACATGGCACGGAACAATGGGGGTCATCACACAAAGCGGACACCTGCAAATACAAGCTCACCTGGGCAACATCAACACGCCACCTGCACCCCACAACTGCACGTCCGCAAATGGCACACACAGAACAAGCACAACACACCACATCTTATAACACACACACACCTGCTAACACTTACCTGGACAAAAACAACTCACCATTGGTCAGCACTCACCTCATCAACACACCTACACAACGCCCTAGCAAGTACTTAAAGGGACAACTCAACACACTCACTTGTGGCTTGTTTTCCACTCAGGGAGGGAGAGAGAGATAGAGAGAGATAGAGAGAGAGAGAGACAGATAGAGAGAGCAAACAGTATGTTGGGTTACATATTGTTGCGAAGGCTGCGGAGAAGGCGTGCAAGGGAGAGAGCTGGGGAACATCAGCAACCTCCAAGCACGCCTCATCAACAGCCTCCACCTGTTGCAAGTGAGGAGGCTCTGGCTCAGCAGCCACACAGGAGCCCATCCCCACCCGGAGGACACCTGCCTGCAGATGCACAGCTGCAGCAACAGGATGCTCCCCAGCTGCCACAGGGACCCCTGCAGCAGCCCAGGATGCATAGACGACCACCAAGGCCCAGGGTATACCGTCCAAGGGTCACTCTCTTTGGAATGACCGATGACGAGGTTATTGATCGCTACAGGTTGAGGCCACACAGCATCATAGCCCTGTATGAGGTCATCAAGGAGCAGGTGGATCCCATATGCACCCATAACCATGCTCTAACTGGCCTTCAAAAACTCCTGTGTGCCATACACTTCATGGCAAGTGGCGCCTTTCAGTCGACAGAGGGTTACGCATCTGGCATGTCCCAGGCCACATTCTCCAGGGTGCTGGCCCAGGTCTTGCCAGCCCTCAAAGCCAAGGCCAGTACCTACATACGTTTCCCCATCACCGATATGGAGTGGACACATCTGAAGCAGGGCTTCTATGCAAGGGGAGGCATGCCCAGGGTCATGGGTGCAATAGATTGCACCCATGTCCGTATCAAAGCACCAGCACGTCAGGGACATATGTTCCTGAACCGCAAAAACTTCCACTCCATGAATGTGCAGATGGTGTGTGACAGCAACCTGGCCATAATGAATGTCTGTGCGAAATTTCCCGGGAGCTGTCACGATTCACATATACTCAGAAATTCATCTGTGCAGAGGGATTTCGAAAATGGGACCTATACAGGCGGATGGCTTCTGGGTGAGATAACAGCACCAAATGACACCACATACACATGTGCTAGTACGTTCACCACAGAAAACAACATTTACACAATATGTGCTCCTTGTCACACCATGTCACTCACTTTCCACAGGTGATGCTGGCTATGGATGCAAGCCATGGCTCCTCACCCCGGTCGCCAATCCCCAAAACGATGCCCAGGAACGATATAACCAGGCTCATGCCAGAACACGGAATGCCATTGAGCGGACCTTCGGCCTCCTCAAGTCCCGATTCCGATGTCTGGACCACTCGGGGGGAGCATTGCAGTATGCACCAGGCAAGGTCTGCGACATCATCGTGGCATGTGCCATCCTACATAATATCGCGGTGGACACCAGACTTATCGACGATGTCCATCCCCCACCCAGACCTGAAGACCCTGTGGATATCGTTGAGTGTGAGGAAACCCCAACAGGGATGCAGACAAGGGACAGATTGATCAGGGATCACTTCTGCTGTGAGTATAATACATGTATGCACACAATCCATGCATACACACCCACCACAACACACATGTTCTGTTTCACCCCACAGGATCAGTGACACAGCCCTGTCACTGGCTGCAGTATGGACCACCAGCATCAACTATTCCGTGGACCAGTCAGATTGGGCCTAGAGATTCCGAATACACCTGACAACCTGTCGTCCATGTTGATACTGCTACCTCAAGGATATCATGCATGCCCCCCCTGGAAACCAAGGTACAACACTTTAACCTTGTTCAGCATATCCCACAGCTCCCTAGGCACCAACTAAAGTGTTCTGCTAGGATCAGACCCATAGCAACCATGGTACCCCTGTAGCAAGGGAGTCTCATCCAAGCCAATGCATCGGATAGAACTCTGTCACATAAGGGGTTCAGGGGGCATTCGTGGGGACATGGGACCAGTAGCTTGCTACAGTTGAATAAAGCAGCAGAGGGGTGGATCGACAGTAATAGTGTGTTACACAACATGGAGCTCATGAAATGTGGATCACATCTCCATGGACACCATGCTGCCCTGTGTGTGTGTATGTGTGTGCAGTGATATGTGCCCCAGAAAGAAATACACACATTAACAAATATGTCCTACTAGCTCCATGAACCAAACATATTTGGCCTGTCTCTGACAGTGGCAGCCCAAATATATTATTTTCAGGAAGCTATTAGGACATATTTGTTGATGTGTGTAACCATGTCAGGGGCAAATATCCCTAAGGATGGTTAACATCCCCTTAGTTCCCCCCATGATGGTTCATAGACCAGTACACAACACATTACAAAGCAGTGGTTTGTGTAGACTTATGTAACGGGAAAGATTAAGAGGATCATGATGTTGTAGCTGTTGCATGACGATCACTTCGAGGGTGATGTTCCAAATCCTGTCCTCTTGTCCCACAGGCATCCATAGCACGATCCATCCTTGAACAGAGGAGTTTCCATATGACTGGACTGAAGTCTGGACAACACTTCCATGAAGCTGACCCCTTGGCGTTCCAAGTGATTGTGTTGGTGATGCAATGTTTGACCTGATGTTCACAGCAACCTCTACTGGAACATTCACATATGGACACAAATTTATGTGTGTACTAACATCCAGGTATCAGACCTGTACAGTAAGACTGCTCATACACAGATGCCAAACGATGTAGACAACACATGAGCAGTTCACTAGCATTTCTAATGTAATCCTATTTAGTTCAGATGTACCTTTTTGTGCTCATACAAGTGTTTAATGCATATTGGCTACATACACAAGAAACATCACTACCCAATCCGTGTCTGTATGAATGAATGTTGGATCAAACACCTGTCAATGTGGAACCGTACCCAAGGCTAGAGTATCCCTCATACAAAGGAAGGCATGATTTACATCACAGGAGTCCACTAGTTGCCTGACCATGAGTGGACTTTGTGATGTATACATGCAATGACATGATGGCAGTGATACACTGATGTGTGTTGTGAGTGATTAGCTGGTGATACAGGGGACACACTTCCACTGTGATGTGATGTCCATGGTTTGTGTGTTGCTCAATATAATCAATGTCCTGAGATTGCTGTAGGTTGTCATATCTCAGTACATGGGCTACATCAACAAAAACAACCATGTGGACAAGTGTTATTACTGGTGAAGTGTGTTATAACCTTAGTTAAACAACAACACAACTTAAAGGGATAGTAAACCCTGAAAATAAGTTTATTTCACATTGTAGCCCTTTAAAAACCATGAAAAATGATATCAGTCTTATCTACCAAACATATATGATTTGGGATATAAGACTTATATCATTTTACATGTTTTTTTAAGGGCTACAATATAGAATGAACTTATTTTCAAGGTTTACTATCCCTTTAATACATAAGCCAATGCTCAGCCTAAGGTTCCAATGTGCGTGCTACACAATGAAATCTTAGGAAGATTTTTGGGTTATGCAGTAAGTTAGGCTGTGATTCAAACTCCTGTTGTGCAACTGACTTGCTGGAGAACACAATGCTCACCCTAGGATCACAATGTGTAACACACACATTGAGATCCTAGGGTGTACATTGTGTTCCCCAGTATGTCAGCTGCACAATAGAATTTTGATTTAAAGACCATATTGATGCATGTTCAATCTGTCCTGCTTGTTATTTCCCTGCTAAGTCGCATAGCTGTTAGTTTGGTTTTCCCCTCAAACACAACAATTGATGCAGACGAATGTTCAGTGTTGCACCAGTTGTTGTGCTAAGGGGTATGTTCTGATCAAATCTGACACACATCATGGCCATGTAACACTGTTGTGTTATATGGCTACAGGGATGGGTTGCCAGGTGAATTTGGACAACGGTGTGGGTGTGTGTGAACCCATGTTGTAACATCACACAAACATTTCCCCCAGGCAGGAGTTGAGTTCACTGCATTGTTTGGCAATGCATTGGAGACAACCCTGCCACCCAATCTATAAGTGATTACACAGCAGATCAGACAGGATTCAAAAGCACAATTTTCATTTATTGAGGGGGCAGATGACAGGTTGGGCCTTTCATTTCTTTTTTTTTGGGGGGGGGGCCTTAGACTTGGTGCCAGAGGTGGATGCCCTGGCTGATTGCCTTGTCACCCTCTGTCCCCTAGGTGTGGCTTCTGGGGTAACACTGGAAGGGGTGGTGGGTGCAGTGGACCCCTCTGTGGAACGCAGGTTCTCCCTCTCCATCCTCAGGTTCTCCCTGCGGTTAATCTCTCGCAACTCCACAAGCACCTGTGCAAACATGTCCATCATCCCCGTATGTATCTGGTGGAGTTGTGTGTTCCCCCTGGCAACCTCTGACTCCAGAGCTTGGATTCTGGTCTCCAACCTGTTCGTGTTCCTCCAGGATTCCCTCCGGTTCCTCGTGAGGTTGTCGTTGGTGGCGTGGGTTGCCCGGAGCTGTCCTCTTTGAAGGGCCATGCACTCAGCCTCCAGATCTGGGGTGCGTTGACTGCTGGAGATGGGAGTGGCCGGTGACACATGTGCTGTTTCCCCAGCTTCAGCTGTCTCCTCAGCCTCTGTTTCCCCAGCTTCAGCTGTCTCCTCAGCCTCTGTTTCCCCAGCTTCAGCTGTCTCCTCAGCCTCTGCTTCAACAGGTTCAGCTGTCTCCTCAGCCTCTATCTCCCCAGCCTCTGCTGTCTCCTCTGCTGGTACTGGGTGTGCTGTGGCTGCTACTGCTGTTTGTGTCGGTGGAGTGGCTTGCACAGACGGTGTGTGGGTGCCCACCACATCAAGGGACCCACTGCTGCCCACTGATGTCTGTGCTGGTTGAGGTGGTGGGGTGAACAAGTCCCTTGGCTGAGGGCGCTGGGGCTCCCCAATCAGGCCCAGGTGTTGGTAGTCAAGTGGCCAAGGGTCATACCTTGGCCAGTGGTAGGTGCTTGGCCCCCACCTGGGATCATACCTGGGGCCATGCTGGGGAGCCATCCAGGAGGGTAGATCCATCTCGGTGGAATATGGCCCATATTGGCTGGTGGCCACATTCCCGGGCAGCCATTGCCTCCCTGGTGGTGGTGGTGCTGCTGCTGGAGGGTAATAGCTCCCGGTGCTAGTGGGATGCATCCATCTCTCCCCCTGAATCCAGCCGCTGTACATTTGTCGAGCATCCTGTGGTGGGGCAGGCAGTTGAGAGGCAGGCAGTTGAGAGGCAGGCAGTTGAGAGGCAGCCAGTTGAGAGGCAGGCAGTTGAGAGGCAGGCAGTTGAGAGGCAGCCAGTTGAGAGGCAGGCAGTTGAGAGGCAGCCAGTTGAGAGGCAGCCAGTTGAGAGGCAGCCAGTTGAGAGGCAGGCAGTTGAGAGGCAGCCAGTTGAGAGGCAGGCAGTTGAGAGGCAGCCAGTTGAGAGGCAGGCAGTTGAGAGGCAGGCAGTGGTGATGCAGCCAGTTGGGGAGGAGGTGTGGTGGTTGTAGACGCTTCCCAGTGGCTAGTCCCCTCCTCTGTATCCTCCTCACTGGGTGGTGTGGTCGGCTCCTCCACGGGCTCCTGCTGCGATGGAGGCCCATAAGCTGTGTGGAGAATTGAGATTGTGTGATTAGTAAACGTAGCCATGATGGGATTAATGGGATACTAATACATGAAATGCAGAAAGGGAAATATATGTTTTGTGGTTTATCACCCTGAGTGAAACAAGGGTACTCCCACTGCTGGAGGAGGTTTTTGTTCAAAAAGTCTCCCAGCTCAGAGTAAAATTGCTTTGGTGCTATATCCCAGTGGCCTGAAGTTGTACATTGGCACTGTTGCTACATTATCCTATGAGAATTTATTGCGTCTGGACGTAAGCTGTCCATAGGATGGTCTAGCAACATCGCCATTTTAGAGTTCCAGGCCACTGTGATATTGCCGCTGGAGTAGTCAACTATGAGCTGTGCTACATTTTGAATGAAACACCTTTGAGCAGTGGGAATACCCTTGTTTTGCTCGGGGGATGAACCCTGCAATATATTTTTCTTTTCACATGTTAGGTATTACTATCCCTTTAACGGAATAGCAATGGTTAATTTCACCATGATGTAATATTGTAGGCATTGTAAGAGATAGATGTGGATCGATGTTAGTCCTATCCCTCCAACCCACATGGTTAGACAGATATTGCTCTATTTGACAGTCATTTTGACATGTTTGACAGTCATTTCACCACACAGAGGCTCTTCAGCAGAGCCTAAATTGCCCCATTCAGAGATGTAAACCTCATTGGAATGGTGAACAGAGTGTGCTTGCAAACCTGGCACACTTTGTTGACCATCTCAAAGATGTCTCCATCTCTGAATGGGGCAATTTAGGCTCTGCTGAAGAGCCTCCGTGTGTTCTAATGACTGGAATCTCCAGCTGTCAAATAGAGTGATATCTGTCTAACCATGAGGGTTGGCGGGATAGGACTAACATGGATCCACATGTTGGTGAAATTAACAATTGCTATGCTATTACAGTTACATACAAGGAGAAATGGTCATATATGCATGTGGATGTGTACCTTTCATATGGATATGAATATATCCTTTCCAGATATGAAGCCAGAGATCATTTCAGTAGGTGTGATTGCCTTACTGGCTATATATGTGCACCCATCAAAATATACATTGGATTGATATGATGGATATGAGCATACCTCGTATATCCCATCTACGTAGAGTGGGATATACTAGGTATGTGTATTTGGATGGTATCAATGTAAGTTAGTTTCTGATGGATGCACATATCTGGCCAGTAGGGCAATCACAGGCAGTGAGATGATCTCTGGGTTCACATCGTGTTGGGACATATTTTGAGCCATTTGAAAGGTACATATCTGACCATTTTCTTTGTGTGCATATCTTTGTTTGAACAGATGTGCAGTGGGAATCAAGTGTTATTCAACCTTATCTTCTTAGCTGATCCCGTCCAATTCACAATTTTTCATTACTTGACAGGTGACTCTCTGGTTGTCAGGATCATATCCTATGCATTTCATTGTAGGGCATGGGATACCACCCTGGCAATCAGAGATTGATGAACTGGACAGGATCCTGTCCATGTCGTGTGTTCCAGTTGAATCCTGAAGGGCAACAATCACGCCAGTAGTGAGGGATATCTCTGATTGAGGCCTGTTTTTCTTTGAGTATGAGCCCATCCATCCTTCTGAGTGAGGCAACCATACTCAATCCGAGATATCTAACATTCATGGCCTGTTGGTGACCAAGGTACAATGGATGATATTTGGTTCCCATGTGTATCCTGCAAACAGTGTCTGGTGTACCATCCATCCATGGCATCAGCACCCCTGAGGATCCATGTGGGAATCAGATGTGAGATATGTCATTTGAAGTTAGGGTAAATGATTGCAGACACAACACCAAGGCCTACTTTTTCCCCCTTTAATTCTGGGGTATTGTTTGAGGCCTGTGTGTTGCACATACAAGCAGTTATTCTCAGTGCCACTGTGATGTGTGACCTGCTCCATCCTTTTTGTGATTCAGTAAGCGGTGTTGTTGACATGATGGAGTGTACATAATGCTGACTTCTCCAGTGATCTCATTTCCCCATTTCCAGTGTTTTCTATGGAGTGTATACGATGGGACCTTAGCAACTTGATTCATGTTATTGCATATTCTCCATAGGCTAACACTGGTATTGGTGAAATGAGGATGTGTGAGGGTGAATTTCTCTCCACCATGTGTTTGTCACCGCTTAGTGAATGTCCCCTGTGTAGCATGTGATCGTTGGCCTATTGACTTGATTGTTGTCTGGTTAACCCTTTGAGTCCCAGAGGGGTTGCCAAAGCATTGTTGATCGATGCATTGATGATCCCTCTAGCACTCAAGGGGTTAAGTGCTGACATCCCAGCGGGGACATGGGTGACATTGTGTGTGAACAGTGATGACAGTCGACATTTGGAACTGCATGGTTTGTGTACTGTGTGTGATGAGCACAGCGACAGGAGGGTTGAAGTAGGACTTGGACAGGTTTGTTCCAAGTTGGACCTTGATATTTGTCCTTGTGTTGTGTCCTGTTTTTAACCCTCAGGGTGCTGTGTTGGTGCAGTTGTGTGCATGAATGATGGACATGTGTTGAGGTGTGAGTGTGTGTGCAGCTGGTGTTGGTTACTGTAGTGTGTTGTTCTGTAGTGTTGCACTTACCGGTAGTGTGGAGGGTCCTCTCATCCCCAGTGTCAGCTCCTCCAACAACCC
Source organism: Rhinophrynus dorsalis (assembly GCA_037306005.1). Taxonomy (NCBI): domain Eukaryota; kingdom Metazoa; phylum Chordata; class Amphibia; order Anura; family Rhinophrynidae; genus Rhinophrynus; species Rhinophrynus dorsalis. The sequence goes on along the minus strand of CM074727.1, from coordinate 129,837,229 downwards.
CCTCGATCAGGGTTGGGGACATATTCTGGCGCACCATCTCCTCCCAGCCGCAGAAGGTGATAGGGACAGGTGGGCCACCTCCAGTGCCTCGGGCGTGCTTGGCGAGTTCGGAGAGCTTGGTCTTGACCACCCTCCGGCAGTCGCCCCATCGCTTCTTGATGGACTCCACGTCCCGTCTGCATGGAGCCACCGCGTTGACCCGGCTGCAGATCTGGTTCCAGGCTGCTTTCCTCCTCGCTGACAGGCCAGGGACCTTCGCTGTCGGGTGGAGAACACTCTGCCTCTCCAGGACAGCTTCCACAAGAGCCGTGTTCTCCTCCTCTGTATACTTTGGGTCTCTGATCCTGGCCTCATCAGCTCCGGCATGGGATGACTCAGAGCCGGAGTGCCCTGCCTGGTCTGACCCTGACTGTGTGGGGTGCTCCCCAGCAACTACCCCTCGTCCCACTGCAGGTTCTGTCCCTGTCCTGCGTGTTCCTGCTCTTGTGGGCCGGGTCCCCCTCCGCCCTGCGGATCTCCCTCTCCCACCCCTGCTCTGCTGAGGGATCCCCTCCTGATCTTCCTCCTCCTCCACTACTCTCCCCATCCCTCTCTCCTGTCCTCCTCTCCTCGCCATCATTCACCCAGTCACACCCAGGCACTCCCACAGGCCCTCACAGACACACTCGATCCAGTCACTCTCTGTCACACACTTTCACTCCCAGATTCACACTGTCAAAAATAAAAGTAAAATGTGTGAGGTGTTATAAAATAAAAGGACTATGTGTATGTATGTGTATGTGTTTGTATGTGTGTATGTAATATGTGCAAAGGTGTGCTATGTGTCGTATTCTGTGCAATGCTCTCCTCTCTCCAAACTCCAAAACTCCTCTACCTCCAATGAACGCTCCTGTCTCCCTCTCTCTGATCACTATCCTCCGCTCCTGGGTCCTGATATCTGGCTCTGAAGAACTCGATAACAGACAGTGTGTGGCGGTTATTTTTGGGTATATATAGGTGTATTTGAAGTTATTTGATACATTGGGGCTTTGGGATTGGATGTGTGTTTGAATTTGTTTTGGCATCAATCATGGTTGCTTGACAACGGCAGCCGTTATGTTACATGTTGTTTGGAGCTCAGTTATCGTGTGATTTGTCCGCCCGTTGTGCATTAACATGAGCGACAACGGGTTTTGTGTTACGTGTTTTTTGTGTGCCTACGCTCGATAGCTATTCTCGTAGAGTAGCTATTGAATCTGCCGTAACTCCTGTATTATTTGCGAGCGATGTGCCTTTTTCACTTAGCGGCTGGTTTAACGGTTGCCTTTAAATCTAGGCCATATTGTCCAGAAGGAAATATTACTGGTGTTTGGAGTATTTGTAATAATAAGATGGTACATAATAGAATTGAAATATGTGATTAGATATAATTAATGAATTAATTAATATGTTCATTTATATAGAGCCACAAGTGTATACAGTACTTTACAATTTAAGGGTTTAGACAATACACGTTTACAAGTGCTTTGCAAAGTGAACACTAGAAGTGAGGTCCCTGCCCGAAAGCTTACAATCTAATGGGTAATGGGAGACATACAGAGTAAATAAGGGTCAAGTGCTGAATACAGTGCCAGAGTTTTGGTTAGGACAGAGTTTCGTCTTGTTTTTGCTATATGCTGTGTTCTGGCTTTTCTACGAGGGAGAAATCTTATATTCTTTACCAGGATTGTGCCCTCTGTATGTCTATATACTTACTTGGACAAGATTTGTTAGAAAAATAATCAGCTTTTACGGGAAAGATAAAGGAGATATCACTTAGGGGACTCTTGAAGGTGTTACTAAAGAATTGTTTCTGATTATTATGGTATCTTAGAAAATGCTGTGATGAGTGTAGTCTGCACTAGGTTTTTGTATCCTATTATTTTGGTTTTGGTGGAACCTTATTCAGGCAGGGACTCTGCACATCAGGGATCACCACTGATGTGATGGCTATGACTATTGAGTTGACCTAGTGCTCTATTTACCTGTTTGTCTGTCACCCCTGCCCTATAGCATGTGTAGGAAAATTGAGTAAAGTTTCATCTTGCTAGTACATGGCGAGAAGCAAGGTACAGAGATAATACCCATTTGCTCCCACATTGTCCTCTTTGTGTCATACATGTTGTTAAGAATGGGATATTGGTGTAGACAGCTTAGCACATAGGGGATAGACAGATGCAGCACCAGTAAATCAATTCCGGTACCTATTTTCAGCACTATCGTTTAAGTACATCCCTGTACCCCCCATTTAGTTTAACCTATACACTTCTTGGATGCTAACAACATTTCCAGTTCATTGGGAAGCAAAGTGTTGGAAACATCTTTAGCATGCAAGGAGTTAAAGTGTATGCTGTTGCAACTGGACTTTATTTAAACTTCTAGTTTTATGTTTGACCAGATGAGAATCATGGAAGTTGTAGTACCCAGCTGGAGAGCCACATATTATCCATCCTTGGTAAAATGGTACCTCAGTTTGTTAAATACAAAACAGCATTTACTACTTTCATGGACAGAAGTTCCAGACATGTCATGTTCCTTGGAAGGTAAATGGTTAACATAAAGGGACATGCACAAACTGGAGATGACTGGAAACACATGAAAGAACATGACATCATAAACACAGAGCTTGATCCTAACAGGTCCCTCCACCACCACCCAGCAGCAGGCCACATTCTTTTGTTGCCATGGCAACTCACAAAGGCCTTTGATTACCTTGTGGGACTTGGAGTAGGTTGCTATGGATATATGGTACTAGGCCTCAACCCCATCTGTAGTACATAAGAGCATCCAGTCTTCTGGACAATAGGGTCAAATTCTTGTTTTTGCTAGATGCCATGTTCTGACTTTTCTAGGAGGGAGAAGTCTTAGACTCTCTCCCATTTTTATTAGAGGAAGAAAATGGTTAAGAAACAGGGGAAGGAACATAGTAAATTGATGAACGCATGCTTGCATGCACATACACACAGAGTATACACACATAAACACACAAACCACACCCACATCCACAGATACACACACAAACACATTCATACACACGCACGCACACAAACACACAGACAAGTGCATTCATACATATACATACAAATGCATGCACACATACACACACATATGCTCACAGACACTCAAATAATTACACACACACACACACACACACACAAATGAAAGCAATGTGTTGCATACCTGTTTAGCACTCAAAAGGTTACGTTAAGGTGACAAGATTTTTAAAATGAAATATGGGGACATTTTTTTCCCCCACACCCTGTCCACCTCCACACACTGCCCACACTCGGGCTGACTCCACACCCTGTCCACACCTTATCCACCTCCACACCCTGTCCACACTCGGACTACCTCCACACCCTGTCCACCCTCACCACACCCTGCTCACAGTCTCCACCATTGCCCATCATTTCCTCCTCCACACACTGCCCACCTCAGCACTGTCCATCCCTACATTACCCACACTGTCCAACTTCACATTGTACACCTCCACTCCACCCTCCTACACAAACTTTCCACCCCATCCTCCTCCACACACTGCCCACCCTGTCCTCCTCCACACACTACCCACTTCCACACTGCTCACCTCAGCACTGTCCAACCCACATTGGCCACCTTGTCCAACTTCACATTGTACACCTCCACACTGCCCTTCTCCTTAAATTGTCCACCCTGTTCTCCTCCACACACTGCCCACCCTGTTCCTCCTCCACGCACTGCCCACCCTGTCCTCTTCCACACAGTCTTGCATGCTCTGCTTGCGCCCTACCTTAGTTAATCACCCTGCGTCCCTGCGACCCATGATTAAATCCTTGCACATCAGGGACGTGCACAGACATTCTGGGGGGCAGGGGCTCAAATGAAAAAAGGGCACTTCTCATAATTATTTATTAAAAATATATATTTAAAAAAAGGGCACGAGGGCACTTTGGACAAAACGGGCAGGTGCTCAAGCCCCCCTTGGTGTCTATGTGTGCACGTGCCTGTTGCACATGATACACGTGCTCAGTATTCAATTAGCTTCACTTCAATGAGTCTAATAGACTCAATGAAGAGAAGCAGAATGTCAGTGCCAGGCACTGAGATCCAGGGACGTTTCTGGGGACAGATTCTCTCTGCGGACAGTCAGCTGAATCCGCTGACTGTCCCCGGAAACTGGGGACGTCTGGTCACCCTAGGTTAAGTGGCCTTGCATGATATTTTTGTTTATCAGTCAATTGAATAGTTTTAGAGATTTTTGACTAAGTAGTTAGAGGGTGAACCTTCAGCAGAGCTGAGTTCTCTAATCTGTGTAGCACACCCGCCATAAGTATAAGTAATTACTCACCTCTCCTGTGAATTAACTCCTTCCTCCCTATTCACAGCTGCCAACAAAGGAGTGTAAAATATTAATGGGAAGGAATAATCACGCAGGTCATGTCAAGATGGATACTCCCATCAAGGTGAGGATTTGAACAGAAGATCATTCCTCTTTATACATGAACCCCAGACAGTTACAGTATAGCTGACCCACTGTGAATGGACCAGCCACAACGTCAGTCATAATGGGATTGGCTTGCATGGAAATTATATATAAGGTGAGGTCTTCAGATGAGGTTTTCTCTAGTGAGACCCCACAGGAGTCAGAGGAAATACTGTGAGTGTCCACTTGATGTCAAATGTGATATGAACTAAAGGCTGGGTTCTTCACAGGAAGGATCCCAGCTGAGTTGAACATCTTCTGCTGTATGTATTTAGACCAGACTCAAAGTATTTGGGTTTGCTGTACCTCTCTGTTTGCTGGTCTGTTTGGCAAACCCTGTTGGTGTATTGTGGATCTATTGAGGCACTGTTATTTTAAAGGGTTAGTAATGCCCCAATAACATTTTTTATAGTTTTGTAGATGTTAAAAAATGAAACTATGCTACAAATCCTATGTCTCAAACCGCAATGGTTTGAGATATATTCGATTTCAAAGTTCCCTCTCCCTCCCCTTCTCCTGATGTCGGCGCTGTGCTACAGCAGGAGATCCCAGTCTGGGGACCAGCTGCAGGCTCTGCATCAGAGCCGAAATTGCTTTAAAACAAATGACTTCATTGGAACGGTCTACAAAGTGTGCCTGGTTTGCAAGCACACTTTGTAGACCGTTCCAATAAAGGAATTATTTTTAAATAACGTGATTTCGGCTCTGCTGAAGAGCCTCCTCAAGTCTCATGACTCGAATCTCCTGCTGTCAGCTTTACAGCTCACATCAGGAGAAGCGGAGGTAGGGGGAACTTTGAAAGCGAATATCTCTCACACCATAGCGGTTTGAAAGATAGGATTTGTAGCATATAGTTTAATTTTTTAACCTCTACAAAACTAAAACCATTTTGTTATTATGGGACATTGCTCTCCCTTTAAGGCCTCACTGTACATACGTATTGATACCTGACAGTTTTTAAAAAATCCTCAAGTTCATTCGGGGTGCTCTGCATTCCAAAGTGGTAGAGCTTAATCGTGACTGGATTTCCCATTATGAAATGTAGCCAGCTGCCTAAAGCTCCACATTTTGAGGGACACATCTTTCTGAATTGTGGGTGTGGCCAGAACAATCCCAGTGCTCCATGCACTTGACATCTGCTGTCTATGTACGATAGCTTGTTTATTTACCAGTTTAAATAATTGTTTGCTGGCCATTACATAATATTTTCAGTGTCTGAGGGGTACTTCTCTGACACTCAAAAGGTTAATACATTGGATGATAGAGAGAAAGAGATCTAACACACTGAAATGTGGCCAAAGGTTAAAAGATTGCAGATAACTAAGTTAACCTTTTAACGACCGGCCGCACAGGCATGCAGCGGTCACTAAAGGACCACGGAGCCTTTTTTTTTTTTTTTGATTTGGATTCCAGAGTCCCCGAACGGTGTGCAGCTTAGGGGGGAGCCTGGAATTCCATGACAGTCATAGTACGTCATGGGTCGTTAACTCAGATCTACCCATGACGTACTATGACTGTCAAGGGTCGTTAATCGGTTAAAGCTGTGTAGTTCTGGAGTAACCCACCAGCACTTTAGAGGACAAATAAACATTACCCAAATTTCCATTGATTTAAATGGGGCTTTTACCTCCTTGAGTGCCAGAGATCTCTGATGTAATGTATAGCAATGCACTGCAGACAATTCTAGCATTCAAGTGGTTAATAGCTCCATTTCAATCAATGGAAATTTTCATTTTTCCCCCATGGTGCAGTTGGTTTGCACCAGAATTGCTTGTCTGTAGCTTATTGAATTGTACCTTAACCCTTTAATAGCCAGTGATGTGCCAGGACAATCACAGATTTTGGTTCTTTAATGTGCAGTGACGGTCTTGGCATGTCATGAGTTAAAGATGAACTATCAACATCATTACATTGCCCCCCAATCCATTACTAATATAGCGATAGGTAAAGCCATACTGAATGCTCTGTGTGCCTGCACCGTTACCACCTTCCGCTACTTTACAGTAACCAACGAATATCATCACCAATCAGGGCAGTGAACGGGACAGACAGTACAGACTCAGAGGTACATTTCCTCTAAGATGTCTGTGCTTTTGTCCACTGGTGGCTGCAGAAGAAGATGAATGTCTTCAATAACATGGACTCATTCAGCATAATAGAAGTATGGCTTTACTCAGGGCCGGCCCTTACATGGGTCCCGGTGGGTCCATGGACCCAGGCAGCACTTTGACAGGGGAGGCAATTTGCCGCCCAAAGGCCCGGAAACCTCATCCTGAACTTTACTCACTTGCTCCCCTAGACCTTTCCCCTTAAATCTTATGTCGCATACTTACTCTCTTTTAGAATTATGAGGCCGGGGGCCTGGGGGAAACCTCATCGGTGCTCAGCCTGCTGCCAAGTTGCCATGATTAATGATGTTGCTGTGTCTGCAGCTCAGTCTAGACCCTGCCTGGCTGTATAACTGCATTGTGTCATGCGCAGCACTTTCGGCTGTTCTCCTGGCACATTGAGCATGGGGTAAAGTGGAGGGTTAGGCACACTGACTGGTCATGCAACGGCGCCGGTGGGGCTATACTATAAAACAGTAGAGGGCGCCCCCCCCACCTCTTTTGGGTGGCGACTTCTTCTTCTTGTGGCAGCAAGTTCACAGTGGCAGCAAGGCTTGGGGGCAGACGGCCGCGCGTACACAGTAAGGGCCCAGGCGGCCACCAGGTCTACTATACCCATTGAAAGTGGTGCACTACCTATTGGGTGTTGTGGAGTGCCAGGTGATAGAAAATAGAGAATCCTATATCAGCACCAGTCCCTGTTCCCCAACTCAATAGAAAGGTAAAAATAAGATAAAACATACACCTTTATTGAAAATAATTAAAAAAATAAAGCCCATCTTACGCTTGTGTAAGAGTCTGTGAGTAACCCTCCAACAGTCTGTGAGAACTCACCAAGAAAGGTCTTTAATTCTGAGGAAAGAATCTCGAAGAAGAGCTGAGTGAAACTCTGATGTCACCAATTATAATGGATGTGGGCGTGTTTTAGTGGGCTTTATTTTTGGAGTGGGGTGGAGCAGCATTTCCTCCTTGGACCGAGGCAGCACAATGTTTTGGGCCAGCACTGGCTTTACCTATTGCTATATTAGTAATGGATTAGGGGGCAATGTTATGATGTTGATAGGTCCTCTTTAAATGATCACAGCACGCCTGAAGATGCTCTGTGAGCATGCTGGGAGATTAAACTGACTGCTCCAAGACTGGAGCAGTTAGTCTCAGCCTTTCCATCGGCAAGCAGGTACATGTGATCATTCACATGTGCCGGTTCAGCCAATGAACTGGCTCTGGTCATCTTGTGTAACCCCCCCCCCCCCCGGTATTTAAGGCGTTGTGTGTTATCTGTGCTGGGTAAAAGTAGATAGGGGTGGGGGAGGGGTAACATGAGGGGGGGCATGGCTATGTGTATGGCTAAGAGCCCCTTGATCACCTTGCCTAGGGTAGTCTGAGATTTAACCCTTTGAGTGCCAGAGGTGAACACAACACACTGCAGAGCAATGCTTTGCGCACCCCTCTGGCATGCAAAGGGTTAGCCCTGTGAATGCTAGAGAGATCCAAAACATTACAACTCATCTCAGTAGTGAGTATAATTTTATTATTTAGTAACCCCTTAACGACCGGCCGAGGGTTGCACTGCAGGCAGTTAAGGACAACAAAGCATCCCCCCCGATACGAATTCAGTGGCCACGTGGGGACCCTCGAATTCCATGACCATCACTTGTCCTTAATGCAAGTTTACTCATGATGGTCATGGTACATCATGGGTCCTTAAGGGGTTAAAATTAGAATAATAAGTTCTACAAAGATACTGGTTTTGAAGAACAATGAATGCGAGACGGGCATGAATGGGTATAAATACAATACCTGTGGAAAGCCCCATTCCTTTTATAAGCCAGGAGTACAATTCTGCCTTTCAATACAGTGTCCTGTATGACATATGTAGAAGAAAACATGAAAGCTGCTCTGTCTTGGGACAAAGTCCCACCAGAAAAAAGATTTAAACCCTTAACGACCCCTTTCTATCCAGGACCATCATTAGCAGAATCGCGTTAAGGACCCATGATGGTCCTGGACTGTCAAGGGATTCTGGGCTGTCCGCCTGGCTGCATGCCGTTCGGGGAGCCCGGAAGCAGATGTGGCAAAAAAAAAAAGATGGTCTGTGGTCCTTAAGTTATGGCCACATGCGCGATCGGCCATCCTTAAGGGGTTAAACTCTTTGGAAGCTAGAGACATTTCTATTGCATTGTAATGTAATGAATTTGAGATGTCTCTAGCATCCAATGGGGTAATGAGGCTGGAAACCATAATTATGAAGCTGTATATATTGCATTTTTTTAAATTTGATTATTTTTTTAGCTAGGTGGCGCTATTCCTATTATTGTCTGTGAAAAGCGGAGTTTCGCATACACAAGTTTGACATAGAATAATCTAGCAACAGCGTCATCTGGCAACAAAACATCTTGAACTTGTGGTTTTACCAAAATGCCAGGTTAAATCTCTAACAACTAAAAATGTAATTTTTTAAATCGGGATTTTAACCTCTTGATGCTAGTCACATCTCCATCAATTCATTGGAGAGATCTCTAGCATTCAGGGGGTTAAAAGCCCAATGGGAATTTGAGAAATTGTATTTGTCCCCTATGTAGGGTGACCACGGGTCCCGGAACGTCCGGGACTGTCCCTTATTTCAGGGCTATGTCCCGCGTCCCGGGTCCCCTTCAACCGGGACAATGAAGTGTCCCGGAATGAAGGCAAGCCGCCCTGGATGTCAGCCTGCAAGCGGTGTGTCACATCATGGACGCCGCTCGCGGCGTCCATGATATGACACACCGCTTGCAGGCTGACATCCAGGGCGGCAATGCAGCTTACCTGGAGGCAAGCGCTCTAGTAATACAGAGCGCTGGGAGATGACATCACTCCCAGCGCTCTGCATTACTGGCCATACCGCGCGGGAGCTTCAGCTCTGTGCCGGAGGAGGCACAGAGCACATTCTACGCCGCTAGACCACCAGGGACTTAAGGTATGACGGGGCAACTAGGGTGACCACGTCCCGGAATGGCAGAAGGGAAATGTGGTCACCCTACCCCTATGGTGCAGTTGATTTGCCCCAGTTTTCTTTTGTGCACGTCTCCATTAGTTACATTACTAGAAATTTAGCCTTTTATGGTTTTTGTGTGAAAGTATTTTATACCAGGAAAAACATAATGAGATATTGTCTCGTTTTGAAGCATGTCCTGGCTCATTTTATTTACCTCAGAAAAGGTGACCTTGCTGGGACTAGAACCTGTGACCTTGTGGTTTAAACAGATTCTGTAGCTGGTGCATTAACCAAGTGAACCATTATCTGTTATGATCTGCTGTAAATAATGTTTTTCTAGAACATAATCAAATGCATGCACTAGAAGTGCTTGCAGAACACGACTAATAGACTGCCATAATAAAAATAATAATAATAAAAAAAAAAATATATTGGATTATTTACTAAACACATTGTCCTATGGCTGCCGGAGAACTTAAAGGGATAGTAATGTTTCATAATAAAAGCAGCTCCAGTTAATCTTCATAGTATTTGGGCCATGGAGAGTGTCATTTCAATACTGTCAGAGTTGTAGTTCAAGAGTAATTGAATGATAAAGTATCCCCCTCCCACCCCTTTTACTGATATAACACTGCTCAGCTCAGAGCAGCAGGGTGGAGTCCAAGTGGATTGCACAGAGGGACAATCTTCAAATAGCATAAGGGAAAAACCTGGAAAACCTGTCAATGGGGGCAGGGCTTTCATTTTTCTCACAGTAAGAAGATTGTCCCTTGCTGTGCACTCTCTGGTTTGTAGACCCGATTCCACATCTGAGGGGAGGTAGCTTACACTAGGTAAAAGGGGAGGGAGGTAGAAACTTTATCATTCAATTAATCTTGAACTACAACTCTCTCAGTATTTAAATAACACTCTCCATGGCCCAAATACTATGAAGATTAGCTGGAGCTGTTGTTTTTCTGAAACATTACTATCCCTTTAAAGATGAACTGTTACTTTGTAGGTGATTTTGAAAGAGCTTCTATTATGTTATCTGTAGCTTTATTTGTCTTTAGTGCCAGGAACTGCCACACTGTTGCCCATCCCAACTGCCACTTCGTATCAGGAAGTACTATCTCATCTGCACAAAGTGACAAAAAAATGAAGCTAAGTATCTTATAAACTATTACTTGAAATACAAAAAAAAATGGAGATGTTTTTGAAAGCTTAAAATCATGTTTTTAAAGGGCTATTAGCAACAAAAATGAAATGTACGCAAATGCATTAACCCTTTGATTGGCAGAGAGGTACGCAATGCATTGCATTGCAATGCGTTACGCATCTCTCTGGCACTCAAAAGGGTTAAAATATTATGTAATCATAGCCAGCATATTTTCTGATATTTTTTGTTTTTAGTGACAAAGTTCTAAAATATTTCAGAATAAAAGATAAAGTTGTCCACTTTCGACCAATTTTCTTTAGGCCTTTTAAACAACTGATAATACCGTAAGCAGTGATAATTGCTTTGAGATTAGAACTCACCCAGGTCAGTTCACTGAAACTCTTATCTTTTATTTATGTATTACACAGCTGCCTCTGGATGAATAGAGAGAGACCGAGAACAACAGATATCACTCCACATTCAGGGGTAGATTTAACCCCTTAATGACCGTCCAATTGTGAGGCGATGCGACTTAATGACCGAGGAGCATTTTTTTTTTTTTTTTCTTTTTCCTGTTCCGGACTCCCCGAACAGCGTGTAGCCGTGGGGGGAGCCTGGAACTCCATGACGGTCATAGTATGTCATGGGTCGTTCAGTCAGATCGACCCATGATGTACTATGACCGTCAAGGGTCGTTAAGGGGTTAAAGGCAGCCATTAGTAAAAAAAAGCACTAACAGGTGAGTCAAGTTTCATGTAGCAATTTAAAGATCTGTCTAAAGAACAGCTAACGGCAGTTTGATAATCTTTACGGTCGATACACTTACTTGAATTGAGACGCATGGAACAAGATTCCCCAGACCCATTCAAAGGCTTTGCGGCACTGTTAACGGCTGAAAAATAGATACACTTAATGGACAAAACTTAAGACCCGCTTCCCTTAGCCGTTAGACACTTAACAGGCAAAAAAAAACAACCGTTACATAGCAAAACACACAAAATGCTTACCACACAAGCATGTAAATTAATCCGTGCAATGCCAAAATAACACAAAAACATGGACAGACAACACAAATCAATGGCACGCACAATAACAAGCAACAACACAGGGACAAGGACCTACAAGACAACAATGGGGGTTATCACACGACACGGACACCTGCAAATACATAACAAGCTCACCTGTGCAACATCCCCACACGATGCACACGCAACTGGCAGAGCTATACCAAGCACAACACACCACACATTATAACACACACACATACCTGTAAACACTTACCTGGACAATAAACAACTTCCCATTGGTCAGCACTCACCTCATCACCACACCTACACAACGCCCTATCAAGTACCTAAAGGGACAACTCACCACACTCACTTGTGGCTTGTTTTCCATTCAGGGAGGGAGAAATAGAGAGAGATAGAGAGCGCAATCAGTATGTTAGGTTACATATTGTTGCGAAGACTGCGGTGAAGGTGTGCAAGGGAGAGAGCTAGGGAACACCAGCAACCCCCAGGCACACCTGATCAACAGCCTTCACATGTTGCAAGTGAGGAGGTTCTGGCTCAGCAGCCACACTGGAGTCCATCCCCACCTGGAGGACAGCACCTGCCTGCAGATGCACAGCTGCAGCAACAGGATTCTCCACAGCAACAGGATGCTCTACAGCAGCAGAGGATATATAGAGGATCACCAAGGCCCAGGGTATACTGGCCAAGGGTCACTATCTTTGGAATGACCGATGACAAGGTGATTGATCGCTACAGGTTGAGTCCTGACAGTATCATTGCCTTGTATGAGGTCATCAAGGATCAGGTGGATCCCATTACAGGGATTGATTGACAGCAACTAACTTGATTTGCCATTATCATAGCCAGAGCAACCATGTTAGCCTTGTAGTGAAAGAGTGTTATCCAGTGCAATGCATTGGGTAACACTCTGTCACATCAGGGGTTAAAGGGCCATTGGAATCAATATGGGACCTGTACTGTGCTAGAGATGAGAAGAGCAGCAGAGGGGTGGCTGTACAGCGGTATTGTTACACAACGTACAGGTCATGAAACGTAGATCAGATCTCCATGCACACCATGCTGACCTGTGAGTGTTCAGAGATATGTGCCCCTGACATGAATACACACATCAACATTACTTCCATGGAGCTCTCAGAACATACTTATTGATGTGTCTATTCATGTCAGAGGCACATATCCATAGGGATATTTCCTTAGTTCTCCACATAATGGGTTACAGACGAGTACACAACACATTACAAAGCAATAGTTTGTGTATTCACCTGTAACTAAAAAGATTGAGGGGATTATAAATTCGAAATTGTTGTTGCTTGATGATCAGTTCTAGTCTGCTGCTCCAAATCCTGTCCTCTTGTCCCACAGGCATCCATAGCATGATCCATCCTTGAACTGAAGATCTTCCATGTGACTGGATTGATGTCTTGACAACACCTTTATGAAGCTCATCCCTTGCTGTTTCAAGTGATGTTGTTGGTGATGCAATGTTTGACCTGAGGTTCACAGCAACCTTTACTGGAACATTCTCATATAGACACAGAAAACACAAATTCATGTGTGTACTAATCTTTATAGTTAGGATGCTCATCTACAGAGTTGTCAAACCTTGTGGACAACACATGAGCAGGACAGTAGTGTTACTAAAGTAGTAATATTTAGTTTCAATGTACATTTAGTGTTCTCATAAAAGTGTTTAATGCATATACTCAATATACCCAGAAAACACATGTACGTCCTAATGTACTTTTGAGACACAATAAAGAAGAACCATCACTATTCAATCTGTGTCTGTATAGTATCCCCCATACATGGGAAGGCATGACCCACATCACAGGAATCCACTATTTGTTTGCCCGTGAGTGGACTCTGTGATGTATTCATGCAAACAGATGATGGCAGTGATACACTAATGTGTTTTGGGAGTGATAAAGAGGTGATACAGGGGACATACTCCCATAGTGATTTCATGTCCACAGTTTATATGTTGCTCAGTGTAATCAATGTTCTGAGATTGCTTCACTTTGACATATCTCAGTACATGGGCTACATCAATGAACAACCAGACTAAGTGGACAAGTGTGATCACTGGTGAAGTGTGTGACAACCTTAGGAAAACAACAACTCAACTTACTGGAGAACCCAATGCTCACCCCAGGATTTCAATGTGTGTGCTACACATTAAAATCCTAGGGTAAACATTGGGTTCCCCAGTAAGTTAGCTGTGATTCACACTGTTATTGTGCAACTGACTCACTGGAGAACAGAATGCTCACCCTAGGATCACAATGTGTAGCAGATACATTGAGATCCTAGGGTGAACATCGGGTTCCCCAGTAACTCAGTTGCACAATAAGAGTTTGACTCCAAAACTATATTGATGCATGTTCCATCTATCCTGCTTGTTATTTCACTGCTAAGTCACATAGATGTTTGTTTGGTTATCCCCTTAAACACAACAATTGATGCAGACAAATGTTCAGTGTTGCACCATTTGTTGTGCTAAGAGGTATGTTTTGTTGTTCAAATTCAACACACAACATCGCCATATAACACTGTTGTGTCATATGGCTCCAGGGATGTATTGCCAGTTGAATTTGTACAACGGTGTGTGTGTGTGTGAACCCATGTTATAACATCCCACAAACATTTTACCTAGGCAGAAGTTGTGTTCACTGCATTGCTTGGCAATGCATTGGAGACAACTCTGCCACACAATCTATAACCAAATACAAAGCAGATCAGACAGGATTCAAAAGCACAATGTTCCTTTATTCAGGGGAATGGAACATGTTGGGCATATTATTTTATTTTTTTTGACTGTGTGCCAGAAGTGGATGATCTCTTGGTCATCCTTTGCCCCTTAGGTGTGGCTTCAGGGGTCACATTGGAGGGGGTGGTGGGTGCAGTGGACCCCTCTGTGGAACGCAGGTTCTCCCTCTCTAACCATAAGTTCTTCCTGCGGTTCTGCTCTCTGAACTCCACCAGCACCTGTGCAAACATGTCCATCACCCCCGTGTGGAGCTGATGGAGTTGATTGTTGATCCTCGTGACCTCCGACTCCAGGGCATGGATCCTTGCCTCAATCCTGTTTGTGTTTCTCTGGGATTCCCTACAGCTCCTGGTGATGTTTTCATTGGTACAGTGGCTTGACCAGAGTAGTCTCCTTTGCAGGGCCATGCACTCTGCCTCCATACCCGTGGGGCATTCACTGCTGGAGATGGTTGTGCCCAGCGACTCTGCTGCTGCTGTGTCCTCCTCAACTGGTACTGTGTGTGCTGCATATGGGTATATGCCCACAACATCAATGGACTCACTGATGCCCACTGATGGCTGTGCTGGTGGAGGTGGTGGAGTACACAGGTCCCTCGGTATAGGGTGCTGTGGCTCCCCAAGCAGGCCCAGGTGTTGGTAGTCGTGTGGCCAAGGGTCATACCTTGGCCACTAGTATGTGCTTGGCCCCCACCTGGGATAATACCTGGGCCATGCTGGGGAGCCATCCAGGAGGGTAGGTCAATCTGTGACGAGTAAGGCCTGTATTGGGTGGTGGCCATATTCCCGGGAAGCCATTGCCTCCCTGGTGGTGGTGGTGCTGCTGCTGCTGGAGGGTAATAGCTCCTGGAGGTGGTAGGATGCATCCACCTCTCCTCCTGTTGCATCCAGTCACTGTAATATAGTGGAGCAGCCAGATGTGGTGCAGCCAGAGGTGGGGCAGCCAGTTGAGGAGGAGGTGTGGATGTTGGGTACTGTGCCCACTGGCTGGTCCCCTCCTCTGTATAATCCTCACTGGGTGGTGAGGTGGCCTCCTCCAGGGGTTCCTGCTGTGCTGGAGGCACATAAGCTGTGTGGAGAATTGAGATTGTGTGATCAGTAAACATAGCCATGATGGTGTCAAATTGATATTAATACTTGAAACGTGGAAAGGGAAATATATGTTGTAGGGTTTATCCCCCTGAGTGAAACAACGGTACTCCCACTACTGAAGGGTGTTTTATTCAACATGTAGCATAGCTCAGAGTTGAATTCCTTTCCTGCTACATCCCAGTGGCCTGAAATTGTACATTGGCGCTGCTGTTACATCATCCTATGTGGATTTATGGTCCCTGTACCAAAGCTGTCCAGAGGATGGTCTAGCAACATCGGCACTGTACAGTTTCAGGCCACTGTGATATTGCCCCTGAAACATTCAACTTTGAGCTGTTATACTTTGGAATAAAACACCTTTCAGCAGTGGCAATACCTTTGCTTTACTCGGGGGGATAAATCCTATAACATATATTTTTCCTTTCACAGTTATTCTCAGTGGCACTGTGATTTGTGACCTGCTCCATCCATTTTGTGATTCAGTAAGCGGTTTAGACCTGATGAACTGAATATGATGCTGACTTCTCCAGTGATCTCATTTCCCCATTTGCAATGTTTTCTATGGAGTCTATACAATGGGACCTTTGCAACTTGATTCATGTTATTGAATAGTCTCCATAGACTAACACTGTAATTGGTAAAGTGAGGGTATGTAAGTGTAAAATTCTCTACATCAGCTCTTTTTCACCGCTTAGTGAATGTCCCCTGTGTGTCATGTAATAGTTAGCCTATCGACTTGTGTTAGTTGTCTGGTTAACCCTTTGAGGACCAGAGGGGTTGCCAAAGCATTGTTGATCGATGCATTGATAATCCCTCTAGCACTCATGGGGTTATGTGCTGGGTTCCCTGTGGGTACATGGGTGACATTGTGTTGGAGCAGTTCTGATGTTTAACATACCACACTTTTCTGAGCATGGTTTGTGTGTATTGTGTGTGATCAGCACAGCAACATGAGGGTTAACCAGGGAGTTGGACAGCTTTGGGCCTTGTTGAACCTTGACATTTGTCCTTGTCTTGCATCCTGTTTTAACCCTCAGGGTGCTGTGTTGGTGCAGTTGTGTGGATGAATGATGGACAAATGTTGGGATGTGACTGTGTTTGTTTGTGATGGGTGTGTGGTTTGAGGTGGTGTGTGGTTATGGGATGATGCACTTACCAGTAGTGTGGAGGTTCCTCTCATCCCCAGTGTCTGATCCTCCGGGGACCCCCTCAATAAGCATAGATGACAGGGTCTGCCGCAGCCTCTCCTCACATCCGATGAAGGTGATGGGGACAGGTGGACCACCTCCAGTGCCTCGGGCGTGCAGGGAGGCATCCCCCATCTTCTTCTTAACCTGCCTTTTGCAGTGCCCCATCTCTTTTTGATTGAGTCCACATCCCTTCTGCAGGTGGCCACTGCATTAACCTGGCTGCAGATTTGGTTCCAGGCAGCCTTCCTCCTCGCAGCCAGGCCAGGGACCCTCTCCCTTGGAAAGAGGATACTCTCCCTCTCCAGCACAGCCTCCACGAGGGCCATGTTCTCCTCCTCTGTATATCGGGGATTCCTGATCCTGTCCCCCTCAGCTCCAGCATGCGAGGAGTCAGAACCAGAGTGTCCTGCCTGCTCTGCCCCTGCCTGTGTGTGGTGGTCCCCAGGAACTACCCCTCGTCCCACTACAGGTTCTGTCCCTGTCCTTCGTGTGCCTGCTCTTCTGGGCCTGGTCCCCCTCTGCCCTGCGGATCTCCCTCTCCCACCCCTACTCTCAACAGGGATGTCCTGCTCTCCTTCCTCCTCCACCACTACTCTCCCCATCCCTCTCTCCTGTCCTCCTCTCCTCGCTATCATTCACCCACTCACACCCAAGCACTTCCACAGGCCCTCACAGACACACTCGATCCCACTTTCACTCACAGATTCACACTGTCAAACAAAAGCTTAAAAAATGTGTAAGGTGTATAAAAAAAAAAAAAAAAAAAGACTTTGTATGTATGCGTATGTGTTTGTGTTTGTATGGGTGTATGTAATATGTACAAAAGTGTGATACGTGTATATTTAGTGCAATGCTCTTCTCTCTCCAAACTCCAAAAACACCTTCTACCTCCAATGTAAGCTCCACTCTCCCTCTCTCTAAACTCTATCCTCCACTCCTGGGTCCTGTGATCTAGCTCACCAAAACTCGAAACACAGGCAAGGTGTGACCATTATTTTGGGGTATATATAGGTGTATTTGAACATTTTTGCTACTTTGGGGCCTTGGGATTGGCTGTAGGTTTGAATTTTGTTTGTGCATCTATCAGGGTTGCTAGCCAATGCCAGCCGTAATGTTACATTTTGACTTAAGTTGTGTTTTAACATGTGTTTGGGACGCACAGTGATGCACAATCAGGTGCAACGCTGGTTTTTGTGTTACGTGTTTTTGTTGTGCCTACGCTCGATAGCTATTCTTGTACTCTTACCTTTAAATCTGCCGTAAATCATGTGTTATTTGTGGCCGATGTGCCTTTTTTACTTAGCGGATGGTTTAACGGCTGCCTTTAAATCGAGCCCTCAGTCAGACAAGGAATAGACGAGCATATATTGGTGCAATAGCAGCAGCTGCTGTGCAGTCTTACTGGGAAACTAACTGCATAATGCAGATGTGTTGAAGCTAACAGGCCTGTTGTGTAAAAGTCACCATGTCCACCAAAAGTGCTAGGGGTAAGGGGAAAGGACTAGGAGAAGTGCATGAATGTGTTGGCGGTAGTTGTTGGTGGTAGTAAAGACATATTATAAAAAAAGACTGGAACCATGGTTGCTGGAATTGTACAATAAATGCTGATGATCCTTGTGAGCATGCTGTTTGTAAAAGGGATAAGAAAAGTTCCATCAGCAGTAGTACTAAGCCTTTTTAACAGAAAATATGATTACGAGACTCACTCTAATATTTTTATCATAGAGGATTTAGGAGCCGGGTGCAGAGAACCGGAGCAAGCTCCCTCTGTGGCAGTTTAATGCTGCATTAACCCTTTCAGTGCCCTCCTCCTCAGACGTGTGTTTTATTAAATGTTTCTTTATTAAACCGTGTCCTACTACCACACACCTCCCAATAATTCAATTGGCCAAAGAGGGACACCTGTTTTAGATTGTGTTTCTGGGGTGTGGCCAGTGGGCGGGGCATTACCAAGAATTGTTAGGTTATTTCTTGACCTATTGACATCTCTTTGTGTAACTGATAAATGATTTAGAGCAAGACCAATGTATTTTATTTACAAAGACTAATTTAAAAACACACATACTGAAGATACTGAACACGTTTATGTGAGTTTTATTGCTGTGGAGCAATGTAATACACACTATTCATCCTGTTCTAAAAAGAGGGACAAAAGGGTAGAAAAGAGGGACAGAGGGATTGGGTCTCAAAGAGGGACACTTGGGAGGTATGCTACCAGAATGAGCTGTAACAAACTTTCTCAGCGAGCTGGGTGCAGAGAACCGGTGCGGCAGTAGACAGGGTTCTCACACCGCTCAGCAGTTTAATGTTGCATTAACTCCTTCAGTGCCCTCCTCCACTTAGACAACCAACATTCTTTGTTCTGTACTTTCTCCTGCATCCATGCATCAAACTCCAAGGTATTTCGGTGGAGTAAAAGAAGATGCATAGTGTGGGACTGTATTTTACATTCTGCCTCTCCTTTCACTCCACCAAAATACCTTGGAGTTTGATGTGTGGTGCATTAACAAGGAGACAAATGCAGTAGAAAGTACATGGGGACTGCTGGTTATCTAAGTGGAGGAGGGCACTGAAGTGGTTAATGTTGCATGAAACTGCTGAGCTGTGTGAGAACCCTGTGTACTGCCGCACCGGTTCTCTGCACCCATATCGCTTAGAAAGTGTGTTACAGCTCATTCCGGTAGTAGGACACGGTTTAATAAAGAAACATTTATTAAAACATACTTCTGAGGAGGAGAGCACTGAAGGGGTTAATGCAGTATTAAACTGCCACACAGGGAGCCCAGCACCTGGTCTCGGAATCCGACTCCCTGTGTGGATACGATATTCTGGCACGCGATATCAGAATGTCGCTATTTTCATGCAGACGACATTCTGATATTGCTGTTTTCAATGCAACAACATTTTAAATGTGCCATTGTGTTGCACACCCAATACAGGGCAACATTTTCAAAGCAGATTGTTTTTCGTAAGTTGATCATTTTATGGAATTGAGAACAATTGTACTGAATTCCCTAAAATTCCCATGGGGAGAAAACTGAAGCAGTTCCCATCTCTGCTTCTATGAATACTGTCCAAATGAACCTTTTTTTGCAAGTGACACTCAATGGGATATAGTTCTGTATAAGCTAGCTTTTTATTTTAGTAGAACTACGGTGGCATCTCAACCCGTGCTAATGTTACCCTCCCCATATGTGTTGGGGTGTGGGCATCACAACAGGATCCCCACACCACGATGTGTTTAATGATGCAATGCTGATGGAGATCCACACTGTTTTTTGGGATGAAAGTGCAACAGAGGATTCCCCAACCACTAGGCTATCAGTGTGTTGGGTGGAAGAGATTAATTTAAATACCCTAATACAATGGTCAGCTGATAATGATGGAAATTGTAGTTCAAGAAAAACTGGAGACCAACCCCTCTAAGAAAGCTCCCTATGCAACCCTGCATAATGAATCTTCCACACAATAAGTGTCTATAACTTTTCTTTTTCTTCGACTCTAGACTGTAATTTCTAATGGGTGGGTCTCCATAATTTAACTATACAGAGGGTATATTACTTTAAACATTGTAATATAGTTGATGAGGCTGGAAAAAGACATGCGTCCATCAAGTTCAGCCCATGCCAAGTCACCCCTGTTCATCCAGAGGGAGGAAAAAAAAAACATTGACGTCATTTCCAATTAAGCCCCAAGTAGGTAAATAAATTCCTTCCTGAATCCAAATGGCAGTCAGATATTTCCCTGGATCAACATCCTGTCTGCTTTGAAGCCAACTGTCATAATTCTCAATAGTGCTCTGTGCTAGATCGGTATCCATTACCATATGTACTAAGTAAGGAGACATGCTAATACAACTCCACATTAAGCGGTAAAACCATTTTTGTTTCTCTGCCTTCCTAATGCCTATTTACTGTGATGTCTGCTCTGAAAACACTCTTAACGCCAAGGTGAGGACCTTTAGATTTTCTAACGGGTTTTTTGTGTTGTTTCTCAACAGAGGAAATTACTGTGAAATTAGTACATTTTCCCATCCATGCTATAGAGTTGGCATTCAGGGTTTGCTCCCATTAACCCTTTGAATGCCAGAAATGTATCCAATGCATTGGATACCTCTCTGGCACTCAAAGGGTTAAAGTCTGGACAATGGAGGCGTTTGTATTCCAGTATACACTAAAGTGTATTTGCTCCAACTGGGAAAATAATATGCCATATATTTAGGCTTCCCTTGCTTGAGTACGTACAGGTGAGATAATAAAAGGTTAAATTATCTTAACTCAGCTGTGCTCAAGCAGGGAAATCCCCAAGTCTTAGACTCTTAGTGGGGCATGAGGGCATAAAATGAGAACCACCTCTCTAATGGTGCAGGAACTGCGCACGTGAACGCAGGTGAATCAATCAGTGGTTCATTCATTCTGAAGGTTCTGTCTGAGTCCAGAACATTCACACTGCTGGGGTCTCGAGGACAAGTTTGATCACCACTGTACTGGTACAGAGCAAAGCGTGGTACTGTGTTAGCCATATAAAATGTAGGAGACTAGAAGAATCAAAATTATACCTTTACTGGCTGAGTGCCTCTTGGATTCAAGCTTTCACGACAACTAGGTCTCTTTTTTTTTTCAGGAGTAATAAGAATTATTATTATGCCTGAGGAAGTGACCTATGGTAGTTGTCTTGATGCTTGCATCTAAGGGACACTCACTTACCCCACAACGCATGTTTTCAGGATCTCCTCAACAGAACTCAAGTGAATGTACCTTACTTAGGGACATCCTTCAGAACAATTGAATCACTGACTGAGGAAATCCTGAAACCCTGCACCACTGGGGGTGGGGGGCAGGTGAACATTCCTGCTCTAGTCCACACCCTGGAGTGCAGCCACATGGATCTTATGTCAAGATTTAGACTCAAAATATGATCTACATTGACAGATCCATGCATTCCTCTCTATTGTGTTTCATTCTTTCTTCTCCAGGAGTCATTTAGTAATTCAGTTGTAGAGTGACATTGATAAATGAAAGGAGAATTCATACCTTCTAATAATTTCCCCCCACTTATCATACTATGGATATAAAATCCTCTTGGTCTCTATGAATTTTGTTCCTGTGCCTTAGCTCAAGACATAACATCTTCAGTCAGTCCTAGATGTCATGTCCAAGGAGGCGGACATGACAGCTGCTGTCAGTTTATTTCAAACTGGGGCAGGAAGAGTGTTTGAGTCTGTTTAACTCATTAAGCACCAGAGGGTTGTGTAACACATTGTGACACAATGTTCTATACATCCCTCTGGTCCTTGAAGGGTTAATATCACGATGTGCAGTGAGCAGAGTTTGAATTACTCTGGTACTGCTACCATCTGTCATGTCTGCCCCCATTAACATGACATCCAAGAGTGATTGAAGAGATTACCCCTGGAACAAAGGTAAAATTCACAGGAGCCATTAGGATTTTAAGGCCACAGTAAGGTAAATGGGGGGGGGGTTATTATTAATTTAATTTACCAATATCACTGTACAGCTGGGTTAATAATTGAACAAAGGCACAAGGGCAAATTTCAAAAGAGCCATTAAGATTTTCTGTCCATAGAAGGGTAAGCTGGGGGTGGGGTATTATTAGTAGGAGTTAAAGGGATAGTAACACTTAATATATAATTAATAGTCTAAGGTTTATCCTCCTGAGTAAAACAAGGGTACTCCCACTGCAGAGAGGTGTTTTATTCAAAAGTTATTTCAGCTAAAACTCAAGATTTTTAGATGCAGTGTTGCAATGGCCTGAAATGTTACAGTGGTGCTGTTGATACACCATCCTATGGAAGTTTATGGTCAACTGATTAGAGGTGTCCGTAGGATGATGTAGCAAAAGTGCTACTGTAACATTTCAGGCCACTGAGATTGTGCACCTAAAAGTAACGTTTGAATTAAACATCTCTCAGCAGTGGAAGTACACTTGTTTTACTCAGAAGGATAAATATATATTTTGTTACATATTAGTGTTACTATCCTGTTAATTCTACTTTCACGATAACCCTTTGGATGACAGACGTCTCTAAAGCACTGAGATTAAATATAACAAATGAAACGAGACACATTTTCAGTAATAATTCGAATGTCCATTTTGTAATTATCAGTCAAATTATTTTACATTAGGAGGGAGTTGGGGAGAACGAGAGGATCTAGGCCTATCACAGAATAAAACATCAAATATTTACAGTTTTAACAAAATTAATGCAGAAAACTGCCGAACATTAACAAAATATTAACAAACAAAAAAAAAACCTGAAATTTTTTTATATTTATATAAAAAGTGCTCTAAAAAATTATTTTTTTAAAATAGCAAAAACATTGCAATTAGGATCTGTTACAGAAAACAACGGATATATTAAAATAAAGGCACGTTTTATTAAAAAATAATGGTAACTAGGCCTGCCACATGACCTCTGACCTTTTAGTTCTGGGGAAAAGGTTGTGACCTCTGGTTAAGTGCTTGGCTGATATTGGTGATATCATCAATATCAGAATGGCGGTAAGGTCAAAGGTATTTTCCCTTCACCTCGTTTAATGACCTTTTACTCTTACACCAGAAGCTAGAATATTTGCAACCGACTGTTAAGTCTGTGAGCTAACACTTTGGCTTAAGGAGATGGAACCCCAACTCCTGTATTGTCTAATTACCACTTGTAACACTGTAAAATAGGTATATGAATCATCAGGAAGGGTTGTGTGTACTAGAAGTAGGAAGATTTCTCAGCAAAGGTTATAGGAAGCAATGGGAGGAGTTATTGGGAAATGTTATACTGAGCAATAGGAGAAGTTATAAGGAGAGGTTATATGGAGCAATAGGAGGAGTTATACGGAGAGGTTACATGGGGAAATAGGAGGAGTTATAGGGAGCGTTTATATGAAGTAATAGGAGTTATAGGGAGGGATTATATGAAGCAATGGAAAGAGTTATAGGGAGTAAGTAGGAGGAGTTATAAGGAGAGGAACAATGGGAGGAGTTATAGTAAGAGCCTATATTGAGAAATAAGAGGTGTTATAGAGAGAGGTTACAAGGAGCAATATGAGGAGTTACAGGGAGGAGATGTTTGGAGTAAGAGGAGTTATAGGGAAGGGTTATATGGAGCAATGGGAGGAGTTATAGGGAGTAAGTAGGAGTTATATGGATGGGTTATATGGAGAAATAGGAGGAGCTATAGGGAGGGGTTATATAGAGTAATAGGAGGAGTTATAGGGAGAGGTTATATCGAGCAATAGGAGGAGTTATAGTGAGGGATTATATATAGAAATAGGAGGAGATATTGGGAGAGATTATATGGAGTAATAGGAGGAGTTATAGGATAGGTTATATGGAGCAATAGGAGGAGATATAGTGAGGGATTATATATAGAAATAGGAGGAGGTATAGGGAGGGGTTATATGGAGTAATAGGAGGAGTTATAGGGATAGGTTATATCGAGCAATAGGAGGAGTTATAGTGAGGGATTATATATAGAAATAGGAGGAGTTATATATGTAGTAACAGGGGAAATTATAGGAAGGGGTTACGTGAAGTAATAGGAGGAATTATAGCGAGGAGTTATATAGAACAATAGGAGGAGTTATAGGGAGGGGTTATATGAAGCAGTAGGAGGAGTTATAGGGAGAATTTACTTTTTGAGATACAGGAATTTACAGTATTAAAAAAAAGAGTAGAAACAAGTGGTTATAGGATAAGTTTGATGATTTGTTGGAGTTTCTGTTTGTCTCCTATTAACCCTTTTGACAATACAGACATTTATAATGTCTGTAGCATCCAAGCGGTTAATACTCCTGAGGTGCTTCGAACCCCAATAAATCAAAATGAAAAAACCTTAACCCTGAATTGCGGTCAGACAAAAAAAACAATATCCCCTAAGAAGCACCACATCGTATGGTCTCATTACATTTAGGGCCTTAGGTAGAAAGCAAATGATGAGCAAATCTGGAGAAACCCAACTGCAACATGGGAGATAAAAATTCTCCAAAATTCCCATTAATGTAGATGGGTCTTTTAACCCACTGAGCGCCAGAGTGGGGCACTGCAATGCGTTGCTTACCACTCTGGCACTCAAAGGGTTAACATGAACTCAAACCAATGCATTAAAGATTTCTCTAGCACTTAAGGGGTTAAAAGCCAAATTTCTCCCGCCCACCCCACACCTTGGTATAGCTTGTTTGCCCCAGAATTTGCCATCATTTGCTTTCCATGTACGGCCTTTTGATGCTTGGGGAGGGGTCTGTTCTCTTAACAGGGGTGCACAGTGATTGGAAGGTTACCCTGTTACCTAGGATTACTCACTAGTATCTGGTCACTTATTTGTGTGTGTGATTTACACTATTTCCGTTCATGAAATCCCTGAGCATTTCACGGGTTGGAGGCATAAAACATGGCCGTTAACCCATTGAGTGCCAGGGAGATATCGAACGCATTGCTCTGCAACGTCTTGGATTCCCCTCTGGCACTCAAAGGGTTAAAAAAAATCCCTTTTATTATTCCCTTTCCTTCAAGAATGTGGAAATCAGGTGATGTTACAGGTGAAACTTATTATGTGACAATCTTTGTGTATTCGTCTGTGGCACTCTATGGAGGAGATTCACTATGCGGTGATAGTTACAGTTAATCACTTCTCCAATTCCTATGTTATTGTATAGAGTCTATGTACCGAGATCTCCACAGTTGAAGAAATCTTAGTGCATAGGCTAAATAAAATAACACAAGAATTGGAGAAGTGATAAACTGGAGAAGTCATCTCCACTTTATCACCGCTTAGTGAATCTCCCCCAATTTTTGTGTCTTACATGGCTTGTATATGTGTGTGTATGTCTGACACTTAAAGAGATAGCAATGGGTAATCTTTTTATTACAATGCACTATAAAGAAATAAAAAGTGTTGTGTAACAGACTGCTCGGCACACAACTGTCTTGCACACCACTCTGGCACCCAATGAGTTAATACTCACTGATTTCAGAGTTGTTTAGTTTTTAAGTCCCCCCTCTCCCCTTTCCCAGACATTACCCTTTACCCCTAGCAAGAGAGGTGGCTGATGTGATTGAGCTGTTACTATGACAACTCACATCAGCTTTCAATTTAATGCTCAGAATGCAAAATAATGACTCGCTCAATGACAAATTTCTCTGTGGGAGTGAGCCACCCAGAGGGTTTCTATGGCAACTTGTCAGCTGACTATACAGCCGGTTTTCAGGAGATACAATTCTTTGCAATGGATCTCAATAAACAAAAATAAATGAAGCATTACTATCTATTTAAGGGATATGTAAAGAGCAAGTGTCACGTGTACTGAGACAAGACAGAAGCAATTCTGGAACCAACCAATTGCACTATAGGGAGCAAAGAAAACTTCACACTGAGTAAAATTGAGTTTGTAATCGTTTGAATGCTAAATAGGTCTCCAACGCACTGAGAAGCATTGTGATGGAGAGCTTTCTAGCATTCAAGGGGTTAAAAGTCCAGTTTAAATCAAAGTGAATGTTGGTAATGTTTATTGGCCCCCATGGTATAAATGGTTTGCCCCCAAATCACTCCACTTTTATCAGTGCATATGGCTTTGTGTGTGACAATGCATGGAACTGGTTAAGACTGGTATGTTGGCGTGTGTAATACAGCCCTCAATGGATTTGTATATACATTACGAAGTCGCCTGGCTCTCTCATCTCACCCCCCAGATAGGTTATAAGTTCCCTTCAGTGGAACTAATTCATTGGACATGTGTTATATAAAACCTAATGCCTGGTAAAAGTAAGATCTGTGGGCCATATGCAAAATGAAACGGGTTCAATTCTGGAGCAAAACAACTGCATTATACAGACACATACACCATTCATGATTTAAAGGGCCAGTAATGCCATTTATAACTTACTTTATTTTTGTAAACTCTACAATATTAAATAATTTGGAGAAAGTGCCATCTCTCAAACCCTTACAGTTTGAGAGATATTCTCTGCTAAAGTTCCCCCTTTCCTCCCCTTCTCCTGACGTCAGCGCTCTACTGACAGCAGGAGATCCCGGTCCTGGGAACAGCCGGCGGCTCTTCAGCAGAGGCGAAGTCGCGTTATTTAAAAATAATTACTTCATTGGAAAGGTCTATAAATTGTGCTCGATTTGCAAGCACAGTTTGTAGACCGTTCCAATGAAGTATTTCTTTTTAAATAAAGTGATTTCGGTTCTGCTGAAGAGCTGCCTCGAGTCGCCCAACTCCAATCTCCTGCTGTCAGCTGTAAAGGAAAACTTTAGCGGTGAATATCTCTCAAGCCGTAAGGGTTTGAGAGATGGCATTTTCTCCAAATACTTTATTTTTGTAACCTCTACAATATTAAATAAAGTTATAAATGGGCATTACTGACTCTTTAAATGGGGCTTTTAAGCCTTGAATGCAAGAAAGATCTCCAGCATATTGATAAGCTGGAGATTCCCTCTAGTATTCAAGTTAATAAGGACTTAAAATCCGCAGGTAGTTATATTTGTCCGCAGGGTGCAGCTGATTTGCCCCTGAATTGTTCCAATTCTGATTTAGTGTATATGGCCTTTATGGGGCACAATGCTGAAAGTAAATATGAGCAACTCTGGGAAACACAGCTTCAAAATAGTGGACAAATAAAAATGCTTTTTGAGTTAAAGGAACAGTAAAGCTTGAATAAATAGAGGGGCTTTTAACCTCTTGGGGGTTATGCTTACCCCCTCCCCCCCCCTGAATGATAGAGAGAGACCTCTCTAGCATTTATGGGGGAAGATGTACTAAGGTGTGAAAGGACAGTGATAAAGTAGAGGTGACTTCTCAGGTGACATCACTTCTCCAGTTTCTATGATATTCTATAGAACCTTTGCACTAAGATCTTAGAATTCTTAGTCACTGGAGAAGTCACCTCCACTTTATCACCGTCCAATTACATATTAATGCATTTCTTAAAATCAACAGGAATTTTGAGACTTGTTTTAAAGCGGAACTACCACCTCAAAAACACTTTATCTTCAATAACTCCCCATCTGGTGACTAGCTGCTTAGTAGCACTAGTCTCCAGAATTATGACCTTATTCAAAAGAAATATGCATTCTTACTGTGCTGACAGCAGCACGGAGTGCGGACATCTTGCCATAGTGATGTCCTCTCTCCTGAGCTGTCAGTCCCTAGCAACGCCTCCTAGGCCCGGCTGGGATTGACATTGCAGGTGCACGGACGTCACTATATTTCTTTTGAATAAGGTCATAATTCTGGCGAATAGCACTACTAAGCTGCTAGTTACCAGATGGGGAGTTATTGAAGATAAAGTGTTTTCAGGGTGGTAGTTCTGCTTTAATGTTTCCTATGATGCAGATGGATTGTCCTGATTTTTACTTTCTATGTATAGCCCTATATTTCCAAGTGGGTCAGAACAGGCTGAAATTTTATTTTAAGAGGGATTAAATATCCCCTCTGCAGAAGCATCTGGTCCCATCATGGTCCTTTCATTGCTACTATTAGAAGACGATGACAAATTGTTTTCCCAGTATGCACCAGGAACAAGTCATTGCACAGTATTCATAGAGAGTGAAAATGGCTTGTTATTGTAAGGCAGGAGTAGGACATTTTGGCACTGCATCTGTTGGAGGCCACAACTACCATCATCTCCAACCATCCCACGGCTGTCTGGGGCTTATGAGAGTTGTAATCTACAACAGTAAGAGAGCCAAAGTTTTCCTATCACCAGTGTAAAGTAATTTCTACATACAAAGCACCATCTTATAAGAAGACACCTTACACGTGTTGATAAAATTCTTCTTCCTTTTGACAGGGTTGGACAAGATGTGGCTCCCATACTGTTGCTGGGCTACAATTTCCAACATTCTCTGTTGGCCACTGGATGGCTAAAGATGATGAGAGTTGAGGTCCAACAACCGCATAAAAGCCACAGCTTCCCTTCCCTGAATCACTGAAGAACTATAATGTTGGTCTATTAAAACTGCAAGCCTGCTCTATGTTAAAAGAACACCTTTAATCAGGACAGAAAATCCTAATGACCACTATGTATCAATCCTGCGTGACTTATTTGTCCAAAATGAATATTTTATTTGTAATAGATATCATATATCCTGGAACTCAAACTTCTCCCATTGACGTGTTCTTAGGAAGTCTTCAGTGGGAGAAAATTGGAATCCAAGAGTCCTGCAACAATAAGCTTAAATCTCTGCCATGTTCTCTTTGCTTGCCTTGCAGATCTCCATCATCTGCTGGGGTGGATGATATCAGAGCTTCATTTGCACTTCTGGTAGAGGAAGCAACATCATTATACTCATCAGTGAAACCCATTGTCAGTGAATTCACTGACAATGGACTTCAATGGAGGGAATCTAAATCTCCCAGAGGTACAGAATGAAGAGCTGACATTACACAGCCCTGTAGATTTCAGAGATCTACAGGGCAAAAGAAGAAAGCATGGCAGAATTCTACCCTTTGGGGTCTCAATTTCCATAGCTATCAGGTATTTTCTTACAGTTATAAAGACAAAGCCCCTGACTCCTTACTGCCCTCTTTAAGAATATTATTGAAGAATAGTACACAAAGAAGTGAGTTATGGTGGCCATTGGGATTTTTTTGCCCAGACTGACCTTCAAAGGACAAGAAGGGAGCACAACGCACTGTAAAGATATGTGCTGAGCACCCCTCTGGGCTTTAAGGAGTGAATATAAATGAGCATACATTATTAAGAGTTGTTAGCATCCATTTAAAATTCAGCACAATCAAGGCCAATCATTCCATGTCCAAAGGATTAAAACACCTGTGATAATAATGGTTTGGATAATTTTTCACCATTCTGAATCCTTGGACCTTACACCTAGTTATCATGGCTTTTTATGTAAGACATAGCACTGACACTGACATATCTGTACATGTGACTCAGTGATATTTAAACACACAAACATCTAAACTTGTAAGACACAATTCTTGAGTAAATGTGGCACCATTTGTGCGTAGTTTAACCCTTAAATGATTATCTTTATGTATGACACAGAAGGCAAGATTCTTTTACCTTGGAAAAAATTATCACTGGAATCTAGCAATTTTATTTTTACTATAGTCTAAGGGGAAATGGCGATATAAAAGCAGAAATAATATTTCCAGGTAAATGAATATAGCCCATTTAATATGAATTTGTGATACATTTAATCAACGGAGGAAGATAAAACATGTCTATTATGTGTCTGTGATATCAACTTAACATTGAATATGTGTGTCAGTTGAGGCCCTATGTACATAAGAAAGGAAGAGGCTCTGGAGTAAACCAATTGTACTATTGGTGAGAACACAAAACCTCCCATGGTTTAAATGGGGATTTTAACCCTTTGAATGCTACAGGGGTCTCCAATGCATTTTTTCGCAATGCGTTGAAGACCTCTGTAGCATTCAAAGACACATTTAAATCAGAGGGAATGTAGGGAATACGTATTTGACCTCTATGATGCAGCTGGTCTGCTCCACATCTTCTCTTCTTTTATTTTGCTCATAGGGTACTAAACCGTGCTAGTGACACATTTATGAATGAGCAGTATAACTATGTAGAGAAGGAACATGCAAGGTGAGGCCCTAAAGCTACAACCAAACTACAACTTCCATCACTGATTAATCATATGAGATGTAGCCTGGTAGCAGTGGAGGGCATTATGTTGTCCACCACTGATGTGGTCATTTGACACAATCTTTGGGTTATATGTTATACAGTCTTTCTAAGTGCGCGGTGTGACACAACCTTCAGGACGTGACCATTTCCGTGTCACAAAACCCTGTTATTACTCACTACTGGTTCCCTTAGAAAAAAAAGGGATAGTAAGGTGGTAGCCACGTGGAATTTTAGTGGTCACAAGTAGAGGCCTATGAAAACAAGAGGAAACATAGAAGATAAAAAAAAGTTTTGAATAAGAGTCGGTGGGGTGCACCTCTAGGTTCTCAAAAGGAAGTCTGGAAATCCACAATTCATGTTTCCTAATCTCATCGTCTTATGGTCCATCACAGTGAAAAGACCTAGAGATGCTGGACATGAGAGGTCCATAGAGAAGAAGATTACACACCACAATACTGAAAATAATGCATCAGTGCAGACGGATTGTCCGTTAATACTGGGTAGAGGGGAGGTCTTGGGATTTCAGGGGACGAGGGGCAAACTTTCCTTCACATCTCAATTGGGATGCTCCGTGAAGTCAACATGAACATCTTCCATCTGTCCCACTCCTTCTCCCTCACACTGGGGAGGTGGCAGTGGAGTCACTGTACAAGCTCTGAGCAATGTCCTCCCTCTGGATTTTGCGGAGAGCTGTGTACAGGGCATCTGTGGTGGCACTGTCCTTATTGGACCAATCAGAGAGCAAAGCACGTACTGGAAACTCCTCTCTGGTGAAAGAGTCTATCAGCTCATCTTGGTAACCAAGTTCTCCGGCCAGACATTTCCAGGTCTGTTCCAAGGAGCCGCTGAGCAGTTTTTCAACTTCCTCTTGTTTGTGCGGTGAAAGATTATTGTAGAGGTGCATGTCACTTTTACCTAGGGAAAAAATGTAAATCTGAGTTAGAGGTCAACTAGCATTTTATAACAAGTAACTTTCAACATCACCTTTATGTTATGTTAAACATTTATTTTATTTAAGACAATACTTTATGCAATGTATGACTTTGTTTATCAGTGTATACAAATTAGACAGTGCTGGCTGGCATGCCAAACAGATATTAATTATTCACACTGCTCACCCTTCCATCCAGATAATAACATTCCACGCTACTCTCCTTCTGCCTGCCATTCCCGACTGCCAGTACTAGCTAATTTGCATAAATAAACAAGCAAATCAAATCAAAATCAATTCTCACACTGAATTTCACTTTGAACCTGAAGACAGAGCACATATTTCATGCTTCCTATACGTCTTCCTCCTCCTCCTTTGTATGACGCCTTTAGGCCTTATGAATAAAAGAAAAGTCGAATAATTCTGCAGCAAACCATCTTTCCCATCGGGAACAAACATAGATTCCCCAAAATCCTCATTGATTTAAATGGGGCTTTTAACTCCTTGCATGTTAGAGAGAGATATCAAACACATTACAACACAATGTGGGTTATGCACTATGGCGTGATAAAGTGGAGATGACTTCTCCAGTGATATCATATCTCCAGTTCCTGATATTCCATATAGGCTATGCAATAAGATCTTCAAAGTAGGAGACATCTTAGTGCAGGTCTGTCCAAGTTCACTTCTCAAGGGCCGTCAATAGGCCAGGATGTAAGGATTTCCCTGATTAAGTACAGGTGAGTTAATCAGTGGATCATTCATTGTGAATGACCCACCTGTGATTAATCAGGGGAATCCTTACATCCTGGCCTGTTGGTGGCCCTTGAGGACTGAACTTGGACAGCCATATCTTAGTGCATTGGCTCCAAAGAATTTCATAGGACTTGGAGAAGTGATAACACTGGAGAAGTCATCTCTTGTTTATCACCCCTTAGTGCATCTCCCCCAATGTGTTAATTAGCTTCCCAAGATTCAAGATAGTAAGGGGATATAAAATGGGAAAATAAAAGCAGCTCGAATTAAGCTACATAGTATTTGAGCCATGGAGGGTGTTATTTCAATACTGAGAGAGCTGTAGTTCAAGAGTAATTGAATGATAAAGTATCCCCCTCCCACCCCTTTTACTGATGCAACACTGCTCACCTCAGAACAGAAAGGTGGTGTCCAGATGGCTTACAGAGAGAGAGATAATCCTCAATTATCATAAGGGAAAAACCTGTCAAGGGGGGCAGGGCTTTCATTGTTATCACAGTAAGAAGACTGTCCCTTGCTGTGAGCTGTCTGGTCAAGAGACC
Source organism: Rhinophrynus dorsalis (assembly GCA_037306005.1). Lineage (NCBI taxonomy): Eukaryota > Metazoa > Chordata > Amphibia > Anura > Rhinophrynidae > Rhinophrynus > Rhinophrynus dorsalis. The sequence goes on along the minus strand of CM074727.1, from coordinate 129,804,589 downwards.
AGATTCCACATCTGAGGGGAAGAGGCTTATACCTCGTAAAAGGGGCGGGGGGGTATACTTTATCATTCAATTACTCTTGAACTACAACTCTGACAGTATTGAAATAACACTCTCCACGGCCCAAATACTATGATGATTAATTAGAGCTGCTTTTATTATGAAACATTACTCTCCCTTTAAACCGTTGACTGCCAAAGCGTTTTTTATGTGTCCCCTATGGTGCAATTTGGTTTGCCCCAGAATTACTCCACTTGTGGTTTGTACATATATCTCTTATTCCTCCTACCCCCCTCTCCCCATTCCTCTTATTGATTGGTATAATCCTTCCAGATAATTCTACCTTTTGTGTCCTATAACATTTGCCTATAACTCTCTGGCTCTGCGTCATATAACTTCTCCCTAAAACCCTTCCAATTATGCTCTATAGGACATATGCAAAATGCAGATGTGGAGCAGTCTGGAGGAACCCAAATGTACCATAAGGTACAAATACACAAATACACATTTCTACTGATATAAATTGGTCTTTCAAGACCATTCATTGGAGACTTTAAAGGGATAGCAACAGTTAATATGCAAATACATATTTATTGTAGGGCTTATTCCCCAGAGTAAAACAGGTGTACTTCCAGCGCTGAGTGGTGATTTATTCAAAAGTTATTGAAGCTCAAACTTGAGTTTTTGAGGTGCAGTATCTCAATGGCCTGAAATTGTACAGTGATGCTGTTGTTACATCATCCTATAGACAGCTTTGGTCAGTTGGCCATAAACTTCCATAGTAGGGTGTAGCAACAGCGCCATCGTAACATTTCAGGTCATTAAGATATTGCACCTAAAACATTCACGTCTGAGCTGGAATAACTTTTGAATAAGACACCTTTCAGCACTGGGAGTACCCTTGTTTTACTCTGGAGGATAAACCATACAATATATTTTTTTTTTGCATATTAAGTATTGCTGCCTCTTTAACATTCAAGACCAATTTAAACCAATGGGAAATTTTTGTAAAATGTTTATTTCTTCTCGAAGGTGTGGTTGATTTGTCCCAGAATTGCTTGACTTTTACTTTGTGCATACCACCCTATATACCTGTTATTGGCCAAAAACACGCTTCCTATAATCCTACTGTTCCATATGACTTCTTCCTATAGCTCCTTCTATAGCTCCATATAAACATTTTTCAGTATCTTCCACAATGAGGCAGAGAATTTGACAGTAACCTTCTAAACTAGAAGTAACACCTCCCTGTCCCTACCTACCTCCCCTTCATCCAACAGAGGTCAATTTAAGTGCCTTCATAGGAGGTACAGGGCAGTCTTTTTCTGAAGATTGTTGAAAATGTTCCATGTTTTTTTTTTTGTTCTTTACCATGTGAGTTCTAGAAGGTCTTTGAATTTGAGCACCTAGAAAGCAGCTGGTCTGCACCTCTGATCCTTCTCCTCCCCTCCCACCATGGATATTTTGAGAAATCATTACCAAGGAACAGACTCAGTCCAAAAGGCGATCCTTCTTAGGTGAAAACCTGAAAAGCTTTGCTCATCCATATTAGACTACAGATCCTGGAGGACATATTCCCCATGACCAAGGTGAAGTAAGGAATCTTCAGGAAAACTGGGGGTTGGTAAGACACCATATTTTGCTTTGTGTAAATCCTTTGCCTTACTATTGTTTTATTTCCATATGGAGGTTTTACTGCTATGATACCTTTTCCATGTGAGTTCATTTAAGACATCAAGTCTTTTGTATGTCTGATTTGCATATGTTTGATCTCTAACGCAATATTTTATGATTATGTCACGTAAGCCCTCCTTACATGACATCTGCAGATGCTTATTTCCAATACAATATGTTTATGCTATATGAGTCCTTCTAAGCCATTGAGTACTCACATCTGCATGTGTTTTAGCTCCAGCAGAATGTGTTTTATTCTATATGAGCCTTTCTATGGCTTTGCATACTGACATCAGCATGTTTTATCTCCAGTGGACTGTGTTTTATACTGTAAAATTCCAATTCGATATGATTTTGCTATAGGAGGTCTTCTCTAAGACCTTGGATGTTTCAGTTACCCATAACGTATGTTGCCTCTCTGTTGTCTTTCCTCACAGCAATGTCCATTTCCTAGGAGAATTTCTCAATGACTTATGGTTCCCTCCAGCTATATGCTGTCTTTCTCACATGGCCCTATCACAGGGTATCTTGCTTAAAGGTAATCCTTTGTAAGACCTTCCCCACTGCTCACTCTGGTTTAGCTTGCAGTTAGCCATCATTTATCCTTCTGAGATCCTTTTCTTCTCTGCAGGATCTTCTCTGCAGGACTGAGTCAAAACATCTGAATCCAGGGAGTTACTCTCAGTTTAAATGGAACAAAACAGCCCTATTGTTATTTATTTAGCCTGCAAAAGGTTCAAAAATAACGTGAACAAGTATCTCAAGGTTTCTATGAAACCTGTTTATTGTTCCTAAGAGGGATGGAAGGTTCAGACCAGTTCTCAATCTCAGGTCTCTAAACAAGTACTTGAAATTTAACAAATTCAAGACGCAATCCATATGATCTGTAATAAATGCCATGGAACTGAAAGGGTTCCTTTCCTGGACATAGAACTGCTTATGTGCATATTCCGATTTGGAACAAACAGAAGTGTGAATATCAGAATCTCCATTATCAGGTTTCAGCCCCTGCTGGTGGGTATTGCAACTGCATCCTGTGTTACAAAAGTATTTGGGGATCTGGCAGTCCACTTACAGAAGAAGGGAATCAATATAACTACCTATCTCGATGACCTGTTATTTAAATCCAGGTCAGTATCTCTTCTACAGCAGCTTGTTCAAGTCACAATCTCAACCTTGAAAAAACATGTATGGATTCTCAGTCTGAAAAAATCAAACCTAGGACCAGTGCAATGCATGACATTTCTAGGTCTTGTTATAAACAAACGTCAGCAGCAGGTGTTTCTAAATACAGAGAAAATATCAATCATCAAGTCCAGGATTCTCTCTCTCTTGTTCAAGAAAAGAAGCCTGCTATCAGGATCTACATGAAGATAGTAAGAATCAGTCTTCACTCACATGCGACAATTACAAATAGAACTTCAACAGTTATAGAAAAATGAAGTGCAATCATTGTATCATAACATTTATTTGTCAGAAGTGACACTATAGTCACTAGAATGATGGCTCAACAATCAGAATCTATTCAAAGGCAAGGCCTTCTCTCTTCCCACTGGGGAGCAGTGTCACTGATCGAAGAAGGAATCTGCCCTGCCCATCAACATCTCTGAACTAAGAGCAGTCCTCAGGTCTCTTACAATTTGGATAACCCTATTGAAGGGACATCCCAATCATATACAGTGCAACAGTACTATGACAGTAATATAAATAAATCACCAAGGTGAAACCAAGTGCAAATCACTTCGGTTAGCAATACAAAAGATCCTATACAGGGCAGAAAACCATATTCTAGCTTTATCAGATATTTTCATTCTAGAAGTATTGAACAGGAAAGCAGACAAACTCAGCAGAACAAACACCGTTCCAGGTAAATGGAAACTTAAACAAGAAATGTTATAAGTACTAGTAGCCAGGTGGGGCCTACCAGATCTAATGGCATCCTGACTCAATGCAAAACATTCCACGTTTTGCCAGAACATTTGATGCAGTGGTGATAGAGTTTAATTAAAGTTTGGAGTAAGAGCTTTCCTCCAGTAGCAATGACTTTAATGGACCTGGTGAAAATAAGGAAAGGCACATGTTCTTCTGATAGCTCTGGCATGGCCATATTGAGAACGGTGCCACACTTTGATGGTACCTTGAAATCTACCAATTATCCCTGATCTGCAGTGTCGGGATCCATCCCTGCATCCCAACCCTGGGAACTTGAACCACAATATTTAATGACAAATTAATTCAAACTATGATGAAAGCCAGAAAGACGATCTTTTTTAAGATTGATCATAGAGTCAGGAAGACATTTACATTTGTCTGACCAGCAACAGTTGGATTCTCAGCCTCTCTTCCTGGTTTTTCTTCAAGCAGGATTAGATAGGGGACTGAAGCTCGGTTCATTGAAAGTTCCAGTCTCAGCCTTGTCAGTGTTCTTTCAAAGCAAAATATCAGACATTCCAGAAGTTCGAACATTTCTGGAAGTTCCCATGGTTGCACCCTATAAGGATACATTGCCTCCTTAAGATATGAACTTGGTTCTAGAAGTCATACAAAAAAGATCCCTTTGAACCACTGACATCTGTATCCTCAGGCATATTACTTGCTGTTCTGCTGACTGCTGTATCCTCAGCCAGAAGTATCAGATCTCTATACTTAATTATGCCAGCCAACTTATCTAATTTCTATTCATGATAAAGTGGCTTTACAAACTGTACCTAAATTTCAGCCGAAGGTAGTGTCTGCTTTTATATGAACCAAGAATGAATCTTACCTTATATCCATTCCATCTAACTCTTCATATTGCTTCATAAACTTCGGCTGGCCCATAATCCTCTCTTATAACTGTACCTATTGTATACTGTGGCTGAACACAGATGATATTCCAAACATCTATGTAATTATTAAACTCCGAGGCACTTTATAATGCTGCACTATTTGCAATGAAAGGAATAATGGATTTAAGATGCTTTTTAACTCAAGGGTAAAAAACAGACGTGTAAATTCAATTCGACTTTGGCACTAAATCAAATTCTCAATTACTTATTAATACATAAAAGGAAAGAGCATTACAGTTTCTGAGGAGCGAATTAAGTATTACAGGAATATGTAGCTGGCAAAGCCTTTATTTTTTGTTTAATTGTATTGGTCTCACCTGACTTAAAGCAATATATGCTAAATACGGGTTCTTATTTCTCATTTAACTCTTTTGCTGCTGAAATTTCCTTATTTTTACCCCTGTGCAGAGCCTATTGCAACATTTTACTATTCAGTAACCCTTACATGTGCCCATATAAATCATGTACAGTTTTTTTATTATTAAACATTTTATTTTAAAATATATAATTGGTTTATGGATAATGTTTTATATATTAGAGAAAGCCTATCTAGAATTCCATAAAATTGATTTGTAATTCCAATACTGTGAATGACAAACAGTTGTACAGTAATGAAATTACACTAGAAAATACATACAGTTGCACTATTATATCCAAAACATCAAAATTCTGCCCCAGTCTTCAAATGCCTGCTTTAAAATGTCCCTACCCATCCCAGGCATAAAGATAAATTAAGTAAGGCACATCATAATTTTGTAAATTATATAGCTGGACAAATCAAATGATGAGTCACTTGCATTTATACCATTAGGTCAGAATACCATGAAATATAAAGAAGACAGCTCTGAACCATATAAAGAGTGGATTTTTCATTTCTACTGCTTAAGTCAAATAAGCAGCAATACTTGACAAACATGGAATTTCACACTGGTATTATATGTGTTTTATCTTTTCAGTACCAGTTTTTAGAGATACTGACATTGAAAAAGACAGAATGTCATATCACATTGAGTAGTTACAGATCTCCCAAGAATATATGGGATCCCCATCATCCATGCCTGAAAATATTACTGCCATTCCTGGGCATGGAGATAATTTACCCAAGGCATTTCATTATTTTGTAAATTACTCAACCAGACAGACAGATCATAAAGCATCACTTGAATTTTAGGATTGTCTGTATCTTTCAGTGGAATGCATGACATTTTGAAACATATTGGATCTTATGATGAAAGCAAAATATGAACAATCCTGGAGCATACCAAAGAACAGTTGTTAATGATATAAATGGGTCTTTAACCCAGTGAATGTTATAGTGGTCAATAATGTATAGAAAAGCCCTACTTAAATCATTGTGAATTTGGGGCATTTTTATTTACCCCCTATGGTGAAGTTGGTTTGATCCAGAATTACTCCAGTTCTTCTTAGTACATTAACCTCAGAAATGGAAACTATGCTACTGGTAATACCGAATGAGGGTTAATTTGCATTTCTAACCCTTTCTGGGTTTCCACATTATGCAGAAATATAACCTATTTGGCATTAATGGACTGTTATACACAGCTGGGTAGTTGCAGGCCCCCTGAGAAAAGTGGTACCCTCTTTGTATGGGTTTCAGGCTTCATTGGATGGCAGAAGATTCTGTCCATTACTACACCTTGGGGATATTAAGGTTGAGACTAATGTCACCAGTCGTAACCAAGTAGATAAAAATATAATAGGTGCTCTCTACTGTTTTCACGATGTATCTTCAAGATGTTACACCAGGGAGTGAAGGAAATAGTTGATAACAACTGTGAGCTCTGCAGTCGACTATAAGTTTATACATAAGCTCTGCAAATAAAATATTGCTATGCCTGTATATTTTGCCACCTAAAATATAGTTTTGAGCGGATTTTCGAACATTAAAGGTATAGTAATACTTAATTATTACTAATTCCTATATTAAAGTCAAATTTAAAATAAATGTATTGCCCCCAGTGTCATCTCTCAACCCTTTATGGTTTGAGAGATAATCGCTCCTAAAGTTGCCCTCTCCCTCCCCCATCCCCGTACTCAGCGTTCTAGCTGACTGCAGGGAAGCCTGTTGTACGACCGTCAGGCGGCTCTGCAGCACAGCCAAGATCACGTTAATACAAAAGAAATCTTTCACTGAAATGGTCTTCTACGTGTGCTTGGTTTGCAAGCACATGTAGAAGACCGTTTTAGTGTAAGATTTTTTTTATTAACATTATCACGGCTCTGCTGCAGAGCCTCCTGATGATTGTAAGACCGGATTTTCCTTCAGTCAGCTACAACGCTGACTTCGGGGAAGGGGGGGAGAGGGCAATTTTAGGAGCGATTATCTCTCAAACCATAAATGTTTGAGAGATGACACTGGGGGCAATACATTTATTTTTAATATGACTTTAATATAGGGATTACTAATATTTAAGTATTACTATCCCTTTAAACTAAAGGGAAGCATAAGTGCAAAACAGTTAATTGAATTAGCTTTACAACAGTGCCATAAGTCAAAGTGTCACTGGGATGATGCACTAAGGAGAACTGTAATAATTATGGGGCAAACCAACAGCACTATAGGGGACAAATAAACATTTTCATTGATTTAAAGAGGAACTTTCAACTTAATTCAACTTTGCATATTTGAAAACTGTATTAAAAATGCCTATATGTCATGTTAGCTAAAAGGCCAGCAAATGTACAGTTAAAGTGGATATATCACCTATGCACAACATCCTCTAAATCAGTGGTTCTCAACCTTTCTTGTGCCGCGACCCTTTGATAAAATTTCCCAAGTTGTGGCGACCCCTAACAGTAAAATTATTTTTGCTCCTCCTTTATCGCTGTAATTTTGCTACTGTTATGAATCGAAATATAAATATCTGATGGTTTAGGCGACCCCTGGCAAATCGTCATTCGACCCCCGAAGGGGTCCCGACCCACAGGTTGAGAACCACTGCTCTAAATAGTTAGGTGACACATCCAATAGCATTAAAACGTTATTATTTTATTTTAAGCTTCTGTTTGGTTTAAATGTAACTTATAAAAGTATCTGCTGCAGCCACTTCCGTATAGACTGCAGCCTGACACTCTGTCTCTGCTCTCCTCCTTCCTCCAATGACAGAGGCTTCTGTCAGTAAGCTGGAGCAGTCTCATTGGCTACAGAGGAGGGCTGGTCTGGGGGGAGGGGGCAATTGCCCCCTGGGCCAGTCATATGCCTGGGCTGGTGGGTCACTCACGCTTGTAGCTAATCTAGTGATATCACAGACCTTACAACTGAAATGGAGCTACAATCCAAGTGGAGCTACACTAGTAGAATAACCCATTTCTCTTGTAAGTTCTATGCTATCAATAGTGCAGCTTTACTTACATTGTATGCTCTGTAGTTGCACCAGTGTAACCCCATTTCAACTGTAAGCTTTGTGGTATTGCTTGCCTTACTTCACAACACTAACCCTTTCAGTGCCAGAGCAGTATACCATGCATTTCAAAGCAATGTGTGGTATACCACTCTGGCACTCAAAAGGTTAATGGCAATTTTAAAATTAACAAAAGGGGGTGGGCTGGGACAGTGGGCTGGAACGATTAAATTGGGCCACTTGGTTGTAATTGCTCTCCAGGCCAGTTGCCAGCCCTCCCCTGATTGGCTAGATATCGATCTCTGCCAATGAGACCGCTCTAGTTCACTGACAGACGCCTCTGTCATCGGAGGAGGGAGGGGAGCAGACGCAGAGCTCTGTAACCACGAAGAACTGCAGTCACCCGGAAGTGGCTGCAGCAGATACTTTTATAAGTTACATTTAAACCAAACGGAAGCTTAAAAAAAAAAATAAATAAAATAATAATAATAATAATAAGGTTTTAGTGCTATTGGATGTGTCACCTAACTATTATGGGGATGTTGTGCATAGGTGATACATCCACTTTAAGGAGATATTCACACTTGTTACCATATGCTAATATATGCTAATTGTAGTAACTGTGTAGTGCAAGTGAAGTTCCATATGTTAATTAAGCTTCTCAGTGACATGTCATATGCTAATGGAGCTCTGTGCTGCACCAGGTAATGTTCAGTGTGAATATCTCCTAAACTATACATCTGCGGAAATTTTGGTTAACACGACAAATAGGCAAACCTGAATTAAGGTGAAAGTCCCACTTTAAAAAGAGGCCTTTCACCCTTGAATGATTGAGAGGTTCCCAACTCATTGCAAAGTAATGAAATGTCGACTTCTCCAGCACTCAAGAGGCCAAAAGCCCAATGAAGTCAACGGGAATTCTGGGAATTTCTGTCACCCATGTTACAGTTGGTGTGCCTCAGAAGTGCTCCATTTTTTAGTACAGTCTGAAAGCAAGAAAGAAACGGACGGTTATAAATTAAAAAGGAACTATCATAAAACGTAAATTGCCCCCAAATCTTTATTACCATAGTGATATGCATATACATACTTTTACTTTGATGAATAAGTCCAGCATCAGTGAGAAATAGAACTTGTTTGGCAGGCAGCAGTGGCAGGGATCTTGCTGTAGGATCTCTGCATCTGCGCTGTCAGTCCCTTCCGGAACCTTAAGGTACCAAGGAATTTAATTCACCAATCATGGAGGTGTAGGGATGGACAGGGCAGACTCACAGATGCCTTCTCTGCAAGATGTCTGTGCTGCTACTTGCCGAACTAGTTTTATTCTTCACTAATGATGGACTTATTCAGCACATTAAAAGTATGTATACGCATATCACTATGGTAATAAGTATTTGGGGGGCAATTTAAGTTTGATGATAGTTCCTCTTTAAGGGAGGAAAAAAAAGAACAATCAATTTAAAAACATAATAAGTTGGTTGGAGGGAAATAAATAGGGTTTAATGGATGCCCTGTGTCCCATTCTCACCCTGTGTGTGTCCCGTTGGCTGCTCTGCAGTGCTGTCACTGTTCACGGAAATGCCGCTGTCACTGTGCAGCTTTTCGCCCTCTGGTGATGGCGTCTGATTCACGGTGTGGCTGTTACCCCCCTGTTTATTCTGCTTGCAACTGTTCCATCTTTGGGGAGAAGCAGAAAAAAGAATGCTCAAAGACTTGCCAAATAGTCACAGAATTCTCTCCGCTAGTAACAGATTATTATTTCAGAAACATATTTTGTCTGTATAAACTAAACCATCAGTTAAATTATGGTTCAAAAAAAGTGACAGAAATATGTCCGTGATGTTTTTACCAATTTTAATAGCATGAGTTAGTCAACCAATCCCAAATTTATGACACCCAGTAGGTCGATACAGCTGTTTGTGAGTAGGCTGACTGTCTCATGCATTTGTTTTATAAACAGAGAAAGAAAAACAAGAATGCACTGAGATACTCATATGTTATTGGATTTAGAATCTAAAGTTATGGCATTTTGTGCTTTCATTTACATGTTCCTGAGTGGACTTCTGGGAATGCAACGGAAACACTGTAAGCTTTAGATTCTTTGCTGGACAGGAGTTTTCTGATTTGTATTAGGGTCTGTATAAGTGACATATTTCTCTCTGTTAGCCTTTGATCTTCTGCTAGCTCACCACCAGTAGATCAGTGACAGGCATCAAGATTCACTCAATGGGCAGCAAATGTGGCTCTCAAGTCCACCTATGGGACAGACATTATAGTTAATACTTATAAATAAGGATTAAAAATGTACATTAGGTCTCTAGGGAGGTCTCCAAGTCACTGATTCTCAAAATGTTGGACAACCCCCTAGCATCCAACGGATTAGTGTGTGTGATGTTGTAAGTGTTAAAGGAAGTATGCACTGAGAAAAGAAGAGGATTTGTGCTGTTTTTTGGGGTGAAAATAGGAAGTTTGTGATGTGGCAGAGGGAACATCTCCTCTTTGCACTGCACCAGAGAATTGACTGGAGGCCACAGAAATAACATCTGAGAGTTGCATATTGCCCCAGAGTCACCTGTTGCCTATCACAACAGTATATACCGTATCTACTCGAGACTCTTACCGTTTGAAAACTATGAAGGCCACCAATCCTGTAATGACAGCTGCCAAGATGGAGCAGGATATGGGAATGAGGTTCTCTGCTACGCCACCCGGGTGGATGGGCTCTGAGCTTCCAGACGTTGTGCTAGTTAACTCAAAATCTGGCAAAGAGGTACCCATTGTTGTGATTTCTGGGCTCATCGGGTAAGGAGACACTGAGGCTATGCGTGGATTCGGGTCTAAGGAGAGGGAAGGAGAAGCAGAAAATATTTAAAAAGGGTAATTCACTTGTAGCATTGCCAACATCTCCTTTTATTATTGTTCATTTATTATACACCAACATATGTTCATGTGAGGACATCCAAAAAAATGGTATTGTTGTTGGCTACTGAAGACTGAAGTTCAGATCCACTATTCTATTTTATACGTCTTGAAATAATCTGGTTCATATAAAGTGGAAGCCTGGCACTCACAAGAGCATGAAACCTCTTTTAAAGTACAATCCATATATTTAGATGCAGTATAGAAAGAAATGTAGCACTCACAGTACTTTGAAGAGAGGGATGTTTTCTGGTTCCACCTTTAAATGGGATGTATCACCTTATAAAAAAAAATTACCATAGGTTTTGTTACTAAAGTATTATTAGGAAAGCTGTTTTTGTTTTTTTTTATAAACATACTTTTACATATATTTCATCTCCTGTGCTGTGCACTTCGCATAATGTGCGCAGCACAGCTCGTGTTCTCCTCCCACCTCCCTCCCAGCTGCCCTAGTGAACGCGTACGCTTCTCTTCGGCGTGGTGTGAATAGCTTCAATCGTTATATCAAGCTCCAGTTTGCATTATACGGAGGTTGCAACCTCTGTATAATGCAAACCGGAGCTTGATATAACGACAGAAGCCATTCACAGCACACCGAAAGGAAGTGTGAACATGCTCCCTGAGGCAGCTGGGAGGGAGATGGGAAGAGAATTAGGCAGTCAGATAGAGCTGTGCCGAAGAATCAGTGTGCTACATTATGCTGACTGGCACAGCGTGAAAATAGAATATCTGTAAAAGTAGGTACATAAAAAAAACAAAAAACAAAAAAAAAAACAAACAGCTTTCCTAATAATACTTTAGTAACAAAACCTATGGTAAAAATTTTTTATAAGGTGATACATCCCCATTAAGGACCAGAAGAATTGCAAACCCCTCTGGTCCTTAAATGCTTAAACTGTATCTTTCTATCCCTCCTGTTGTGTAATGATAAGAGTCCGCATGCAAGATCAAAACATTAACTGATGCAATGTCACGAGCCTCCATATTGCTCCATATAACCCATCCCTATAACATCTCCTGTTACCCCATCTAACGTCTCCTTCCTATGCATTTTTACTTTATGGGAATCGCAGATATATGTTAGAACCTGTACTTTTCCCTGTCCATCATTTTTATTTAGGGATATATAATACTTTTGTTTCTTTTTGGAGGGGGGTTAAAGTGCAGAATCCTATATACTGTTAGCCTGCATTCCTTGGCGTTTTATAAGGGAAATTGAACCAAGAATTATAAGTACTGAGCCAAGATTTCCTGGGAATGAATGAATTTTCCACAATTGAAGAAAATTTCAGATTTTGATATGTATGAGAACGGCTGTGAATATATATATATATATATCTTTTAACCCTTTGGGGGGCCTAGGGGGGCCCAGCACATTGATTTTAAGTTGTAAACCTGTGACTTACTATTGGCAGGATGTATAAAATACCCTCAGAATAAAGGGTCTGTGACTGATGTTTAACCCTTCGGGGTGAGAAGCGAAGAGTGCAACTCTCCGGAACTCAATGAGTTAAAAAGCTTCTGCTCAATTGTTTTTGTACATTTTGTCCAGTATGGCTTGATTTAACCCTTTGCGTGCCAGAGGGGTACGCAACATACTCCTCTGAAACTCAAGGGGTTAGGCACATCCATTAGACATAATACATTTTGATATTTTCAATACCTATTGAGGCTGATGTACTAAGAAGTGGTGTCATTCGAGAGCAATCCAACTGCACCATACCAATGATTTAAATGGGGGTTTTAACTAATTGAATGCTAGGCAAGTATCCATTACATTGCTTCACAATGTGTTGGGGAACTCTCAGCACTCAAGAGATTAAAAGGCTCCTTTAAATCAATGAACATGTTGCTACTTTTTATGTGTGCCTTGTGGTGCAGTGAATTGCTCCACTATTACTCCAGGGGGTTACGCACTAAGGTGGGGTAGTCAATGTAACTGGGAACTTTCATTTATGATGCTGTTGGGGAGTATAATTGTCACAAATCTTGTTGAAAGGGGGCGGGGTTTACCAGTGAGTGAGGGAGGGGCTTTCCAGGCCATCACAAAAGTGGGTGGGAAGTGGGAGGAACTGGGTGGGGAAGGAGAAGAAGCGGGAGGAGCTGGGTGGGAAGGAGAAGAAGTGAGCAGAGTTTTATGGGTCATGGGTCGTTAAAGGATTAAGCCCTGCCTACTACATGACACAAATCTGGTTATTTACACTCCTATCCCTAGCCCCACACGTTTCTCGTGGGGGACTGATACAAGAAAATTTCAAGGTATGGTTAGTTAATGCCAGACAAGAACATAGAGACTGGAGAGTTTATTTCACTGGAGAAGTTATCTTCTCTTTATCACACCTTAGTGCAGTGATGTTAGTGTGGGTGGGGCTTTCCGGGGCATCACACAAGTGGGCAGGAAGTGGGAGGAACTGGGTGGCGAAGGAGGAAAGTGGAAGGAGCTGGGTGGGAAGGAGCAGAAGTGGGCAAAGTTTTAAAGAAAACTCCCCACATCCTGAGAATCAGCCTCTGCCCCGGAGACCCCGTAATGCACTCTTAAAACCGGCAAACCAAGGCAAATACGAAGAGTTTCCAGGTATGGTAGTCAATTGTTGGACTTCCAGCTGTTGGGGACTATAACTTCCATCATTCCCAGTCAGCCAACAGCTGGAGGTGTCACAACTGATTACCATACATGGGAACTCTCCGGATTTGTCCCGGAGACTCCGGTTTTGAAATGCATTGCTGGGTCTCCTGGGCAGAGGCTGATTCTCCAGATGTGGAGAGTTTTCTTTAAAACTTTGCCCACTTCTGCTCCTTCCCACCCAGCTCCTTCCACTTTCCTCCTTCCCCACCCAGTTCCTCCCACTTCCTGCCCACTTGTGTGATGCCCCGGAAAGCCCCACCCACACTAACATCACTGCACTAAGGTGTGATAAAGAGAAGATAACTTCTCCAGTGAAATAAACTCTCCAGTCTCTATGTTCTTGTCTGGTGCCCAGTAACTAACCATACCTTGAAACTTTCTTCTACCAGTCCCGCAAAAGAAACGTGTGGGGCTAGGGATGGGAGTGTAAATAACCAGATTTGTGTCATGCAGTAGGCAGGGCTTAATCCTTTAACGACCCATGACGTGCCAGGACCGTCATGGGTAAACTTCTCTTAAGGACCCATGACGGTCCTGGCACGTCATCGGTTAAATGATAGCAGCACACAATGCTATCATTCATTGCAGGCTGAGACTGAGCGCTCCGGGACCTGAGCGTTCAGTCTCATTGCTTGTCACTTCAGCCGGTTCATGTAATTGCTTCAGGAGCGATCACATGTACCGGAATTTTGATTGAATAAGGCAGTGTGTCAAGCACACTGCCTTTGTGTCTGCTCTGTGCCTCTCTCTTCCTTACTATTAAAGTAAGGGAGAGAGAAGCAGAGAGCAGACACATAGAGAAATAAAACAATGAAGTAGATGGGGGTATTAACCCCTTCGGTGTTGGAGGCTGGCTGGATGCAGGTCCATTTCTGACCTGCTAAAATCAACTTTTTTTTTTAATAAAATTAAAAAAGAATAAATATGTAAATAAAAATTGTACTAATAAAATAAATATTTTAAGTGTAAAAAGAAAAAAATCATGGCAGTGTGATTGTTGTGGATCCATGTACACTTATACACACACTGCCAAATCTGATCACTTAAAATGTGGGAAATTAGGGTGGGAAAGAGGAACATGGGGATTTTCACCCAGGGGAAACAGTACCCACTTAAAACTGCCCATTTTCTAGGTATGCCCATTTTGTAGGTATGACCCACAGAGGGGTGCCCATCATTCGGACCCTTTTAAAAAAAAAAAAAAAAAAAAGTAGCCTCGCTTCCCGCACTAATCCCCCACCGCCTGGTGAGGGCTGTGCCTCCTTCGGCACAGATCTGTAGCTGCTGCGCTCCCTTGTCGGCTCTTTAGTAATACAGGGTGCTGGGAGATGACATAATCTCCCAGCACTCTGCATTACTGAAGAGAAGACCGCACAGGAGCTCCAGCAGCTATAGGTCTGTGCAGAAAGAGGCACAGACGGACCTCTCCTGCCACTGGACCACCAGGATAGAGGTAGGAAACGGACACTGGGGGGCAATATGGAAATGATGGGGCAACGTGAGGGCAATATGGATCTGATGGGGGGCAATATGGAGATGATGGCAAATTGGCAATGTGGAGATGATGGGGGCAATGTGAGGGTAAGTTGGAGCTGATGGGAGCAATGTGAGGGCAATATGGAGATGATGGGGCAATGTGGAGAGGATGGGGGCAATGTGAGGTCAAGTTGGAGCTGATGGGGGGGAGTTGGAGCTGATGGGGGCAATGTGAGGGCAAGTTGGAGCTGATGGGTGCAATATGGAGATGATGGGGGGCAATGTGGAGGTTAGAAGCGTTGTGGAGATGACCAATTGGGGGGTGGGCTCTTAGATTTCTGTGCCTACAGGCTCCTGAGATGTAAATCCGGGCCTGGTCATTGGCAAGAGAGCGCTGCAGCTCACATGGAGACATCCTCCGTCATTGGTGGATGTGGGAATGAGGCATTACTTGGGGAGGGCAAGAGCCAAAGACTGACAGGCTGCGGTACAGAGTTGTCCTGCAGCCTGTCCTGACCTGACGTCACCGGCTCATTTTTAACATTACATCTTGGAATATCCTGCATTAAAGTTAAAGAAAAAAAATACGGATTACAGATTACCCCGAAAGGAGCACTGTAATGAGGAGAACTTTTATAGAGGCGAGAGCTCCCCTTTAAATACCTTGTACTTCATAATCTCATCTGCCAAATGTAACTATTTGTTTCTGAGGCTTAAAATCTAGTCAGTGTTATACAAACTCTGAGAGGCAGACAATCCTGCCTTTTTAAGGGCTCCCATTCATTGTCCAGGATTATTTTTAAAGTGATAGTAATGAATAAAAAAAAATGCTTCTCCGATTAAGCCTCATATGATATGGGCCAGGTAGAGTGGAATTTCAATATTTTCAGATTTGTAGTTCAAGAGTAATTCACCTCTTAAGGATCCCCTCCCACCCTTTTCACTTACCCTTAACCTCATCCCTTCAGTTGTGGAATCCAGTCCTGGGACCAGACAACTCGCAGCGAGGGACAATCTTCATACTCTGAGTATAAGGGAAACCCTGCCCCCCTTGCCGGAGGGCAGGATTTTACTTATGCCTAGTGAAGATTGTCCCACACTGCGCTCTATCTGACCCACTTAGCAAGGCAGCGTGACGTAGGTGAAAGGGGTTGGAGGGGGATTCTTTAGAACTGAATTACTCTTGATCTACTATCCCTTTAAATGGCCAAAACAACAGTCTTTCTGAACACAAGTGCAGATGCCGGTAATGTCAATCAATTAACCCCTTAAGGACCGGAGAATCCGCGCCGCTACCCGACTGAACGGAATTTGATGACGGTCATAGTACGTCATCGGTCGTTAAGTCAAATCGACCCTTGACGTACTATGACCGTCAAGGGTCGTTAAGGGGTTAACTGACTTAAGCTCTTCTCTATTAATACAAACAGCACAAACAATATTAAATACCCTCTGAACAAGACAATTTACATATTAATTAAAAAAACAAGTTTCCCATTATATTTTAGGGATGTAACATAAATAATTAATCTTTACATACACTACCTGTAAGTACGTGATATTCAAAGTTATAGCAGCACTGTGCACCCCTCTGGCACACAAAAAAAGGTTAAAGGGGAACTACCACCCAGCAATAAGTTCACATTATTCAATTCTTCATCTGGCGACTAGCTGCTTAGTAGTAGTAGTAGTTCCCCTTAAAGCCCTTGAATACTAGCAGAACAGTCTGAGAGCAAAAGCTGTATTAGTTCCCAGTCCTGTCTATTGTGTTTATACTCATAAGAACAATAGACAGGACTGGTGACCTCTACAGTTTTTGTACTCAGATTGTTCCGTGCTCTCTTTCTCCATTTAGTTGTACCATAGTAGATTTAGAAGGTGAAATTAGGAGCACCACGAAAATGCTGCGGACCTGGGAACATTACTGTGGTATTCAGCCTTTTTGAACCCCATCAGACATTGGGAATGTACAATTACTAATACATTTTTTTATAGATTGGGGTACAATTTTGTATGGGAGTGCATACAGGAGCACTTATGGGAGTGCATTGGTTCATGTATGTAATGCTAGCAATGTCTCCGCTGTATACAAAGAAGCTACCTCTAATGTCCAAGGTTAAAGGGATATTAATACTCAATATGTAAAAAATATATATTATAGTATTTATCCCCCTGAGTACAACAAAGGTCCTCCCACTGCGCAAAGGTTTTATTCCAACGTTATTACAGCTCAAAGTAAAAATTTTTAGGTGCAGTATCACAGTGGCCTGAAATTATGCAGTGGCGCTCTTGCTACACCATCCTATGAACAGCTCTGCTCTCTTGAGCATAAATCGCCATAAGCAGAAAGAAGGAGGGAGAAAAACAGACGGGGCGCCCCTTGTGCGTATCAATATATTTTCTTGGACCGTCACCAATAAAGTACCCAAATGGAAATGCAATCACAATTTCAAAAGTGTTGGACAAGACTTATGTTGAATCCAACCATCAGAGCCACTGGAGTGGAAACTGCCTCCAGAAACAGTATTCACCGGTCGGCTGCTCCTATAACTGAACTCGCTCACCCAAGCGGTATAGTGAATGAAACAAAAAAGAGAAAAACAACAAGGAGCGCCAATGGTGTAATATTGTTATAATGTACAACGTCAAATAGTGAAATAAATCAATGTACTCACATTCAAATGTTGCCGGTTACTTGTTATCAAGAGTACCGGCTCGTGCGCTTACGGAGAAAATCAACCTGTCTCCGTTCAGGTGCTGGCCGTGTCGGATAAAGATGAAAGGGCGGAGGCTTGTAACGTCAACTTTTGTATAGTTTAATATCAACAAAATTAAAACATACAGGTATTTAGATGCTTACGCGTTTCACGGCTGAAAAACGCTGCTTTATCAAAGCTGGAGTATAACCTGATATTCACTTAAAATACAAACAAAAGACGCCATATGATCGTGCAGCAACAGTGGCACTGCACAATTTCAGGCCACTGTGATACTTCAGCTAAAAAAATTTAACTTTGAGCTGTAATAACTTTTGAATAAAAAATCTTTCAGCAGTGGGAGTACTCTTGTTTTACTTAAGGAGGATAAACCCTACAACATCTTTTTTTTTTTTTTTTTACATTTAAGTTTTTTAAGTATTGCTATCCCTTTAATGAAAGAACACAAGCTTTTCATATGAAACCGCACGTACCATTCTCACATATGGCAGTTTACAGATGGTGACAGAAATAGAAATGTGTCTGCTTTGTTTTCAGCAGGAGGGGGGGGGGGTATAATTTCTCTATTGCATTTCTGATCTCCTGGCATGTAGGGTGTACTGTAACGCGGGTCATCTGCACTCCTCACATATAACTAACAATGCCAGTTTTAACCCTTTGAATGCCAGAGGGGTGAGCAAATGCGTTGCACACCCCTCTGGCACTCGAAGGGTTAAAGGAGAAATTCTAATGGCCCTCACGAATTTTGCCCTTGTGCTTTTGTTCAACAGATAACATCTTCAACCAGTACCTGATGCCATATTCATGGAGGCGGACATGACAGATGCCAGCAGGACCACAGTGAAAAAAATGCCACCCACTGCCCATGGTAATCTTAATCCTTTATGGGCCAAAG
Source organism: Rhinophrynus dorsalis (assembly GCA_037306005.1). Taxonomy (NCBI): domain Eukaryota; kingdom Metazoa; phylum Chordata; class Amphibia; order Anura; family Rhinophrynidae; genus Rhinophrynus; species Rhinophrynus dorsalis. Next base: position 129,786,095 of record CM074727.1, on the reverse strand, counting down.
GGGTGTGTCACACATTGCTACAAAATGCGTTGTGCACCCTTCTGGTCCTTAAAGGGTTAAGTAGGCTCCTGCACTTTGTCTGCTTCAATCTGAAAAAGCTGTCAGCAGCTGTCATGTCCGCCTCCATTGGACATGACATCCAGGACTGATTGAACATATTATCTCTTGAACAAATAAAGGAACAGAGCAAAATTCATAGGGGCCATTAGGATTTTCTGGCCATACTACTGTAACTGGATCTTCTCTCTATAGTAAGGTAAGTGGGGGATATTTTTTTAGGAGGTTTTAGTTTTCCTTTAACCCCTTAATGACCGGTGACGTGAACGGACAGTCATGGCGCTCCTGGCATGTCATGGAATTCTGGGATTGCATCACAGCTGCACGCCAATCTGCAATCCCAGAAGGCTTTGCAGTAAAAAAAAAAAAAAAAAAGGCTGTGGTCCTCTAGGGCCGCCCACCCCTGGACTGCTTGGTCGTTACAGTGTTAACGAGTTACCTGTCAGTGCACAGGTGTGTAATTAGTGGCTCTTTCAACCTGAGTGGTTCATCTGATCATTAAACCCTGCACTGGTAAGGGTATTAAAGGTCCAAAGTTGAGAAAATGTATTCCAATATATAGGAAATATCGGGAATCAGGGCCCGAGATACAGACTAGAGCTCCAAGCCACAAGTTCTTTAGCCCTGAAGTCACACTATGGACTGAGAGGCACACAGAAGACTGATTTTCCTTCTAAATAAAATAAGGGTACTACGGGGGAGATTCACTAAGCGGTCATAAAGAGGTGTAGAGCAGAGAAGACTTCTTCAGTTATCAATTCTCCAATTCCTGTGTTATTTTATGCAGCCTATGCACTAAGATTCCTTTAACTTTGGAGATCCATAGAATAACATTGGAAGTGGAGAAGTCATCACCACTTTATCACCTCTTTATAATTGCTTAGTGAATCTCCCCCTACAACTTTTTGGAAGTGCTTCATTGTACAATAATCACAATTTCCTGTTTTTAATATGAACATGTTAGCAAAAATGCTACTTGGTGGAAAGGATGCGCCAAGGTGTGACAGAGGTGAGATAAACTCTCCAACGTCCATGTTATTCTAAGGAACCTATGCATTAAGATCTCTCAAACTTTACAAAAGTCTGCATTGAATAACATACTGAATCACTGGAGAGTCATCTCAATGGAGGGTTTATCTCATATTTATCTTACCATAGTGCCTCTCAGGGGGGTGTCCAGACAGCTTTTCTATTACAGTCTATGGGAGAGGTGAGCCACTCGTTACACTTCTCTGCAGAATGTGATCGTAAATCACACATTTGATGACAGTTTCAACTGTAATAACTTCTGAATGAAGCATCTCCCAAAAATTTTATTTTAATAACAGCACGTGCAGTTCCACAATACACCAGGAATGGGTGTCTGGCAAATCTCCCAATATTTCAAATGGCCATAGTGGGACATTTCTGTTTTACGGTGTGTTGCCAGAGGCGTTGCTGGTGGGGGGGCATTACCAAAAATGTTTAGCTTATTTCATGATCTATTGATACCTCTTTGTGTGGAACAAATGATTTAGAGCAAGACCAAAGTATTTTATTTATACAGACTAATGTATAAACACAAATACTGAAGTTTAAAGAAATATTAATGTGAGTTTTCTTGCTGTGGATCAATGTGATACATTTATATACACACCACACTGTATGATCTCCTAAAAAGAGGGACATCAGCATGGGTATGAGGGACAGAGGGATTTTTGTCTCCAGTAGGGACATATGGAAGGTATGGTATTGTTCAGGGATACTGGGATTGATCTGGCCATTCTTTCAACTCAGAATGTAGGACCGGCTAGGAGCCTCTCAATACTTGGTGTTCTAGGTAATTGCCCACTTTGTCTAATGGGAACTTCAGCCCTGATGTTGTCCCTACCTAGGATCTGTCCAGATACTCTAGTGGGCCTATGTTCAATAGAAAAAGTAACCTTAAGGGTTAGTAATGGCATAAATAAATAGAAAATTATTATTGAAGATATTGAAAAAATAAATCCATTGATGCCAGTCTGATCTTTCAAACCTTTATGGTTTGAGAGATATAACCTTTTAAAGTCCCCCTTCCTTCCCCTTTCATTGATGTCAGCCTCTAGCTGACAGAAGAAGATCCTGGCTATCAAACATAATGTCAAAACAATTCAAATGTTTAAAAAAATAATGTTAAAACAATGAAGAAAATGGAGCAGCTCAGAAAGCGCGAGATTTTCATGTCACCATATGAAAGGTCGCTGCATGGCACGGTTTGATAGCATTACAACTCCCATAATCCTTACCCATCTTCACTGCCCGTGATGAAAAAGATATGCACAGATAAAACATGTCCCACATTACATATTGTGAACTTGTACATCCTGGCTTAGTCTATCACTATTCTGGCAACCGGAGAGAGTTAGACTTCTCTCACTCAAATCTGTCTTTGCAATGCATGGCACTCAGGTTGTCTAACTCTCCCCGGTTGCCAGAATAGTGACAGACTTAACCAGGATGTACAAGTCCACAATATATAATGTGTAACATGTTTTATCAGTGTGTATCTTTTTCATTGCGGGCAGTGAAGATGGGTAAGGATTATGGGAGTTGTAGTTCTATCAAACCATGCCATGCAGCAACCTTTCATACGGCGACATGAGAATCTCATGCTTATATGCAGGGAGAGATTCTCATGTCACCCTTTTAATCACAGCAACTTGCTTAATGCGGCATGTAGTCGCACGATATTTCAATTGCTACATTTCAAAATTGAACGTTAGGTGACAGGGTCCTTTAACTGTATATAAGAATTAGCATTTAGACATTTATTTAACGCAGAGCCTTATGTATAACTGCATAACTAAGTAATTTCATACCTGGGAACTTCATTCTGTGGAGCCCCCGGACAGGGCTCATGGGCTGAAACCAGGAGTATTATAATGATGTGATTTGTGTCATTAAGGGGGAGAGGCATAATCAGGTGGGAAGGCCTTTGCATCATTGTGCTGGAAAAGTGTGTGGGAAGTAAGTGGACCAGGGTGGGAAGGAGGAGAAGTGGGTGGGAAGTGGGCAGAACAGGAGAGGAAGGAGAAGAAGTGGGTAGGAAGTGGCCAGAACAGGAGGGGAAGGAGAAGAAGTGGGTGTGAAGAACAGGGTGTGAAGAACAGGGTGGGAAGGAGAAGAAGTGGGTGGGAAGAACAGGGTGTGAAGGAGAAGAAGTTGGCAGAGTTTCAGAGGAAACTCACCACCACCGAATAATCAGTCTGTGTCCTTGTGACTAGGTAACTAACGCTAAAAACTAGAGTCTCCGGGGCAAATCCGGAGATTTCCCAGGTATGGTCATTCCGGGCCAAACCAACTACACCATAGTGGACAGATAAAATCACCAATTAAATCAATGGGAATTTAGAGAATTTTTATTTGTCTCCTATAGTGCGGTTGGTTTGCCCTAGAATTACTGCACTTTGCCCTTACACATAGACCACACTCACCATAACAAACTGTATCAGATATAAGAGTACATGCCGTCTCCTCAATATCCCCATCCTCACAGATAGTGCAGGGCAGGCAGGGGTCCATGCTGTTGTCCTCGTCAGAGAATGTCCCTTCTGGGCATGATTCACACACTGTGTCCTGGGTGGGGGAGCAGGAAAGCATCATACCACTGCCTAGCGGGCAGCTCCTACACTTCGTGCATTCCTTGGTCTCCTCACTCATGAAGTATCCGTAGGCGCACGTGCAGACGGTATCATCCGTCTCCATACACGGCACTTCCATGCGCGTATTTCCAAAACACTCTGTGCATGGCTTGCAGGCCTCAGTGTGACTAGGAGCCTTGGAGAATGTCACACCTGTGGAGAAAATAACAGGATCGGTTCAACTAAGTCACAAGGGAGATTTTGGGCCACATGCATGAAAAATAACCATTCTGGGGCAAACCAAGACATGTCAATGAATAAATAAGTGAATTTCCTGTGGCGGTCTATATAATAAATCAGCAATATAACAGCATAGCACAAATTATCTTTTGCTTCAGGGGTATTAAAAATAGTCTTAATCTTTGCTGATGATACTAAACTGTGTAAGGAAATATGTCCGGAGCAGGAGGTATTATATGTACAGAAAGACTGATAAACAGTGTGGATGAGTGGAACAGTGGCAGATAAGGTTTCAAACACTCCGCACACACACTTACGCCATACACATACTAAATGAGATTTAGGAGTACTGATAGACAATAGACTTCAAAAAAATATGCCTTGTCAATCAGGTTCTTTCATGTATAAAAAGAGGTATAGATGCCTGGGATGGGAATATAATTCTACGTCTATAAATCCTTGGTAAGGCCTCATATAGTTTTGGGCACCAGTTCTTTAAAGGGGATCTATCACCCCTATAATAGTGATTATGATGAATACTGTATTACTTTCTTGTTTAAAAACATGATTTGGCCGAAACTTAATTACATACTGCCCTGTACCTTACTTCCAGACAGACTGCGGCTACCTGCTCTGTACCTCAGTCTGTCACTCTGACTCTGCTCCCCTCCCTCTATCCAGCCTCCTCCAATGACAGAGGCTTTCTGCCTGTAAGTTGGAGTGGTCTCTGACCAATGAGAGTTCTCCAGCTTACAGACAGACTCAGTCACTGGAGGAGGCTGGATAGAGGGAGGGGAGCAGAGGCAGAGTGACAGACTGCGGTACAGAGCAGTTAACCGCAGTCTGTACAGAAGTAGGGTGCAGGGCAGTATTTAATAATTACATTTCAGCTAAACAGCATTTTAAAACAAAAAAGTAATACAGTATTCATCATAATCGCTATATAACCTAACATTTAGGATAAACTTGTATTGGGGTGATAGATTCCCTTTAACAAAGACATTATTGAACTGGTTAAATGTACAGAGATGTGCAACAAAACTGATAAAGGGATTGGAAGATTTTAGTTATAGAGATTAGCCAAAGTGCATAGGTTTCCATTAGAGGAAAGATGTCTATGAGGTGATATAATCACCATTCACAAATCTATTCAAGGTCAATGCAAAGAACTCTCTGGGGAATTATTTATACTAGAGATGCACCGATACCAATTTTTTTAAGACCGAGTACGAGTACCGATACTTTTTTCAAGTACTCACCGATACCAATTACTGATACCTTTTTTTGCGGTCATTTGCCAGTTTTCCAAGTACATAAAGCATATATATATATATATATATATATATATATATATATGCTTTAGGTACTTGGAAAACTGTCAAATGACCACAAAAAAAAGTATAGGTAATTGGTATCGGTGAATACTTGAAATATATACACACACACACACCACCTCTTGACTCTTGATTCTCCCCTTTTGCCTCTTTCTCCCCCTCTTGATTCTCCCCTTTTACTTCATTCTCCCCCTTTTGAGCTCCCTCCTTTTGCCTTGGATTTTTCTCTCCCTTTTGATCCCCTTTTCTCCCCCTCCTTGACTCTTGATCCCACCCTTTAGCCTCTCTCTCTCTCCCTCCTGATCCCCCCTCCTGTTGCCTCTTCTTGGCCCCCCTCCTTTTGTCTCCTGATCCTTCCTCCTTTTGCCTCTTTTTTTTTTTCTCCCTTAGTCCCTTTTGACTCTTTTTCTCCCTCTTGACCCCCCTCTCTGCCTCTTTCACCACCCGCTCTTGATGCCCTATCTTGCCATCTCTTTGCCTGCCTTACCCATGGTAACCTGCGGCAACGCTCCGATGCTGCAGGAGGGAGAGAGGCGACCGGGGAGCATTGTGAGCAGCTCCCCGGGCTCCCTCTCTGCAGCACCAACCCTGACACAGGGTATCGGTGCTGGCATCGGCCGCATTTGCGTGAGTATGAGTACTCGCGCAAATGCTGGTATCTGCACTGATACCAGTGTCGGTATCAGTGCAACCCTAATTTATATTTATTAAAACTGGAAAAAAACAAGAAGGGAGAAAGTGGAACAATATAAAGTATAGTATGTTAAATTATTGGTATATACCAATATGTAATTAAATATAACATTAGCATATTATCTTTAATTACATATTAGTATATACCGGGTTTTTATTTTTCTTAATAAAGTGTTCATTTGAGCTTTTTCTACTATCATTGTGGTCTGCTGTGGCATTTTTATCTTCAGTCAAGACTTTGTGAAAAGGATGCCAGAATGGTATGCAAAGCACTGCAACCCTCTGGCATTCAAAGGGTTAACTTCATCATTGCTAGAGACCTCCCCATAACACTGCTTACCAATGCATCGGATGCGTTGCATACACCTCTGGCACTCAAAGGATTAAAAGCATAGTAACATAGTAACATAGTAGATAAGGCTGAAAAAAGACATGCGTCCATCAAGTCCAGCCCATGCCAATAACACCCCTGTTGATCCAGAGGAAGGCAACAAAAAAGCCCTCTGGAGCAATTTCCAATGTAGGTGTGTGTGTGAGTGTGTCAAATAGTTCCCCGGCTCAGTATCCTATTTGCTTTGAAGCCATCTGTCATAACTGTCAATATTGTTCTGTGCTAGATAGGCATCCATTGCTTTTTTGAATGCAGTTACATTATCTGCAAGCACAGCATCCCGAGGCAAAGAATTCCATAGCCTTACCGCCCTTACTGTAAAGAATCCCTGCCTGTGTTTTAGTCGAAAGCGCCTTTCCTCAAGTCTTAATGGATGACCTCTTGTTCTTAGCTCAGCTCTTTGCATAAATAATTCATTGGATAGTTCTTTGTATTGGCCTTGAATGTATTTGTAAATGGTAATCATATCACCCCTTAGACGTCTCTTTTCTAATGTAAACAAACCCAGTTTGGCTAGTCTCTCTTTGTAACTCAGATCCTCCAATCCCTTTATCAGTTTTCTTGCACGTCTCTGCACCTTTTCCAGTTCAGTAATGTCTTTTTTTAGAACAGGCGCCCAAAATTGTACTCCATATTCTAGATGAGGCCTAACCAAGGATTTATACAGAGGTAGGATAATATTAGCATCCCTTGCTTCTATACCTCTTTTTATGCAGGATAGTACTCTATTTGCTCTTGCAACAGCTGAGTGACTCTGCACACTGCTGTGAAGTCTATTGTCTATCAGTACTCCTAAATCTTTCTCTAATGAGGATTTCCCAAGCTGTTTCCCATTTAGAGTATATGTAGCAAGTTTGTTTCTACAACCCAAATGCATAACCTTACATTTATCTACATTAAATGACATCTGCCACTTTTCTGCCCATTCACTTAGTTTATCTAAATCCTTCTGTAGGGAAAAAACATCGAGCTCTGTATGTATTTCCTTACATAGCTTAGCTCCATTTAAATTATTTGTGTGTTTTTGTTTTTTGCCCCCCATGGTGCAGCTGGTTTTCCCCAGACTGACTCCACTTTTAATCTGTACATATGGCCTTTTGAAAGTCAGGTGACAAGTAGTGTTGAGCGAGCATGCTCGGCCGATGCTCGGATCGGCTCGAGCATCGCTCTGCTCGGCACATGGCGGTACTCGTACGAGTACCGCATGTGCTCGCCCGCCATGTTCGGGTCTCCTCCCCGCACGTTTTGCGGCTGCTGCGCAGCCAATAAACGTGCAGGGAGGCTCTGACATCGGTGTAATGCCAGCAGCCATGTTGGCTGCTGGCATTACACTGATTGGCTGGCCAGAACCCGTGGTCGGGTGCTGTATAGCACCTGACCATCGAGTTCGGCTCAGTCTGAGCCAGGGAGAGCTGAGGATAGGAAGGGAAAGGCAGTGTAGGGAGGAAAAAAAAAATTGTGAAAAAAAAGAACCAAAAGTCCTTTTTAGGACTACTGTGTGTGGGGGCAGCAGGTTATTTTGTGCGGGGGGAAAAAAACAAAAAAAAAAAAAAAAAAAAAAATATTCTGTTTAGTGTGAAAAGTTGCAGATTAGAGCACATTCTGTTTAGTGTGCACAGTTGCAGATTAGAGCACATTCTGTTTAGTGTGCAAAGTTGCAGATTAGAGCACATTCTGTTTAGTGTGCAAAGTTGCAGATTAGAGCACATTCTGTTTAGTGTGCAAAGTTGCAGATTAGAGCACATTCTGTTAAGTCTTCAAACTAAAATATCAAAGTCACATATTCCATTCAGTGTGCGTCGCCGCAGTTTAGCAGCACATTCTGTGTACTGTGCAGAGTTGCAGAATAGGAAGAAATACTGTTAAGTCTTCAAACTAAAATATCAAAGTCACATATTCCATTCAGTGTGCTTCGCCGCAGTTTAGCAGCCTATTCTGTGTACTGTGCAGAGTTGCAGAATAGGAAGAAATACTGTTAAGTTTTCAAACTAAAATATCAAAGTCACATATTCCATTCAGTGTGTTTCACCGCCGTTTAGCAGCCTATTCTGTGTACTGTGCAGAGTTGCAGAATAATAAGAAATACTGTTAAGTTTTCAAACTCAAATATTAAAGTCACATATTCCATTCAGTGTGTTTCACCGCCGTTTAGCAGCCTATTCTGTGTACTGTGCAGAGTTGCAGAATAATAAGAAATACTGTTAAGTTTTCAAACTCAAATATTAAAGTCACATATTCCATTCAGTGTGTTTCACCGCCGTTTAGCAGCCTATTCTGTGTACTCTGTACAGTTGCAGAATAATAAGAAATACTGTTAAGTTTTCAAACTCAAATATTAAAGTCACATATTCCATTCAGTGTGTTTCACCGCCGTTTAGCAGCCTATTCTGTGTACTCTGTACAGTTGCAGAATAATAAGAAATACTGTTAAGTTTTCAAACTCAAATATTAAAGTCACATATTCCATTCAGTGTGTTTCACCGCCGTTTAGCAGCCTATTCTGTGTACTCTGTACAGTTGCAGAATAATAAGAAATACTGTTACGTTTTCAAACTCAAATATTAAAGTCACATATTCCATTCAGTGTGTTTCACCGCCGTTTAGCAGCCTATTCTGTGTACTGTGCAGAGTTGCAGAATAATAAGAAATACTGTTAAGTTTTCAAACTCAAATATTAAAGTCACATATTCCATTCAGTGTGTTTCACCGCCGTTTAGCAGCCTATTCTGTGTACTGTGCAGAGTTGCAGAATAATAAGAAATACTGTTAAGTTTTCAAACTCAAATATTAAAGTCACATATTCCATTCAGTGTGTTTCACCGCCGTTTAGCAGCCTATTCTGTGTACTCTGTACAGTTGCAGAATAATAAGAAATACTGTTAAGTTTTCAAACTCAAATATTAAAGTCACATATTCCATTCAGTGTGTTTCACCGCCGTTTAGCAGCCTATTCTGTGTACTCTGTACAGTTGCAGAATAATAAGAAATACTGTTAAGTTTTCAAACTCAAATATTAAAGTCACATATTCCATTCAGTGTGTTTCACCGCCGTTTAGCAGCCTATTCTGTGTACTCTGTACAGTTGCAGAATAATAAGAAATACTGTTAAGTTTTCAAACTCAAATATTAAAGTCACATATTCCATTCAGTGTGTTTCACCGCCGTTTAGCAGCCTATTCTGTGTACTCTGCAGAGTTGCAGAATAGGAAGAAATACTGTTAAGTTTTCAAACTCAAATATTAAAGTCACATATTCCATTCAGTGTGTATCACCGCCGTTTAGCAGCCTATTCTGTGTACTCTGTACAGTTGCAGAATAATAAGAAATACTGTTAAGTTTTCAAACTCAAATATTAAAGTCACATATTCCATTCAGTGTGTATCACCGCCGTTTAGCAGCCTATTCTGTGTACTCTGTACAGTTGCAGAATAATAAGAAATACTGTTAAGTTTTCAAACTCAAATATTAAAGTCACATATTCCATTCAGTGTGTATCACCGCCGTTTAGCAGCCTATTCTGTGTACTCTGCAGAGTTGCAGAATAATAAGAAATACTGTTAAGTTTTCAAACTCAAATATTAAAGTCACATATTCTGTGTAAGATGAAGAAGGCGGGTAAAAAGGGACGGGGAAGTGGACGTGATCCTGAAAGTTCAGGGCGCGGGTCAGGACGCGGAGAAACTGTGCCTGGTGCCAGAGCACAAGAAAGAAAGATATCCACCATACCTAGCTTCATGTGTAATTTTACAGGGCGTCGCAGGACATCACTCTCGAGGTCCGACCACTGCGAACAGGTGGTCGGTTGGATGACAGCTGATACTGCTTCCAGTCGGTTAAGCACCACCCTGTCTTCCACCAAGTCCACTCTCAGTAGCCAAGAGTCTGGTCAACATAATCCTCACTCTGATCATCCTTCCTCCCACCATACACGGTCTGGTCAAAGAAGTGATCCCACACTGGGATATAGTGAGGAGCTCGTCTCATCACCAATCCTTCATTTGACCCTCTCTCCAAGCACGCTTGCAGAGGAACATGACATCTTGTGCCCTGATTCACAACCTCTAGAGGCTACCCAATCACAAGAAGATGACAGATGTGAACGGCATTTAAGGTCAAAGGAAGTAGTGGATGATGATGATGATGATGAGACACAGTTGCCATTAAATCAACCACTATTTCCGTCTCAAGACCTTGTTGAGGAGAATGTTATACAGTTGTCAATGACTGAGTATGTGGTGGGATCAAGACTTGAGGAGGATGATCAGAGTGAGGAAGTGGAGGAGGACTTGGTGGACGATGAGGTGACTGACCCCACCTGGGAAGGTGTAGAGCCGAGCGATGACAGCAGTCCTGAGGGTGAGCCATCTGCAGCACCGCAACAGGCTGGAAGAGGCAGTGGTGTGGCTACAGAAAGAAGGCGGACCGCACCAAACCGGCCCGCAAATGTTCCACGGAGCACCCCCTTGCGTAAATCTACCTTGCCAAGGGGTAGGTGTTCCGCGGTATGGCGTTTTTTTAAGGAAAGTGCGGACGACAAAAGAATTGTAGTTTGCAACCTGTGCCACACCAGAATGAGCCGAGGCATGAACACTAGAAACCTCACCACCACCAGCATGATCCGACACATGGCATCCAAGCACCGTAGTAAGTGGGAGGAACGCCTGGATCGCCCATCTGTGTCTGCAGGCCACACCACTGCCTCCTCTTCCCCTGTTTTCGGTGCCGGCCAATCGCCTGTCGAAGGCGCAGGCCCGCATACCTCCCGCCCTGCACCTGTAGCATCTGAAGCACCATCAGCGACCACATCCACTTCCCTGTCCCAGCACAGCGTCCAAATGTCGTTACCCCAGGCATTTGAGCGCAAGAGAAAGTACCCAGCCACCCACCCACAGGCCATAGCACTAACCTCACACCTTTCAAAATTACTGGCCATCGAAATGCTGCCATTTAGGCTTGTGGACACTGAGTCCTTCCGCAGCCTGATGGCAGCAGCTGTCCCTCGGTACGCGGTCCCCAGCCGCCACTACTTTTCCCGGTGTGCCATCCCCGCATTACACCACCACGTGTCCCGTAACATCACCCGTGCCCTGACCAACGCAGTTACTGGGAAGGTCCACTTAACGACTGACACATGGACAAGTGCTTGTGGCCAGGGACGCTACATTTCCCTGACGGCACACTGGGTGAATGTCGTGGAGGCTGGGAGCGACTCGGACCCTGGGATGGCACGGGTGCTACCCACGCCGAGGATTGCGGGCCCTACCTCCATCAGGGTTTCCACCAGCACCTACGTTATTGGCTCCTCCTCCTCCGTTTCCACCTCCGAATTCTCTACACACAGCGCCACTCCCCCATCAGCCAGTAGCTGGAAGCAGTGTAGCACTGCAGTGGGGAAGCGTCAACAGGCCGTGCTGAAGCTGATCTGCCTTGGGGACAAACAGCACACGGCCTCAGAGCTGTTGCAGGGGATTAGTCACCAGTCCGAGCAGTGGCTCTCGCCACTCAACCTGCAAGCAGGCATGGTTGTGTGTGATAATGGGCGTAACTTGGTGGCGGCTTTGGAGCTCGGCAAGCTCACACACGTACCATGCCTAGCGCATGTATTTAATTTAGTGGTGCAGCGATTTCTAAAAACCTACCCCAATGTGCATGATCTCTTGACCAAGGTGCGCCGCGTGTGTGCACATTTCCGTAAGTCATCAACAGCTTCAGCCGGCCTGTTGAAGCTGCAGCAGCGCTTACAATTGCCAGCTCACCGGCTGCTGTGTGACGTGAGCACGCGCTGGAACTCCACCTTCCACATGTTGGCCCGGCTTTGTGAGCAGCAGAGGGCAGTAGTGGAGTACCAGCTGTTACACGGTCGTCGCCTCTCCGTTCAACTTCCTGTAATCAGAAGTGAGGAGTGGGAATGGATGTCAGACCTCTGCGAGGTTTTACGCAATTTTGAGGAATCGACACAGATGGTGAGCGGCGATAACGCTATTATCAGTGTAACCATCCCACTTCTGTGTCTACTGAAACGCTCGCTGCTCACAATTAAAACCGACGCTTTGCATGTGGAAGAGGTGGAAATGGGGGAGGAAGAGCTTACACAAGGTGATAGCCAGAGCACCCTCACTTCGTCTTCTCAGCGACAATTGGAGGAGGCGGAGGAGGAGGAGGAGGAGGAGGAGGAAGACACGGTTGCCTCCGCTACAGAGGGTAGCCATGGAACTTTAGTTCCATCTCTTCAGCGTGGGTGGGCAGAAGAGGAGGAAGAGGATGAGGATATTGAGAGTCATCCTCCTGGTGAGGACAGCGAAATCTTGACTGTTGGTACTCTGGCACACATGGCTGACTTTATGTTAGGCTGCCTTTCCCGTGACCCACGCGTTGTACGCATTTTAGACAACACGGATTACTGGGTGTTCACCCTTCTGGACCCCCGCTACAAAGAGAATTTCTCATCTCTCATTCCTCCGGTGGAGAGGACAAGCAAAATGTTGCAATACCAGAAGGTTCTTGTCGAAAAATTGCTCCAAAATTTTCCATCTGACAACGCTGGCGGCAGAGTACGTGCTACCTTGGCCAACCGAGAAGGGGAGAAAAGGGGAGCACACAGCAGTTCCGAGAAAGGCAGGGCAACACTCTCCAAGGCGTGGGACACCTTCATGACACCCCGCCAGCACCCTCACCCTGATGCGCAGCCTAGTGTCACAAGGAGGGAAAAGTTTTGGAAGATGGTGAAGGAGTACGTAGCAGACCGTGTCAGCGTCCTCAATGATCCCTCTGTGCCTTACAACTACTGGGTGTCCAAGCTGGACACGTGGTATGAACTGGCACTCTACGCCTTGGAGGTGCTGGCCTGCCCTGCCGCCAGCGTTCTGTCTGAGCGGGTATTTAGTGCTGCTGGTGGCATCATAACAGATAAGCGTATCCGCCTTTCCACCGACAATGCTGATAGGTTGACACTTATAAAAATGAACAAGGCCTGGATTTCCCCTGACTTCTCCACTCCACTGGAGGAAAGCCCCGGGGGAACATAAACTCACTTTATATATGTTATTTACAATGATGGGAATACTCTGTATTCCCATTCACCCCTTCCACCCAAAAAACGGGTATATGGTTGACTCTTAATCTTCTCATCCTCCTCCTCCTCTTCCATATGCCCTGTGCTATAATTTTTATATAGGGCCAGCTCACCAGCGGGCCCTGTGATATAATTTTTATATAGGGTCAGCTCACCAGCGGGCCCTGTTTGCCAATTTTTATATAGGTCAGCTCACCAGCGGGCCTTCTCATATAATGTTTTATTGGGTCAGCTCTCTAGCGGGCCCTCTCATATAATGTTTTATAGCGTCAGCTCACTAGCGGGCCTTCGCATATAATGTTTAGGATGGTCAGCTCTGCAGCAGACCCTCACCCATAATGTTTTAGATGGTCAGCTCAGCGCACGTTTCCCTCTTAATCATGGCCTCAGTTCTGAAAATCAAGGAAATTTTTGGGAGAATTTGCCTCTGCGCACGTTTCCCTCTTAATCATGGCCTCAGTTCTGAAAATCAAGGAAATTTTTGGGAGAATTTGCCTCTGCGCACGTTTCCCTCTTAATCATGGCCTCACTTCCGAAAACCAAGGAAATTTTTGGGATAATTTGCAGATGATATACAAGTAAATATACAGCAAATATTGTTTGGTAACAATTTTTCGCCTAAAGTCGTTTTTATTTTCCTTTTTGTGTGTTTTATGGTCAGTCTGTAAAAATGGCGTACTACGGGTGAAAGATCGTTCCCAGCAGCGATGTTGGAGTCCAAGGTGCATCCAGACATCCTCCCTATGCTGTCCCTGAACCATTTCTGTAGTGTTTCCATCTTTTTCTGCCCTTTTCCTATGGACCAGGCACCCTCCCCTCATCAGAGCAGGGGGTGCCTGGTGTAATGCTCGAGTCCTCCCATTGACTTCAATGGGGCTCGGGTGCTCGGCCGAGCACTCGAGCCTCAGGGGGTGCTCGGTCAGAGCACCCGAACACCCGAGCATTGGGGTGCTCGCTCATCACTAGTGACAAGTGTCTGAACAGGACTGGAACAAAGTCACCTAATGACAGTGACATGTTCAAGGGTTAAGTTACATAGTAGCTATGGTAGTTCCAATAGTTTAAAACGCTAGTCAGGTTGGCTGGGGATGAAACGCATTCGCAAACAAATTAGCAAACATTTGCTAAGTCAGAAAAAAACATGCGTGATTCAGTAACATTTTGGTGCTAATCCTTTTGCCAACAAACGTACACTGTATATAGTGATTGCACAAGTTTCTTGCCTTCCGCCCTCTGTCTAGTATTAAACTGATGTAATAACGGTGGCATGTTTAAGAGGCTAAAGGGACAGTCTCAAGTATTAGTAGTAGTAATTTAATGACAATGACATGTTTCAGTGGTTAAAGGGTCAGTCCCACTTAAGAGCAAAGTAACATAATGAAAGTGATGTGTTTATTTGGCTAGAGGGCAAATCCCAACATAAGTATGTCTGAGGGCTGTTAGACTACATTCCAAAAGAGCTGTGACAGTGCATGTTTTTGGATATCTGTGACTCTTATCAAGTGCCATTAGTTCAGTCTTCTGTTCATTAACCCGTTGAGTGCCAGATGTAGGCTGACCATATTTCCTTGAGACAAAAACGGGATGGGGTGTGGGACAGACGGACAGTGGGACTCCGTTACTCTGAGTCCAATCGTAGTAATCTGCAAGCAGTGAGAACACGTTTGCTCCGCCTCTTACTAATAGTGTTCTCTCTCTCTGGCCAAAAAGCCTGCCCCTGAAGTAAATCGGAACTTCCTCTCCTCGTCACTCACACTAGTGGTTTTACTGTGTTTACTGTACGCATTGATTACCATAGAGTCTTATGATATTTATTTTAAATAGATGTTACTTCCTCCTTAGGGGGCCAGTCCCATGCTACATTGACTTAAAGGGATATTAATGTTTCATAATACAAGCAGCTCTAATTAATCAACATAGCATTTGGACTTTGGAGAGCGTTATTTCAATTCTGTCAGAGTTATAGTTCAAGAGTAATTCAATGACAAAGTGTCCCCCTCCTGCCCCTTTTACTGATGTAACACTGCTCAGCCAGATCAGAAGGGAGGTGCCCAGGTAGATTGCAGAGAGGGACAATCTTCAATTAAGATAAGGGAAAAAGCTGAAAAGCTTGTCAAGGAGGGCAGGACTGTCATTGTTTTGATAGGAAGAAGATTGTACCCTTCTGTTATCTGTCTGGTCTATGGACTGCATTCCACATCTGAGAAGAGATGGCTTACACTAGGTAAACGGGGCGGGAGGGAAAACTTTGCTTGTGAATATCTCTCAAACCATAAAGGTTTGAGAGATAAGACTTATATCATTCTTCATGTTTTTTTAATGCCTACAAAATAAAATAAAGTTAAAACGAAGTATTACTATCCCTTTAATGATAGCCTATATAGAATAGAGACACCACCCTGCATTAAATAGTATAACAAATAAAAATAGGGTGTGTGAGACTATTAGTAGATCCATTACTCCCAGAGACAAAAATAGTTGAACTTAATGATGATGACTCTGCACCACTTAACAGAGAAAAATATCAATGATAATTTGAGGACAGAATACAGCTGTGAATGACTATTCCCATCACAAAAATAATAGCATAACCATCCTATATTCCCAATTTATATAAAGGACACATAAAACACAGCTATAGAAAGAGTCCCCATGAATGTCCAAAAGGACCTTTGTTACCACTTGTAAATTGATATGCCCAGAAGGAATCCAAAAGAATGGGCATGAATAAAACCACCCTTTTCAACATATATGGCCAAACGTCCCTGTTGTCAATCCAACACAATATCTGTAAATCCACCAAGACAGTCAGCAACAAATCAGCAATGCATTTCGGGCCGATATGCAGCATGAGAAATCGTAAATCGGCCTGAAACACATTGCTGTTTCCTTGCGGACTATTGTGGCAGATTTACAAATATTGTGCTGTAGTGACAACAGGGATGTTTGGCCATATTTGTTGAAAAGGGGAGTTTTATTCCTGCCCCCTCTTTTGGATTCCTTTTGGACATATCAATCTACAAGTGGTAACAGTGGTCCTTTTGGACATTCATGGGGACTCTATATAAGATGTGTTTTATGTATCTTTTATATGTTGGGGATATAGGATGGTTGTTATATTGTTATTTTCGTGATGGGGGATTGTCATGCACAGCTATCTCTATTCTGTACTCATACATTTTCATTTATGAGGCCTGACTGGAAAATGTGCAGGTGGGTGGAACAGAGTGTGGTTCCCTGAGAACTCACCACCTGGGGAATTCCTAGGTATGCCTCTGTAGCAATCATATATGGTGCAGATGGTATGCCACAGAATTCTTCTACTTTGTGTTTACCTAGCCCATAGTTCTTCACATAACAGAAGAACCTCATATATGTCAGAATGTGTGTTAAGTAGGTACAAGTGGTCAGTTCTGTAAAAAAAACAGATTGCTTCACAAGACAAGAAACATTTTGTGTCACATGTGTCTCATTGTGCAATTCTTTTGCAGACAGTAAGAAAACAGATGCATGATTGGATGATTACGTATTTGAATAAGATAGGAGAACTGCTTCAGAGGGTAACTGCTACTTACAATGCGGGGCTGACTGACATCTCTCTCATTCCCATTCTCTCTTACTTTCTTGCTCTCTCTTCCCTTTTCCTTGTCCCATGTCTGATTCTCCACACTCTCTTTTTCCTGCTCTTTCCTTGATACTCTTTGCTGCTCTTTCCTTGATCCTCTTTGCTGCTCTTTCCTTCTCCCCCATGCTCCCTGTACTTTGCTTCCACTCCTTCTCCTGCTTTCTCCCTCTCCCTTTCACTCTGTCTCCCACTCTCTTTCTTCCACTCTCGCTTTATCCCCCACTCTCTCCTTCTCCTCCTCACTCCCTGTCCCTCTGTGCCACTCTCTCTCCTTTTCCCTCTCTCCTGCTCTCCCCTTGCCTGTCTGTCACTCTCTTCCTCACTACTTCCCTGCCCCTCTCTCCTGCACTCTTCTTATCCCTCTTTTCCAATCTCCTCCACTCTATCCTTCTGCTGTCCTCCCATTCTCTCCCTGTCCCTCTCTTCTGTTCTTCCTCCCTGTCCCACTCTCTTTCCTTCTCTTGCTCTCTCCCTGTCTATCTCTCCACCACTCTCCCCCTCTCCTCCCACTCACCTGCTTTACACCTGCTACTCTGTCCCTCACTCTCTTGCTCTCTACTCATTCCTCTCTCCCTCTACCTTTGTCATTTGTTTCAAAACAATTTAGACAAAACAGAAATTTGCTAAAGGTTCACCAAGTACTTCCAAGCTGATGTGAAGCTTAGAGAAATGTGCAGTGAGGCTAGAGAGAAGAGGGTGAATAAGAGATACAATGGTACTCAGCAATTTCTAGAGGAAACCTTAGAGGTTATGCACTGAGGTGTGATAAAGAGGTGATAAAACAGAGATGACTTCTACAGTGATATCACATCTCCAGCTCCTATACTATTCTGTAGAGTATATGCACTAAGATCTCAAACGTTGGAGAATTCTTAGTGCATTGGTTCCATAGAATAACACAAGAATAAAGGAAGTGATCTCACTGGAGAAGTCATCTTTGCTTTATCACCTCTTTATCACACCTCAGTGCATCTCCCTCCTGAACTCACAATAGATGGGACATACTGCAGCCCCATCTGGATTTCAGTTAAGGATGGAGGCAGCAGCTCTAGTTAAAGGAAAAGGAACACCTCCTAATAATAATCCCACTCTCCACTTACCTTGATATAACCAGAAATTCCTAATGGCCCTATCCCTTTGATCAAGAAGTTACATCTTCAAATGCTGCTGGATGTCATGTCCATGAAGGTAGACAAGACAGCTGCTGGGAGGACCACAGGACAAAACCTGTATCCACTGTTTGTGGTAATCTTAACCCTTTAAGGGCCAGAGGGGTCGGCAATGCATTATATTTATAACTGCATAACCCTCTGGTCCTTAAAGGTTCTAAGTAACCTCATTGCCAACAACTGACATGTTCACATCCATGGACGTGAATGGCAAAATTCATAGGAGACATCAGGATTTTCTAGTCATAGTAAGTAAATTGGTGGATTATTATTAAGATGTTACTTTCCCTTTAAGAACCAAAACAGCAGCTGATGGAAATGAACAGATACAAAAGTTAGCGTGATTAGCAATCCTGCCAGTGCTGATTAGCCATTGATCATCTGCATCTGCCAACAGCACACTCTTGCCTGACTTGTCCTATATATGTCTATCATTTCCTGCCTCTTGTGCCTGATCAATGTGGCTAGTTCTGTGATCCAGCCAGTTCCTGCCTGTGCCTTGTTGTCTGCTTCCTGCCATGATCTCATCTCGCCCGTCTACTATGCCCATCTGTATCTGATCCTCATCTTGGCTTGCGAGTCAAAGAACTCAGTTCCTAATTTGGGTCCTTTACTAGTGATAATCATTTGTACTTAAAGGAGAACTAGCACTTCCTATTATATTACTCTCCACTTGCCTAACTATGACTAGAAAATCCTTATGGCCCCTATGAATTTTGTCCTTGCACCTTGGCTCAAGAGATAACAATCCTGTATGTCATTAAATGAGTTTACTCAACTCTTTAAAGTGGACCTGTCACCTTGATTCAACTTTGCATGTTTGAAAACTGCTTTAAAAACTGCCTATATGTCATGTTAGAAAAAAGACCAGCATATGTACAGTTAAGGAGATATTCATACTTGATACCATATGCTAATGTATGCTAATTGTGGTGTCTCTGCAGTAACAGTGATGTTTCATATGCTAATGAAAACGTCTCAGTGACGTGTCATATGCTAATGAATGTTTTCAGTGAGTTGCATACACTGATGAAGCTCTGTGCAGTACCAGGATACTTTCACTTTCTCTTTCCCAGAAATAAAAGTGTGAATATCTCTTAAACTTTACATCTGCTGGACTTTTGGTCAACATGACACAAAGGCAGTTTTGAATTAAGTTTTCAAATATGTAAAAAAAAATAAAGGTGATAGGTCCACTTTAAGGACCAATGGGATGTGCAATGAATTGTGAAGTAATTTGTTGTACATCCCTCTCATCCTTAAAGCATTATGATAACAATGGACAGTGAGCAGAGTTTGTGGTCCTGCTGCCCTGCTAGCAAATATCATGTCCTCATCCATGGACATGACTTCCAGGACTGATTGAAGATGTTATCTCTTAAACAATGTGTCAAGATCATAGAGGGCATTAGGTTTTTCTAGCTATTGCAAGGTACATGTGGAATTATTGTTAAGAAAGTATTAGTTCTAATGTAAAGGATCAGTAAATTTTATTATTAAAAAAAACTATATTACAGGGCTTTTCCTGTTGGGTATAACAAGGGTACTCGTACTCTGAATGTTGCTTTATTCAAAAGTTATAATAGTTCAAACTGTCAAAAAGTGATGAAGCTGTTTCTATCACATTCTATGGAGAGCGATAGTCAGTGGCTTGTTTCTCCCATAGAATATAGAAAATGAACTGTCTGAACATCAGGTTAACTGAGAATGAACTGCCTGGATCCTGAACACCAGGTGACACTGTTAATGTAAATAAAACAATGGTTTAAACTGAAATAACTTTTTAACAAAATATATCCCTGCAGTCGGAGTACCCTTCTTTTACTCAGCAGAAAATTATCTACAATATATGTTTTTTTCCATAATAAAGGCTTATTACTTCTTTAAAGGGATACTTCGTTTTAACTTTATTTTATTTTGTAGGCATTAAAAAAATATGAAGAACGATATGTCTTATCTCTCAAACCTTTATGGTTTAAGAGATATTCACAAAAGTTTCCCCTCCCGCCCCTTTTTCCTAGTGTAAGCCATCTCTTCTCAGATGTGGAACGCAGTCCATAGACCAGACAGATAACAGCAGGGGACAATCTTCTTCCTATAAGAACAATGAAAGCCCTTCCCCCCTTGACAAGTTTTTCAGGTTTTTCCCTTATCTTAACTGAATATTGTCCCTCTCTGCAGTCTACCTGGGCACCTCCCTTCTGCTCTGACTGAACAGTATTACAGCAGTAAAAGGGGTGGGAGGAGGATACTTTGTCACTGAATTACTCTTGATCTACAGCTCTGACAGAATTGAAATAACACTCTCCAAGGTCCAAATACTATGATGATTAATTAGAGCGGCTTTTATTATGAAACATTACTATCCCTTTAAGCCTTATTGATCAGTGAAAAATAAAGCTTTCCAGAACAGCCAATCAATTTGCGCTACCCACAGTCTGAAAAACCATCCCCGATGTACACTTTGTTTATCTCTGCATTACTTTTATACATAAAGTCCATTGTATCATACAAGGGTGATTTTCTGTATAAATGTCACATGTGATCATAGTTTGATGCAATATTGGTCCCAATGGCATAACTAGTCATTGGAGGGGCCAAGTACAAACATTTTGAGTCCCCCAACGCAAAATGTTTCACAGATACATAAAAAGAACCTAATGGACCCTGGGATTGATGGAGGCCCCCTTGAATGCTGGGCCCGACAAAACTTCAGCGTCTTTAGTTAAACCCCTATTTGGTTCGATTTTCAGCTCCATGAAATCTCTTCTACTGTATTCAACGAAATGGCATGGAAATCACATTAAAGGGATAGTAATGTTTCATAATAAAAGCAGCTGTAATTAATCATTATAGTATTTGGACTTTGGAGAGTGTTATTTCAATTCTGGCAGAGTTGTACTTCAAGAGTAATTCAATGACAAAGTATCCCCCTCCCGCCCCTTTTACTGATGTAACACTGCTCAGCCAAAGCAGAAGGGAGGTGCGCAGGTAGACTGCAGAGAGGGACAATCTTCAATTAAGATAAGGGAAAAACCTGAAAAACTTGTCAAGGGGGGCAGGGATTTAATTGTTCTCACAGGAAGAAGACTGTCCCCTTCTGTTATCTGTCTGGTATATGGACTGCATTCCACATCTGAGAAGAGATGGCTTACACTAAGTAAAAGGGGCGGGAGGGGAAACTTTGCTTGTGAATAAGCCTTAAACCATAAAGGTTTGAGAGATAAGACTTATATCATTCTTCATGTTTTTTTAATGCCTACAAAATAAAATAAAGGTAAAACGAAGTATTACTATCCCTTTAAAATAACAAGTAGTTATGTTTTCAGTGTGTTTTCATTATCTGTTTATTCTGAAAGCAAGGGATGCTGAGAAAAAGCATTTTGCTAAAATCTCATCCAAATCAAATGTAAAGCCCAGTAAAACTGCATACAAAACTTAAAGGTGCAGTGAACTTTTTTTATGAAAAATAAATATTGTAATATTAAGGTACTCCCACTGCTGAGAGATGCGTATTTCCACAGTTATTATAGTTTAAAAATGTTATTTTACATTAATAGTGCTCTGTAGTGGTCAAATTCCAATCTGTTACATTCTATTTTAGATGAAAATCACTGACAAACAGCTCTCCATAGAATGTAATAGACACTGCTGAGTCATGCTGTTAGGACTTTCAGGAAGTAAACTTGCTGTAATTCACTTATTATTTGAACTTTAATACATTTGCATAAAACATCTGACCACAGAGGAAGTAAAGGTAAAGCTCTGTAACATATAGGTTTTCATTAAAAACGTTTACTGCTCCTTTAAGCAAATTTCAGCTAACAATTCCACAGCTACAAAACAGTCACCTGTGTGTGCCTAGCCTAAGTACAAATGGATGACATGAGGTACATACTTCAGTAAAATATCTGACGCTAAACAGAGCAGCCTCAAGAGAGAGCTGTGTTCCTGGTGTCTTGGTTTATCTCAAATGTGAAACAGAAGCTTCCTTAGAGCAGGGCAATTTGTTCAAGTAAATTAACCTCTCCTCAGCTTACAGGATATATGGCATTTCCTCTAAGGCCTAGCGTAAAGTATCAATAAAGATTTTATTTTATGAACAAAAAAACATATTGTAGGGCTTTTTTGATAATTAAACAAGTCACTTTCACTGCTGGCAGATGATTCATTTAACCCAGTGAATGCCAGAGAGGTATCCAATGCATTGCGTTGGATCCATCTCTGGCACACAAAGGGGGCACTCAAAGGGTTAAACCTTATTATAGTCCAAACTGTAATGTAGTGTAGGAGCTGCCATATTTTGAAGGGTACCTCCGCTGTGCTAACAGCACCCACATTCGTGAGTCGTCGTGAGTATACAATGCCTCTTTAACAAAATGTGTATGGTAGACATTGTATATACTGATGTGGCCAGTTTACATTCTAGTTTATTTACAACTTTACTGGCTAGTATTTAAAGGGATAGTAACACTTAATATATAAGAAATATATATTGTAGTTTTTATCCACTTTAGTAAAACAAAGGTACGTCCACTGCTGAAAGGTGTTTTATTCAAAAGTTATTGCAGCTCAAACTTAAATTTTTTAGGTGCAGTATCTCAATGGCCAGAAATTGTACAGTGGCGCTGTTGCTATACTATCCTATGGAGATTTTTGGTCATCTGACCAGTGCTGTCCCATAGGATGGCGTAGCAACATCGCCACCGTACAATTTAAGGCCGCTGAGATACCGCACCTAAACAAATTAAGTTGGATCTTCAATAACTTTTGAATAAAACACATTTAAAAGGATAGTAATGTTTCATAATAAAAGCAGCTCCAATTAATCTTCATAGTATTTGGGCCATAGAGAGTGTTATTTCAATACTGTCAGAGTTGTAATTCAAGAGTAATTGAATTATAAAGTATCCCCCTCCCACCACTTTTACCTAGTGTAAGCCACCTCCCCTCAGATGTGAAATCTTGTCTTAAGACCAGACCGATCACTTACTGTGAGAACAATGAAAGCCCTGCCACCCTTGACAGATTTGTCCTTTATGCTAAGTGAAGATTGTCCCTCTCTGTGATCCATCCGGACAGTCTTGCCGCTCTGAGGTGAGCAGTGTTACATCAGTAAAAGGGGCGGGAGGGGGATACTTTATCATTCAATTACTCTTGAACTACAACTCTGACAGTATTGAAATAACACTCTCCATGTCCCGAATACTATGAAGATTAATTGGAGCTGCTTTTATTTTGAAGCATTACTATCCCTTTAAGCAGTGGGAGTATCCTTTACTTAGTGGGATAAACCTTACTACATATTTATTTTTTTACATTTTAAGTATTACTATTCCTTTAACTCCTTGATGTCTTAGTATTGCCTTGTAATGCACTGGAAGCTTCTCTGGTATTCAAGAGGTTAAAAACTGCTTTGTGCTTGCATAGGCTTTATGGGAGGAGCTAAATGAGCCTGGAGTGCCTTGCCTACGAGAACCTGAAATTTAAGTCTAGCTCTGTGTGTAAACTTGCATTAGCTACCCCCTGGGGGCTATAGACTAAGTGTGATAAAGAGGGGATAATGTGGAGATGACTTCGCCAGTGATATCACTTCTCCAGTTCCTATGTTATTCTATGGAGCCTATGCACTATTATATATACATTTGGAGAAATCTTAGTGCATTGGCTCCAAAGAATAACATAGGACTTGGAGAGATTAGAACACAGAAGACGTCATCTCTGATTTACCACCAGTTTGTCATCTCTTCATCACACCTTAGTGCATCTCCCCCTAGGTTTTTGGGGAGCCTCAGCTATGCTGGCCACACCCACATTCTGAGTTGTGAGTGTTGCCAGATCAATTCCAATGGTAATCCTTTATATACCAGTCTATATATCCCTTTACATCTGTTATTTAACCCTACTGCAACCTGAATCAATCTCAGTTTCACTGCACCTGTTTTATACCCTTTTACAGGCTATTATTTAACCTCCTGGATGCTAGAGAGATCTCCAATGCATTACTTTGCAATTCATTGGAGATCCCTCCAGCAACCTAGGGGTTAAAGTATTTTTATTGGCTTTGCTTCTTGTAGGCCAATGGGATTTACTGTGCCAGGAAATATCGGATTGATCTGGGGGAGGGACCATGTGAGGAATGGGGGTGTGGTCGTGGGTGGAGCTAAGGGTGCTTAAAGTACCTTGCCTAGGGACGCCTAGGATATTAATCCAGCCCTTTGTGTCTAACCCACTGAATCCTAGAGAGAAATCCAACACAAGAAGCATTTTGTTGGGGACCTCTCTAGAATCGAAGAGGTTAAAAGCACCATGTAAAGCAGTGTGAATTTTCACTTGTCCCCCAACCCCCATGGTGTATTTGATTTTCTCCACAATTGCAACCCTTTACCTTGGCGAATAAGGACTTATGCTATAAATACCATTCAGCTCTAAACCAGGAATTGGTATTGATTTCTGTCTATTTCAGTCAATTTACTAAGCTACTTACTCAGGAAAAGGACCTTTGTATTCTGACAGAACCAAGAGGAGGGCAGAGGGGATCTCTATGGGTGTTTTGCTCTGTTTCTTGCCTCTGTGTCTTGTTCAGTGTTATGTACTAAGAAGCAGAAGGAAAGTGACTTAATTCCACTACATATTCTGGCACAAACTATAGGAGAGGATTGATCCAATTAAGGCCTTAAAGGGATAGTTACACTTCATATGTAAAAAATACATATTGTAGGGTTTATCCTCCTAAGTAAAACAAGGGTACCCCCACTGCTGAAAGGTGTTTTATTCAAAAGTGTTTGCAGGTCAAACTTGACATTTTTAGGTGCAATATCTCAATGGTGTAAAATTGTAAAGAGGAGCTTTTGCTACATCATCACATGGAGATTTTTAGTCAACTGACCGGGGCTGTCCATAGGATGGCATAGCAACAGTGTTACCTTAAAATTCAAACCATTGAGATACTATTCCTAAAAAAATGAAGTTTAAGCTGTAATAACTTTTGAATAAAACACTTATCAGTAATGAGATTACCCTTGTTTTACTCAGGAGGGCAAACCCTACAATATAAATATATATACACAAATTGGTAGCCAAAAAGGCAGGCAATGGCACACACTAATATATGTAAATAATGCAAAAGCAGTATAAAACTGGCTGGTGCAAGTCCCTTTTTCAATAAGTATACAAAGGTACTCAGCCTGGGTTGTCCCAGATGGATGAGGGAGACAGCACACAAATGGTTGCAGTATTTGAAAGAAGAAAAAGTTTTATTCCATCCTATTGAGAAGCCAAATGTTTTCGATCCTTATCCGGATGACGATATGGATTAGGATCAAAAATGTTTGGCTTCTCAATATCAATAATTCACTAATTCGTGTGTAACGCACGACATGCGCAGTAGACACTGCTGCGCGTGCTGCAGTCATGCGCAGTCTCCACTGCGCGTGACTGACCCGCGACCGGGTGACAGTGGCACTGTGGCCCGTGTAATGGGCTGTTCAACTAGTGATAGAATAAAACATTTTCTTCTTTCAAATGCTGCAACCAGACGGTGTGCTGTCTCCCTCATCCATCTGGGTCAACGCAGGCTGATTACCTTTGTATATCCTATATAATAATTTGCTAAATCGTGTGTAACGCCGCGACATGCGCAGTAGACTCATGACTGTGCATGCTGCAGTCATGCGCAGTAGAGACTGCCAGCTCTGTATCAGCCGTGGCGTGGGCAGTCTCTACTGCGCGTGATTACTCCGCGACCTGGTGGCAGTGGCACTGTGGCCCGTGTAACGGGCTGTTCAACTAGTTATAATATAAAGTGGTAGAATTAATCGCTCACTGTGAGCCATAACCGCACATGCACAGTAGAGAGTCTCTACTGTGAATGTGTGGTTTCACACACAGGGAGCTTCGCTGTGAGCCGCCTGGAGCTCCCCGCTAAGGATCAGCGCTTTCGGTGAGTCTCTACTGAGCATGACTGCAGTCACGCGCAGTAGAGACTCGCCAAACGCTCTGCCCCGCTCCGGACGGCTCACATCATGTCTCTGCTACCGACTCTGAGGCAGCAGCCGGGGCAGCTGGGTGCACTTTAGCCTGTGTATACGGGCTCCCATACTATATATATATATATATATATATATATATATATATATATATATATATATATATTTATATTTACATATTTAGTGTTACTATCCCTTTAATGATGGCGGAGTGTGTGCACCAGTTTGCACAAAAGAAACTTTATGCTCCAGTACATATCTCATATTGTAGGTACAAGCTTAGGAGGCTAATGTCAAAGGAGCTGCACAGGTGAATTTGTAAATTTATCCCCGAATTTGGTTCTTTCTTTCTTCACAATTCCCATGGATTTCCATGGGGTAAAAACTTGAGGGTACAACAGACCTTCCATGGAGATTCTTGCATAACATAAAAGTACTATTTTTTGCCTCTTTTTTTCCCCCATTGTGGGAAATTTCACTCATCACTTCTACTCCATTGACAAAAATGTGTGTAAGCAATTTGAAGATCAGAAAACCTGGCTCATCCTACTTTGTACTGGCAGATCTGCAAACTGGCAATATACCAGAAAATGACATATTTCCTTGTGTTTATTCAAGTGATAAAGCCACTCACATGGGTGGAAGACCAGATACGATTGGCAATTTGCTTCTCTCCCTGCAGCATATCAGGATCAAAGTGATGGCCTATTCAGGTGAGCGTAGTGTCTGAGAGTGTCATTACTCTGACCCATTAAATCGTGTCCAGCCATTAGCAGCCTTAGACAGTGAAGCTGCACTCAGAGACAATTAAGACCAATCTGCATAATGATCATAGCCTGCAGCAGTGGGCAGATACTTTTAGGTCCCCTTACTGACAGTTAGTAATGACGCCCAGCAGGGATATGGTCAGAGAGGCAAACGGAAACTATTTAGCACTCAGCAAATCCCAAGAGCATTTATGAGTGATTCTATAAATAGGGAATTGTGTACTAAAATCATTTTATAATACATTTTATATTTGTATTTGTTTATTTTGGGGCTAATCAAAAAAAAAAAAAGTCGAGTAACAAATACTGGAACAAACCATTGCACCATAGGGGACAAATGACAAATCTTAGACTTTCTCCCTGCAGTAAATGGGATTTTTAACCTCTTGAATGCTAGAAAGGTCTCCAACCCACTGCTTTGCAATCAGTTGGAGATCTCTAGTATCCAGGTGTTTAAAGCGGAACTACCACCCATGAATAAATCTGGCCCAAATAAATACCCATCTGTCGACTAGCTGCTCAGTAGCGCTAGTCTCCAGAAATATTACCTGGTGTTTGAGAATTGTACGCTGTTCCCGGACTGACAGGCAGGAAACAGCGCAGACATCTTTCCATAGTGACGTCTGCGCGCCTGCGCTGTCAGTCCCAGCCTGCTCTAGGAGGCGTTGCTAGGAGCTGTTCAGCTCCAAAAGTGACTGACAGTGCAGGCGCGCAGACGTCACTATGGAAAGATGTCTGCGCTGTTTCCTGCCTGTCAGTCCGGGAACAGTGTACATTTCTCAAATACCAGGTAATAATTCTGGTGACTAAGCTAACTGAGTAAGCACTAGTTAACATATAATTGGTTGATTTGAAAAATGATCTCCCAGTTGTATCCACTTTCCATTTGGGTTGTTGGTATAAAAACCTTAGATCATTTAGCAGCAGACATTTTAATAGTTGTATTTTACAAATTGAATATTCCTCCAGATGAAGTGACATGTGTGTCACGAAACATGTCAAGGATTTAGTGTGTTTTTTTAGTATGATTTTTTTTTTATCAATAAATTTTATATTTTACTTGGTCTGCTGCTATTGGATTAGTATTTCTTCAAGTCTAGACACAAGTCTGGTTATGTAGCGGGGAGAACCAGCATCCGGATTCCCCGCTAAACTTTCAACTGGTTGTGGGAGACAACAGCCGGTGAGAGACTTTATGTGAGTAATATCTTCTCCTGTATTTTGGATCTAGTGTACAGTTTTAATACAAACAGGACAGCTCTCCTCGTATTTTGTGTTTTGTGTTTACATTTGAATTCTGCCGTTCAGGGACACTGCAGAGAGAAGAGAGCACCACTGAGTTCTAAACACTGGAGGGAGAACTGACTGCTGTGACAAAAAGAGATACCTGTGGTGGACTACAAGAAAATGTACATCAAGCCCAAAGCCTTAGACTAGCATTACACTACAACAAAATTGCACTGCAGGTCCTGATTGATGTCATTATCAAGGCTCATTTCTCTCGCTGGTGTTTAGAGCTCTGTCCAGAAGCCATTTTTCTGTAGCCCGGCAGAGACATCACTTTGTGACAGTAGTCTTTGGGCCGTTCTTCTAGTGTTTAGACTTCTGAGTTAACCCCTTCGCGACCATTGCCGTGCCAGAACCGTCACGGCGGTCCGGCACTTAAGGACCGATGACGGTCCTGGCACGGCATGGCGTTCAGGGCTCCCGGCTCGGCTGCCAGTCCGGAAGCCCTGAACCAGAAGCCCTGAACCGGAAGCAATAAAAAAAAAAATGCCCCGTGGTCCTCAAGTGCCGGCCGCGCTGCGTGCGCCGGTCCTTAAGGGGTTAAGGAATCTTCATTCCGGGACATTGAACTGTCCCAGAAAGCGGCTGCTCGGGGCAAGGGACAAACATTTAAAATCTGGGACTGCCCTGAGCAATCCGGGACATGTGGTCATCCTATTTTTAAATGAACAGTATTTTTTTTTTTATTAAAGAAATATAACATCTAGGGATTACCTGCTTATTACTACAAGGGAGATTTTTTTGTCTAAATTTGAATTGCTTTATTTAAAAACTAGCAATAATGACACAGCTCTGCCCATGCAGCTACAAAAAGAAACACACCCACATACACAAAAGCAATTGGTGAACGTGAGCTGTTGGTTTTTACCTTTTTGGGTAGGCTGACCAGACCTCACCTTTAACCGGGGACGCACAGAAAAAATACATACTTCAGGACTGCTTTGATTTCAGTGGAGTACTGAAAAATGACTATTTCCTACGTGTCCCCGGTTAAAGGAGAGATCTGGTCAGCCTATTTTTGAGTGCCAGAAGGATGCACAATGCATACCGCTCTGTGGCAGAGCGGTATACAAAACCCTGCAATGTGCTAGATACCTCTGGCATTCAAAGGGTAACATTTCTGCACCTTACTAATCCACACATACGTGCTGTTTGCTTTTAACCGTTTGAGTGCCAACCATGCATGTAACCTGGCAGTTTGACCACTGTGGGACAGCATAAACAAAGACACTGCTGAGGACCGGTAATGAGCGGTGCAAAAAAGTGTACAGAGGACATGACAGAGCTGATACACAGTGCAGTGCACTCCCTATACCAACACACTGCAGGCAAAAACATAACATTAAAAATAAGTAATAGTCTAGATCAGGGGTGTCCAAGTTCAGTCCTCAAGGGCCACCAACAGGCCAGGATGTAAGGATCCCCCTGATTAATCACAGGTGGGTCAGTCACAATGAATGATCCACTGATTAACTCACCTGTGATTAATCAGAAAACTTGGACTGAACTTGGATAACCTTGGCCTAGATGATATATAAACTTTACACAAAAAATGAAGCCATAAACAATCTATATTGCAGAACAGGAAAAGTTAGGTTTATCTTTTTAAGCGTAAAAAATATCAACAGGCCTCAGATTAACCAAAATGAAGAAAAACATGGGGGGTAAGGAAAAAGGTGGATGAGAGAGGGAGAGTGGGAAGGATAGAGAGAACAGTGGGATGCTTGGTCAAATTTACCCTAAAAGAGACAAAGCAAGAATTACAGTCCAGTAGATTGAGGACTGGAAAGAAGGGACTTTCATTGTTCCCCGCCTGCATTACAAGAGCTAAAGGAAATAGCATATTAACCCCCCCTCCCCCAAATTGTAAATGTGCTTTAATCTAAGGTTCAAGCCAAGGCCAGAGGGAGGATCTCTTGACTTCCATTTTCCCTGGATACAGGCCTTAGTGTCCATAACTTCCAGGGACCAGAGTTGAACAGACAGTTAAAGGGATAGTAATGTTTCAAAATAGTATTTGGGCCATGGAGAGTGTTATTTCAGTAGCTGTAGTTCAAGAGTAATTGAATGATAAGTTATCCCCCTCCCACCCCTTTTACTGATGTAACATCGCTCACCTCAGAGCAGCAAGACTGTCTGGATGGATTGCAAAGAGGGAAAATCTTCAGTGAGCAGAAGGAAAAACCTGTCAAGGGGGGGCAGGGCTTTCATTATTCTCACAGTAAGAAGAATGTCTCTTGCTGTGAGCTGTCCACATCTGAGGGGAGGTGGCTTACACTAGGTAAAAGGGGCGGGAGGGGGATACTTTATCATTTAATTACTCCTGAACTACAACTCTGACAGTATTGAAATATCACTCTCCATGGCCCAAATACTGTGAAGATTAATCGGAGCTGCTTTTGTTTTGAAACATTACTATCCCTTTAACCCCTTAGGGACCCTTGACGTACCAGGACCGTCAAGGGTAAATTTGCTCGAACGACCCTTGACGGTCCTGGTACGTCACGTACTTTTTACTTACAGTGCTCTACCGGGAGCGCTGTAAGTAAAAATAGGGCATGAAATAGACCGCTCCAAGATCGGAGCGATCTGTTTCAAGCCCCATAGTGACGCGCCGATACACGTGACAGGTCACGTGTACCGGCTCGTCAAAGTGCCCCTATGCGGACGTTATGGGACGGAAATGTCCCATAACCTCCGGTCCTTAAGGGGTTAAGGAGTCTTAGTTGACTTAGAGGAGGGTGGGAGCATGGAAAGCAGCAGCATCTTTGGGGAGACACCTGGGGAATTGATAGTAAACGATCATACTGTATATTGGTAGTCGCAGATAATAAGTCTATTAGCCAGGGTGCATTCACTGCAAATATTGATGGAGACTCATCAACTGACTATCCCTTATTTAGATAAACTATGATGAAGCACTCAAGGGACTTAGATTACACACATTATTGGGAAGTAGAAAGTGATCTACCTTTATTAGGTCAGTGTACCTGACAAACCAAACACTCAATGAGTCTATAACTTTTCAGTTAAATAAAATAACCGCTTACAAACTGTTTATTCAAGAGATCTTGTGGTGCTGATCTTTTTTTTTTTTTTTGAAATGCTAAGTTTAATGTTTTGGGGTTTTTGTGAAGATTTTTGCCGTCTATAGCATAACATGTAGACATTTGGTTGTCTACATTAAGCTTATAATATTTTATTAAGTTAATCTTTAATACTTGGGGTAGCCTTATCGCTATCAGAAGCATTTTTGAATTCCACTACCTACTACCGCTTTTTCTGGGTGAATATTCCATGCATTTACCTCACTTCCTAAAACGTATTACATCCTTATGTTACCACTGAGTCTTTCAATTCTCAAATCTAGACCAAGGTGTCTTATTCTAGTATTCTTCTTTCTCTATAATAATTCTTCCCTTTGAATTCCTTGAAACATTTATACTTCCTTCTCTGCTTTTATAGTTTTAAAGTATTTCCTAGTAACATTTGTTACACAGACTTTCTGTAGCATCCTTGTAATCATCTCTTATTTATTAACGTCCCTCTGGACAGAAAGTCTTCCAATTCGGATATAGTCACATCTGCTTTTCGTCTACAACCTAGCCTCCTGTTGTCTTTTCCTACTCCGTCCTTCTTTGCTTGCCTACCTTTAAATCATTTGAAATAAAAATATCCAGGTCTCTTCTTTTCTCTGTTGTTTATTTATGTATATGTTAACGGAAACTGGCAGTTGTTTCAGAGTTAGTTTGAAAACGTATATAATGTGTTTCAACTGTATAAAAATGTATTTATTTATTTATTTATTTAGAAAATGTTTTACCAGGAAGAATACATTGAGATTTCTCTCATTTCCAAATATGTCCTGGCCCTGGTGTGATTTGCAACTCCAGTAGCCCACAAACCTTGAAAACAGGGATGGGTCTTGGTTTCAGGACTCACTGAGGTGATTACACATGGCAGTAAGGCAGAGAGGAACGGAACATCTAAAAGCTTATACATTTCCCCACTACACTCCCCTTGGCACAACAGGTACTAACCAGTAGTTCTTGGCATAGATAGCTTAGTACACAGGAGCCGCACCAGTAAACGGATTCCTGTGGCTATTAGTGTGGAATTATAATTATATACTAAACGTTTTTAAGACCAAAAAAAAGTGAAGCAACTAGGATCTCATGCTGTCAGCTAGAGCCTGACGTCAGTGAAAGGAGCAGGAGGGGAGAAATTTATACATGTTTGAGAGACCTGACTTATATCAAGTAATTTATTTTTTAATATCTACAATATTAAACTTCGTTAAAAGCAGCCATTACTATCCCTTTAACTGTTGCTTTAGTTTGTAAACTGGTACAGTTTCTACCCGGAAAGGCAGAGGGAGAAGTCCAGCTTGTCTTGCATATTTAACCCCTTAACTACCAGCTGTGCAGTCGCGTTGCGGTCACTAAAGGACCACGGAGCATTTTTTTTTTTTTTTTTTTTTGCAATTCGGATTCCAGTCTCCCCAAACGGCGTGCAGCCGCGGGGGGAGCCCGGAATTCCATAACAGTCATAGTACGTCATGGGTCGTTAAGGGTATAACAACCCATGACGTGCTATGACCGTCAAGGATCATTAAAGGGTTAAGCAGCGATATCTGTAAAGTAAGTGATAGCACGTAGTATGTTTATTGAGGACTTTGTAGGGCCGGATTTCTCAATAGGCAGAGTAGGCAACTGCCAAGAGCTGTGAATTGTAGGTGTAGACAGAGCTTTCTCAGTGTCCCTGCACCAGTTTTATACAAGTTTACAGATTATTATTTAACCATTTGGATGCTAGAGAGAGATCTCCAATGCATGGCTACAACAAGTTACCGCAAACAGACATAAATACTTAAATGAGTGTAAACCTGTCATACAATGGAAGAAAATACATTATTCATATTTTCAGGTTTGTTTTTTGTATTTTTAATATTGTGCTTTCTATAATTATTTTTAAAATTAAAATAATATGTATTTATTGAACAAGTTGAACACCCATCAGACACTCGGGGGGGTTATTTACTAAGGCGTGATAAAGTGACATCACTTCTCCAGTTCCTATGTTATTCTATGGAGCCAATTCACTAACATTGCCTACACTTTGGAGATCTTAGTGCATTGGCTCCATAGAATAACGCAGGCCCGGACTGGCCATCAGGCATACCAGGTATTTGCCTGGTGGGCCGGTCCGGGCGTATTTAAAAAAAAAATAATGAACGAACGCCCACCGCCGCTGCCCCCCCCCCCATGGGCTGCTCAAAAAATAAAAATGGGCCGCTTAGTCTTAAATGCCCGGGCCTATTTTTTTCCCAGTCCGGGCCTGGAATAACATAGGAACTGGAGAAGTCATCTCCACTTTATCACCTCTTTATCACACCTTAGTGAATAAGTCCCAAAGAGTTAACTCTCTAAACACCTTATTTTTTATCGACAAAGGCAGATAGGAGCTAAATAGTAGCTGTGGCCAGTTGACTTTTGAAAGCCACCCTAGGTATGATAGAAAGATTTATTCCTTCAATGAGAATTTACACAGAACAGCACACCTCCCAACATTTCAAATGACCAATGAGGGGCACTTTAGTTTTAGGTAGTGTTGTTGAAGGTGTGGCTGGTGGGTAGATCATTTTTAGGTTATTTCATTACCTATTATACATCATGTTTTATAACTAAATAAATGATTTAGAACAAGACCAAAGTATTTTATTTACACAGACCAATTTCTAAACACATATACTGATGTTTAAACAAACAGTAATGTGAGTTTTATTGCTGTGGAGCAATGTGATACACATATACACGCCACACAGTTTGATCTCCTAAAAAGAGGGACACCGAGGTGGGAGTGACAGAGGGATTTAGGTCTCAAAGAGGGACACTTGGAAGGTATGGAACAGGAGAAATATTATCGTAAGCTTGCTTTTTAATACGTGTAAACTATCCTATTCAGACAGCAGTTATGTATCTTAAATATAAATATACACCTGCTATATTATGTAGGGTGTGTGAGTAAATCTTAAAAATATACAACTACAATATTATCTGGGGTGTGTGAGTACATCTTAAATATAAATATACAACTACTATATTATTTGGGGTGTGTGAGCACATCTTACATATAAATATACAACTACTATATTATCTGGGGTGTGTGAGCACAACTTACATATAAATATACAACTACTATATTATTTGGGGTGTGTGAGCACATCTTACATATAAATATACAACTACTATATTATCTGGGGTGTGTGAGTACATCTTACATATACACATACACTGTTATCTGAAAATATTGTGATTTTTTTACATTTTATTTTCTTGATAGACATTGTTTTTTGTTTTTTGAAAGATTTGTCTATTGTATTATCATTGTTTGACCTCATTTGGTGATTATTGTTGAAATCATTTGAATGAATAGTAATACCTTATACAGTATTGATCATTTTCATGTTTAGAGCCTCTCATTTTTCACTTTATTATTCACCAATAGTAGTATTCACTATAGAGGAGAGTTAATAGTTTACACATATACAGATTTTGTTAATGTTTGATTGGTTCATTAATATATGACTGTGTTATAGGTATAATAGTGTAAAATATATGCCGTTGTGTTGTTAAAGGGGATCTATCACCCCAATCGAAGTCCACACCACCAAATTAGGCATCTAGCAATAAGCTTAAAGGTATAGTAATGTTTCAAAATAAAAGCAGCTCCAATAAATCTTCATAGTATTTGTGCCGTGGAGAATGTTATTTCAATACTGTCAGAGTTGTAGTTCAAGAGAAATTGAATGATAAAGTATCTCCCTCCTGCCCCTTTTACCTAGTGTAAGCCACCTCCCCTCAGATATGTAATCTGATCCTGGGACCAGACAGCTCACAGCAAGGGTCACTCTTCTTACTGTGAGAACAATGAAAACCCTGCCACCCTTGACAGGTTTTTCCCTTATGCTAATTGAAGACTGTTCATCTATACAAGCCATATGGACACCACCTTTCTGTTCTGGGGTGAGCAGTGTTACATCAATAAAAGAGGAGGGAGGGGGATACTTTATCATTCAATTACTCTTGAACTACAACTCTGACAGTATTGAAATAACACTCTCCATGGCACAAATACTATGAAGATTAATTGGAGCTGCTTTTATTTTGAAACATTACTATCCCTTTCACAATCAAACTGTTATGCAGAATCGTTCCTCAGCTGACGGCCAGGCAACAGAGCTCTAGAGGCATTTGCGCATCTGCTCCATCAGTCCCTCCGGTACCTTAAGGTACCATGCAATGCCAACCAGAGGAGACCGGGACTGACAGCGCAGACGCGCAAACATCTGTAAGCAAAGATGTCTGTGCTGTTTGCCCGGCCATTAGTGTCAGCTGAGGTAGGATTTTTGACTAACACTGTGTTTAGTCTACATGATGGTTGGATTGTTAAGCTTATCGCTAAATGCCTTATAAGGTGAGGTGGACTTTAGTTGGGATGATAGTTCCCCATTAAACACTGATATTAGATTGGTGCCTCTATTTTTATGTTTTAGGCCTCATAAAACAGAAAAGTTTTACAAATGACTTACAGGGCGTTTAACCCTTTGAGTGCCAAAGGGGTATGCAACACCTCTGGCACTCAGATGTTTTAGTGTAAATAATCCAAGTTCATTTTCAGTTGTTAGAATTTCTTCAAGCCTATTGATTTCAAAAGTGTTAATAACATTCAGATATGTATGCACATACACGTCTTTGTGCTTTTGTATTCTATACGACCAAAATCAGGAAAGACATTGATATGTATAGCTTTGAGGAGACAGCAGGCAAGTGGCAAGAAAGGAACTTTAAAATGCATTAATGGGTCTAGCATTATAGAGAATGGAAGGTTATTTCAGAAAAAAACTAAAGCTGAGTCTTTGAAGTTCAGGTCCTTGGGGTAAAGTGATGATGTACAAATTTACAGAATGGGTAACAGATACTTGGTATTGCCTCCCAGCAAAAGTGCTACAGACAAATATAGTGTGGCAAAATAAGATTGGGAGAAACATAACTTAAAGGGGAACTATCACCCCAACACAATGTAATCTCCAAGTCTTTGTCTTCATATCGTTATTAGCAATCCATAGTTAGTTTTCTCCAAAAAAGCATTGTAAGAGCACTAATTTATACTAAATTTCTACCTAATGACGTCTTGCCCCTTGAATCCATTCTGCGCATGACCGCTATGGAGCCACTTGGCTCCACTGTACCTCCCTCCGTCTTGCCCATCACTCGTACGTCATTGTCCTCAGCACCATGTGACCTGCCGCACTCCTGGCATCAAGCACGGTCAGGTCATTTCAGCCTAGTGGAAACAGACCGGTGGTTTATATATAGCGAGTGCTTCATATGTACCAGCTATATATAAACCACCAGTCTGTTTCCACTAGGCTGAAATGACCTGACCGTGCTTGATGCCAGGAGCTCGGCAAGTTACATGGTGCTGAGGACAATGACGTACGAGTGATGGGCAAGACGGAGGGAGGTACAGTGGAGCCAAGTGGCTCCATAGCGGTCATGTGCAGAATGGATTCAAGGGGCAAGACGTCATCAGGTAGAAATTTAGTATAAAGATAGTGCTTTTACAACACTTTTTTGGAGAAAACTATGGATTGCTAATAACGATAGGAAGACAAAGACTTAGAGATTACATTCTGTTGGGTGGTAGTTCCCCTTTACAGAGATTGGTTTTTAGATTTTGAGATAGTGGGTATACTGCTTTTGAGAAAGTAGCGAGGGAGCTACGAAACATTATGCAGAACCAGTCTTCTGGTTTTTAATTAATAGTTTGTTATTTTGTTGCTTGTGTTGCAACTTTTAAATGTTAAACGATACCTGGTATATTAAAAACATCAACTATAGCACGCTTTTGTACATCCCTTCCTCTAGTGGAGATTACCCGAGCAGAGGCAGGTTCATATCCCTGCAAGCGAGTCTGGTTACTTATGGGCATAAGCTCTTGAGTAACAATGTATTTTGCAAGTATTATTTTTATACTTATATTTATGGATATTGTTGGGATAACAGGCACTATTGGACGCCCTCCTATCTGTTCTTTCTTCTATAACTTAAAGAGAACTTTCCAAGTCTTCACCCCAGTGACATATTTTTGATAATTTCTCTTCCATTTATTTTATTTCACCCCATTGGTCGATTCTGGAATCCTCAGAATGGAAAGCAAGGGAAGATAAGGAAAGGTAAATAAAAAAGGTAAATAATTATGCAGGCTGTGCCACTCATGTCAGAGAAGTCAGCCCTGCTGTGGTTAAAAGAGTCCCTAACTACTAATCCAAAAACTTCTAAAACCATTTAGTTGGCTGAGTAACAAAAAAACAAAAGCACAAGGTACAGCCAGTTTAATTTTTAGAATAAAAACTGTGTAGTGACAAATCCACTTTAATACAGAACAATAAACAAGTCTACAGTTTAAAATCATGCTAAAAATAGGCAGATGGGACAATCTGATTTAATACAAAATGCTGTGGCTGGCAGAATGTCAGCTTTCCACAGACAGCTTTGGGGCATAATTGAAGAAAGAATGGCTACTTTGAGCACAGACCTGATATACAATGAATCTTTCCAAGTTATAGCTGCCCTGGAGCTGTGGTCTGGGAAACGATGGTTGGTCTGATCCTTTCCATCTCTGGCAGCTGGAAGATTTGGACTATAGGCCACAATGAAAACAGAAATAATTCCTTGTATGTGGGAATATTATTCTAAGATATAAGTGGAATGGGAGACTTTTCACTAATGGGAAGAAAGGAAGAATGATTTAGATGAATCATATTTTCTGCACAACCTCTAACTTAGAGGGGGACAATGTGAAACCTTCCAGCTGTTATTGGATGACAAATACAACTATCCTCAGCCAGTGAAAGGTTGATGGAGATGATGGGAGTTGTAGTCCAACAACAACTAAAGGAAATCAAATTGCTCAAGCCTGTTATAACTCTTTAACAGTGAAACATTGTTAAAGGCACATTAACAGCTACATACTGTCCCCCCCAATAACTACTAGTGAAAGGCAAATACAGATGGCAAAAGGGAAAGTAGGGAATGTCATAGTCAATGTCAACACAAGAAAGGGAAATTAGGGTGTCACAGGCAGAAGACAAGAGGCAAAATGGAAAGGGGAGGTCTCATAGTCAAGAATATCAGACATTTTCAAGCCATTAAGTCTTGACAAGGCACAGGACATGTCATAAGGAGAGGGTATGATCTATCAACTAAGCAAAGACATATATTTTGGAGGATAACAGCTTTATTTAATTACTTCCAATTCCATTATTATTATTGTTCTTATTCAACCACAATAATAATCA
Organism: Rhinophrynus dorsalis; assembly: GCA_037306005.1. NCBI lineage: Eukaryota > Metazoa > Chordata > Amphibia > Anura > Rhinophrynidae > Rhinophrynus > Rhinophrynus dorsalis. The sequence goes on along the minus strand of CM074727.1, from coordinate 129,747,510 downwards.
TTACTCAATAACCAATCGTTAACTGGCAGTCCTTGCCAATCCACCTTCCTTGAAACCAAGCATGGCCAAATTGTACGGGCTCATGCTAGAACCACCACATTCTTCAGCATTACAGCTGACTCTACAACTTTCAACATTTACAGCTGACTCCACCATTCTTCAGCACTTACAACTGACTCCCAAGGAATTAACCCATTGGCCATCCACTTTAGATTCAATGGGTAACGTCACCTCTGACAACCTAAGTCTGGAGCAAACACCCAAAGGGTTTTCACCCCACTATAAAATCCCCTAAGTTTACCACATCAGTTATCGGTCTCTGACAACCATGCAAGGATTATCCGACCTGCCATGACACCACCAGAAACAAACAAAGCATAATATGGAGGGAGAGAGGGATGCTTCTCCTTGTCCTCTCTTCCCCCAAACAGCAGTCCACTTCCTGTCACCAACCCCTTTCTATGCCCTTTCCCTATATTCCTCCCTATCACACACACACTTCCTGTCTGAATCAACCCTCCCTGTACCCTGTGGTCCCATCCAGGGAATTCTTATTCAGAAATGAACATGAACAATAATTCAACCTTGTTATATTCCATGCAGTTTAATATCAATTTGTTTCAATATCAAAAATAATAAACACCTTGGATCTACAGACAATTCCAATACAGTGCTTCACAATGCATTGAAAATATCTGTAGTACCATATGTGTTAAACTGGATCTACCACATATAGAAAAGTAATGCTCATTAGAGCATTTAGCTAAAAAGTTAAACGTTAGTCATTTTTGAAAAAACCTGTTATCTGCGCAAAAATTCAAGTTTAATAGGTGTCCAGCACCACACCCTGGAAAAGCAAATTAGTTTGCAAAGGCCTTTGACTGCCCTGCCAAATTTTCAGAAGGCCTCATCATGGATAAGGAACTTTGCAGTTTTCCCATCTATTCACACTCAGACCTGCCTCCATTTTCTTTTTCTTTTGTGCCAGACGCAGGACTGTAAATTGCAGCCCCCTGTATTGTAAATCTGCAGAAATACAATACAATACAACAGACTCTTTATTCTTTGTATATCCTTGTAAAAAGAGAAAGAACAACAAAATGTGTTAAGTGAAGGGAGAGATTGAAGTATGAGGATAAACAGGTCAAACTTGGTTAATTACTCATAAGAACTGATACCTAACATGGGATCTTATTACACTGGTCAAGTATATGCAAGGTCAGTACAAGGATCCCTCAAGTGAAAGCTTCATTCCAAGGTCTCAGCAAATAATTAGGAGTCACCCCACAACATTAAAGGAAAGGAGGTTTCAACTTCAGTAGTAACGGCTGCTAAATTGTGGAATTCACTACACAGGGATGTGGTGATGGCAGATATAATAAGTATGTGCAAGAGAGGATTAGATGCATGTCCTGCACAAGATGACTTATATAGGGTCACCCCCTATTTTAATGAGATTAATTCCTTAAGGTCCGCAGCTCATTATCAATGTGCACAATATGGTCTTCAGGCAGTTAAATATGAGGCTGGTAAATATTCATATTAGAGTAAGGAAGGATTAGTTAGTTAATTTATTTTCTGTTTCTGGGATATACTGTACAAAAGGTTTCATTTGATGGACTTAATGTCTTTTTTCAAACTATCCCACTATACACTCAGATGACGAAAATTATCTTTTGTTAAGTGGTACTGATGTCCATAAAGTGATACCACTGTTCAATAAGACCTGTTTCCAATTAGTAGTGGTTACTACTCCCAAGAGAAAGAAGCTGCCTGCTACCGAGTGATTTTGCACTCTAGCAAGTAAACCCACTCTGTCAATAATTGAGTGGAGACTTTTACTGCTTTTCAATAATTAACCTTGCTTTTCAATCATTAAAACTACCTTTCAGTATGTGGATTTGTCCTCTAATAAGCGAGACTTCCGTCTAATAAATGAGACTGTTCCAGAGTGAGAGAGAATACTCTTTACCAAGGGGAACTGCCCACTACTGAATTAAACAGCTCAAAAATACCATAGGCTTAGATTACAATGCAGGCAATAAATGCTATTATTTGTTTTTGGGGGTTCGGCCAGGATTGCGTGACGCCACTGATGGAATGGAAGCTTGAACCCGCATGAACCAGTGAATGCAGTTACAAAGGAATCTGCGAGTGTTGCCTGCCTTGGGAGTGCAAGTCTTCGCGTTCCAGCAGAGATGGCGTCTCCTCTTCATGCGCTGTTGTGGGACATTCAAAACCAATTTCATCTGCTCAGTGAAGAACAGCTTCATAGGCTCACTCTTTCACTGGAAGGTGAAAGAGACATTGAAGTTCCAGCAGTGACAGGTACCAACAAACCCAAACTTGTTGAATTTATTTTGGACTACCTAAGAAGTGATCAGCTGAAAAGCCTAGAAGATCAAGGTATGTCTTGTCTACTCATCGTCAAAGACAGACTGTGGTTCAGACATGAGATATAGCAGTGTATGTAGACAAATTGATGAGGGTCTGAAAGAAAAATTTTCTGAATCTGAAATCAGTATTAAGAATGATTAAACCAGGTAATTTTAAAGATATGTGGACCAACAAAGATGATATCACTGTTGCAGAATTGAAAAAGTTCTTGGAGTCACATATGAGGGAACAAAGTTGTACTTCGCTTAGTAACGCTAAACAGCAAGATAAAGAAACATCACAGCAGTTTGTGTCTAGGCTAATGGGGTTGAAACAAAAAATTATTTTTGCATCACAACATGATGGGTCAGAGTTTCACTATGACAAAAAAGAGTAGTGCAGGGTGTATTCCTTCATACACTATATCTGGGTCTAAACTAGAAAAATTATAATATTAGACTATACATCAAGCCTTACATCTCTGAATTAACAGTGACTGATGACTTTATCTTATAGAAGGTCACAAAATCAGCCAATGAAGAAACAGAGAGGCAGAAGCATCTAGGCACAGCACACAAACACAAGCTCCTGGCTATTAGTTCATCTCAGGTGCAAGAGGATAGTGAAAAGAATTATGAGATGTTACAAAAGAGAGTTGAAGGAGAAGTTAGGGCAAATCGCACTGCTTTAGTGGAACTGACATCTCAGGTTTCTGCTCTCAAAGAAAACCTTGAAAAGATGATGAGACCTACTGCCACAGTTGAAAACCAAACTGCTATGCCAGTAACAAATGTTCAAGTTCCAGTTAATGCTGAAAGTAAGCCCAGATGTGACAACTGCATCCAACTAGGAAATCAGAACTGCTGCCATTGCTTCTGCTGCCGCCAGGCAGGTCACAAAGCAGTTGGCTGCTTAAAGAAGAGAACAACTGTGGGAAATGGCAGACGGTCACTTGTGCGGGACAACCAGTGACCACTCCAAATCATCTGTCCCATGCTAAGACAAACAGTGTGCCTACTCTCGTTTCAACAGATTAAATTCTAACAAAAAGTAAGCCATTAAAACAACGAGTAGCAGTAACTGATTGGCAGAAAATGTATGTTGTCATGTTGGATGAATGGTGTTCTTGTTGAAATGCTGTTGGACACAGGAGCCCAAGTCAGTATGGTAGGAGAGGCATGGTTAGGAAAGTTTCTTCCGGATGTTGCTATTGAAGATCTAATTTCTGCCAGCCAGCTGCACATCATTGCTGCCAATGACATTGTCATTCAATTTATTGGATGGATCGAAGTCCTTCTTGAACTCAAAAGTAAGGGACATGGAAACCTTGCCATTCATGTACCAATGTTGGTGGGCGACTGTTGCAATGACCATCCACTTCTTGGGTTTAACGTCATTGAAGAATTGATCAGAGAAAACAGTGGCCAGTCAAACAGTACTCAGGACCTGACTATTCTGCTGAGTGAAGCGATGAAAGTAAGACAGAGTATAGCTAACAATACTGTCAATGTTGTTAAGCAAGTAACAGACCCAGAAGAAATGCCTGACAGTCGTGTGGTCAAAGTGGGGAAGAACGAACTCTTGATTAGCAGAGGTGAGCTTGGCGAAGTCAAATGCAGAATTAGAGCATGGCCTGAAGGAGGAGTCATGCCATTTGAACCACTTCCAAAATGTCCAGTCCAAGATGGCCTTGGACTGTGGTGGTAGATGTGCCAAGTGGCTTCTCTAAAGTCGTGACGATACCTGTCCTGAATTACACTCAGCATAACATTTACCTTCCTCCAAGAACAGTGTTGGGTATCATTACTCCAGTATCTGAAGTCCTACCCGTTATTCCAGTTAGTGGTGCTGGAAACAGAAATAACCAGAAGGAAAATGTGGTTCATGTAAATCAGCCAAGTGGATAGGTGGATAGCCATTGACGAAGTTAGCACCTGCAATAGTATATAGGCCAAAGCTTATTTTCCACTAAGGAAAAATGACCTTAAAGTAACACTATAACCATAGCTGGGAACTCACCGGATTTGCCCTGGAGACTCTGGTTTAGGCTTCTAATTACCGGGTCTCCAGAGCAGAGACTGATTCTCCATATGTGGGGAGTTTCTACTGAAACTCTGCCCACTTCTGCTTTCTCCCACCCTGTTATTCCCACTCCTGACTACTTTTCTTCCTTCCTCACCCTATTGTTTCCACTTTTTTCATGCCAGCTAAGCCTCACCCCCACTCACGATTAAGCCCTGTCCCTTTTTTTTTGTTTTTTGTTTACACAAATTGCATTATTTTACTCCCCCCAGTGGCACCAAAGGACTCTCCTCTGGGGAGTCCACACATTAAAGTTCCCAGGTATGACTATAACTGTGAAGTTCCACCCACAGGAGTGTCTGGGAGCAGGGGTGGTCTGGAGCTAGGCCACTGGAGAAAAAGGACAGTATTGAATACAATAAGAGTACTCCTGCTCCTGAAAGATGCATATTTCTAGAGTTATTACAGTTTAAATCCATGTTGTTTTACATTAGCTGTGCCCTCTACTGGTGAAATTCCAATTGGTTTTTCTGTTACATTCTAATGGAGAGGAAGGTCAGTGACATACAGGTCTCCATAGAATGTGATGGAAACTGCCGAGTCACTTCCTGTCACTTAGAAGTTTCAGGAGGTAAACACACTAGGGTGACCACTTGTCCCGGAATGCCCGGGACTGTCCCTTAATTGTGGTCTGTGTTCCGCATACTGAGTTGTCCCCCAGCGGGACAATAAAGAGTCCCGGAATGAAGCAAAGCAAAGCCACCCAATTCTGTCACTCACCCATCTTAGCCGAATTCTGCCAGTGCCAGTCCAGTCACAGCCTACTTACAGCAAGCAACACACGCTGCACACACCACCACCAGCCAATGAAAGAGGAGAGGAGCACACTGGTCCTCTCCTCACTGACTGGCTGGTATGTGCATGTGAGGCGGTATGTATGCTGGCGTATGCCATCGTCATAGCTGTTGTTAGAGTGAGTCGGTGCAGTCATGACTGAACAGAACAGGATGACTGGAACAGCGGCACAAACAAGTGAGTCCTGCCGGCACAGCGATATAATAATAAGCATACAATTAGGGAAAAAATTATTTGATCCCCTGCTGATTTTGTACGTTTGCCCACTGACAAAGAAATGATCAGTCTATAATTTTAATGGTAGGTTTATTTGAACAGTGAGAGACAGGATAACAAAAAAAAATCCTGAAAAACTCATTTCAAAAAAGTTATAAATTGATTTGCATTTTGCTGAGTGAAATAAGTATTTGACCCCTTTGCAAACCATGACTTATTACTTGGTGGCAAAACCCTTGTTGGCAATCACAGAGGTCAGATGTTTCTTGTAGATGGCCACCAGGTTTGAACACATCTCAGGAGGGATTTTGCCCCACTCCTCTTTGCAGATCCTCTCCAAGTCATTAAGGTTTTGAGGCTGGCCTTCAGCTCCGTTCACATAATGTGCTTCTTCTTGAGCCACTTCTTTGTTGCCTTGGCCTTGTATTTTGGGTCATTGTCATGTTGGAATACCCATCCACGACCCATTTTCAATGCCTTGGCTGAGGGAAAGAGGTTCTCACCTAAGATTTGACGGTACATGGCCCCATCCATTGTCCATTTGAAGTGGTGAAGTTGTCCTGTCCCCTTAGCAGGAAAACAACCCCAAAGCATAATGTTTCCACCTCCATGTTTGATGGTGGGGATGGTGTTCTTGGAGTCATAGGCAGCGTCCTCCTCCTCCAAACAGATGCCAAAGAGCTCGATTTTGGTCTCATCTGACCACAACACTTTCACCCAGTTCTCCTCTGAATCATTCAGATGTTCATTGGCAAACTTCAGACGGGCCTGTACATGTGCTTTCTTGAGCAAGGGGACCTTGCAGGCGCTGCAGGATTTCAGTCCTTCACTGCGTAGTATGTTACCAATTGTTTTCTTGGTGACTATGGTCCCAGCTGCCTTGAGATCATTGACAAGATCCTCCCGTGTAGTTCTGGGCTATTTCCTCACCGTTCTCATGATCTCTGAAACTCCACAAGGTGAGATCTTGCATGGAGCCCCAGACCGCGGGAGATTGACAGTTATTTTGTGTTTCTTCCATTTGCGAATAATTGCACCAGCTGTTGTCACCTTCTCACCAAGCTGCTTGGCGATGGTCTTGTAGTCCATTCCAGCCTTGTGTAGGTCTACAATCTTGTCCCTGACATTCTTGGACAGCTCTTTGGTCTTGATCATGGTGGAGAGGTGGAATCTGATTGATTGCTTCTGTGGATAGGTGTCTTTTATACAGGTAACAAGCTGAGATTAGCAGCACTCCCTTTAAGAGAGTGCTCCTAATATTAGCTTGTTACCTGTATAAAAGACACCTGGGAGACAGAAATCTTGCTGATTGATACAGGGTCAAATACTTATTTCACTTAATAAAATGCAACTCAATTTATAACTTTTTTGAAATGTGTTTTTCAGGATTTTTGTTGTTATTCTGTCTCTCACTATTCAGATAAACCTACCATTAAGATTATAGACTGATCATTTCGTTGTCAGTGGGCAAATGTACAAAATCAGCAGGGGATCAAATAATTTCTCCCTCACTGTACACTTTTGGGCAACTTAACCCTTTGAGTGCCAGAGGGGTATGCAACGCATTGCAAGTCAATGCTTTGCGTACCCCTCTGGCACTCAAAGGGTTAAGGTCAGATAAATATCTCAAACTGTCTCAAAGCTAGTCTGTAGAGATAACCCTTTGAGTGCCAGTGCCAACCAGAGGTATGCAAAGCAACAAAAAATTGTGAGGTAATGAATTGCATACCCTTCAGGCACTCAAAGGGTTAAAAAAAATCAGCATATATGAAACTAACTGAAAAATATTCATCATCCTTCAAAAACACAAGTGAATGAAATCAACCTTTGGCTTGTACACCAACCAGACAGTGGTTCTCAACCTTTTTTGGTCAAGGCAGCCCTGACGTACAGTCTGGAAGATTCAGGGAACACCTAACATTTTATAGGTCATTTGACCAGCACATAATGGACATACCTGGGAACTCTCAGGGTTTGACCCTGAGACTCAGGGTTTTGACCCAAATCTCAGGGTGAAGGGCCAAATTCTCAGGGTGAGAGAGGACTGTGTCACCTACTATATGATTTGCCCCAATTAAATGTTTCCTTAGCCTCTAAATTGGTGCCATCAGTACCAGAAAGACAGTGGGAGATGTCCTGCTTGTCTTGTTTGTGTTCAGGCAGTGAGTTATCTAAACTGTAGCATGTTAAAGGTCCCTCGCACATGGACCAGAGCACCTCTGTGTTAGAGCATGCATGCACATACTGCATAAAATCTAAAGTATGAGAAGCTTTAAGGGTTAATATTTCAAAGATCTCAGGATCAGCTCATCTTGAAAGTTCCCAGGTATGGTAATGGAGGATACAGAGGCATAAATATACAGTTCTTTTTAGGTGTCAAAATCAGAATAACAGAAACAAACATATTTTGCAGAAAAATGTCCAGAACTATCCAACTGAAACTCAGTATTCAAATGTTATCAGACTTTTTATAGAAAAGATGGGGAACGCTAAGTAGATGCGCCACGCACCCTGGTTGAGAATCACTGGGACAGAGGGATCAGTATGCAACACATTCAGGAGCAAACGCGTTTTACTTGTATATACACTCCACTGGTGCATAAGTTGCACTTTCACTGTTGCACATCGCACCTAGTGTGACCACATGTCCTGGATGGCCCGGGACAATCCTGAATTTTAAGTGTGTGTCCCTTGTCCCTGGTAACCCCTTTCTGGGACAATAGAAAGTCCCTGAATGAAGACTCCAGAGCACAGAGATCTGTATATTAGAAGGAGAACTGCCCATTGCCCACTGTGACAGGAAGTGATGCCTCTGTTGGGCTACAAGAAAATGGCTTTCAGACAGAGCTCAAAACATTAGAGAACTGAGCCTTGATATAGGCATCAATCAGGAGCTGCAGTGCATTTTGTGTTGTAGTGTAATGCTACTCTAAGGCTTTAGGCTTGATGTACATTTTCTTGTAGTCCACCACTGGCATTGCTTTCTGTCTGAGCAGTCAATGGACAGTTATCTCTCTAATATTTAGAACTCTGTGGTGCGCTCTTCTCGTCGGAGTGTCCCTGAATGGCAGAATTGAAATGCGGTCACCCTAATCACACCCTGTCCCTCTAGTCCTGAAGGATTACATTTGCACTCCATCACTAGTTGAAACAGGAACTGGAAAAATGTGGAAGCTGATTGTTTTTTCAATATGATTTTTATTATAAATCTGTTAACATTAAAAGCTCAGAAATGATCTGGCAGATGCATTCTCCTCCAGAACCCAAGCCTGATTTTGCTGTTACTTGATTGTGAAATAAGTGTCCCTGAATAGTAGAAAGCAAATGTGGTCACCCTAAAACACACAGTGAATTCACTTCATGATTTAAGGTTGCCACTCAGCCAGTATTTTACCGGCAGGCCGGTAAAAAATTGGCTTCTGTCCAATGTTAAGTCTATGGAGGGAATGCCATGGCCGGCATTTTTTTTAAAGAAAAGGTGGCAACCCTATCCTGATTATTTGAACTGTTATAAAGTTTGAATAAAACAGCTGACAGCAGTGGGAGTGTCCTTGTTTTACTCAGCAGGAAAAGCTATTTAAAGGGATAGTAATGTTTAAATTTAAGTTTATTTAATAATGTAGGCATTAAAACAATAAGTACAACAATGTAAGTCTTATCTCTCAAACCTTTATTGTTTGAGAGTTATAACTTGCTAAAGTTCCCCCCTCTAGGCTGCTTCAGACAAGTCTTCCATCTAGTGGACAGCAGGAGATTCTGGTCCCGGAACCAGCCGGCAGCTATTTAGCCAGTTATATCAATCAAACCATAAAGGGTTGAGAGATAAGTCTTATATTGTTGTAATTATTTTTTTTAATGCCTACAATATTAAATAAACTTAAATTCAAATATTACTATCCCTTTACTATATAGGTTTTCATAAAAAAAATAAGTTTACTGCTCCTGTAATCAGCATAATCTAGCAATCTAAATGAAACTGAAACGAAAAATTGCAAATATAACACTTTGGCAAAACCTCTTTCAAAATCACCAGTGTTGTTTGTAGGCATAGCTGGGAACTCTCCGGATCTGCCCCAGAGACTCAGATTTTTGCTGCTAATTACCGGGTCTCCAGGGTAGAGGCTGATTCTCCGGATGTGGGGAACTCTGCCCACTTTTGCTCCTACCCAGTCTGTTCCTCCCACTCTACTCCCATTCCCTGCCCACTTCTCCTCCCCCAGCCTATTCCTCAAACTTTTACTTTATTAGAAGCTCCGCCCCCACTCACAATTACGCCCCACCCTTTTCTGATGCAAATTGCTTCATGTATCTTCCCCAGTGGCACAACAGGACTCCCCTCTCCTGGGAATCCACAAGTCAAAGTTCACAGTTCCAGAGGAACTGTAGAAGTACAAACTACCAAAATTCCAACTGATTTAAATTTAAAAGTGTGAAAGCCCCTCTTAAATCAATAACCTATGGGGCAGTTGGTTTGAACCAGAATGACGTCAGTACTTCTTTGTGCATAAGCCATACACCCTGGTTTCTGGTGGGCCATATTTGGCCCACGGGACGCCCATGTACTAGAGTGTGTAATAACTTTATTACATACCAGTGTACACTTTCCACCATTGTTAAGACATTAATGCTAGCAAGACCTGAATGTCTTTCCATAGCATTTGCAAGAAAATTGAGTAAATTTACATAATTTCCTCTGCGTCCACCTTAATATTTGGTGTTAAAGCGGAACTATCATCAAAATTAAACTGCCCCCCAAATCCTTATTACCATAGCGATATGCATATACATACTGCTATTATGCTGAGTAAGTCTGGCATTAATAAGAAATAGAACTCGTTCTGAAGGCATCAGCAGCAGGGATCTTGCTGTAGGTGCTCTCTGTGCCTGCGCCATCAGTCCCTTCCGGTACCTTAAGGTACCAAGGAACTACATTGACCAATGCTGGAGGTGAACAGGACGGACAGTGCAGACTCGCAGATGCCTTTTCTGCAAGATGTCTGCGCTGCTGCCTGCCGGACGAGTTGTATTTCTCAATAATGCCGGACTTATTCAGCATAATAACAGTATGTATATGCATATCGCTATGTTAATAAGGATTTTGGGGGCAATTTAATTTTGATGATAGTTCTGCTTTAAGAAACAACCCAAAACGCCCATAGACTGCTCTACTGTCCTCCCATGGTGCAAGCAGCATTAACCCTTTGAGTGGAAGAGAGGTATCGAATGAATTGCATTGCAATTCGCTGGATACCTCTCTGGCACTCAACAAGTTAAGGGGAGAATTTTAATCAATGGGATATTGGGTAATTTTTATTTATCCCCTATGATGACATTTTCCCAAAAATTGCTGCTGCTTTTCTTAGATCTCCACCCTCACATTTCATACATTCTGCTGAATATTAGAGAGAAAGTTCTCATTCAATCTATGCCAATGAACATTAGATTCCCTCTCAAGGTCACAGTCAATGTCATACCAGGAAGAGGGAGCGTGCCATTGATTTTGCATTAACAAGGTTTACATTATGGTAGATAGATTCCAGATTTTGATTTAAAGGACATAAAGAGAGGCCCCCTGAGGGGCAGAACTGTGTCCAGGTCTGGGGAGCAGCTGCTGAGTTAACCCCTTTAACACCACAAAGGAGAACTATAAAGAAGTATAGTGAGAGATTAGCTGTAGTAATATGCGGAGTAGTAAGCACTACAGGAAGCAATTATAAAATGCTAGAGAATTAGTTATGAGGTCGCTGGGAGTAGTTAAGGGGATTAAGGGTGAATTAGAGGAAGCTATTTAAGAAACAAAGGAGCAGTTATAGACAGCAATAGAATGGGTTACATGGTGATATAAGAAAAGGCTATATGGACTAGTTATATGGAGTGGTTATATGGAGTAAAAGGATGAGGTATATCTAACAAAAGTATGATTTATAGCGAGAAGAGGAGATATAGAGAGAGATTATATGGTGCAATGGAGGAGATATATGGAGCAATAGGAAGAGATGTAGGAAAGGTTATATGGAGCAATAGGAGCAGTTATAGAGAGAGAGGTTATATGGAGCAATAGGAGGAGTTTTAGGGAGAGGTTATATAGAGCAATAGGAGGAGTTATAGGAAGGACTTATATGGAGCAATAGGAGGAGTTATTGTGAGAGGTTATATGGAACAATAGGAGGAGTTATTGGAAGAAGTTATATTGAGCAATAGGAGGAGTTATAGGGAGAGGTTATATGGAACAATAGGAGGAGTTATTGGAAGAAGTTATATTGAGCAATAGGAGGAGTTATAGGGAGAGATTGTATGGAGCAATAGGAGGAATTATAGGGAGGGGTTATATGGAACAATAGGAGGAATTATAGGGAGGGGTTATATGGAACAATAGGAGGAGTTATAGGGAGGGGTTATATGGAGCAATAATAGGAGTTATAGGGAGAGGTTATATGATGCAATAGGGGGGATATAGGGAGGAATTATATGGAACAATAGGAGGAGTTATAGGAAGAAGTTATATTGAGCAATAGGAGGAGTTATAGGGAGAGATTGTATGGAGCAGCAGGAGGAGGTATGGAGAGGGGTTTTATAGACCAGTAGGATGAGTTACAGGGAGGAGTTATATAGAGCAATAGGAGGAGATATAGGGAGGAATTATATGGAACAATAGGAGGAGTTATAGGAAGAAGTTATATTGAGCAATAGGAGGAGTTATAGGGAGAGATTGTATGGAGCAATAGGAGGAGGTATGGAGAGGGGTTTTATAGACCAGCAGGATGAGTTACAGGGAGGAGTTATATAGAGCAATAGGAGGAGATATAGAGAGGGATTATATGGACACTGCTGAAAAACACAGCACACGCACACTTCTATGAACCATCACATCTGAATGCCCCGGAAGAAATTGTTATGAACCACACTGGACTGTATCTATACTTTTAACCCTTTCAGTGCCATAGGGGTATGCAATGAATTACTCTGAAATGCGTTGAGTATCCCTCTGGCACTGAAAGGATTAATGTTTTAATTTATTTTATTAAAAAAAAAATCTTTGCATCTCCTTAGTGCCCTTTTTCACTGTATTTCCAAGCGTTTAACACTTTAAGAGCCAAGTATGTACATGTACGTCATGGAGTGAATGTGCCTAAAGGACCCATGCTGTACATATACGTCATGGAATTCAGGGGTCCCCGCGATATTGCATGTCATTAGGGGGCCTCTGATTCGGATAAGACAAAAAAAAAAAAGCTCTGTGGTCCATAAGTGCAGGCTGGTCCTTAAGGGGTTAATGGATTTTCTGCATTTGTCTTCCCTTTCTGTTTTACCCTTCTGTTTTCAAGGAATAGGGATTGTGATAGCGAGTGGAGGATCATAGAGGATTCAGGTGAAGAGAGAGGCTGGATATAGTGGCACAAAGCTTTAAATCCTAGAGCCATGATCAGCCGCTTCATCTTGTGTGAGTACCTCAAATGGGAATGGGGCAGAGGTGACCATTTGTTATACAGTGGCTCTAAGAAGTGCACGTGTGCTGTTGTTCTGCAGTGTTCCTATGATGCAAGTTTTCACCAAACATTTTACACACCTGCATCTCACCATGCAATGATCTGGCCACCTGGACTATATATATATATATATATATACTAGTGTAAAAGCCCATGTACATGGGCCAAGGTCTGGGTAATGTTAACCCTTTGAGTGCCAGAGGGGTACGCAACGCATTGCTTTGCAATGCATTGCATACCCCTCAGTCACTCAAAGGGTTAAGAGGCCACTACCTCACTGCTCCACGCAATGCAGTCTTGCGTCACCTCACTCATGTGATGCAATCATGTGCAGTAGAGACTGCCCAAACACGGGCAGTCTCTATTGAGCATGACTGCATCATGACAAACATCCTAGCGAATTATTACATAGGATATATATATATATATATTTTGCAATGTCCTAGGCTGAGTACACGTTTTGATTTTATATATATATATATATATATATATATATATATATATATATATATATATATATATATATATATATATTAAAAAATTGGGAAGCACCCGTGGGTCTTATCTATAAAGCTTTTATTTCTCATAAAAGGCAAAATACATGGTCAACATTTCGGTCCTAACAGGACCTTTCTCAAGAAAGGATATATATATATATATATATATATATATATATATATATATATATATATATATATATTTATATTTATAAGCACGTTCTGCTGTTGAAAGTGGTGAAGAACTAACATTAGATGAGTATGATTTTAACATCACCATTATTACTTCAAGTTTTCCAGTAGACTATTCAACACTTCAGGTATATGTATATTATTTGTTTCAAGAGGTTATATGGAGAAATAGGAGTAGTTATAGTGAGTAGTTATAATGGAGATAGATAGATAGATAGATAGATAGATAGATAGATAGATAGATAGATAGATAGATAGAGCGAGCATTGGGATATATAATTGGTAGTGATTATTTATAGCAAAATGGGTTTCTAGAGTAATCATATATAAAGGAGCTATGGAGCATATGTAAGGTGTGGTGATTAATATAGTTTGTACTTACTGTCGAGACAAGGTTCACAAACGGTCTGATTCACACCACATGGCTTTGAAACACCTTCCCCTGCTGGACAGGCAAGGCAGCATTCTCCTTTGGCTGTGTACTGTCCTGTCAGGCAGACCTTATCTTCAGCATTCAGCAGGACCTATAATGAGAGACAGAGAAGCAAAGGTCAGAGAGGGACTAAGGAAATTGGTGAAAAAACAAGGATACAGTTCATACAGCTATTGATGTTACTGGTCTGACTGAAAAAAGTATAGGTCATAAACAAAACAAGGGTATAGGTTAGAAGAGGAATCAAAGACATGTCAGAAGAGATACAGGTGATAAAGGTCAGTGAGAAACAAAAGATATATGTAATAGAGAAGCCAAGAATACATGTCATAAACTATCCAAAGCAATGGATCAGGGACAATTTAGAGGCACATAGATCAAAAATAATCTGGAATAAGGACAGTCTAAGGACATGAGTCAGAGATAATCTGGAGACACTGGTCAGAGACACCGGGGAGCATGTGCCAAAAACAATCTGGACTACAATCTGGGGGAACAGATTGGAGACAATCTGGAAGGTGCATATTATAAATAATCTGGGGGCCTGGTCAGAAAGAAATCTGGGGGCAAGTATCAAAGCAAGTGTGGAAGGCAAAATCCAGAAACAGTCTGGGGTCAAGGATAAAAGACAATATATAGAAAAGGGTCAAAGAGAATTTGAAGGTACATATCAGAAAAAATCAAGGGGTATGGATCACAGGCAATTTCACGGTCATAAAGAATTTTATGGGATTGGTTCAGATATATTATGACATGAAAGGCAAGTGGAAATTTGACGGGAATGAGTCAGAGAGTAAGAGATGTCAGAGTCAATCTGACTGAAATGTTCAGAGGAAATTTGATGGATAAATGTGTAAAGATTTAAAGGAATTTGATGGGACAAAAACAGAATTAGATGGAAAAGGGAAACTGGTGGGAATAATCAGAGATAATTTGGTGGAACAGATCAGAAATAATTTGATGGCAGAGGTCAGATAGAATCTGAGGTCAGGGATCAGATAGAATGCAAGGTGAGATATAAAAGATTTTGAGGTAAAAGCTTGCAGAGAAATGGAGGTATGAGGTCAGGCAGAATCTGATTTGAGAGAGAGAAAATCTGAGGTGAAAGTTCAGAGGTCAGCAACAATATGAGGTTAGGGGTAAGAATCTGAGGTGATAGGTCAAAATAACAGTGAATGGACAAGGTATAGATAACCATACCTGACAGGCAATAGGATTCAGGAACAGAGTTTATAATTACCATAAGGAAAATGGAGAATTCCCTGTTACAACTAAAATAGATACACATTCCAATAGGAGGTGGCCTTCTTGTCAGTGAGACTGTTGCAATTAGTGAATTTGTCTTTTAAGAAGACTCCTCTGAGCAAGTGAATGAATGAGTGATGGGATTGATCTTAAGTAATTCGATTCCTCAGTAAAATTGACTCTGTTGTTGATTTACTGGTGTTTTGCCTGTCTATCACCTATGTGCTAAGCTATCTAAACTGAAAATTCACCCTTTTAACCCACTTGTGCCAAGGGAAGGGCAGTTTAGGATTGTATGGATATTTTGGGCCATTCCATTCCAATGCACCTTGTTAATGCCATGTACTAACAAGAAACAGAGATAACTGGGTAAAATTACTACATTTTCTGGGCACTCTATAGGGAAAATGTTCTAGGCTTGCTTTCATTAAACCTTCATGTACCAGAGGGGTAAGAAACACATTGCCCTGCAATGCGTTGCTCTATAAGTGTCCCTGATTTAAAGGGATATGTGGCCACCTTAACCAGAGGGGTGAGAAGCACATTGCCCTGCAATGCGTTGCTCACCCCTCTGGCACTCAAGGGATTAAAGTATTAAAAGTAGTGAAATGTGTATGCCATTATGCACTAAAGCTCTCATAAGCTCTTGCACATAGTACAGGGTGCAGTTGCATGTATTTATGGCAATGTGTAAGCACAGGAAATTAGTGGCTTTGCACATTCTCCTCATTGTGAGGCTGATGTACTAAGACAACAGCCAACAGCTGTATATTGAGGAGAAACAGCAATTCCTAATTTATTGAAATTGGGGTTTTAATCTCTTGAATAATTAAAAGATCTCCAATGCATTGCAAAACTCAATTTAAATCGATGATGCAGTTGCTTTATTGCAGAACTGCTCCAGTTATTTTTTTTTATATCAGGCTTATTGAATGTTAGGCCAGTGATGGGGAACCGGCATATTTCCAAGTGTTGTTGGACTACAACTCCATTCATACTCGGCTAAGTGTTGGCAGCTGGGTCAGGTCAATTTGGCATGGAGCAGTTAGGTTGAGGGTTGTAGCATCTATAAAGGTCCTTTCATCTAGGGTCCCAAGAGGGAGGACTGGTATCCTGGATCAGGGTTACTTGGCCCTGGGCTTCTGGGGTGAAGGCTGGTGACTTGGATTGAGGCTCATTACCCAAGGTTTTTTAACCCCTTAACGACTGGCCAATCATCTCGGCGACGTGACTGAACGACCGCAGAGCTTTTTTTTTCTTTTTCTGGTTCCGGACTCCCAGAAAGGCGTGCAGCCGCGGGGGGGGGCCAGAACTCTATGATGGTCATAGTATGTCATGGGTCGTTCAGTCGGATCGACCACTGACGTACTATGACTGTCAAGGGTCGTTAAGAGGTTAAGGAGAAGGCAGCTGACCAGGGTCAGGTCCAGAATATGTTTTGTTTTTGGGATCAAAACAAAAAAATGGGTATCTGTAAGCAGGTTTCATGCTATGGTTGGTTATAATTGTGTTGTTTTAGTGTTGGGGTTTGAGTTTTGTTTGGATTATAAGGATGAAGGGAATAGCTATAGTGGATGAATATTTAAGCCTTGGAACCTTAGTATGGCTGAGTGGGAGGACAGTAAGATTTCAATTCTTCTATAAAACAGGTGCCGGAATTGACTTTCTACCTGTAAGTCTGCCTAACGCCAGTTTTCTAAGAAAAGTTCCTGTGCATGATAAAGGTTAAAGCGGAACTTTCACATTCCATAAAGTCACCCTCCAATAATTAACCCCTTAACGACCGGGCACGCATGCACGGGGCGGTCACTAAAGGACCACAGAGCATTTTTTTTGACAATCCAAATCAGGGCTCCACGAACGGCGTGCAGCCGCGCGGGGAGCCCTGAAATCCATGACGGTCATAGTACGTCATGGGCACTTTTTACCCATGACGTACCATGACCGTCAAGGGTCGTTAAGGGGTTAAGCAGATGGCGACAAGCTTCATAATAGTTATTTTAGCTCTCAAAAGTACCCGATTTTAAAGTAATCCTTAATCTTTGGAGACTGACAGCCAGGTTAGTGCCATGTGCTCACCTGCGCCATCAGTCCCTTTCGGTGCCTTTCGGCATAGTACAATGCCTCTTAGAGGAAACCAGAACTGACAGAGCAGGCGCACAGATGTCTCTAAGACAAGATGTCTGTGCTGATGCCTGGCTTCCGGTCTCTGAAGATTAAGGATTACTTCAAAATCAGGTACTTCTGAGAGCTAATAGAACTATTATGAATCTGGTCGCCATATGCTTAATTATTGGAGGGTGACTTTATAGAAGGTGAAAGTTCCACTTTAAGTTGGAGAGAGTGAGCATAGAGTCAGCCTCTGCATAGTATAACCAATGGAGAAATAAGATGGCAGTCAAAAAGCTGCACAACCAATCAGAAATAAGCAAAGCAAACAGGGTTCTGAGCAATATAATATTTTCTCAATTGCTGTAACCAAGCAATAAGTGGTTATCCAGCTGAGAAGAATGCTGAATTACACATAACAGGACAGTCAGGATCCTGATCATGTGGTAGTGCATGACTAGAGGACAATAATTATTATTTTTAGAATATTAGCCTTGTTGAATGTCGGCCAGTGATGGTGAACCTGCAGCCTTTCAATTGTTGTCGGACTATAACTCCATTCACATTCAGCTAGGTGTCGGCAACTGGGTTAGGTCAGTTTGGCATGGAGTGATTAGGTTAAGTGTTGTAGCATATATAAAGGTTCTTTCACCTAGGGTCCCGAGGGAAAGGCCTGGTATCCTGGATCAGGGTTCTTTGGGCTTGGCCTTCTAGGGTGAAAACTGGTGACTTGGATCAACTCATTTCCCCAGGTTTTTTAAGGCAAAGACAAAGGCAGGTGATCAGGGTCAGGCCTAGAATTTGTTTTATTTTTGGGGACAAAACAAAATAAATGGTAGCTATAAGCAGGTTTCATGGTTTGGTATGGTTATAATTGTGTTTTTAGTTTTGGGGGGTTGATTATGAGGGTGAAGGGAATTGCTATAATGGATGAATTGTTAAGGCTTGGAACCTTATGGGGGGGGGGGCAGTACCAATTTGATTATTCTCTAAAACAGGAGCCAGAATTGATTTTCTACCTTTAAGTCTGCTTCACGACAATTTTCTAAGCTACTTTCCTGTTCATGCAATGTGTTAGATATAAGGGACTTGCTTGCGGGAAAGCATTAGCGTTGGGGAAGTATGAGTGCCATTATGCATACACTGTAGTGCACTCCCCAGAGTGCAGCCACTGGTTGGAGGCAAACACCAGTTGAACTGTGTTGTCAGATTTATCCATTCACATCATTGTCTTTTCAGTATTTTTGAAATGAAATTTTAGGCTTACTGCTTGGTGATGCTTAAAGGGATAGTAATACTTCGTTTTAACTTTATTTTATTTTGTAGGCATTAAAAAAACATGAAGAATGATATAAGTCTTATCTCTCAAACCTTTATGGTTTAGGAGATATTCACAAGCAAAGTTCCCCTCCCGCCTCTTTTACCTAGTGTAAACAATCTCTTCTCAGATGTGAGTCTGGTTGTAAGACCAGACAGATAACAGCAGGGGACAATCTTCTTTGTATGACAACAACGAAGGCCCTTCCCCCCTTGACAAGTTTTTCAGCTTTTTCCCTTATCTTAATTGAAGATTGTCCCTCTCTGCAGTCTACCTGGGCACCTTCTTTCTGATCTGGTTGAACAGGGGGGGGTACTTTGCTTGTGAATATCTCTTAAACCATAAAGGTTTGAGAGATAAGACTTATATCATTCTTCATGTTTTTTTAATGCCTACAAAATAAAATAAAGTTAAAACGAAGTATTACTATCCCTTTAAGTAAGATGTGGTATAGTATGTTATATATGTTTTGGACTGTGTGCAAGTAATATCTTAGGTTAGTTTTGAAATTAATTTGTATTTAGACAACATTTTCTTGGTTGTACACCAAAAAGAGAACTCAAGAGCTGATATCAATAGAACGTGCAACAAAATATACCAATAATAAAATGTAATGTACATATAACCTCAAAATAGTACCTACCAATATATATATATTGGTTAGAGTGTGAATTGTAGTCTAACGAGCAGATTGCCTACTTCCAAGTTAGACCACGTTACAGTACCTGAGACTGACTGGGCTTTATATATAAAAAAGAAGTGAAACAATTCTGGGCCATATCAACTACATCATAGGGGAAATAAAATGCCTGAAATCCCCATTGATTTAAATGCTGCATTTTAACATCTTAAAGGGATAGTAATACCTAAAATGTAAAATAAAATATGTTGTAGGGTTTATCCCCCTGAGTAAAACAAGAGTACTCCCACTGCTGAAAGATGTTTCATTCAAAAGTTATTAATTTTCAAAGTTGAATTTTTTAGGTGCAATATCACAGTGGCCTGAAATTGTATAGTGGCGCTGTTGCTACACGATCCTATGGACAGCTCTGGTCTCAGGACCATAAATCTCCATAGGATGGTGTAGCAACAGCGCCACTGTAAAATTTCAGGCCACTGTGATATTGCACCTAAAAAATTCAACTTTGAAAATTAATAACTTTTGAATGAAACATCTTTCAGCAGTGAGAGTACTCTTGTTTTACTCAGGGGGATAAACCCTACAACATATTTTTTTTACATTTTAGGTATTACTATCCCTTTAAATTCTAGCGAGGTCTCCAATGCATGCCCTAGAGACCTCACTAGCATTCAAGGTGTTAAAAGCTGTATTTAAATATATGGGTATGTTTATTTGTCTCCCATGATGCCTTTGGTTTGTCCCAGGCCACTTATCTCTTCCTGAGACTATAATGTAATAAGACTGACTGCTCTCCAGTTGATGAGGCTGGATTCTAATAACTTAGACTACCTTCTAACGAGCAACAATGTTCTCTAATGAACGAACCCAACATCAAATAATCAAATTGCTTCTAATGACTGAGTTGACTTCCCAGATAGTGAGACAAGTTACCAATAGGCAAGACAGTTTTCCAATGAAAGAGTTTTGCTGATAAGATGACTGCCTCCCGAGAGATTCAGTTCTAATGAGCTAGACTGCTTCCGCTGATGTCACGGATAATTTTCTATCCACAAAAAAGGTCACTTCTTCATGTTACACTCCGAATGAGAACATATGACCTCTAGAAAATGGCACATTGATTTAATGGATCGGAAATGACACTTGACTTGAGGCATGGATATTAGACTTGTCACAGATGCACTGCTTCACCACGCTGTGAAGACATTTCTAACATACAAGGGGTTACAATGGATGCTCTCATGAAAAACTATAATAATCCATAGATTCCGTTATCTAAAAAAGCATTAATATTGGCAGATTAAAAAACATATACTTTAATCTGTGTAGAAAATCAATTTTCTGTGTACTGGTTCTCCAAAATAAATATTTAATATCCTGCAGATTTTCCCAACAATTGTTTAGGGGAATTTTCCAGTGACAGAAGAAAAGCATTATGGGGACGTCTGCAGAACCCAACACTGTTGCAAGTTCTTATTGGTGCATGCATAAAGCAACGAGCATACATAGTATATGTATAAATAGTATACAGCAATTGTGCATTAGCAGTACAGGAGGCAACCCAGAAAATGAGGAACTCAATCTAAAAATCCAGATTTAACCCCTTAACGACCAGCGGTCCGGGGAAGTAACTTTCCATTAAAGGGATAGTAATACTTGCAAATTACTAATCCCCATATTGTAGCTTTGTTAAAAAGAAACTTATTGCCCCCAGTGTCATCTCTCAAACCTTACGGTTTGAGAGGTGATAGCGCTCAAAGTTCCCCCGTCCCTCCCCCTTCCCTGACTGAACGCTGAACTCTGACTGCAGGGATATCCGGTATTACTTGCATCAGGCGGCTCTGCAGCATTGCCGAAATCACGTTTATAAAAAAAGAAATCTTTCACTAAAAGTCTTCTACGTGTGCTTGCAAACCAAGCACACGTAGAAGACCATTTCAGTGAAAGAATTATTTTTCATAAACGTGATCTCGGCACAGTTGCAGAGCCGTCTGATGCACATAAGACTGTCGTACGACAGCTTCCCCTGCATTTAGTCAGGGAAGGAGGAGTGAGGGGGGAACTTTGAGCGCTATCATCTCTCAAACCCTTAACCCTCTCTCAAACCCTCAAACCCACTGGGGGCAATAAGTTTCTTTTTAACAAAACTACAATATGGGGATTAGTAATTTGCAAGTATTACTATCCCTTTAAGGACCGATTTGATTGTTGTCGGCATGCCGGCACACGTGACTGATGATGTGTACAGGCGTTCCTAACTGGGGTATGAAAGAGACTGCTCCAGTCTTGGATAAGTCAATTTCAGACCCCGTTAGTGCTTACAGAGATCCCCGCAGAAGAGGTCTAATCACAAAATATGTTCGTCACTGGACCTTCAAGGAAAAAAAAGGTGATGGTCCTGACAGTTCATCAGTGCCTAAGGAATTAATTTATAGGGATAGATTTACTCTAGTGCCATAAAAAAGCAAGTAAGAGAAGTACAGTAAATCTTGCTCACTTTCTCGCTCACAGGATTTACGGTAACATTTTAAACATTTAGCTCCCTTTACCTCACCGGCAGTCTGTGAATGCTTTAGCCCACCTTTACTGTCAACGTCCATCATTGGCTGGATGAGGATTGGGTCCCTCCAGCCAACCGGAATCATCTGAATACAGATGTGCCTGCCCCTAATGTCAATGCCTGTCATTTGCTGGATGGCAGCCACGCTATTCAATGAAATCACAATGAGGAGCCGGCCCTTCCAGCATATTGATGGAAATCATATTGCACTGCTCTGGCAGGAAGAGAATGTTAGGTAACCTGCAGCAATGATATTGCCATGGTTCAGTACTGATTATAGGGCGACCTCGAATATAAGTCAAGGTAAATTTTTTAACTTTAAGTTGCTGGAAACAACCTAGCCTTATATTCGAGCAAATACAATAGTACTGAATAGCATGCTCCTGATTCATGATTCTTTGGTCCAGGGCTTGAGGACCTCGCACTCCTCCCACTGAAGTATTCATATGAAGTAAACATTCCCATAGATTTAAGCAGGACTTTTAAAGTGGAACGACCACCCCTTAGAAACATGGCCCTAAATAATTATCCATCTGGCGACTAGCTGCTCAGTAGCGCTAGTCGCCAGAATTATTACCTGGTTAATGAGGATTATCCACTGCTCTGGAACGTTTTCACACCTGCTCTGTCAGTCCCAGCCTGCTCTAGGAGGAGTTGCTAGGAGTCGTTCGGCTCCAAAAGGGACTGACATTGCAGGCGCGCAGACATCACTATGGAAAGATATCTGCGCTGTTTCCTGCCTGTCAGTCCCTCCCAGCTTCCACAGGGAGCACGTTCACGCTTCCCTTCGGTGTGCTGTGAATGGCTTCTATAGTTACATCAGGCTCCGGGTTAGCATTATACAGATGTTGCAACCTAAGTATAATGCTAACTGGAGCTTGATACAACGATAGAAGACTTTCATAACACACAGAAGGGGAGCGTGAACGCGCTCCCTGGGGCATCTGGGAGAGAGGTGGGAGGAGAATTAGGCAGGCAAGAAGAGCTGCATTATGCTGACCGGCACAGCTTAAAAATAGAATATCTGCAAAAGTGCTTACATTAAAAAAACAAACAGCTTTCTTAATAATAATTTAGTAATAAAACCTATAGTAAAAAAATTGATAAGGTGATACATCTCCTTTAATGCATGGGAACAACCATCGAAAACAGAGGTCATCCTGATTGAGAGGACTCATGTCCTGCGTTCACAAAAGTCCCACTTTTAATGGACAGAAGCAGTTTGAGGTGTGAGACATAGCTGAGTGCCCAACACATTAAAGGGATAGTAATATGTAAAATGTAAAAAAATATATGTTTTAGGGTTCCCCCTGAGCAAAACAAGGTTACTTCCCTGTCTGAAAGCTGTTTTACAGCTCAAACTTGATTTTTTTTTAGGTGCAATATCTCAATGGCCTGAACTTGTACAGTGGCGCTGTTGCTACATCATCCTATGAAGATTTACAGTCAATTGACCCGAGCTGCACATAGGCTAGTGTAGCAAAAGTGCCACTGTACAATTTCAGGCCACTGTGATACTGCACATAAAAAAATTCAAGTTTCAGATGTAATAACTTATGAATAAAACACCTTTCAGCAGTGGGAGCTCCCTTGTTTTACTCAGGAGGATAAACACTACAATATATATATATTTTTTATATATTAATTATTACTATCCCTTTTGATGTAACTGCTTTTCCCTCAAATAGGATAGGAAAAAAATAGGAAAGCTACAAACGAAATGAAGACTCTCCTAAATATTTCCCTATAATTAGGGGACTGTATTTGTAATTCTGCCAGGGTCTGCTGGAGTCATTCAAACTGTTCTACACAGGATTAACACATTGATTCTGTGCATGTTATAGAGATGAATTGTAGAAGCCCCCCTCATCATCTATTATGTAATATTGTTCTTACTGAAATCTACACTGAATCAGAACACCCACGTGTCAGAGAGCTTAGTCAATCGCTCCACAAATTATTGAATCAAAAATTAATTAGAAGGAGGATAGGGAATAAAACAATTGGGCTTTATAAAAACAACAACAGCAGATCAACTTCAGATGTAATTGTTCAGTGAAAGCTATGCAAAGAATTCAAACAGAGTTATCAGAAAATGACTGTGGTTTAATGGAGATGTTCCTAGCATCCGAGAGCTTTGACTGACATGGGTGTCAGACATTCTTCTGTTACTAGCAGACGAAAGGACAAAACACAGTCCTTCACTTCTCCATAAAAGCTGCCAAATGTGAACCCTGTGTAAAGAATATATCATACCCATGTGTTAATGTATTCATTTAAAAATAATGAGGGTTTTGTTGCATAGTTTGACCAAAGAATGTTTAAAGGGATAGTAATGTCCCGAAAAAAGTATTAGGTATATGGTAGATAGTCCAGGGCTCAAAATTTCCACTCGCCACTAGCCAATGGTGAGTAAAAATTCAGCCCTGGCGAGTAGATATTCAGCCCTGGTGGGTATGTTATGTCTTGTAGTGGCGAGTAACTTTTCAGGTCTGGATAGTAGCAAAGGACTTCACATTTTAACCTCTGGTAGATACATTTAAAAAATATAATTTGCGTTGATTCATATCAAACCGTTATTGTTTGAGAGATATAGGAAAATAAAGTTCTCCGCTCCCTCCCCTTTCTGCTTGACGAGCTGTAAAGCTGTCAGAAGCAGATTCTGGTTGCTTGACCAGATGCAGCTCTTCAGCAGCACAGATATAACGATATCTAAAAATAAGTACTACATTGGAATAGCCTACAACGTGTGCTTGCAAACCAGGCACACCTTGTAGACAGTTCTGATTAAGTATTTATTTTTAGTTATTGCTATGTCCGCACTGCTGAAGAGCTGCCGCCTGATTCAGGAACCAGGAGCTCATGCTGTCAGCTATACAGTTGATGTATGAGAAAGGGGAGTGAGCGGAGAACTTTATTTTTGTTTATCTCCCAAACCATAACGGTTTGAGAGATACGAATCAACGCAAATTATCTTTTTTAAATGTATCTACCACATACCTAATACTTTTTTCGGGACATTACTATCCCTTTAAGTTCACTTACCAAGCCAAGGTACCCCATTTGAAGTGAGTCCTAACATATATATATATATATATATATATATATATATATATACATTTTGCCATTTTTATGACCCACAAAAACATTCTACTTCAAAAACACTCAATTAACTCCTTAAAGACTGGCCACACGGTCGACAGATAAGAACCACAGAGCTTCTTTTTTTTTTCAAAAATCAATTCAGGGGACCCCGAGTGGCGTGCAGCCACGATGGGACCCCTGAATTCCATGGGTCCTTAACGCACGTTTACTCATGACAGTCATGGCATGTCATGGGTCCTTAAGGGGTTAAAATTTCCTCCTGAGGAAATAGTTTTAACCCTTTGAGTGCAAAGCAATGGGTTGCGTACCCCTCAGGCACTCAAAGGGTTAAATGAATGTATAGACTGGACCCAAATGGACCAGAGAACCACCAGTCCCTTTTGTAGGTCCATTCCACCTCCCATTATATATAGTCTTTTGAAGAAACTATAATTAAGGGCAATTCCAAGGCCAGGCAAGCCAATCAAAAAATAAGGACATGTAGTATGCCTTTAAGATAACCCTTTTATTACAGTGATAAACCATTGTGCATGTTGAAATTTTGAGTCCATTCTTATCATAGATCATGTTTATAACTTGGAAATTAAGTGAGATGAATTTTGGTGAAAAGCAGCTACAATGAGAAAGGAAAAATGTGTACAAAACAAAGAAAAAACTCACAGCGCTAGGACATCATATCAATATATGATAAAGCTCATGTTCATAGCCTTTTAACACCTTGACGATCGATGCAAGAACCATCATTAGTATTTGTGCATTAAGGAGAGATGATGGTCCTGGCACGTCATGGAATTCTGGGATGTCAGCGCTGCTTCATGCTGTGCTGACATCCCAGAATGCATCAGTAAGATGGTCCTTAACCCATTAATGACCGGTGTGCACACACGCAGCCGGCACTTGAGGACCACTGGGCATTTTTTTTTTCTTTTTTAGATCTGATTCAGGGCTCCCCGAGCGGTGTGCAGCTGCGCGGGGAGCCCTGAATTCAATGACGTGCCAGGACCGTCACTGGTCCTTAAGCACCAGACAGCCATGATGGTCCTGGCAGGGCATTGTACGTTAAGGGGTTAAACTTGTAAACTCTAAGGATCAGAGGGGAGTCCAATGAATTGAGAAAAAGAGGGAGAGAGAGAGAGAGAGGAAGACAGAGAGATTGACAGAGAGAATGAAAGATACAGAGAGGGGTATATAATGCCATGATTAAATTCCTAATTCCAGGCCAGGCTGCATGGGATCACCCACTTCCTAATCCTGCTATATAAGAAACACATGTGCCCCCTGTGCGTGCATCCCCCCCACACACGCACACACACACAGACTTGGTCCACACATATCAAAATTTCTACACCAGCGAAGATCACAGGGGCTTGGATCCAAGAACAAGATGTACAGAAACTCCCAGAAGGAGGTAAGGCTGCATTCCCCATACAGCAGTAACACACATGTACAACACAGACAGGCACAGAGAGAAAGTGGAATAAACCAAGGGCATCACAGGGGACACATAAAAATTCCTTCATTTCCATTAACTTAAAGGGGCAGTAAACTTTTTTATGAAAAACTTTATTTTGTAGCACTTTTCATCTTGATTAAAATGGAACTTTCACCTTCTATAAAGCCACCCTCCAATAATTAAGCATATGGCGACTAGCTTCATAATATTTCTATTAGCTCTCAGAAGTACCTGATTCTGAAGTAATCCTTAATTTTCGGAGACTGACAGCTAGGTTTGTGCCATCTGCGCACCTGCGCCATCAGTTCCTTCCGGTGCCTCTTGGAACAGTGAAATGCCTCCTAGAGGCTTCTGGTCTCCAAAGATTAAGGATTACTTTAGAATCAGGTACTTCTGAGAGCTAATAGAACTATTATGAATCTGGTCGCCATATGCTTAATTATTGGAGGGTGACTTTATAGAAGGTGAAAGTTCCTCTTTAAATTGAGTGCACTCCTACTGTTGAGAGATGCATATTTCCACAATTATTACAGTTTAAACCAGTGTTTTTCTTTACGTTAACAGTGCCCTCTAGTGGCCAAATTCTAATTACTTATTCTGTTATATTCTATTTGAGGAATGTCATTGACAGACAATTTTCCATAGAATGTTATAGACACTGCTGAGTCACTTCCTGTCAGTTAGAACATTCAGGAAGTAAACACACAGAAAATTCACTTCCTGATTATTTAAGCTGTTATAACTTTTAAATGAAATAACTGACAGCAGTGGAATGTCCTTGTTTTACTTAGCAGGGAAAGCCCTATGACATTTTTTTCATAAAAAAAAGTTTACTGCTCCTTTAAATGGGGATTTTAACATCATAAATGCCTTGTGCTAAAATTAACTGGAGCAATCTTAGAACAAAGGAGCCATGAGGGTAGACGCAGGGGACTTGACAGCTCTACCTGTAGTGCCATTAAGCCAGTCACGTTAACTTACATACAATATCCCTGCATTCCCCTATGAAACCTGTCTCTGGGGATAGGTGTGGCTGACAGGCAGGACAATAGTGTCAGCCAGATTTGATTGACACACACACATGGGAAGCCATTGATTGGATTCTTACTGTGAGCAACACAATGATACAATCTCTGACACCAAGTACATCAGCTCTAATGCATCCTCACTGCGTTCTGTGTAGAACATGGTAAAGACGCAGTGTGCTGCCTTGATGCATCAATAAGAGAGGTGACCTTCTACTGTGTGAACAGCCCTGTAGGCAGCAAACTGATGTCATTTTTTTAGAAACTCTGATGTCACCTGTGTAAACCTAGCCTAAGCCACAAACTAAATTTTCCAAAATTCCCATTGATTTATGTGGGGCTTTTAAAGGGATAGTAATACTTCATTATTACTATCCCCAATTATGTAGCCCTTAAAGGTATAGTATTACTTAAAAATGACTAATCCCTATGTTAAAGCCCTTCAATAAAGATGAAAGCAGCATCTCTCAAACCGTTATGGTTTGAGAGATAACCGCTTACAAAGTTCGTCCCTAGCCGACTTCAGCATTCTAGCTGAGAGCAGGGGAATCCTCTCCCAAGATCAGCTGGCGGCTCTGCAGCAGAGCTGAGATTGCGTTAATAAAGAAGAAATCCATCACCAAAAAGGTCTTATACAAGTGCTTGGTTTGCAAGCACATGAAGAAGACCTTTTAAGTGAAGGATTTATTTTTTATTAATGCGATCTCGGCTCTGCTGCAGAGCCGCCGGCTGATCTCGGGATCGGATTCCCAGGCTTTAAGATAGAATGCTGACGTCAGCCAGGGGCGAACTTTGAAAGCGGTTATCTCTCAAACCATAAGGGTTTGAGAGATGCCGCTGGGGTATTTTTCATCCTTATTGAAGGGCATTAACATAGGGATTAGTCTTTATGGTTTGAGAGATAGCCCCTTTCAAAGTTTCCTCTTTTTGTCTTTCCTCTGACGTCAGCGTTCTAGCTGAGAGAAGGGGAATCCGGTCCCGGGACCTGCAGCGGCTCTGCAGTAGTGCTGAGATCTTGCTATAGAAACAGAAATCCTTCACTAAAATGGTCTTCCACGTATGCTTGCAAACCAAGCAAATGTATAAGACCTTTTTAGTGAAAGATTTCTGTTCCTATAACGCGATCTCAGAACTCCTGCAGAGCCGCTGCTTGCTCACTGAGAGGATTCCCTGGCTCTCAGCTAGAACGCTGACGTCAGGGGAAAGGCAAAAAGAGGGAACTTTGAAAGCGGATATCTCTCAAACCATAAAGGTTTGAGAGATGCCGCTGGTATTGTTGAATTCAGAATTTTAAGGGCTACAACATGGGGGATAGTAATAATGAAGTATTTCTATCCCTTTAACCTGTTCAGTGATATTGAGGTCTCCAAGGCATTGCAAAGTAGTGACAGTCTATTAGTGAGCCCCCAGCTCTTGGGGAAGACAACTCCCATCATTCACAAAGGGAGCTGTAATTCCCAGCAACAGGAGGTCCAACGAATGACTATTCCAGACCTATAGCGTAGATAACCATACCTGGGAACTTTCATTTGTAGACTACTCAGAGGGCACTCCTCTAAAGCCGCTGGGGAGTATAATTGCCGCAAATCATGGCAAAAAGGGTGCAGGATTACTCGCTAGTGGGGGCGGGGCTTTCTGGGGCATCACACACAAATGGGCGGGAAGTGGGAAGAACTGGGTAGGGGAAGGAGGAAAAGTGGGAGGAACTGGATGGGAAGGAGAAGAAAACTCCCCCATCCGGAAAACCAGCCTCTGCCCCAGAGACCCGCTAATGCACTCTCAAAACCAGAGTCTCCGGGGCAAATCCAGAGAGTTACCAGGTATGTAATTAACTGCAATATATAGAACATTGTGGGTATCTGGTGTAGGGGCAGCAAGATTAGTCTGGAAAAACCCACTGCTTAGCATGTGGGTGTGGCCAACAGCTTAGAATGTGGGTGTGACCAGCACAGCTTCAGGCTCCTCCCCCAATACTTGGCAATGTATTCAGTTGCCTTCTTTGCTCAATGAGAAACCCTATTGCTGATATGAGTGGTGGTGGTGGTAGAAAACCATCACAGGACATTAGTGTTCTAATCTCTATTAGCTGGTTTCTTAGATCTGAACGAGATAGCATTTAGCTTGAAGCTAATTGAGAATTCCTAAAACGCAGCCTGTTCATTTCTATTTAACCTCAAAAACTAGTGGAAATGAAGCTCCAATTAAAAAAATAAAAGCTTATGAAAAGACTAATTTTAGAAAAGGCAGGTTAGCATTTATATGGGAATGTTATTAATGAATAAACAGTTGCGGGAAGAGAGCTTAAACAGAAATAAATCACATTTACTATCGTAACTATAAAACAGTCAGATGTGTTTCTTCGGTTTAATGTAGTAAGGGCTCACGGCTGCAGAGCAATATACTCAGTTTTGTGCTAGAGTAGTAGTCAAGATGTATGCGGATGAATAATTGGACCATTCTGGAGTAAACCAACTCCATTATAGGGGGAAAATAAAAATTACCATTGATTAAATGGGTATTTTCTTCCTTTGAATGCTAGAGAGGTCTCAGCTCATTCAAGGTGTTAAATGTCCTATTTAAACCAATGGTAATTTTGAGAATTTTCATTTGCCTCCAATGGTGTACTTGGTTTGCCCCAAAAGCAATTTGCATTTTACCATTACCGTTCCTTTAAAGGGATAGTAATACTTAATATGTAAAAAAATATATATTGTAGTGTTTATCCACCTAAGTAAAAAAAGGGTACTCCCACTGCTGAAAGGTGTTTTATTCAAAATTTATTACAGCTCAAAGCTGATTTTTTTAGGTGCAATATCACAGTGGCCTGAAATTGTACAGTGCCGATGTTGCTACACCATCCTATGGAGATTTATGGTCTACTGACCAGAGCTGTCCATAGGATGGTTTAACAATAGCGCCACTGTACAATTTCAGGCAACTGTGATATTGCACCTAAAAAATTCAACTTTGAGCTGTAGTAACTTTTGAATAAAACACCTTTCAGCAAAGGGAGTACCCTTGCTTTACTCAGGGGGAGAAACCCTACAACATATTTTTTTTTATATGTTAAGTATCACTATCCCTTTAAATAAGTATGAGCCGTTTACCCTTCTGATGGTAACACTGGAGGGATTAAAATCCCAGTTGGGAGATTCACTAAGTGGTGATAAACTAGAGATGACTTCTTCAGTTTATCACTTCTCCAATTCCGGTGTTATTCTAAGGAGCCTATTCACTATGATTTCTTCAACTTTGTGCATAGGCTCCATTGAATAACATAGGAAATGGAGAAGTTATCTCTGCTTTATCATCTCTTTATCACCGCTTATTGAATCTCCCCCCTGGTATCCATGGGTTTAACAAGATAGGAAGGTAGGTACACAGCTTGTGACAGTTATTTTGAACTGTCACATTCTTGTCTGGATTCCATTACATTTGGTAAGATTATCAAGGGTTTGAGTAAAATGTCTCCATAGACTTCAATAAGAATCTTTTTGATAAAACCAATGCTAACAATTATCAACTGCAATGTTATCTAGGTCTCTGTGAGGCTGATTTAAAGGGATAGTAATACCTGGAATTAAGAAGGTTTTATATTGTTCATATAAAAAAATAAATGAAATGCAGTAAATCCCGTTGCTTATAGATGTAAATTTTACGATTTATAAGCTTTTAAAGTCTCGCCCTCCCGTCCCTTTTACGGACATCAGCGCTCTAGCTGAAAGATCGAGATTCTGGTCATGTGACCAGATGGCTCTTCAGCAGAGCAGAAATAGAGCTATCTACAAAGAAATTCTTCATTAGAACAGTCTACAAAGTGTGGCACATAAAATACCCTTGGCCTATAACAAGCAAGGACAAAAAAGAAGCTTTAAACTCTTGGTTGGTACTTAAATCTCCAAAGCATTGCTTCACAATTCATTAGAGATATCTATAGCATCCAAGGGGTTAAATAATAGACTGTACAGGGGTATAAAACTGGCGCAGGGATGCTGAAATTGCTCTGGCCACACCCACAAGTTATAATGTGGTAGTTCCCAACATAGCACCCCTACTCTGCTTATGGGAAAATCCGGCCCTGCTCAAATGGTTAATCCTTTGAATGCCAGAGATGTCTCCATTGCACTGCAAATAGATGCATTGAGACCCCTCTAGTATTCAAGGGGTTAAAAACTACATTTAAATCAATGGAGATTTTTTGTGCCCTCTGGTGCAGAATGACTCCACTGTTGTAGAGCTTTTCCTGTTGAGTAAAATAAAGGCACTCCTACAACTGCCCCACCACTGGCATTTGTTTTATTCAAATGTTATAGCAGTTCAAATAATCAGGATATGAGTCAGTGCTTTCTAAGAGTTCTACCTGACAGCATGACTCAACAGATTCTATTACATTCTCTAGAGAACTGTTTCTCAGTGACTCACCTCTCCCACAGAATGTAACAGAATAACTCATTGGAATCTGACCACTAGAGGGCACTGTTAATATGAAAAAACAAGTTTAAACTATAATAACTAAAAATTTGCATCAAATGGTTTATTGCTTCTTTAAATCAGTGGGAATATTCATTTGCCTCCTATGGTTCAGTATGTTTATTTCATAATTACTCTCCTTTACCTTCCTGAATGCAGCCCTTTGGGCCTTATCCACAAAACAAAACAGCAAACAAACTGCCCTTCACAAGACAATTAAAATCACATTGATTTAAATGGCAGTAAAGTATCCAACACACTGCTCTGGAATGCACTGGCGATCTTATAACAATGTACAAGTATATGAGAGGTCAATACAAGGATCACTCTGGTGAGCTATTCATTCCAAGGCCTGATAACCAGGTGACACCCCTTGATATTAAAAGAAAGGAGGTTTATACTTCAGCAGAGGAAGGGGTTTTTTCCACAGTAAGGTATGTTACATTATGGAATTCCTTGCCCAAGGATGTGGCTATGGCAGATAACATGGATACATTTAAGAGAAGATTAGATACATTTCCATCAAAAAAGGAACATACAGGGTTATGCTGTGTATTAGTAGGCAAAACAGGAAGGTCTGATAAAGACTAACTTATTTGGTAGCAGGAAAGCTATATAATTCTCATGTCTCTGGGTTATGAACTTGATGGACTTGTGTCTTTTTTCAACCTAATTTACTATGTTACTATGTATTAGCAGTCAAGGGGTTAAAAACCACATTTAAATCAATGGACATTTAGGGAGTTTTAGTTTGTACTCTGTGTGACTCAGTTGGTTTCTTTCCAGAATACATTCAGGTCTTCTTATTAACCCCTTGAGGACCAGAGGGGTGTACAACAGATTACAAAGCAATGCATTGTACACCCCTCTGGTCCCTATGAGGGGTTTAATCAGTCTCTTGGGCATA
Source organism: Rhinophrynus dorsalis (assembly GCA_037306005.1). Taxonomy (NCBI): domain Eukaryota; kingdom Metazoa; phylum Chordata; class Amphibia; order Anura; family Rhinophrynidae; genus Rhinophrynus; species Rhinophrynus dorsalis. The sequence continues at coordinate 129,714,600 of CM074727.1, read as the reverse complement.
CCTGGGAACTTCCTCTCTCTGAGCCCCTGGAGAGGGCTCATGTGCTGCCAGGCGGGGATGTCAATGATGTGTGGGGGTGGTGCTTAATCGGGTAGGCAGGGCTTACTCAGATGTGTCATAAAGTAGGTGGTATATGGGCAGAACAGAGTGAGATGGAAGAGAAGTGGACAGGAAGTAGGAGGAACAGGGTGAGATGGAGGAGAAGTGGACAGGAAGTAGGAGGAACAGGGTGGGAAGGAGGAGAAGTGGACAGGAAGTAGGAGGGGTGAGAAGGAGAGGAACCTCATCACCACTGGATATCAGCTTCTGTCCCTGGAGACCTGGAAATTCAGTCTGAAAACTAGGGTCTCTGGGGAAGATCCGGAGAGTTCCCATGTATGCTTGTAGGGCTTTTTCACAAGGAAGACAGAAATGTTGTGCCCCCCCTCTACATTTGCAGTGTTCCAAACTCATCTTATTTTGCGTTCCCCGGCAGTCCCATGGCTGACTGTCGGCCCATGTGAATGTCAGCTGAATATTCTTGGCTAATGGCCATTTGGGTTGGCCATTACTTGGAATATTACAACCTCCAATGTTGCTTATGTGTAAGGTCATTCAGCAGTCTCATAAGCCACCCTTGTAGATAAGTCATGGTGCTTCCTTATTCTGTTCTAGCATGAATGCAGAAAAGATGCAGAACTTTGATGTTTACATGTGAGGTTCTGAGATGCCCAGAACTGTATTTTCCTAATGGGTGACTATGGTGGTGTTGCCTGTGTGACCCCCCCCCCTGCTATTTAGTTCTTCTCTTTATGACTTTTTTTTAGTGACATATGCACACTGTACCTGCAGTTTGCAAAAAGAGTCCGCAACGCTACGGTATGTGCAAAGACTCAAAAGAAGTCTGCCTGTGTCTGTCTCAGTGTCTATTTGAGCTAGTTGTTTAGTTCACAAGTAATATAAGTAAAGGATGGAACGGTGTTAAAGGGGAACTACCACCCTGCAAAAGGGACTGACAGCGCAGGCGAACGGACGTCACAATGGCAAGATGTCCGTGCTTCCTGCTACTGTCAGCCTCCGAATAAGTTGAAAATATTTTAAACCAGGTAATATTTCTGGCGACTAGCGCTACTAAGCAGCTAGTCGCCAGATGAAGACTTAATTAAGATACAGTTTTTGCGGGGTGGTAGTTCCCCTTTAACCATTTAAAAGCAGGAGTGAAAAAAATATTTTATTGGCTGAGTAGCTTTAGAGTGCAAGCTGATCAAACACATACATATATGCAAGAGCACTAATCTATACCTCCCAACATTTCAAACTGCCAAAGTGGGACACTTGTGTTTTAGGGGGTGTTTCTGGGGGCGTGGCTGGTGGGTGGGGCATTACCAGAAAATTTTAGACTATTACATGACTTAGTGTTACCTCCTTGTGGAACCTAATAAATGACTTATAAAGACCAAATTATTTTATTTACATAGACTAATTTATAAACACATGCACTGATGTTTAAAAAAACATTAATGTGAGTTTTATTGCTGTGGAGCAGTATAATGCACTTATATATACACCTCACCAGTCTGATCTCCTAAAAAGAGGGACATCAAGTTGGGAAAGAGGGACAGAGGGATTTGGGTCTAAAAGAGGGACACTTGGGAGGTGTGCTAATTACATATAAAAACAAGAATGCAAAGAAACAAAATCGTGATAAGCATGCACACACATAAACACAAATACAAGTACACACACAAGCATAGATACATAAAAGTACACACACATACATAGAAGCATACACACACAGACAAACACGTAGCCACATGACCAAACACACAAACGCGCATATGAATAAATATGCATATACAAACAGGCATAGGCATGCTGACACAAACATACATATATGGATATGGGCAAAGTCACAAACAAATCCTCCAGGTATGTGTTTTTCTTTTCTGCGTTTAAATGAACTGCATGAATCATAAGACTCAGCTCCCAACCTGCTCAGAGAGACACCCTCACCTCGCCCTCAGGGGAGCATGCGAGAAGCGGATCCGGTCAGCTGTATGTATATACGTATACTGGAGAGTGATAGACTGACATACAGACATATAGATAGACAGACTGACAGACTAAGGTGACCACATATCCCTTTAAATCAGGCACATATAAAAATAACATTCTGCAGGACTGAGCAGGAATCAGTGTAACCTTGCAGTGTGTATTATAGGAATCCTGGATTTAAAGGGATATGTGGTCATAGATAGAGAGACAGACAGACAGATACATAGATAGATAGATAGATAGACAGATAGATAGATAGATAGACAGATACATAGATAGATAGATAGATAGACAGATACATAGATAGATAGATAGATAGACAGATAGATAGATAGATAGATAGATAGATAGATAGATAGATAGATAGATAGATACATACATACATACATACATACATACATACATACATAGATAGATAGATAGACAGATAGATAGATCCTACACAAAATTATAGTGGAGCAAATCAGCTGCACCAGAAGTGATAAAAATCTCCATTGATGTAAATGGGTCTTTTCACCGCTTGAATGCAAGAGAGGTCTCTAAAGCATTGCTTTGCAATGCTTTGGAGACCTCCCTCCCTAGGATGGATCAAAAGGCATAAGGCCCAGTGTATCTATCTACACTACATGGCCAAAAGTATGCGGACACTCCTTCTAATTAGTGGATTGAGCTATTTCAGTAACACTCATTGCTGAGAGGTGTATAACATCAATAACACAGCCAGACAAACATTAGCAGTAGAATGGCCCGTATTGTAGAGCTCAGTGACTTTCAACATGGCACATAGGATTCTGCCTTTTGAACAAGTCATTTTGTCAAATTTCTGTACTACTAGTACTGCCCCAGTCTACTGTAAGTGGTGTTACTGTGAAGTGGAAACATCTATGGCAGCTTAGCTGTGTAGTGGTAGGCCATACAAACTCACAGAACAAGACCACTGAGTGGTGAACACACAGTGAGTAAAAATTGTCTATCCTCGGTTGCAACACTCACCACCTTGTTCCAGTCTACGTTTGAAAGCAACGTCAGCACAAAAACTGTTCATTGGGGGCTTCATGACATGGGTTTCTATGGTCGAGCAGCCACATACAGGCTTAAGACCATCATGTGCAATGCCAAAGTATTTCTAGAAGAGTGTAAGCTGTTATAGCAGCAAAGTAGAGACAAATTCCATATTAATGTCTATGATCCTGGAATGAGATGTTCAATGAGCAGGTGCCCACATAAGTCTGGCCATTTATATATCTATTTATTGATCTATCTCTCTCTCTCTCTCTCTCTCTCTCTCTCTCTGTCTATCTATCTATCTTGTGTAATTGTGTAAGTATAATGTATCAGGGCTTAAAATTTGAAGTCCTTTGCTACTAGCCAGACCTGAAAAGTTATTCGCCACTGCAAGCCATACATACCCACCAGGGCTGAATTTCTACTCGCCAGGGCTAAATTTTCACTCGACATTGGCTAGTGGCGAGTGGAAATTTTGAGCCCTGATGTATGCATGACACTTTTACACTGTATGTGTAGATTTTCCTGGTGCAAGTGTGCACATGTAGTCAGGTAACCTGTATGAACTCCTATGGGGATATGTGTTGCAAAGATTTCTAATTGTGATTTGTCTATATAGTAACATAATAACATCAAGTTCAACCTTTGTTGTATCACCCTTGTTTCTGTTGAGCAGAGAGAAGAAAAAAAACTTTGTAGCCATTTACAATTATACCACAACTGAGTAACAACAATCCTTCCTGTCCCCAAAAGCCTTCAGACATCTCCCTGAATCAACATCCTATTTGCATAAAAAAACAGTAAGAATTCTATTATATATAATATTGTTATGAGCTAAAAGGTATCCAATACATTTATGAAACTATCTGCAGTATCTACCAGCATGGCCTCCCATGGGAAGGCATTCCATGTTCTTATTAAAAAAAAATCCCTGCCTTTGTTTTAAAGGGATAGTAATGTTTCATAATAAAAGTAGCTCTAATTAATCATCATAGTATTTGGACTTTGGAGAGTTTTATTTCAATTCTGTCAGAGTTGTAGTTCAAGAGTAATTCAATGACAAAGTATCCCCCTCCCGCCCCTTTTACTGATGTAACACTGTTCAGCCAGATCAGAAGGGAGGTATCCAGATAGACTGCAGAGAGGGACAATCTTCAATTAAGATAAGGGAAAAACCTGAAAAACTTGTCAAGGGGGGCAGGGCTTTCATTGTTCTCACAGGAAGAAGATTGTCCCCTGCTGTTATCTGTCTGGTCTATGGACTGGATTCCACATCTGAGAAGAGATGGCTTACACTAGGTAAAAGGGGCAGGAGGGGAAAGTTTGCTTGTGAATATCTCTTAAACCATAAAGGTTTGAGAGATAAGACTTCTATCGTTCTTCGTGTTTTTTTAATGCCTACAAAATAAAACGTTAAAACGAAGTATTACTATCCCTTTAAAAGCACATTTTCTCCAGTCTTAATGGTGCCCTTTGTGTTTGCACATCTCTTTAAGAGGGATAGTAATGTCAACAGATAAAGTAATATTCATTTGTTCATTATAATTTTATATAATGCGCCTTGTTGTTTTCACTGTCCTTATCACTGTACTCTCTGTGTAATCTGAATGTAAAGTTTCCCCCTCCCGCCCCTTTTTCCATTCATAATTCCCTCAGATCTGAAAGCAGGTCGCTTCACTGGACGGATCTCAATGAGGGACAATATTGTGTGTCTGTATAAGGAAAACCCTGAATCCCCTGACAAAGGGGAGCAGGGTTTTCCTTATGCTGACACAATATTGTCCCTCATTGCGATCCGTCCAGACCAGCTTTCAGATCTGGGGGAACTATGACTGATGTAGTGAACAGGGATGGGAATGGGAAACTTTCAACTCAAATTACAAGCACTATATAAAGATAAGGACATTGTAAACAGTACTACTCATTATATAAAATTATACCGAACAATTGAATATTACTTTATCTGTTGACATTACTATCCCTTTAAGTAAATAGCCACCCAGAGGGTTCTTTACATTAGATTGTACCCTCTACGGGGCAGGGACCTTGAGGGACATTCACTGAGGTGTGATGGATGTGGATGGCTTCTCCGGTGATGTCACGTCTCCAGTTCCTGTGTTGTTCTATGTAGCCCATGCACTAAGATTTCTCCATCTTTGGAGATCTTGGAGAGACATGGGAACTGGAGGGTTGTTGTCACTGGAGAGGTCGTCTCCACTTTGTTGCCTCTATATCACGCCTTGGTGCATAACCCTCCTTGTATCCTTGTGTTCCCCTTATGATTGTCTATATAAGCATTTAATTACTGCCCTAATTGTGCCACTTCTATACTAAATGTAAAATGTAAGATGCTAAGTACACGTTGGCATAATATAAACTAGTGTAAAAGCCAGCATTCTGGGAGATTGGGCAGTCTCTACTGCGCATGACTGCATCAGACAAACATACATCTGGCCTTTTACATTATAGGATGTTTACATACATATACATACATACATAAATTGGACTTAAATATAGGCAAATTGTAAATCAAAATAAATTTGTCATAAGGTGACAAGGGTTGATCCACTTTTTCCAACACCTTAGTAGAATGATTAACCCTTCAAAGACCCGAAAGATGCACAACACATTTCTTTACAATGCACTGTATGTCCCTCTAGTCCTAAAATGGTTAAACCATAATGTGACGCCCTTTTGTGGTTGTGAGGGCCACAAATTCTGCCCTTAGGGGTAAATAAGGTTGCCTGTGACTACTCTCCACTGTGTGTTCCGTCTGCTGTCAGTAAGTATGTGACGTGTCTAGAGCTTGTGTACAGCTTAGGGTGGAGTAATGAGCAGTTTGTAGGAATGTGGTTTCATGTTATTTAGAAGTTCTTCACCTGCCTTCAGAACTTTGACATACTGAGGGATCCAGAAAAACAGCAAACCCCAATTAAAAGAAAATGATCATGAAAACCAAAAAAAAAAAAAGATTTTAATTGTGACTGTAAATTTTAGGCAGCGTGAGTAAAGTGATTTTATTACGGTATTTTTAAGTAATAGTCTCCTTTTTCTGGCTGATTGGAACACGTTGAGGTAATCATATGTTTTGTGTCTGTTTCGTACTCATAACAAACAGGAGACAGCAGCCTAGTGACATTTTATGGCAGGCTTCCTCAACAGAATACTGATGTCCCCTCGCTGTCAGGTAAATGTTCAACAGCAATTTCTTGCTAAATCAGGGACTGGAATAAATGTTATTACCCTATGACTATGCCAATTTACTAAGCAACGTAAGCTAAAACTTCTCCCTTTACCCATACCTCCCAAGTCTTGCGCTGTAGGAGGGGCAGTCCCTCTTTGAGACCCAAATCCCTCTTTCCCTTTTTTCCCACCCTGGTGTCCCTTTTTGATGTCCCACTTTGTCTAAGGCAATGTACTAACCATGTGAGTGCCATAGGGATGTGCAACACGTCCCTCTGCAATGCTTTGTACACCCCTGCGCACACAAAGGGTTATATGAGGAACAGAGCAAATGGCGTGAATGCTATGGGGCTGGGGTATGGGACTTGCTGGCATTAATCATGTAACTCTAGCAGAGATTGTTTATTGGTACGCACTAAAGTGATCATCATAGCTGGTAAATCTCCGGATTTGCCCCTAAGGCCCTAGTTTTTACCCTGCATTACCAGATCTCCGGGGCAGGGGCTGATTCTCCAGAAGTGGGGAGCTTCTAATGAAACACTGTCCACTTATGTTCTTTCCCAGTGTGTTCCTCCCACTCCCTGCCCTCTTCTCCTCCTACCCCAGCCTATTCATTATACTTTTTCTTTACTTTATAAGCTCCACCCCCACTCACAACTAATCCTCATCCCTTTTTGAGGCAATCGCATCATTTTTCTCCCCCAGCAGCACCACAGGACTCCCCTCTCCGGGGAGTCCACAAGAAAAAGTTCTCAGGTATGGTGATTATGTATTGCAGTGCATGCCCTAAGTGCAGCCACTGGCATTAGAGTGGAGCTATACTTGTGGATTCAGTGGATGATGCTCTGTAGAACAGAAAGAGGCATTGTCTTGTTTACAGTGGTTCCCAGTCCATATTCAGCAGAACCCCTGTGTTCCCTGAAGAAATACAAGGTGCCACCAAAAAAAATGGGGACATGGGTATAAGACTGGAGAGGCAGGCAGTGGGCTATATATATGTGTATATATATATATATATATATATATATATATATATATATATATACTATATGATGGATCATCAAGCACTCACAGGACTTGTTGAAAAGTGAAAAATATATATTTTTATTACATAAAGTGTCAACGTTTCGGCCATTCACAGCTGGCCTTCATCAGGACCTGATTAAGGCCAGCTGTGAATGGCCGAAACGTTGACACTTTATGTAATAAAAATATATCTTTTTCACTTTTCAACAAGTCCTGTGAGTGATTGATTATCCATTATATAGTGGATTTACAGCCAGGCAACTCTACCCTTAAAATGAGAGTGTTTCCATATATATATATATAAAACCAAAGTGGATCAATTCTTGAGCAAACCAAGTGTAAAAGGCCATTTTTGTTTCAGGATGCATTTCTAGAACCGTAGTCGGTGGGCAGGGCATTGCTAAGATTTTTTTAGGTTATTTCATGACTTATTGACACCTCCTTGTATAACTTAATAAATGATTTACAACAAAACCAAATTATTTTATTTACACAACTAATTTATAAACACATATACTGACGTTTATACAATCATTAATGTGAGTTTTATTGCTGTGGAACAATGCGATCACTTATATACACACCACACAATCTGACCTCCTAAACACAGGGACACCAGGGTGATACACTTATATACACACCACACAGTCTGATCTCCTAAACGCAGGGACGCCAGGGTGATACACTTATATACACATCACACAGTCTGATCTCCTAAACGCAGGGACACCAGGGAGATACACATATATACACACCACACAGTCTGATCTCCTAAACACAGGGACACCAGGGTGATACACTTATATACACACCACACAGTCTGATCTCCTAAACACAGGGACACCAGGGTGATACACTTATATACACACCTCACAGACTGATCTCCTAAACGCAGGGACACCAGGGTGATACACGTCTATACACACACCACACAGTCTGATCTCCTAAACACAGGGACACCAGGGTGATACACTTATATACACATCACACAGTCTGATCTCCTAAACACAGGGACACCAGGGTGATACACTTATATACACACCACACAGTCTGATATCCTAAACACAGAACACTAGGACGGGAAAGACAGATTTGGGTCTCAAAGACGGACACTTGGGAGGTATGTAAAGATTTCACAAATTCCCATTGATTTAAATAGAGTTTTTAACCCCTTGAATGCTAGAAAGGCCCCAACTCAGTGTGTATTATAACTGAGGGAGGGGCTAAAGTCCCAAGTATCATGTTTAAAGGGCAACTATCATCTGGTATTTTTCCTACTGGGGGGTCTGCTCCACCATACACTGCACTGTGAGTTCTGGTGCACCAACAGGGATCAGGAATGGAGGTATGGAGACACTTGATGTTCCCCCAGTGTACCTCTACTGCCTTCAGTCCTGGGCGATGCAGTTCTCCATAGACGTGCCGTATTGGGCTTAAAAGCTCAACACAGGTCTGTGGGGAATGACTAAGAGCTTTCCAGCTGAGGGAGCAGTTTTTTGACCCCTGCACACAGAGAAGACCCGGGGTTTATTACTGACACATCTCACTACTAATCACAGTGCAGTTGGTTGGATAGGTACAGTAATAACGCATTAGGTGGATTCAAGTTTCAAGTCTTTTGGGAACCAAGCAACTCCCATGCCAACAACCAATTGGCTGTATTTCTTACCAAAAGCTACAGACATCCCAGGTTATTTCTCATCAGTAACGTAGCTTAGTTGGCTAATGCACCAGCTCCAGAATCTGTTCAGACATCAGGGTCACAGGCCCTACTCACTTCAAGGTCAACTCAGCCCTTCAGCCTTCTACAGTAGATAAAATGAGTACCCAGGACATACTTGAAAACTAAAGACAATCTCAGTGTGTCCCTCCTGATAAAATGTTTTCATAAAGGATAGTATCACATACTATGAAGAAAATAAATATATATAATGCAGCATTTATCCTACTGAGTAAAATAAGGGTACTCCCACAGCTAAGATATGTATTCAAAATTAATTGCAGCTCAAACTGTTTTTGATTCAGCAGTCCCATGTCTTGAAATTTGATGGTGGATCTGTTGCTACATCAGTCTACAGACAGCTATAGTCAGCGAGAAATAAACCTCCTTAGTCTAACTCCAAATCATGACATAATATGTTTTATATGTTTTATAGAAACTTACACACAATCCAAAATGTCTTACTGCCCCAAACAATAATATATATTCCTCAACTGACCCAGAATATCCACTATCACTATTTGCTCCTGTACATACTACCCAAGTGTCCAGAGGAGGGCTGGCCTGGGGGGAAGGGGGGCAATTGCCCCCTGGGCTGGTCATATGTCTGGGATGTTGGGCCACTTCTCCTCACTAAATCTCCCAACTGCTGCTGTAAATGGAGCTACACTAGTGATAACATAGATCTTACAATTGAAATGGAGCTACACAAACGACACCACATAGGAACAATCCAAATGGAGCTACACTAGTAGTATAACCCATTCCCTTGTAAGCTCTGTAGTATAACTAGTGTAGCGTTACTTAAATTGTAAGCTTTGTAGTAGCGCACTAGTGTAGTCTCATTTCAGCTGTAAGCTATGTGGTATCAGTTGCCTTACTTCACAACATTAATGCCAGCTTTAAAACTAACAAAAGGGGGTGGGCTGGGACAGTGGGCTTGAGCAATATAGAAATGGGCCACTTGACTGAATTTGCCCCCTCCCCTGCAAGTGTCTCTCTTTAGGAGGGACACCACCTCTTTGAGACCCAAATCCCTCCCTCAGGTCCCTCTTTTTAGGAGATCAGACTGTGTGGTATGTATATAAGTGTATCACATTGCTCTACAGCAATAAAACTCATATTAATGTTTGTTTAAACTTCACTATATGTATTTAGAAATTAGTCTGTGTAAATAAAATAATATGGTCTTGTTCTAAATCATTTATTCAGTTAGACAAATAGGTGTCAATAGGTCATGAAATAACTTAAAAATTATAGTTATTGTTCTGTCAACCAGCCCCTCCCCACTAACAGCACCTAAAACAAACGTGTCATTCTTTGGCCATTTGAAATGTTGGGTGATGTGTCCTGTATATTTATTTCCCAAATTATGAAGTAACCCAGATTATATTTTATAACAACCTGCTATCAATGTACCATGATATCCAAAATATGTTGCTAAACTCCAAATCAGAATATTATAATAAAAGAAGTTTAAACACTTACACACAGAAAACCCTTACATTTGCTCACAATCAATCTGGAATTTCTTGCCTAAAACCATAATATAGTACTTTCTAATCAAACCCCACAAACGTTTCTGGAAAGCAAAAGAAAGCCCAACATCTGGTGAAATATTTCCTCCCAAATGCCAAATATTTACATGAAGCGCCGTATGTCCAAAGAAAATATGGACATTTGTATTTGTCCGCCTCCATGCAGTTGTCTTGATCCAGAATTGCCCCAAGGAGTTGTATGTTACAATGTGGAGATATTCTTGAGCAAAGCAATTGCACGATAAAGGAAAACTAAGAATTCCAAACATTCCCACTGATTTAAATGGAGATTTTAATTCCTTGAATGCTAGAGATCTCCAACACATTGCTCTGCAATGCTTTGGAGACCAATCTAGCATGTAATGGGTTAAATCCCCATTGAAATCATTGTAAATGTTTAGTTCTCCACTATACAGCAACTGAATTGCTCAAGAAATTCTCCATATTTAAACATATCCTTGAAATGCTCATTACCAAACTGGGGCAGTTCTGGATCAAGACAACTGGATGGGCGTGCACAAATACAAATGTCCTTTGATTTAAATGGTGTGAAATGGATAGTATTGTTTCACAATAAAAGCAGCTCCAATTAATCTTCGTAGTATGTGGTAATAGTAATTGAGTGATAAAGTATCCCCCTCCTGCCCCTTTTACTGATGTAACACTGCTCACCTCAGAGCAGCAAGACGGTCCGGATGGATCTCAGAGAGGAACAATCTTCAGTGAGCATAAGGAAAAACCTGAAAAACCTGTCAATGGGGGTAGGGTTTTTCCTTATGCTCACAGTAAGAAGATTGACCCTTGCAGTGAGCTGTCTGGTCCCAGGATCAGATTCCATATCTGAGGGGAGGTGGCTTACACTAGGTAAAAGGAGCGGGAGGGGAATACTTTATCACTCAATTACTCTTGAACTACAACTCTGACAGTATTGAAATAACACTCTCCATGGCCCAAATACTGTGAAGATTAACTAGAGCTGCATTTTTTGTGATACATTACTATCCCTTTAACTCTACATTTAAGTCAATGGAAATTTGGGGAATTCTTATTTGTCCCAATAGTACATATGATTCGACCCAGAATCGCTCTTCTTCTTCTTAGTTCATCAACCTCACAACGGTTCAAGACTTTAAGCCTCATATGGAACAAATAATAATTCCTATTGATTTAAATCAAGAGAGAGGTCACAACACATTTTGAGACCTCTCTAGCATTCAAGGGGTTAAAAATCCAATTACATCAATTGAAGTTTTGGAAATGTTTAGCTGTTCCCTCTGATATAAGTGGTTTGCTTCAATTTATTCTTAGTAAATCAAACTCATTGTATCCATATTTTAACCATATGCAAACACTATCTTGAATTTCTCATACTACATCTAAAACCAATAAAAACAAGTAACAAAATCCCGCAAATCACATGCTAAAACCAAAACAATTCAGTATTTGAAGTAACTGATATTCAGATCTTCCAGCAAATCAGTGAATTTATCCTCTAATAACCATATCCATAATGCAAGTCATATTAAAAGAAAATCACAGTAGTATCCCCCTATGCTTTAACAGATTATCAGAAAGGTTCTCCATTAACACATCTATCCACAATACCCGTTAATTCATAAGCCCTTGCAGAATGCTGTCTCTGGTGTCATACAGTACACTCAGACCACCCATCCCCAGCGCATCCTATATAGTCACCCATCTTATAACTCCATCCAGAACACCACCACCTCTATCTTAGACCATCCAAAAGCCACCGCTCAATTCTTACAGTCTTATCCAGAAACCCACCTATTAACTTATCTAGAACTGTGCTACCAACCCAATCTTAACCCTCTGAGTAACAGAGGGGTACAAAAGGGTTAAAGGGTAACTAACTCCGCCTGCTAATAACCGCCCACTTACCTTACTATAGATAGAAAATCTTAATGGCCCCTATGAAGTTTGCCCTTTTGACATTGTTCAAGAGATAACATCTTCAATCAATCTTGAATGTCAGGTCCATGGAGGCAGACATGACAGTTGCTGGCAGTTTTCTCAACCCGAAGCAAGCAGGGTGCATGAGACTACTTAAGCTTTTACGCACAAGGGAGATGTGCTATGTATTGAGAAGCAATGCACTGCATACCCCACTGGTCCTTAAAGGGTTAACCCCTTAATGACCGGCCAACGTGTCGCACGGCCAGCCATTAAGGATCACAGAGCCCTTTTTTTTTTGGTGCAACTAACTCTGGAGTCGCTAAGCAGCAAGCAGCCGTGTGGCGACCCTGGAATTCGAAAACGTGTCAGGACTGTCACCAGCCCTTAAGTGCCGAACCAAGTGTGACGGTCCTGGCATCTCAATGGTCCTTAAGGGGTTGAGATTCCCTTGTTCAGTGAGCAGAATTTGATTATGATCCTATGGCCATGATAGCACTTCCACCGACTCGGTATCCAGGAATTATTGAAGATGTAATCTCCTCAACCAAGGAGCAACGAAAAAAAATAATTGGGGCCATTAGCATTTTCTGGCAATAGTAAGGTAAACTGGAGGTTATTAGGGAGTGTTAATTCTTCTTTAAAATCTCCTTGAGAACTCCATCAACTCAACCTTGCAGATTCATCCTAAACCCTACCGACCCCACCCAGAAGAATGCCATCCCCCAATTTACAAACCTATCCGGAATCTCACCACCCGATCTTAAATGTCCATTCCCAGCCCTCACTATCTTACCTGTCTCTCTCTATATCACCTTCTATGCGCAGAACAAAAATAATTAAAACTAGAGGAAGCAATCATTGTAGCCGATTTTAGAGGTAGAAGCAATCCTGTATCAAAATATTCACATTTTCAGCCTCAAATCACAGCTGAATTCGGAGTCCTCCTTTTCAATGATTTATTCCAGACCACTAGATAAAAAGTTATTGAATCCAGAAGTCTCCTTGTAAATCAAACCCATTCACAATATCCCTTCTCAATTCATAAACTAGATCACTCCCTTTCATCTGTTCCAGCCCATCACTAAACAAGCTCTTGCCAACCAATCCAAATGATACTTCAACATTCATAAGACCATTCAGAATTTCCTTTATCAAATCACAAGTCAACCAGAAAACACCCCTAATAGTTTGAAAGCAATTGAGAAAGCCTCTTCTCACATTCCAAAAATCCCCAAGCATCACGAAAAGTGCATCCAACTGCCCTAGACCTTCTCAGTTTATCGTCTAGGGGATTATTCTTTAAATCATATAAAGATGTGTGTATTTATCTATACAGAGGCATATGTATACAGAGTATGTCACAACATAAACACAAGCAGTAATATAAATCAAGGCACAGAGGTGCTAAGGAGAACTGAATCAAACCAGTTGTACCACAGGGGGCAAATAAAAATCCCCTTTGATTTAAATTGGGCAATTAAACCCTTGATTGGAGACCTTTTTAGCATTCACAGGGGTTAAAATCCTCATATAAATCAATGGGAAATTGTATTAATTTCCTATGATAAAATCGGTTTGCCCCAGAATTCCTCCAGTACTAAAATCATCAACCTTGCATTAGTTCAAACCTTTAAAGCAACAGTAACACCTAAAAATGATCTGGGGTAAAACACATTAAAGTACCATGTATTTCATGCTGGCATCAGTAAAAATAAATCTCCATTTGTTTCCTAAGGACTAAAATTGTCTAACATATTCTCTCAGATCTCCCATTACCATAGCTATATTGATAGGGTGTCTTAGAAGTGATAGTGTTTTATAGTCTTTAAATAGGCTAAGATACTTTAACTGCTTTTCCTAGTCAATCAAATAACAGTAATAGCCAAATTGTGTCTATATATATATATATATATATATATATATATATATATATATATATATTAGTTTACACATGCATTAAGTGCTAGAGAAGTATACAACAGAACTGTCAATTCAATATTCAATATTAGGGATTTAAAATAAAATGAGTACATTTTACAGATGTTATCTTAAATTATATTTACGTGTTAGTGTTCCTTTAAGCCAGGGCTAGCGAATTGTTGAAAATCCAGCTGTTGGGGACTGTAGCCCCCATCAATCCCAACCAGTCTTTGGCTAGGTGGGGATCACTGGAGTTGTAGTCCGCAACAGCTGGAGGTCCAACAATTGACTCTGCCCGCTTTAAACCATCAGACAGAGATTTAGATTCCATAACCAGGCATTGAATGACGCAGAAACTGGGGATCCCCAAATAGCCTCCACCTCCTTCACCTCCACCCCAGTGATTCCCAATCCAAAGACAGCAGTGTTAGTAGGAAGATACACAACAATATCCAGAACACAGTACTACAAAAGCATGGGAATTAGACATAGACAATGACAGTTACCATGCACTAACAAACCAACTGATACATTTCTCTAATGGATTTTTTTTCTTTTAAGAGGAGGGGGGGCTGTGTGAAAGGCTTGGGATCCTCTAAATTGAAGGGCAGGCATTGTGCAGCTTGTGCTGAAATCTGAGCATGTAGGGTTTTGTATGCGCAGTAATAGGAAGGCAATTATCACCACTGCATTATCCACAAGCCAAACCCTGCAGAGCTTGGCTAGTTGGATTTGCTGCAACAAGATACACATTCAGCCTGCTTCCCGTATTGTAAACAACACAAAATGTCAATTTCACAAGTGGGGCAAGCAAGCTACCATTCAATGCATTATTCGCTCTTCTCTCTTATGTAAAATGTTTCAAGATGGTGTTGTGATCATAAGGGCTGATTAACCCCTTGCAATGTAGTACAGTAGCACTGAATTGGTTAAAGGGTGGTTGGTAGAAGCCTGATCCTATATTCACTCTTTTCTAAGATCAACTCCCATATAATAGGGCATTCTAAGTACCTTATAAACCAATATTACACACATAAAAATAATATACACAAATATCAATGTAGTATGATTTTGTAACTTACATTAACTCTTTAACCCTTTGCGTGCCAGAGGGGTACACAACGCATTGCAAAGCAATGCGTTGTGTACCCCTCTGGCACGCAAAGGGTTAACGCATTAAGCACCAGAGGGGTGTGTAATACAACGCTTTGCAATGCGTTGCCCATCCCTAGGGTCCTGAAAGGGTTATCGCATTGCTAGGCTCACCCCTCTTAAAGGGTTAAAAGTGCCAATATTACACACACATTTATTATTACTAACAAAATCCAATATATACCAATGGAGCGAAGGATAACTTAAAAGGGATGTTTAACCCTTTGAGTACCAAAACGGGTATCCAACGCATTCATTTGCACTGCGTTGCACACGCCTCTGGCCCTAATCCTTTGAGTGCCAGAGTGAAATCCAACGAGCATTGCGTTGCAATGAGTTGGGTACCTCCCGGCGCTCAAAGGGTTAAAGAAGTCGATATGAAACCCTTATAGATAACACACACAAATCCAATGTATAGCAAGTGATGGAAGGATACAAGGTAAATGGTAACAGTCATGTTTATATCTTTTGACAGCCCCCGCTGGCACTCAGGGGGTTAAAGGACAACCTATAGGAAACAGGAAGATAGTATAATTCCTAAAAAGGCAGAGCATGTTACCTATTATAGACGTATCCTTCTAATAGCCTTATCTTTCATAAAGGGTTGGGTACTAACCAAGAAGCATCTATAAAATTGCCTTGTCTATCCAGATAAGGACCACTTGCATTGGAGGAATAAAACAAGATCCCCATTGACTGACCCATTGCCAGCCCAAGCCAAGGCACTTACCGCGCAGCAGAGGATGAAAAAGAGTGGGGTTTCCATGCTGATCCTATAAGGCTGATTGTGGAGGAGAGACATGCAGAAAGCAGAATGCAGTTCTGTAGGATTCAGCAACACCTGCCCCTAAAGCCCAGAGAAGCCATCCCCTTGAGCTGATGAGGACCAACCCCTTTTAGCTGTCCTGCCATTAGCTGCACACTACACAGTCATCCCCGGTCCCGCCCACTGTCACTTACTGCCCCTCCCCTCCGCGCAGGGAACATTTCCAACAAGCAAAGACTGGTTCTCTGGGATTAGATTTAGGGAATAATATAGTTGGATCCTAGCCCCAAATACACTTAATGCTCATTAGAAAATAAAAGAGGAAGATGCAGCATTTTCTTTGATCCTTTGTTTATTGTCTTTATGGGGATTTATTTTGCCCACTTGGGGTTTGGGAGGAAAAAGAATTGCTTTTAAGAAATTTGCAGTGTGTAAGTAATGGTGAGGATGCAGCCTGTCGTGATTAACCCTTTAATGGCAAACTAACGCCTCTAAAAATAAAACTCACTTTCCCTTACCTCACTATGTCCAGAAAAGCCTGATGGCCCCTATGGATAGTGCATTGTGCTTTTGTTCAAGAGAAAACATTATCAGTCAGTCCCGCATGTCATATCCACGGACGCAGACATGACAGATGCCATCAGGACCATGGGACACAAACTTCACTCACTGGACATGATAATTGTAACCCTTCAAGGACTAGAAGGTTGTTCAATGCATTGAACAGCCCCCTAGTCCTTAACCCTTTGAGTGCCAGAGGGATGGGAAATGCATTGCTTTAGTCCTTAACCCTTTGAGTGCCAGAGGGATGTGAAATGCATCGCAAAGCAATGCATTTCACACCCCTCTGACACTCAAAGGGTCTAAAAAATTAAATAAACGCATGCACATTACCTAATTACATTTGAAAAACCTGACAGGAACTGTCATGGCCACCTCCATAAACATGATATCCAGCCCTGACAGAAGCACAAGGCAACATTCATAGAGGCCAGTGGGATTTTATGGCCATAGGAAGGTACTTAGGAAGTTAGTATTAATAAAGGTTAGTTCTCCTTTAAGGATTAGAGTGCTGTGCAGAGTGAATGCATTGCACACATCACTGGACCTTAAAGGGTTAATGTTGTGGTGGATATAAATTGGGTGTAAAATGGAACTGTGATGAGTTCTGTAGTGTCACCCTTCAGGAGGGCAGCTGATATTCATTGGGGCTGATGTGGGTAAGAGAGTTGCACAGTGTGTCTAGATTATGTGTGTTGGAGGGGATCCAGTAGATGTGTATGGGTCAGGTGATGTGTGTAGGAGCGGATCCCATACAAGTTTATGGGGGCAGGTGATATCTGTAAGAGGGGATCCAGTAGAAGTGTATGGGGCAGGTGATGTGTGTAAGAGGGGATCCAATAGAAGTGTATGGGGGCAGGTGATGTGTGTATGAGGGGATCCAATAGAAGTGTATGGGGCAAGTGATGTGTGTAAGAGGGGATCCAATAGAAGTGTATGGGGCAAGTGATGTGTGTAAGAGGGGATCCAATAGGAATGTACGGGACAGGTTATGTCTTTAAGAGGGATCCAGTAGAAGTGTATGAGGCAGGTGATGTGTGTGGGTGGGGATCCAATAGAAGTGTAGGGGACAGGTGATGTGTGTAAGAGGGGATCCAGTAGAAGTGTAAGGAGCAGGTGACGTGTGGGGATCCAATAGACGTGTATGGGTCAGGTGATGTGTGTAAGAGGGGATCCAGTAGAAGTGTAGGGGCCAGGTGATGTTTGTAAGAGGGGATCCAGTAGAAGTGTATGGGGCAGGTGATGTGTGTAAGAGGGGGTCCAATAGAAGTGTATGGGGCAGGTGATGTGTGTGGATGGGGATCCAGTAGAAGTGTAAGGAGCAGGTGATGTGTGTGGGTGGGAATCCAGTAGAAGTGTATGGGGCAGGTGATGTGTGGAAGAGGGGATCCAGTAGAAGTGTAAGGAGCAGGTGATGTGTGTAAGAGGGGATCCAACTGAAGTGTATGGGGCAGGTGATGTGTGTAAGAGGGGATCCAGTAGAAGTGTAAGGAGCAGGTGATGTGTATGGGTGGGGATCCAGTAGAAGTATATGGGGCAGGTGATGTGTGTAAGAGGGGATCCAGTAGGAGTATATGGGGCAGGTGATGTGTGTGTAAGAGGGGATCCAGTAGAAGTGTAAGGAGCAGGTGATGTGTATGGGTGGGGATCCAGTAGAAGTATATGGGGCAGATGATGTGTGTAAGAGGGGATCCAATAGGAGTGTATGGGGCAGGTGATGTGTGTAAGAGGGGATCCAATAGGAGTGTATGGGGCAGGTTATGTCTGTAAGAGGGATCCAATAGAAGTGTATGGGGCAGGTGATGTGTGTAAGAGGGGATCCAATAGAAGTGTATGGGGCAGGAGATGTGTGTAAGAGGGGGTCCAATAGAAGTGTATGGGGAAGGAGATGTGTGTAAGAGGGGGTCCAATAGAAGTGTATGGGGCAGGTGATGTGTGTGGATGGGGATCCAGTAGAAGTGTAAGGAGCAGGTGATGTGTGTGGGTGGGAATCCAGTAGAAGTGTATGGGGCAGGTGATGTGTGGAAGAGGGGATCCAGTAGAAGTGTAAGGAGCAGGTGATGTGTGTAAGAGGGGATCCAACTGAAGTGTATGGGGCAGGTGATGTGTGTAAGAGGGGATCCAGTAGAAGTGTAAGGAGCAGGTGATGTGTATGGGTGGGGATCCAGTAGAAGTATATGGGGCAGGTGATGTGTGTAAGAGGGGATCCAGTAGAAGTATAAGGAGCAGGTGATGTGTATGGGTGGGGATCCAGTAGAAGTATATGGGGCAGATGATGTGTGTAAGAGGGGATCCAATAGGAGTGTATAGGGCAGGTGATGTGTGTAAGAGGGGATCCAATAGGAGTGTATGGGGCAGGTTATGTCTGTAAGAGGGATCCAATAGAAGTGTATGGGGCAGGTGATGTGTGTGGGTGGGGATCCAATAGAAGTGTAGGGGACAGGTGATGTGTGTAAGAGGGGATCCAGTAGGAGTGTATGGGGAAGGTGATGTGTGTAAGAGGGAATCCTATAGATGAATATCAGGACTGGAGAGCTGGGTAGGAATGTATACAGATAGGCAATCTAGATAAAGGCGGTGGTGACTATGGAAGTTCATCAGGACAGGGGATTTAGAGCGTGTATCATACCTGTTGATCTATTTAGGAAAAGAAAGAAAATTCTATGGTAAGTATCAGGACAGTTGAAGAGAAAATATAGGTTCTGTGAAAATATATCAGGAGAGGTGATTTGTGTAAGCGGGAATTCCTGTGGAAATGTATTTGAATCTATTCAGGAGGGGGACATATAGGAGTGTTTCAGGACAGGTAATTTGTGTAAGATTGTGTTCTGTAGAAGTGTATCAAGACAGGTGAACAGTGTAAGAGGTGAATCTTATCGACGTGTATGCTTACAGATTATCTGTGTGAGAGGCAAATACTATAGAAATGAAGCATTAAATGTGATCTTAGTCCTGTAGAACTGTATCATTACAGGTGATCTGTGTAAAAGGCGAATCCTATAGATCTGTATCATTACAGGTGATCTGTGTAAGAGGTGTATCCTATAGAACTGTATCATTACAGGTGATCTGTGTAAGAGGTGTATCCTATAGAACTGTATCATTACGGGTGATCTGTGTAAGAGGTGAATCCTATTACAGGGGATCTGTGTAAGAGGTGTATCCTATAGATCTGTATCATTACAGGTGATCTGTGTAAGAGGGGAATCCTATTACAGGTGATCTGTGTAAGAGGTGAATCCTATTACAGGTGATCTGTGTAAGAGGTATATCCTATAGAAATGTATTATTACAGGTGATCTGTGTAAGAGGGGAATCCTATTACAGGTGATCTGTGTAAGAGGTGAATCCTATTACAGGTGATCTGTGTAAGAGGTATATCCTATAGAAATGTATTATTACAGGTGATCTGTGTAAGAGGTGAATCCTATAGATCTGTATCATTACAGGTGATCTGTGTAAGAGGTGTATCCTATAGGACTGTATTATTACAGGTGATATGTGTAAGAGGTGTATCCTATAGATCTGTATCATTACAGGTGATCTGTGTAAGAGGTGTATCCTATAGGACTGTATTATTACATGTGATCTGTGTAAGAGGAGAATCTAACAGAACTGTATTATTACAGGTCATCTGTGTAAGAGGTGTATCCTAGAGAACTGTATTATTACAGGTGATCTATGTAAGAGGTGAATCCTATTACAGGTGATCTGTGTAAGAGGTGTATCCTATAGAAATGTATTATTACAGGTGATCTGTGTAAGAGGTGAATCCTATAGATCTGTATCATTACAGGTGATCTGTGTAAGAGGTGTATCCTATAGGACTGTATTATTACAGGTGATATGTGTAAGAGGTGTATCCTATAGATCTGTATCATTACAGGTGATCTGTGTAAGAGGTGTATCCTATAGGACTGTATTATTACAGGTGATCTGTGTAAGAGGAGAATCTAACAGAACTGTATTATTACAGGTCATCTGTGTAAGAGGTGTATCCTAGAGAACTGTATTATTACAGGTGATCTATGTAAGAGGTGAATCCTATTACAGGTGATCTGTGTAAGAGGTGAATCCTATAGAACTGTATTATTACAGGTGATCTGTGTAAGAGGTGAAGTGAATCCTATGGAACTGTATCAATTCTAGTGATCTGTGCAAGAGGTGAATCCTAAAGAACTATATTATTACAGGTGATCTGTGTAAGAGGTGAAGTGAATCCTATGGAACTGTATCAATTCTAGTGATCTGTGTAAGAAGTGAATCCTAAAGAACTATATTATTACAGGTGATCTGTGTAAGAGGTGTATCCTAAAGAACTATATTATTACAGGTGATCTGTGTAAGAGGTGAATCCTAAAGAACTGTATTATTACAGGTGATCTGTGTAAGAGGTGAATCCTAAAGAACTGTATCATTATAGGTGATCTGTGTAAGAGGTGAATCCTGTAGACACGTACCTGGAGAGATAATTTGTCCAAGAGGTGAATTTTATAGAAGAATATAATTACAGGTGATCTGTGTAAGAGGTGCATTTTATAGAAGTGATTCAGGACACATGATCTGTGAAAGAGGCAAATCCTAGACACACTTATCTGGACAGGTAATTTGCGCAAGAGATACATTTTATACAAGTGTATCAGGACAGGAGATGTGTATAAGAAGAACCTATAGGAGTGCGTCATGCAGCACATGTGATCTGTGTGAGAGTATAAATCCTGTAGAAGGCAGGGGAGGGCTGGCCTGGGGGGCAGGGAGGCAATTGCCCCCTGGGCCCGTCATATGTCTGGACCACTGGGCCACTGCCTCACTAAGTCTCCCACCTGCTGCTGTAAATAAAGCTACACTATTGATATCACAGAGCTTACAACCGAAATGGAACTACCTAAATGATACCACAGAGCTACAATCCAGATGGAGTTACACTAGTAGCATAACCAATTTCCCTTGTAAGCTCACTGATATCACTAGTGTAGCTCCATTTCAACTGTAAGCTCTGTAGTATCAGGTGTAGCCCCATTTCTGCTGTAATCAATGCAAGGTGGACTGGGACATTGGGCTTGAATGGTAATAGAAATGGGCCACTTAATTGTATTTGCCCCCCAGGCCACAATTTGCCAGCCCTCCCCTGGTAGAAGGGCAATCCAGCCACTGATTAGAATATAAGAACAGTTGTTATAGCAGTATACAAGGCAACGGCTGCACACTGTCTGACTGGGATTGACATACAGAAGTATTTGGGTGGACTTTGTGATTATGGGAGAATCCTACTGATATGCATGGCATCAGGCAAATTATTACTGTACAGAAATATACAATAGAATATGGCCCATATTTATAAAGCAAACTGGAGTTATTCAGGAGTAAACCAACTGCAATCAAGGGGTTAAAAAGCTCTTTTCACGTGCATTGGAATTTAGGATTTTTTTTGTGTCCCCTATGGAGAAGTTGGTTTAATCCGGAATAACTCCAATTTACATTTGCGTTTATGAATATGAGCCTATGGGTCTTATGTATTAAGGACAGTGAATCAATTCTGGGTCAAACCAATTACACTGTAAAGGAAAAATAACATTTGCACTGTGTGTTTTTCCTTATTTTCCCTGATTTAAAGGTGCACGTAGTCACTTTAAATAGAGAGCCAGCTGTTAATGGGTGCCTCAGGTGTCTTGGCCACACCCATTTGTGGGTGTGGCCAGTGCCCCTGCACCAAACACCGACTCCTGGTTTATGGACTAGACACCAACTTCTGGTTTATGGACTAGACACAACTTCTGGTTTATGGACTAGACACAACTTATGGTTTATGGACTAGACACCAACTCCTGGTTAATGGTGGCCATTTTTCTGCCTGCTAGTTAACCCCTTGGATGCTAGAGAGATCTTCCTTGTATTGAGGAGCAATGTGTTGGAGACGTCTCTAGCAACCAATGGGTTAATAACCTTTTTATGCTTGCATATTATAGGACTTGGAGTGGAGTCATATGATGATTAGTTGTGCAATTACAGGGGGAACAGTGGGCACCTCGGGTGGCCTTTCCTGGAGTCACCTGAGATATAAGTCCAGCCCAGTGACAGGAATGGCTTTAGATAATGTTGGCCTCACCTTACCCCTTCTAGGGGGAAATTCACTAAGGAGTGATAAAAGGTGATAGAATGGAGATGATTTCTCCAGTGATATCACTTCTACAGTTCCTATGTTATTCTGTAGAGCCTACGCACTAAGATATCTCAAGTGGAAGAAATGTTAGTGCATTGGCTCCATATAATAACCTAGGACTTGGAGAAGTTATATCACTAGAGAAGTTATCTCCATTTTATCACTTCTTTATCACTCCTTAGAGCATAGCCCCCAGGCCAGCATATGGTGTAGGATCTTAATGGACCAAATGCATAAAACCTAATGTTGGAGATGTTGTTTGTAATCTTATTCCATTTGCTCCTGATTTTGTGACAAATAAAGCTATGGATTTAATTCCTCTACTGCTTCATCTTTTACTCAGTTGCCCCTGTTGCTGGACTTGTTGCCTTCTATCTCTTCTTGTCACACTCCTTTACCAGGAATGCTGTGTTGCCATTACATTTTACCTGCCTTTTCATCTTCTCCAACATTGAATGGGTTAAAGTGGTGTCAGAGAAGGTTGGGGTCTCTGAAGAGGAATCCATCTAATAGGATTGACAAGGATAGCTGTCTGGAATTTGTAGCCTGGGGCTTTTGGGGTTTGTCAGAGAGAGAAACAGCAGTGGTCCTAGGGAAATTTGAAGCCTTTCCATGGAAAGAAGGAAAATCCCATTGACCCATGTCCCTTGTTCCCTGTTCTGGTAGGATTTTGAGGCACATTAAGTAAAAGAACCAGGTTTAAATTAAATAGTCCATAAAGTGGCAGCATCCTGAATAGTGCTACTAAGTAGCAGAGGATTATGGGAAGAGCAAAAACAGCTTACTGCATTTCACTCACTTGGTAATAATGTTTTATTGTAGAGGTAGGAAAGCACCATATAGCAGGACTTCATATATATTAAACAAAATAATTTTAAATTGGTTGTTTGTATGGCGTATTCTGCATAGTTGCATGGAGCAATAGGAGGAGTTATAGGGAGGAGCTATATGGAGCAATAGGAGGAGTTATAGGGAGCAGTTATATGGAGCAATAGGAGGAGTTATAGGGAGAGGTTATATGGAGCAATAGGAGGAGTTATAGGGAGAGGTTATATGGAGCAATAGGAGGAGTCATTGAGAGGAGTTATCTGGAGCATATAGAGCAGTTATATGGAATTATATGGTCCATGCAGTTGTTCCGGTATACCTACTGAAGGTATTTTATGATTGTATAAATAAAAGAAAATATTTTAAATGTATTCATCCCCTGATGAAGCGAGCGTTGCCCTCATGAAACGCGTTGGGAAATCATCACAATAAACAATATTAATTTGGAGAATATCATGTCCATTTGATTGAAGTGCTTTTATTCCGGATATATCTGGTGAGTGTGTATACTAGGGGTCCAGTAGTGGGGACAAACTGTTATCTATAGTCTGTCCTTAGAGAAGCTGTCCCCCTCACCTTGCAGATCTCTACAGGCATTACACCAGTTGATCCATGTGAATTTTGAACCAGCACGTGAGGAGTTCATTGGCGCGTTTCATTACTTTCTCTGATAAGCAACTTGATACATGTTTGGAAGTTATTAATCTTTCCTGATTCTTTATACAGGCCTTCTTGCAAGTGGGCATCCAGTAAGTGCACTGATTACTTGTTGATTACAAAATAAGAATACATCTGCTCTTAGATCTTTTGTGATCTCTTTTCTGTTTTTTTTCTAGTTATATGGAGCAATAGGTGGAGTTGTAGGGAGGGGTTATATGGAGCAATAGGAGGAGTTATTGGGAGAGGTTATATATAGCAATAGGAGGAGATATAGGGAGGGGTCATATGGAGCAATAGGAGGAGATATAGGGAGGGGTCATATGGAGCAATATGTAGTTATATGGAGAGGATATATGGAGCTGTGTAATTGGGGAGGTTATCTGGAGCACAGAGGAGTTATAGGGAGGGGTTACATGGAGCAATAGGAGGAGTTATAGGGAGGGGTTATATATAGCAATAGGAGGAGCTATATGGAGCAATATGTAGAGTTATAGGGAAAGGATATATGGAGCAAAGGACGTGTAATAGGGGAGGTTATCTGGAGCATAGAGGAGTTATAGGGAGGGGTTACATGGAACAATAGGAGGAATTATAGTGAGAGGTTACATGGAGCAATAGGAGGAGATATAGGGAGAGGTTATATATAGCAATAGGAGGAGCTATATGGAGCAATATGTAGAGTTATAGGGAGAGGATATATGGAGCAAAGGACGTGTAATAGGGGAGGTTATCTGGAGCATAGAGGAGTTATAGGGAGGGGTTACATGGAACAATAGGAGGAGATATAGGGAGGGATTATATGGAGCAATAGGAGGAGTTATAGGAAGGAGTTATATGAAGCAATAGGAAGAGTTATAGGGAGGGGTTATATGGAGCAATAGGAGGAGTTATAGGAAGGAGTTATATGAAGC
This sequence comes from Rhinophrynus dorsalis, assembly GCA_037306005.1. Classification (NCBI taxonomy): domain Eukaryota; kingdom Metazoa; phylum Chordata; class Amphibia; order Anura; family Rhinophrynidae; genus Rhinophrynus; species Rhinophrynus dorsalis. The sequence continues at coordinate 129,689,219 of CM074727.1, read as the reverse complement.
AATAGGAAGAGTTATAGGGAGGGGTTATATGGAGCAATAGGAGGAGTTATAGGAAGGAGTTATATGTAGCCATAGGAGGAGTTATAGGATGGGGTTATATGCAGCAATAGGAGGAGTTATAGAGAGAGGTTATATGGCGAAATAGGAAGAGTTATAGGGAGGGGTTATATGGAGCAATAGGAGGTGTTATAGGAAGGGGTTATATGGAGCAATAGGAGGAGATATAGAGAGAGGTTATATGGAACAATAGGAGGAGATATAGAGAGAGGTTATATGGAGCAATAGGAGGAGTTATAGAGAGGGGTTATATGGATCAATAGTAGGAGTTATAGGGAGGGGTTATATGGAGCAATAGGAGGAGTTATAGGGAGGGGTTATATGGAGCAATAGGAGGAGTTATAGGAAGGGGTTATATGGAGCAATAGGAGGAGATATAGAGAGAGGTTATATGGAGCAATAGGAGGAGTTATAGGGAGGGGTTATATGGAACAATAGGAGGAGTTATAGGAAGAGGTTATATGGAACAACAGGAGGAGTTATAGAGAAGGGTTATATGGCGAAATAGGAGGAGTTATAAAGAGAGGTTATATGGTGAAATAGGAGGAGTTATAGAGAGAGAGGTTATATGGCGAAATAGGAGGAGTTATAGGGAGAGGTTATATGGCGAAATAGGAGTTATAGAGAAGGGTTATATGGAACAAAAGGAGGAGTTATAGAGAAAGGTTATATGGCGAAATAGGAGGAGTTATAGAGAGGGGTTATATGGCGAAATAGGAGGAGTTATAGAGAAGGGTTACATGGAACAAAAGGAGGAGTCAGTGGGAAAAATTATATGGAGCAATATAAAAGTTATAAATTGGAGTTATAAAGAGCTCTTTGAGGTATTACAGGCCACAGTTATATGAAGTCGTTATTTTGAGCCATCAATGTAGTTAGGATCGTTGGTAACCTACGGGTTAATTAAACTTTAATAAGGCCGTGCTACTTGAAGTTGTACACCACACACCCCAAATATCTCACACGCTTCCATGCTGTTTATTCCTTATGGGATTTTCATAGCATGCGAACTCGTGCAGCTGCCTGCATCTGGAAGTGACCCTTATAAAACGGTACAGCGCTGTAAACTGCGAGAACCTAATCCAGCCTTACCTCACAGCGCAGGGGATTTTCATTTCCTTCTCTACTAAATACAGGGGGTCCAGAGTATCAAAGCGCTGGCACCCTGCACTACTTGCTGTTTGGGTAGCACCAGATGCCTGTGCTTGTTAGCTAAATACCTTAACCCTTTGAGTGCCAGAGGGGTACGGAACGCATTGCAAAGCAATGCGTTCCGTACCCCTCTGGCACTCAAAGGGTTAAACCTCATGAGGACCAGAAGACAGAGTATGCAACATATTATGAAGCAACGCGTTATGTACCTTTCTGGTCCTCAAGGGGTTAATTTCATACAAGGACAATTCTATTCCTTAGGCAATGTTTTAACAATGAAACCATATAAATGTCTTACTTTGTTTGGTATGTAAAGTTGTTTCTTGTAGCACTTCCTATTACTTCTTATGGCCCATCTCCCCCTCCTAATATGACATAGATCCTTTCCTTATCTTCCTATTGAGCCATACAATCTCTCCCCATACCTCCTTCTATTTCTCCATATACATTCTCCTTATAACTTCTCCTATTGCTCCGTAGAACTCCTCCCTATAACTCCTCCTATATCTCCATATAACCCCTCCCTATAGCTCCTCCTACTGCTCGATATGATCCCCATACCACCTCCTATTGCTCCATATAACTTCCCCCTATAACTCCCCCTATTGCTCCATATAGCCTCTCCCTCTAACTCCTCCTTCTGCTCCATATGATCCCCCATACCTCCTCCTATTGCTCCACATAACCTCCCCTATAACTCCTCCTATTGCATCAAATAATCCATTCCTATAACTCCTCCTAATTCTGCATATACCCCTCCCTATAACTCCTCCTATTGTTCCATATAGCATCTCCCTATAACTGCTCATACTGCTCCATATAACCTCTCCCTATAACTCCTCCTATTGCTCCATATAGCCTCTCCCTATATGTCCTCCTACTGCTCCATGTGATCCCCCAAACCACCTCCTATTGCTCCATATAACTTCCCCCTATAACTCCTCCTATTGTACCAAATAACCCCTCCCTATACATCCTCCTATTGCTCCATATACCCAGGGCCGGCGCCACCTATAGGTGAGGTAGGCAACGGCCTAGGGCACACATTCTCTGGGGGCGCATCGGGGCCCCCCCCCCCCTCACGATCACCACTTACTGCCCAAGTAAAAAAAATAGTATGTTTTGGTGCTCTCCCTTGGCTGGCTATTTTTTTTAATGTAGCACAGCGATACCCGTTTCTCTCTCCCTCTCTGCTCCTTCAGTCCTGGACCAGGATTGAAGGAGCGAAGGGGGAGAGAGAAACGGGCATCGCTGTGCTACATTAAAAAAAAATGGCCAGCCAAGGGAGAGCACTGAAACGTACTCACTGGGAGAGAAAGACGTGCACCGGGAAGAGTAAGAGGGGATGAAGAGTCAGAAGGGGGAAGAAAGTGTCAAAGGGGGCAATAACAGTCAAGAGGGGATCAAGAGTTAGACGGGGGAGAGAGAGAGTCAAAGGGGGGATCAGCAGTCAAGAGGGGGATCAAGAGTCAGACGGTGGAGAGAGAGAGTCAAAGGAGGGATCAACAGTCAAGAGGGGGATAGAGTCAAAGGGGGGGAGAGTCACATATAGAGAACACACACTGACACACACATACACATATAGAGAACACACACAAACTGACATTTATACACATATAGGGAACACACAAACACACTGACACTTAAACACATACAGGGTGGGGCATAAAGTGGTAGGACATAAGGGGTGGAGCCAAGGGGCGGCAAAATTAGGTTTTGCCTAGGGTGGCAAAAATCCTTGCACCAGCCCTGCATATACCTCTCCCTATAACTCCTCCTATTATTCCATACAGCCTCTCCCTATAACTCCTCCTACTGTTCCATATAACCTCTCGTTATAACTCCTCCTGTTGCTCCATATACTCCCTCCATATAACTCCTACTATGGCTACATACAACCTCTCCCTATAACTCCTCCTATTGCTCCATATAACCCCTCTATAACTCCTCCTATTGCTCCATATAGCCTCTCCCTATAACTCCTCCTATTGTTCCATATAACCTCTCCATATACCTCCTCCTATTGCTCCATATAACCTCTCCCTATATCTCCTCCTATTGCTCCATAAAACCCCTCCCTATAACTCCTCCTATTGCTCTGTATAGATCTCCTAAAAGAATTACTTCTCTGCAGCAAGCATTGTTGGCCTGTCCAGCAGTGAAGGGGTGTGTTTGGCAATGAAGGGGTGTAACTCTTATAAGAGACCCTTTTAGATAGAGATTGGTTGTAGTCTTCCAAATGACATACATTATTAAAACCCCGCAATAAAGCCCATTTATCCATGAATAAATCCCTTAGGATAATCTTAAAAAGCCTTTTAGCTGTGAAATCTTAGATGCTAATAATTAACTTAACTCCAGTATCCTATTTATATTGCAGATGAAGTATGTTTTTAAAAGGTATGCTATACATTTATATATGAATATAGTAATGCAATTTAAGCATATACTATATTTGTTTTCTATATAAACTATATTTTTGTAATCTGCGTATACTATTTAACCCTTTGAGTGCCAGAGGGGTACGGAACGCATTGCAAAGCAATGCGTTCCGTACCCCTCTGGCACTCAAAGGGTTAATTATCTAAGTAACCCAGTGGTATTCAATAAGCTACAGGGTTACAGATCTATCGCAAAGAAGCTGCACCATAAAGAATAAAGGAAAATGACTTTTGACTTAACCCTTTGAGTGCCAGAGGGATATTGCTTTGCGTACCCTTCTGGCACTCAAAGGGTTAAGGACCAGAGGGTTGTGCAATGCATTGTGGTCCTTAAGGGGTTAAGCTGGGCTTTTAATTCCTTGAATACTAGAAAGTTCTACAACGTGTTTACAAAGCAATGCATTAGAGACCTCTCTAGCATGCCAAGGGTTAAAATGAGTGTTTAAATCCATAGGAATTTTTATTCGTCCCCTGTGAAGAAGCTGGTTTGCACCAGAATTACATCTCTTGAATACGGCCCATAGTAACATAGTTGATAGTTGAAAAAGACATGTATCTATCGAGTTCAGGATCCACAGGAAGGGAACAATACCCAGTGAAGCCTTTTCCAATGATGTTCCTAGTAGGTAAAGAAAAATCCTTCCTGACTTCAAAAGGCAGTCAGATATGACCCTGATCAACCAACTAAATGCGCTGAAATGAAAGGATTAGTAATGTCACTATATAAAAAATGTCATATTGCAGCTATTAGAAAAATAAACTAAACAACCCCAGTCCCATCTCTCAAACCTTTATGGTATGAGAGATATAGGAGGCTAAAGTTCCCCCCTCTCTCCGCTTTCCCTGATAGCTGACAGCAGGAGAGGCGTGTCGGCCGACTCAAAGTGGTCTTCAGCAGAGCCGAAATAGCGCAATGTAAAAAGAAGCACATCATTGGAATGGTCTACAAAGTGTGCCTGCTTTAGATTTAGAGATCTGTCTGAATCTGCTTATCCTGTGCGGTCTGAGTCCGCTTCTCTGGTCTCTCATTGTTGGGTGGCCAGGTGCTAGGTCTGCTGCAGTTTACCTCTTCTTGTCCAGTTTGCCAGTTCCTACTGGAGATCACAGTCAGGTCTTACCCTGCCCTTTTCTTTGATTTTGTCCTCTGCTACTTTACTACCCTCTCTCGGTGGGTTCTCTGGTCCCAAATTCTCCGCAATTGGATCCTGTTGTGTGGACTCAGAGACTCAGTCGGTAGATACCTGTCCTCATCCTGGTCAGGGTCCCAGCTCAACTGGGGTCGGACATCTGGCTTCACGGCCAGCACCTTTAATCTCGGCCTCGGACGCAGCAAGAGGACAACTATCACCATCCCCGCTCCCAAGCACTGCACCCTAGCACCGCTCTCCAGCATCTGTGTGTCACTTTGTGCCCCCTCCAGCCCACCTGTGTGTCTCTTTCCCCCCAGCCCCTCTGTACCTTCTTTGTATCATTAGCGATTGGACTGCGGTAGAGGAGCTTCTGATCCTCTACCCGGTCTGACAGGAAGCTGCTCGTTGTGCTCAGTGAGCAGCTTCCTGTCAGACAAGGGTAGAGGTCTAGATAGAGGATACAAAAGCTCCTCTACCTGCGGTCTGCTTTGCTCGGTCACGCTACAAGGAGGTGACCAGCAGGAGGGAGCGCTGTGCAGTGTGCTCCCCTCCTGCTGGTCACCCAGAGCCTGCACCCCTTGGGCCAGTGCATCTAGCACCTGGGGGGAATTTCTACATTTTCTGTCCCCCGCATGATTTCCTGGGGGGGGATGCGTCCCCCCACCCACCTATTTCCTACTCCCCAGGCTGGAGGGATCAACATCAACATATTATTACAATGTAACTAGAAAGTTTTCAAGTGTATGAACATCTCACAGCAGTACAATTACATATTCTCAATGTTCTGACCAACATATAATATGAAACAATACTGTCCCTTTAATGGATGCTTCTTTGTTTTTCATTCAGCATTTAAGTAAGGAGCTCTCCAAATAATTCTTTGTATTGTATATATTTGCGTTATTTACTCATTTCCCACCTTAGATACCTCTTCTATAATATTGGCTCACTATCGCTGGATCCTGCTTTTAAAACTGAATTTCAGTCCCATGCATGTCATGAACAAGATTAATATATTATGAAGTTCCCCTGTTGATAACATTGCTTATTTATATGATTTCATGTGGTAATTAGATATGGGTGATGTTTATTCTTCTGTAGAAATGCAGTTTTATGCTGGTGTCATGCTACATGGTACCATGGACCATTAGTGACACTCAGCAATGTGACTGCCTAAAGGAAAAATATTCCTAGATTTTGTTTTAATGTTGGTAAGCAAAACTAATTTGTCTAGTCTGTCTATAGATGTACTTTTTCATTCCTGTTTTTACAAACAAAATCCTGTCTTGCATAAAAAGGGGTATTGAAGCAAGAGTGGATAACATTATTTTGCCATTATACAAATCATTGGTAAGACCTCACCTCGAATATGCAGTGCAATTTTGGGCACCGGTTCTGAAAAAGTATATACTAGAACTAGAGAGGGTACAGCGACTAGCAACAAAATTAATTAAGGGAATAGAGGATTTGACGTATGAGGAACGACTAGACAAACTTGGTTTATTTACTCTGGAGAAAAGACGACTAAGAGGAGACCTTATCACATTGTATAAGTATATGAGAGGTCAATACAAGGATCTCTGTGGTGAGCTATTTATTCCAAGGCCTGATCAGATGACCAGGGGACACCCCTTGAGATTAGAGGAAAGGAGGTTTAGACTTCAGTAGAGGAAGGGGTTTTTACAGTAAGGCCTGTTTATGGAATTCCTTGACCAAGGAGGTGGTTATGACATATACAATGGATACATTTAAGAGAAGATTAGATACATTTCTTTCAAAACAGAACATACCGGGTTATACTGTATATTAGTAGGCAAATCAGGAAGGTCTGATAAAGACTAAATAATTTGGTAGCAGGAAACTATATAATTCTCATGTCTTTGGGTTATGAGGCAAAGGTTGAACTTGATGGACTTGTGTCTTTTTTCAACCTAATTTACTGTGTTACTATTGGCGAGATGCAAGAAATGTTCGCATCTGCTAAAGGCATTTTTGTGCGCAGATAAATTTTGCGCATGTTCTAATCCAGGAAGCTGAATACTGAACGCTTCTTGAATTGCGCATAAAAAAATCCTTTTTACGACAACACTACACAGATGTATAAATTCATTTGCAATAGTACTTCCTGCATTAGGCGCATTCACTATTCCACTCACACAGATTCGTTAATCCTGGCCATGCACACAAAAAAAAAAAATATGCGCAGTTGTTTGCTAATCTTGATTTTTTTTTCATGCGCAATTCAACAAAATCACGCGCAAACCTATTCCCTAGTGGCGTTCACACAATAAATAGCGATTGCGCATGTGTCTAGCATCGCACCATATGTTATTATGTATAGTGCCCTATGGGCAGGCTATTGCAACAGCTGACTGTCTCAAGTAGTACCCCATTTATGTTTAAAGGGATAGTAATGTTTCATAATAAAAAATCTACTTAATCATCATAGTATTTGGACTTTGGAGAGTGTTATTTCAATTCTGTTAGAGTTGTAGTTCAAGAGTAATTCAATGACAAAGTCTCCCCCTCCCACCCGTTTTACTGATGTAACACTGCTCAGTCAGAGCAGAAGGGAGGTGCCTGTCACGCACACGGTGGGTAGGAAACCGTGTGTGTGCCGGCTCTGGTACTGATGCTAGTGTGCGGAGCTGGAGTACGTAGCTGGTGAGCGGTGACGGTGTGCCAGGCACTCCCTTGCTGCAGCCGAAGCTGGTTAGAGGTGCTGGTCGCGAAACCAGATTGTTCCACCTCGGTTGAGCCGGGGTGCAACCAGGGTAGGAGTACCTGGGAACCGTTGGAAACCAGGCCGGCAAGACAGACTAGATACAGAGCTGAGAGGGATAGGTGATAGGAATTGTTCAGAGAAGCCAAGGGTTAAACCAGTAGGTAAGGTCAGGCGGAGCCAAGGGTCAAACCAGGAGCACGGATCAGGCGTAGTCAGGTGGAGACAAGGGTCAAACCAGGAGCACGGATCAGGCGTAGTCAGGAGAAACCAAGGGTCAAACCAGGAGCACAGATCAGGCGTAGTCAGGAGAAGCCAAGGGTCAAACCAGGAGCATGGATCAGGCGTAGTCAGGCGGAGCCAAGGGTCAAACCAGGAGTACAGATCAGAAATTACAGCAGCAGGAGCTAGTATCGCTCAGGAGCCCAGAACAAAGCCTTCAGCAAGTTCAGTGGAACGGGCACCCTAAGCCTTGGGTAGCCCGTTTAAATACAGGAGGCAGCCAATGGAAGGAACAGTGAGGGAGGCTCGCTAGGAGCTGTATTGCTGATTGGAGGGGCTGGAGGAATGGGAACCCGGTCCGGACGCATGCACATCTGCCAGTCTGAAGGCAGACGTGCACTGCGCATGCGCGGCCCGACAGAGCCGCGGACCGGAAGAACCACCGCAGCTGCCGTGAGAGAGATGCGGCCGGGGAAGCGGCGGATACAGGCAAGAGGTGACAGTGCCCAGGTAGATTGCAGAGAAGGACAATCTTCAATTAAGATAAGGGAAAAACCTGAAAAACTTGTCAAGAGGGGCAAGGCTTTCATTGTTCTCATAGAAAGAAGATTGTCCCCTTCTGTTATCTGTCTGGTCTATGGACTGGATTCCACATCTGAGAAGAGATGGCTTACACTAGGTAAAAGGGGCAGGAGGGGGAAACTTTGCTTGTGAATATCTCTCAAACCATAGAGGTTTGAGAGATAAAACTTATATCGTTCTTCATGTTTTTTTAATGCCTATAAAATAAAATAAAGATAAAACAAAGTATTACTATCCTTTTAAGTGTCTTTGTTTCCACAGCCCAAATGTATAACCTTTCATCTATCTATCTATCTATTTAGTTCTTTTAGTCTATTTATTTTCGCTCTGACTTTTTCTGTCTGACTATAGTTCATGCTGTACTTTACGAACACACCCACACTTTTCTCTTCTTTCCAGCAAATCCCCCCCACACCCCACCCACCCTTCCCATCACTTTCTCCTCTGTCTAAGACTTTCTCTTTACTTCTTCCTACCTCATGACTTTGTCATACACTGCAACTCATGATACTGACTGGGATAAACAGATTTCATTGTGAAGCATTCCCACTGCCTACATGGAGAGGTGATATCAAAGAACAAGAGAAGAGAGTGGGAGAGATGAAGAGAGGGTGAGTGGATGAGTGTGCAGGGGGGAGAGACAGAGTGAGTGGTGTCAGAGAGCGTAATGGAGAAAGAGAGGGAGTTAGAGAGATGCAAGGGGAGAGATAGCAAGAGGGGAAGGTAGAGAGAGTGATAAACATTAAAAGAGAAATAGAAAGGGTAGAAAAAGAAAGGGGTACAAAAATAGAAAGGCAAGGGAGTGACAGAGGGGAGTGCAGAGAGAGAGTGTGAAAAGGGGAGAAGAGTGGAGGACAGAGAGAGAGATGGAGAGGGGGAGATAGAGAAAATGATAGAGGGAGTGAGCATGAGAGAGAGGGTAAGAGAAGGAGAACGAAAGGGACAGAGACAGGAGAGCAGAGACAGAGAGAGAGAGACATTGTTTGGGAGTTGTGGAGAAAGACTGGTAGAGAAGGAGAAAGGGGGAAGAAGTACAATACAGGAAGAGAAGGAGAGAGGGGGAAGAAGTGCAATACAGAAAGAGAAAAGGAGAGGGGGAAGAAGTACAATACAGAGAGAAGGAGAGAGAGAGGAGGAGAAAAACAAGGGGGGAGAGACAGAGTGAGGGGAAAGAAGGAAAGAGGGATGGTGGCATGAGATGAGGGAGAGAAAGAGGGAAAGTGAGATGGGGAAAAATAAAGAAGGGCAGTAAGAGAGAAAGAGAGAGATGATGGTGCTAGTCATTGTCAAGTGTAGAGACCCAAGTCACCCACCAGCATACTAAGTAATTAAAGGAGAATGGACACCTTATAATATACCCCACCCCACACTTACCTCACTATGGCCAGAAAATCCTAATGGCATCTATGAATTTCCTCTTGTTCTTTGGTCCAAGAAATAAAGTGTGTGCGTGTGTGTGGATGGGGGGTATTACCTTTTAAGGTTAGACTGGTGTGTTTTTCCTTCCCTGTACTGACAATCTCTGTATTGCTGTGGAACTGGAATTTTCCATTTCCCAGAATCCCTGGTTCTTTTTACCTCTAAAATGTATATTTCATGTGGAAAATACTTTCCGGGTCCTATTTTTAACCCTTTGAGTGCCAGAGGGTACGCAACACATTGCTTTGCAATGCGTTGCGTACCCTCTGGCACTCAAAGGGTTAACTAGAAAAGTACAGTCATTTTGGGGCAAACCAATTACACCAGGAGAACAAATATAAAATGCCTAAAATTCCAATGAATTTAAAGGGATAGTAATGTCTCTTTATATAACATGTAGCGCTATGTTTCATTACTTAAGTTCTGTAGTTCAAAAGATATTCGAGCTGAAAGGGCCCCCCCTCCTGCCCCTTTCCCCTGGGTCTCTCATGCAGTTCCGGATGGAGAGCGGCAAGGGACAATGTTCAATAAGCAAAAGGAAAATCCTGCCGCCTTTCATCAAGTGGGACAGGGTTTTCCTTATACTTACTGAGTGAAGATTGTCCCTCACTGCACCCGTCCGGTCTCACGGCTGGATTCCAGAGCTAATGGGAGGCAGCCAGAAGGGGCGGGAGGAGGATTCTTTCAGCTTCAATATCTTTTGAACTACAGAACTGTAAGTAATTAAACATAGCATTGCGTGTTATAAAAAGCTTAAAGAAGAATCGGAGCTGCAATTTAATAGAGACATTACTATTACTTGAATCCTTCTGGCACTCAGAAGGTTAAATGAGCTATTGACCCCTTGAGTGCTAGAAGGTCACCAATACATTGCTTTGCAATACAGTTAAAAGTCACATTTAAATCAGTGGGTATGCTTGTCTGCCTGTGGTGCAATTAATTATCCCCAAAATTGCTGCATTTTTCTTTTGAACTCAAGGATCCAGATGCTTTTATGTAGTTCCCCTTTCCCCTATTGTTTGGAAGTGCATAGCACTGGGTGTGTTGAAGGGTTAAGCTGCAGAGCGCACTCCATGCCACTGACTGCGGCCAGTGACGCTCTGCAGGTTCCTAGCGCTGACACATTAATTGGGTTGTTTAATCCCATCTCTGCCTCCACATCTGTCTTCATTTTACCACTCCTCTCTATGAATCACACACTCGCTCTGTTCTCCCCTCTCGCCCTCTCATTAGAGTGAATGTACAATGGCCATTCCAAGCTAAATCAGGAGCAGGAATCACCCTACGCCTTCCTAACGCCAATTTACTAAACTATGTATGGGACAATCTGTGGACGTTTCTGGTAATCCCTTTATTCAGCACCAAAATGTACTATACATATTAAAATGGCATAGACAACTTTGTCACCATCAGAGAAATTCTAATCCATGATTTGATGCTCTAGTACGAGACTTGTTGACAGTAACGTCCAAGTATGTTGGCGTGTGTCCACTGGTATGCTCTACAGTATACCTCCCAAGTGTCCCTTTTTAGGAGGGACAGTCCCTCTTTTAGACCCAAATCCCTCTGTCCCTCTTTCCCACCCTGTCCCTCTTTTTAGGAGATCAGACTGTCTGGTGTGTATAGAAGTGTATCACATTGCTCTACAGCAATAAAACTCACACTGATGTTTGTTTAAATGTCAGTATATGTGTTTATAAATTAGTATGTGTAAATAAAACACTTTGGTCTTTTTATAAATCATTTATTAGGTTACACAAGGATGTGTCAATAGGTCGTGAAATAGCCTAAAAATTATCGGTAATGCCCCATCCACCAGCCACACCCACAGCCACACCCCCTAAAACACAAGTGTCCTTCTTTGGCAATTTGAAATGTTGGGAGGTATTCTATAGTACTCATACACTGTAGTGCATACCCATTAGTGCAGCTGCTAGTTCTAGAGACTAATGTCATGTGGTTGCACTGGAGCATCCATTGATTTCCTTTTGTGCTCTCAGTGAGGCTGATGTATTAGGAGGAACTGCAACAATGCTGGGGAATATCAGCTCTATCATAGGGGACCACTAAAACCTCTTAATGCTTTAAATTGAGAATTTGAAGCCCTTGTATGCTAGAGAGGCCTCCAACATGTAAGTGTTTAACCCTTTGAGTGCCAGAGGGGTATGCAAAGCATTACAAAGCAATGTGTTGCATACTCCACTGACACTCAAAGGGTTAAAAGCCAAATTTAAAGTGGAACTATCACCCCAAATAAAGTCCCTCTCAATAATTAGGCATATAGCGATAAGCTTAGAAACAGTACTTTTATCCATCATAAGTACAGCATTATTAAGAAATCCTACTTCTGCTGAGACTGGCAGCCAGGCATACAAGCAGACATCTTGGCTTACAGACATGTGCGTGCCTGCGCTGTCAGTCCCGGTCTTCTGCATTGTACCTTAAGGTTACAGGAAGGAACTGATGGAGCAGGTGCACAGATGTCTCCAAGCCAAGATGTCTGCTCGCATACCTGACCACCAATCTCAGAAGAAGTAGGATTTCTTAATAACGCTGTATTTATGCGTGATAATAGTACTGTTTCTAAGCTTCTCACTGTATGTCTAGTTATTGGGGGGGACTTTATTTGGGATGATAGTTCCCCTTTAAATAAATGGAAATTTTGGACATTTTTATTTCTCCCCATTGCACAGTTGATTTGCCCTAGAATTACTCCACTTTCTACATACTTGTGTGCCACAAAATCTGCAACAATTGATTTTTTACATACACCCCACAGTGGTTTGTTATCCTCTCTAACGAATAGTAGATTAACACATGTAACACACTAGCCACTCTAGACTATATACACAAAACATCAGCCTCTGTATGTTTGTGACTCTGGTATACGTACAGTTGATTAGCCTCAGAATTGCTCTGCTTAATTTGTGCATATGGTTCTTCAGACACAAAAGGCAATTTCTGTTACCAAAAGAGGTTAGCACCCACTATGTGAGTCAAAAAGACTCATCACACAATCTGTATCCAATGCAGGGATGTATCTACAGGGAGGGCAGAGGGTGTAGTTGTTACAGGGCCAGGTGCTGAAGGGGCCCTGCATGCTTTTCGCTATCCTGCAACCCTTACAATTAGACCAGTTTCCTGTCTTGGCCGGCAGCCACCAATATCATCAGACACGGACACTAGTTATGATACAGGGCCGCGAGCGCCTTCCCTATTATTCATTAACCGTCTGAAAGCCGAAGAGATGTCCAAAAACATTGCAAACATCTGTGTTGGCACATTTTATTCAAACTTGCTGCAGTCCATGTGTGTGGGGGGCAGTGGCGTAACTATAGGGGTTGCAGAGGTCGCACCTGTGACCAGGCCCGTGCACTCCAGGGGCCCGTCCTCCCCCTGCGATCCCTCCGCCTGGCGCCTGCAATCTCCCGCCGACGCTCTAGTAATGCAGAGCACTGGGAGATGACATCATCTCCCAGCGCTTTGCATTACTAAAAGGACCATGCGGGAGCTCCAGGTAGGAGATGGGGGCATTGTGGAGGGGGTCAATGTGGGGGGTGGGCCAGTGGTACTTCTTGTACCAGGGCCCGGAGGCTTCTAGTTACGCCTCTGGTGTGGGGGGAAGGGAGCAGCCTCAAATGTCCCCCAAGGGCCCAGAAATTCTATTAACCCCCCCCACACACACACACACACACCAAAGGGGTGGAAAATACGTGTGTGATCTTTATATCTGACCTGGAACAGGCTAATGGACTACCTGGGAACAAAAGACCAAGGTGAGAAGCCTACATCTGCTCCAGGGGTGGCATAACTGATAGCTTGCCTAGATGGTCTATGTCACTGCTCTCCAGGGGAGGGCCGGCAGTTTGTAGTCCAGGGGGCACATACATTCAGGTGACCCATTTCTATTATCATTCCAGCCGGCTGTTCCAGCCCACCCCCTTTTGTTGGTTCTAAAATTGGCATTAATGTTATGATCTAAGTCAAATGATACCACATAGCTTACAGTTGAAATGGGGCTACACTAGTGCGCTACTACAAAGCTTACAATTCAAGTAAAGCTTACCCAGTGATACTATAGTGCTTACAAGGGAAATGGTTTATGCTACTAGTTTAGCGCCATTTGAATTGTACCTCTGTGGTGTCATTTATGTAGCTCCATTTCAATTGTAAGCTCTGTGGTATCATTAGTGTAGCTCCATTTACAGCAGCAATTGGGAGATTTAATGAGGAGCAGTGGCCCACCAGCCCAGACATATCACCAGCCCAGGGGGCAATTGCCCCCCTGCCCCCCAGGCGAGCCCTCCCCTGCTGCTCTCTTCTCTCCCACCCTCTTCTCTGCCTCTCCATGTTTCATTTCTTTCTCTTCTCTCCCTCTCTTTGCTCTTCTCTGCCACTCCATCCTTCATCTCTCTCTCCTTTCCCATCCTGCCTCTTCTATGCCTCCTCATCCCTCAATAATCTCTATTCTCCCTCCCTTTTGTCTTCTCTGCCTCTCCATCCCTCACTTCATTTTCCTCTCCCTCCCTTCACCCATCTATTTTTCTCCATCCCTCACTTCTCTCTCCCCTCTCCTTCCCTTCTCCCATCCCTGTCTCTCCATCCCTCTCTATTTATACTTTTTCAACATCACTTTTCCTTCCACTTTCCTTTCTAGTTTCCTCCCTTCTCTCCCTCTCTATCATCACTCTCTCCCATTCATTTATCACGCTGCTGTTTTTGTTTATTATCTCTTTCTGTTTTTAGCTTGCTCACTAATGTTTCCAATAACTTCCTTGTCCATCATTCACTGGCAGGGAAACTGCAATTATGGTGGAACACACACAAGCAGCCCTCAGACACACACTATAATATATACATCATCTGAGAGGACAGTCGACATGCGTACGGAAACATAAATGGTTACATACATGTACAGCGCAAAACTATGAGACTGGTTTCCTAAGATGAACTGAAGCAATTCTGGGTTAAACCAACTGCCCAGTACTAGTAACATAAAAATTCCCACAGAGGAGTGCGCAACGAATTGCAAAGCACCCCTCTGGCACTCCAAGGGTTAACCCCTTTGAAAGCTAGAGACGTGATCTCTCTAGCATTCAAGGGGTTAAAAGCCCCAATTAAACTAAAGGAAATTCTTATTTGTCCCCATATGGTGCAGTTGGTCGGCTCCAGTAATTCTCTATTACTTTTTGGTAAATTAGCCTCTTGGGGATATCTTCTAATACACTTCTGCTCTGAGTTAAATTCTTGAACTAGTTATGTGTATTGCACTTGCCTAACGCCTAGATACTAAGCTGTTAATGCTGAAAATTCTCCTCTTTACATTGCTTTTTCCAGTGGGAAGCCAAGTAGTAGCGAGTGGGCATTTTTATGATGTTCCATTTCTATCTAGAGAGAGAGAGAGAGATAGATAGATAGATAGATAGATAGATAGATAGATAGATAGATAGATAGACAGACACAGACACAGACAGACAGATAGATAAAATGCTACTTAGATTGAGACAAATTGATGCTAAACTAAATTGTCTGTTATTAAACTGGGATCAATAAAATAATTGATTGACTACAGGTGTAGAATGCCAGTTCTGCAGGTCATGAGCTCAGGGGCAGGGCATCATGGGAAGTAATGCGAGCTCGTAATGAGAAGGTCGGCACGGTTTTCACAGAACTAATTAGGATGTCTTGCATTGAGAGGGGAAATGTAATTCCAAACAGATTCCCAACACATGTTCCAACCTTAACTCAAATGTTTTTGGTTCATTGGGATGAAGGGAGCTGCCCCCTCCACATGTTAACCTCTTGTATACTG
Organism: Rhinophrynus dorsalis; assembly: GCA_037306005.1. NCBI lineage: Eukaryota > Metazoa > Chordata > Amphibia > Anura > Rhinophrynidae > Rhinophrynus > Rhinophrynus dorsalis. The sequence continues at coordinate 129,673,682 of CM074727.1, read as the reverse complement.
ATGGTGAAAAGGGATTCTGGGAATCTGTAACAAATTGCAGGGGATGGGGGGTGATTTATTGAGAAATATGTACAAAGAAAATGGAGGAATTAGGGGCAAATCAACTGCATTGTAGAGGACAAGTAAAATTCACATGGATATATAAACGGCTTAAAGTAAGCTGGCCAGACCTTACTGTTAACCAGGGTCACATTGAAAACAAAACAGTATGCATTTTTCTATATGTGTCCCCATTAACCCTTTGAGTGCCAGAAAGGTATCCAATACATTGCTTTGCAATGTGTTGGCTATCTCTCTGGCACTCAGAGGGTTAAAGGGATAGTAATACTTTGTTTTATCTTTATTTTATTTTGTACGCATTAAAAAACATGAAGAATGATATCAGTCGTATCTCTCAAACCTTTATGGTTTGAGAGATATTCACAAGCAAAGTTTCCCCTCCCGCCCCGTTTACCTAGTGTAAGCCATCTCTTCTCAGATGTGGAATCCAGTCCATAGACCAGACAGATAACAGAAGGGAACAGCCTTCTTCCTGTGAGAACAATGAAGGCCCTGCCCCCCTTGACAAGTTTTTCAGGTTTTTCCCTTATCTTAATTGAAGATTGTCCCTCTCTGCAGTCTGCCTGGGCACCTCCCTTCTGATCTGGCTGAACAGTGTTACATCAGTAAAAGGGGCGGGAGGAGGATACTTTGTCATTGAATTACTCTTGAACTACAACTCTGACAGAATTGAAATAACACTCTCCAAAGTCCAAATACTATGATGATTAATTAGAGCTGCTTTTATTATGAAACATTACTATCCCTTTAAAGGTGAGGTCTAGCTGGGCTAGGTTAAAGGCCTCATGTAAATCCATGGGTATTTAGGGATTCTTAACATAGTAACATAGTTGAAGAGGCTGAAAAAACACATGCATCCATCAAGTCCAACCCATAACAAAACACCCCTGTTGATCCAGAGGAAGGCAAACCCCCCAAAAAAACCTCTGAAACCATTCCCAATCGAGCCCCAAGTGGGTAAAAACAATTCCTTCCTGACTCCAAATGGATCAACAACCTATCTGCATTGAACCAACTTTCATAATTTTCTAAATTGTTCTGTGTTAGATAGGCATCCATTTTTTTGAAAGAAGTTACGTTATCTGTAAGTACAACATCCCGAGGCAAAGAATTCTATAGCTTTACTGTCCTTACTGTAAAAAATCTCTGTCTTTGGTTTAGTCAAAAGCATCTTTCCTCTAGTCTTAATTGATGACCTCTCACTCTTAGCTCAGCTTCTTCTTTGTTTCTTAGGTGCAGTTTGCCCCATAATTACTCCACTTACTTTGCACATATGGTCCAAAGAGTCAAACTGCTCTTTAAAGGGATAGTAATACATAAGTATTACTAATCCCTATATTAAAGTCATATTAAAAATAAATGTTTTGCCCCCAGTGTCATCTCTCAAACCTTTATGGTTTGAGAGATGATCGCTCCTAAAGTTGCCCTCTCCATCCCCCTTCCCCGAAGTCAGCGTTGTAGCTGACTGAAGGGAAATCCTGTCATAGATCATCAGGCGGCTCTGCAGCAGAGCCGCGATCGCGTTAATTAAAAAAAAATCTTTCACTAAAACGGTCTTCTACGTGTGCTTGCAAACCAAGCACACGTAGAAGACCATTTCATTGAAAGTTTTCTTTTTTATTAACAGGATCGCGGTTGTGCTGGAGAGCCGCCTGAAAGTCGTACGACTTGCTTCCTTGCAGTCAGCTAGAATGCTAACTACGGGGAAGGGGGAGGGAGAGGGCAACTTTAGGAGCGATTATCTCTCAAACCATAAAGGTTTGAGAGATGACACTGGGGGCAACACATTTATTTTTAATTGGATTTTAATATAGGGATTAGTAATACTTAAGTATTACTATCCCTTTAAGGCAGTTATTCCAAAAAAGGGATGGATAAATGGACAGAGCAATGTGTCACCTCTATAGAATTTTGATCACTCGGCACGTATTATATAAAGGCTACTTTAGTACATTTAATGCACAACTCCACCAACCTGGTGAAGTTCCTCGAGGACTGGAACACTAACAGTTCAGATTCTAAGGATATCCCTGGTTAAGCACAAGTGATCAGTCATCATGACTCTCCACCGATTACCCACTTGTGATCAAGTAGGGATATCATGAAGACATGACCTGTTACACCCTGAAAACTAACACTGTATATCAATGAAGTGGGTGTAGCAGGAAAAAGTGGCACAACTGCTCCTTAGAGGACGTATTTCCCCTATTGATTTAAAAGGTCATTTTAATCACTTGAATGCTAGAGAGGTCTCCAGCGCATAGACCTTTAATTCAATAGTAATTTAGGGTATTTTCTTTATTGTACAATTGTTTTGTCCCAGGACTGCAACACTTCTCCTGATATAAGCATCAGTGATTTAAAGCGGAACTACCACCTCTTAAACACTTTAACTCCAATAACTCCCCATCTGGCAACTAGCAGCTTAGTAGCGCTAGTCGTCAGAATTATTACCTTATTCAAAAGAAATATGCATTCTTACCGGGCTGACAGCAGCACAGAGCACAGACATCTTGCCATAGTGACGTCTGTGCGCCTGCGCTGTCAGTCCCAGCTAGCTCTGTCTAAAGTGACTGAGGCTAGAGAGCAGACATCTTGTCTGTGCGCATGCACTGTCAGTCACGATCTCCATAGAGTAGACTGCTTTGCACCATATGGTCACTGGAAGGGACTGACGGCGCAGGCTCACAGACCGCACAGACCTGCCCGTCAGTCCCAAAACGGGACGGATTACTTTAGACACAGCTATTATTTAACGGTAAGACATCTATTTTCAAGCTAGTTGCCATGTGTTTAATGAATGCATGGCGACTTGATATTACCTCAAAGTTCCGCTTTAAAGTGGATCTGTCACCTTAATTTTTTTTTTTTTTTTTTTTTTTTAATATATATTTATTTTTTTTTTTATATATTTGACACCATCATTCAGAACTGCCTATGCTTCATGTTAACCAGAAGTCTAGCAGATGTATAGTTTATGAAATATTTACACTTTTATTTCTGGAATAGTGAAAGTGAAAGTTTTTTTGCAAGTGAAGAGCTTAACTAGGATATGAACTGTAATTGAAAACCTTCATTAGTACATGAAACATCACTTAAAGGGCTTAACTAGCATGTGAAACTTCACTGGTAACGCACAGGTGAAGCAATTAGCATACATTGTATGTCTCCCTAAGTTGGAAGGACATCCAAAGTATGGGACCTTGCACTCTATGTACCTAGAGATAATCAGCTGCCCCATCCCGGCAAGGTGCACATAAGCAAAAACAAATGTATGTAGTTGAGATGTTTCTTTTGTGCAGTCATTTCAGAGCTGATCTGCTGTGCAATGCACTGGTCGGATGTGGATATGGAGATTGGTATTATTATTCTTTATTTATATGGTGCCAACTTAATCTGCAGAGCTGGGTACGGGTAAGAATATGAAATGTATTCCCTGCATTGGGAGTGACAAACATGATATGAAGCACCACTGAGAAGCAATTAAGACAGATTGGGGTAAATGCACTAAATCATGATAAAGAAGTGATAACATGGAAATAACTTCTCCAGTGATATCACTTCTCTAATTCCTATATTATTCTATAGAGGCTATGCACTAAAATCTCCAACGTTGGAGAAATCTTAGTGCATGGGCTCCATAGAATAACACAGGAACTGGAGAAGTGATATCACTAGAAAAGTCATCTCCACTTTATCACCTCGTTATCACGCCTTAGTGCATAACCCCCATTATCTTGTTCATTCTCAATGGGTACTTGTCTCAGTATTTGTTTCTAGATCTCCCTAAGATAGAATCCCAACCAAGGACCCTTGTTCTCCATATGTCGAGAAGGAATCAGCTGTATCACATTGCCAAGGCCTATATAGGCCAAAAAGTACACATTTGTGCTATTGCTCTTGTGCGGAGAGAATTTGCTGGGCATTTCAGAGCTGGACTGCTTGTGGGAGGAACCAGCTGATATGGATGTGGAATTTTGTGTAATCATACATAAGAGTGAAAAATCTGACTTGAAGCACCCCTGAAAGGCGACTATGCTTTACATCAAAACACTTTATTTTGTTCATTCTTGGTGGGTGCTTGTTACAATATTTGTTTGTAGGTCTCCCTAAGTTAGAAGAGCATCCAAGGCAAGGGGCCTTGCTCTTCATTTGCCGGGAAGGAATCAGCTGTACCACACAAACAAGGTTCTCTGTAATGGCATAAGGGAGTGAAAAATACCTGCACCACTGATGGCCTTCCATGTCTTTGAAAAACGCACTTTGTTTTGTTCATTTTGAGTCGGTACTTGTTATAATCTTTGTTTACTCTCCAGGTGCCTTGAGGGAATCAGCTGCACCACACCAATGAGACACATGTAGACTGAAATGTACATCTGTGGCTGTGCTGTTTCTCTCAAGCGGAAAAGATTTGCTTGAAATTTCAAAGCTGGATTGCCTGTAGTCAGAACTGGTCTAAAATTTGTATAGATTTGGATGTGGATGTGATAACTTCATCTTTGTAAATGCATATGGGAGTGAAAAACAGGACCTTAAGCACCACTGAAAAATCACCATGCCTTTGAACAAAACACTTTAAATTGCTTGTTCTGGGTGGGTGCTTGACAACTTGTCACACTCTTTGTTTGTAGGTCTCTCAAAGTTAGAAGGGAATCTCAGGCGTGGTCCCTTGCTCTCCTTATGCCTAGAGGGAATCAGCTGCACCACATCAATGAGACCCATGTAGGCCAAAAATGACATCTTTTTCTGTTTCTCTAGTGGGGAGAGAATTTGCTTGACATTTCAGAGCTGGACTAACTCTGATATGGATATGAACATTTTCTTTCTGTAATAGCACATGGGATGGAAAAATGCGACTTGAAGCACCACTGAGAGGCCACCATGACTCAAAACAAAACACTTAGTTTTGTTCTTTATTGAAGGGTGCCTGATACAGTCTTTGTTTGTATATTAATTAAGTATGAATATCTCCTAAACTGTGAATATGCTTGCCTTTTGGCTAATATGACACATAGGCAGTTTTTAATGATGTTTTCAAATATGTAGATGTGAATCAAGGTTACAGGCGCATTTTAAAGGGATAGTAATGTTTCAAAATAGAAGCAGCTCCAATTAATCTTCATAATATTCGGGCCATGGAGAGTGTTACTTCAATTCTGTCAGTTGTAGTTCAGGAGTAATTGAATAATAAAATATCCCCCCTCCTGCCCCTTTTACCTAGTGTAAGCCATCTCCCCTCAGATGTGGAATCTGGTCTTAAGACCAGACAGATCACAGCAAGGGACAATCTTCTTACTGTGAGAACAATGAAAGCCCTGCCCCCTTGACAGGTTTTTCCCTTAATTGAAGATTGTCCTTCTCTGCGATCCACCTGGACACCACCTTTCTGTTCTGAGGTGAGCAGTGTTACATCAGAAAAAGGGGCGGGAGGGGGAACTTTATCATTCAATTACTCTTGAACTACAACTCTGACAGAATTGAAATAACACTCTCTATGGCCCAAATACTATGAAGCTTAATTGAAGCTGCTTTATTTTGAAACATTACTATCCCTTTAAACCATACCTAATAGTAGTACAAGAAGACTACAGTTGGGAAAAACTGAACAAAATTGAAGCCAGTGGATCCCAAACCTGTCCTCAAGCCCGCCTTTCCTCAATGTTCAGATTTTCAGGAGATCCTAAATCGAATACAAGTGTATCACTAACTAGTGCAGAAGGAGATGTCAGAATAACCGAGCCTCACATTGATCCACCTGTGTTAAGGTGACCATGTCTGAAAACCTGCACTGTTGAAGCTTTGAATCCCATTAATCTAAGCCATGGATAGCCAACCCTGGTCCTCAAAAGTTACCAACAGTGCATGTTTTCAAGATCTCCCTTAATTAAAGTGACTGAACCACTAATTAGTCGAGCCATGTCCAGCTGAGATATCCAGAAACAGTGCAATCTGTTGTTAACACTTGAGATCCAGGATTGGCTACCTCTGATTTAAGTCCTTACTTTAACCACTGTAGTTGTAAGAAAGGGAAGAGCAGCTGTGCAGAGGGAAGAAATAAGCAGAAAACTGGAAAGCTCTGGCCCCAGATGTCTTCCTACAGGGATGTTTGGCGAGTGGATGTATTGTGTGCACCTGTGTAGTTGTGTGAATGTCTTTGTGTGCATGCTTCTGTGAATGATCACATATTAGGGTGACCACACATCCTGGAATGCCCAGGACTGTCCCTTATTGAGGGTCTGTGTCCCGCATCCCGGGTCACCCCCCACCGGGACAACAAAGAGTCCCGGAATTGAGCAACACACGCCAGTCCAGCCAACCAATGAAATGTATTTGCTATATGGTCCTTATTGGCTGGCTGAGCCAGCCAATGAAGACCATATAGCTAATACATGTCATTGGCTGGCTGGACTGATAAGTGCGAAACAGCTGGGGTGGAGCAGGTATGCTGGTGCTGCATATGCATTTATGCACGCATATGTGATAGGGTGACCACATTTCCATTCTTCCATTCCCACTGGGAACTCTTACTATGTCAGCCTCAGAAAGATGGTCAGTGCCGGCAGGAGCCTCAGCCGTGGGACTAGGGTGACCACATGTCCCGGAATGGCAGAATGGAAATGTGGTCACCCTATCACATATGCGTGCATGTCAGTGTACATGCTGGATGGTTAACCGTTAGAGTGCCCCTTTGTGGCTCAAGGGTTAAGCCCACTGAAATCAGTAAACACTGACGGAATCCTGGGGCATACTAACAGCACCACAGGGGACAAATAACCATTCACATTGATTTAAATGGGGCTTTTAACCCATTGAATGAAAGATAGGTCTCCAGTGCATTGTTTTACAAAGTACTGGAGACCTCTCTAGAATTCAAAGGGTTAAAAAGGCCCTTTTAAATTACTGTGAATATGGGGAATTTTTATTCCCCCCCATGGAGCAGATGGGTTCCCCCCAAATCACTTCCGTTTTCCTTTGAACGTATTTTTGTAACTAGTGTGTCAGCTGCAGTTTAATGCTGATAAATGTAAAATAATGCACTTACAAAGTAAAAATACAAAGGCAGAACATAGTATTAAGGGTACTGTGCTGTCACAGACAACAGAGGAAAGGGATTTGGGAGTAATTATTTCTGATGATGTAAAGGATAGGTGTAACGGAAGTGCTTGGCTGACTTAGGCCGTTGTTCTGGGTATCTCCCTCCTGAGGTCAGCTTCAAGAAGGTAGCCTTGCCGGTGAATATCCAGAGCTGCTTCTTTGAATGGGGGTCAAAAGGAGTCCTTTGATACTATTCAGCGACAAAAGAACAGGACACAGATGAAGTTCCAACCTGTAACACACTTTATTGCGCAACTCTTGGTCTTTTATACAAAGTTAACCACATCAGGATATAATACCAGACAAAGAATACAAAGGGCATAATATAAAGGGGCAGACATGATTAAATTAACAATACAAAGGGAACTGGTGAGGGGCAGACAATATGACAAAGAACTGGGGGCTTGAATACGCAACTTAAAACAATGGCCAGGGGGTTGAAGCATCTTTTTAGTCTGTTTGAATATTCTGCTTCAACCCTTGGTCAATCTGGAGCCTAGAATCGGATGGCCAATCCTGGACAAGATCGTCATGGCCGTCTCAGACTATGGGAACCTTTGGTCGGGCAGCTGACCAACCAATCTCTGGGCCGCCTACTTTCTCCCATGTTAACAGTATGGGGGACCTTTAACTTCTTACCCAGGGCTGTGGCCAATCAAGAAGCTGTCTACTTCCCAAGCAACACAATTCTCGACACTATGTCGATGCTAATGGCACCGAGATAGGGAGACACCCGCTGGTTGTCAGATGTATTGCAGTTCGTCGACAATCCACCGGGCATACAGTTCAGTCCCTTTAAACCTGTGGCCAATCTGAGAGGCGCCTACTTTTCTCAGGCAAGGTCAGGGGTGTCCCTTTAACTCGGATTAGCCAATCAGGAGCCGGCCGACGTTAAAACCCCTGGTGGCCTTTTGGACAGTTCTGGCTGCCATTCCAGGCTGTGTGAATTTCAGTCTTTTGAAAGATTTGGTTCTCTATAACTCCACCAAGTTCCATGTAATGGCCTACGGCCCGTTACAGTAGGCAAGCAAAGTAATAAAGCAGCAGGTGAATGCAAGTGCTGGGCTGTATAGCTAGGGACATTACTAGCAGAAATAGTCATGTGACTCTACAGATCTCTAGTTAGAGTATTAGAGTAGTTAGAGTATTATGTACAGTACTGGAGACCCCATCATCAGAAGGATATAGATACTCTAGAGAAAATTCAAAGAAGGGCTACTAAAATGATGACTGGTTTACAGGAAAAGAAATATCAGGATAGACTAAAGGATAGCCTACCAGCAGAAGTGGTAGAAGTTAATACTGAATTTAAGCATGCATAGGATAGGCATAAGGCTGTCCTTAACTTAAGAAAAGACCAAGGACCAAAAAAGGTTTCAGGTTTTTACTGTAGGAAAACGGGCAGACTAGATGGGCCAATTGGTTCTTATCTGCCATCAAATTCTATGTTTCCATGCACAGCATATTGCAGATGATATCTTACCAAAATTATAGTGTCCAATTGCTACTATACACCTTTCTATGGACAGTATTTTGTTTGCTTTTTATACTGCCGTTTGACACTGATCACTTTTGCCAATTTTGCATTTTATAAGCACTTCCAGATCTGTCTTTACTTGTAAGTTCATAAGCAACAAGGCTATTGGCTCACCCAAAATACATAACTTCACAGTTTCCTACATTAATCTTATATTCTATTTGTTTGCCCAATCTGCCATTTTATGTAAATCATTCTTTAGAGCTCAAACATCCTGCTCTAAATTTATTACCTACTTAATTTAGTATCATCTGCAAATATTGACATTTTGCAATCTATACCTATTTCCAGGTAATTTATAAACATGTTTAAAAGACATGGAACAAGTACTGAATCCTGAGGTACTCCACTCTCAACTTCAAATGTATTGGAGAATATTACAAGCTGTTGTCTAGACTCTATGCAATGGAAAGGCAAGGTCTCCTGAAAACAACTCTAGGGTTTACAAGATATCGGACTGAGCACTATTACCATACCTGGGAACTTCCAGTTGAGGGCTATCCGGAGGGTAGTCCTCTGTTCACCAAGGGGTGACAAAAATGACGCTAATCGCGTCAAAAAGGGGCGGGGCTTGCCACGAGTGAGGGGGGGGACTTAACCCTTTGAGTGCCAGAGTGGTACGGAATGCATTGCAAAGCAATGCATTCCTTACCACTCTGGCAATCAGAGGGTTAAAGGTGTCACACAGTAGGCCGGGGACTGAGGATCAGCGGGAGAAAAATCGGATGTGGCAGAGTTTCAATAGAAACTCTCCACATCCGGAGGAATCTGCCTCTGCCCCGGAGACCCGGTAAAGTTCTGTCAGAACCGGAGTCTCCGGGGCAAATCCGGAGAGTTCCCAGGTATGACTATTACTACATTATATAGGTTTGAATGATGAATTTTGAGCTAGGGATCCTGGGCCATAGCGGCTGTTTATTGCAATTTCTACAGCAAAGCACTGTGAGTGGAGCATTCCACAGCAATGCATCGTGGAATGCACTTTCTGAAGAAATGCATTGTGGGATGAGTTTTCCACAGAAATGTATGGTGTGATGTATTTTCCACAGAAATTATAGTACAATTAATTTTCCACAGAAACTCATATACCTGGGACAATTTGACTCCCTATCCCTTATGAAGTAACAAACACTGGAGTAATAATGCCATAAAATGTCTTGTCATAATGTGTTTGAGGCATAATCTGTTGTGGAAACTCCCGAGGCCTTTGGTGGAATTTTGAATGGAGGCCCCACTAAATATTTATTTAGAAAATGTTTTACCAGGAAGGATACATTGACAATATATATAGGTTAACCCGTGGAATACTAAAGAGGTATCCAATGCATTGGATACCTTTCTGGCACCCCATGGGATAACATTTAGGATCCTTAAGTTTAGATGTAGCCTTTCTCTTCCTTTCTTCATTTTCTGGGAAAAGCATCCACATTTACATGTTGTGCACCCAGAACTACCTCATCCCTCCCTGACCAATGGACAAATGATTTAATTGGTTTATTTCTGTAGAAATGTAATTGGTGGAAGCCCAAAGTGAGGCTCCCTGAGACTGGAGAGTCTATGCTGAATGCCTGGGTATGTCCATGCATTAAAGGGATAGTAATGTCTTTGCTACAATTAAGCTTCAGTCATTCTTCATATTTTTTTCAACAATGCAGAGCTTTGATTACAATGCTGTAGGCGGCTAGTTCATGTGTAATTAAATTATTAAGTGGCCCCTCCCACCCTTTTTACATATGTAATACTGCCTCCCCTCAGAGTAGCTAACCGGTCCAGATGGATTGTGACGATGGGCAATCTTCTGTCACCGTAGGGAAAAACCTCCCCTCCTTCGTCAAGTGGAGCATGGTTTTCCTTATACTGATAGAAAGGAGATTATTCCTCGTTGCAATCTGTCTGGTCTGCTGACCGGATTCCAGATCTGAGGGGAGGCAGCATTATGTATGTAAAAGGGGTGGGGAGGGACACCTTATAACATAATTTCACATGAACTAGACCTATTACATGGGGACATGTTTGTAAACCTTGTATTATGGACAAAATAGAAGGTTTACAAACGGCACCCCATATTATGATGGGAATAGTGTCATATGGTCACGCCCACCCCAGCTCTGTTTGGTTCTCTGGAGGCCATGCATAAAGTGGTTCCCAGGTATGTTAATATGTGTGGGCAGGACATAGGGGGGTGTACTACAAGTAGTAGGAATGGGTTGGAAAGTAGGAACACCTTCCTAGGGACTGTCGAAGCCTAAGAAGTAGGCTCAGTCTCTACAGAATCCAGAGGAGCAGGCCTCATCCAGGGTGTAATAGCTTATCCTAGCAATAGCTTACATCACCACATTTCCTCTATGAAGACTTTCACAGAAGAGTAATTATTGAGTATCTAATGTATATTTATGGAAATATTTAGGTGTAATATTCTTGCTTTGGCATTCTTATTAAGTTCTAAACATAGCTATGTAATTATGTATTTTTATCTTCATTAAATGACCTATAAGACTCTAGGCAGGTCCTGAAAAACCGAGACTGTTTGTTAACTCTTTGAGTGCCAGAGAGGCATCTAATTCATTGTAATGCAAAGCGTTGAATACCTCTTTGGTATTTAAAAAGTTAAGTGTGATTTAGGTTAAAAAAAAAAAATAAGAATGAGACCCTCTATTCCAGAAAGTTCATTTCCCAAGTATTACAATAAATTATGATATGTTCTTTTGAAAAGAAAGTATTCTGCGGCTTACCCTGTTGTTGGTTATATAGCAAAAAAAATAATATTTCTGGTCGCTCACTTAAAGGGATAGTAATGTGTCACAAAAACAACAGCTCCAATTAATCTTCATAGTATTTGGGTCGTGCAGAGTGTTGTTTCAATACTGTCCAAGTTGTAGTTCAAGAGTAATTGAATGATAAAGTATCCCCCTCCCGCCCCTTTTTACTGATGTAACACTGCTCACCTCAGAGCAGCAAGACTGTCCGGATAGGAAAAAAAAGAAAGAAAAAGGGTGCCAATACTGCAATTTTCCAATAAAAACTATATACTTTTCTAGGAGAGAGAATGCTAAGAAGCTTGGATGAGCTTTTATACTAGGAAAGGGGGGGTATAGATAAACTAGGAGAACTAGAATTGCTGGTGGTTAATGAGCAATTGGCATACCTAGGAACTTTCAGTTGAGGGCTACCCGGAGGGTAGTCCTCTGTTCAGCAGGGGGTAACAAAAATGACTAATCGTGTCAAAAAGGGGCGGGGCTTAACTCGAGTGTTGGGGGGGATTTAACCCTTTGAGTGCTCAGAGGGTTAAATGTGTCACACAGAAGGCTGGGGACGGAGGCACAACGGGAGAAAGAGCAAATGTGGCAGAGTTTCAATAGAAACTCTTTACATCCGGAGGAATCTGCCTCTGCCCCAGAGACCCGGTAAAGCTCTGTCAGAACCGGAGTCTCCGGGGTAAATCCGGAGAGTTCCCAGGTATGGCAATTAGACATAATTGGTAAAACAGAAACATGGTGGAATGATGCACATGACTGGGCTGTAAATATAGAGGGCTATTCTCTGTTTAGGAGAGACAGGATTAATAGAAATGGGAGAGGTGTGTGCTTATATTTGAAACCAGAATTAAATCCAGTTTTGAGAGGTGATATTAGTGAGGAAACTGGCCAAAATGTGGAATCTTTGTGGATAGAAATTGAGACTAAATGTGGTGTAAAAGGTAAAAAAAAGGTCTTGGTGGGTATATGCTACAAATCACCAAATATTTATGACAATGTTGAGGCCCAACTGCTATTGAAAATGAGGAAAGCTGCCCAGTTTGGGCATATTATAATTATGGGAGATTTTAATTATCCAAATATCAACTGGAAAAATTAGACCTGTCAGAGTGCTAAGGGAAGCAGGTTTGTGAACACACTTCATGAAAGCTACGTGTCACAAATGGTGGAAGTGCCAACAAGAAATAACAATATATTGGACCTAATGTTATCCAGTATTAAGGTAAGTGAACATTTGGGAAACAGTGATCACAACATGGTTACATTTGAGATCAGTCTGGCAAAGGAAAACTGTATAGGTTCAACCAAAACTCTTAATTTTAAAAAAGCTAACTTCAAATTATTAAGGGCTTCAATGCAACACGTAGACTGGGATACATTATTTAAAGACAAAAATACTGAGGATAAATGGTCAGAATTCAAATGTACCCAACAGTATATACCAATGGGGAACAAATGCAAAAGAAGTAAGTCAAAGCCAATGTGGTTAACTACTCATGTAAAGAAGGAAATGGCAAAGGAAAAAAAAGCATTCAAACTATTTAAGTCTGCAGGAACTGAACATTCTTCCTTAAAATACAGAGAGTGCAACAAAGATTGCTAAAAGGCAATTAGGGTAGCAAAAATAGAAAATTAAACTCGAATTGCAAGGGGAAGTAAGACTAATCCAAAAACGTTTTTCAAATATATAAATAGCAAAAAACTTAAGAGGGAGTGCATTGGACCATTCAAAAATTAGATGAGTAAGTTGATTAGTGAGGATAAGGAAAAAGCCGATGTTCTAAACACTTTCTTTGCATCAGTATATAAAAGGGAGCAAGGAATGGTAGAAGAGCCTCAACAAGTAACTAATAAAACAATACACTTATCAGATATTGGGTTAACTCAAGAAGATGTCATGGGTAGACTGAACAAAATTAAGACTGACAAAGCACCCCTATATTTACTCATTAAAGATTCTCTCACCACAGGCTCAGTGCCACAAGATTGGCGAAGAGCCAATGTAGTGTCTCTTTTTAAGAAGGGAACTAAAACAGAACCTGGAAACTATAGACCTGTGAGTGGGAAAACTGCTAGAATAGATAATAAGGGAATATATTCAGGATTACAACACAGAAAATAAAGTCATTAGCAGAAATCAACATGGTTTTATGAAGAATAGATCATGCCAAACTAACCTTTTCAGCTTCTATGAGGAAGTAAGCAATAACCTTGATAATGGCAAGGCAGTTGATGTAGTATATCTAGACTTTGCAAAGGCATTTGATACAGTGCCACACAGAAGGCTGGAGTATAAAATAAGGAAATCGGGGCTAGAAGGTGACCTTTGCAATTGGATAACAAGTAACTAATAAAACAATACACTTATCAGATATTGGGTTAACTCAAGAAGATGTCATGGGTAGACTGAACAAAATTAAGACTGACAAAGCACCGGGTTCTGATGGTATACATCCAAGGGATCTTAAGGAGCTCAGTGCAGTGTTGGCAAAACCCCTATATTTACTCTTTAAAGGGATAGTAATGTTTCATAATAAAAACAGCTCTAATTAATCATCATAGTATTTGGACTTTGGAGAGTGTTATTTCAATTCTGTCAGAGTTGTAGTTCCAGAGTAATTCAATGACAAAGTTTCTCCCTCCCGCCCCTTTTACTGATGTCACACTGTTCAGCCACAGCAGAAGGTAGGTGCCCAGGTAGACTGCAGAGAGGGACAATCTTCAATTAAGATAAGGGAAAAACCTGAAAAGCTTGTCAAAGGGGGCAGGGATTTCATTGTTTTCATAGGAATAAGAGTGTCCCCTTCTGTTATCTGTCTGGTCTATGGACTGGATTCCACATCTGAGAAGAGATGGCTTACACTAGGTAAAAGGGGCGGGAGGGGAAAACTTTGCTTGTGAATATCTCTTAAACCATAAAGGTTTGAGAGATAAGACTTATATCATTCTTCATGTTTTTTTTAATGCCTACAAAATAAAATAAAGTTAAAACGAAGTATTACTATCCCTTTAAAGATTCTCTCACCACAGGCTCAGTGACACAAAATCGTCTCTATTTAAGAAGGGAACTAAAACAGAACCTGGAAACTATAGAGCTGTGAGTTTGACCTCTGTAGTGGGAAAACTGCTAGAAGAGATAATAAGGGAATATATTCAGGATTACAACGCAAAAAATAAAATCATTAGCAGGAATCAACATGGTTTTATGAAGAATAGATCATGCCAAACTAACCTTTTCAGCTTCTATGAGGAAGTAAGCAACAACCTTGATAATGGCAAGGCAGGTGATGTAGTATATCTAGACTTTGCAAAGGCATTTGATACAGTGCCACACAGAAGACTGGAGTATAAAATAAGGAAATCGGGGCTAGGAGGTGACCTTTGCAATTGGATACAAAACTGGTTGAAGGATAGGGAACAGTGTTTGGTTGTAAATGGACAATTCTCCAATACAGTTAAAGTGGAGAGTGGAGTACCTCAGGGTTCAGTATTAGGTCCACTGCTTTTAACATGGTTATAAATGACCTAGAAATAGATATAGAAAGCAAATTATCAGTATTTGCAGATGACACAAAATTATGCAGGGTAATTAATTAAGGATAATTGCTCTGTACAGAGGGATTTATATAAAATGGCAGATTAGGCAAACAAATGGAATATGAAATTTAATGTGGGGAAGTGTAAAGTCATGCATTTGGGAGGAAATAATCCCAAGGCTACTTATAAACTTAATGGAATCATTTTAGGGGACTCGTTGCTAGAGAAAGACCTTGGTATCCTTGTCAACTACAAACTTGGAAACAGTGACCAGTGTCAAACAGCAGTAGCAAAGGCAAACAAAATCCTGTCTTGCATAAAAAGAGTTATCAAAGCAAGAGTGGATATAATCATTTTGCCATTGTACACATCATTGGTAAGACCTCACTTTGAGTAGGCAGTGAAATTTTGGGCACCAGTTCTGAAAAAGGATATACTAGAACTAGAGAGGGTACAGAGAAGAGCAACAAAATTAATCAAGGGAATGGAGGACTTGACGTATGAGGAACGACTAGACAAACTTGGTTTATTTACTCTAGAGAAAAGACAACTAAGAGGAGACTTTATCACATTGTACAAATATATGAGAGGTCAATACAAGGATCTCTGCGGTGAACTGTTTATTTCAAGGCCTGATCAGATGACCAGGGGACACCCCTTGAGATTAGAGGAAAGGAGGTTTAGACTTCAGCACAGGAAGGGTTTTTTACAGTAAGGTCTGTTAAATTGTGGAATTCATTGCCCAAGGATGTGGTTATGGCAGATACAATGGATACATTTCCAAAGGGAACATACAGAGTTATACTGTTTATTAGTAGGCAGATCGAGAAGGTCTGATAAAGACTAAATTATTTGGTAGCAGGAAAGCTATAAAATTACTGGGGTATGAGGAGAAGGTTGAACTTGATGGACTTGTGTCTTTATTCAACCTATTCGGAGAAATTAAATCCGTCTCCACTTATCAAAGAATATCAAATGAAAATAGTGTTGCAGAATAGTATAAAAACAAAAGTTATATAACCCAATAGTATTCTAACGTGTTTCGTGGCTATAAACAATGCTTTTTCAAAGTGACAATTAAGACTTCTGGTCAAAAACTGTCCAGATGGGTCTCAGAGAGGGACACTCTTCGGTGAACATAAGTAAAAGCCTGAAAAACCTGTCAAGGGGGCAGGGTTTTCCTTATGCTCACAGTAAGAAGATTGCCCCTTGCTGTGAGCTATCCTGTCAAGTGACCAGATTCCACATCTGAGGGGAGGCGGCTTATACTAGGTAAAAGGGGTGGGAGGGGGATACTTTTATCATTCAATTACTCTTGAACTACAACTCTACATAGAAATGTCCTACTTTGTCTTCGATTTGGGGCGGGGGACAAATGGGATCTATGATCATTAATGTAGAAGGGGAATACTGTCTTTAAAAAAAAACCAAACAAACAAAAAAACAATTAAAGTTGCTCTTTATATTTGTTCTTAACGTTATATATTGTTATATATTGTTTTGCTGTTAGGAGTAATATCTTACTGTCTAAGAGGCACATGAGATTTAATCTTCCTGTTCTACTTGCTCATACTGTGCCCTTTACTTCTCCCATATACAATGACTATACTAGGTAACGTGCCGCTCCTTGTCTACACCTTAGATTGGTTTCCCTTTATATTCCAGCTCTCCCTTAATTCAAAGGGGTAATGTTCCACTTAGGCCTGCTAAGCTTTATACTCCTGGAGGTGGTTTAGAGTTATCCTGTATGAGCTGGCTTCCATGTCTGGCCCATTATTGATAAATGTTTTATTGACCCATATGGTGATAACATAGTTTGTACCCACTCCATATGATGTATTGTATACAATTGACCCGGGAATTATTGTTTTTTGTATTACTCACTTGAGTCATATACCCATTTGAGTTATTTACTCTAACGAGTATAGAGTTTCAACCCTAGAGATGTATAGCTATATTTTACTCATTATGCACACTCAGGTCCCCTATTCTCAGAGTGAAAACACAGAGGCCTATGAATTGATAGTCCTGTTTGCTTTTTTTTATATTTCCCCTATATATTGTCAGAATTATGTATGCATTGTTGTATATGTAACTATGGTAACCTCTTTATAGCCCTGTTGATCTAATACAACTAAATATCAACACAAGCTCTTGGTCTATCTGGTCCTTTGATGACTTAGCGATGGTAATTGCAAGACATATTTCAATGTTGTCTCTTCCTTCTGATGTTTAAGATATAAGCTATTGTCCCTGTGTCTCATATTACTACACAACACATCTGTACTCCACTAATACGTTACCCTATTCATCCTTACTCTTGCTCATAATCTCTTTCACTGGATGTTTTCTTCCAAAAGCACGTTGATATCAAGTTTAGAGATCCTAATCCAGATGAAAGTCTTAGGATGAGGAAGTTATTTATTAAGTATTGAGTAGGAGATGAAGGGGGTAATGTGAATAATATACAGTCATAGTAACCATTTGGTCCAAATTGATATCTCCAGTCTGCGTGACTGCTTTCTACAAAATCCTATATAATAATTCGCTAAGTTGTGTGTAACGCCCGACATGCGCAGTAGACACTGCTCCGCGTGCGGCAGTCATTCGCAGTACAGACTGTCCGCGCCGCGGCTGATACAGAGCTGGGCGCTCCGACGGAACGTCCAGCTCTGTATCAGCAGTGGCACGGGCAGTCTCTACTGCGTGTGACTGCCTTGAGACCGGCTGCCAGAGGCACTGTGGCCCGTGTAACGGGCTGTTCAACTAGTTTTCTATAAATGATAAGGTCCCCATATGTAGAACCATCCTGTTTCCGGCCTTCCTTTAACCCCACATCTACATAATAGGTGTAGTTTTTCTATATAGAGATCATCGAGTCTCTCGGCAGAATCTTAGTTTGGTATACAACTTAATTTTCATGCTCATTCTTGACTGTAACCTTAGAATATTGTCTTATACTTTTCTCCTCCTCCTTTCACTAGCTCATTTATGTTCTTTTCTCTGCTTTCTTTGTTTTACTTTTTTTTACCCTACCCTACCCCTTCCTTCCCTTCTCCCTGAGGATGTGGCGACATTGGGGTCCCCCGGAGGCTTTGTCTTCAGCCTGTGTTATCTCTTGAATCATGTCTCTGACTAAAATAGTCTCCCTAAATGTCAAAGGGCTCAACTCTCCAACTAAACGCTCTATAGCTTTTCAAGAGTTCGAGAGATTCAAAGCTGATATAATCTTTGTTCAGGAAACCCACTTTTCTTCCCGTGCCCAACCAAAATTTCATAATGTCAGATACCCAACCTCATATTTTTCCTCGGCCCCGGAAAAAAAGAGCGGAGTGACAATTCTTCTAAAAGCAAATATCCCTTGGTCTTTAATCGCCCTTAAGGCTGATCCCGATGGTCGCTTTTTGCTTTTACATGGTCTCCTTTATTATAAACCGGTCTCTCTCTTTAATGTCTATTGCCCTAATAAAAACCAAATATCATATCTTAAAAAATTACTGTCGATACTGGAGGAGGAGACTGATTGTAGTACAATTATGGGGGGAGACTTCAATATTGCACTGGAGCCAGATTTAGACTCCTCTTCTGGTAAAATTCTTTTCAAACACTCAAAACTACATTCCTTGCGTTGTAAATTTGCTGACCTACATCTAATTGACTCTTGGAGAACTCTACATCCTACTGACAAAGATTTCACCTTTTTCTCTTACCCCAACAACAATTACAGTAGAATTGACTATATTTTTCTATCTCAGTATCTTCTGCAGTCTCTTTCCTCCTCCTCAATTGAGGAAGTGGTGTGGACTGATCAATCTCTTGTGTCTATTTCGCTAAATTTAAACCCTCAACAGGCTTCTCCACGTGTTTGGAGACTAGATGAGTCCCTCTTATCTAACAACTCTACTAGAGATAAGATATTATCCCAGCTGACAGACTTCTTCTCATCTAATGATACTCAAGATGTCAGTTCTCCAATTTTGTGGGAATCAGATAAATGTTATATTCGCGGTATCCTACTAAGTCTTGCTATACATAAAAAAGAGAACTATATCCTTACATAAATTACATAAAAAGTCATTAAAAGCTGCAGACCGTGCGGAGCTTGACAACGCAAAGGCACAACTGAAAGATTTACTTCAGAAACAAACGATTAAATCTTATATGTGGACTAAATTCCAACACTTTGTTTTCAGAGATAAATGTGGTAAATCTCTAGCACAACTTGTCAAGGCTCGTAGACGTTCTGTTCGAGTTTCTCAAATTTGAACTCCTGACACTTCCAACATCAAAACGTATTCTGGAATTGTGAACAGTTTTAGATCCTTCTACCAGGAATTATATAATTTAAAATCTACATCTTGTCCTCTTCCTACTGATCATATCACTAACATTAGAAACGTTTTATCCAAAGCTGCGTGCCCTAAACTGAGTGCCGCACACGTTCAATCACTTGAGACTTTGATCACTGAGGAGGAACTCTCGCAAGCGATTAAAACCATGAAACCGGGTAAAAGTCCAGGGCCGCATGGACTGTCCCATATTTATTATAGTACTTTTCAGTCCTCTCTCCTACCCTACATGTTAAAAGCGTTCAACGATGTCCTTTTAGGTGCTTCCATTCCTAAACAAGCGTTGATGTCACATATTGTAGTCATTCCCAAACCTGATAAGGACCCAACTGTTTGTAGTAATTATCGTCCAATCTCCTTATTAAACTTAGACATAAAAATATTTGCGAAGATCCTGGCGTCCAGGTTAAAACCTCTTTTAGCGTTCTTACTACATCTAGACCAGGCAGGTAGAGAAGCTAGACACAACACGACTACGGTAATTTCATTAATTCATCTGGCCAAAAAGAAAAAAATTCCTATGGTGTTTCTGTCCACCGACACTGAAAAAGCGTTTGATAGGGTAGATAGGACATACATCTCTGAGGTTTTAAAATATACTGGAATGGGACCTATTATGTACACAGGTATCATGAATTTGTATTCTGCCCCTTCTGCATCAGTGTTGGTTAATGGTACTCTTTCTCAATCATTTGATATTATGAATGGCACGCGTCAGGGATGTCCCTTGTCTCCCCTTATTTTTGTATTAACATTGGAGCCTCTTCTTAATGTGATTAGGAACAATGAGTTCATACATGGCTTGCGTTCTGGACCTCGTATTCAAGACAGCAGCTTTTGCGGATGATGTTATTTATTTTATTTCCAGGCCCAGAGAGTCTATCCCTCACTTACTATCTGACTTGGAGGAATATTGTTCCCTCTCCCAAGCTCAGATGAATTACAATAAATCAGAAATCCTTAATATAAATTTATTGGATGATGAGGTCAATTCTTTACGTAGTCAGTATCACTTTTGTTGGGCCCCGTCCCACATTTCCTACTTAGGTCTGCAAATATCATCATCTTTACATACCTTGTCTGATATCAATATCAATCCTCTTATCACTTCTATTTCAAAGGACCTTAAAAAATGGAATGGTCTTTATATATCTTGGATGGGACGCACTAATGTTGTCAAGATGATGGTCCTCCCTAAAATTCTGTATATTTTTAATACTCTACTGATACATTTACCTGCTCGTCTTCATAATCAGTTAACGTCCCTTATATCCTCCTTCATTTGGGCCTGTAAAAAAAGGCGCTTAAGTTTGGATATTTTACAAGAACCAATACAAAGAGGAGGCTTGGGCTTACCGAACCTGGTAACTTATAACCAGGCTTCACTATTAGCTAAAACCTTTGATTTTTCTCTACCTATTCCCCCCAGATGGATACAAACTTTATATGATGAATTGGAACATGTTAATCCAGCTCAGCTTCTCTGGCTCTCTTCCTTACACCCTACCTCTCGATGTTACTCCCACCCTATACTAGGCCATATTTTGAACACTTGGAGGCATATTAACAACTCCTTCCAACTAGCTCCTTATCCTTCCCCTCTTAAATCCATTGTGGATAATCCCGACTTTCCTCAGGGAATTGGAAACTAAACTTTGAAACCATGGAAACATAATAACATTGATACCATTAAGAATATGGTGAACTCAGATGGATCGCTACACTTGACCAAGATCTGTTCTTCTTTAAATGTTACCTCTCTTAATTGGCTACTTGTTGATCAAGTCTCCCATTGGCTTAAGAAAGCACGTGCGGTAAACTCATATATGAGAGGCCTGACTAAATTTGAAGGCTCTTTTCTTCACCCTCCATTATCATTTAGACCCCACTCCTTTTGTTACGATCTTTTAACTACTTCTTGTCCTCCTACTAAACATTATTTCACTGTTTTATGGGAACGTGACCTCTCTGTCTTGCTCCCTACGTTGCAATGGAATAGTATATTTCGTAACATCTCTAAATCTATTAGAGACATACCTACACGTGAGATGAATTATAAGATTGCCACAAGATGGTACATGGCTCCTTATAAATTATCGTTAATTTTCCCAAATGTCTTTGCTATGTGTTGGAGATGCAATACAGATGTTGGAGATCATAGACACATATGGTGGACCTGTCCCATCATTATTGACTTCTGGACTCAAATTCTAAGTCACATAAACTTGGCTCTATCTCTGGATGTTCCTAAAGATCCTATGGTTTGTCTCTTTTTATATCACCATCATATTGTTACGGTTTTTACGACACTCAGACCAAAGGTTAAAATAAAACACAGTTTTATTGAGATAAAAATAAGGAACAGTGCCCGTTGGGGCCAGAATAGGTAATACCACGTATCAGACAAGTAAATGGATGTAGGACAGGCCCAATATGGTAGGAGCAAATAGCTTGCAACAGGAATCAATGGAGGTAAAAGGGTTAATGCCCAATACAAATAATCAGTCTCTGTTGTGGTGATTAGCCAACGCCCGGTGAATATAAACAGTCCAGGTAGTAGTGCAGAAAGCAAGCGCTAGCAGTGCGACTGAACTGAATCACTACAAGATAGCTGTACTGTAATATACCCAATTGTATAGCAAGAGCTGACTGGAGCTAGAGCCAATAGCACCCCTTGGGTGTGGTAACGGAAGAGATCACTGCAAGGGCAAATAGGACCAGAGCCAATAGCACACCTGAGGCACGGTAACGGAAGAGAGACACTGCAAGAGCAACTGGGACCGGAGCCAAGAGCACCCCTTAGGTGCGGTAACAGAAGAGACACTGCACAAGCGAATGTAACTTGAGCCAAACACACTCCCTGGTGCGGTATGATGGTACAACACTGTGAGCAATAGGAGACCAGAGCCAAGACTCCCTTCCGGTGCCGAAACGGAGTAACACACTGCAAGAGCAAACAGAATGCCCAATAGCACCACGCGGTGCAACGACTGCAAGGGAACAAGCACCATAGTTGGGGGTAACTGCTCTGCTAGTGTAAACGGATAGGCTCGGTGATGAAGGCAACAAGCTCAACAAGCGTTAAACGGGCTCAGAATCGGAGGCAACAAGCTTGGCAAGTGTACACAGACAGGCTCGGTAACGGAGGCAACAGGCTCAGCAAGTGTTCTCTGACAAGCTCGGTAATGGAGGAAACAAGCTCAGCAAGTGTTCTCTGACAGGTTCGGTAACGGAGGCAACAAGCTCAGCATGTGTACTGACAGGCTCAGTAACGGAGGCAACAAGCTCTGCAGATGATAAGTGAGTGATCAGTCAGTGCAGCACTGCAAGCACAGTTCAGAATGTCGCCAGGCAAAGAGATCAGAATCTCGCAGGAACACTGGAAGCAATCACAGAGCAGGAACATCAGCCAGAGCCGGGTCAATTACGGAGCAGGAACATCAGCCAGAACCGGGTCAATCACAGAGCAGGACCGTCAGCCAGAGCCGGGTCAATCATGGAGCAGTAACGTCAGTCAGAACCGGGTCAATCACGGAGCAGGAACGTCAGCCAGAGCTGGGTCAATCACGGAGCAGGAACAACAGAGTAGTCAGACGGGCCGAGTCGGTACGCAGGAACACAGCAACAAAATACGCAGGTACGGGAACACCACGAAAGGGCACCTGACAGGTGCCATAGTCCCGGTATATGAAGGGACACCCTGGGCGGGCCAATCAAGCTCCGCCAATGGGAGAGCACCACAGCAGTGAGTGACAAGGAATCACGGGAACCGTGATACATATCCTCTCTCCCTCTCTCTCTAAGAAATGGCCATGTGTCTCTATATTACGTAATACCAAAAAGGCTCTTATTCCCAAATACTGGAAAATGATCACTTGCCCATCTCCTTCGGAATGGGTCCTTCGAACTCAATCCTGTCTTACAATGGAAAATTGCTATGCCAAGATTCACAATAATGTTTCCTCTTTTGACAATTACTGGCGAGAATGGTTTGTCTATAGTTCTAACACTACCACCTCAGTCTCTTCTCTAGTGACTGCGGATAATAATTAGATCCGTTTTGAGGGGGGGGAGACGTCTTGCAATAATATTTTCTTATACATTTTATCTGTGATTCATGTATATCGGAAATCTCATGGGGGGTCCCTGATGTCGCGGTGTCCTAGTCTTCCTTCCGCTTTCTCTTTTTTTTTTTCTCTCTCTCTCTTCCCTTCTATCTCACTTCTTCATTTCTCTTCTCTCTTTCATCCCCTGTAGCCTTTGCTGTCTCACTTATCGTTTATTGATGCCTTCTGTACCTGCACACCACAGTTAAAGGGATAGTAATACTTAAAATGTAAAAAAAAATATGTTGTAGAGTTTATCCCCCTGAGTAAAACAAGGGCACTCCCACTGCTGAAAGGTGTTTCATTCAAAAGTTATTAATTTTCAAAGTTTAATTTTTTAGGTGCAATATCACAGTGGCCTGAAATTGTACAGTGGCGCTGTTGCTACACGATCCTATGGAGATTTATGGTCAACTGACCAGAGCTGTCCATAGGATGGTGTAGCAACAGCGCCACTGTACAATTTCAGGCCACTGTGATATTGCACCTAAAAAATTCAAATTTGAAAATTAATAACTTTTGAATGAAACACCTTTCAGCAGTGGGAGTACCCTTGTTTTACTCAGGGGGATAAACCCTACAACATATTTTTTTTTACATTTTAAGTATTACTATCCCTTTAATACTGGTTACCATTAAAAAGTCCTACTATACTGACATTCTTAAAATTTATTACCTAGTCGATCCAGGGCTATAACGGTGCTTGTTCGTCACATAGGTTATTCAAGCATCACTTTCTTAGATGTTATGCTTCAACTTCTCTGATTGTTATTGTACAACTTACACTGTTGGATTTACTTATTTTCTATTGTTAAAAAGTATTCCTTATGTTTACTGTACAATTGTAATCTGATTGTTTCACAAAATTCTCAATAAAAGAAATGTAAACAAAAAAAAAAACACCCATTGAGTGCAGGAGGTGTCCAGTGCTTTGCTTCGCATTGCTTTGAACACTCCTCCAGTACTCAAAGAGTTAAGTCAATGGAAATAAGGGGAATGTTTTTTGCACCCCGATGGCGCAGTTGGTTTGCCCCAAAATTGCTCCTCTTTGTCTTTACACATAAGGCCCGCTGTTTGCTAGGCCTTGGAGCTAATTCTGATGCGACAGTTCATTCAGGGACTTGATATAACTGCTGCAGCAATGCATGCTGGGTTCTAAAGTAACATCTGCTAAAAAGGCTTCAGAACTTTATTTGGTTGTCATAAGAAATTCACATAAATTCATCTTGAGGCTTGACTCAGCTGTTTATACTACAGATGCAGACCAGAGCCTTCTCCCGGTCACTAGGCAAGGAGATGTAACCCTTTCAGTGCTAGAGGCATGTGCAATGCTTTGCACACCTATCCTGGCACTGACAGGGTTAATAACTACAAGCAGGGATTGTATTGGTAGCATATTTTTGTTTTTGTTGGGTTGTTGGCTCTTAAAGGAACTCTATCATGACCCAATTATAAACACCCACTTGTTAGAAAATGCATATGGCCATTATGAATCAGTTATGCATTGACTGGATCATGGGCTGAATCTTTAAAGGGATAGTAATACTTTGTTTTAACTTTATTTTATTTTGTAGGCATTAAAAACATGAAGAACGATATAAGTCTTATCTCTCAAACCTTTATGGTTTAAGAGATATTCACAAGCAAAGTTTCCTCTCCCGCCCCTTTTACCTAGTGTAAGCCATCTCTTCTCAGATGTGCAATGCAGTCCATAGACCAGACAGATAACAGCAGGGGACAATCTTCTTTATATGAAAACAATGAAATCCCTGCCCCCCTTGACAAGCTTTTTAGGTTTTTCCCTTATCTTAATTGAAGATTGTCCCTCTGTGCAATCTACCTGGGCATCTCCCTTCTGATCTGGCTGAGCAGTGTTACATCAGTAAAAGGGGCAGGAGGGGGACACTTTGTCATTGAATTACTCCTGAACTACAACTCTGACAGAATTGAAATAACACTCTCCAAAGTCCAAATACTATGATGATTAATTAGAGCTGCTTTTATTATGAAACATTACCATCCCTTTAATTATTACTAGATACCAAGGCCTCAATGCAGATGTTGACGTTAAAACAAGCCAAATAGTAAAATCCAGCACAGTGTAAATTGCAAACATGGGTTTTACAGCTATTCAAATGTTGAACCACGGTAAAACAAAACCAGCGTAGACAGCACATTTCACCATCCTAACAAACATGGCTCTGTCTGCTTTTTATTCAACCAAGCCTTAAACTACCGCCTAAAAATGCGCTAAAAGTAATTGTCTAAGGAAATAGGTGTATGTTTGACGACAGAAAGGTCAAGTTAAGAGTTAGATGTCTTCCCCACATTATAGAAATCCGACATAGAGTGCCTCCATCTACATATCAACCCCACTTAGAAATCCGACATATAGTTCTCCCATCCGTCCTTTCTCCATTTAAATTCAACAAATATTGCTCCCATTCGACATTGTTTATTCTCCAGTTTTATTCGACATGCCCTTGTTGTATATTTATTGCATATTAACCTTTTGAGTACTGGTACTCAAAAGGTTAATAGGCAAGGTGTGCGGCTGCATACCTTGCCTGTATATGTGTACTTTGTGTAATTTAACTTTTTATTAAAAAAAAAAAAAAATAGTTCAGACCTCAAAGGGGGCATTGGGACCCCTCCTGATACCCCCCCCCCAGCATGGATCAACTATCCAGTAGTATAGATGATCCATGCAGGCGACTATGCCGGCATTTGTAATAAAGTGCATATACCTTCATGCGCTTTATTACAAATGTCGGCATTGTCACCTGCATGGATCATCTATCACTAATGCTGGCATTGTTACCCACATGAATCATCTATCCTGATAGACAGGTGGTTCATGCTAGGGGTGTATCAGAAGGGGTCCAATGCCCCCCTTGAAGTCTGTACCATTTTTTTTTTTATCAAAGTTAAATTACATGAAGTACACATATACAGGCATGATATGCAGCCGCATACCTTGCCTATTAACCCTTTGAGTACCAGATAGGCAATGCATTGCTACCTCTCTGGTACTCACAGGGTTAATTATGCAATACATTTACAACAAGGGCATGCCGAATAAAATTGGAGAATAACCAATGTTGAACAGGAGCAATATTAGTCAAATTTAAATGGAGAAAGGTTGGATAGGAGAACTATATGTCGAATTTCAAAAGGGGGGATTAATATGTCAAAGGGGGGCACTGTATGTCAGATTTCTAGAATGTATACTGTATTCTGCGCTTTTTTTTGTATGAACAACGATGGTTTTGGAACCATTATTGTGGCTTATACTCCTCAACTATGAGGCGCAGGATTCCAACACCAATGTTTCAACGAAACACGAGGTAAAACTAAACTCATGATTTGAATCACTTGCCCGTTGTTTTTAGTTGATTCCATGGGTTTTTTTTGACTGAGGTGTGTAGAAATACCACCAGTTTTGTTTTAGCAACCTGAGAATTTCAATAAAAAAATCTGACTTAAAAAACTACGTCTGTTTTTTTTAACTCCAACATTTGCATTGAGGCCCAAGTTCTCGTGGCAGACATGATTCTTAGTTGCAAGGTTCCAGAACCCCAATCTCCTCCCACTGAAGTCTTCTTGAGAAGGAAGATGTCATTAGGAGGGGTTTAGGTGGGGTCTAGGTGGAGTCCTGTAGTCTAGTAACAAAGAATCTAGCCTACCTCAATGGATGTGATATCCAGTACTACTTAAAGGGATAGTAATACTTAAAATGTAAAACAATGTGTTGCAGGGCTTATCCTCCTGAGTAAAACAAAGGTACTCCCACTGCTGAAACGTGTTTTATTCAAATGTTACTACAGCTAAAATGTGATTAGGTGCAGTATCTCAGTGGCCTGAAATGCTACAGTGGCGCTGTTGCTATACCATCCTATGGAGATTTAAATCTATCCATAGGATGGTGTAGCAACAGGGCCACTGTACAATTTCAGGCCACTGTGAAACTGCACCTAAAAAAATCACTTTTGAGATGTAATAACATTTGAATAAAACACCTTTCAACAGTGGGAGCACACTTCTTTTACTCAGGGGGATAAACACTACAACATATCTTTATTACATTTTAAGTATTACTGTCTTTTTAAAGATTAATTATAAGGAAACAAACCATTTGATTCATATGGGTTTTCTGCCTCCTAGATAGAAAAAAAGGACTGTAAGTTTTTGATGTTTTCATTATTTGAATTTCTCTGGGGCCACCAAATTCAGCTGGTCTCCTCTTCATCGTGTCCTTTTTTCCTTTCACACTTGCCACTGATGATCATGACAAGTCACTGAAGCAGGGGAGGGCTGGCAACTTGTGGCCTGGGGGGAAAGTGCAATCAAGTGGCCCATATCTACCATCGTTCCAGCCAACAGTCTCAGCCTAAGTGTTACCAAGGAGCTTACAATTAAAGAGAACTTGCACTAATGATGCCACATAGTTTACAACTGAAATGGAGCTAAACTAGTGATACCACATAGATTACAATTAAAATGTGGCTACGTTAGTGATAC
Source organism: Rhinophrynus dorsalis (assembly GCA_037306005.1). Classification (NCBI taxonomy): domain Eukaryota; kingdom Metazoa; phylum Chordata; class Amphibia; order Anura; family Rhinophrynidae; genus Rhinophrynus; species Rhinophrynus dorsalis. The sequence continues at coordinate 129,645,721 of CM074727.1, read as the reverse complement.
TACAGAGCTTATAGTTGAAATAGAGCTGACTAGCGATACTGCAGACTTTACAGTTGTAATGGAGTTACATTAGTGATATCATAGAGCTTACAAAGGAAATGGGTTATGCTACTAGTGTAGCTCTATTTGGATTTCAGCTCTGTTATCTTTTGTGTAGCTCCATTTCAGTTCTAAACTCTGTGGTATCACTAGTGTAGCTCCGTTCATTGCATCAAGTGGGAGATTGAGCGAGGCAGTGGCCCACCAAACCAAATATATGACTGGCCCAGGGAGCAATTTCCCCCTTGCCCCCCAGGCTAGTCCTCCCCTGCACTGAAGGAAATGTGAAGGAGCAGCATGATCTGAGAGGGCTGTGTGATATTATGCAGCTGATATCTCCAGAGTAGAAGAAACTGAGAGCAAAGACTTTCTCAGTTGCCATAAGAACACAAGAAAATTGTTAACCCTTTGAGTGATGATGGGTTCACAATGCATTGATTTGCAATGTGTTGCATACCTCTCTGTCACTCAAAGGGTTAAAGTGATAATAATACCTTAAAATAATAATAAGGAATATTGTAGATAAAGCAAATCTTTATGGTTTGAGAGAGAGAACATTTTAAAGTTCTCCTCTCCATGCTGTCAGATGTAAAGATAACAGCAGGAGATTCGAGCCAGCTGACTTGAAGCGGCTCTTCAGCAGAGCCGTGATACCAGAATCTAAATAGAAATACTTCACTGGAACAGTCTACAACGTGTGCCTGGTTTTCAAACACACTTTATAGACTGTTCCGATGAAGTATTTCTTCTTAGATTTTGGTATCTCGTTGAAGAGCCGCAGGATGGTCCCCAGACCAGGATCCCGGGCTGTCAGCTAGACACTGACATCAGGGATAGGGGAGGGAGAGGAGAACTTTAAAATGTTCTATCTCTCAAACATAAAGGTTTGAGAGATAGGACTCGTACTGATCTCTTTCTTTTTGCTTTACTTTACCTACATAATTACTTATTATTATTTTAAGCAATTAATAACCCTTTAAACAGTTTTTTAATATTTATATTTAAATTAGGGATGTGAGGGCAAGAATAAAGCAAAAATCTGATTTGTTTTCTCTCCATAAAGGGCAATTATCATACCTGGGAACTCTGCGGATCTCCAGGATTTAGAGCTAATTACCAGGTCTCTGGGGCAGAGCCGATTCTCCAGCTTGGATGACTTCCAGTGTAACTCCTCCCACTTCTCTTCATTCTACCCTGTTCCACTCACTTCCCACCCATTCTAGAGTCAAATCCTACCCTTTCTTCTCTCAGTCCCACCTACCCAATTAAGTCCCACCCACTTTCTGCATTGATTCACACCATTTAGACACTCCAATTCCCAGTCCATGAGCCTTCTCCAGGGGTTTCAAAGAAGAACGTTCCCTGGGGTGGCAATTATCATGTTTATCTAAGTTTGCTCCTATGGTAGCAGACTTAGTAAAAAAGCCAAGGGCTACATCGTGCACACCCCGAAATGGCTGCTATCAGCTGTTTCGTGTGGATAGGGGTTGGGAAACTGATCCCCTCATCTGAAACACTCCTGGGTTTTGTGTACAGTCTCCACAGACCAGTATTTCTCAGTGTTAGTCCTTGGATCAAACCAGCAGGTTAGATAAGGACCATACTCGCCAATCCCCCCTTTTTCCCTCAGCCACCACACAAACCCCAACTCCCCAACCTCCCCCCCAAACCCCCATTGTTTACCCCAAATAAACACACTGACAACAATATAAGGTGGCAAATTGTGAGGTCACAGCTTTATTAATTTGGGATATTGACCTATTTATAGGACCCCAGGAGTACCCTCCTACGTGGTGCCTCCAGGGCCCCTAATAGCTTGGGTCACGCCTGCACCCAGCCCCCGGCCATGGGAGGTAAAGGGCGAGACCTTTCAGGCAAACCACTGCCTCCCCACCTCTGGTCCCTCTCCATGGCCGCCTCTCCAATGTACCAGGGGAGGCAAACAAGGCCCAAATGTCAATCCACCATGACAATACCTACATGCCTCCCCTCCTCCACAGTGCTTGATGGCAATCGCCTGCCCTTCCTGCAGGTTGACCTGGCCGCACAGCACAAGTCTGCCCGCCCACCGTTACCGATTTGCTATGCCGCACTGCCAGGGCCCTGTAAGCGCCACACCCGCCATGGGCCTAAATGGATTGCTACTGCTGACTTCCACCATCCTCTGCCTGGCCTAAGCCGGACCTCTTGCAGGGCGCATTCAACAGCACCTCGATGACCCTAAAAACAAAACAGAAACAAACAGGGAGGGAGGGTGGGAAAAGCAATAAAGGTTATAAGCTTACCTCTGCAGGTAAGCTGCTTTTAAAGTATAAGCCTCGCCCCCTTTGTTTCCCGCCTCCCCCTGCTACGTGACCCCAGCAAGGAAAGGTGAGAGAGCCCAGGCCTTTGTCCCAGGCTCCCCCACCCTCCCCCACCGAAACCACGCAACACAGAGAGGGGGAAGGGGTTTCGGCTCCCTGGCCCTTATCCGGCTTCAGGCACCATAACAGCGCCCTCCACCTTTTGTAAGGACCATACTCGCCAATCCCCCCTTTTTCCCTCAGCTACCACACAAACCCCAACTCCCCAACTTCCCCCTCCCCCCCAAACCCCCATTGTTTACCCCAAATAAACACATTGACAACAATATAAGGTGGCAAATTGTGAGGTCACAGCTTTATTAATTTGGGATATTGACCTATTTATAGGACCCCAGGAGTACCCTCCCCCCTCCTACGTGGCGCCTCCAGGGCCCCTAATAGCTTGAGTCACGCCTGCACCCAGCCCGCGGCCATGGGAGGTAAAGGGCGAGACCTTTCAGGCAAACCACTGCCTCCCCACCTCTGGTCCCTCTCCATGGCCGCCTCTCCAATGTACCAGGGGAGGCAAACAAGGCCCAAATGTCAATCCGCCATGACAATACCTACATGCCTCCCCTCCTCCACAGTGCTTGATGGCAATTGCCTGCCCTTCCTGCAGGCTGACCTGGCCGCACAGCACAAGTCTGCCTGCCCACCGTTACCGATTGGCTATGCCGCACTGCTGGGGCCCTGTAAGTGCCACACCTGCCACCCATAGAGGGGACTCCTAACCCTTGACCCTCTATGCCCCCCCCTTTCGCTGTGACCCCATACAAACCCCTAGGGCCTCCCTAACTGCCTCTGTAAAGACCTGCAACCCCCTGTCCCCTAGGTGCACACCATCTCCCCTGTACCAGCCCTCTTCCTCCATTTTTATCTTATTATGCGTAATGGTAGCACCCCCACAAGAGACCATGAACCTGGCTATGGCGTGATTCACCTTACGCCTGGACCGCTCAATGGCTCGGGGTGATACCGCCCCTTTTCATGAACGGCGTGGCATAATCTGTGACCAGATGATCTTCATCTCAGGGCAGATGGAGCTCCATACCCTGCATGTGGCTTTAATGCGTTCAATTAATTCTAATGATACTGTGGAAGTGAGATCGTTACCGCCAGCATGCACTACCAAAATATCAGGACTCCCCCACTTTCAACAGGTGTCCTGAAATACTGCTTCCATCTGCCCCCAGACCAAGCCCGTCTTACCACACCATATGATTTTCATGCTCTCCTGTGGCATTCCTAAATTCTCCCTCTGCCGCTGTGCGAGGTATTGGTGAGCCCAACAGACGAACGAATGGCCTATGACATACACTCTGATCTGCCTCTTCCTTCCCCCTTCTGCAAGCAAAACACAAGTTAGATCATTTCCATTCGAATGTAAGTTTTAAACGCATTAGATCGCCAGCGCCCTAACCTTTTACTGTCACCCTCACTGTCCCCCTTCTGTGCCGCAGCCGTCGCTGCCCCTATTCTGAAGGAATGTGTTCCATACCCGCTTGGGTCTGACCCCATTCTGTACAAAACCCTATCCATCACCTTCCTGAATTGGTATTTTGATAGTGCGCTGCCATCCTGGCGTATCAACAAACAACCTTTTGTGGGGGCCTAATCCTCAAAAATTATTTTACTGCCCTTACCGGGCACACCTCTTCACCGCTCCTGTTGAGCACTACCCACTGGCCCCCACCTTCTTGACTGTTTTTGCCTTAGCCAGCCAACAGCGCACCACCTGACGTGACCATTCCACTCCCTCCCATTGTAATCCTGTATCCTGCCTACCCTTTGCAACTGCTACCAATTCACTAACACTGAATGCACCAAAAAACGCCATCACAAATGCTGCCTTAAACAATACCTTCTCATACCTGTCCTTACACACCTCCTTCAACTTCCTACACATTTGACTCAACTTTATCTGGTTTATGGGTCTTCTTGTATCCGGCAATTTTTGCTGCTTCCTCCCCCAGCCTTTCATAACCCTCCTTACAGCAAAATTATCAGTCAATGACTCCCCCCCCCGACTTTTGTGAAAAACACAATTGCTGCCAACGTTGTTACTGCCTTCACTCTGGCTGCCCCCGGTTTCCACAGCCGTTTTAAATATTCCAATAATACCCTCACATTAACTACCCCATTTCTCCCCACCTGTGCTGCCGTAAACTCACCCCAATCCTGGAAAGCCTTCTTGTACGCCCTCCAAGTGCTTGGTGTTAAGGGTGCTGTTATCAGATCGTCTATATCTTCATCCCCAACTGCCAAACATATTTGGGACATAAACAACCATGTTTGTTAGCTCCTGGTGCTAATGCAAAGAAGACATCCCACTTCTCCCTGGACAAGGCATCCGCCAGCCTGTTATCCACCCCAGGTACATGACGCGCTGTGAACCTAATATTATGCCTCATGCACCTCCACACCAATCTTCTTAGCAGCGCCAACACACACTGGCATCCGGATGACAATTGATTGATGGCATAAACTACACTCATGTTATCAGTCCAGAATACAACCTCCTTATTAGCTAGCCTGTCATACCACAACTCCAAAGCTACCACAATAGGAAATAGCTCCAACAGCGCCAAATTCCTTGTCAACCCCTGCGAGTGCCATGCCTCTGGCCATCTTTCAGCGCACCATTGGCCTTGGAAAAAAGCACCAAAGCCAACCGCCCTGCTGCATCTGTATATAATTGTAGCTGCATATTTGGCCTTGGTGGCCCCCTCCACAACCTAACGCCATTAAAATTTATGAGAAATGCCTCCCACACTTTTAAATCCTCCCTGAGCTGCCTAGTAATCCTTATCTTATGCAAAGGGCGCCTAACTCCCACCGTAGCTCTTTTCAGCCTTCTGCTGAAAATCCTACCCATAGGTATGACCCTTGAAGCAAAATTCAACAAACCCAACAGTCCTTGCATTTCTCTTAACGTGACCTTTTCCCTGGCAACCATTCCTACCACTGCCGCCCTGGCTTTCAACACCTTTTCCATGGGCAGGCGTACCTGCCCTTCCTCTGAGTCAATTTCAATCCCCAGATAGGATAATTTGGTGGTTGGCAGCACTGTTTTGTCATGCGCCACAGGCACCCCAACTTCCTCAAATAATTGTTCTGCACACTTAACAGATTCCCAGCCTGCTCACTCCCTTTGTCCCCCACAAACAAAAAGTCATCCAAATAGTGAGCCACCCCTGCAACCCCCGCCCTCTGCTCTACTGCCCAATGCAATGCTGAACTAAACTTTAGACATGTGCGAATTCATTCGGAGACATTCGGATTTCATCAAAAATGGGGTCATTCGGAGACATTCGGCCAATCCGAAACTCAAGGGTCATTCGGAAAAAATGATCTGACTCCGAACAGCCCAGGTCCGAAATTCGTAGAAACATTCGGAAGTTTCGGCAATCTACACATTTCCAAAAGTTTTGACTACTTTTGACCAGGACTTTTTTGTACTTGTGCGCGCTCAATTACTTTCCCTCCATAATTTTCCCTCCATGTCTCTAGTCCTATTCCATTCTCCGTTTCATGCACTACTTCCCTCTTTTGTCTGTATTCGAATAGCCTTCTTCGTTTCATGATGGGGGTTGGACTAATGACACAGTCACACAGACAGACAGCCTGCATTTCCTCATTGGGTTTTTGGAGCTCAGAGAGAGAAGAGATTAGAGAGTGTACAGTTGTTGTGTAGGCAGGCAGGTAGCATTAGGCTAGGCATAGGTAGGCAGCCAGCATTAGTTCCAGTTATTGCCACTGCAAGTAATATTTGTTCCTGTGCAAAATATAAAAAAATATTAGGTATTTGTTCGAATACAGGGCCGGCCCTTACATGGGTCCCAGTGGGTCCATGGACCCAGGCGGCACTTTGACAGGGGCGGCAATTTGCCATCCCATAGCATGTTTATTTTGTGCTCTTCCGCCATTTCTGTGTTGCAGGGTGTCCCATCAGTGTGACTGTCAGCAGCCGGGCAGCTCTATGCTCACTCAGTGGCGATGCCTGCTGGCTGCTTCAGTGATGTGAATTATGTGATAGTGAAACATTATGCCTATTTTGTATTGTTTATCGCCCACCTAAAGTCAAGACTTGAGTAAATAGGTCTACCATCCCAGATTTGCTAGAGAGGTTTTACAAATACAGGAGGGTGCCCCCTGTACGAAATGAGTCTAAACATTTGGGATCCCTAGTATGAGTGCACAACAGTGCATGATGTGTCCTGAACAGGATTGCTGTGAGGTGTCTCCACCCAGAAGGTGCTGGCCGGGCTGAGCTTCAACATTGCGACAAGTGACCAACTAAGAGCACCGTGCCGTGCAGCCATAGCATCACCCCCTCCTACTCTCCGGGTCCCGCTGACTGGCAATAACAGGTGAGTCACTAAGAGATCTGAAGCCTTTCTGGAAGTCCTTTCACTTGGAAAGGGGCTAGGTATTACTTGGGGGAGTTGCCTCGTGTGTAAATAATTTCTAGGTGGGAGATGAATGTGCATCACTTATGTGTTTCCTAACAGTAGTTAGAATACAACTCCCATCATCCCCTGATTATGACATTGGGAAATGCCCAGCAATTACCCTAGAGCCCTGTATTGCACACTCACGGAAAACGGTGATATTGCTATACTAAGACAATGCTGTGGATCCCTCTTCAGTATAGATGTCAAGCATTTTTTTTTATTTCTCTCCTGTGTTGCAGTTTGTTCACAACAGAATGTCTCAATTTTTCTTTTTAACACATTACATCTATCACATTACAATCATTGATGTTTATTCTTGATGTAGTATGAAACTCTACAATGTATATACACATAGAGTTATCTGATATGAGGGGAAATCAGGATAGGAAAACGAGAGAGAGGAACTTGGGTACTAAAGAGGGACAGTAGGGTAGGAGGCTGGTACCAGAAAATGAAACCTTAATCTTTACCCATGTACTAACATAGAATGTGACATGTAGTTTGTCCATGTTCGAGTCAACCACTTATGTTGAGTAGGATGTGACAGGCATGGGCTTTCGATGTCGAGCATATGCTAAATTGAATGACAGGCATGAGGTTTCGATGTTCGAACATATGCTAGATTGAAGGACAGGCATGGGGTTTCGATGTTCGAACATGCTAAATTGAATGACAGGCATGGGTTTTCGATGTTCGACGTTTGCATTGTGACTGGCATCCCATGCTAGAGTAGAGGTGACATGCACAGACTTTCAATGTACGACAATGTCCGTTTTTGGGATGGATCTTTTTCTAAATGCACACCCTGTCTGCAAATAATGATAGCAGCGTGCACGGAGGCGCACTGCTGTAATTTAACCCATGTTAAATTCAGCCGAATAATTCGAAATGGATCAGAATTTCGTCCGAATCGAATAGGCCCGGTCCGAAATTAGGATCATCCGAATTAGAAAAAAAAAATTTGTCCGAATTTGAATTTTACCAAAAATTTTGCCCGTGCACAAGTCTACTAAACTTCTCAAAAAATGCACACGAAACTGAACAGCCCATTGGTAAACATTTGTCTACATAAAAACCCCCTTGAAAGTAACTCCCCGTAAATTGAAAACTGTGAGGATACAGCGGCAGCAACCTAAATGCTGCTTCAATATCTAATTTGGCCATCAATGCCCCCTGTCCTTTTTCCTGTACCAAGTGCAATGCATCATCAAATGACTGATATGCCACACTACAATCTTCCTGGGGAATAGCATCATTCACTGACCCCCCCGCTGGGAAGGACAAGTGATGAATCAACCTACATTTCCCCACCTCTTTTTTGGGGACCACTCCCAGCGGTGACACAATGAGTCCCTCCACTGGAGGTTTCCTAAAAGGCCCTGCTATTCTGCCCAATGAGACTTCCTTGTCTAGCTTCTCCCTAATGACCTCTGGCAAAAGTGTGGGTGATTTTAAATTCCTCAGCTGCTTCCTCTGTTTCACCAATCCCTGCACCGGAATCACAAAACCCTCCTCAAAACCTTTCAACAAAAAACTCACCGCCCCCCTATCAGGGTGATCCACCAACACTCTATTTAACTGGTCTACCCTCACTGGCGTTACCGCTTTTCCCAGGGACGTTGCGAAAATCACTCCACCCCTCGCTGTCTCCCTTTTTAAAACAGGCTTTTGCTGCATGGTTCCCCCCACAGTTTGTGCATGCATGGCGAAATCTGCAAGCCGCCCCCCTTGCACAACCACGGTCATTGAATGCATAACACACATCCTTTGTCTTAAAGCCTAGCAATCCTGGCTTCCCTTATGGCCTACCTATGCAATGTCTTCCATCATGTGTGACCAATCTAGACCATGTATCCATGGCCCTAGTCCCAAACGACAACACCTTGCTATCTGCCATCCTGCGCCTGAATGATTTATCATAATTAAACCATGCCTGTCCCACAAATGCACTATGTATATCCACAATGACATCAATATATTTCATCACAAGCAATAGCATCTCTCGTAACCTTTTTCTTAACCTCTTTCTTCCTACCCTGTATGTGCGTACCCTCAGCCTGCTTCCCCTTAATAGCCTTAAAACATTTCTTCATATGAAAAGTCCTATTACTATCATTGCTATCGTCCGAATCATCTGAGTCAGCAACCTCCTCATCCTCTATTACAATATCAGAAACAGTATCATCACTTTCACAAGACTCACCCAACTCCATGTTGATCTCCTCTGCTGTAGCCTGTCCCTCCTTCCGCGTTCTCTTACCGCTGACTTGTGTTTGCTTCTTTCCATCCAGGGTCTGTCGCTGCAACACCTTCTCCTGTACCCTCCTCCGCTTACTTGCTGCTGCTGGAGAAAATAAAGGGTAAGTCCTTTTCCACCACTCATGAGAGCCAATGCCACAATCATCCAAACCCCACTGGCTTCCCCCCTACCCCCCTAGGTCCCAGCTCTCCTCACCCCACTGTCTACCCCTTTGTCTCCCTATGTTCCCACCCAGCCCTGCTACCCTCTTCACACCCCCTCCTTTTGTGTAAACTCTCCAGTTCCCCCCACTCCTCCTCCCCTTCCTGCCAAAACCCCTTCTGACCCCCTGTTCCCTTAGACATTCTCACCCTGCTGCTGCCTTCCCCACCTGCTAAGCCCTTGAGCCTACACCTACTTGCCCCACCACCCACCAGTCCCCTACCTCTCCCCCCTCTTTTCCCCACCCCAACTGGTTGCCTAACCTTATGCACATCCCTTACCTTATCTCTCCTCGCCTCCTCCTTCCCCCTTCCACCAGCCGCCCGGCATTTCTTCCCCACCGCTCCCCCTTGGGCACCATGCTGCACCGGCGCCCAAGACAGCCCCACGCCTAGGTCCTCATTAGGACCCGATGCAGGCCAAATCTCGCGGGTGTCCGAAATCCCGCAAGACTTGGCCTGGCCATAACCGGAAGCGGCGGCCGGAGCAAGCAGGCTTCCAGCCTGCCGCCACTTCCCACCCCGCATCCCCCGCCCCGCACCACCATGGGACAAAGAGGTACTTATCTTCGTGGCAGCTCCAGGCGAGTCCAAAAAACTTGTGGGGCGCCGTCTTCTCCTCTCCGGTCGGCTGGATCCAAGCATCATCACTGTGTCTTCGGCTTCTTCCACAGCCCAGCACCTGCAACAACAAAAGCAATAAAGTTTATAAGCTTACCTCTGCAGGTAAGCTGCTTTTAAAGTATAAGCCTCGCCCCCTTTGTTTCCCGCCTCCCCCTGCTATGTGACCCCAGCATTGGAAGGCGAGAGAGCCCAGGCCTTTGTCCCAGGCTCCCCCACCCTCCCCCACCGAAACCACGCAACACAGAGGGGGGAAGGGGTTTCGGCTCCCTGGCCCTTATCTGGCTTCAGGCGCCATAATGGCGCCCTCCACCTTTTGTTGTCATTATATTTCTGCTTAAAGGGATAGTAATGTCTATATGAAAGTGCAGCAGAGTATTCTGTATGTTTTTAGAGCTATGTTTAATTACTTAAAGTTCTGCAGTTCAAAAGATGTTGAAGCTGAAAAGATCCCTCCCCCGCCCCTTCTGGCTGCTTCCCCTTAGATCTGAAATCCAGTCGTGGGACCAGACGGATGCAGTGAGGGACAATCTTCACACAGTAAGTATAAAGAAAACCCTTACCCCCCCTTGATGAAGAAGGACAGTATTTTCCTTTTGCTTACTGAAGATTGTCCCTCACTGCACTCCATCCGGACCAGACTGGGAGGATGAGTGACACAGGAAAAGGGGCAGAAGAGGAATTCTTTCAGCTTGAATATCTTTTGAACTACAGAACTGTAAGCAATTAAACATAGTCCTACATGTTATAAAAACATATAGAAGAGACAGAGCTGCACTTTAATATGGACATTACGACCCCTTTAATCAGTGGCTTGGTTTCTGTGATTTAGTTGCCTGTGCTCATTTAGAAATATCTGAATTGTTGGTGTTCCCTCAAGGATTGGAGCTGAGAAACACTACCATAGACCATCTGTGTTTTGCTTTCAGGCCCAATGCAGCGTGTCTATGAGGACCTGGAATTTGCAGGACAAGAAACTGTCTAAGTAATGCATTACAGTACAGTGTATTCATGGGAAGGGGCGGGGCTTCGGGGGATCTCTTTTCAGAGCCCTTTTCTGCTCTGCTGGGGCTCACAGTGCAGTTCTGGCTTCATCAACAGCTCCTCCTCCGGAGGAGAACTGCCAATAAGCAGGAGAGAGCTGGCCTAGGGGGCAAGAGGGATATTGTCCCCTGGGCCAGTCATATATCTGGGCTGGTGGGCCACTGCCTCACTCAATCTCCCACTTGATACTATAAACAGAGCTAAACTAGGGATACCACAGAGCTTAGAATTGAAACAGAGCTACATAAATGAAACCACAGAGCTACAATCCAAATGGAGCTACACTGGTAGCCTAACCCATTTCCTTTGTAAGCTCTATGATATAACAAATGTAACTCCATTACAGCTGTAAAGTCTGCTGTATCGCTAGTCAGGTCCATCTCAACTATAAGCTCTGTAGTATCACTAATGCAGCCCCATTTTAATTGTAATCTATGTGGTATCATTAGTTTAGCTCCATTTCTGTTGTAAGCTATGTGGCATCACTAGCATAGATTCTTTTTAACTGTAAGCTCCTTGGTAACTCTTATGCTAAGACTGTGGGCTGGAACGATAGTTGAAATGAACCACTTGATTGCACTCCCCCCCCCCCCCAGGTCACAAGTTGCCAGCCCTACCCTGCCGATTGGGCACTATCCAAGTGATAACTGCCCTTTAAATGCTGCTGTACTTATCTCCATTTTTAACCAGTACGCACTGCCTCTTTAACCCATTAAGGACTACAGCATATGCAACGTATTGCAAAGCAATCTGTTGCACACACCCTCGGCTCTTTAACCGGTTAACATACGAGCGGGTTTATTATTAAGATGTTATTCCTTTAGACTGAGTACAAAAAGAATTAAACCCTTTAGCTATCAAACAGCAACATTCTTAGCTGATCCAATTAATAGAAATATGTCTCCACAACCTTAAGAAAAAAAAGAGTAAAACATTTGACAGAAATATAATAGGAATGGAAGATTTTTTTTATGCTGCCGCGCACAAAGATTATGCTGAGAAAGCGTTCCGAGCATTGCTAGTTGGATTGGAAATAGGGAAAATGACAAGATGATTCATACTTAACTCACTGGCAACACTCCACACACTGGCTTACAGTTAAAAGGGGTTTCTTCTAATGCCCTTTGTGCTAGAATGAATAGGGGCGAGAGGCAGAGAAGTCATGACAATGAGCTGTATCCACTTAGGCAAGCTGGCACGTGATATAATTAAATAGCATAATTCTCCTTTCTCTCTATATATCATTCCATGAATTGGGGGGTGAAGTCATTGGACTTGTATAGGAATTTATATCATTAAATGGAAGGAGCTAATTTATAGGAATAACAGGAAAATATAGTAATCACATACTTTATATAGGAATAATTGGCTCTTAAAGGGATAGTAATTTACCAATATAATGCCATATTCGATTATTCATTATACCTTTTTATAATGCTCCGTAGCTTTCTAAATGTCCACATCGGTGTAGTGTGATTGTAATTTTATTTTAAAGTTCCCCTTACTTACCCTTTTCCTTAGGTCACTCTTCTTCCCTTTATATCTGAAAGCCAGTCGATTGACCAGACAGATCACAATGAGGGACAATCTTGTCTCTGTCTGTATAAGGAAAACGCTAGCCCTTTTAATGAAAGGGAGCAGGGTTTTCCTTTTGCTCACACAATATTGTCCCTCGTTGAGATCCGTCCAGACCGGCTTTTAGATCTGAAGGGAAGAAGAGTGATGTAGGGTATTAACTGTATTAACTGTGAATTCTGTGTCCTTGTGCTCAGAAATGCTTTAGACTTGAGAAAGGGAGTTTATCCCAAAAGCTTGTCGATCCATAATTCTGTTAGTCCAATAAAAAAAGGTATTACATGATTTTAATTTTGTTTGTTATTTTACATTTACACCACTGGACTAATACGACTACAATCTTAACTATATATATATATATATATATATATATATATATATATATATATATATATATATTCTGCCCATCTTTGGCCACCTGAAATATTGGGAAATTTGCCCTTACAGAGACATTTGAGTGCCAGACGGGTATGCATTGGCTTCACCTCTGGCACTCACTGGGTTAATCCACACCTCCTCCCAGCAAGTTAAGAACACATTTATTCCTATAGAGGTTAGTCCCTTTTTAACTGTTTGAGTGCTAGACACCCAACCATCTGGCATTCAGAGTGCTAAAGAGTGAGTGAGTCACACAGCATCCTAGAACTAACAGGAAGCTATTTCGACAGATGTGATTAGAAATCAGTGAGAGCCGCCATCTTTAATATCTTTGCTCTCAAGGAAATTATTATGGAGTGCTGAGAGATCCAAATTATGAAGCAAAGGAGAGCAAAGGGGAACAAAAATAACTTAATGACTTTGATGTGATTAACTCTTCACATGCTCACTTCCTCTGAGAGTAAAGTAACCCACTGATAGTGACCTTTTGAATAGTTCAAAATGTCAGTCAAATGGTTCTAATGACAGTAATTTGTCTGATGGGTTAATAACATTTTTTCCTCACACTAAAAGGTTTTTGATTTAACATGCAAAATTGTTATAGCGCTGCTGAGAACTGGATGAATTCAGGGGCAAACCAACTGCATTGTGGGGAACATAGAATAAGTCTAACTGATTTAACAAATGGTTTAACCCCTTGAATCCTATAGAGATCTTCAGTTTATTGTTATCCAATGTGTTGATGACCTCTTCAGCATTCATAGGTTAAACCTTTGAGTGCCAGAGGTACATAATATGTTGCTCTGCAATGTGTTGACGCACCCCTCTGGCACTCATATGGTTAACTCTTTGCATGCCAGAAGGGCCCATAACACATTGCAAGCAATACACTGTGAACCCATCTGGTACTCAAAGGGTTAAAAGACACACTTAAATCAATGTGAATTTTGAGAATTTTAATTTGTCCCCTATGTGGCAGTTGGTTTGCTCCAGAATTGCCACATATCAGTTTAGTAAATCCTCCTTAGTACATACCTCCCAACATTTCAAATTGCCAAAGAAGGACACTTGTGTTTTAGGGGGTGTGGCTGGTGGGCATGGCTGGTGGGCGGGGCATTATCGAGAATTTTGGGGCTATTTCATGACCTATTGACACCTCCTTGTGTAACCTAATAAATGACTTATAACAAGGCTAACATATTTTATTTGCACAGACTACCTTATATACACATACACTGACATTACACAAACAATAATGTGAGTTTTAGCTCTCTAGATAAGTATATACACACCACACAATCTGATTTCCTAAAAATAGGGACATAAGGGAGGGAAAGAGGGACAGAGGGATTTGGGCCTAAAAGAGGGACTGTCCCTTCTAAAGAGGGACACTTGGGAGGTATGTTAGTATTTATTTTAGGCCTCATTCACACTGGCAATTCAGATGCTTTGCAGTACAGAGTACATAGCTTAGTACATAGGTGTTAGGCAAGTGCAGTGCACATCTATCATTTTTTGATTGTCTCTGTGCTGCTGTCCTCCTCATAAGCAATAATATATCTGCTAATATGGGGACCTCTCACCCTCCTCCCTTGGTCTGTGCAACATTCAGACATTGCATTGATTTTCACAATTAACCTCAGAGCTCAATTATTGCTATAAAAAGTCCCTGTCCTCCCTTTTCATCCTGGGGGAGGGACACAAGGAACAGAAAGCAAGTTACTGAAAGCCTCACTGTACAATTCCTTCTATCATTCAATTCCCTTGCTGCTTGTGACTCTCACTAGTATTCTATATAAACTCTCAATATATCTCATCTGTTGCTTTATATCTGTACCCCTGTTGCTCCCTTCCTATATCTCCCCCTATTGCTCCATATACCCTTCCCTATAACTTCTCATATTGTTCCATATAACCCCTCCATATAACTCCTTCTATTGCAGTAGAAGAAGTCCGAGATGCTCAACTAGGCTCATGAACTTGCAAGGGTATGCAAAAGCTCACTGAGGCTATGTCCTTGTGCCCAGGGTGCACTCTCTTTTAGCTCACAAATACACATACACAGAGAAAAAATATTCTGAAGCATATCATATAGGTCCTGCCAAAATGATAGTCCAGTCACGAAATGCCAGACAATTCTTCTCTGAATAAGGAAAGCAGCTAACGCCAGATGTATGTTTCGGCCTTGTCGGTGAGGTGCAGCTGATGCCTCTAGGCACTTGTGAGCAAGGGGTCCATGTCTGGATTCCCCCATTATCCTTAGGGTGACTAACCCTAAGAGCAATTTGCATAGAAATAGAAAAAGTCAGAGATGCTCCACTAGGCTCATGAGCTTGCAAGGGTATGCAACAGCTCACTGGGAGTATGTCCTCGCACCCAGGGTGAAATCTCTTTTAGCTCACAAATACACATACACAGAGGAAAAATATTCTGAAGCACATCATGCAGGTCCTGCCAAAATGACAGTCCAGACACGAAATGCCAGACAATTCCTCTCTGAACAAGACAAGCAACTAACCCCCAGACATATGTTTCGGCCTTGTTGGGTCTCGTCGGTGAGATGCAGCTGATGCCTCTAGGCACTTGTGAGCCAGGGGTCTACGTCTGGATTCCTCCATTACCCTTCGGGTGACTAACCCTAAGAGCAATTTGCATAGAAGTAGAAGAAGTAAGAGATGCTCAACTAGGCTCATGAGCATAGAGGGATCAGCTGCACCTCACCAACGAGGCCCAACAAGGCAGGAACGTACATCTGGGGTTAGCTGCTTCCCTTGTTCAGAGAGGAATTGTCTGGCATTTCGTGGCTGGACTGTCATTTAGGCAGGACCTGTATGATATGCTTCAGAATAGTTTTTCTCTGTGTACGGCATTTGTGAGCTAAAAGAGATTGCACTCTGGGTGTGAGGACACAGCCCCCATGAGCTTTTGAATACCCTTGCAAGTTCATGAGCCTAGTTGAGCATCTCTGACTTCTTCTATATAGAAACAAACAACAAGGAGAGCAATCCTGTCTCTTTAAAACAGTATATCGATCAAATGTAAGTGAGAATCAATACTCACAGATAATGTTTGACCGACTGCAGTACCACACAACCGGTTAAAGGCCAGCAGGGATTTAGGATGCTAGTTCTCCCTGCAACAGAACTGTGCAAGCTCGCATCAATATATCCAGATCGATCATTATATATTGTCTCAGCTTGTGAATCTCTAAAGGAACAGCAGACCAGATGAATAAAGTATAATATTTATTTAAAAGATACTAAAAATCCTCAACATGTTTCGTGGCAAACCTGCCTCTTCTTCAGGAAAATATGCTATTATAAATGTCAAAATACATTTTGAGGGAAATATTTTTATTCAGCCACAAAAAAAAATGCAGTAATCCTCTGGTGCCTCTTCCTTTCTATAAAGGCTAACAAAACAGTGAATTTAGAGTTTCAAATGTATAGCTATGGGAATTGCAATGCAAATTATATTTGCTTTTCATATGCTGATTATGAGATCTAAACATAACAATATATGTATTTATAGCCATAATTTCTGCTTGCCAACTGACATAAAATGCCTGTTTCTCTAATAGATGCCAGTATCCAGTTAGTGTGTCTAATTCTTAGGCTTTTTAGTGAGCACTAATATTAATTAGCTACTGTATATGGGGCAAGCGTATCCTTTTTAAATGTTGCACGCAAAACAGAGTGCGACCATATTACACAGTTAACATGTCGCAGTGATCAAAAGGTCATCATGAGAATCTCGACCTGCAAGACAGAGTGAGATTTTCATGTCGCCACAATAAACGTCACATGACAGCCACTGGGTTACTCTTTCTTTCACCCTGACGTCACATGACAGCCTCTTCATTGGTGACTTTAAAGGGGAACTACCACCCCGCAATAATTTTACCTTAAATCAATCTTCATCTGGCGACTAGCTGCTTAGTAGCGCTAGTCGCCAGAAATATTACCCAGTTCAAAAGATTTTTGCCTTTTTCTGACGGTCACAGGAGCAGGAAGTACGGACATCTCATCACAGTGACGTCCGTGCGCCTGCGCTGTCAGTCCCTTTTGAGCCGGCCATCACTGTGACGAGATGTCCGTGCTTCCTGCTCCTGTGACCATCAGAAAAAGGCAAAAATCTTTTGTACAGGGTAATATTTCTGGCAACTAGCACTACTAAGCAGCTAGTCGCCAGATGAAGACTGATTTAAGGTAAAATTATTGCGGGGTGGTAGTTCCCCTTTAACTTAGTTGCTATTGTAGAGAAGGTAAAAAATTTCTAAGGGCTCCCATTTGACACCTACTCTTCCTCCATATACCCCCCATCACACTGACTGGACTGTAAGATTAACACAGCCATCCACACACTGACTGCTTTACCCTACCTACAAATTGGGTGGTAGCTGCAGATGAAAGGGACAGACGAGCAGCAGAGAAGCGCGTCTGTCATCAGAGTCTGGTAGCACAACCCTTATGCAGGAAGGGTGCCAGACCTCAGTCCAAGCAAGTATTCCCCCAAAGACAAATCCTATTCCTGTAGGGTAGGAAGAGGGGAACCCTCTCACAGGAGGGAGTAGCAGAAAGACTGAGCTGCCTAACAGCGGGACTAAACCGCAACTGGTGGGCAACAGGGAAGGAGCTTACACTTAACTCCAGTAGCAACTGACCTGGGGAGAATGAAATGGCCCAAGCCGCAATGGGAGGCCACTAAGGCCTTGCTTGAGCAGCACTGCAAGGCCGCCAGGAGGACTACTGGGCTGGGAGATGATAAACCAAATGACAACAAGTGGTGAAGCCACCAACAGTATCCAGTAAGCCACCAGACGAAATGCGGAAAGGGGTAAGACGGGGGAACTACTGAGCAGCAAGGCTGCCGGGACAACAGACAAAGAAATATTGACCAGAATGACCGTATTACAGCACAATTCCCACCATCCTTACCTTGCAGAGCGCAGCCCAGCTCTATCACAGCATGATTTTCATTCCACTTTTCCTTTATGATTTTAACCAGCACTTTATGATTTTTAACTGGGCAGAGCTGGGAGAGAGCCGTGCAGCTTCAGACGAAGAGGTCTTCTTTTCCGAAAGAGGCAAGGTAAGGATGCTGGGAGTTGCTGTGTTATACTCTCTGTGCAGACGAGACTGTGTACTATACAGGCAGCTCCTCAGCTTCTGAGTTCTGTCACTCACTGTCCTATCTGGCTGCGGCGCATAAGTGCAGCAGTAGGCAGCATGATGATGATATGTGTGCCCCCCCCCACACACACACACACACACACGCACTCCAGCAGCTTTGGTCCACTGTGGATGAGAGGTGCATCATAAGGCTTGCTAATTAAAGAAAAAAAAAATGATACCAATGACAGGTGCCTCTCTGTGGGGTGCACTTGTAGGCAGATGCCTACTCTGCCTTGTTAGAAATCTGGCCCTGGATTGCACATTTCTGTTGCAGGTAGAACTAGCATCCAAAATCCCTGCTGGACTTTAACCGGTTGCGTGGTACTGCAGACAGTCAGACATTATCTGTGAGTATTGATTCTCACTTACATTTACATATACTGTTTTAAAGAGACAGGATAGCTCTCCTTGTTGTTTGTTTCTGTGTTTTCCCCTTACGCCCCGCTGGGAAGTGGTGGTCTCAAAGAGGATTGAGCGTGAGGGATCTGGATATCTGTGTGGAGGCAGTTTAATATCCTCCACTGGCTATATCTGTCATTGTGATTTAAACATCCGTGACAAAATCTCCATGTGAGTATAATATTGTTTGTATTCCTATTCCAATTTTTAGAAGATTTCTTCACTATGAGACTCTCCCCTCTCTCTTTTGATTTTTTGCTTCTATATATAACTCCTTCTATAACTCCTCCTATTGCTCCATATAATCCCTCCCTATATCTCCTCCTATTGCTCCATATAACCCCTCCCTATAACTCCTTATATTGCTCCATATAACCCCTCCCTATAACTCCTCCTATTGCTCCATATAACCTCTCCCTATAACTTATCCTATTGCTCCATATAATCCCTCCCTATATCTCCTCCTATTGCTCCATATAACTCCTCCCTATAACTCCTTATACTGCTCCATATAACTCCTCACTATAACTCCTCCTATTACTCCATATAACCCCTCCCTATAACTCCTCCTATTGCTCTATCTAACCCCTCCCTATAACTCCTCCTATTGCTCCATATAGCTCTTCCTATAATTCATCCTAATGCTCCATATAAGCTCTCCATATAACTCCTCCTATTGCTCCATATAACACCTCCATATAACTCCTCCTATTGCTCCATACAACCTTCCCCTATAACTCCTCCTATTGCTCCATATAACCTCTCCCTATAACTCATCCTATTGCTCTATTTAACCCCTCCCTATAACTCCTCCTGTTGCTCCATATAACTCCTCCCTGTAACTCATCCTACTGGTCTATAAAACCCCTCTCCATACCTCCTCCTATTTTGCCATATAACCTCTCCCTATAACTCTTCCTATTGATCCATATAACCTCTCCCTAAAACCCCCTCTATTGCTCCAGGCTTTTGCTGCTTCAGTATCATTTCATGTTATCCATACAGATTTTAACTTGTTTGAAAAGTCTTTATGGGTCATATGATGCAAAATATTTCACTTGACTGAGTCTTTAAGTACAACCATTGATTAAGTCTTTATCTTCATATCAATCTTATCAGCACTAAATGTGTAGTAAAAGTAGATCTTTGTTTACAGTCTACAGTTTCATATAGGCCCTCAACTGGCTTATAGGCCAATAGTTCACAAAAGGTCTCAGTGTTTCATAATTATTTTTAAATTGAATCAAAGGACTTGGTATATGTTGAGACAAAGGGAATGCTGTCATCTGTAATTGTGTCTTCAACATATTGTGGATGTAATAAGTAAAATGGTAACATTTGTAATATTATGGGATTGTTTTTCATAAATAAATACAAATCTTCAAATACAAAAGAATAATTTTATTTTCAAAAAGGAGAATAACTATTACTGATGAGCAAAATGTCAGTTGAATTAACCCTTTGAGTGCCAGGGGGTACGGAAGGCATCACAAAGCAATGCGTTCCATACCCCTCTGGCACTCATAGGGTTAAAATACTTAGCATGTGTTGAGACAAAGAGAATGCTGCAATCTTTATATGTGTTACTGACACATGGTGAAGGTAACAAGTACAATTATATGTGTAACATTACATACTAAAATGTTTTTCACAAATAAAAATCTTCAAATACACAATAATAAGGTACTTTCCTGTTATCCGGAACCATTTTCAAAACTAATTCCTGATGTTGTTAGTTCCTGTCAGAATCTGTCCTGTTTTATAATTTTATATTATAATATATATATATATATATATATATATATATATATATATATATATAATATTAAAATAAAGATTTTGTTTAAACATTTTTGAAAAGTCCATTTTTATTTTTGTGGTAAAAAAATAATATTTTTTTCTTTTTTTTTGGTAAAATTCCTGCAGATAGTAAATCCATTAAAATGTCCTCCTTTTCTTTACCAGCAATGAAATTTCAGAGGGAACTTGCCAATTTTCTCTAATGCTTTCTATGGCAAGACTATTAGAACCTGGAAATTCCCGCCCTATTATTACGTCTGTCTGTGTAGTATTTGTCACCCGTAATCTCAGTTGTCTCAGCCTGGGCTGGATTTATGTATCAGGCCCCCCTAGGTAAAGAATTCTAGGTGCCCTTGGCCACACCCCCACTCCTCACATATCCAAACTCCATTCCCTTCCACTCTTTCCTGGCACAGAAAATACCGTTGGCCTATTACAAGCAAGAAACAAAAAAACGTTATCCCCTTGGTTGCTAAAGCAATCTCCAACGCTTTACTCTGCAGTGCATTGAAGATCTCTGTAACTTTCAAGGGGTTAAATAATAGCTTAAAAGGGATATAAAACTGGTACAGGGATATTGAGATTTTTCTGGCGACACCCACGGTTCAGAATATGGGTGTGGCCAGCACAACTGAGGCATCCCTCAAAATTTGGAGCTCTAGGCAGTGGCCTGCTCTGCCTACTGGGAAATTCGGCCCTGGTCTCAGGTCAAGTAGAATCACTTGCTTGAGTGACTATCACTGCTCAGTTATTTTCTTTGATTTTTTTATTTTTCCTCTCCTTTCTCCTTTAACAACCACCTTCCCTGCATCCTACTGGTCCATAGATCAAACTGGCTACCATTATTATGCCTTAAATTAAGCAAATCCAGCTCCCATTCTTTGTCTACATACACTAACTAGCAGCAGAACAACAGCAGCTCTCTATTTCTCTCTACCCAGCACCGACTGACAACATTGAATTGACACCTCCTTTTATAGTGTTGAGTTAGCACGGCAGGAATACATGATGGAAACTCTTCCTGACAGGGGAAATTACATTATTATCATTGATTTCAGCTGCACTTTCTCAGCACATGGGAAGTGCCGGTTCTCACAAGTTTCGCTTTTGTGGTGAAAATCTTTATCCATGCCCATAGGGTCCATCTTAGGAGAAAACGGATTCATACACCCATTAGGATATTTTAAAAGCTAATGTTTTTATTAGCAACAAATATAGGTTAGGACTCTCTCTAAATGGGGTCTGTTGGCGGGTTGAGTGAGCTGAAACATATTTTGGCCAAAACTATACAACTAAAACCCTCATTATTATTTTTTTTATTAGTAACATTGTCACATTGGTATGATATATGCTTTCCACAGGGTTCACATTGCTTTCATTCCAAGTTCTGCCTTACATAAACCTTGTGGATAAAAATATCTTCATATGACAAGACATTTTATAACAATTGTTTTAAATTTGATCACAATGCTTTGGAGACCTTCCCAGCATTAAAGGGGTGACTACTGTGTCAACTACCACATATCTCTTTAAATCAGGGATGTGTATAAAAAAAAATACACACTCCAGGGTTTGTACTGATTCCTGTGCAGTCTTTCATCATGACATCTTCAAACGTGCCCTGATTTAACCATTTGAGTGGCAGAGAGGTACACAACGCATTGCAAAGAAATGTGTTGTGTACCTTTCTGGAGCTCAAAGGGGTTAAAGGGATGTGTGGGCACTTTAGTTAAAAACCCACTACAAAGCAAATAGAATCTACTCAATTTTAATTTCACACCATGGAGCAGTTTAGAATTTAGGTGGTATTGCTGGGGGCGTGGCTGGTGGGCGGGGCATTACGAGAGGTTTTAGGTTATGTCATGGCTTACTGACATCGCTTTGTGCAACTTAAAGGGACAGTAGTACTTCTATTAAAGTGGATGACTGAGTCTTCTTTATTTTTTTCACATGTAGCGCTATATTTTATTACTTATAGTTTTGTAGTTCAAATGCTGCCTCTCAGTCTGGTCCGGATGGACCAATCTTTAGTAAACAACAGGAAAATCCTGCTCTCCTTCCTCAAGGGGTTTTCCTTATAGTTACTGAATGAAGATATTCCCTCACTGCATCCATCTAGTCCCACGACCAGATTCAGGATCTAATTGGAGGTGGCAAGTAGAAGTGGTAGGGGGATCCTTTCTGCTTGAATGGCGTTTGAGCTACAACACTGTAAGTAATTAAATACAGAGCTACATGTTAAAAAAATATAAAGAAGACTCGGAGCTAAACTTTAATAGAGATATTACTATCCCTTTAATAAATGATTTAGGACAAGACTAAAGTATTTTATTTACACAGACTAATTTATAACACAGATATTGAAGCTTAAACAAACATTAAAGGGATAGTAAACCCCAAGAAAAACTGTAAGCCAAATGATAGGAATAATAAACACATATTTAATGTCCCCAATCCCATCTCTCAAACCATTATGGTTTGAGAGATGTAAGAAAATAAAGACCTCCGCTCCCATCCCCTTCTCATGTGTCCGCTGTGTAGCGGACGTCATGAGATCCTGCTTCCGGGACCAGACGGCGACTCTTCAGGAGCGCTGTCATCGAGATATCTAACTATGATTACTTCATTGGAATGGTCTACAACGTGTGCTTGCAAGCCAGGCACACGTTGTAGACCATACTGATGAAGTAATTATAGTTAGATATCCCGATGTCAGCACTCCTGAAGAGCCGCCTAAAGTCGGTCGACTGGATTCTGCTTCTGACAGCTTTACAGCTTGTCAGGGAGAAAGGGGAGGGAGCGAAGGTCTTTATTTTCTTATCACTCAAACCATAATGGTTTGAGAGATGGGAATGAGGGTGTTAAGAATGTTTTTAATATTCCTATCATTTGGCTTACAGTTTTTTAGGGGGTTTACTATCCCTTTAATGAGTTTTATTGATGTGGAGCAATGTGATACACTTATGTGCACATCATACAGTCTGATCTCCTAAACACAGGGATTTGGGTCTCAAAGAGGGACTGTACCTCCTAAAATGGGACACTTGGGGTTATGGATATAGCCACTAGGACTCTGGGGCTCATATTTATAAAAGTAAATTGGAGTTATTCTGAGGTAAACCAACTGCACCAAAAGGGACAACTAAAAATTCCTGTTAAATTAAATTCTGCTTTTAACCCATTGAAAAGCAGTGTACTGGCGACCTACCTTTCATTCAAGTGGTTAAAGCTCTGTTCAAGTGCATGTTAATTTAGGAATATTTATTTGTGCCCTATGGTGCAGTTGGGCTATAGGGTCTTATCTTTAGAAGGTAACTGGAGTAATCTGAGGGTAAGCTGACTACACATTATTACCTGGGAACTTTCAAAATTAGGCCAACCGAAATATCTTGGACATATTAACCCTTGATGTTCTCCAGAATGTAGATTTCAGGTGATATGTACCTGCTTGCTCTAACCAGGAGGTGATCATATCAGTCCTCTTTCACTGCTTGAACATACAGAAGAGAAGAAGGACATCTCTCAGTGTCTTTCTGCTAGAAATGACAGCAATTTAGGAACTAATTGAACAGTTATTTGGGGCAGATGAGATAGTAATTAACACTGGGATCTCTCACCATGAGATTTGTGTCACAACCCTGAGTCTCAGGGTCAAAACCTGAGAGTTCCCAGGTATACAATTAAATATCGCTAAAGTTCCATTTGTTCAAATGGGCCTTTTAACCTCTTGCATGCTAGAGAGGCCTCAAAAGCATTGCTTTGCAATGAGTTGGAGACCTCTCTACCATCCAGTGGTTAAAGGGATAGTAATACTTAAATTTTACTATCCCCCAGCTTGTAGCCTTTAATTAACTGAATTAAATGAGCCCAGCAGCATCTCTCAAATCACATAATTTTTTATCCCGCAGTGGCACTACAGGAGTCCCCTCCAGAAACCCAAGAACACAGAGTTCCCAGGTATGGTAATAAAGTGTCTGTAAAACTGTCTCAAAGTCATATAAGGATATGCATAAACTTTTAGTGGCATTTTCATAGCTCCCAACATTTTTTATGGTCAAAGAGGGACACTTTTGTTTTAGGTGGTGTTGCTGGGGGTGTGGCTGGTGGGCAGGGCATTACCGATAATTTTTAGGTTATTTCCTGACCTATTGACACCTCTTTGTGTATCTGAATAAGTGATTTAGAGCAAGACCAAAGTATTTTATTTATACAGACTAATTTTTAAACACATATACTGATGTTACACAGACATTAATGTGACTATTAATGCTCTGGAGCAATGTGATTCACTTAAATACACACCACACAGTTTGATCTCCTAGAAAGAGGGACACCAGGGTGCTAAAGAGGGACAGGGGGATTTGGGTCTCAAAGAGGAACTGTCTCTACTAAAGAGGGACACTTGGGAGGTATGCATTTTCGCTAAGTGCTAACTTCAGTCAGTCAGCTTTCGATTAGGAAAGATCTTGTCCAAATAAGAATTTTGTTGCAGTGTATGTGTAAAGAAATTGGCTAATTGAGCCAAAAATAAAGGCAGTTTTAGTGATTACATTTTAACACCAGGTATAACCTGTTCTTAATGGAATTGTATAGTGATAGCTCTGCATGCGTAAAAAAGAAAAAAAAAACATTTTGGTGAATTTTCTGAAAATATTCTCAGGTAGACTAAACTTAACTTGACTTCTTTATAAATAGGAACCTTTGTGAATTTTAGTAACAATTCTTAACCATTTGAGCACCAGAGAGGTATTCAAGGCATTGCAAAGCAAAGGGTTAAACATACACAAAGGGCTGTACGTTCAAAACTGAAGTGGAGTTCTGGAGCAAACTCAGGTACTGAGCTGAGTGTGACTCATTAGCGTGCTGACTGTGTTGCAATGGTGAAAAAAAAAGTGTTCCACTTTGACAATTTCAATTGTTGGGAGGTATGGGCTGCACGCACAATAATAAAATAGAAATTCTAGTGCAAACCAGCTGGTCTATAGAGGGTAAATTAAAAAATGCTATTGAATTTCATTGCAAACTATTTCTCCAATTCATTGTGAAACACCGCAATAGGGAATGCTCTCGTATTCAAGGGGATAAAAGTACCATTTTAATTTCTCACCTATGGTTCTGTTGAGATGCCCCAGAGCCACTCCAGGGGGGAGATGCACTAAGGTGTGATAAAGGGGTGATACCTTCTCCAATTTATTACTTCTCCAGTTCCTTTGTTATTCTACAGAGCCAATGCACCAAGATCCGCTAAGTTGAAAAAATCTCACTGTATTGGATCCATAGAATAATATAGGAACTGGAGAAGTCATCTCCATGTTATCACCTCTTTATCACACCTAGGGTTGCCACCTTTTCTTCAGAAAAACACCGGCCATGGCATTCCCTCCTTTGACTTAACATTGGACAGAAGCCAATTTTTTACCGGCCTGCCAGTAAAATACCGTCTGGGTGGCAATCCTAATCACACCTTACTCAATAGCCCCCAATGAGATTTTGGTCTAACCCTAAGTCTCTAAGTCCAACCTGTAGTGTTCCCAGGCATGACCTCAATTTCCCTGAAAGCTTTCCATCTCCTTTATCTATGGAGGGTGCTGTCCTTTTTATGTCCATTTGACGTCCCCTGATATCTTTAGTGAATTCTTATCTAGTTCTGCTTATTTCCCCACCTCTGTATCTAGATATATATGGTCTGCATTTTACTTGTATACTACATTAAATCCTGATGAATAGTAGTCCTACCCTCTCACAGTAAGGTTCCTAACGACATGTGTGCTTCAATTGCATTAAAAAGATTAATTGAACTGAACACTGAACTGCAGTTTTCTATCCTGATTCCCATAAGGCTGTGAGGCTGATGTCTTAGGATGAATTGCAGCAGTTCTGGAGTAAGTAAACCACACCATAAAGGACAAATGAAAATACACTTTGGGTATTAGAGAGGTCTCCTATGCATTCATTTCCTAATATTCAAGGGTTTAAAAACCAATTTAAATCAATGAGCACTTTATTAATTGTTGTTTCTTCTATGGTGTAGTTAGGATGCCCTTAATACCCCTTAAACCCTTAACGACCAGCCGATCGGCACGGCGCAGTCAGTTAAGGACCACTGAGCATTATTTTTATTGCTCGTTCCGGACTCCCTGAACGACGTGCAGCCGCGGGGGGAGCCCGGAATTCCATGACGGTCATAGTACTTCATGGGTCGTTCAGTCAGATCGACCCTTGACGTACTATGACCGTCAAGGGTCGTTAAGGGGTTAAAGGAGCAGGAAGCTTTTTTTTTTATGAATATGTTAAAGAGCTTTTCATGATAAGTGAAACTGAGGTCTGTTTGTTTATTCAAATGTTATAACGGTTCAGATAATCAGGAAGTGAATTACAGGGTGTTTACTTCCTGGAAGTTCTAACTGACAGGAAGTGACTCAGCAGTTTCTATCTCATTCTATGGAGAACTGTTTGTCAGTGACTTTCCTCTCCATTAGAATGTAACAGAATACTTAATTGGAACTTGGCCACTAGAGCACTGATAAAAACAAAATAAAAAATGAGTTTAATAATAAATCTGGAAATACACATCTTTTAGCAGTGGGAGTACCCTTATTTTAATCAACAGGAAAAGCCTTACAATAGATATATCTTTTTATAACAAATGTTTACAGCTCCTTTAAATGCATGTATGAAAATTAAGACCTGATCTACTAAGAAGAATTAAAGTAATTCTGGTGAAAACCAACTGAACCATAATGGGCAAATTAATATTCATATTGAATTAAATGGAATTTTAAACCACTTGAATGCCAGTGAGGGACATGGGGATGGTACAGGGTATCTGTATGGTTCTGTGCCTCTGTGACTGTGAGTGGTTAGCATTGTTAATTCTTGGTACAGATCCTGCACTGTGCTATATATACATTAGTCTTTTCTTATGGTGTTATTAGAGGTATTGCCTCTATACATCATGTTAGGTATAATTTGTGTATCCCTGCTTCTCTCTTTTCATTATACTTTTATTGTTAACATTTATTGTTTGCTTTTTATGTTTTGTTGGAGTTCCTGATCATTTTTTTATTATATACTAGTTGAAGAGTCTGTGTACCCGGGCCACAGTGCCATCCAGCAATGGCCGCTGTGAAGTCATGCACAGTAGAGACTGACCGCGTCATGGCTGATACGGAGCGGGGTGATCTGCCGCTTTGCGGGCAGTCTGTAGCGTGCATGACTACAGAGTGGAGCCGTCTCTACTGTGCATGACGGATTCTGACAAACACACATTTAGCGAATTATAATATAGGATAATTGCTATATAATATCCGTTTACATTTATAGTGACTTGTAGATAGTATTGACTCAGTATGGAAAGGATAAATATATATATATATATATATATATATATATATATATATATCCTACATAATCGCTAAATGTGTGTGTATCAGCCTCGGTGTAGGCAGTCTCTACTGTTCATGACTGCACCATGGCCGTTGCTGGGTGGCACTGTGGCCCGTGTACACGGGCTCTTCAACTAGTAGATGAACTAGCACTCACATATCCTCCTGTAGTTTTATTCTGTTTGGGTGCTGTTTAGACCATTTCATCCATACAAAAGTAGAAAAAACTCACTCATGGATCTTCTTATATCAAAAAGAATGTATTATAAATTCACACCATTTTCAAAAAAACAGCAACATAGCAGCAACGTTTCAGTCTTCTCTACCGGACCTTCATCAAACTAGATGAAGCTTGACAAAGGTCCCGTAGAGAGGACAAAAATGTTGCTGCTATGTTGCTGTTTTTTTGAAAATGGTATTATTTTTTTTTTATGCCATTTTTTTTTTCAAAATGGCTATCAGAGATGTTCAACTAGGCAGGAATGGTATCCTACCGAGAGTGACCTAAAAGAGATTTCAATGGGTAAGATACTAGTCCTGCCTAGCTGAGCATCTCTGACCACCACTTTGAAGATATGTAATTCTATCTATCTATCTATCTATCTATCTATCTATCTATCTATCTATCTATCTACCTATCTGTCTACAAATGTGTATATATATATATATATATATATATATATATATATAGATACACTGTGGCAACAAAAGGCACCAAAGTTGTTGGAAGCTTGCTGAGGAAATCGACAATGGCTGAAAATGATGAATATATATATAATTCAGACTGGCACTTACTTCAACTGTAGTTAGTACCTGGGTCCACATCAATAATTCACATATATCACAAAGCATGGATTGGCACTCATCAAGGTTTTTTAGAAAAGATTACTACAAATGAGTCAACGTTTCGGCTCATACCTTGCTCACAAGTACCTAGGGAGAACAGTTGTTCCTCACTGACAAGGCCTAAAAAGGTAGAAACATACGTGTGAGGTTGGCTGCTTCACTGTCACAGAAGCGGTACAAATGAGACAATACACAGGTACAGTATAATGAACATCACCTTTATTGAATGGAATACAACATAGGAATATACAATCCCAAGATAGATCCCCTTGCAGGACAGGCGTCTGAACTAAAGCAACCAATTCCACAGAAATTCGGAACGTTGCTCGGGAACGGACCCTGCAAACTCAAGGACCCAACAGAGCTCAAAATCAGAGGTAACACCGGACAGTCAGCCAGAGCCACAGGTCAGCACCAGAGTGGATAGTCAGACTATAGCCAGGGGTCATACACATAGCGGGTAGTCAGCCAGAGCCACAGGTCAGCAACAGAGTGGGTAGTCAGACTATAGCCAGGGGTCATACACGGAGCGGGTAGTCTGCCAGAGCCACAGGTCAGCAGCAGAGTGGTTAGTCAGACTATAGCCAGGGGTCATACACGGAGCAGGTAGTCTGCCAGAGCCACAGGTCAGCACCGGGGTGGATAGTCAGACTATAGCCAGGGGTCTGGACACAGAGGATTACGGAAGCCAAGCCAAGGGTAATGCCAAAACACAGATACAGGAAACAGAAGCACTGCACTGGAACACCACATAAGGGTAACTGAGATGGTGTCCTGGCAGTTTATATATAAGACCCAGCAAGGAGGTGGAACACACAACTAGCCTACTACCACTTTAAAAGGTGTGAGCACATCACTGGATGACTGCCAGCCGACGTGCACCCACTGAGGACCACGGAATGCGGAAGCAGCCCACATTCAAAGATGCAGCGTGAATCACCGTGAGGGATCATGGATGAGGCCGGCTCTCCTGCTCCCAGCCGCAAGGTAAGTCACACCATGACATTCTCTTGTTCAGAGAGGAATTGCTGGTGTTTCGTCATCTAAGCAGGGCCGGTATGATACGCATCACAATATTTCCTCTCTTTGAATGGAACTTGTGAGCTAAAAGAAGTTATACTCCGAGTATGATATATATTTATGTAAATATATATTATTTTATGGTAAGATGTTCTAGTTAGTGCTTTGGCTAGCTTGGATGTTAGGTAAATTTTGTTTAGGTAGAATGTACCACATGTATATTTTGTTTTCATGATAAAACTGTTGCCACTGGCTGGTGGTTTTTTTGCTCCTTTTCAGTGCCACATGGCTGAATTGAGGGTCTGTCTAGGCAGGCATCAGTGCTGTCCATCCTGGTCTCCTCTCGGATTCATGAGGAGGATGGAACAGGTACAGGAAGAGACTGACTGCGTAGATGCACAGATGCCGGTACAGCAAGATGCCTGCCTGTGCATCTCAGAA
Source organism: Rhinophrynus dorsalis (assembly GCA_037306005.1). Lineage (NCBI taxonomy): Eukaryota > Metazoa > Chordata > Amphibia > Anura > Rhinophrynidae > Rhinophrynus > Rhinophrynus dorsalis. Next base: position 129,615,743 of record CM074727.1, on the reverse strand, counting down.
CAGGTTAGATTTCTTAATAATGACAGACTTATTGAGGATAATACTAGTATGGATATGCGGATCACTATGTGCATAATGATTTGGGGGCACTTTAATTTGAGTGAAAGTTTCACTTTAATGTGATAGTATTGTGTAATATGGAAACACACACACAAATATATATATATATGTATGTGTGTGTGTATATAAATATATATATATTTTATTACCAAATAACTTGCAATTCTGAGTAATTTAGCATTGGTATTGTGGCTACAGCAGCCTATGGAAGGTTATTATCTCTGACAACAGAGCCACCCATGGGTGTCCGCAGAGGAGGACAAAAGGGGTGCAATTGCCCCCCTACACCCCCCAGATAAACATAAGGCCTCTGTGAGATGGCCTGGTGGGCATATTATGGCTTTGCCCCCTGCTGGAAAGATTTCTGCAGACGCCCATTGCACCACTTTTAATATGCACCCAAAAACTACATGTTCGAACTGTAATAACTTTTCAGTAAAACATCACTTATCAGTGCATTTACCATTTTTTTACTTATCAGGATAAACCCATATATATATATATATATATATATATATATATATATATATATATATATACAATTTAGATTTATCCCACCCCCCCCATATAACATGATCCTGTACCTTGAAGAATGGTTTTATTGTAATATGGATTACCGATATGGTTGTATGTCCATCTGGATGGCTATGTAGCTATAGTCTGTATGGCTGTGGATCTTTTAGATGGTGTTATGCTTTTAATATTTTTTTATCACTGGAGCAGACAGTTAAGTCAAGGCAAATATTCCTCAGGAATTTCTTAAAATAAACAGAACCGTTTAAGGATATTCTTTATTAGAGATATAAGAAGAACAGTAATGGGGGAGGAACGGAATGAGAGAGAATGAAAGCTATTGTTACCATGCTAGAAGTTCACAAGTGTAAGACTGGGATATTAAAAGGTAACAGTTGTTCCTATAAGATTAGTCCATGTAGCTTTCATGGAATGAATAAGATATTCATATAATATTACATCATAATGCACTATCAAATGAATATGAGAATTAGTCACATGCAGGAACAGAGTTATCTAATGATGGTGGCATTTTAATAGGCAGTGGCGTAACTAGAAGCCACCGGGCCCTGGTGCAGAAATTACCATGGGCCCGCCAGCCCCCCCATCTTCACATTGCCCCATGTCCATCTCCTACCTCCATCACCCGCTCCCACGCGGTTCTCAGTAATGCAGAGCACTGGGAGATGATGTCATCTCCCACCGCTCTGCATTACTGGAGCGCCGGGAGATCAGCTGAGCTGCTGGGGGCGAGTGGCGATGGGTTCGCAGGGGGCGGCCGGGTCCCTGGAGTGACGGGCCCGGTCGCAGGTGCGACCCCTATTGTTATGCCACTGTTAATAGGTTAATACAGTGATTCCCAACCCTCAACTCAGGGGCACCAAGCAGGCCCGGACTTTATGAAATACATACTTGATTCACACATGGAACCACTGGGTGAATAGGTCAGTCTTATGTATGAGCAAATTGACCAAAGGTTTATGATAAATAAAGTTAAAACGAAGTATTACTATCCCTTTAAAGGTTTTGGTGTTATGTGGTAACAAATGGCTTAATACAGAAATACAAAGGGGGCTATTCTAGCCCAAACCAACTGCACTGTAGGAGAAAAATAGAAATTCTCAAAATTTTCATTAATTTAAAATGGGCTTTTAACTCATTGAATGCTAGAGTCTCTAACCCTTGGTGAAGCAATACTGTGGAGCTCCCTTTAGCATCCAAGTGATTAAAAGGTCCATTTAAATCAATGGGAATCTTATTTGTGCAATATGGTACAGTTGATTTGCTCCAGAACTGTTCCTCTATTCCTGCATACATAAGCCCAAAGCGACCTAACAACCAGCACGTTAGTGGTTTAAAGGGATAGTAATGTTTCACAAAAAGAGCAGCTCCAATTAATCTTCATAGTATTCGGGCCATGGAGAGTGTTATTTCAATACTGTCAGAGTTGTAGTTCAAGAGTAATTGAATGATAAAGCATTCCCCTCCCGTTCCTTTTACTGATGTAACACTGCTCACCTCAGAGCAGAAAGGTGGTGTCCAGATGGCTTGCAGAGAGGGACAATCCTCAATTAGCATAAGGGAAAAACCTGAAAAACCTGTCAAGGGAGGCAAGGTTTTCCTTATGCTCACAGTAAGAAGACTGTTTCATGCTGTGAGCTGTCTGGTCTGTGGAATAGATTCCACATCTGAGGGGAGGTGGCTTACACTAGGTAAAAGGGGCAGGAGGGGGATACTTTATCATTCACTTACTCTTGAACTACAACTCTGACAGTATTGAAATAACACTCTCTATGACTCAAATACAATGAAGGTTAATTGGAGCTGCTCTTTTTGTGAAACATTACTTTCCCTTTAATGGACAGTTCCATTTAGAAACAAAGTTAACTAACTAACTTATTTAACGGGTTGAAAAGTTGGTCCTATGTAAAACTGACTTAATGACAGTGTTTATTGGCCATAGTACGGAAAGTGTGGTATTATGATTTTTAGATGTCAGTGTTTCCTTAAAGGTATAGTAACCTTTTACTTTGACTTCACATGTTATGTAAAGGCAAATTGCCATCTTTACTTATTTTTGTTTATGCTTTCATATCTCTGACACGGACCTCCCTGTATCTCCTGACAGAGACACATAAAAAAATATGCAAATATACCAATGTAATACTATTTCTGCAACACTGAGTGTTCTGTATGCTGTATGTTATCTGTTTTATATTGCATTTTTTTTAATGTATCAACATCTCTGCTTTCACAGTTCACCTCCTGTGATCCGTTGCAGAGAGCTTTCTGTCTAGGACATAAAAGTATATGAAAATACATACAGTATAAGCCAGGGCTGTCCAAGTTCAGTCCTCAAGGGCCACCAACAGGACAGGATGTAAGGATTTCCCTGATTAAGCACAGGTGAGTTAGCATACCTGGGAACTTTGTCTTGTGGAGTCTCCTGTGGTACTGTTGGTGGAGATAAATGGCGCGATTTGTATTAAAAAGGGGTGTGGCTTAATCATGAGTGAGGCAGGGCTTATCTGACATAAAAAAAATGGTAGAAGTAGTCTGGGGAAGGAGAAGAAGTGGGTGGGAAATGGGAGGAAAAGGCAGGGAAGGTTCAGAAGTTGAAAGCATTTCATTAGAAACTCCCCACTCAGACTCAGCCTCTGCCTTGGAGCCCAGGCAGGGGAGGGCTGGCCTGGGGGGCAGGGGGGCAATTGCCCCCTGGGCCGGTCATATGTCTGGTCTGGTGGGCCACTTCTCCTCACTAAATCTCCCAATTGCTGCTGTAAATGAAGCTATACTAGTGATACCACAGAGGAACAATCCAAATGGAGCTACATTAGTAGCATAACCCATTCCCTTGTAAGCTCTATCGTATAACTAGTGTAGCATTACTTAAATTGTAAGCTTTGTAGGAGTGCACTAGCGTAGCCTCATTGAAGCCGTAAGCTGTGTGGTATCAGGTGCCTTACTTCACATCATTAATGCCAATTTTAAAATTAACAAAAGGGGGTGGGGCTGGGACAGTGGGCTTGAGCAATATAGAAATGGGCCACTTGACTGAATTTGCCCCCTGGGCCACAAGTTGCCAGCCCTCCCCTGAGCCCAGGTAATCAACAGCAAAAACTGGAGTCTCCGGGGGAAATCCAGAGAGTTCCCAGGAATGTATCAGTCAAAATGAATGATCCACTGATAACTCACCTGCACTTAATCAGGGAAATCTGTAAAACCCTGGCCTGTTGGTGGCCCTTGACGACTGAACTTTGACAGCCCTATTATAGGCAGTTTATCTTCACATATCATGCACTTGTAGATTATGTAAATTCATAATAAATGGTTACTATCACTTTAAGTGGACCCACAAGTCTCTCTGTTAGCCTCCATTTCACTGCATCTCACTATCAATCCATCTACCTATTTCTGTCTACATGCGTACCACTCGCTGTCTTTGTATCTGTTAAGTACCATCTATCAGGTTGCACTTTCTATATATATCTTTTTCTTCTGGTATTGCTTTCTCTCCTTCCACCCATTTCTTCCGGTCCCCCCCCCATACTGCCTCTCTCGTCCCATTCTCTCTCTCTCTTTCTCTCTCTCCCACACTCCTCTTCCTGCCTTTCATGTTCCTCTCACAAGCAGACGATTGTGCTGAGCTGACAGTCATACAATAGAGACAGTGGAGCCTCAAATTCAAACCCCTGAGAATAGCTATAAGATAGCTCCTCAGTCTACCCCCTTCTGTGATCCTTTGGGAATACAGTCTGTCCAGGATCCTCTGGTGGAGAATTTCTTATAAAGCATTATCTTCAATGCTATCATATTAGCTTTCTAGGGCCTTGTGCACTAATGAAAAGAGGAGCAATTCTCGAGCAACCCAACAGCTCAAATGAAGACAAATACCCCCTCCCCCAGTCATTAAATGGACTTTTAACCCCTTAAGGACCAGGGTCCTGGGAAGTAACCTTCCCTTAAAGGGAGAGTAATGTTTCAAAATAAAAGCAGGTCGAATTAATCTTCACAGTATTTGGGCCATGGAGAGTGTTATTTCAATACTGTCAGAGTTGTAGTTCAAGAGTAATTGAATGATAAAATATCCCCCTCCAGCCCCTTTTACCTAGTGTAAGCCGTCTCCCCTCAGATGTGGAATCTGGTCCTGGGACCAGACAGCTCACAGCAAGGGACAATCTTCTTACTGTGAGAACAATGAAAGCCCTGTCCCCCTTGACAGGTTTTTCCTTATGCTCACTGAAGATTGTCCCTCTCTGCGATCCATCTGGACAGTCTTGCTGCTCTGAGGTGAGCAGTGTTATATCAGTAAAAGGGGCGGGAGGGGGATACTTCATCATTGAATTACTCTTGAACTACAGCTCTGACAGTATTGAAATAACACTCTCCTTGGCCCAAATACTATGAAGATTAAAGGGATAGTAATACTTAAAATGTAAAAAAAAATTATGTTGTAGGGTTTATACCCCTGAGTAAAGCAAGAGTACTTCCAATGCTGAAAGGTGTTTTATTCAAAAGTCATTACAGCTCAAAGTTGAAAGCTGTAATAACTTTTGAATAAAACCCCTCTCAGCAGTGGGAGTACCCTTGTTTTACTCAGGGGGATAAACCCTACAACATATTTTTTTTACATTTTAAGTATTACTATCCATTTAATTGGAGCAGCTTTTATTTTGAAACATTATTATCCCTTATTATCCCTTTAAGGACTATTTTGGTCTTTCTGACATGCCAGTACAAATGACCTATTATGTTTACCGGCGTGCCACGTTGGTGACTGAGAGAGACAGATCCAATCTTGGAGTGGTCATTTTAAGTCCCCGTTTGTACTTACGCTGCAAGTAAAATGTATGTGACGTACTATGGCCGTCACCGGTCCTTATGGTAAAAAACCTTGTGACGGTCATATCATGGCACATGGTCCTGAAGGGGTTAAAAGGTTAAACAAACCAATTAAATCAATGGAGTTTTAGGAATTCATACTTCTCCTCATGGTACATCTGGCTTGCCCTCGAATTGCACTATTTATAAAGATGTAAAGTCAAGTTTATAAATATGTCTGTTTGAGACTTTTCTGTGAAAATTTGCAAATTAGATTTTTTTCCGCATACATAACTATCACTGTATACTTCCATTAATCCTCTGAGTTCCAGTCTGGTACTCAAATGTTTAAGAGCAGGTTCTATCTGATGTTAAGATTTAATCACTAATACTGCCTTTATTTTTGCTACAATTAGCAGTTTTCTTTATATACTGTATACGTTGTGACATAATTCTTATTTGGACATGACCATTTAGACTCCATTTTGTTTTTTAAATGTCGACTGACGGGAGGTAGTACTTAGAGAAAATGTTGCTAAACATGTATACATATCTTTATGGTGCATTGAGACAATTCTACACTTTCTTTACTACTTGTTTTATACATATCTCCCAAAGATTCTAAACCTGATAATTAGCTTTTCATGACTCTATACATTTTACTCTATTTTTTTTCTGGGAAGGCCTGAAGCCTACAGTTTAGTGTCTTCATGGCAACCGCTGAGTCCTCTGGCTCAGTTGTGGTTCTGGAGTTCTGCAACAAAGAATCATGTCCTCCTGAATGGATCTGAATACATTCCTAATTACAAATTTATTTTGGAGAATCAATCCACCTACAAATGAGTTACAGTTGCCAGTGGGCAAGGACATTCCTAGGGCAGTACGGAGAGTGCAATCACACAGGCACTATGAAGCAGGGGGCACCCTTCTCAGAAGTAGTGGTATTTAATTGGTTTAGGGTTGCTTCATTTCAGAGCAGATATCTTGGTCCCCCCAGCACTAATCTGTTTAAGGCAGCCTTGTTGGAAAGGAGACACTCTCTCCTTTCCAGCAATACCAAACATGTTGAGGTTTATAAAGGGAAAGCCAAGATCTGAAACCTAGTAAGAACTTTGTTCAAAAACAAATGAAAAATAGGAATGGGCAGGGCACATATTAGAATGACTGTCAGCTCCACCTACTTCAAAATACATAGTAATATAGTTACATAGTTGACGAGGCTGAAAAAAAGGCATGTGCCCATCAAGTCCAGCCCATGCCAAAAACATCCCTGTTGATCCAGAGGAAGGCAACCCCCCAACGAAGCCATTTCCAATTTAGCCCCAAGTGGGTAAAAAAATTCCTTCCTGACTCCAAATGGCAGTCAGATAGTTCCCTGGATCAACAATCTATCTGCATTGAAGCCATCTGTCATAATTTTCAATATTGTTCTGTGCTAGATAGGCATCCATTGCTTTTTCTGCAAGTACAACATCCAGAAGCAAATAACTCCACAGCTTTACTTCCCTTACTGTAAAAAAATCATGCCTTTGTTTTAGTCAAAAGTGCCTTTCCTCTAGTCTTAAAATGTACACAATTGAGAGAAAGAAATCTATCTCAGGCCCAAATGCTAGAATTAGTCACTATGACCTATATTGAATTGTAAAATAATATAGTCACAATAGGTAACAATATAGAATCGATCAATGCTAAGATAAAAATTGTGTCCAAACTTTCTTAATTCTTTCCATTCTTGTTCTCCTTCCTTTCTTCTTTTTTGTCCAAGCAAGGCATGACTTTATTAATTATTTTCTTTTACATACTCCAAACTATTGGATATAATACTCTATATTTTTAAAGGAGCAGTAAACTTTTTTTATGAAAAAATATATATTTTAGGGATTTTCCTATTGAGTAACATAAAGGTACTCCCACTGCTGAGAGATTTATATTTCCAGAGTTATTACAGTTTAAACCCATGTTTTTTTTTACATTAGCAGTGCCCTCTAGTGCTCAAATTCTAATTAGATTTCCTGTTAGATTCTAATGGAGAGGAAAGTCAATGATATACAGTTCTCCATAGAATGTGATAGAAACTGCCTGTCACTTCCTGTCAGTTAGAACTATCAGGAAGTAAACACAGTAAATTCACTTCCTGATTATTTAAACTGCTATAATATTTGAATAAAACATCTGACAGCGACGGGAGTGACACTGTTTTATTCATCAGGAAATGTTCTGTAAATTATGTGTTTTCATAAAAAAATGTTACTGCTCGTTTAAGTATGCTTCTTCAACAATATTCCCAGATTTGAGCCATTAGGACTACTAATAATTTGTTATGTTGTATACTTGTCATCATACTTTGTTTTGGATAACTTTTCAGTAAATATGTATGTTATAGGGGAACTATTACACAAATTAATGTTGTCCCCAAATAATTATTCATAATACAGTTTCAGAGCACTCAAGTATAATCTTATAAAGGGGCTAAGCCTTGCAATGTAAAAGCAAGGGGTGGTCATTCCCTATTAACAAGATATAATTAAAAAAAAATATATAAAAAAAGATATAGGGTTAAACTAAGCATCCAGCCCAATAATTAATAGACCACAAAAATTAAAATAAATCCAGTATAAATTTATTAAAAACTAGTTACAAAGCCCGTATACATGGGTTGATCCGGAGCAGGGAGCTCACAGCCTGTGTGTGCTCCCGATTCCAGGGCAGCAGCGGAGGTGCTGGGTGACAGTTTGTCACCCAGCCTCCTCCGCTGCTGCCCCGGAGCCGGGAGCACAGACAGGCTGTGAGCCTTCCAGAGCTCTCCGCTCCAGATCAGCCCGTTCTGCGAGTCCCTACTGCGCATGTGCAGTTACGCACACAGTGAGCGACACATTCTAGAACTTTATGTGATAGGATAGGAAAATCCACATTATCAATATATATACCTAACCATAATGTCATCAATAAGTAATGAAAACCCATCCTAAACGTGACCCCCCCACCTCCCATAAACAAAACCTATCCCAGGGTAAACTAAATCCTCCTACTAAACCAAGCTCAATTAAACACCCAAAGGTGTCCCCATAAAAACACAGAGAGAAAAAATAATTATACACATAACAAGAAACATATCCATACTAGTATTATCCAGAATAAGTTCAGTGTTATTGAGAAATCCAACTCGTTCTGAGACGGTCAGTCAGGCATCAGCGCAGACATCTTGCTGTATAGACATCTGTGCCTCTGCACTGTCTGTCCCGGTCTCCTCTAGGATAAGTTGCATTGTCCCTTTAGGTACAGGAAGTGACTGTTGGAGCAGGTGCGCAGATTTCTCTACAGTAACTGCTTGCCTTACCGTCTCAGAATGAGTTGGATTTGTCAATAATGCTGGACTTATTCCAGATAATACTAGTATGGATATGCTTATCATTATGTACATAATTATTTGGAGGTACTTTAATCTGTGTGATAGTTCCCCTTTAAAAAAAAAAAAAAAAAAAGAACACATTTAGTATCACTGGGAATACGTTTTCTCTTACCAACAATGTCAGTTGTGAGCTGGTTAGATCCTGCAATCAGTGCTGTATATAAGTGTCACAATGACTAAAAGCCCAGCTATTTACATTGTTTTTATACTGCATAAGATTCTCTGACAGGCAGAGGCATAAATAGAAGCCTCCGGGCCCTGGTGCAAGAAGCGCCATGGGCCCCCCCGGACCACATTTGCCCCCCTCGACTACATTGGCCGTCTCCAAAATGCCCCCATCTCCTACCTCCCCGGAGTGGCAGGAGCCTGGAGAGGTGTGTTGATCTCCCGCGTGGTCCTCTTCAGTAATGCAGAGTGCTGGGAGATGATGTTATCTCCCAGCGCTCTGCATTACTACAGTGCCAGACGGAGATCGTGGGCGCCAGGCGGAGGGGTCGCAGGGGGCGGCCGGTTCCCCTGGAGCAACGGGCCTGGTCGTGGGTGCAACCCCTGCGACCCCTATAGTTAAGCCACTGCTGACAGGCCCTTAATGACAGGTGACATGCCAAGGATCATTACTGTTTTATTTTTCTTGTAGGACCGGTGATGGTCTTGGCATGTCACATAGGTTTTACTTACAGTGCTCCTGTGGGAGAGATGTAAGTAAAAACGGGGCTAAAATTGATAGCTCCAAGACCTGAGTGGTGTCTCTCAGACCCCCATTCGGCATACCGGTACATGTCACAGGTCACGTCTGCCGGCGCACCGGCAATTATCAAAATGATCCTTAAAGCAGAACTGCCACCCCTGTTAAACTTTGCCCAAATAATTACCCATCTGGCTACTAGCTGCTCAATAGTACTAGTCGCCAGAATTATTACCTCACTATTGAGAATTCTATATTGCTCCGGGACTGACAGGCAGGAAACAGCGCAGACATCTTTGCATAGTGACGTCTGCGCGCCTGCGCTGTCGGTCCCTTTTGGAGCCGAACTGATCCTAGCAACGCCTCCTAGAGCCGGCTGGGACTGTCACTATGGAAAGATGTCTGCACTGTTTCCTGCCTGTCAGTCCCGGAGCAATATAGAATTCTCAATAGTGAGGTAATAATTCTGGCGACTAGTACTATTGAGCAGCTAGTAGCCAGATGGGTAATTATTTGAGCCAAAGTTTAACATAGGTGGTAGTTCCGCTTTAAGCCCACCACAGCATTTACACTTCATAGGATGTTACCCACAGCTCTGTGGTGCCATATGGGTTATATATTGTAAACTGCGTGCTATCTTGTAGCTCAAAATGAACATTAATGTAAATGGGTCCTTTAACTCTTTGAATGCCTGAGAAGTCTCCAAGGCATTACTTTGTAGAGTGTCCTTGCTTTGTAGAGATATTCCCATGCCCTCACAGTTGTTGTCTCTGAGCCACTAACCATGGGGATCATCTCCTCTAATATCTCATCAACACGGAGTGGATCCGGCTGTGCATCAGCTTAGCACAGGAAATGCTGCACCTACTCTGGAGGTCCTACAGCTGCTGCTGCATGGATAGATAAGCAACTGTGTGCACTTTTGGGATGTGGGCAGATGGGAGAATCTGCATCATCTCCCAGTGCTCTGCATTATTCAGAACCGCGCGGGAGCAGGTAGGAGATGGACACGGGGCAATGTGAAGAATGTGGTCGGGGGGTGGGCGCATGGCAATTTCTGCACCAGGGCCCGGTGGCTTCTACTTACGCCAATGGTCCGTATCCTGTACAACCCTTTGAGCGCAAGTGACAGAGAAGTATGCAATGCATTGTTTCACAATGCATTGCATACCCCTCTGGCACCCAGGGTTAAAAAAATCAGCATGTAGTAAACTAACAGAAAAAATGTTCATCATTCAAAAACAGAAATGAATGAAATGATCCCTTTGCTTGTACACCAACCAGAGGAATCACGATGTGCAACACATTGAGATTATAGTCGCCCCTCCCACATAGTTGCGCTAGAGATGAGGACAAGTATTCTTCAGCTCTCTTCTCCGCAGTGTCCCTGAATGGCAGAATGGAAATTTGGTCACCCTATAGTGAAATGACGAGTTGCATTCTCTTCTTGTCCTGAAAAAGGTAAAGGGATAGTAAACCCCCCAAAAAACTGTTGGCGAATTGATAGGACTAATAAAAAAACATGTAATTCCCTTATTCCCATCTCTCAAACCATTATGGTTTGAGAGATGTAAGAAAATAAAGACCTCCGCTCCCACCCCCTTCTCATGCGTCCGCTGTATAGCGGACGTCATGAGATCCTGCTTCTGGGACCAGACGGCTGCTCTTCAGGAGCGTTGTCATCGAGATATCTAATTATGATTACTTCATCTGTATGGTCTACAACGTGTGCTTGCAGGCCAGGCACACGTTGTAGACCATACTGATGAAGTAATTATAGTTAGATATCCCGATGTCAGCACTCCTGAAGAGCTGCCTACAGTCGGGCGACCGGATTCTGCCTCTGACAGCTTTACAGCTCGTCAGGCAGAAAGGGGAGGGAGCAGAGGACTTTATTTTATTATATCTCTCAAACCATAACAGTTTGAGAGATGGGAATAAGGGCATTACATGTTTTTTTTTTAATATTCCTATCAATTCGCCAACAGTTTTTTGGGGGGTTTACTAACTTTTTCAGCTTCAATGTTTTACACATCATTGTGACTCCACTTTCATTATATAAAAAAGGTTTCTTGGTGAGAGCTTGTCTGACAGAGTTCATTGAACTTCTCTGATGTCACAGTTAGGCCTAGGGTGGCAGATTGGCAGAGGCAGCAGATTGAATGGCTTTGCTTCTTTGTGCGTATATCCTTTTTTTCCAAAGAAATGTGCTATTTTAAAAACTTGCAGCTCAGATCTTATAGCCACAACAAATAGCCTTTCTTCAAAATTCAAATTCTCTACTTGGATGCTAGTTATATGCATGCATTGCTTCTGTGACTTTAAGGGAAGGGGGTGTATCCTGTGGAAGTCATCAGTGTAAGTGAGGGGGTGGTAAATTGTGTATTTTAGAGTGGATTTGTGTAATTGATTGGCCTAGGGCAGCAGAATGACTAAATACATCACTGAATCAGTCCCAAGGCTGAATGTGGCATTTGCATAAGTGAACTGTAAATGAAAAATAATTTCCATTTACTTAAAACAATATTGCTTAAAATAGTAAGAAAAAAATGATTATATGCACATAAAAGTGGAATAATTCTGGGGTAAGTCACCTGCTCTGTATGGGAAAAATATAAATTCACATGAATTCAAAATGGGATATTTAACCCTTTAATTCTAAGTTCTCCAATTAATTAAACTAATTTGCAATGGGTTGGAGTCCTCCAGAATTTCACATCTTTTACTTTCTACATATAGTCCTAAGTGTTGTACACATGGGCGATTGTCCTGTCGGGGGATCGGGCATCCCCGGTGGGCAGCTAGATCAGGCGCCGTTGCGTACCCCTCTGGCACTCAAAGTGTTAATGCAAAGCGCCAGGAGATGACATGATATCCCGGCGCCTGCTCTCTCATGCCGCACAGGGACCACAAGGGGGCGTCAATAGGGACGTCGGTGCAGCTAGTGGGCTGCTTTAAAAAAAAAAAATGCCCGGGCTGGTATTCCCCTACAATCTGCCCCTGGTTCTACATACAAATAAATGGGTAGTAATCAAGAAGTAAACCAACCATGCTATAATGATATATTAACATTTATATTGCTTCAAATGGGGCTATTTAAAGGGTTGTTAATGTCTTATATAAATAAAAAGTAATATTGTAGATAAAAGAAATCCATCGATGCCAGTCCAAGATATAACGTTTTAAAATCCCCCCTCACTGTGTCAGCTGTAAAGCTGACAGAAGGAGATTCGTGTAGGCCTACTCGAGGTGGCTCTTCAGCAGAGCCAAAATACAGCAATCTAAAAACAAATACTTCATTGGAATGGTCTACAAAGTATGCTTGGTTTGCAAGCACACTTATTAGACCGTTCCAATGAAGTATTTATTTTTAGATTGCGGTATCTCGGCTCTACTGAAGAGCCACCTGCCGGTCCTGGGACCAGGATCTTCTTCTGTCACTAGATGCTGACATCAGGGAAAGGGGAGGGAGGGGGAATATTACTTTTTATTTATGTAAGACATTACTAATCCTTTAACAGCCCTGAATGTTAGTGAGATCTCCAAAGCATTGCTTTGCAATGTGTTGGAGTTCTCTCTAGCAGTCAAGGGGTTAAAACAATAAATGAACTCAGTGGGAATGTGGGGAATGTTCATTTAATCCCTATGTAAGGTGACCATATATTCTTTTAAAGGGATAGTAAAACTTAAATATTACTAATTCCCATATTGTAGGCATGTTAAAAAGAAATTAATTGTCCCCAGTGTCATCTCTCAAACCTTTATGGTTTGAGAGATAACCACCCGCAAAGTCCCCCCTCCCTCCCCCCTTCCTTGAAGTCAGCGTTGTAGCTGACTGCAGGGGAAGCCTGTCGTACGACAGTCAGGCGGCTTTGCAGCAGAGCTGAGATCGCGTTAGTAAAAAAGAATTATTTCACTGAAACGGTCTTCTGCATGTGCTTGGTTTGCAAGCACACATAGAAGACCGTTTCAGTGAAATAATTATTTTTTACTAATGTGATCTCGGCTCTGCTGCAGAGCCACCTGATGCACGTAAAACCGGATATTCCTGCAATCAGCTACAACTCTGACTTCAGGGAAGGGGGTGGGAGGGGGGGACTTTGCGGGCGGTTATCTCTTAAACAATAAATGTTTGAGAGATGACACTGGGGACAATTAATTTCTTTTTAACATGCCTACAATATGGTGATTAGTAATATTTAAGTATTACTACCCCTTTAAAGCAGAATAAAAGGGTTTACTATCGAAATATTGCCCTCTACTTGGCGGCCATCAAAACAGCAACATCACAATGTCACCTGCATCAAAAGATCGACATCAGAATTTCACCCGCCTCAAAAGGGTGACATTCTGATGTCGTACGGTTATGTATTTTGCAAATCTGCTCGTCTCACAAGCCCGCATCACATCACAGTAATGTTATACACACCCTGTTCAGATGCCCTCCTCCTCTCACATTGTGATGTTGCATAGTTAAGTGCAAATCTGCTCCTCTCACAAGGTGCATCAAAAGGAGTGCGACATTTTGATGTGTGTGCCAATGTGTGCTGAGTAATGCTATGCAAACCCTCCATCTGTGCTTTAAACCTATGAGTGCCAGAGGGGTCCGCAATGCATTGCAAATCGATGCATTGCAGATACCTCTGGCACTCAAAGGGATAAGATGCCTTCTTCCTCTCACAAGCACTGTGAGACTGCTCAGTCACCTATGTATCAATAGGATACCATATAAAAGTGCTCCCCAATTAAAGCGGAGCTACCACCCAATAAGAATATTGCCCCACATAATTGCCCATCTGCTGCTCAGTAGCGCTAGTCGCCAGAATTTATACCAGATTAAAGAAAAATCTCTATTCTTCCTGGATTGACAGCAGGATGGAAAGTGGACATCTTGCAATAGTGACGTCCGTGCGCATGCGCTGTCAGTCCCTTTTGGAGCCGGCTGGCTACTAGCAATGCCTCCTAGACCTGGCTGGGACTGACAGAGCAGGAGCTCAGGCATCACTACGGAAAGATGTCCGCACTCTGTCCTGCTGTCAGTCCGGGAAGAATAGCAATTTTTCTTTAATCCGGTAATAATTCTGGCAACTAGCGTTACTGAGCAGCTAGTAGCCAGATGGGCAATTATGTGGGGCAATATTTTTATTGGGTGGTAGTTCCTCTTTAAATTTTACCATAGCGATAAGCATCTAAATTCTTTTATTATCCTTACTAAGTCCAGCATTATTTAGAAATTAAAGTTATTCAGAGACTCACCGCCAGGAATCTTGCTGTAGAGGCATCTGTGCACCTGCGCTGTCCATCCCTGTCTGTACCTTAAAGCGGAACTATCACCCCTATACACATTTACCTAATTTTCATAAGCTTTAAAGAGGAACTACCACCATAGTTAAAGTTGCCCTGCAATAATTAGGCAGATGGTGATTAGCTTAATAATAGTTATCTTACCTCTTTTAACAAGCAGATTCTAAAGAAATCCTTAACCTTTGGAGGCTGACAGCCAGGTTAGTGCAGTCTGTGCACCTGCGCCATCATAAACATAATAGGTCATTTGTACTGGCATGTCGGATAGACCAAAATGGTCTTAAAAGGGATAATAAGGGATAATAATGTTTCAAAATAAAAGCAGCTCCAATTAAAGGGATAGTAATACTTAAAATGTAAAAAAAAACTAGGGGTACTCCCACTGCTGAAAGGTATTTTATTCAAACGTTATTACAGCTCAAAGTTAAATTTTTTAGGTGCAATATCACAGTGGCCTGAAATTGTACAGTGGCGCTGTTGCTACACCAACCTATAGACAGCTTTGGTCCCGGGACCATAAATCTCCATAAGAAGGAGTAGCAACAGCACCACTGAACAATTTTAGGCCACTATGATATTGCGCCTTAAAAAATCATCCTTGAGCTGTAATAACTTTTAAATAAAACACCTTTCAGCAGTGGGAGTACCCTTGTTTAAGTATTACTGTCTCTTTAATGGAGACCAGGACTGACAGAGCAGGGCTGCAGACAAGAGCTCTGCACTGATGCCTGGCTTCCGGTCTGGAAGATTAAGGATTTCTTTAGAATCCACTCATTAGGAGAGGTCAGATAACTATTTATTATGCTAGTCTCCATCTGCCTAATTATTGCAGGGCAGCTTTAACTATGGTGGTAGTTCCGCTTTAATCGTTTTTTTTTGGGGGGCGGGGGGTTGTTTTTAAAAAGTATGCTGTGGCGAAATTTACATTATTAAAAATGAGCCGTGGCCTTACGTCCACACAGACTGCGGTTACAGCTATACACCGCAGCCTGTCAATCTTCTTCTGTTCCCTCCCCCAAGTATTGTCGCGTCCCAACCAGGTTACAAGGAGAACTCCTCCATCATCCGAGGAGGGTGTAATGTGACCATACTTGGGGAGGAACAGAAGAAGATTGACAAGCTGCGGTACAGAACTGTAACCACAGTCTGTCCGGAAGTAACGCCACGGCTCATTTTTAATAATGTAAATTTAAAGGGATAGTAATACTTCAAAATTACTATCCCTTATATTGAAGCTCTCTAAAAACTGAATTAAATGCCACCAGCAGCATCTCTCAAACCTTTATGATTTGAGAGATAGCCGCTTTTAATCTTTGCTCTCCCTGCCTCTCCCCTGATGTCATCGTTCTTGCTGCAGCAGGGTAATCCGTTCATTGAATCAAGCGGAGGCTCTTCAGCAGAGCCAGATCTCGTTATAGAAGAAACAATCCTTCACTATAACTGTCTTCTACGGGTGCTTGGTCCCAGGAGCGGATTTCCTTGTTGCAGCAAGAACGATGACATCAGGGGAGAGGCAGGGGACAGCGAAGTTTAAAAGCGGCTATCTCTCAAATCATAAAGGTTTGAGAGATGCCGCTGGTGGCATTTAATTAAGTTTTTAAAGGGCTTCAATATAAGGGATAGTCATTTTGAAGTATTACTATCCCTTTAACAAAAAAACAGTGATTAAAGCTTATCTCTGTCTGAGAATGAAAATGAGGTAAACTTGTTTTGTGGTGATAGTTCCCCTTAAGGTGCAATGCAACTCTCCCTTGCAATCATATAGGAGACAGGGGCAGACATCGCAGGTGCACAGATGCCTGCGCTGTTGTCTGCCGGTGAGTCTCCAAAGAACTTTGATTTTAAGTAATTGCGGACTTAATAAGGATAATAAAATAATTAAGATGCTTAAAGCCATGTTAAAAATTAATTGGGGGGCACTTTTATACACATGATAGTTCTGCTTTATATCAGGTGGCTTATAAATAAACACCCCCACCTAGGGCTACACTGATTCCTGTGCTCTTGCGGAATGAATTTGTTTATAACCATCCCATAATTAATGGGATATGTAGTCCCCTTACTCCTATGGTGCAGTTAGTTTGCCTCAGAATTCATCCATATTTGTGCATAAGGCCCTAAAATTATATTGTTCCTGTAGGTATCCAAGAGAACTGTTCATACTTTCTATAACACGGTTCTCAGCCATGGTCCATAACATAAGTAATAGTGATGAGCGAGCGTGCTCGGCCGATGCTCGGATCGGCTCGAGCATCGCTCTGCTCGGCACATGGCGGTACTCGTCGAGTACCGCCATGTGCTCGCCCGACATGTTCGGGTGGCGGGGATCTGTGCCGGAAGAGGCACAGATCCGAAGAAGCTCCGCTGGACCACCAGGGACTGGAGGTACGGGGGCATTGCGGAGATGAAGGGGGCATTGCGGAGATGAAGGGGGACATTGTGGAAGAGGGGCATAGACTCTATGCCCCTCTTCCACAATGTCCCCCTTCATCTCCGCTATGCCCGTCTTCCACAATGTGCCCCTTCATCTCCGCTATGCCCCTCTTCCACAATGTGCCCCTTCATCTCCGCTATGCCCCTCTTCCACAATGTCCCCCTTCATCTCCTCTATGGCATAGAGGAGATGAAGGGGGACATTGTGGAAGAGGGGCATAGCGGAGATGAAGGGGCACATTGTGGAAGAGGGGCATAGCGGAGATGAAGGGGCACATTGTGGAAGAGGGGCATAGCGGAGCTGAAGGGGGACATTGCGGAGCTGAAGGGGGCATTCGGAGATGAAGGGGGCATAGCGGAGATGAAGGGGGCATTGACCAGGCACCCTCCCCTCATCAGAGCAGGGGGTGCCTGGTGTCGCCCCATTCATTCCAATGGGGCTCGGGTGCTCGGCCGAGCACTCGAGCCTCAGGGGGTGCTCGGTCAGAGCACCCGAGCACCCGAGCATCGTGGTGCTCGCTCAACACTAATAAGTAACCATAATAGTTCATGTTTTCAAGGGATAGTAATGTTTCACAAAAATAGCAGCTCTAATTAATCTTCATAGTATTTGGGCCATAGAGAGTGTTATTTCAATACTGTCAGAATTGTAGTTCAAGGGTAATTGAATGATAAAGTATCCCCTCCCACCCTTTTACCTAGTGTAAGCCGCATATCCTCAGATGTTGAATCTGGTCCTGGGACCAGACAGCTCACAGAAAGGGACAATCTTCTTACTGTGAGAACAATGAATACCCTGCCTCCCTTGACAGGTTTTTCCCTTATGCTAATTGAAGATTGTCCCTCTCTGCGATCCACCTGGACACGACCTTGCTGCTCTGAGGTGAGGAGGAGGATACTTTATCATTCAATTACTCTTGAACTACAACTCTGACAGTACTGAAATAACACTCCCCATGGTCCGAATACTGTGTAGGTTAAGTGGAGCTGCTTTTGTTGTGAAACATTACTATCCCTTTAATTCTTTGAATGCCAGAGGGGTACGCAATGCATTGCAAAGCAATGCGTTACGTACCCCTCTGGAACTCAAAAGATTTCCCTGCTTGATCACAGGTGAACCAGTCATAACGAATTATCCACTAATTTCTCACTTGTTTTCAGTCAGAGAAATATCTAAATATCTAAGGTTACTTGGAGACTGTTGTTCAAGGGATAGTAATGCTGCTGAGAGATTAAGCCTTTGAATGCCAGAAGGGTATGCAATGCTTTGCTACGCAATGCGTTGCGTACCCCTCTGACACTCAAAGGGTTAAACCTTATACTGGTGCTGTTGGTACAAAAGACTGTTGACAGTTATGGTTAGCTATTAATAAACCTCCATAGAATGTTGTAGCAATGGTACCACCACTGTAAATCTTCAAGCAGAACTTTCCCTCAAATTAAAGTGCCCCCCAAATCATTATTCACACAGTAATATGCATATCGATACTAGTATTATCCCAAATAAGTCTGGCATTATTGAAAAATCTAAATTGTTCCTAGACACTCAGGCATCTTGCTGTAGTGGCATATGTGCGACTGCGCCGTCAGTTCTTTCCTGTACCTTAAGGTACAATTCAGCACCCCCTCACCAACCCTAAAGGTGACAGGGACGGACCGTCCAGGAACACGACTAGATGTCTGTGCTGATTCCTGTCTGTGAGTCTCAGAACAAGTTGGATTTCTCAATAATTCTAGAGTTATTCAGGATAATACTAGTATTGATATGCGGATCGCTATGTGTATAATGATATGGGGGAACGTTAATTTGAGTGAAAGTTCTGCTTTCAGGTTATGGAGGTACTGCAACCATTAACCATGCAAATGTGAGTGGACATCAATTTTAAATAAAACAATCCACTTAGATAGATAGATAGATAGATAGATAGATAGAAGTGTTGCTATCCCTTAACCATATTATATCCAGCAATAAGGACAGAGCATGGCTCAAAAAAGATGATTCAAAGAGTTAAATATGTTATGTAAAATGAAACCCAAAGGTGGAATAGGGAATCTCACGTATGTCATGTGACATGTATCAAGGTTGTCACCCCAGTGGTAGCCTCTTATGAATTGGAAATAGACAGGGTGTAAAAAGTCACAACTTTTACTGGTTAAAAAACAATGGTTTAATCTAATCATGTCAAATATGTGTCCCTGGGGGCCTCATGTGGCCCTCTAGCTAATAATAATATATTTCTGCACCCAGCAAGATCTCTCATCTTAATTACAGTGCGGCCCTACTGGTCCCAATTCCAATTTAGATCAGCTTGGTTTGCTGTCACCTTCTAGAGCAAGAGTAGGAAACATTTGGCTCTCCAGTTGTTGGGTGGGGTTGAGGATGATGGAGTTGTAATCTTGAAAGCCAGATGTTCCATACCCCTGTTCAAGAGGCTCATTAGAACAACCAGAGCAGAGAAGCAAATGATTTCCTTTTCATCTTTCTCTCTCCAGACCACTCCAGCACAATTATTGTGCAAACACTGGCAGCCATTGTTGTGGCCCTTCTTTGAGTATTCACCCTCAACTATATTTGACATGCCTGTTTTAACCCTTTAAGGATCAGAGGCGTATGCAACACATTAATTGGTTAAATTACAAAAAGGTAGAAAAAGCATGGATATAAATCCAGTGCTACAGACACTGCAAGTAGATTATATACCCACACATCAATGGGCCATGGAGATGAATGGTGCCATGGAGATCCTGTTGTATTAATTCATAATTCCCCAAATTTCCCATTGATTGAAATGGGTCTGAATGTTAGCGAGATGTGTTGGAAGCCTTTTTAAAAGCCCCTTTAAATCAATGGGAAATTGTATTTGTCTTGTATGACGTAGTTGGATTTCTCCTGGATTGCTCTTGTTCTTGTGAGTAGAGGGGGGTTCAGGGGAGGGCTGGCCTGGGGGGAAGGGGGGCAATTGCCCCCTGGGCCAGTCATATGTCTGAGCTGGTAGGCCACTGCACCTCACTAAATCTTCTGATTGCTGCTGTAAATGGAGCCACACTAGTGATACCACAGAGGAACAATCCAAATGGAGCCACACTAGTAGCATAAACTATTTCCCTTGTATGCTCTATAGTATCACTAGGTAAGCTTTACTTAAATTGTAAGCTTTGTAGGAGCGCACTAGTGTAGCCCCATTTCAACTGTAAGCTATGTAGTATCACTTGCCTTACATCAAAACATTAATGCCAATTTTAAAATTAACAAAAGGAGGTGGTCTGGGATAGTGGGTTTGAACAATATAGAAATGGGCCACTTGACTGAATTTGCCTTCTGGGCCACAAGTTGTCAGCCCTCCTCTGGGGGGGTTCAATATTTGGACCAATATGTTGGACCTCAACAACACCAATTATCCTTAACTAGCTGTTGTCTCATTAGCAATGATGAGATTTGTAGTCCCCAACAGCTGTAAGTTCAAAGATTAAAAGAGAACTTAGACCTCTTAAAGGGATAGTAATACTTCATTTTAACTTTATTTTATTTTGTAGGCATTAAAAAAACATGAAGAATGATATAAGTCTTATCTCTGAAACCTTTATGGTTTAAGAGATATTCACAAACAAAGTATCCCCCCCCCCCGTTCAGCCAGATCAGAAGGGAGATGCCCAGGTAGACTGCAGAGAGGGACAATCTTCAATTAAGATAATGGAAAAAGCTGAAAAACTTGTCAAGGGGGGGAAGGGCTTTCATTGTTTTCATACAAAGAAAATTGTCCCCTTCTGTTATCTGTACTGTCATACAACCAGACTCACATCTGAGAAGAGATTGCTTACACTAGGTAAAAGGGGCGGGGAGGGGAACTTTGCTTGTGAATATCTCATAAACCATAAAGGTTTGAGAGATAAGACTTATATCATTCTTCATGTTTTTTTAATGCCTACAAAATAAAATAAAGTTAAAACGAAGTGTTACTATCCCTTTAATAATAACCCACCACTTACCTTATGGTCAGAAAATCCTAATGACCGCTATGAGTTATGCACTTGTGCTCTTGTTCAAGAGATATCATCTTCAATGAGTCTTGGTTGTCATGTCCATCCCTGGGAACTTTTCCTTCTTTAGTCCCCTGAGAGGACTCATGAGGTTCTCCTGGGAGATATAAATGATGTAACAAAGGGGCGGGGTTTAATCATGGGTGGAGCTTAAATGACCTTCACATAAAGTAGGCCGGATGTAGATGGGAAATGGGCAGAACAGGGTGGGAAGGAGGAAAAAGTGGGTGGAAAGTGGGAGGAACAGGGTGGGAACTAGGAGAAGTGGGCAGAGTTTCATAAGAAACTCACCACCACCGAGAATCAGTCCCTGTCCCCAGACACCCAGTAATTTACTTCAAAAATCAGAGTCTCCAGGGCAGTTCCAGAAAGTTCCCTAGTATGGTCATGTCCATGGAGATAAATGACAATTGCTAGTAGGACCTCAGGACCATTCCCACCACACATGGTAATCTTAACTCTTTAATGACCAGAAGGGTGTACTTAGCATTGCTTCACAAGGTGTTGTACATACCTCTGGTCCTTAAACGGTTCATTAGACTTATTCTTGCTGTCTGCTCCAGATTGAAAAAAAAAAAACCTGCCAGTAACTGTCATGTCCGCATCCATTGACATGCCTTCCAGGACTGATGGAAAATATTCTCCTGAACAAAGGCACAAGGGAAAAATTCTTAGGGGCCACTGGGATTTTCTGGGCCAAAGTAAGATAAGTGGGAATATATAATTAGGAGTTGTTAGTTTTTCTTTGACTACCCCTGATGGTGCTCTTCTTTTCCTGAGGAGGAATTTCACTCAGTGATCAGTAGTGAAAACCTCCATTCTCAGTGTGATATATACGTGAGTAACTGCCCCATTCTCCTCATTATGGCTCTTGCCTAACACCTCAGTCCCTTCCATTAGCTTCTCCATGTACTCTTTGACCCAGCATCCTTAGGGCCATACAGACGAAATAAAGGAGCTGGTGAGGTCTTTTAGAGACCTCACTGGTATAGCAGAAATTGACTGGAGTCACAAATGTCAGAAATTATATTTGCAGAACTCTACAGGGTCAGTTTATACAGAATGAAAAGCACCCAAGGCCATACTCAGTATTAAAACTCCCTAAGTTCCTTCACTCTAGTCTTCAGTGATGGGAAGTCTCCGGATTTGCCCCAGAGGCTCCTGTTTTTGCTGCTAATTAACGAGTGTCTGGGGCAGAGGCTGATTTCTAATGAAACTCTGCACTCTTCTCCTCCTTCTCAGTCTGTTCCTCCCACTCTCCTCCCTCTTCTTCTCCTTACACAGCCTATTCATCATACATTTTCTTAGGTTTATAAGAGACGTCCCCCATGTGATTAAGCCCCACCTCTTTTGGACACAAATTACATCATTTTTCTCCCCCAACAGCACACAGGACTCCCCTCTCTGGGTAGTCCACAAGAAAAAGTTCCCAGCAGGGATAGAGGAACATTGCATCACTACTGTTACTTTTATGGCCAGAGATCAGGTCCTCCCACTAGAACAAATGTGACCAAACCTGTCCTCAAGGGCTATACACAGGTCAGAATTTAGGGATTTTATTTCATTAGCATAGGTGAGTTAATCCAAATGAATGAGTGTCTGATTAACTACCCTGTGCTATGACCGAGATAGCATTAAAGGGATAGTAATGTTTCAAAATAAAAGCAGCTCCAATTAATCTTCATAGTATTTGGGTCATTTCAATACTGTCAGAGTTGTAGTTCAAGAGTAATTGAATGATAAAATATCCCCCTCCTGCCCCTTTTACCTAGTGTATGCCTCCTCAACTCAGATGTGTAATCTGGTTTTAAGACCAAACAGCTCACAGCAAGGGACAATCTTCTTACTGTGAGAACAATGAAGCCCTGCCCCCTTGACAAGTTTTTCTGTTTTTTGCCTCATACTAATTGAAGATTGTCCCTCTCTGCAATCCATCTGGACACTACCTTTCTGTTCTAAGATGAGCAGTGTTATATCAGTAAAAGGGGCGGGAGGGGAATACTTTATCCTTCAATTACTCTTGAACTACAACTCGGACAGTACTGAAATAACACTCTCCATGGCCCAAATACTATGAAGATTAATCAGAGCTGCTTTTATTTTGACACATTACTATCTCTTTAAATTTTGGCCTCCGTTTTGGACAACCCCACAGAGGGCCTGGTAATTGAAATAGTTCACTATAAAACATAAAAAACACAGATTATATATATAAACAAATAAAATACATTCGAGAAATGTGATTATATCTGTTCCTCATTAGCAGACAAAAGTAAAAAATAAAAGTTACAGGCGTGAATATATTTTGTTGCCAGTTCAGCTCTGCTGGTGTTAGCCTCTTATGCTAGTGGACACATTAGATGGTATGCACTGCAGTACATGATTACTGTGATTGTGAATACCAGCAGAACTCTCCCCCATTATTAGGACTTTAACACCAGTAAGCCCTGCAGGCCACCATGTGCAGAGAAATGATATATGTGATGCCATTTCCTTATCACCTTGCTTATCATATTGACCTAAACAAGGAATAGAGCAAAGGAACACCCCCAAAACCTCCAGAGATGATGCCATTGTCCTCCCCTTGACGCATTTGGAATTAACCACTGTGAGTGCCAGCGGGGGAGTGCAATGTATTACTTTGTAATGCATTGCACGCCAGCCCTGGCACGCTAAGGGTTAAGCAAAGGAATTATGACTTACGTAGCTAAATAAATTGACATTAGGCAGGTTGTAATGACTGAAAATCGATTCCAATGCCTGATGTATTGTGGAACTGCCGTGGTATATTCACCCATTATCTATTTAAAAATCAATAGAGAAGATAATTTTCCAAAGGTCAAAGGCCTTAAAGGACATGTATTTATCCTTACCTCCTTAAAATAACATTTGGTTTGTTCCCTCTTTTGACAAAAGGAAACATACTGAAGTCATTCAAGTTCATTGTTGCTAAGATCCTAAAATGGTGAGGAATTGATCATTTTAACATTACCCTTGTCAGTGTGATTAGAGTAGATTTGCTTTTACATGGGTTTGACCCCTTAACAACTTAAATGCATCCTCATCATTAGGTCACTTTGCTCATGCGTAGGAGTGACCCTTTAATCCATTAAATGTGTCACTATCCACTAGAACTCTAACCTAATGTCCAAACAACGGCTTGCTGTAGTAAGTCTGTTCTACATGTGGTGATCAGATCCACATAAAAGATGTCAACATGTTAAATTCTATCATGGATATTTATGTCCCCATTAGTTTATTTCATGCTTTCTTTAACCCTTTGTGTGAAAGCGGGGTATACAATCAATGTATGCCCATCACTATATTATGGCAGTGGTTCCCAAGTTTTTTTCATTGGTAGATCCCTTGGATTTGGATTCCAGGCTCCACAAACAAAGCATTCAAGGGCCCTTGGCGCTTCCTATGGCCACACCCCATTCCTCACATGACTCCACCCCTGCCCCAGCACAGAAAATATGCTTGACATATAACAAGAAAGAACCAAAACAAAAATATTTAACCCCTTGGTTGTTAGAGAGATATCCAATGCCATAAACCTATGGTGGTTTATGGTCAACTGACCAGAGCTGTCGATAGGCTGATGTAGCAACAGCTCCACTGTAAAATTTCAGTCCATTGAGATATTTCACTTAGAAGATTCCAGTTCAAGCTGCAATTACTTTTTAATAAAACACTACTCAGCACTGGGAGTGCCCATGTTTTACTCAGGAAAATAAGCCCTACAATATATATTTATTTGCATATTAAGTGTGAAGAACCATAGATGAGGCTTTTCTCTATGGGCTATCTCATTCAGACTGTGAACAAGTCTTCACAATAGACAACAGGCAGGCTAAAATGGAGATCAGTAAAATGCAAACAACTGTAGATACAACATAAAGAATATATAACTGACATGTCCCAAACTTTCCTCTTTTGGAGGGAAAGTCTTTCTTTGAGACCCAAATCCCTCTGTCCCTCTTTCGTGGTGTCCATCTTCCTAGGAGATCCGAATGTGAAATGTGTATGTAAGTGTATCACACTGCTCCACAGCACACACTCTAACTTTGATAAAACTTTAATGACAGCAGTGTGCTGTAAACCACTTTAACATTCAAAGGGATAAAAGTTCCATTTAAATCAATGAGAAATTTTGATTTGTCCCTTATGGTGTATGTAGGTTTCTTCAAAATGACCCTAGTTATTTTCATTAAATTAGCTTCTGTAAGCATTTTCAGATAGTGATATGTCTGTATAGCTTCAGACTACAAAGCAGTTCTCCAATGAAAACATAAAGCAATATATATATACTAGTTGAACAGCCCGTGTACACGGGCCCCAGTGCCAGGCAGCAATGGCCCTGGTGCAGTCATGCAGAGTAGAGACTGCCCTCACCACAGCTGATAACGTAGCGGGGTGCTCTGTATTTAGACCTTAGTCCTCTCTGTGCACCTTCGGTCTGCTCCGTTATCAGTCGCGGCGCTGAGAGTCTGTACTGAGCATGACTGCAGCTCGCACAGCCATCTGTACTGCGCATGACAGCTTCTGACAAACATACATTATCAATTTATTATATAGGATTTGGGGTTAGGGTATTTAAGGCCACCATTTTGTTATTGCTCTGTTTGTCTCGAGGAAGGCTCCCAGCAGAGCCAAAATGTTGACATTAAACAGCCTTTTTTGTTTTACAAGTCCTTACGAGTGCTAATTTTTTGGGGCCTGTCCCCATTTACAAATGTTTATATATATATATAACTGTTGCTTAAAGGTCACCTACCATGGTAAATGTTTCTTTTCATCAAACTAACTCTTTCAGGAACGGGGGGGGGGGGTGCAACTCATTGCAAATTAATGTTTTCAGACACCTCTGTTCTTCATCCATTTGCCATAGTTATAGCTCTCATTTAACCCCTTGGATGTAAAGCAGTAATATATTGTTAACAAGAAAAGGATTGTTACAATAAGATGAAAAAATGACCTTAAGATATATTATTCCATTTGTCGTCAATATGTGAGGTCTCTTTACTCTCTTACAACTAATCGGCCCTTTAATTTATTTGTTTAGTCATTCCTTTTTAATTGCAATTGCCTGTGTCCTTTTCACCAATAAATAAAGTTTATTTTAGAAAAACAAACAAAACATTAAAGTGCCATTAGGCGTTTGGTCCCTTGAAGGACTTTTCCTTTTGTGAAATGCATTTTAGATAATATTTTTCAGGAACAGAAACAAATGTTTACAACAGCAGAGTTAAAAGTAAATTATAATATATAATTTATATCAATATAATATATAATTTATAGCAGTGTTTCAGCTTGCAAATAATTTCCTGGTGTTATCTGAATGCTGACACATTTTAAAACAAACACTGCTTCAAATAAATTAAGCATTATTTTTGATCATACTGTAAGGAATTTGGGCTTGAGGGATCAGTAAAATGTTATAATGGGAAAAAAAACACCCTGAAGGATCCATGATTTGCCAGGACCATCATGGGAAAACTTGCGTTAAGGACCCATGACAGTCGCACGACTGGTTGTTAAGAGGTTAATGTATTTACCAGATGTGTAATACAAAGGTACTTCCACTGCAGTTGCTTTATTCAACAGTTATTGCAGCTCAGCCTGTTAACCTGTTAATATTTATATGCTATGGAGAACTGTAGCCAGATACTCACTTATCCTATAGAATGAAATGCAATAACTGTTTATAAACCAGGTAAGAGTAACATCCTATATAATAATTCGCTAGGATGTTTGTCACGATGCAGTCATGAGCAGTAGAGACTGCCCGCGCTCGGCCAGTCTCTACTGCGCATGATTGCATTGCGTGAGTGAGGCGATGCAAGCCTGCATCATGTGGAGCAGTGGGGTAGTGGCCGCTTAACCCTTTGAGTACCAAAGGGGTACTCAACGCCCCGGCACTCAATGGGTTAACATTACCCGGACCTTGGCCCATGTACTCGGGCTTTTTCACTAGTAGTAACATAACTGATGAGGCTGAAAAAAAGACGTGTTCATCAAGTCCAGCCCATGTCAAAACACCCCTGTTGAGCCAGAGGAAGACAAAAAAACAAACAAACCCTGAAGCCATTTCCAATTTAGCCCCAAGTGGGTAAAAAATTCCTTCCTGGCTCCAAATGGCAGTCAGATAGTTCCCTGGTGAAATGTCATCTGTCTTGATACCATATGGCATTGTTAACCCTTCAAATGCCAGAGGGGTGTGCACCATGCTTTGCATAATACTCTGGCAACCAAAGGGTTTATATAGTAAAAAAAAAAAAAAAAAGAAAGAAAGAAAAGAACTATAGTGAGATTGTCTTTGTTTTAATCAACAGGAAACATTCTGCAACATATGTTTTTTTTTCCTTTTATATTAAATGTTTATTTAGTTGTAAACTGTGGGGATTTAAGAAAATTAGTTCAAGCACAGGACTATAATTTTAAAAGCTCCACTAGAATATTAAAGGAACAGTAAACTTTTTTAATGAAAAATGTGTTTTGTAGGGTGTTTCCTGTTGAGTAAAATAAGGGTAATCCCACTGCTGAGAGATGAATATTTCCAGGGTTATTAAAGTTTAAACTTTTTTTACATTAGTAGTCCCCTCTAGTGGTCAGATTCCATTTTGTTTTTCTGTTGCATTCTAATGGAGAGGAAAGTCAGTGACATACAGTTCGGCATAGAATGTGATAGAAACTGATGAGTCACTTCCTGTCAGTTAGAACCTTCAGGAAGTAAACACATAGTAATTTCACTTCCTGATTATTTGAACAGTTATACATTTTGAATAAAACAATTGACAGTGATGGCAGTGCCCTTGTTTTACTCAGCAGGAAAATCCCTATAACATATAGGTTTTCATTAAAAAAAAGTTTACTGCTCCTTTAAAGTGTAGCTCAACAACTGTTTTAGGCCTAAAACTCAAATCGTCCTCAGTCAGCCATTGGTCAGCTGCAGATAACTGGAAATGTTGTCAAGCAACTGCTGGGTATCCATGGGTTGCCCTCTCCTGAGCTACAATACAGATCTGAACTGATGGTGTCAGTTTATTACTTACCTAGGGGCAGCTACATTTTAAGGTTGATGACCTAGTGCAGAAAGACACAAGAAGCAATTCTAGAGCAAACCAATTGCACCGAAGGGGAGAAAAAAAAATCCTATTGATATAAATTGGACTTTTAACCTCTTGGATGATGAGACCATTACTTAGTATTGTGATGGGATTAGGGTGACCACATTTCCCTTCTGCCATTCCGGGACGTGGTCACCCTAGTTGCCCCATCATACCTTAAGTCCCTGGTCCCTGAAGCTCCCGCGCGCTGTGCTCATTAATGCAGAGCGCTGGGAGATGATGTCATCTCCCAGCGCTCTGTATTACTAGAGCGCTTGCCTCCAGGTAAGCTGCATTGCCGCCCTGGATGTCAGCCTGCAAGCGGTGTGTCATATCATGGACGCCGCGAGCGGCGTCCATGATGTGACACACCGCTTGCAGGCTGACATCCAGGGCGGCTTGCCTTCATTCCGGGACACTTCATTGTCCCGGTTGAAGGGGACCCGGGACGCGGGACATAGCCCTAAAATAAGGGACAGTCCCGGACGTTCCGGGACCCGTGGTCACCCTAGATGGGATACTTACCTAGCATAAAGGGGTTAAAAGCCCCATTTAAATCAACAGGTATTATGGAAGTTTTTATTTGTCTCTATGATGCAGTTGGTATGCTACAGAATTTACTTTCTGCATAAGGCCTTATCATATGTGAAAAGCAATATGTTGGAAGCCTATCTAGTATTCAAGGGGTTAAGAGCCCTATTAAAATCAAAGGGAAGGTTAATTGGTCACCAATGGTGCCTTTTGATTGCCCTAATTCTTCTTAGTACATCAGCCTCAGTGTACTAACAACGCCCTATAGTAACACACTACTGCTAAGTGTGTGTGTGTAAATGATTCTGCACACCTAAGGTTGCCACCTTTTCTTAAAAAAAATACCGGCCATGGCATTCTCTCCATAGACTTAACATTGGAGAGAAGCCAATTTTTTATCGGCCTGCCAGTAAAATACCGGCTGGTTGGCAACCCTATGCTCACCACGCATAGCCTCCTTCCCCCAACCTCTTCCACACAGTGTAAAAAATGAATGTTTGCATGAGTGTATGTCTGTGATGTATGTGTTTGTAGTGGCATATACATGCATTTATTGTGATATCAGTGTGGAAACTTTGCACAGGAACACAGCACTGGAAGGATTCACAGATTCTGGACATTTTTCCTGCATTTCATCTCCAAGGGAATTTTTGCAGAAAGGTGGAATAACGCCCCTTTTCAGTGAAGATTCCCACAAGAAGGAAATGCAGGTTTTCACACAATTCTAACCACTGCATGTCTGTATTTGTACATACATGTGTGTGTGTATGTGTCTAGCAGGGACGTGCACAGACATTTTGGGGGTCAGGGGCTCAAATGAAAAAAAGGGCACTTCTCATAATTATTTATTCAAAATATATATTTAAAAAAAGAAAATAATTTACATAATAATGTACATCTCAGGAGCCTGTAGGCAAAGAAATCTGAAGCCCCCCCCCCCCTTATTGGCCATCTCCACTGGACACCTCCACAATGCTCCTAATCTCCACATTGCTCCCCATTATCTCCATATTACCCCCCATCATCTCCACATTGCCCCATCATCATCTCCATATTGCCCCCATCATCTCCATATTGCCCCCATCAGCTCCAGCTTACCCTCACATTGCCCCCATCAGCTCCATATTGCTCCTATCAGCTCCATATTGCCCCACCAGCTCCAACTTACCCTCACATTGCCCCCATCATCTCCATATTGCCCAATCAGCTCCATATTGCTCCATCAGCTACAATGTACCCTCACATTGCCCCCTTCATATTCATATTGCCCCCCATCAGCTCCATATTGCCATCAGCTCTGACTAACCCTCACATACATTGCCCTATCATCTCTACATTGCCATCATCTCCATCTTGCCCCCCATCAGATCCATATTGCCCCATCATTTCCACATTGTCCCCCAGTGGCCATTTCCTACTTCTTCCCTGGTAGTCCAGCTGCAGGAGAGGTCTGTATGTGCCTCCTTTGGCACAGACCTGTAGCTGCTGGAGCTCCCATGCGGTCTTCTCTTCATGCAGAGCGCTGGGAGATGATGTCATCTCCCAGCACTCTGTAATACTAAAGAGCTGACGAGGGAGCGCAGCATCTACAGGTCTGTCCTGAAGGAGGCACAGACCTGACTGGGCGGTGGAGGAGTTAGTGTGGGCGGCGAGGCAACTTTTTTTTTGTTGTTAAAAGAGCACAAGGGCACTTTGGACAAAAAGGGCAGGTGCTCAAGTCCCCCCTTGGTGTCTATGTGTGCATGTGCCTGGTGTCTAGTGTGCATGTGTGTGTGACTATTAAGGTAATTAGGTGCAATTCCCATAGAAAAATTAAACCATGTTTAAAGATATTTGGATGATCTGCCTTCTCCTTCAGATCTCCAATAGCCTGGAATATTCTGCTTTAAATTATCAGATCTTCTCCCAGTCTAAAGTCTTTAAAAGTAAATGATTTTCAATATCTAAAAACAGTATATAACTGTATATAGTTGTTTTTTTTCCTTTGTGTATATTTATATGTATATTTATATGTGTATATAAAATGTTTCTCTATTTGTGTAAATATGTAACTCTTGTATATATGTATGTATATTTATGTGTGTATGTATATATAATGTTTCTCTATTTGTGTAAATATGTAACTCTTGTATATATGTATGTATATTTATGTGTGTATGTATATATAATGTTTCTCTATTTGTGTAAATATGTAACACTTGTATGTATGTATATTTTTTGTATGTACTGTATGTATATATAATGATTCTCTGTTTGTGTAAATACGCAACCCTTTCTGAAATCTATCCAGGACATATTTGAAATTGAGGGAAATCTCAATGTATTCTTTCTGGTGAAACATTTTCGAAATAAACAATATCCTCAGCCTGGGATAGCTCCTGGCCTCTCAACAGACAGCACACCCGAACAGGTAAAGTAAAAAAACGTGTTTATTTATTGCAACCATGCCAAACGTTTTCAGTCCTCTGTGGACCTTCCTCAGGGATTTCCATTTGCCCTGAGGAAGGTCCCCAGAGGCCTGAAAACATTTGGCATGGATATAATAATGTAACAATTTTTTTTTACTTTAGCTGATCCAATGTGTTGTCTCTTGCAAGGCCAGGAGCTATCCCAGGCTGAGTATATCTATATCTATCTATCTATCTATCTATCTATCTATCTATCTATCTATCTATCTATCTATCTATAATATGTGAAAGAAGGGAGGTGGATGTGTTTAGTCCCAGTGAGTAGTTTGTAGATTACAAAAAAGAGGGCAGCACCAGTGAGTCTTTGTTTAGGCAATATAACTTTAATATGGTCAAAACAATGTTCGACATTTCTGTCCACACTGGATCTTTATAAAAGAAGACCCACCGATGCTGCCCTTTTATTGTAATCTATAAGTATATATGGTGCCTTTAGCCACTCCCATGACCACACCCCTGCTTCTCTCATGACATTTAAATAGATCTCTTAATCCCTTAAATTCTAGATAGGTCTCCAATGCATTCTATGAAGGCTGCTCTCGAATCCAAGTGGTTAAATAACAACGAATAAAAGGGTTAGCTGGAAAATTAACCAGCCATTATAAAAACGGAAGTGGTGTCTGTTAAATTGTTTGTGGGATTGCTTTGGCCACACCCATAACTCAGAATGTGGGCGTGTCCAGAACAGCTGAAGAGCCTCTCAAAACGTGGTGCTCTACACAGTTGTCTAGTTAGGTCTTTATATCAACTTTATTATTTCTTCCAACATAATGTTCCCTCCCCTAATTGGTTAAAGCATGTCAAAACATTCCCATCACATTGAGTTACCTTAATAAAGGAAAATCCTAATATTTAACTTTAATTATAACCACTAGTGTTGAGCGAGCATGCTCGGCCGATGCTCGGATCGGCTCGAGCATCGCTCTGCTCGGCACATGGCGGTACTCGTACGAGTACCGCATGTGCTCGCCCGCCATGTTCGGGTCTCCTCCCTGCACGTTTTGCGGCTGCTGCGCAGCCAATAAACGTGCAGGGAGGCTCTGACATCGGTGTAATGCCAGCAGCCATGTTGGCTGCTGGCATTACACTGATTGGCTGGCCAGAACCCGTGGTCAGGTGCTGTATAGCACCTGACCATCGAGTTCGGCTCAGTCTTAGCCAGGGAGAGCTGAGGATAGGAAGGGAAAGGCAGTGTAGGGAGGAAAAAAACCAAACTTGTGAAAAAAAATAACCAAAAGTCCTTTTTAGGACTACTGTGTGTGGGGGCAGCAGGTTATTTTGTGTGGGGGGAAAAAAAAAAAAAAAAAAAAAAAAAATATTCTGTTTAGTGTGCAAAGTTGCAGATTAGAGCACATTCTGTTTAGTGTGCACAGTTGCAGATTAGAGCACATTCTGTTTAGTGTGCAAAGTTGCAGATTAGAGCACATTCTGTTTAGTGTGCAAAGTTGCAGATTAGAGCACATTCTGTTAAGTCTTCAAACTAAAATATCAAAGTCACATATTTCATTCAGTGTGCGTCGCCGCAGTTTAGCAGCACATTCTGTGTACTGTGCAGAGTTGCAGAATAGGAAGAAATACTGTTAAGTCTTCAAACTAAAATATCAAAGTCACATATTCCATTCAGTGTGCTTCGCCGCAGTTTAGCAGCACATTCTGTGTACTGTGCAGAGTTGCAGAATAGGAAGAAATACTGTTAAGTCTTCAAACTAAAATATCAAAGTCACATATTCCATTCAGTGTGCTTCGCCGCAGTTTAGCAGCACATTCTGTGTACTGTGCAGAGTTGCAGAATAGGAAGAAATACTGTTAAGTCTTCAAACTAAAATATCAAAGTCACATATTCCATTCAGTGTGCTTCGCCGCAGTTTAGCAGCACATTCTGTGTACTGTGCAGAGTTGCAGAATAGGAAGAAATACTGTTAAGTTTTCAAACTCAAATATCAAAGTCACATATTCCATTCAGTGTGTTTCACCGCCGTTTAGCAGCCTATTCTGTGTACTCTGCACAGTTGCAGAATAGTAAGAAATAGTGTTAAGTTTTCAAACTCAAATATTAAAGTCACATATTCCATTCAGTGTGTTTCACCGCCGTTTAGCAGCCTATTCTGTGTACTCTGCACAGTTGCAGAATAGTAAGAAATAGTGTTAAGTTTTCAAACTCAAATATTAAAGTCACATATTCCATTCAGTGTGTTTCACCGCCGTTTAGCAGCCTATTCTGTGTACTCTGCACAGTTGCAGAATAGTAAGAAATAGTGTTAAGTTTTCAAACTCAAATATTAAAGTCACATATTCCATTCAGTGTGTATCACCGCCGTTTAGCAGCCTATTCTGTGTACTCTGCACAGTTGCAGAATAATAAGAAATACTGTTAAGTTTTCAAACTCAAATATTAAAGTCACATATTCCATTCAGTGTGTTTCACCGCCGTTTAGCAGCCTATTCTGTGTACTCTGTACAGTTGCAGAATAATAAGAAATACTGTTAAGTTTTCAAACTCAAATATTAAAGTCACATATTCCATTCAGTGTGTTTCACCGCCGTTTAGCAGCCTATTCTGTGTACTCTGCACAGTTGCAGAATAGTAAGAAATACTGTTAAGTTTTCAAACTCAAATATTAAAGTCACATATTCCATTCAGTGTGTTTCACCGCCGTTTAGCAGCCTATTCTGTGTACTCTGCACAGTTGCAGAATAGTAAGAAATAGTGTTAAGTTTGCAAACTCAAATATTAAAGTCACATATTCCATTCAGTGTGTATCACCGCCGTTTAGCAGCCTATTCTGTGTACTCTGCACAGTTGCAGAATAGTAAGAAATAGTGTTAAGTTTTCAAACTCAAATATTAAAGTCACATATTCCATTCAGTGTGTTTCACCGCCGTTTAGCAGCCTATTCTGTGTACTCTGCACAGTTGCAGAATAGTAAGAAATACTGTTAAGTTTTCAAACTCAAATATTAAAGTCACATATTCCATTCAGTGTGTATCACCGCCGTTTAGCAGCCTATTCTGTGTACTCTGCACAGTTGCAGAATAGTAAGAAATAGTGTTAAGTTTTCAAACTCAAATATTAAAGTCACATATTCCATTCAGTGTGTATCACCGCCGTTTAGCAGCCTATTCTGTGTACTCTGCACAGTTGCAGAATAGTAAGAAATAGTGTTAAGTTTTCAAACTCAAATATTAAAGTCACATATTCCATTCAGTGTGTTTCACCGCCGTTTAGCAGCCTATTCTGTGTACTCTGCACAGTTGCAGAATAGTAAGAAATACTGTTAAGTTTTCAAACTCAAATATTAAAGTCACATATTCCATTCAGTGTGTTTCACCGCCGTTTAGCAGCCTATTCTGTGTACTCTGCACAGTTGCAGAATAGTAAGAAATAGTGTTAAGTTTTCAAACTCAAATATTAAAGTCACATATTCTGTGTAAGATGAAGAAGGCGGGTAAAAAGGGACGGGGAAGTGGACGTGATCCTGAAAGTTCAGGGCGCGGGTCAGGACGCGGAGAAACTGTGCCTGGTGCCAGAGCACAAGAAAGAAAGACATCCACCATACCTAGCTTCATGTGTAATTTTACAGGGCGTCGCAGGACATCACTCTCGAGGTCCGACCACTGCGAACAGGTGGTCGGTTGGATGACAGCTGATACTGCTTCCAGTCGGTTAAGCACCACCCTGTCTTCCACCAAGTCCACTCTCAGTAGCCAAGAGTCTGGTCAAAATAATCCTCACTCTGATCATCCTTCCTCCCACCATACACGGTCTGGTCAAAGAAGTGATCCCACACTGGGATATAGTGAGGAGCTCGTCTCATCACCAATCCTTCATTTGACCCTCTCTCCAAGCACGCTTGCAGAGGAACATGACATCTTGTGCCCTGATTCACAACCTCTAGAGGCTACCCAATCACAAGAAGATGACAGATGTGAACGGCATTTAAGGTCAAAGGAAGTAGTGGATGATGATGATGATGATGAGACACAGTTGCCATTAAATCAACCACTATTTCCGTCTCAAGACCTTGTTGAGGAGAATGTTATACAGTTGTCAATGACTGAGTATGTGGTGGGATCAAGACTTGAGGAGGATGATCAGAGTGAGGAAGTGGAGGAGGACTTGGTGGACGATGAGGTGACTGACCCCACCTGGGAAGGTGTAGAGCCGAGCGATGACAGCAGTCCTGAGGGTGAGCCATCTGCAGCACCGCAACAGGCTGGAAGAGGCAGTGGTGTGGCTACAGAAAGAAGGCGGACCGCACCAAACCGGCCCGCAAATGTTCCACGGAGCACCCCCTTGCGTAAATCTACCTTGCCAAAGGGTAGGTGTTCCGCGGTATGGCGTTTTTTTAAGGAAAGTGCGGACGACAAAAGAATTGTAGTTTGCAACCTGTGCCACACCAGAATGAGCCGAGGCATGAACACTAGAAACCTCACCACCACCAGCATGATCCGACACATGGCATCCAAGCACCGTAGTAAGTGGGAGGAACGCCTAGATCGCCCATCTGTGTCTGCAGGCCACACCACTGCCTCCTCTTCCCCTGTTTTCAGTGCCGGCCAATCGCCTGTCGAAGGCGCAGGCCCGCATACCTCCCGCCCTGCACCTGTACCATCTGAAGCACCATCAGCGACCACATCCACTTCCCTGTCCCAGCACAGCGTCCAAATGTCGTTACCCCAGGCATTTGAGCGCAAGAGAAAGTACCCAGCCACCCACCCACAGGCCATAGCACTAACCTCACACCTTTCAAAATTACTGGCCATCGAAATGCTGCCATTTAGGCTTGTGGACACTGAGTCCTTCCGCAGCCTGATGGCAGCAGCTGTCCCTCGGTACGCGGTCCCCAGCCGCCACTACTTTTCCCGGTGTGCCATCCCCGCATTACACCACCATGTGTCCCGTAACATCACCCGTGCCCTGACCAACGCAGTTACTGGGAAGGTCCACTTAACGACTGACACATGGACAAGTGCTTGTGGCCAGGGACGCTACATTTCCCTGACGGCACACTGGGTGAATGTCGTGGAGGCTGGGAGCGACTCGGACCCTGGGATGGCACGGGTGCTACCCACGCCGAGGATTGCGGGCCCTACCTCCATCAGGGTTTCCGCCAGCACCTACGTTATTGGCTCCTCCTCCTCCGTTTCCACCTCCGAATTCTCTAAACGCAGCGCCACTCCCCCATCAGCCAGTAGCTGGAAGCAGTGTAGCACTGCAGTGGGGAAGCGTCAACAGGCCGTGCTGAAGCTGATCTGCCTTGGGGACAAACAGCACACGGCCTCAGAGCTGTTGCAGGGGATTAGTCACCAGACCGAGCAGTGGCTCTCGCCACTCAACCTGCAACCAGGCATGGTTGTGTGTGATAATGGGCGTAACTTGGTGGCGGCTTTGGAGCTCGGCAAGCTCACACACGTACCATGCCTAGCGCATGTATTTAATTTAGTGGTTCAGCGATTTCTAAAAACCTACCCCAATGTGCATGATCTCTTGACCAAGGTGCGCCGCGTGTGTGCACATTTCCGTAAGTCATCTACAGCTTCGGCCGGCCTGTTGAAGCTGCAGCAGCGCTTACAATTGCCAGCTCACCGGCTGCTGTGTGACGTGAGCACGCGCTGGAACTCCACCTTCCACATGTTGGCCCGGCTTTGTGAGCAGCAGAGGGCAGTAGTGGAGTACCAGCTGTTACACGGTCGTCGCCTCTCCGTTCAACTTCCTGTAATCAGAAGTGAGGAGTGGGAATGGATGTCAGACCTCTGCGAGGTTTTACGCAATTTTGAGGAATCGACACAGATGGTGAGCGGCGATAACGCTATTATCAGTGTAACCATCCCACTTCTGTGTCTACTGAAACGCTCGCTGCTCACAATTAAAACCGACGCTTTGCATGTGGAAGAGGTGGAAATGGGGGAGGAAGAGCTTACACAAGGTGATAGCCAGAGCACCCTCACTTCGTCTTCTCAGCGACAATTGGAGGAGGCGGAGGAGGAGGAGGAGGAGGAGGAGGAGGAAGACACGGTTGCCTCCGCTACAGAGGGTAGCCATGGAACTTTAGTTCCATCTCTTCAGCGTGGGTGGGCAGAAGAGGA
Organism: Rhinophrynus dorsalis; assembly: GCA_037306005.1. NCBI lineage: Eukaryota > Metazoa > Chordata > Amphibia > Anura > Rhinophrynidae > Rhinophrynus > Rhinophrynus dorsalis. The sequence goes on along the minus strand of CM074727.1, from coordinate 129,578,285 downwards.
GGAAGAGGATGAGGAGATTGAGAGTCATCCTCCTGGTGAGGACAGCGAAATCTTGACTGTTGGTACTCTGGCACACATGGCTGACTTTATGTTAGGCTGCCTTTCCCGTGACCCACGCGTTATACGCATTTTAAACAACACGGATTACTGGGTGTTCACCCTTCTGGACCCCCGCTACAAAGAGAATTTCTCATCTCTCATTCCTCCGGTGGAGAGGACAAGCAAATGGTGCAATACCAGAAGGTTCTTGTTGAAAAATTGCTCCAAAATTTTCCATCTGACAACGCTGGCGGCAGAGTACGTGCTACCTTGGCCAACCGAGAAGGGGAGAAAAGGGGAGCACACAGCAGTTCCGAGAAAGGCAGGGCAACACTCTCCAAGGCGTGGGACACCTTCATGACACCCCGCCAGCACCCTCACCCTGATGCGCAGCCTAGTGTCACAAGGAGGGAAAAGTTTTGGAAGATGGTGAAGGAGTACGTAGCAGACCGTGTCAGCGTCCTCAATGATCCCTCTGTGCCTTACAACTACTGGGTGTCCAAGCTGGACACGTGGTATGAACTGGCACTCTACGCCTTGGAGGTGCTGGCCTGCCCTGCCGCCAGCGTTCTGTCTGAGCGGGTATTTAGTGCTGCTGGTGGCATCATAACAGATAAGCGTATCCGCCTTTCCACCGACAATGCTGATAGGTTGACACTTATAAAAATGAACAAGGCCTGGATTTCCCCTGACTTCTCCACTCCACTGGAGGAAAGCCCCGGGGGAACATAAACTCACTTTATATATGTTATTTACAATGATGTGAATACTCTGTATTCCCATTCACCCCTTCCACCCAAAAAACGGGTATATGGTTGACTCTTAATCTTCTCATCCTCCTCCTCCTCTTCCATATGCCCTGTGCTATAATTTTTATATAGGGCCAGCTCACCAGCGGGCCCTGTGATATAATTTTTATATAGGGCCAGCTCACCAGCGGGCCCTGTGATATAATTTTTATATAGGGCCAGCTCACCAGCGGGCCCTGTTTGACAATTTTTATATAGGTCAGCTCACCAGCGGGCCTTCTCATATAATGTTTTATTGGGTCAGCTCTCTAGCGGGCCCTCTCATATAATGTTTAGGATGGTCAGCTCCGCAGCAGACCCTCACCCATAATGTTTTAGATGGTCGGCTCAGCGCACGTTTCCCTCTTAATCATGGCCTCAGTTCAATAAAATCAAGGAAATTTTTGGGAGAATTTGCCTCTGCGCACGTTTCCCTCTTAATCATGGCCTCAGTTCAGAAAAATCGAGGAAATTTTTGGGAGAATTTTCCTCTGCGCACGTTTCGCTCTTAATCATGGCCTCAGTTCAGAAAAATCGAGGAAATTTTTGGGAGAATTTGCAGATGATATACAAGTAAATATACAGCAAATATTGTTTGGTAACAATTTTTCGCCTAAAGTCGTTTTTATTTTCCTTTTTGTGTGTTTTACGGTCAGTCTGTAAAAATGGCGTACTACGGGCGAAAGATCGTTCCCAGCAGCAATGTTGGAGTCCAAGATGCATCCAGACATCCTCCCTATGCTGTCCCTGAACCATTTCTGTGGTGTTTCCATCCTTTTCTGCCCTTTTCCTATGGACCAGGCACCCTCCCCTCATCAGAGCAGGGGGTGCCTGGTGTAATGCTCGAGTCCTCCCATTGACTTCAATGGGGCTCGGGTGCTCGGCCGAGCACTCGAGCCTCAGGGGGTGCTCGGTCAGAGCACCCGAACACCCGAGCATTGGGGTGCTCGCTCATCACTAATAACCACATCACATAGGCTAAATGCCTCTTCTTTCTCTTTTTGATGGCAGACAAAATAACTCTTTACCAAAAAGGGAAATCATACACAAAAAGAGAAGTCAGGCTATATTAATTTAAATTGTAGTATTTCTGTGATCAGTGAGTTATTTTCTTTCCACTAAATTACGTTAATTTGTCTTTTCTATGGATATGTACAGGAGGCTTGCTAACCATCAGTAAACTTGAGTCAATAAAAAGAATTCTACAACCGGAGGTGTACATGTACATAAAAAAACTGGCATTAGTGAAAATACTGAAAAAAACACAAAGAAAAAAATTGTATTTAAATATTTTGAATTCTTTACATTTTGACTGTTTATGCATGGTGATCACTTTATAATAATTTTGGTGGTCTTCAAAGAGGTTTCAATGTCCACTATATGTTGTATTGGTGATTTTTTTTATTTAACCATTTGAGTGCCAGAGGGGTTTGCAACACATTGCAAAGCAATGCGTTGTATGCCCCTCTGGCACTCAAAGGGTTAAAAAACTAGTTTTTGAATTTTTTTGATGTATAGATTATACTTACATAGTAACATAGTAAATTAGGTCAAAAAAGACACAAGTTCATTAAAGGGATAGTAATGTTTCATAATAAAAACAGCTCTAATTAATCATCATAGTATTTGGACTTTGGAGAGTGTTATTTCAGTTCTGTCAGAGTTGTAGTTCAGGAGTAATTCAATGACAAAGTATCCCCCTCCCGCCCCTTTTACTGATGTAACACTGCTCAGCCAGATCAGAAGGCAGGTGCCCAGGTAGACTGCAGAGAGGGACAATCTTCAATTAAGATAAGGGAAAAACCTGAAAAGCTTGTCAAGGGGGGCAGGGCTTTCATTGTTTTCATATAAAGAAGATTGTCCCCTTCTGTTATCTGTCTGGTCTTACAACCAGATTCACATCTGAGAAGAGATGGCTTACACTAGGTAAAAGGGGAGGGAGGGGAAACTTTGCTTGTGAATATCTCTTAAACCATAAAGGTTTGAGAGATAAGACTTATATCGTTCTTCATGTTTTTTTAATGCCTACAAAATAAAATAAAGTTAAAACGAAGTATTACTATCCCTTTAAGTTCAACCTTTGTCTTATAACCCAGAGACATGAGAATTATATAGCTTCCCTGCTACCAAATAAGTTAGTCTTTATCAGACCTTCCTGTTTTGCCCACTAATAAACAGTATAACCCTGTATGTTCCCTCTTGAAAGAAATGTATCTGATCCTCTCTTAAATGTATCCATGGTATCTGCCATAACCACATCCTTGGGCAAGGAATTCCATAATTTAACATACCTTATTGTAAAAAACCCCTTCCTCTGCTGAAGTGGAAACCTCCTTTCCTCTAATCTCAAGGGGTGTCCCCTGATTATTTGATCAGGCCTTGGAATGAATAGCTCACCACAGAGATCCTTGTATTGACCTCTCATATACTTGTACATTGGTATAAGTTCTCCTCTTAGTCATCTTTTCTCTAGAATAAATAGACCAGGTCTGTCTAGTCGTTCCTCATACGTGAAGTCCTCCATTCCCTTAATTAATTTTGTTGCTCTTTGCTGTACTCTCTTCAGTTCTAAAATATCCTTTTTCAGAACTGGTGCCCGAAATTGCACTGCATATTTGAGGTGAGGTCTAACCAATGATTTGTACAATGGCAACATGATGTTATCCACTCTTGCTTCAATACCTTTTTTTATGCAAGACAGGACTTTGCTTTTGCTAGTGCTGTTTGACACTGGTCACTGTTTCTAAGTTTGTAGTTTACAAGGATTCCCAGGTATTTCTCTAGCAACGAGTCCCCTAACATGATTTAATTAAGTTCATAAGTAGCATTGGGATTTTTTTCTTCCCAAATGCATGACTTCACACTTTCCCACATTAAACGTCATATTCGATTTGGTTGCCCAATCTGACATTTTATGTAAATCCCTCTGTAAAGATCAAATATCCTGTTCTGAATTTATTACTTATTGCTGCAAATGTATGCTATATATGGACTTCCTTTCTTAGCCCTAGAGTACCTCCCCTGTCATTGACACTTACCTTTTTCTGTGCTAGAGAAGGTGGTCAATGCAGTGTTGAGTGGTATAAGTGAATGAGGGAGGTAATGTATGGCTAAGGCAGGAAGTTTCTGCATGGCATGACTTTATTAGCATAATATATGCATCTAAATAAGTCATATACTCGTTTCTAAATAAAAAATGGCTAATAAAACTTATAGGGTACCAAAGTTGTATTTTATGTCTCTTTCACTTTTTACCTGTTTAGAAACAGCAGTTGGAACAAGATGGTGGTTAGAACAAAGTGTTAGAACAAAGCAAAAGCAGACACAATAAATCTTTTGTGAGTATAAAAAGCCCTGGGTTTTGCTGAATGAAGTCAGGCCTCTTTGATTGTTCCAGGGGGTGGGTGCATGTTACATGTTACAAATTTGTTCCTGTATTCCACAAGAAGCTTTCCTGACATGCTGTTCTCTCTGAAATAAAATTGTGTTTCACCATTCTCTTTTCTGATCCATTTCGGTCTCATCAGCAGTAAAGGACCTGTGGTGGAGTCCCTAGTCAAGTGTAGGGGTCATTCTGTCACAACTGACTGACAGCAATGGAATCAGGGAGTACTACAGGATGCAATAGAATCACAGCCACAATGTCTATAGCCATAAAGAACATACAGGGCTGGGTGGAGGAGACCATGAACATTCTTGCAAAATATGCCACCCGGGAAAACTACTGGAAGGCAGTGACATCTGGACAAAAATGGTGGGTTATGGGCAGCAGATCCGTGAGATAGACTTCAGCACCCATTGTGCATGGGATCCAGTGAGTGAGGAGAAGAGGAAGATGCTTACTTGCCCTCTGGTTGGACCTAGACCAGAGAGTTCCAAAGTTCTCTTCAAGTTGCTCTTCTTCCTACTCCAATGCCTTCCAGAACTGGCAAACCACCTTATACTAGAGGTGGCATGTGATGCTAGATCTGGATTGCTGCGGAATGCTGTCTTTTTATCTGGATGACATATCAAACTGAGGCCAGGCTATGGGAAGTTCTTCTAACTGGCCGACAGATAGACTTGGAGATGGAATATGAGTTCTCCTGCAAGGAAATCCAGTGGAGGGCATCCCAGGAGAGCTTTAAGACCACTGACAACAGTGCACTCACATTAGTGGAGGGAGAAGCAAAAAAACAAAGAGCATATTGACTCAGGGGTGACACTGGAATGGTTTAGGATATCCTCGAACCCATATGGAGAGAGCAGACACTATTCTTTCTAATATATTTTTATCCTGTTGTTGTTTTTAACTTCTGTTGTTCTATTGCATCTTGAAATGTGATTATGTTGAGTAATTAATATGATTACTTTGTCTTGCTGACTCAGTCTGTTGCTGTTAGCCATTCCGTTATTGCCATTTGTTTAACTCTTTACTGCTTCAAGTATAAAAATCCTTTTGGATTGTTCCCATGGTGAGAGTGCAGTCTTAGGCTTCACTCTGTCATCCTATTGTTCCTATATGCTGTGAGATGTTGTGCTGATCCCTTTATGATTTTAATGCTTAAATAAAATTGTATTTCTCCATCCTCTTGCCTGATCTGCTTCATTCTTATCCGTGGTAACAAAAAACAACAGTGGAGCCCCTAGTCAAGTGCAGGGGTTGTTCCATCATAACAGGTGAAAACACTGGGGGATGTGGGGGTGGGAGGTCATCTTATGTGTTTTATTTTACCTGACCTACCTGGGGAGCCGGGGCTCTGTCTCTGTGTGTGCTAGCAAAGGAAACCCTAAAGGAAAAAATGTTTTCTCATGTTTTCAACCCTGATGTACTGACATAGGCCACACACACACACACACACACACACACACACACAAAACTGCGGTGCAATTCTGAGGCAAACCAACTACACCATAGGGAACTGTAACAGAAACTAAAGATGCTGGGTTGTTCTTGCCATCGTGCTGGCTTTCCCTCTCCTGGAAGTGGCTACAGGATGGTAGCCGAGCCTGGAATAAAGATCTTCTAGAATGGGGGTCAAAGGGGACCTTCGGATCATTTGGTTTATTCCAGAATGAATACATTTATTTTGTGGACATGGGGACATTCTTATACTGTACAAAAACAAAAAAGGGACAAAAGAACATAATGCAGTCTTATCTTTCCAATCCCCCCAAGCAATGGGAATTGGAGCGGTAAGAGACCTGGCTGAATTAACCAGTCTTGGCCAGGCCTGCATTTTATGCACAAGTTGATTATATTACCCGGGCCTGACATCCTAATTCAATCTCATCACACCGTCCCCACAGCCAATGGGAACCAGAGCAACAAGATGGGGACAACAGGTGACCAATCCAAAGCCGCCTACTTGTCACAGCAATGTCATGCCTTGCATGGTGTTGCTCAACAAGCAGCAACCAATGGGAGGGGTGCCTACTTGTCAAACCCAATACATAATACTTTAACATGGATGGGTAGGCGACCAATGAGAAAGCTGCCTATCTTACAAAGCCAGATATGGGAAATTCAAATGCCCTGCTGCCATGGAGAAAGGCGGCCTGACTGTAAACATGTTTTCAGTCTTTCTAAGAGTTTTGTCCATAGTTCCAACAGTAACAGTTCCACTGGTGCTTAGAAGTGCCTCCAGTAACAGCCCGTGACAGGAATCAATAAGAAATCCAAAATCCTGGACCATATAGGGGAAGCCAATGAGGAACAATTCTGGAGCATAGGCAACAAATAAACACTCCTTGAATTCCCAGTACTTTAGCTTCACTGGGACCAATATATGAATTCCCCCAGTGCAGCTCTACTGGAGTCAGCCTCTAACTCCATTGGCTGTACTAAGGGGTATGCACTACAGCACTCAAGACTTAGGACTTATTGCCAACGAATCCTGTACTCTGGCTTGCTCCATAAAATGAGCAGAAAAATGGTGTACACTGTTACTGTTCCCACTATACCTTGTTTAATATATACCATTAAACAAGCAGTAGAGGAAAGGAATGCTGTGAAACAGCCATTTACTATTCCTCTTTGCCCATGTGGCAGTAAGGGGAGGATTTTATTGTAGTAAATTGAAGTTAGATTATGGGAAAGACTTCATTCCAGCTCTTGATTTAGAGTGGAATCGCCATTGTACATTCACTCCTGTGCCTTTTCTTTGGATATATGTGGATGTAAGATATATACAGGAGGCATCCAAAGGATGTATAACAGGTAAATCCAAGATGTGTGATCCTCTGCTCAAAATATCTAGTAGAATTAGGAACAAGAATATTCCAGATCTCTCAGGAGGGAGGCATGAGGTCACCAGATTCTGCAATTTTGTGATGCCCTTCTTATCACATACAGTTGGGTTATTACTCTGTTGATTTCTTGCAGTATGACTGTGCTCGCTGATTTCATGTAGTGGTGTATTGCTCTGATTTTAGAATATAATGGCATTTTGCCCCGCTGATAGAGGATATGGTGCATTGCTTTAGAAGTGGAATGTAATGCTCTGCTGGTAGCATATAGTGATATATTTCCGGGATGGTGGCATGTACTGGTGTATTGTTCTGCTTTTGGCTGTCAATGGTATATGGTCATGTTGGTGGCATGTAATGGTGCATTGTAGTGCTGCACTGTATTGTGGTACATTATCTTATTGGTGGCATGATATAGTGCATTGCTCTACTGGTGCCATGAAATTGAATATTTCTCTGCTGATGGCATGTAATGGTGTGTTGTTCTATTTTTGGCTCTTCAAAAGTATATTGTCACGAGCATGTGATTGTGTATTGCTCTGCTGGTGTCATATTATAGTGCATTCCTCTACTAGTGTCATGTAATGGTGCATTGCTCTGCTGGTGGCATGTAATGGTGTATTGTTCAGCTATTGGCATGTAAAGGTGTATTATTCTGCTGATGGCATATAATGGTGAATTGCCATGTAATGGTATATCAATCTTCTCGTGGCATTACTTTACTGTCACAGCTTACCTTGACTTCAGCATGATTACAGGCGCGAGGCTTCAAGCAGGCTGCAGGCCTCTGTTTTATCTGTTTGCTTACTGTAGTCTCCTCTTACCTACTTCCTACTTCCTCCCTCCGAGCTGCTCCTCCTACTTCCTGTGGAGGGATTTAAAAGGCAGACTGAGGCCTGACTCAGATGCCCTTGCGTTGTTGTTCTTAGGTGTAGTACTTGGGCTCTGTGTGTGACCTGGCTATCTACGAAAACCCAGTCTGTGTATGACCTGGCTATTTATGAGAACCCGCACTGTGTATGACCCGGCTAAGTAAGAGAACCCTCTCTGTGTCTGACCCAGATACGTACGAGAACCCTCTCTCTGTGTATAACTCTGCTAAGTACGAGAACCGTCTATGTGTATGACCCAGTGATCACGAATACCCCTTACTGTGATCAATTTGTGCTATTGGCCTAAGACAGACCACTGTTGTGGACAGAGAGTCTGATTGGTGACTGCAGGCATGAGTCACAGGGTCTCGATATAGTGACTGCAGGCAGAGTCACAGGGTCTCATGGCTGTGATTGCAGGCGTGGGTCAGTTCTCCAGTCCAGCAGTCCTTGTGTTCCTGTTCATCGGATAAAGATTACTGAGCCATTGTTCACAGTGGTCGCCCTTTCCAGTGTTCCAGTCAACAGATCAAGAGCTGGCATTCCTGTTTCCTGCTGAGACTCACAGGGGCTTCGGCCCAGTCTCCAGCATTGTGGTCTAGCGATAGGCCTACTATTTCTGGTAGTAGTGTCACCAGCTAGTAACCCTTTGCTTGTTGTAGTACATATTTATTGCTGTGATTTATTCTAATAAATATTTTGCATTACATTACCGTACTGAGTTCTGAGCATTCCTGGGTGCCAGTGACATTTACTAATGGCATGCAGTATTTTCTTCCCCTGTTGGTATCATACAATGCTGTATTGCCTTGCCAGGGACATCTAATGCTATGCTCTGCTGTTGGCATGAAATGGTGTATTGCTCTGCTGTTTCAAGAAATGTTGTATCACTCTGCTGTTGGAATATAATGATGTACTGCCATGCTGGTGACATATAATGGTGTATTGGTCTGCTGGTGGCATGTAATGATGTATTTCCTTACCAGTGGCATGGAATGGCGTCTTGCTTGTCTCTTATAATACCATATAAAAACATTCTAGGCTGTCAACCTGGAACAACCTGAGCTGAAGATCTGCTCTCTAGATTAAATTATCTCATTCAGCAATACACCTATTAATCCAGACAACATAATATTATTATCTCATGACTTACTAAAATTATTCACCATGTACCAATGTAAATTGCTGGTGCCTACTTTTTGTTGGCATGTTGGCTCCTGTCTGTGACATAGGCAAAGGGAGGTTTCTGTGGATAAAGCATGATACTAGTAAAAGTGATGCCTTTATTAGCTAAAAGAATATCTTTAGAGTGCAAAACCACTTAGGTCTGTAGCATAATTAGTGCTCTGAAAACCGCTTACTTCTCTTTATCAGGCCACTAGCATCCTAACTGCACTCTCATGCAGTGTCAACCTGATTTTTGTCAAACTTTTTGCACCAAAATCTGTACAATTTATTATTTTATTTTCCAACACAAAGTAAAAACAAAAATAAATGTAGACACAAGTAACAGAACGGAATTTCCTTTTGCCAATCAGTACTGAAAAAAAATACTTTTCTGCTAAACAGGTTGCATATGCTGCAGAACTGAACATTGCAGATCTCTGTATTTTATAAGTTTGGAAATTGCAGAGCAGAGCAGAGGGAGAATCTGATTTCATTTGCAAGTTCCTGTTTCTCTAAGGAGGTTAAGTTACAAACTCAGTCTCTCCTGTAACCTTTCCTCCGCTTTAAAATAATTACCTTTAACAGCTTGGAAAATGCAGTAGGTTTGCATTGTAGGTGGTTTGAAATGCCCTAGGGCTCTAAATATGTGACTTAGTTACAAAATGTACCTCGTTAAGATTAATTAGCGCGGAACGTGTTGTACAATTCACAGCCACGGTTGGAGAATTGGAGGTCCCCAGAGTTAAGTGAGAGCTATTTTAAAAATCACAGATCTGACAGATTTATAAGGGTTAAAATGCATATACCCTAAGCTGTCAGCATCAAAGAGAATGCAACATTTGGAATCATTTTTCAATACATTTGCTTATACTGAAATGAAAATGGCAAAATGGTCTCTCTTACACTGCAGCATTTATATCAAGGGAAGAGTCAGTAATTCTGGAGAAAATTGATGCATCCTTATAGAGAAAAGATAAGGGTTTCCTATTCTCAAAGTTTTTTCCTTTGATGAAAAAGTGCGTATTTTTTCTGAAGATTTACTAACAATTGTCTTGACACATACACATACCTGTGAACTTTTTTTTCTGGAGTTTCCGGAGGATGGCAGTAACAGGATATAATCTACCCGATTTGCATCACAAAGGGGTGGGGCTTGATAAGTGGGTGGGGGCGGAACTTAAAGGAGCAGTAAACTTTTTTAATGAAAAAAATATATATTGTAGGGCTTTTCCTGTTGAGTAAGATAAGGACGCTCCTGCTGCTCCTTTAATGGACAATTTAATGTAGTGGGAAAAACAAGGTAGGGGAAGGAGGAGGAAAAGTGGGTGGGAATTGGGAGGAACAGGGTGGGAAGGAGTAGAGGTGGGTGCAGTTTCATGAGAAACTCACCACCACTGGAGAATCAGCCTCTGTCACTGGAGACTACAAAAACTGGAGTCTCTGGGGCAAATCCGGAGTTCCCAGGTATGTACATATAACACATTATATATATATATATATATATACATATATATATATATATAGCCAAAATTATGGACACTCCAAAACTCTCAAGTAGTACCTGGGTGCTCTTGCTAAACTCTTGTACATAGAAAATAGTGGTATCATAAGCAGTATGTTATCAAACACAGGCACTCTCAGGAATTTGTAAAATAAAAAAATACAAACATTTTATTAATGTCGATGTTTCGACCCTACATCGGGCCTTGCTCAAGACACTGCCTGAGGAAGACTGACTAGTGACAGCCGAAACATTGGTTAAATTGGTTAAATTCTCTGAGAGTCCTGAGAGTGCTTATGATACCATCTACGCATACACACACATATATATATATATATATATATATATATATATATATATATATTTACTTATATAGCGCCACAATTGTACGCAATACTTTACCAATTAAGGCTTTAGACAATAAAGTGTTGCAAGTACTTTGCAAGGATAAACATTTGTGAGGTCCCTGCCAAAAAGCTTGCAATCTAAAGTGGTAATGGGAGACATACAGAGTACATAAGGGTCAAGTGCTGAATACAGTGCTAGAGTCAGGGCCGGATTTATATCTCAGGAGCCTGTAGACACAGAAATCTGAAGCCTCCCCCCCAATTACCACATTACCATATATATTGGTAATGTATATTTATATATGTTTTAAGTATTACTGTCTCTTTAAGAATTTACATTGTCCCATAGTTGTAATTTCAGCTTCCCATGCCTTATTGATTGCCATGCAAGGTCATTTGCAAATAAATGTGTAGAACAGAGACTCTCAGTGTCAGTCCTCAGGACACACAAACAGGTCATGTTATCAGGACATCCTAGGGTAATCAGTGGCTCCATCGTTTTGATTGCTCCAGCTGCCCTTAATTAACCCTTTGAATGCCAGAGGGGTATGGTTGCATAATCAGAGTATTAAATATATCCTAAAACCTGACCAGGGCCGGATTTGCCATTAGGCAAAGTAAGCACCTGCCTACAGGCGCACACCACCGAGGGGCGCCTGCCATTGTATTAAAAAAAAAAAAAAAAAAAAAAACTAGCAACCTCGCTAGCTGTGCCGGCACACGCTCCATGTCGCCCTCACATTGCCCGCCCCCAGTTGTCTATTTCTTACCTCCTCGGCAGTTAGTGTCTGCAGGGCTAAATACAGACCCAAAGGTAGGTCATTACAGTGTGCTTGTTAGGGGAGGGGACAAGTTCCCTTTTTTAGTTTCGGAGGGTTGTCTGATCCAGCTTCCGTGACTGGATGACCGAAATAAGAGGTGGCAGTGGGAGAAAAGAAAATGATCCCAGTGTGTCGGAGTGAGAGCTAGCAGCGGGACAGTCTCCTCTTTCATTTTAAGCGAGTTGAGGAAGCTTGATAGGTTGCCATTGTGTGACTGTGTGCAACGCACCTCAAAGAGTCAACTCGTTCTGTTAACCCTTTGAGAGCTAGAGGGGTACGCACGCAGCTATTGTACACCCCTCTGGCTCACAAAAATGTTAACTCGTTATGTTAACCCATAAGGTGCAGGGTTAAGAACTGTTTGCCAAAGCTTTGAAGACATTTAACCCTTTGAGTACCAGAGGGGTACGCAACGCATTGCAAAGCAATGCGTGGTGTACCCCTCTGGCACTTAAAGGGTTAAATTGCTTTACCGTTTTGCTCCATCTTTTTTGCCTGCATGTAAAGTGATAATCAACCTACGTTTTTGACTTGTATGTTTTCTTAAAGTGCATAATGCATTATCAGATTGCTTCCTCTTTATATTTTTTCCCCATCTTCGCCTATTTCATTATTTTATCGTTTACGCTCTTTGCATGTAATTCACTGACTTTTCTTCCTCACTTTGGTGTGCCATGGGCATCTACTCAGGGTGCCCCTTTGCTCTACAAAGACTTGAGTTGAGTTTCAAATGCATATTTATAGAAATTGTTATGCACACTATGTTTATTTTTGTAAATATGATTGTGAGACCACAGAATAATTTTATATTTTTGAATGGAGCCTTTCATTATGGCCTTGATCAATGATACAAAACATTAGGGGTGCCTTGAAAATTCCAAATAGGATCTATTGGGTGCCTTGAGCTAAAAAGGATTAAGAACTACCATATGGAGATGGTGGGGGCAATGTTTAGCTGATGGGGGGCAATGTGAGGGCAATGTGGAGCTGATGGGAGTCAATGTGAAGGCAATACGGTATTTGGAGATGATGGGGGCAGTATGGAGCTAACGGTGGCAATGTGAGGGCAATATGGTATATGGACATGATGGGGGCAATGCGAGGGCGATATGGAGATGATGGTGGCAAGCTGGAGCTAATGGAGGGCAATGTGGCGATGATGGGGGCAATGTGAGGGCAAAATGAAGATGATGGGGGGCAACGTGGAGATTAGGAGCATTGTGGAGGTGTCCAATGCAGATGGCCCACGGGGGGGGGGGGGCGCTTCAAATTTCTGTGCCTACAGGCTCCTGAGATGTAAATCCAGCCCTGAACCTGACCTGAGGACTGGAACTAAGAATCAGTGGTGTAGAGTGTGCATTCCTTGAGGTCTAAAGAAAGCATATCTTCTATGGCAGTGATTCTCACCGTGGGTGCCGTGGCACTTTGGTGTGCCACGGACATCCACCTAGGTTGCCTCCCATTTTCTCTATGAAGACTTTTGACAAAATATGAATTTTGAGTTTCAAATGTGTATTTATGGAAATTGTTATGTACAATATGTTGTTTTTGTTACCCTGATTGTGAGAGCTAAGAATAATTGGATATTACTTATTTATACCCTTCATAATGCCTTTGAGAAATGACACGTAGAAAGTGGTTCGCTATTGAAATATCGCATGCCTCATTGCGCATCTTAAGATGTTGCATTTATTTGGTCGTCTGCTTGCAAATAACGCATTCACAATGTCGCACGTCAAACAGTCGCACATTCAATATGTCGCCTTGCACAACGTGTCGCCTTCTATATGTCGCCTGCATCAAAATATCGCTCAAAGGATGCAGTAAGAGACACATTAAGGATGCCGTAAGAGCGCATTACGATAGAATAAGGGCACAATAAGGATGCTGTTAATAGATAACAAAATATATATTGAAAAAATGAACATGTGCAAAAACTTGTAAAGTTAAAGTTAGTGAAGTTTGTAGCAGTCTTTACTGGAAACAAAAAAGATGTACAATAAAGTACAACATTTAGTAAAGCTTTGAACTGTGTAGCAATCTTTATTGGAAAAAAAAATGTTCATAAAACATAACAAATTACAGTGGATATGTATATGTATGCATGTATAACAAAATAACCAGACATTTATTGTAGCAATCTTTATTGAAAAAAACAGTTTTTAATACAGCATTACATAACATAGCAAAAGATAACAGCTTTGAGGATTAGGAACAATTGAAGTTAGGAAGTCTATCTATTAAAATGCAAATTTTGTGCCACCGCTCTAAGGTGTTCAGAAAATGGTGTGCTTGCATAGTTTGTAACAATTAATCTTCTTGCATTTTCCCTATGCACGTTTTTAGCTTGTGGTGGCTCCTGTTCTACAGCATATTGTTCCAATTTTAATTCAGTCAAATTTTGTTCCTTTTTTAATCCATTAATAAAATTCCAAATACTTGGGTGGCATGCCCCTAGAAGATGGCTGAATCCTCTATGCCACCCTTCTACAGAGTCATTTGTTTTTGGCGGGTCATGTAAAACTGAATGGAAACAGTTCCAGAGGTCAACATCAAACAGTGCTTTACTTCTATTGTTTTTTCTTCCAGGTCTGCCAATCCAAGTGTCCTCAAAATAATTCAGTAGCAATCGTAGTTCATGCATATCTGTATATATATCTAGAAGAGGAAGCATCATGTGTCGAACGAGCTTGTCCAAAGCCACACACACCCATGGGCGACAGTAAGGAGGAGTTATACATTCCTCCTCTATACTGCCATTCCCATTGGTGTATGCACGGGGCGTGATTTTCACAAGAGTGAGCAGGGAGGCATAGCCCACCTGCTCACTTCTGTGAAAATCTCTGCACACGCTTTCTCCCCATACACCCTCCCAACTAGTCACCTCACACTCTGCTTTGCGTCCTCCCTCCAGTGTCTGAAATGAGTTTCACCTTCTACACCATACACCCTCACTATTCTGCCACCCTCTTCATTTCACCTGTCTCTCTTTCAGCCGTCCTTACTATGTACTATTCCCCCAAAAAAACACTCATGCGGCTCCATCACTCACACATTGTCTTATAATAATGCAGATGTAAAAACGTTCTCCCTTTTTCTCACATTCAACCTTTCTCCCCATCTCCACGTTGTACACTATTGTCCCTCCTATTGTGTCCACCTTCTCTGCTCCATTGCTTTTGCAACTGATTACTCCTACCTCACTTTCATCATAATAAAGACTGATGAGGATATTGGGAACTTTAGTCTAGCTACAGCTGCAACCTGAAAACGTTTCACCTGTCACCACTCAGCAGAGCTTAGCTTCCAACCAATCAGCAGGGTGGATGCTGGGGAGCACCTAGCTCACTTACTAGCAGTCAAAAACCCAGGGAACTGGAACAGTTTGTACTCTACACAACTAGCAAGAAAATCACTGCATTACCTGTGCAGAGAGAGTCAGGTCCAGTTGTATTTACTTTTCTTTTTGCTCCCTCCCACTTTCCCAGTTGTCTTTGCTCCATCCCACCCCTCCACCTCAGACACTCCTCCTGCCTTCCACCCTCTCCAGGCTACAGTAAGAGGTGGGTAAATAGAGAGAGAGTGTGTATGTATGTGTGTGTGTATGACTGTGTGTCTCTCTCTCTTGCCTCCCTTCTCATAACTTTTAGCTCGGGTGGTTGCCAACCACACCAATGATCCACTGTACCTCCCTATCCACTACTCTCTTATGGGTGTGTGTCTGTCTGTGTTTTCAAACATTTCAGTGCCAGACAGCTATCTAATGTATTGGATACCTATTTGGAACAGAAAGGGTTAAGATTTCACTGTCACTGGTCTATCCAATATATTGGATACCTCTTTGGCACTTAAAGGGTTAACATTTCACTGCCACTGACCATCCAATACATTGGATACCTCTTTGACACTGTAAGAGTTAACCCTTTCAGTGCAAAAGAGGTACTGAATGCATTGGATACCTCAGTGCCACTGCTAGGGTTAACCCTCACAGACCTATCCAATGCATCCCACACCTCTTTGACACTGACAGGGCAGTCAGATGGTTAAGCGGTAGTTCCCTGAGCAGTACTCCCTTTATGGGTATGTCTGTCTCTTTTATGATTTTAACAATTTTGCTGCCACAGACCTATTCAATGCAATAAATACCTCATTGGTGGTGAAAGGGTTAATCATTTCAGTCTCAAAGAAATATCCAAAACATTGGATAGCTCAGTACCACTGAAAGGGTTAACCATTTCATTGCCCTTTCATTGCCACAGACCTATACAATGCATTTGACACGTCTTTGCCACTGAAAGGACAATCAGAAGGTTAACCCTTTCACTATTCCACATCTGTCCAACGCATTGGATACTTCTTAAGCAATTGATGACTAAAGGGTTAATCCCTTCAGGCACACAGACGTATCAAATGCATTACATACCTCTTTTCCACTGAAAGGATTATCCCTTTCATTGGCAGTGGGCTCCACAACCCATAGGTTATTTCGTTAACCCTTCCAGTGGTAGAGACATATCTAAAGCATTGCAATGCATTATTTACCTCTTTGCCTGAATGATTGCCTCTGACTCCCCTTCTCCTAATCACCAAACCCTGCACTTTGCCTCCTCGCCTCCCCTCCTATCAGACTTATTGCATTGCAATGCATTGATACCTTTCTCACTCTCAGACGCTTACATCCTATATAATAATTCGCCAAGTTGTGTGTAACGCCCGTCATGCGCAGTAGACACTGTTGCACGTGCGGCAGTTATGCGCAGTAGAGACTGCCCGCACCGCGGCTGATACAGAGCTGGGCGCTCCGAAGGAGCATCCAGCTCTGCATCAGCCGAGGAGCGGGCAGTCTTTACTGCGTGTGACTGCCCCACGACCGGCTGCCAGAGGCTCTCTATCAGCCGAGGCGCGGGCAGTCTCTACTGCGTGTGACTGCCCCGCGATCAGCTGCCAGAGGCACTGTGGCCCGTGTAACGGGCTGTTCAACTAGTTTCCTAATAATACAGCTCTCACTATGTAGAAAACACAATCACATTTGCTCACATGATTGCCACCAACCAATGATTGGACAGTAAAAAAGTAGAAACGTTACATCTTCAGATGTTGAGCACTTTACTGACCTCCACCTCTAATCAGCACGACCCTCACCCTCCACCCCCTCCAAAGGCACAGTGCGCTATGCTTGAATTTCCAGCTGCTTCCTCTGCTGCAGTGTGTCTCCCTTACAGGACATCTTCCAATCAACATACGGAATGCTGTGTAAGACCTTCAGCTCCTCACAGGCCAATACAGTACTTTCATTGCTCATAGGTGTGGACATTTAAAGTATCTTACTGCCCTGTGAGGACCTCAAGCTCCTCACACGCCAGGAATGTATGTTCATTTGAAGACATCCTGCAAAGGACACACACAGCAACAAAGGAGGTGGCTGCCAGTTCAAGCATGCCACACTCTGCCTCCAGAGGGAGGGCAGGCCATGCTCATTATAGCTACAGGTCAATGAAGTGCTCCGCGTCTGAAGAAATGTGATCTCATTTTTTACGTACATTCGTTCATTCCTGGAATGCATGTGAGCAGCTCTGATTTTTCATTTTCTACATAGTGGGAGCTGTAGGATTACCAAACTTAAACCTCTGAGGTAGTCAAAACATTGCAAACAATGTGTTGCATACTCCGGTGTCACATAAACAGTTAACACATGGGCAAGTGGTGCCAGCACTGCTACTGTATACAGGCCCGGACTGGGACAAAAAATAGGCCCGGGCATTTAAGGCTGAGCAGCCCATTTTTATTTTTTGAGCAGTCCATGGGGGGCGGTGATGGGCATTCGTTCGTTATTTATTTATTTTATATACACCCGGACCGGCCCTGGACACAGGGCCGGTGCAAGATTTTTGGTATGTACAGGCAAAGGTGCATTTTGATGCCCCCACCCCCCTCCGACCCGGACACAATCCTATGCTCCCCTTGCCAAAATACCCTGCCCCCGTCCACATAATCATCTCCACACTCTTCCCACCCCATCCTCCTCCCCACCTCCACATTGCCCACACTGTCCATCTCCACATTGCCCTTTCCACAATGCCCCCTTCATCTCCACATTGCCCTTTCCGCAATGCCCCCTTCATTTCCACATTGCCCTTTCCGCAATGCCCCCTTCATCTCCACATTGCCCTTTCCGCAATGCCCCCTTCATCTCCACATTGCCTTTTCCGCAATGCCCCCTTCATCTCCACATTGCCCTTTCCGCAATGCCCCCTTCATCTCCACATTGCCCTTTCCGCAATGCCCCCTTCATCTCCACATTGCCCTTTCCGCAATGCCCCCTTCATCTCCACATTGCCCTTTCCGCAATGCCTCCTTCATCTCCACATTACCCTTTCCGCAATGCCCCCTTCATCTCCACTTTGCCCTTTCCGCAATGCCCCCTTCATCTCTACAATGCCCCCACCGCAATGCCCCCTTCATCTCTACAATGCCCCCACCGCAATGCACCCTTCATCTCCACAATGCACCCTTCATCTCCACAATGCCCCTTCATCAATGCCCCTTAAAGCCCCTTCATCTCCACATTGCCCCTTGATCCCCTACCTTGAGTCCCTGGTAGTCTAGCGGTGTGCTATAGAAGAGATCTGTGCCTCCTTCGGCACAGAGCTGAAGCTCCTGTACATGGTTCTCAGTAATACAGAGCCCTGGAAGATGATGTAATCTCCTAGCGCTCTGTATTGCTACAGAGCCTGGGTCGCTGGGCCGGCCCACCGGGCAAATGCCCGGTATGCCCGATGGCCAGTCCGGGCCTGACTGTATAATATGTATTATAGATGCACTCCTGTGTCACTGAGGCTCACATTAAAGGGATAGTAATGTTTCATAATAAAAACAGCTCTAATTAATAATCATAGTATTTGGACTTTGGAGAGTGTTATTTTAATTCTGTCAGAGTTGTAGTACAAGAGTAATTCAATGACAAAGTGTCCCCCTCCCGCCCCTTTTACTGATGTGACATTGCTCAGCCAGATCAGAAGGGAGGTACCCAGGTAGATTGCAGAGAGGGACAATCTTCAATTAAGATAAGGGAAAAAGCTGAAAAACCTGTCAAGGGGGCAGGGCTTTCATTGTTCTCATAGGAAGAAGATTGTCCCTTGCTGTTATCTGTCTGGTCTATGAACCAGATTCCACATCTGAGGGGAGGTGGCTTACATTAGGTAAAAAGGGCAGGAGGGGGAAACTTCGTCATTCAATTACTCTTGAACTATAACCTTGACACTACTGAAATAACACTCTCCATGGCCTAAATACTATGAAGATTAATTGGGGCTGCTGTTTTTGTGAAACATTACTATCAAATGCCAGAGGGGAAAGCAATGTATTGAAATACCTTGTTTATCCCTCTGGCACTGAACGGGTTAACTATTGCTTAAAAAACAAAGACAGACACGGGCAACACCATCCCAAATTGCTAGTTTTTAATAAAAAAGTCCATTACGGTTTCAAAAGTATCTACCACATCCCATGATGGTACAAAAGCCAGTGCAAGCAGGTTCCTTACTTGCAGTGCATACTCAGCATTCTCCATGTAGTTTTTGGCCTCATACGGTAATTATTGCCAAACACGCTGGCTGAAATGTAACAGGCATCCTTGCTGTGTGCAATCCGGAAATACCCTTTTATATGCGACTATGCTTGAATTTTCAAAGTCTATCATCACAGTCTGAAGATTCAACAAAGGGCAAAGCTTCTTCAACTCAGCACATGCATGTACATGTTTGTTGTCCTCTCACTCATGAGGACAAACGCAAGTGGGTTTAACAGTCCCAAACTTTAGAGCATGTATGGTGTAAATTTGTTGAAATAGCAATGGACAGATTTGAAAAGTTCAATCAGCATACCAGTTCTGGCTGTTTGATAACACTATTAAATTGGCCAGGGTTGAAAAAATTATAAATAGTAGTAATCTAGGTCCACTGTCATGAAACATAAAGTTCTCACCCTTTGCAGTCTTTTCATATTCCCCACCAATCCTCAGCTCTTCCAAATTGGTTGGGTTTGGAAGTGAAGCCATGACACCGCTCCTCACTCTTCTGATAACCCGCTTTAAGTTAGTAATTGCAGGCAATTGTGCAGCAACAGTAGGCGTGGTTGTTTGTGAAGTCACAGCCAACAGTTCCTGTGTGCTATATTGTGTATTAGCTGCCATCTCTTTTAGATCTCCAACTAATCTCTTTGCCTCAACTTTGTCAATGTCTGGTAGGTGGTTGTGTTTGCCTGGGCCTTTGCAAATTATGCCATCATTGGTAGGGCATCTTGAACTGCAATGTCCACTGCTGTACTCAGTGCATGTCCATATATGCTTTCTGTTGATGATTCTCTCTTGACAGAAGGTGCATCCTTCCAACTATTGCTTTTAGTTAATAACAAAGGCATTTTGATGTCGCAGGATTGACTCTTGCAGTGCAGCCAAGTAGACTTCAAAATAGGCAATGGAGCTTCACACAGTAGCAGGAGAATGTATACATAGTGATGCAGCTGCGATATGAATCTCTGCCCATTTGACGCCCATGTGACACCCAGCACAGGCGACAATGTTATGCAGATTTTGACGCGGCTGTGACACTTTCTTCTTTTAAAGGTGAACAATCACATCACAAGAAGTTTTTTCCAGTTGTTTAACCTCAGAATAATGATAACTGGAGCTTGCTGCAACTAGGGTTGCCACCCAGACGGTATTTTACCAGCAGGCCGGTAAAAAATTGGCTTCTGTCCAATGTTAAGTCTATGGAGGGAATGCCATGGCCGGTATTTTTTTGGAGAAAAGGTGGCAACCCTAGCTGCAACGATAGCAGCCTTTCACACCACACCAAAGGGAAGCATGAACGCGCTCCCTGGGGCATCCGGGAGGGGGGTGGGAGGAGAATGACATAGTGCTGGGAAGTTCTGAGAGCTGTGCCACAGATACACCATACCGAATTATGCGGAAGTGCACAATTTAGAGGTTAAAGATCTTAAAAAGTAAGTAAAAAAACAAAACAAAAAAAAAGCACTACTTACATTTTTAAACAACTGGTAAAAACTTTTTTCTGATGTGAATGTTCCACTTTAATCCATGTTCTACATTGCTACTGGATTAACAAAAAAAAGGAAAGGTATCCCAAAAGGTGTTGTTGTCACCTAATGTTGATATATTTTTACCCACTTTTTGGTACATAAGATAAGATATTACATTGCTCTACAATAGTAAATCTTACATTAATGTTTGTTTAAACTTCACTAGATGTATGTTTAAATTTGTGTGCAAATAAAATACTTCTGTTCTATACGCTGTATGTTCTCTGCTTCTCTATCTTTTTCTCTTACAGCTCAGTTTCAATCTATGCAGCATGATACCATTTAACCCTTGATGTGGCAGGGTAAAATAATGACCAACACATAACGGTTAAGAATATTAAAATATTTTATTTGGGGAAAATAAAGGTGCACAATTTCACCAGCTCAGTGTTTAAGGACTGCACCCTTCACTCAAGGTTAAGGAAGGCCCTCTGAAGTGCTTCCTGGGGAGGACGCTGGGGAGGTTGAAGGGAAGAGGTGGGTGGTTCTTCAGGAAAATCTAGAATGCAAAATGCAAATAATTGAATATCAACCATGTCAATATACCCAATATACACATAAGCAGTAAACATAAAATCACAAACCCAATACTCACATACACTCACAAACCCAATACACACATACACTCACAAACCCAATACTCACAAACCCAATACTCACATACACTCACAAACCCAATACACACATACACTCACCAACCCAATACTCACAAACCCAGTACTCAAATACACTCACAAACCCAATACACACATACAGTCACAAACCCAATACTCACACTCACAAACCCAATACTCACAAACCCAATACATGCATACACTCACAAACCCAGTACTCACATACACTCACAAACCCAATACATACATGCACTCACAAACCCAATACTCACATATACTCACAAACCCAATACACACATGCACTCACAAACCCAATGCTCACATACACTCACCAACCCAATACTCACATAGACTCACAAACCCAATACTCACAAACCCAATACTCACATACACTCACAAACCCAATACACACATACACTCACCAACCCAATACTCACAAACCCAGTACTCAAATACACTCACAAACCCAATACACACATACAGTCACAAACCCAATACTCACACTCACAAACCCAATACTCACAAACCCAATACATGCATACACTCACAAACCCAGTACTCACATACACTCACAAACCCAATACACACATGCACTCACAAACCCAATACTCACATATACTCACAAACCCAATACACGCATGCACTCACAAACCCAATGCTCACATACACTCACAAACCCAATACTCACAAACCCAATACATGCATACACTCACAAACCCAATACACACATGCACTCAGAAACCCAGTACTCATATACAAACCCAATACACACATATACTCTCCAAACCCATACACTCACACACCCAATACTCACATTCACAAACCCAATACACACATACACTCACAAACCCAATACACACATACACTCACCAACCCAATACTCACAAACCCAGTACTCAAATACACTCACAAACCCAATACACACATACAGTCACAAACCCAATACTCACACTCACAAACCCAATACTCACAAACCCAATACATGCATACACTCACAAACCCAGTACTCACATACACTCACAAACCCAATACACACATGCACTCACAAACCCAATACTCACATATACTCACAAACCCAATACACACATGCACTCACAAACCCAATGCTCACATACACTCACAAACCCAATACTCACAAACCCAATGCATGCATACACTCACAAACCCAATACACACATGCACTCAGAAACCCAGTACTCACATACAAACCCAACACACACATATACTCTCCAAACCCATACACTCACACACCCAATACTCACATTCACAAACCCAATACACGCATACACTCACAAACCCAATACACACATACACTCACAAATACACACATACACTCACAAACCCAATACACACATACACTCACAAATCCATACACACACATACACTCACAAACCCAATACACACATACACTCACAAATCCATACACAAACATACACTCACAAACCCAATACCCACATACACTATACAATATATGCACATACACCAGGGCTCAAAATTTCCACTCGCCACTAGCCAATGGCGAGTGAAAATTTAGCCCTGGCAAGTAGAAATTCAGCCCTGGTGGGTATGTTTTGGCTTGCAGTGGCGAGTAACTTTTCAGGTCTGGCTAGTAGCAAAGAACTTCAAATTATAAGCCCTGACATACACTATACAATATACACGCTATACATTTAGGGAAGATGTAAAAAAATATTCTTCCACTTTTTTTTAATTATTCTTTTAGTGCCCATTTTTAATAATACTCAAAGACTATTTTAACAGCTCCCCCAGAGTGAGGGTGTGTATTTAGTGAAATATGAAGGTGTGACTCCAAGCAAAAAAGAAAATATGCATTCTAATTACAGGATGGGTGTGTCATCTAGTAATTGCATTTATTACATGTAGTCCTTTTGAAGAATGGACCATTTGAAAAACTGTTAAGGTGTGACTTGTACAGAAACGTCTAGGACATTAACATGATATTCAAGGTAATTACATCTATTAATGACATTTGTTACATGTTGTAATAAGATAAAATGTAGTTACAAAATATCTAGCAGTGAAAAATATCAGCAAGTTATGTGTTTATTAATGAGCACAGCTGTGTGCTTAATTTTTACAGGATACCCAGTATATTATTTAACTTCACGAGTGCCAGAATGGTACACAACTCATTGGATACATATGAGGAGGAGAGGGTGAGGCAGTTGAAAAGGGCCTTCCGTGTCCTGGTGTGTGTACTTTAAATTAAGTGGTACGAAAAGGTTACCAATACATAGTAGTTAGTCATTTGTGAGCTACATTTTAAAGGCATACATTGGTACTTACAAGGAGGAGGTGGAGCACGCCTACAGATCCTTCTGGTTGCTGTGCGGCCTATAAATAAATTGATACAAATATGTCAGTATGTGTAATGTAATTCCTAATTGGTGTGTATTCATACATGCCATAATAATACTTACTTGTAGGATGCAGGGACATTGGTGCGGTGGCCACCAGAGGATCAGAAGGGGTCCTTCGGGGTGGGTTGTGTGCTAGGTGGGAAATGAAAAAGCAAAGTATGTGAACATGGAAAAACATATGAATTACAGTTATGTTACAACCAACACCTCTCTCCCAGCAATAAAAAACAAAGCAAACATACCTGCACAAATAGTATGCAGTACACCTAACTCTCATCTTTTGAGGTCAGACCACCTCCGAAGTATCTGCCTCCAGGACGTCGTGATGCCACCCTACCTCTGCATTTTGCAGGCCATTTCGTCTAAAATGTGTCTGTGAAATGCAGAGCCCAAGTCGTCCCTAAAGCTATCTGGAAGATACTTGTCCTTTTAGCGGACAAGTATCCCCATCTCCGCATTTGTAAAGGAAGGCTCTCTAGGCATTTTATATGGTTCTGTAACAGCCTGCATGCAGCTTCGTCACCTGTGTGTGTGTGTCTCTTGGTGGTGCAATGTTTTTGTACTTCCTGTTTTGTTTTCATTAGTGATGCGCTTCCTGATTCTAGTGAGAGGGATAAAATGATACGGTTTTGAAACAATATGTCATTACTGAGCACTCTATGCATCATTACTGTGCCCTCTTTTTGTAATGTGTGTAAATGTCACACTTGTGCTGTAAATAAGCCCTTATTGCTCCCTTAATGCCATTACGCACTTATTGCATTCTTACTGCTAAGCTGTGAAAAATGTGAAGTTTAAATGTCACATTTGCCCCAAAGATGTGATGTTAAACACACTTAAGGACGCATTTAAACATCATGTGCGCACTAAGGGTGCATTAACAGCGCAAGTGTGACACTTACACACATTACAAAAGGACGGCGCATTAATGACGCATAGAGGGCTCAGTAATGAAGCATTGCATCTTTATTGAATACTTAATGCGTCCCTTATCCTTTGAACGACATTTTGACGCAGGCGACATATAGAAGGTGACATATTGAATGTGCCACTGTTTGACATGCGACATTGTGAATGCACCATTCGCAAGCAGGCGACCAAATGAACGCAACATTTTAAGACATGCGATGCGGCGTGCAACATTTCAAACGGATACCATAGAAAGTTACGGGTGCCCAGAAGACTCTAGACTGCGTTATAGGGGTGTCTTGAGCATAAAAAGATTGAGAACCACTGTTCTGTGGTGTTTCTCTGTCCTTCTAAAAGGACATTTGTGTAATTTATCTTAGGAAGGTCTGATTTCCAATTATCTTACATTTTTTTTAATGATCCTACACAACCATTTGTCTTGAGGAGACATATAGAGGCCATGTATAATATTGCAATGTCTTCAGGGATTGGACCATATTACCAATAATATTTTTGTTCCAGAGTATTTAACCTTTTGCCTTATAGTATGTATGTCTAACCGAGGTCTCTGTATGGTTACAGCTTTGCACTGTAGTTAAGGATCAGCCAGGGATTTGCTTGATCAACAAATCAGATTATTGCACAAGTTATGGTTGGCCGGATCTTGTCCTCAGTGTACTCATCGGCTACAGCTACAAGGTGGCCATGTTAATATTCTCTCATCCAACACAAATAGCGCATTAGGGGCCCTTATTCATGAAGCTCGAGATGAGCAATTCTGGAGTAAACTAGTACTCCACAGGGAATCAATGAAAATAATCTTTGGTTTAAATGGCACTATTAACCCCTTGAGAAGTCTCCATTGCACACCAATAGGAATTCTGGGAATGTTTGTCTTCCTCAGTGCAGTTAGTTTGGTCTTCAGCTTCCTGAATGTGCCAGTAGGTCGTGTTTAATAAGCTAAAGGGGTGCAATTATAGAGCAAACCAAATGGACCATAAGGGACAAAGAAATATTTCCAAAATGTCTATTGATATGAATAGGGCTTTTAACCCCTTGAATCCTAGATAGGTTTCCAACCCATTTTGATATTTTCCCATGATGCGGCTGGTTTGCGCCAGAACTGGATCTCTTCAGCATAATACATACTATTTGTTAAGGTACAAACCAACTGCACCATAGGTGAGATATCAAAATGTGTTAGAGACCTCTCTAGGATTCAAGGGCTTATAAGCCCAAATAATTTAACAGGAATGTATATTGTCCCCTATGGTGCAGCTGGTTTACTCCAGAATAACTCCAATTTTATATATATGGGTCATAGAGCCATTGTGTGTTTGTGTGTGTGTGGATGTGTGTGTGTGTGTGTGTGTAAGTGTGGATGTGTATATGTGTATGGATGTGTGTGTAAGTTTGGATGTGTGTGTATGTGGATGTGTGTATATAAGTATGTGGATTTGTGTGTGTGTGTGGATGTGTGTGTATAACTGTGTGGATGTGTGTGTATAAGTGTATGGACATTTGTTTGTGTATAAGTGTGTGGATGTGTGTGTGTGTGTGTGTGTGGATTTGTGTGTGTATAAGTTTGTGGAGGTGTGCGTGAATAAGTGTGTGGATGTGTGTGTGGATGTGTGTATGTGTGTGTGTGTGTGTGTGTGTGTATAAGTATGTGAATCTGTGTGTGTGTGTAAAAGTGTGTGGATGTGTGTATATGTATGTGTGTGTGTATGTATATGTGTGTGTGTGTATAAGTATGTGAATCTGTGTGTGTGTATAAGTGTGTAGATGTGTGTGTGTGTATAAGTATGTGTACGTGTGTGTGTATAAATGTATTGATGTGTGTGTGTATTAAGTGTGTGGAGTGTGTGTGTGTATGTATGTATCAGTTTGTGGATGTGTGTGTGTGTATAAGTGTGTGGATGTGTGTGTATGTATGTTTGTGTGTGTGTATGTATAAGTGTGTGGATTTGTGTGTGTGTGTGTGTGTGTGTGTGTGTTATGTATATGTGTGTGTTTGCTCATGTAAGGGTGTAGATTTGTGTGCATGTACATGTGTTTGTGTGTGTATATGTTTATGTGTGTGTGTGCATGTGTGTTTATGTGCGTATGTGTGTGTGTGTGCGTGTGTGTGCTCATGTGTATGTATGTATGTTCATGCATGTGTGTGTGTGTTTATGTTTGCTTGTGTGTGTAAGTGGTGGATTTGAGTGTATGTGCATGTGTGTGTATGCTTCTGTGTCTGTGTATATATCTGTTTGTGTGTGTGTACATATTTGTCTGTGGGTGGGGGTGTGTGCATGCATATATGTATGCATGTGTGTATTCTTCTGTGTGTGTGTGTATGTGCATATAGGCATGTATGCATGTGCATATGTGTTTCTGTGTGTGTATATGTGCATGTGTACAAGTGTGTGTGTATGTGCATATGTGTGTATTTTCATGTGTACATGTGTGTGTGTGTATTTGTGCGTGTGTGTCTAAGGGGAGTACTCAGTTGCGTAACTATAGGGGCCTCCACCTGCGACCCCCTCGCCTGACACCCACAATTAAGTAATGCAGAGCACTGGGGCTCTGCATTACGAGAGTGCCAGTCTGCCGGAGGGAGATCAGTATTCCCTTCAGCAGACCAGCACTCTCGTAATGCAGAGCGCTGGGAGATGACATCATCTCCCAGCACTCTGCATTACTGAAGAGGATCGTGCGGGAGAAGAGGTCTGTGCAGAAGGAGGCACAGACCTGTCCCCTGCCACTGGACCACCAGGGAGGTAGGAGATTTAGGGTTATTGTGGATATTGGGGGGCAATGTGGAGATGGGGGCAATGTGGAAGGGGAAATTTGGAGATTCAGGGGCATTGTGGGGCATTGTGGAAGGGGCAATGGGGAGATTGGGGGGCAATGTGGAGATGGGGGTAATGTGAAAGAGGCAATGTGGAGATTGGGGGGCACTGTGGAAGAGGCAATGTGGAGATTGAGGGGAATTGTGGAAGCGGCAATGTAGAGATTGAGCAACATTGTGGAATGGGCAATGTGGAGATTGAGGGACATTGTGGAGGCGGCAATGTGGAGATTGAGGAACATTGTGGAAGGGGCAATGTGGAGATGGGGGGCAATGTGGAAGGGGCAATGTAGAGATTGAGGTGCATTGTGGAAGGGGCAATGTGGAGATTGAGGGACATTGTGGAAGGTGCAATGTGGAGATGGGGGGCAATGTGGAGGTGGCCAATGTGGTTGAGGGGGCCAATGTGGTTGGGTGGCCAATGGCAATTCTTGCACCAGGGCCCCGTGGCTTCTAGTTACACCTTTGGGAATACTAATACAGTTCAGATGTAAAATAGGAGTTATCCAAACTGGAAAGTCTCCCATTTACTCCACTTGCACAAAGGGGAGAGTAGTGTTGCAGTGTATGGTCATTTCAGAGCATTCTGTTCCTCTGTGCCTCATTTCTCATTATGTACTAACAATACACAGAGGGATCTGGTGTAATTGTACTCCATTACCCTGAGTATGCTATAGGGGAGGCATCTGAGTCTTGCTTGCATTAAAGTCTTAATGATGGTGGTGTGTAGGTGCTAAAGCGATCATCTAGTACAAGGTGGCTCATGCCTCCCCAGCAGGGCAAGTTTACAGGATCTCTTCACATGAACATTGATGAATCAGTCTGTGGTTCAATCATTCTGAACGATCTCCCTGAGTTAACAACATTTTCTTTAATTGAGGAGATGCTAAAAATATGCAGTACTGGGGGCGCTTGAGGACAAGTTTGAGCACCCCTGATCTACTACATACTCTGAAGGGCAGCAGTATGATTTTAGCCAAACGTTTTAGTACAAAAACTGAGTTGCACTGGCAGATTTGTGCACTATCTGCACAAACCTGTGGAGCGCCAAGATGCTCACATAATTCAACATTTTGCTTTTCCCTTAAGTGTGCCCCAAAGTCCCAGGATAATTGTCCCAACCCAAGTGCTGGACCATTTAGTGCTTTCCAAGCCTGGCCTTGGGTGAGTCCTGTTGTTATTTCTTCCACAGCTTGTTTGTAACCAAATCATAATTTTCCTTACTTATATCTGAAGCTGGGACTCATCACTACCAGGACTTGCCTCTACTACCACGTCATCCACACTTAGGGCCTTGTGTTTACAAGTAAACTGGAGCGATTCTGGAATTAACCAATTGGAACCCCAGAAACAGGGACTGAAGGCATCCGTAGGAAAAGGTTTGATGGGATAGAGAAGGGATGACAGTGCAACATTAGGAGCATGGATGGCAGACATTTGTTGGCTGCTGGGAAGGGGAGGCCTGGACATGAGTACGGCTGTGGTGTATGATGGTTCACCGCAGCAATTTTGTTAAATAGTTGAGGTGCAGAGGGCTTCACACCCTCAGGGCAGTATTGTTGTGGTTCATATGGGTTTGCATGTTTTTTGGTATTTGTTGAATGTCATATGGGCTCCCTGGTCAGTAGTGAGAGTTTGTATCCAGTTTTGTGCTCCATGGGTCTCTTGGCTGGTGGTTCATCGCTTTTGGTGGTTCTTGTCACAGAAAGAGGGGTTGCTTGCTGCAAAATTTGGTTAGTACAAGTTGCTGGTTAAAATGGGGTTCAATGGGCTTGGTCTCAGAAGTCTGGTAATATCTGTTGGGCCTACACTTGTCTCATTCAGTTAGGCAGGTTTAGGATGGTGGTAAGTGTGCCGTTATTATAATTAATAATTATTATTATCACAGAGGGATAGAGATGGGATGGGATAGAGGAGGAGGAGACAGTGCAACATGAGTAGCACGGATGGCAGACATTTGTTGACTGCTGAGAAGGAGAGGCCCAGACATGAGTATGACTGTGGTGTCTGCTGGTTCACTGCAACAATTTTGTTAAATAGTTGAGGTGCACGGTGCTTCACACCGTCACACTATTATTGTTGGGATTCATATGAGTTTGTATGTCTTTGGTATTTGTTGACTGTCGTATGGGCACCCTGGTCAGTGTGAGGGTCTGTATCCAATTTTGTGCTCCTTGGGTCTCTCGGCTGGTGGTTCACAGCTTTTGGTGGTTCTTGTCACAGAGTAAGAGGGGGTACTTGCTGCAAAAGTTGGTTAGTACAAGTTGCTGGTTAAAGTGGGACTCAATGGGCTTGGGCTTGGAAGTCTGGTAATGGCTGTTGGGCCTACATTTGTCACATCCAGTTAGGCAGGTTTAGGATGGTGGTAAGTGTGCAGTTATTATTATTATTATTATTATTGTTATTATCACAGTGCTAGTCAGCATTCTTTATTGTTTTGCAAGCACTAGTGTCTTAGTGTTATGTAACAATGAATATAATGTCACTGTTAATCTTGTATAATGAACTATTAATGTGTTATAAGAAAAACTTTTTTTAATAAACCCAGTTCGTGGCCTGGTTTCAACCCATCCTATTGGAGGTTACTGGTGTTTTTGGGGATTCTGGGGGGTTTTCAAGGGTAGTTTTGGGGGGACTGAATTGACCTTACCCTGTCATGCACCAAAGTGGAAAAAATGGCTGTTGATTTAAATGTGTTTTTAACCCTTCGAATGCCAGAGAGATCTCCAATGCATTACAAAGCAATGCATTGGAGACCTCTCTAGCATTCAAGGGGTTAAAAGTGAATGGTGGATATTTTTCTTTGTTTCCCCTTGGGGCAGCAGATATTCCCCCAAGATGATTGCAGTTATATAATAGACATAAGGCCCTATGTGGTTTACTAACTAACATGAATGAAGGCAGCGTTCTAGACCTGGTCCATGGATAAATCTTTCATTGAGTTATCAGTGAACAAGTTTCCTCTAAGAATAATATGAGTCACTAGGACTGTACTTGGA
This sequence comes from Rhinophrynus dorsalis, assembly GCA_037306005.1. Lineage (NCBI taxonomy): Eukaryota > Metazoa > Chordata > Amphibia > Anura > Rhinophrynidae > Rhinophrynus > Rhinophrynus dorsalis. The sequence goes on along the minus strand of CM074727.1, from coordinate 129,547,684 downwards.
ATGTCTTACTAATGCCAACAGAGACATATTGCAATACACAATCTGTGTATCACTATTTTCCCTTTTAAAGTGATACTAATGTCTCTATTAAATTGCAGCTCTGATTCTTCTTTAAAGGGATAGTAATACTTTATTATTACTATCCCTCATATTGTAGATATTTGCAAAATAAGCAGTGATTCTCAACCAGGGTGCTGTGGCACTTTGGTGTGCCACGGGTATCGAATTAGGGTGCCCCATGTTTTCTATGAAGACAAAAATGTGAATATTGTCCTTTTAAATGTAGACTTATGGAAAGTGTTATGTTTATTTTTATTACCTAATAATAATTGTATATTTATTACTTGTAACCTTTATTATGCCCTTGATATGTAATATGCTTAATATGTAATTAGGCTTTTCTACATTGTTTCACTGTATTTTTTACAATGTATATTTTTATATTTTTGCACTCTCACGGCTTTCTCAGCCCCACACAGAAAGCTTTCTGAAAACAAATTCCGAGCGCTCCTTGTCAGGGACACGAAAGCTTAAAAAAAATAAGTTAAAATGAAAATACAATAGGAAAAATAATAGGAAATGCTTCTTTACATATTCTGTACTTGTATAACCTGCACAGTCAAAAGGAGTACAAACAGAGTCCAGTAACAAGCCAGAGGTCAGGGCAGATAGTGTGCAAGCAGGGTCCAGTTACAAGCCAGAGGTCAGGTCAGGCAGAGTGCAAACAGATTCCAGTAACAAGTCAAAGGTCAGGGTACCTGTGGGTCAGTCCAGACAGTTGAAATACCAAGGATGTGCAAGGCAATGGAATATCCAGATAGAGAGGCCTGGGGACAATACAGGGGGTCCAGAGGAAAGGCAGAGGACAAAGGTAAGCCAAGGTCAAGGATCCGGATATACTGGGTAAAAGTGCCAGAAGAATTCACAGGGGCTCAAGCTAGCAACTAAGCATGGAGTCATGGTATCACAGGGCTTATGAAAGCAGCGGCGCATCAGGATGCATGTCCACAGCCGCCAGGAAGCCAATCACCACACATCAAGTGCTGGTGAGAACAGGGCGACGGGTAGGACCAAGACAACCTGTAAGTTGTATTATAACAATTTGTGATTTCCCATGTCAGGACCAGGGATGGGTGAAACTGTTCCCTTAAACAAATATCAGTGAAAAATGCCACTTTCTGCCTAGTAGAAAATTTACCGTGAAAAGTATAGTTTTTCCACATTTTTCACCTAGCTCATTGCATTGAAATCAACGGGAAGAATGAATTTACACACAACACAGCAAATTTGATTTCCCATAGGCATGGTATAAAAGGGTCTGAGGGTGCTTGTTTTGATGAAGTCTGGGGAAATTATCAGTTGTACAGGTATTTTTTTCCAGGGGTTTGTTGACTGGGATTGGAGGACAGTTAATAAAAGATATAAATTAAAAAAAAAAAAAAAAGATATGGTGTAAAAGGGATCTGAAGGTACCCGTGTTGGTGGAGTCTGGGGGAAGAATCAGTTGAACAGGGAATTTTTTTTTGGGGGGGGGTAGTTGACTGGGATTGGGACAGTTAATTAAAAAATAATTAACTAAAATAATGATAAAATAAGAAATTTGTATGTAACATGACAAAGACCGGAAACCCCCTGACATAAGCTGTGACTGGGGCAAACTGAAACTTGACAGTATTTTGTAGAGGATGATTTGTAGTACTTAGACTTGTTGTTAGAGGCCAAAGCCATGAGGAAATATTGATATGTAGGACTTAGACTTGTATTAACAAACCTTGAAGAAACATTGATTTGTAGGACTTACACTTGTTTGGCACAAGACCTGAAGAAACACTGATTTGTAGGACTTATTCTTTTTTAGCCTAAGCCCAGAGGAAACCTTGATGTGTAGGACGGAGTGATTTATCTATTTTCATCAGATTCGTTTGTAGCAAAGAATTCTGGCCACACTGTGTTTTTTGCACTTCTGATTGACATACTGAATAGCCTATCAATAACTCCACGTAAGCCACCTACCCAGAATTATTTTTTCCAACCGTTTCCTCGTAGAGTATAAAAACCGGAAGTTCTATACACTCACCTTGTTTGCCTCTGATGAAGCCTGATTAACGGGAGAAACGCGTTAGGCTGTTTCTTTTTTATAGCTGATTTGTAGCATGAGAATAGGGGATTTCTAAATGGGAAAAAGACGGCTTTAGGCTGATGAATAGCATGTTGCTTCATGATATCACTGACATGACATCGTGATGATGTTAGTGTGGATAAGTGTCCTAGATATATAGTATATGTTATAGTGTTAGTAACTTATAAGGAACATCTATCTTTTAATACACCGCATATCTGAGTATATACACTGCTCTATGGCTCTAACAATAAGAGCATGTGATCGTGCGGTTTGAATGCACGATCTATTGGGACAGTACTTACAATTGACTTATACTGAGGAATCCCGTGGAATTCGGGTGTAAGATTGTCCTAGCATTTCGCTGTTCAGAGATAAAGGGGTATATATTCTTTTATCCCTATTATTATTGTAGGCAGCCAATACACATAGAGGCGATAGTCAATATATAGGGTTGCTCTATATTGTATATGCAATTCCTGAGATCGCTATCGTTAACCAGTTGGTGCCTATATTGTTTTACTTGTCATCTTTCTAGATGTTTATGTATTAAGAGTTTTACTAGCCTTAGCTTTTATATATATATATATATATATATATATATATATATATATATATATATATATTCCATTTTTTCCCATTACCGATTCAGAATATTAACCCCCCATTTTGCTACTATACATTCAACAAGTTTTTAATTTATATGTCTACTATATGTCAATAAAGATTTATGTTTTTATTTTTTCTATACCATTAAACACTACTCTGATTTTCCTACATATTCATGTTTAAATGATCCCATATTTCCTATGAGTTATGATTAGAGGTACTTAAATGTGCTGTTTAAAGTAGTCTTTTCCTTTTCCCTCTCCTTTTTTGATTCTTTGGCTTTAACGTGATTGACATAAATGTTATGCTGCCTGTATTTCATATGCATTATGAGGGCGGTTGTGCCTAGATGAGTTCCCTCCTTTCCCCTTTCAATGACATCTTATAAGTTGTGCTCAGTGACATCACTGATGACAGCATTGTGCCTGCCCCAAGAGAAACATAGTCCCACGCCCAGGACTTTGGGGAAGGGAAAGGTGGAGAAGAATGGCCTCTTTCTTCTTCTCCTCCACATCCCCTTCACTGGCTGGAGCAGAGGATGATGTTGCTGCCTCAGAATCAGCAATACAACTAGTACCAGAAGGAGATTTGTTGCTGGCAAGTGGAACCTGTCCTCGTCCCACATCACTTGACACCATTCCCATTGTATCCATGGTGGTCTTTGTCACACTATCATGCTCCTCATCAGCCTGGTGACCTTGTAACTCAGCAGCAGCAGGACTTATAGCAACAGCAATCTCCACAAATGCTGCAATCTCACTGTTGCTATTGGTGGTGATGCCCATCCCTATTTGTATCTTGGTCTCCTATTCCTTCTCATTTTGTGCTCAAAAGGCCATTAATGTCTCTTCCACCCCACCTGCTCCACCATCACTCTCATCACCACCACCATCAGTCCCTCTTTGCTGCTGCTCTCTGAGAGTCTCACTGGTTGCTGATGATGACAAATGTGACAGAAGGTCCCTTACTGTCATACTTGCCATCTCTTGAGGTGAAGGTGGCAGCCTGGCAGCACTAGCAGCAGGCACAGCCAGCTGATCTGTGCTTATGGTATTATTGCTGGTAGCCAGTTATGCCTTTCTCAGCATAATGTCCCAGAGGCATAATGCTGGGGGAAGGGGAATAACAGGGTCAGGAGGATGTTGTGGGCTCAGTTGACTACTAGTCTGGCTGCTCGTCTTCACTTCCCCTTCCACCTCAGCAGCAGGATCTACTGCGTTCACACTAGTCCACCAGCTTCTTCACTAACAACATCAACTTCACCATCACCCTCTCCCTCACCCCCAACACTCTGAGTCTCTAGCTGGTGAGTGGTATTGGTAGTGGGATTGTTTGGAGATGGCAAGTGTGACTTAGGGTGTCCTGTTGTCACACTTGCCGTCATCTCCTCCTACTGATCAGAAGGCACATTGCCAGCTGTAGCAGCAGGCACAGGTAGCTGACCTGTGATGCTCACACTGGTATCCAGTACTTCATGTGCCTTGGTGGTTTACTAATAATTTTACCCAAGACCCCTAGGGATGATGTAGGGGGACTGGGCATCACTGGGTCCGGGGAATAAGGGCTTCCATACCCTTCTATGCTGGTAGTGGTCACTTCCTCCTCCTCCTCGGACTCACTGAACACATCACGGTCCTTCTAGCTCCTCCTTTCTTTTTTAATCAAGGTGCTCTTAGCGATAGCACACACTATGAGCCTCTGAGGCCTTAATTTTGCTAAATAAAACTTGGATTGTGTTTCACTTCTCGTAAACATCATGTTTTTGGGGCAAAAACACAGAGTACGTGTAAGTAAAGGGCGGGAAGTTTGTAGCCATTGGAAAAAATACTGTAAACATTTTGGCAGGAGGCAAAAACGAGAAGATTTAAAAAACGAGAACATTTAAGGGCTTTATTTAAAGCGGATCTTCCAGCGAAAAAGCAGACAACAGGATCTTTTGACTAGGGGTGGGTGAAAAGTGAGAAAAACTTCCCGCATTACTTTTCTCGAAAAATGGACGATTTTTCTAATTTTTCGCAAAAGTTTTCTACTTTTCTCCAAATTAAAATTTTCCTCCTTTTCGCCTATCCCAGCAAATTTTTCACCTATTCCAAAACATTTTTCTCCTATTTTAACACATTTGTCTCCTGTGCAAACACATTTTTCACCTGTCAACGCATTTTTCTCCTATCCCAACGCATTTTTCTCCTATTCTAACACATTTTTCTTCTATATTTCCTGTGGTGCAACATTTATCCAGCACAATATTACTTTTTCAGTGCACCAATCACCTTATTTTAATGGACACTAAAATACTTTATTTAAACCCTTAAAGCAGAACTATCACCCTATATTAAGTCCCCCCACAATAATTAAGCATATGGCGATTAGCCTCTTAACAGTGCTATTATAAGGAACAAGTACCATGTTCTGAAGTAATCATCCGTCTTCTGAGACCTGAAGCCAGGCTTGCATGCAGACTTCTTGGCTTAGAGAAGTCTGCACGCCTGCTCTGTCCGGCCCGGACTCCTCTAGAAGGCATTGCATGGTACCTTAAAGTACTGGAAGGGACAGACGGCACAGGTGCACTGACGGCTCTAAAGCAAGAAGCCTGACCGTCAGTCTCAGAAAAAGAAGGATTGCTTCAGAATGTGGTACTTGTGCCCGATAATCATACCTGGTAACTCTACGGATTTGCCCCAGAGACTCCAGTTCTGACAGAGCTTTACCGGGTCTCCGGGGCAGAGGCTGATTCCTCCGGATGTGGGGAGTTTCTATTGAAACTCTGCCCACATCTACTTTTCTCCGCTGTTCCTCCTTCCCCAGCCTTCTGTGTGTCACCTTTAAGCCCTGCCCCCCCAACTCGCATCAAGCCCCACCCCTGTTTGACACGATTCACGTCATTATTGTCACCCCCTGCTGCACCAGAGGACTCCCCTCCGGGTAGACCTCAATTGGAAGTTCCCAGGTATGCCGATAATATCACTGTTAAGAAGCTAATGGCCATATGTCTAATTATTGTGGGGGGACATTATATAGGGTGACAGTTCCGCTTTAATGGCATCCATTGAATAACATTTGTCATTAAAGATATAGTAATGTTTAATGCTGAATAATATGCAATGGTTATGAACTTCTCTGGCACTCAAAAGGTTAAAAGCCCAATTTAAATCAATTGGAATGTTTATTTGTCCCATATGGGGTAGATGGTTTGCTCCAGAATTCATCTATTTAGGTGCCTGAATACAATCCCCAATGCGTGAAATCTAAAACGTTCTGAACGTTACCAAATTGTTTAATTGCTTTGCGGTTTCCAAATCCCCTCCTATTATTAACAATCTTCCATAAACTCAAAAGGGAAAACCACAATTTGAAAACATGGATTATTTCTGATTAGCAAAGCTTTAGAAATCTTGCTTTAATGTTTAACTCCTTTTTAGCTCGTGAGATCTCCAATGCATTGCCTAATAACGCATTAGCGATCTTGCTAGCATTCAAGGAGTTAACTTCTTGATACAAATTGCATAGTGAAGTATTACTATTTGAATTATATTGGTTTAGATGTGATTCCAGGCATCCTGTCCTGTGCAGCTACTTTCCATGTCATTAGCTGAAGCGGTTTTATTAAAGAGTATATCAAGATGTCCTCTACACAAAAAGTCATTTTTGATAATGATTATTACAGTGCCATTTCAAGCGTATGAATGGCTATTTCTTAAAGCAACAAGTGTAATACAGATTTTTCTAATGTCTGTGTAGGAAGAAGGTCTTACCCAAATTTTAGTTGTTTTTTTCATCAGAAACTAGTGTAAAACCCTTGTACACATGCCAAGGTTTGGGTGATGTTAACACTTTGAGTGCCAGAGGGGTACGCAGCATACCCCTCTGGCACTCAAAGGGTTAAGAGGCCGGTCCTGCTCTGCATCCCGCCGCCGATGCAGCCATGCACTGTAGAGACTGACCGAAAGCACAGAATGCTCCCAGAACAGAACTCCCAGCATTCCTACACCTCCCAGCATTCCATGCTCCCAGCATTCTGTGCTCCCAGCATTCTGAGCGTCCAAGCAATCTCTACTGTGCATGACGACTTCTGACAAACATCCTAGCGAATAATTATATAGAATTAGGGTGAATATAGAAATGTTTTACAATGAAAATGGGGCAACCCTCAAACAATTAGTCCCCTTTCTCATAAGTAAAGTAGGTGTCAGAGACGCTCAACTAGGAAATATAAATATGTAGGCTCTCTAGGAGGTCCTACCCAGGGTTCAGTCTCTTTTAGCTGACTAGGGCTGGATTGCACTGCAGGTGCTAATTTTATCACTGCTTTCATCTCCAGGTTTTCCCATAGACTTCAACAGGAAAATGTTTGATAAAATGGGAGGTAGCATTTATCTCCTGCAATAGAATCTAGCCCCTAGTGCCTTTCACAGAGAGAAAATATTCTAAAGCACATGATACTGGTCCTGCCATAACAGCAGTCCAGTCACAAAATGCCAGGCAATTTCTTTCTGAACAAGAAAAGCAGCCAACCCCAGACGTATGTTTGGGCCTTGTTGGGCCTCGTCAGTGAAGTGTAGCTGATCTCTCTAGGCACTGTGAGCAAGGGGTCCAATGCTGGATTCCCCTATTACCCTTGCGTTGACACCAACAAAGTGTTGATGCGTTGCCCATGTCAGCCATAATAAAAGGTAATATGCCAGACTACAGCACCTTTCACATGGCCAAATATTGCTTTGTTTTATTGCATAAAAGTCCATCATATTGTAACTTTACTGCATTCCCTCTAGAAGACAGTAAAGTTGTGATAAGGAAGGTCTGAATGGCGGTCTATAGAGATGCCGGCAGACTTTATGCAGAAACACTGATGGAGATTTTGATGTTCATCACATGCACAAGCAAATTGTTGACTTACATGACACCAGCCATTAATATTGTCTGGCACTCAAATGGACAGGCATGCTGCTCCTACATCTAGATTAGAGGTGGAACATCAGAGAAGGTAAATTAAATAACAGGGGAGGCAGTAGGACTGCAACAATTCTGTTGCCCATGTAAGAGGCATATAGCTGAAAAAAGAAACACTATAGAGGATGGCAGGACCCGATTTACATCTCCATCTAATGGCATTTGTTCCATTACTCCAATCTCTAAGAGCTGAAGGGTACCTATAGTTCCCAGTGAAAATCACAAAAGAGTCTTTCCACAGAACTCTTTTGCTGATTGGTATGGATACCTTCAATACTTTCTGTGATGTGAGTCTTTTCTACATGAATTTTTTGGCACCCAAACCACAACATGTATATCAGCCCTTCTGTTTCACAAGATATCCAGTTCTTCTTATAATAGTTATGCACCTTTAAGTCATAGAATGTTCTGGGCTTTTTCATGACCTGGTATGCTTGACATTCTAGTCATGGGAGCAGCCATTCATTTGTGGGCCTTTGCCTAACCATTTTGAATGATCTTTACTGACAAAGTGGTTATGAATTAATCTGTCCAAAATTGTAGGCTTTTCTACTTGACATAGCAGATATGGGGTGATGCAAGAGGCTATCTCGGGGTCCATTAGCGACATTTGTCAAAACCTCTGTAATGTATTTCTAATTTGCAACCAATTATTGCTGTAACCTAACCTTGATGTAGCCTAACCTTATCTGTTTGACTTTGAATTGGCTGGGAAAGTGGGCGGGAAGTGGGTGGAACAGGGTGGGAAGGATGAAAAGTGGGTAGGGTTTCTCAGGAAACTCACTACTGCTGAAGAATCAGTCTATGTCCCCGGTGACCCGATTATTAACACTAAAACACTTAGGGGTAGATCCGAAGAGTTCCCAGGTATGTAGACTACACAATTTTTAGGTGAGTCAGACAAGTTCCACCACACCCACCAGCACTTTCAGTGGCACTCCCAGTTACACTAGCAGCAAATACCATTCTGAAAAACAGGTGTCTTGACTAGAGCTGATGGACTGCATGGTAACTGATGGAAAAAGTGCACTTGACATCTATGGTGAGTTTGTTTTCTCCCCAGAATTACATCTATGAGCATGATCCTTAGTGTGCTAACATGTAGTTGACTTTACAGACTTCAGGACCTTTAAATGTTCTTTACCAGGAGACTGGTTAAAGGGATAGTAATGTTTCATATTACATATAGCTCAGAATGTTGAGCATGTGTAATTGTACTGCTGAGCGATGTTCATAGGTTTCAAAACTTGCCAGTTACAGTGTAATATTATGTTGAAGATGATTCCTCCAGCTCCTTTCTCCGATGTAAGCATATTTGTCCCAAATCCATCAGCGTATCACAATGGGGGAAAATCTTTGCACAGTATTAGGAAAAACCTGCCCTCCTTTGTCAAGGATGGCATGTTTTTACTTATACTGAATGAGGGAAGATTTTCCCTCATTGTGATCTGTCCGGTCAAGTAACCGGACTCCAGATCTAAGGGGAGGTGGCTTCTGAATGGGGAGGGATCATCTTCAACATATTATTACACTGTAACTAGCAAATTTTGCAGCATATAAACATTGCAGAGCAGTACTATTACACATTCTCCTGAGCTATGTGTTATATGAAACACTACTATCCCTTTAATACTATTACAAGTCTTCTAGATCTATGAGTAGAAACTGGATTCCAAGAAGGGCTCAGACTGCACCAAATGCCTGCGGGATCTGTCATTCAGCAGCTCTCTAAACCGGCACAGATTCTGACATCAGGTAGGGGGTTGTATGGCATATTTTGGGGACTCAAGAATCCAAAACTGAACCTACCCGATTTCTCCTTTAGAAAAACCTAGGGAGGTTAAAAGGCCAACATAAAGGGATAATAACTGACAACATGCTGTAAATGCATAAGTCAATTTGTTTGTACTTTGCCAACAGATATCCAGGGAGCTAACCGTGAAGTGTGTGTAAATTATAACTGGTTTCTGCAGAACGGACCATCAAGGCAGCACAGAGTGCTCTGTATGCCTTTATATCCCATCACTATACCCACTCTTATCAATATATTAATATCAGACAACTGTACATAACAATGGGGATGGGGGTATAGGCAATTTGACTTTACATAGTACATATACTGCTATTACATACTGTACATACTATCAAAATACTGTTACCCTTCAAATTAATTAATTAGTTCACCATGGAGCAGTTTGCTTGCTCCACTTTTGGGTTAAGCAAAGCAATGTGTTTAACACCTCTCTGGCACTCAAAGAATTAAGGGAATGATGCTGTTTGTGGTGCTGAGAGGATCCTTTCCGATCCCCCCAATGAGCAAGTGAGGAAGCAGAGAGGATGTTCTTAGACTTCAGGGTTGTCTGATCTGTCACTGTGTAAGGGAACAGGTCAGCAGCTCGACAGCTCCGTATGCTGATGGGGAACCTCTCCTCCCCTCCCCTTACATTCCTAATTCTTAGTGCATATAGTAATGTGTATCTACATCACCAAAGCAATGCTCGATACACATTGCCACAGCATCGAACCTTAGTGCATCTCCCCCAAGTTGATGCTATGCTGCATTGGTTTGCTCTGTTGATGAAGAAGTGGTAGGAGGGGCTCAGGCTAACCTATAAAGAGGTGGGGCTAACCTAAAAAGGGGATGCCCAATACTCCTTACTTCCTTTAGCACCAGTAGTCCTCCAACCCTACCTATCCCACAGGCCCCCATTACCTCCATTATGACTCTCTCTGCCCCCATAGATTCCTTGGGAGAGATACACTAAGCAGTGATAAAGAGCTGATAAAGAGGAGATCACTTCTCCAGGGATATTACTTCTTTAGGTTCTATGTTAGTCTATGGAGCCAATGCACCTAAATATCTAAAGTTGGAGAAATTTTAGTGCATAGGCTCCATAGAATAACATATTACTTGGAGAATTTATATCACCGGAGGAGTCATCTCCATTTTATCACCTTTTTCTCACTCCTTAGTGCATCTCCCTCCTTGTCTTTGGCTCCTATTGTCTTCTCTGTAATTAGAAAAAAGTCATATCTACTCCTCTAATGTTTCTGTAGTACATACTTGCCTTCCTGGGCATCCTGAGGAGAGGGTAAGGGAGGGCACTACACTTGCCCCTCCATGTAAACATAGGAGCTGGGCAAGCTGGCCTGGGGGTCATATTACATAGTAACATAGTAAATTAGGTTGAAAAAAGACACAAGTCCATCAAGTTCAACCTTCGCTTCATACCACAGTAACTGAGAATTTTATAGCTTTCCTGCTACCAATTAAATTAGTCTTTATCAGACCTTCCTGATCAGCCTACTGATTAACAGTATAACTCTGTATGTTCTCTTTTGAAAGAAATGTATCTAATCTTCTCTTAAATGTATCCATTGTATCTGCCATAACTACCTCCCTGGGTAATGAATTCCACAATTTGACAGACCTTACCGTAAAAAAACCCTTCCTCTGCTGAAGTTTAAACCTCCTTTCCTCTAATCTCAAGGGGTGTCCCCTGGTCACCTGAGCAGGCCTTGGAATAAATAGCTCACCGCAGAGATCCTTGTATTGACCTCTCATATACTTGTACAATGTGATAAGGTCTCCTCTTAGTCGTCTTTTCTCTAGAGTAAATAAACCAAGTTTGTTTAGTCGTTCCTCATATGTCAAGTCCTCCATTCCCTTAATTAATTTTGTTGCTCTCCGCTGTACCCTCTCTAGTTCTAGTATATCCTTTTTCAGAACCGGTGCCCAAAATTGCACTGCATACTCAAGGTGAGGTCTTACCAGTGATTTGTATAATGGCACAATAATGTTATCCACTCTTGCTTCAATACCTCTTTTTATGCAAGACAGGACTTTGTTTGCCTTTGCTACTGCTGTTTGACACTGGTCACTGTTTCCAAGTTTGTAGTTGACAAGGATACCCAGGTCTTTTTCTAGCAACGAGTCACCTAAAATTATTCCATTAAGTTTATAAGTAGCCTTGGGATTGTTTCCTCCCAAATGTATGACACTACACTTCCCCACATTAAACTTCATATTCCACATGTTTGCCCAATCTGACATTGTATGTAAGTCCCTCTGTAGAGAGAAAATATCCTGTTCTGAATTAATGACTTTGCATAATTTAGTATCATCTGCAAATATTGATATTTTGCTTTCTATATCTATTTCCAGGTCATTTATAAACATGTTAAAAAGCAGCGGACCCAATACTGAACCCTGAGGTACTCCACTCTCCACTTTAACTATACTGGAGAATTTTCCATTTACAACCACACACTGTTCCCTATCCTTCAACCAGTTTTGTATCCAATTGCAAAGGTTATCTCCTAGCCCCAATTTCCTTATTTTATACACCAGCCTTCTGTGTGGTACTGTATCAAATGCCTTTGCAAAGTCTAGATATACTACATCTACTGCCTTGCCATTGTCAAGGTTGCTGCTTACCTCCTCATAGAAGCTGAAAAGATTAGTTTGGCATGACCTATTCTTCATAAAACCATGTTGATTCGTGCTAATGATCTTATTTTTTGTGTTGTAATCCTGAATATAGTCCCTTATTATGCCTTCTAATAGTTTTCCCACTACAGAGGTCAAACTCACTGGTCTATAATTCCCAGGTTCTGTTTTAGTTCCCTTCTTAAATAGAGGCACTATGTTAGCTCTTCGCCAATCCTGTGGCACTGAGCCTGTGGTAATAGAATCTTTAAAGAGTAAATATAGGGGTTTTGCTAACACTGCATTGAGTTCCTGAAGAACCCTTGGATGTATACCATCAGGACCCGGTGCTTTGTCGGTCTTAATTTTGTTCAGTCTTCCCATGACATCTCCTTGAGTTAACCCAATATCTATTAATTGTATTGTTTTATTTGTTACTTGCGGAGGCTCTTCTACCATTCCTTGCTCCCTTGTATATATTGATGCAAAGAAAGTGTTTAAAACATCAGCCTTTTCCTTATCCTCACTAACCAACTCACCCATCTAATTTTTGAATGGTCCAATGCACTCCCTCTTAAGTTTTTTGCTATTTATATATTTAAAAAACTTTTTTGGATTAGTCTTGCTTTCCCTTGCAATTCGAGTTTCATTATCTATTTTTGCTACCCTAATTGCCTTTTTGCAATCTTTGTTGCACTCCCTGTATTTTAAGAAAGATTGTTCAGTTCCTTCTGACTTAAATAATTTGAATGCTTTTTTTTTTCCTTGCCATTTCCTTCTTTACATGTGCAGTTAACCACATTGGCTGTGACTTACTTCTTTTGCACTTGTTCCCCATTGGTATATACAGTTGGGTACATTTCTGCAACCTAAATTTGAATTCTGACCATTTTTCCTCAGTATTTTTGCCTTTAAATAAAATATCCCAGTCTATGTGTTGCATTGAGGCCCTTAACAATTTGAAGTTCGCTTTTTTAAAATTAAGAGTTTTGGTTGAACCTATGCATTTTTGCTTTGCCAGACAGATCTCAAATGTAACCATGCTGTGATCACTGTTTCCCAAATGTTCTCTTACCTTAATATTGGATACCATTTCTGTGTTATTAGTGATCACTAGGTCCATATATTGTTATTTCTTGTCGGCGCTCCCACCATTTGTGACATGTAGCTTTCACGAAGTGTGTTCACAAACCTGCTACCCTTAGCACTCTGACAGGTCTCATTTTTCCAGTTGATATCTGGATAATTAAAATCTCCCATAATTATAGTATGCCCAAACTGGGCAGCTTTCCTCATTTGCAATAGCAGTTGGGCCTCATCATTGTCATCGATATTTGGTGGTTTGTAGCATATGCCCACCAACAACTTTTTTTTACCTTTCACACCACATTTAGTCTCGATTTCTACCCACATGGACTCCACAGTTTGGCCAGTTTCCTCACTAATATCACCTTGCAAAACTGGATTTAGCTCTGTTTTCAAATATAAACACACACCTCCACCTTTTCTATTAATTCTGTCTCTTCTAAACAGGGAATAGCCCTCTATATTTACAGTCCAGTCATGTGCATCGTTCCACCATGTTTCTGTTATTCCAATTATGTCCAATTGCTCATTAACCGCCAGCAATTCTAGTTCTCCTATTTTATCTACCATACTTCTTGCATTTGCTAGCATACAATTGATTTTGAAGTCTTTACATATATTAATCCCTACATGCCTTTTTTCTTCACCTTCATTTACTAGGAGTTCCTCCCTACTGACTAAATTTCTCCCCACCCTTTCTCCACCCCCCTGGTCATTTACTTGGACCCAGTTCCTATCTGCTCTATCTACCCCATTTTTGCTATCTATACCCACCCCCCCCTTTCCTAGTTTAAAAGCTCCTCCAATATTATGGCTGAAAAAATGTCTGCTCACTCCCCTGTTGTCTTTGTATCTCTTTTCATGGTGACCATTATAGACATCAATGCCATATGCATAGAAAGAATAGTGGAGCAAGTCTGGGCAAGCCAGCTGCATCATGGGAACAAATAACATTTTCCATTGATGAAGAACCACTAATGATGAAAAATTAGATTTCCCATTGATTTAAATGGTTGTTTCAACCTCTGGAGCGCTAGAGAGATCTCCAACTCATTGCAAAGCAAAGAACTGGAGACCTCTCTAGCATTCAAGAGGTTAAAACCCCATTTTAACCCTTTGAGTGACAGAGGGGTTCACAATGCATTGTGTACCTCTGTGACACTGAAAGGGTTAAGCCATAGTAATTTTTATTGGCTCACCCTAGAACACACCTCCCAAGCGTCCCTCTTTAGAAGGGACAATCCCTCTTTGGGACCCAAATCCCTCTGTCCCAGTCTGATGTCCCTCTTTTTAGGAGATCAGACTATGCTGTTTGTATATAAGTGTATCAATTTGCTCCACAGCAAAAAAAAACTCACATTAATGTTTATTTAACCCTTTAAGGACCAGTGATGTATCAGGGCCATCACCAGTTTCCTCGCCTAAAGGATAATTGAAGGTAATCACGTCACATATTTTGTGCCTACGGTGCTCCTGTGGGAGCAATGTAAGGACTAGCAGGGTCTGAAATTGACCAATCCAAGACCGGAGCAGTCTCTCTCAGACCCCCTATCAGTGCACCAGTACACATCCGCAGTCACATGTGCCGGCGCACCTAAGTCTTCTTAACCCTTTAACGACCAGCGGTCGCGGGGTGAGTGGTCCTTTAAGGACCAGATAGAGAATTTCGGCGTGCCACCCCACGTGACTGATCACGTGGTGCGGCACGCCGAACTGAGGGACTGAAAGAGATCGCTCCGGTCTTGGAGCGATCAAATTCAGTCCCCGGTATTACTCACCGCGCTCCTGCAGGAGCGCGGTGAGTAATAGTACGTGACGTACCAGGACCGTCACTGGTCCTTAAGTGCCGGACCAGCGTGACGGTCCGGGTACGTCACCGGACTCTAAGGGGTTAAAGTGGATCTATCACCACTTTACAAGTTATGTTCCTTAGGTAGCTTACTTAGCGAATCATTTTAAAATATTTTCTTTAAAAAAATTGTTATTTGCTCTAAAATTAAGGTTGAAAGTGTTCCCTGCATCCTACTTCCAGGTAAACTGCTCTTGCCGCTTAACCTCTGCTCCTGTCACTCTACCTAGCATCCTCCAATGACGGAGGCATTCTGTTAGTAAACTGGAGCGATCTCATTGTCAGAGATCGATATCTAGACAATGAGATCGCTCCAGCTTACTAACAAAACGCCTCCTTCATCGGATGATGTTGGGTAGAGTGACGGGAGCAGAGGCTGAGCGGCAAACTGTAGCAAGAGCAGTTTTCCTGGAAGTAGGATGCAAACCACATTTCAATCTTAATTTTAGAGCAAATAACGATTAAAAAATAAATAAATAAATAACGTTTTAAAATTTTTGCTAAGTAAGCTACCTAAGGAACATAACTTGTAAAGTGGTAATAGATCCACTTTAACCCAAATCCACCCCTAGGATCTCTGGTCCTTAAGAGGTTAACCCCTTAACGACCCTTGACGGTCATGGTACGTAAAAATTGCCTGAACAACCCATGACATACTATGACCGTCATGGATTTCAGCGCCGTTTGGGGAGCCCTGACTAAGATCAAAAAAAAAAAAAAGTTCCATGGTTCTTTAGTGACCGCCGCGTGCCTGCATGGCCGGTCGTTAAGGGGTTAAACTTCAGTATATGTGTTTATAAATTAGTCTGTGTAAATATAATGCTTTGGTCTTGCTCTAAATCATTTATTCAGTTATATATGTCAATAGGTCATGAAAAAAACTAAAAATTATCAGTAATGCTCCGCCCACCAGCCATGCTCCCAGCAATACCACCTAAAACAGAAGTGTCCCTCTTTGGCCATTTAAAGGGATAGTAATGTTTCATAATAAAAGCAGCTCTAATTAATCATCATAGTATTTGGACTTTGGAGAGTGTTCTTTCAATTCTGTCAGAGTTGTAGTTCCAGAGTAATTAAATGACAAAGTATCCCCCTCCCGCCCCTTTTACTGATGTAACACTGCTCAGCCAGATCAGAAGGGAGGTGCCCAGGTAGACTGCAGAATGGGACAATCTTCAATTAAGATAAGGGAAAAACCTGAAAAACTTGTCAAGGGAGGCATCACGTATGCAACTAGATTTGTGTTTGTGACAATGGAATTCTGAGCTGTGTATTTTTGTTGCATTTTTTCATTTTCATGGTACAAAAGATAGAATGTCTCCTCTCAAAACAACTTAAGACTCTTCCCAGAAATGTGATGTTTGCTTATCTATTAAATGCACTTTGCTAAATTCTTTAAAATCCTGCCATTTATTTTTAATGTAATCTTTAAAGTCCTGGCATTAAACTAGGGAGGCTGGAAATTTCCAACGCGATAGTCTGGAATATTTAGCAGGGAGTTCAAAGGTGCAACTGATCTGCTAGAAGGGATCATGTTCGGGTCAGGTAATACTCTAGGGAAAATTATATTATGATTATTTTTTGTATATTTTCAGTTGCAAGTAAACAGTAAAGGGGATGAGCTGCAACACTACTGATTTATCACAGAGACCGGAAACTAGAATCACCCTAAGGGACTGACCATAAAGGCTGCCAGATGGCCACATATTGGGGTAAATGTACAAACGTACTTGGGAACTCTGCACATCTGACCTGTAGACTCCAGTTTTCCGATTTAATTACTTGGTCTCCAGGGACAGAGGGTGATTCTGGCTTTCTGAGTTCCCTGGTAATCCTGCCCACTCCCAGCCTGGTTCCACCAATTACTGATCCATTCTACCAACTTCACCCATTTTAGGGCAAGCTCTTCCTTTCTGTATTCCAATCGCTCACACCATTATTAAGCCCCTCCCACATCATGATGTAAATTGCAAATTTTGACATTCCCATCTCAACCCTCCTTGATACTCCAGAGGGAGGTTCCCAGGTACAAATGCACCGGGAACGCGAACACTCCCTAATTATATCCCCCCCTATCTTACCTAACTATTATCAGCAAATCCTAATAACCATGGTGAATACTGCCCTGGCTCCCTGGTTCGAGGTAACATCTTCACTGAGATATGGACGTCGTGTTCACGGTAGTGAACATGACTGTTGAGACCAAGATTATTGGACCTCAAACTCCGTCCAATGGAACTTCTATTTTCTTTCTTTTTTTTTCATAACTGAAGCAGTAAGAGTGAGGAGCCTCAGATGTCTACCATGTACTATAGGGGAAGTCTGCGGTCCTGTGGGCCTGCAAAAAACAATCTTGCCCTCCTGTATGGACAGGAGATCCAGATTAGATTGAAGATGGTATTTGTTGAACCCAGGAGCAAGGAAAAAACTCATAGTGGTCATTGGGGAAAATGTATGACTTCCCCAGTGCAGTGTCACTGGTATTAGCCTCTATGACAGTGGCTGTACTTCAGGATATGCCCTACAGCGAAAAGAGTTCTGGAGAGAAAACTACTGCCAGTGTTCTCTCTAAGTTGAGCAACCAGCACTGACGGAGTTTGGGCTGCAAGGTGACTGTCTTGTTCCAGTGCAGCCCTTGTATAAGTGATGGATCACAGATAGAGGCCCGGCTGTTGCTGCCTTTAACATCATGAGTCAGCTGCCCTTTTTGATGAAACAGACCAGCATAATCCAGTTGCTCCCACTTCCACTAAAACCAAAGTGCCAGGACCTGCTAGCAGCACTCTGTGTCAGAAGAAATGGATCAAGAGAGGTGAGGCCTCAAATGGGTTCCTTGCCTAGGGCCCTATGGAGTCTTAGTCCATCTCTGGAGCTAGGTTGCTCAGTTTTGCTCATATTAGAAAGAACACTGATTTCTGCTATCATTAGGACTTTAATCCTGGTTAATGACCGCAAACCCCTTACACCCACCTCATAGCATGCTTTTCATCTATCCCTTGTTTAGAACATTGTCTTAGCAAGGAACAGGAAAGCCCAAAACATCCCCATAATGCTCCACTGTATACCCCTTGGATCAAGCACCAAGGGATTTTGGCATATGTAGTTTAGGAAATTAGGCATAGGGTCAGAACATCAATTCCAGCTCCCCATTTGGTGCAGAATCATTATTGTACATTCCCACCTATTTTTCTCTCTGGAAACCTTCTTTACTGGAACCCCCAGAGTGATCCAAATGTCTGATGTGGGAGTGTCCAAAATAATGTGATACACATCACTTTGTGGGTGGGGCTTAATCGATTGAGTGTGTTACTATGAAAGAAGGTGTGACTTGTCCCTAAAACGGGTGGGAGTGTTGATGGAATGGGGTGGGAAGTAAGATGAGTGGAGAGAGGCTACTGAGAAAGACTCAGAGAAATATCTTCTGTCCCTGGAGACCCGTTATTAAAAGCCAAAATCCGGAGAGCTCCCTTGTATGCCCATTATGATTTTCTGTCAATAGTATAGTAAGAACAGGGTTGCTGTTTGGAGGGAACAGAGTTCCTTTAGACAGAATTCTACTTTTCTTAACAATCCTTAGGATTTAGAGAAAAGGTGGAAAATCCCACTCTTTTGAGTCTTGTCTTGCAAACATCTCTTTACCATTCCTTTAATTACACAATTGGCTTCTATTGTCACAGTCATAATGACGAAATTCCAGGCTGGTTGCACAGGGGTTAATAATTCTGGTTACAGCCTCTGGACCTGATTATGTAGTAACAATTATTTTGGCACCAGGGATTTTTACAGTAAACCACTAACAGCTTTATTGGAGCTAGGCAGGTGTATCGGATTTCTGTTCCCATATCACTTAGTCTAACAGAATTTGTGTAGGCAGCTCCATCATAAAACGGTCTCTACTGCTGCCCTCCACTCACACAGGTCTCCTTTACAGACTCCTGGCCAGACTGAATTGTGTGCCTGGGACTCCATTCTGCGTCTGTGGCCTACTTATCTACTCTAGGCTTTAAATGCTGTGGTTCCATTTTTAGGTATATTTTAATACTCTGAATATAAGATATCTCCAGTGTATTGCTTTGAAGTATGTTGATGATCTCTCTAATGTTCAAGAGCTTGAAATCCCTAGTTAACCCTCTGAGAGCCAGTCTGGCACTCAAAGAATTAAATATTGATTTTTATTTGACCCTGTAACAGGAATAGGGTTGCCACCCCGGCCGGTATTTTACCGGCACAGCCGGTAATTAGCACACTGGAGCCGGTATAACTACTATAATGGCAATTGAAAAGCTGGTATTTTTGTGCATTCAGGGACGGGAGTGAGGTGACTGAATGGGGAGAGACAGAGAATATATAAATTATGCGGTCAGCTGTCCCCTGATCGCACACACAGTCTCCCTGGCTCCTCCCATCACCCAGCCACATGTGACTATTGCTGGTGTATAGAAGGCTGTGATTGGACCGCAGCACTGTGTGCGTGACAGAGTGGAATACAATAGAGGACGAGCTGCCAATTGCCTAATGTGACGATTTGTGACGCCAGGATAGGACTACGAGAAAATGATGACCAAACTGCTTTATAGATATTAGTATGAAAATATACAGGTAAAAATACTTTATTGTGATTTTCAATTTTGCAGAGTCATGCAACATTGAGTGGTTCTGCCCCTTTTGTGGCTCCTCCCTTTTGCTGTTCCTCCCTTTTGTGACTCCACCCTCAGCGACCCACTATGGCCAGTATTTTGTTGAGGAAAAGGTGGCAAACCTAAATGGGAACCAGGCGATGTACTCAATCTCTGATCGTCGTTTCTGGGCTTCTCTCTCCAAGATGCAGCTACAAGATGGGTAGCCTGGTCAGTTCTGCTGCTAAATCCAGTGTACGGGAGTTAGAGGGGACTCATTAGACCATTCCTGGAATAACACACACCAGACAGGATGAACAGGGACCCAACAATTTAATTTGGGAAAACAGGGATTATATACACAGGGCTGGAATTCCTAACAAAAAAAAAAAGTGTCGTTTTAATCTTGCCGCGGAAAGGAGCTGCAAGAGATGCAAATGCGCCAGCCAATCAGGAGGCCACCTACCTTAGGTGGAGAGTTTAATCTTGCTGCACAGATCATCAGCCATTGGGGATTAGAGCGACAAGATTGAGACAGGCAGCGACCAATCACAAAGCTACCTACTTGTTGGAGCAATGCCATGCTTGTCGGGGCATTACTCAATAAGAGACAACCAATGAGAACAGTGCCTACCTGTCGAACACATAATACACATCAACATTACAAAGTTACACTTTGACATTACATGATTAGACACTGACATTCCACTTTCTCCATAGAACTGTAGGGGACCAATCAGCAGGCTGACTACTTGTCGAACAGGCCAAGGCGACCAATCAGCAGGCTGCCTAGTTGTCGAACAAACCCAAGCAGTGAAAGTGAAAGGACCGACAAGTGTCAACCAATCAGCAGGCCGCCTACTTGTTGAACAGAAAAGGCGACCAATCAACAGGCTGCCTACTTGTTGAACAGACAAAGGTAACCAGTCAAAAGAGTGCCTACCTGCGCCATAACATAATATACAGAAAACCTTCGACATTATGCAGGGAGACACCTACTGATTGAACATGGAATTACCTATTGACATTGTAACGGCGAACATGTAAAACACAGTGAGCACATACACATGGACCCTTCAACGAGATGAGTACCCAGCTTAACACACATAAATGGGGGGGAATACAGTAACATAATACTTGTGGGTTCTTATAAGTTCGTGACAGCCCAGAGGTGTCCATTACAGACCCCTACAGTACAACTGGTTTACCCCAAAATGACTTTATTCTTCTTAGTACATCAGTCACATTGGGGTGTACAAATCCAACAGCACAGTTAATTTTCTGTGCTTACATTAGCGTAAACATTCTATACCTCCTCTTTAAATATGTAGTGATAATAAATATGATCACTTTAGTACATACCAGCAAAAACTCCGTCATTGTTAAATGGAGTGTTCTTCATGAAATAAATTGGTTTTCATTTCTTTAAAATCAAGGATTTGATTAGAAATCTATGCTACATACAGCAGTCAGTTATATCCATTTACTGTTTCTTTGCATTTGAACTCTGCTGTAACCTATAACTGATCAGGGACATATAACTGACATAGGAAGATTTCCATATCCCATTAGAATCATGGGTTGGACTCTCTCTCTATGGCTAATCTTATTCAAACTCATAAATCTATTGTATATTTTGTGAGATGAAAACTACAGAGATAAAATACCTAGGTAAGTGCTTCTGATAAACACATTAAGGATCATGTATACTTTGATTTATACATTAATATCATCAAGGCCTGACTTCCTTGCCTATCGCTTGCACAGTAAACTGGAGTAACCTTAACCCCTTAAGGACTGCATGGAGTACTATTAACCTCTGGGTCCTGAAATACTTAAGGACCAATGGCGGTCTTAGTACGTCACATACTTTTTACTTACATCGCTCCACCGGGAGCGCTTTAAGAAAAAATTAGGGCCTAAAATTGACCGCTCCAAGACTGGAGCGATCTCTTTCAGGCCACAAAGCGGTGCTCCAATACACGCAACAGGTCACGTGTATCGGCTCGTCGGCAGGGATCAAAGCGGTCCTTATGGGACGGAAACATCCCTGGGCCACTGGTCCTTAAGGGGTTAGAGGGATAGTAATGGATGCCAATAAATGTATCTCAGTTTAATGCTCATATGTTCTGTTTTATTTTGCACTGTATATCATTATTCTCAGGCATGTACTGTTAGTTCAAAAGTGATTCTGTTTTAACATATCCCCCTTCCTCCCCTTTTACCTACGAAATTCGCTCCCCAAGCGATCAGAACAGCGTGCAGTGAGGGACAATCTTCTGGAAGCTTAATGAAGGGTTTTCATTTTGCTCACAGCGAGAAGATTGTCCCTTGCTGCGCACTGACCGGATTCTACAACTGCGGGGAGGTGCATATTAGCGGTAAAAGGAGCAGGAGTAGGATACTTTAAAACGGAATTACTTTTGAACTACACATCGGACAATATTGATATACAGTGCAAAATAAAACAGAATATATGAGCATTAAATGGAGATACATTTATTGGCATCCATTGTCCCTTTAACCCCTTAAGGACCAACGGTCCAGGGAAGTTGCCTTCCCTTAAAGGGATAGTAATACTTCGTTTTATCTTTATTTTATTTTGTAGGCAATAAAAAAACATGAAGAACGATATAAGTCTTAGTTTGAGCAAAGTTTCCCCTCCCGCCCCTTTTACCTAGTGTAAGCCATCTCTTCTCAGATGTGGAATCTTCTTCCTATAAGAACAATGAAAGCCCTGCCTCCCTTGACAAGTTTTTCAGGTTTTTCCCTTATCTTAATTGAAGATTGTCCCTCTCTGCAATCTGCCTGGGCACCTCCCTTTTGCTGTGGCTGAGCAGTGTTACATCAGTAATCGGGGCGGGAGGGGGATACTTTGTCATTGAATTACTCTTGAACTGCAACTCTGAAATAATTGAAATAACACTCTCCAAAGTCCAAATACTATGATCATTAATTAGAGCTGCTTTTATTATGAAACATTACTATCGCTTTAAGGATCGCTTTGATTCTTGCCAGCGAGCCAGTACACGTGACCTGTTACTCGTACCGGCACACCACTTTGGGGCCTAAGAGGGACCACTCCAGTCTTGGAGCGGTCAATTTTAGGCCCCGTTTTTACTTACAGTGCTCCCGGTAGACGGTAAAAAGTATATGACGTGCTATGATCGTCACCAGTCCTTAAGGGTATAAATTTCCTCTGCAGATTTCAGTGTTAGTTGTTAGTGTTCTTTTACTTGTCTGCTTTGATCCATATCATCTTGCATGAAAAGACATAAAGACTGAAGAATAACTGGGGTTCAATGGGAAGATCGAAAGTTCTGCACAAGCAGCTGGGTTCTAGGGGTGAAAATGAATGAATCGCCCTGGCCTCTTAAGCTTATATAAATCGACCTTTCAGTAAGCGACATGAGAATCTCGCTGTGTCATGCAATGCAAGATTCTCACGTCAACATTTTTATCTAGGTGACATGGTTAATATGTCAAGTGGTCGCACGCTCTTTTGCTTGCGACCTTTTAAAAGTGAACCATAGTTTGGTGAGTTTTTAGTTCTCCCCTATGGTGCTGATGGTTTGCTCTCTTTCCTTCTTTGCATAAGGAGAAGTGATATCTAGCACTGTGGATACTTCACACTATGCTACCGATTTTCTAGCATACAAGCGGTTCAAAATCTAGCTTTAAATAAAAACTAAAACAGAAAGGGTGCACCTCCTGCTGTGATACCTCAGTGACAAAAATATGGAGAAAATTGATACAGATACTAACAAAAGGAAAAGCTATGTATGCAACAGCACTATATCACATGTATGAATATACTTCTCCCACACAGACGGCTGATGGAGTGTTCCTTTATCCTCACTGCTCCCTCTAAACACATCACGTTGGGCTCCATCCACATGAACCAAGTAAGAAGAAGCAGAGAGGGGAGCCCAATAGTGTAGTATGTGTAGCATAGGAATAGATAAAAATCCCCCAAATTAGACATGCACTTACATGTCCTCTCTCAGGCTCTAGCCATAGATGCAAAACTTTCATATGTTCTTCACATAGTGGTATCCATGATAAAGAGATAAAAAAAAGTATCAGCTAACTATACTGTGACATGAGTCCTGGTACTAGAGGTCAGTACCACCGTCACTTCTCTGCTTCTGCTGCACCGACATCCCAATCTCCATCATTCGTTCAGCATAACCCCTCCAAGAACCAGACAGGACCAGTTTGGAGGGTAAAACTTAGAAATCTTTATTGCACAACTCTTTGGACTTATATACACAATGCGCACAAAAGACTGAAACATACGGTAAATACATGATACAAAGGAGCAGACATGATTAGGTTATCAAGACAAAGGATGTAACAATGGATAAATATTGGGACAAAAGGTTGAGGGGCTCAGATACACATTCCTAAACAATGGCCTGGGTGTTGAAGCATCTTTGAATATTCCACTTCAACCCCTGGCCAATTCGGTGCCTAGAACTGGCTGACCAATCCTGGCCGCGCTAGTCAAGGCCACCTTGGCCAATCAGACCCTTTGGGTGGGCAGCTGACTGACCAATCCAAGGGGGTCCTACTTTTCCCCATGTTGTGTCAATGGTGGCCTTTTAACTCCGATGGGCCAATCGGGGGCAGCGACGGCTAACATCCAGGCTGCTTAGTATAGTCTGGTCAGCTGGCACTTGGCTCGTGAATTCCACTCTTTTAACCGGGAAAAGGTATATTTACAGGACGTGGGACTTTCCCAGTCCTGTTTCCTGTACCAAATCCGGCACACAACCCCTTAAAAACCCCGGCACACGTAACATATATATTTATTAAAAATATGCGCTTAACCCTTTGACTTCCAGAGAGGAACGCAACACATTGCTTCTAAATGCTTTGCGTACCCCTCTGGCACGCAGTGTTAAGCCATATAATCATTACACATGTTTCTCAGCACTCTTACAGTCTTGGCAGGAGAAAAAGACCCACTTAATGGGAATGTTACTTTATCCCCTGTAACGGGTCGTAGGCTCTTACTGTAGGCACTTTAAGTGCCAGTGAAAAGGTACTGAAAGACTGGACATCACGGACTAGAATCCCATCTCCTGACGGCTGGGTAACACAAGGGAAGCAGAAGGGCATGTTGAATTCCCCTCCACCCAAGTTAGAAAGTTGGGGCTCCCTGATTAGTCGCCTACCATTCTATGGCAAAATATAATGTGGATGTGTAACTGTGTGTTCGACAGGTGGGCACTGCTTTCATTGGTAACCACTTGTCGAGCAATGCCACAACGAGCATGAATTTGCTTCGGCAAGTAAACGGCTCTGTGATTTGTTGCCACCTGTCTCCATGTCGCTCCGGTTCCCATTGGCTGTAGAGTCGGTACGACAAAATGAGATTTGTCTTTGGGGCCTGGGTAATTTGATCAGAATTTGAATAGAGCCAGGCTTGGATTGGTTGTTATTGTCTGTGTCACTTGTCGCTCCAATTTAAGGCTGGTGGAGAGGCAACATTGAGTTATCTTTCCTTTGTTTCTTATTTTATAAAATGTCTCCATGTCCCCAAATAAACTGTGTTCCTTTTAGAACTGAAAGTGTGTGATGTCCTCCTTTTATTTCTGAATGGTTTAACCTTTGACCTTCCTTCACTCTGGTTTTCAAAGGGTTAAATATATGACTGTAAGGGACATAAAAAAAGGTGTCGCAGAGAGTGCGGTTATTACATCCAGTGGCGTAACAATAGGGGTCGCAGCGGTCGCACCTGCGACCAGGCCCGTCACTCCAGGGGCCCGGCCACCGCCTGCGACCCCCTTGCCCGCAGCAGTCACTTACCTGATCTCCCACTCGGCTCGCCGCTGTAGTAATACAGAGCGCTGGGGGATGACATCATCTCCCAGCCTCTGCATTACTAGAGCGGCATGCAGGAGCTCTGGTTGCAGAGATCTGTGCCGAAGGAGGCACAGATCTGTAAAGACACTCCGCTAGACCACCAGGGACTGGAGGTAGGGGAAATGTGAAGATGGGGGCATTGTGGAGATGAAGGGGGCATTGTGGAAGGGGCATTGTGGAGATGGAAGGGGGCATTGTGGAGATGGAAGGGGCATTGTGGAGATGAGATGAAGGGGGCATTGTGGAGATGAAGGGGACATTGTGGAGTTGAAGGGGGGCATTGTGGAAGGGGCATTGTGGAGATGAGATGAAGGGGGCATTGTAGAGATGGAAGGGGGCATTGTGGAGATGAGATGAAGGGGGCATTGTAGAGATGGAAGGGGGCATTGTGGAGATGAGATGAAGGGGGCATTGTAGAGATGGAAGGGGGCATTGTGGAGATGAGATGAAGGGGGCATTGAGGAGATGAAGGGGGCATTGTGGAAGGGGCATTGTGGAGATGAAGGGGGCAATGTGGAGATGAAGGGGGCATTGTGGAAGGGGCAATGTGGATGAGGGGGCCAATGTGGGCGGGGGGGCCCCATGGCAATTCTTGCACCAGGGCCCGGTGGCTTCTAGTTACGCCTCTGATTACATCCAAGGTGGTCCACAGACCCAAGGGTCTAAAGGGATCTAATTATATACATGGGAGAATAATTTTTCAGTTGAGGGCCCCAAAAGAAAATTTGCACTGGGGCCATCCAGTGACTAGTTATTACACTGCTAAAAAGAATAACATAAGAAATGTAGGGGCACAATTCTTTTTAATAACACTATTTTTAATTTAGAGCAAAACAGTGTTTTTTCTCAAGGCAGCAGTGCAAAACAGGCTTAGCTATTAGCCAGGGACTGCATTGAGCCGTTCCACTGTGGCTTCTACCTGTCATTACAGTGGTCAGTAAACTGATCACCAGAGTTGCCTTGGTGAGTCCCAGAAAGCAAGTTAGCCGGATGCTTCTACCTCCTACAATGTATAATGGTTGAAATGATTTCCATAATTTAAGAATATGAGAGGCAGTAAGGCCTCAAGTGGAACCGGAGAATTTAGAACTTTCTTAAGCACAGTCTTGGGGAGTGCCACAGGGGACCATATTCCTGACCCACAAAATGGTTGTGAGAAGTCAAAAAGAGAATGCACAATGCAACCGCTGTCTAATTTAACCCTTAAGGAACCAAAGAGATGCACAACTCATTGAAAAGCAATGCTTTGCACACTCCTCTGGTCTTTAAAAGGTTAAATAAAACAACTATCATCTAGTTTTGGTTTGATGTTAACTCCTATCCCTACACTAGCATTTGCCCATACATAGGGCTGATCGTTTAACCCTCTGAGTGCCAATGCAATGCATTGCGTACTTCTCTGACACTCAAAGGGTTAAAGTGGACCTGTCACCCTAAGATATCTTTTGTTAATTTCAAAGATCATTAAAATCTGTTTATATATTGTTTTAGTTATTTGTTTGTAATATAAATAGTTTTTGACAAATAAACCAATATTGGTTTGGCAGTGTGGCACAGTGTGGCACTTAATGCTAAATATATTCTGTACTGGACAGAGCACTTCTACTAACACAGTGAGAGGTTTGTTTGGCATTGAGGACTATGCTGGGAATTTGCATTAAGTGCCATACCGTGCCACTAAAACATAAAGCTTAAGCCTTTGAATGCTGGGAAAAGGTATCCAAAGCACTGCGTCGCAGTGAGAGATTTCCAACACATTGTAACTAAATGCACTGGAAACCTCTCTGGCACTTAAAGGGGGACTTTCACCCTTACTTGACTTGCTCTTGTACATTAAGTTACCTTTCATCTCCAAATGTGCTTATTATTTTTTTTTTTAATTCTTCGTAGGTCAAGAAATCATATTAGAAAAATTTACCTGATGATGTAGATTCATAGCTCTGTGCGATACAAGCTATACGACATGCTCTAAGGCAACTCCCCTCTCATCAACAAATCCCTCCCTGAACCAGCTTTGATTTGTGTAATGACCTGGTGCGCCCTCATACCGCTGTGCATCCAGGTAATTCCATCAGAGTGAGAGCGCGTTCATGCAGGTAGCTTTCTTCACTTAAAGGTATAGTAATGTTTCACAAAAACAGCAGCTCCAATTAATCTTCATAGTATTTGAGCCATAGAGAGTGTTATTTCAGTACTGTCAGAGTTGTAGTTCAAGAGTAATTGAATGATAAAGTTTCCCCCTCCGTCCCCTTTTACCTAGTGTAAGCCACCTCCCCTCAAATGTGGAATCTGATCCCTTAATCAGACAGCTCACAGCAAGAGACAATCTTCTTACTGTGAGAACAATGAAAACCCTGCCCCCATTGACAGGTTTTTCCATATGCTAATTGAAGATTGTCCCTCTCTGTGATCCATATGAACACCACCTTTCTGTTCTGATGTGAGCAGTGTTTCATCAGTAAAAGAGGCAGGAGGGGGATACTTTATCATTCAATTACTCTTGAACTACAACTCTGACATTATTGAAATAACACTCTTAATGGCCCAAATACTAAGAAGATTAATTCAAAGTGCTTTTTTTGTGAAACATTACTATCCCTTTAAAGTAGAAAGTGGGCTGCGCGGAGGGCTTGAGTACAGCAGTATGTGTGTATACGCATGCATGCCCGAGACAAAGGGGACATCTTGAAACAAAGTGAGCGTCAGGGGCAGGGAAGTTCAGCGCAGGCACACATCAGAAGATTCTAAATTGAGTTTTTAACCCCTTAGTTTCTAGAAACGCCTACAATGCAATGCAAAGCAATGTGTTGTAGCGCACTCTAGCATTCAAGGGGTTAAAAGATCATGAAAATCAAAGGGAAAATTTGGGATTTTAATTTGTCTCCTGTGGTGCAGTTGGTGTGATCCATTTCTTCTTGCTTCCACATGGAACGCAATGCACTGGAATTGTCCCTGTATCCAAGGGGTTAACTGTATATGTGACATAGGGGGCGTGCAATGCATTGCTTTGTGATGTGTTGCACGCCCCTGGCATTCAAACAGTTAACCCTTTGAGTGCCAGAGGGGTACGCAACGCATTGCAAAACAATGTGTTGCGTCCCCCTCTGGCACTCAAAGGGTTAAACAAGACGTTGCAATAGGTCACTCCGTGGGTCTGACCCTTGCGTTTTTTAACCTCACGGTTTTACTAACAATTGGTTTCAGTTTTCCTTCAATAGAGTTAGGAAGCTGTCAGCGTATTGATTGATTTGTACAGATAGAAACCAAAGCCCTGTGTGATAGAATGAGGATGAAAAACTGAGAGGTGGAGAGGGGGGAAAGAATGTGAAATATTATCCAGCAACCGCACTCCGTGGAAATGCAACTGTACTTATTCATTCTCCAAGGACCATCGTCTGACCCTGAGAAATACTAATGTATACCAGGAAAACATTATTTAATTCTACAAGACAAACTTCTTTTACTGTATATTACTTCTCCATGTTGCCCACTGCAATATGTTCCGGATACTCTTGTATATCTCCATATAAACGTCCTATAACTAACTCATTCCATAGCTACATATAACCACTCACTATAACCTCCTCCTACTGCTTCATAATATCTCTCTTTAAATTGCTCCATATAATGTATCCCTGTAATTTCCTCTATTGCTCATCAACCCCTTATGGACCAGTGGTCCTGGGGTGTGTGGTCCTTTAAAGACCAGATAGAAAAGTTTGATGTGCCAGCCCACGTGACTGATCACATGTGCCGGTACACTGAATGGGGGACTGAAAGTGATCGCTCCGGTCTTGGAGCGATCAATTTCAGTCCTTTCTATTACTTACAGCGGTCCTGCAGAAGTGTTGTGAGTAAAAAGTACGTGACGTGCCAGGACCGTCACTGGTCCTTAAGTGTCGGACAGCCGTGATGGTCCTGGCACATCAGTGGAGGTGAAGGGGTTAAAACTCCTCCCTATAACTGCTCCTATTGTTCCATATAACACCTCCCTGTAACTCCTATTGCTCCATATGACTCTTCCCTATATCTCCTCCTATTGTTCCATATTACCTCTTCCTATAACTCATCCTATTGTTCCATATAACACCTCCCTGTAACTCCTCCTATTGCTCCATATAACCCCTCCCTATAACTCCTCCTATTGCTCCATATGACTCAAGCGCTGCGGAATCTGTGTGCGCTATATAAATAAAGGATTATTATTATTATTATTATTATTCCCTATAACTCCTCCTATTGTTCCATATAACCTCTCTCTATAACTCCTCCTATTGCTCCATATAACCTCTCCCCATAACTCCTCCTATTGTTCCATATAACCCCTCCCTATATCTCCTCCTATTGTTCCATGTAATCTCTGCCTATAATTTGTTCTATTGCTCCATGTATCCCCTCCCTATAACTCCTCATATTGCTCCATATAACCCACCCCATAAATCCTCCTATTCCCCAATATTATCCCCCCCATACCTTCTCCTATTGCACCGATTAACCTATCCTTGAAACTTCCTCTTTTTCTCTATATTACCTTTTCCTATAACTCATTCTCTTGCTCCATATAACATCTCCCTATAACTCTTCCTGTTTGCTCCATTTAACCTCTTCCTCTATCTCCTTCAATTGCTCCATACATTCCCTTCCTGTAACTCTTCCCTTTGCTCGATATTACCTATTCCTATAATTCCTCCTATTGGTCTATAGTATTCTCCCTATAACTCCTCCTACTGCTCCATAAAAACCTCTCCCTCTAACTCCTCCTGTTTCTTCTCATATAATGGGAATTGTTTCTGCTATTTAGTAACACCAGGTCCTGTAGTATCTCTAATGCAGACTTAATGGATTCTATATTTAACAGAACCTCTCCTTAGAGATATACTGGCTAATGAGGGGATTAATGACCCTTTTAGTGATTTCTGAAACAGCTGATGCTAACACTATACGTGCAACTGTCAGTGATCACAGTTATCAAAATTAAAAAGGTATATGGAGCAGCAGGGATGGTTAAAGGGAAAGTTTTATAGAGTAAAAGGATGAGTTAGAGGGAGAGATCATATGGATCAATAGAAGGGGTAATATGGAGGGGGCATATGGAGCAATAGCAGGAGTTATATGGAGGGGCTATATGGTGTAGGGGAGAGGTTACATTATATAGAGCAATAGGGGGAGTTATATGAAGAGATTATAGAGAAAACGGCAGCGTTCAACAGGAAAGGTTTATGGAACAATAGGAAACATTATAGGGAGGGGTTATATGGAGCAATAAGAGGAGTTATAAGCAGAGGTCATATAGAGCAATAGAAGGAGGTATAAATGGAGACTATTCCTGAGCAATAAAAGGGTTTTAGATAGACAATATATGGAGCAATAGGATGGGTTATAAGCAGGGGCTATATGGAACAAGAGGACTTATAGATAGACGTTATTTGGAACAATAGGAGGTGTTATAGGAAGGGCTATATGGAACAATAGGTGGAGTTATAGGGAGGAGTTATAGGGAACAACAGGAGGAGTTATAGGCAATGTCATATGGAGTAATATACATTTTTGAGACTGTGCTTATATGAACAATAGGTGGAGATAACGAGAGAGGTAACATTGAATAGTAGGAAAAGATTATATGTTGCAATAGGAGTAGTTATAGAACAGGTTATATGGAACAATAGGAGGAGTTATAGGTAGCAGTTATATGGAACAATAGGAGTAGTTATAGAACAGGTTATATGGAACAATAGGAGGAGTTATAGGGAGCAGTTATATGGAGCAATTGATTACGTTATGTTGAGTAATAGGAGGAGTTATGGGGAGAGTTCATATGCAACAATAGGTGGAGTTATAGGGAGGAGTTATAGGGAACAACAGGAGGAGTTATAGGCAATGTCAGATGGAGTAATATACATTTTTGAGACTGCGCTTATATGAACAATAGGTGGAGATAACGAGAGAGGTAACATTGAATAGTAGGAAAACATTATATGTTGCAGTAGGAGTAGTTATAGAACAGGTTATATGGAACAGGAAGAGTTATAGGGAGCAGTTATATGGAACAATTGAGTTATATGGAGTAATATGAGGAGGTATAGGGAGAGGTCATATGGAGCATGTGACGGGACATTGCTCCTTGGCAAAAGACAGGGGTGGGACAGTGCCTTCAGAGCCCCAGGGACTTATGAGTACTTATGAAGTACTAATTTTACAAAGCACAATGCAAGAGTCAGTAAGGCATAATTTGTCCCTAGAGTATTTTCAGACTGTGTATGTTCATTGGCAACATTGTGGCTTTTCAGTTGGTTTTGGAGGAAACCTCTGCCCGCACAAGATCTACAAGCCCACATAGTCATCTGCATACCTGGAAACTTGACAGGCAAGGCTACCCGGAGGGTAGCCCTGCCATTGCCGATCGGGGAGGGAAATGACGTGATTTGCGTCATGAAAGGGGTGGGGCTTAGTCGCGAGGGGGAGGGCGGGACAAAAAATAAAAACAAAGGGCTGAATATATGTTGAACGAGGGTAAGAGGGCGGGGAGTGGGAGGAACCAGGGCAGGATGGAGAACAAGTGGAACAAGAGTTTCAGTAGAAACTCTGCCCAGCTGGAGATTGAGAGACTGTCCTGGAGACCCGGTAATGCACTGTGAAATCCGGAGTCTCCGGGGCAAAACCGGAGAGTTCCCAGGTATGGACATCTGTGGATGAGAACTTGATCGCACTCTTTGCATGCCTAAAATAGTGGCTGGAAGTTGTGCCTGCAATCTTCACCCCAATTTAATAAACCATTCCAAGCTTTCATCAAGCTGAAGGGGCAACTTCAATATTGAGCAGATTATATTAGATCATATGAGTGATTATACCAACAGCGGCATATAGGGGTTTATTGAGGACACAGAAGGGAAAAGCCTGTAATGGAAGTCCAAGATGCCGTGTTGTCTTGGGCCGTCGTTCCGGGGTTCTCTTTCCTGAAGGTAGCTATAGATGAATAACCGAGCTGGGAAACCTGGCACACATCATTCTTGAATGGGGGTCAAAGGGGACCCTTTCAACCATTCAAAATAACGACACAGAACTCCTTGTAGTTTCCAAACAGGTAACACACTTTATTGAATGGAACAGGCTCTTTTATACAAAAGTGACATACAATATATAATAGACTGCATACAATGGGGCACAATGGTGAACAATGGTGGCGGGGCACAATACACAAAATACACAATGGGAACATAAACATGGGGACAAAGGGACCATAAACAGTAAAGGGCACTTTCCATAATTCAATTTTGCCATTCCAAATCTCAGCCAATAGGAATCAGAGCGACAAGAGACAGTGATCCAGACCCGGGCCATTGTCATCTATGGGAGGATTGAATTACCCGGGTCAGTCCCTAACCCAATCAAGTTGTGCCGGCTCCCCAACCAATTAGGGCCAGAGCTATGAATGTCCTGTGCAGGGGGGGCCAATGGATGAGCCACCTACCTGCCCCATACAGAAAGTCCAAGTCCCTACGCAGAGTCCACGTCACCAGGGGATGGCAGAAAATCCACTGCTCACCTACTTTTCAAAGGAAGGGCACCAGTCCCCTGGTATTCTGGCCTTGTGGGGCCGACACAGTCCATGGTTTCAGTCCTTTTTACACAACAATTCCATATGCCTGAAAAGGCCTCCTAATAACAGCCTACGGCCTGTTACAAAGCCACGCTGGACTACGACATAGTGCAGAACAAAACGGTCATGAGAGGTATTCTGAATTAACCCTTCGAGGTACATGTAAGATGCATTTAAGACAGCAATTTTCTTACACATCAGTTACCTTTACTTGTCTTTTGGAATGATACCAGACTATTAGTTAGAGACTTAAAGGGATAGTAATATTTTGTTTAGACATGCTTTAATATTGTTCTTATTAAATAAATAAAGGAAATGATCTAAGCCTTGTTGGCATAACGTGTGTATAGATTTCGTGTAACAGCGTTGTAAAGTTCCCCCCTTCCGCCCCTTTTATCCACGTCAGTGATCTAGCTGACAAACTTGGATTCTGGTCCCAGAACAGGACTGCTCATCTGCAGAGCTGAATTCGCCTGGCATACAAAGAGAATCTTTATGAGAACGATCTACAAAGTGTGCCTGCCTCAAACCAGGCACACTTTAGAGAAGTTGGCCACATCTGGAAAAGATCTGAAGCCCACAAAATCTCCAGGGACCAACTTCCATCCTATATATGCTGCATTGGCTCATGGAGTTCAGGGCACCTCCATGCTGCCAGTTGTCTACATTATAGGACACATCTGACAATGGGAAGTAGGTCCAGTATGCCAGTGATTTGCATGTCAGCAGCCTAGGCATCTAAGGCATCCGTGCCACAAGTGAACACCTTGAACCTAGACCCAATCAGTGCACTACATAGCCTGCCTGGCCATGCCAATTCCTGGGGAACATTCTAACTGACTGGCCCTATGTGAAAGAAGAGCAGGATAAGTGAAGGTCCCCTGCAGCCAATGCAAATCATGAATGAGCCATTTTGACAGGTTGCTGTGGATGTCATCAGCCCCCTGGCTAGACCAATTAATACAGGTAAAAAGTACTAATGGTGGTGGACTATGCCACTAGTGCATCTTGAAGCATAGCCTTTTCCTCAATCACCACCCCAAACCTAGCAGAAATACTGGTGAATATATTCACCTGGGTTGGGGATCCCTGAGGAGAATCTCTTACACCAGATGATATAATTCATGTTAAAGTTGCTCCAGACCCTATGGCATTGCTGCCAGGTTAAGAGCTTACAAATGACCCCTTACCAAACTCAGACTAATGGGTTATGCAAAATCATCAAGGGCACTAGGAAAAGGGAGCTGAAGGTGTTCATAGAAACTGAGGGAGAATGGAAAGAATACCTGCCACACCTCCTGTTTGCTTACCATGAGATGTAGCAGGAGTTTACTTGTTTCTCCCCTGACAAGCTATTTTATGGTCAGAAAATGAGGGGGCCATTGTCCCTCCTGAGAGAGTATTGGGAATGCGAGTTAAAGGAGCAGAGGAACTCAATAATCCAGTGTGCCTTACAGTTGAGAGACTGGTTGGAGCAGCTACCCTGCATGGCCCAAGAGCATCTCAGGAAGTCCCAGGCCAAGATGAAAATCTAATTTGACAGGACCATGGACCTCAGAGAATATCATGGGGCAAAAAAATGTTGATGCTAGAACCCAACACATAAGACAAGTTACAGGCCACTTGAAGTGGACTATTCTTGGTGGTCTGACACCAATTACGTGGTCGCCTTTGCCCCTGGTACAA
Organism: Rhinophrynus dorsalis; assembly: GCA_037306005.1. Lineage (NCBI taxonomy): Eukaryota > Metazoa > Chordata > Amphibia > Anura > Rhinophrynidae > Rhinophrynus > Rhinophrynus dorsalis. The sequence goes on along the minus strand of CM074727.1, from coordinate 129,512,875 downwards.
AGAAACAGAATACCCTTCATGTGAATTTGTTTAAGGAATACAGAGAGCAAGGAACTCCAGTAATGGTCATATGCCATCTTTCACAGGGGGAAATAGAGCAGGGGGAGCTTTGGTCTTTGCTAGAAGTCCGGACCAGATTCTGTACAAAGAATTACTGTAACCCACACACAGGTAGACCCCTGGACAGATTCCTATTCAGTGCCCCCTACACCAGGTCCCCACTTTGGTGAGACAGGCTAGGTGAGACGAAATTGAGGAGATGCTAGCATTAATGGTCACTCATCAGTCAAGGAGTCCTTGGGCATCCTTGGTTTTACTGTACCAGAGAAAGAGGGTACCCCCACTTCGGAAAACAAGGCAACAGAGCACAATGAATGGTTGATGTGATGCAGCTTGGCTTGCAACCCTGGTGTACCTGAGAGGGTGCCAACACCACAAGGCCTGGAGTGACCTAGGGAACCCAACAAAGGGATCTGTGAGTCTGCTGCTGTCCAGGAAAGGTCACACTGCAACTCACTTATACAATGGAATGGAGCAGTTGTAATGGTACACTGTTTATTAGGCAGCATTTCACAAGACACAGGAGTGTGACAATGTATTCATAGCCCCAGGGACTAACATGTGGGACATTAGGACGTGTTTAAAAAGGACTGCTGTTGCTGAAAGGGAAGACGCCAATGTTCCAAGAAGTATATTCCACTGAATGGTGTTCAGTACAGAGCCAGGGTGGTATTTCTAATAAGGGTTAACCCTGGAACCCTGTTCTCTAATTCACCTGCCCAACCAGCCTCCCTGCTAACACAATCTGTTATCACCCCTGCTAGCATGTACACTCTTCAGACACAGGTTCCAGGTAAACATATCCCCAGGGTCAACCCTGTATATGAAGCACCTGTTAGTCTGCATATTTGTAGTGACCTCAGGAGCTGTCTACATGCAGACCCCATTAGAACAGTATTTCCCTCTCCAGGAGGTCATTATTGTGATGAAATTAAGCAGATGGACCCTGGAGGGGGAATCAAGATAGCCAGCATATTACTTTACATAATACTGCCTGCAGTGCTCTGATTAGCTACTGTCAAACTCAGCCCCTGCCAGTAGCCTGTGGACTGGCTCATTTGGATCTCCCTGGGAGTGGTCGTGCCTGATTTTTTACTTGGTCACCAGGTGATTGTGTGTGTATGTGTATGTGTGTGTGCGGTGAAGAGGCCATGCAAGAGGCCATGTAACAGTTCCAGACAGTGGGGTTTAAATGAAAAGGTTGTGTGCTATTCTGTTGTACTTCTCGTGTTGAGGAAGATTCCAGTGAATTCAGCTGATTGATCACTTCTGGTCAATGTCAAACTAATAATGAATACCCCAGATCAGCAGGGGACATCCACCACATAGTAATAGGAAGATAATTAGTGATAGATTTTAAAGGACAATGGCAGGAATTATAGTAAGAGGCTATATGGAGCAATATGAAGAGTTACAGGGAGAGGTTAGATGGAGCAGTAGGAGGAGTTATAGAGGGAGGTTGTATGGAGTAAAAGGAGGAGTTATAGGGAGAGGTTATATGGAACAATAGGAGGAGTTATAGGGAGGGGCTATATGGAGCAATAGGAGGAGTTATAGGGAGAGGTTATATGGAGCAATAAGAGGAGTAATAGGGAGGAGTTATATGGAGCAACAGGAGGAGTTATAGGCATACCTGGGAACTCTCCGGTTTTGCCCCGGAGACTCTGGGTTTGACAATGAATTACCGGATCTCCAGGGCAAAGCCAGATTCTCCGGATGTGAGGAAACCCTGCCCACTTGTGCTCAATCCCATCCTGTTCCTGCCACTCCGCGCCCTCTTCTAGTCCTCACTCCTTGCCCACTTCTAGTCCTCCCCTAGTGTATTTTATATGGGCTTTTTTTTAATGTTTAGTAGTCCGCCCCCTCACTGTTAAGCCCCGCCCCTTTTTAATGACGCGAATTGCGTCATTTCTCTACCCTCATCGGCACTAGAGGGTTGTCCTCCGGGCAGCCCCAAGTAAAAAGTTCCCAGGTATGGTTATAGGGGGAGGTTATATGTAACAATAGGAGGTATTGTAGGCAGAGGTTAGTGATTATATGGAGAAATAGTAAGAGTTGTAGGGAGTCATAAGGAAGGATTTTATGGAGCAATAGGATGAGTACTATGGAAAGAGTTACTGGGAAAAGCATACCTCCTAAGTGTCCCTCTTTAGGTGGGACAGTCCCTCTTTGAGACCCAAATCCCTCTGTCCCTCTTTCCCAACCTAGTGTTCTGTGTTTAGGAGATCACACTGTGTGGTGTGTGCATAACTGTATCACATTGCTCCACAGCAATAAAACTCACATTAATGTCTGTATAAACGTCAGTATATGTGTTTATAACTTAGTCTGTGTAAATAAAGTAGTTTGATCTTGTTCTTAATAATTTATTTAGTCACTCAGAGAGGTGTCAGTAGGTCATGAAATAACCTGAAAATACTCAGTTATGTCCCGTCCGCTAACCACACCCCCAACACCACCACCTAAAATACAAGTGTCCCTCTTTGGCCATTTGAAATGTTGGTAAGTATGAAGAAGTTATATGAAGCAGAAGTAGGAGTTACATAGAGATATAGGTGAAGTTCTGGCACATATAAGAAGTTAACTCTTTAAGTGCTCTGCAATGCGTTGTGTATCCCTCTGGCACTTAAAGGGTTAATACTAGAAAGTAGAAGAAAGAATTATCGTTGGAATTTCTGCCTCTTCTGCTTTTGCCTCTAATTTAAATAAATATCCCTCCTATTTCCTATTAAGCTTCTCATTCATCAGGCCCAGTGTACAATTATCAGAGGACGAGAGACGAGTCTTGTTCTCTGACGCCACCCCTCCCTGGTCCCCACAGTGTCCCATTCTAATGACACTAATTACTGTGTGCATGGGGACAAGAGGAGTGTCCCAGGGGAGGAGGGGTAGCAGGCTGAGCAGATGTGTTTAGTCAGTGAGTGCTGCATGAGGTGGAGAGAAGGGGAAGTTCTGAACAGAAAGGATGACTGTGGGATAGAAAGGAGTACAGTGGAGGGATAGGGGAAGAGAAGAGGAGGAGATGACTGGAGGGAAGAGTTAAAAAGCAGAGGGAAAGAAAATAGACATATAGACTGAGGTATAAAGATGCACTGGAGCAATTCTGGTACAAATCATTTCCTGAATTATCTTAGTTTTAACCCTTTGAGTGCCAGAGGGGTATGCCTCTGGCACTCAAGGGGTTAATGGATTATTTTAACACTTTGCATGCCAGTGAGGTATCCAGGGTTTAGCCGCACAATATGTTGGAAACCTTTCTAGTACTGGTGGGTTTAAAAGCCCAGTTTAAACCAATGGGGATGCTTATTTGCCCCCTATGGTACAGATGGTTTGCCCCAGAATTGCCCCAGTATTCTTAGTACATTGGCCTCGTGAATAGAGGGAAAGACTAAAGAGAGTGAGACTTTGGCATAACTAGTCCTTGGAGGACAATGGTGAAAACACTTTTTGCCACAACTAGAACCTGAGGGACCCTGGGGCAAATGGGAGCCACTTAGATGTTGGGACCTGGCATAGTTGAACCTCCCCCCCCCCACACACATAGTTATGCCCTTGGAGTGAGAGAAAGTAGAGTGCCGACGGAAGAAGTGGTAAATAAAATGAGGGAGAATAGACGGGTGGTATTGGAGGACCAGTAGGAGCACAACGGGAGAGCTCCTTGGAGTCATAGGGCAGCTTAGGCATAGAGGGGCCATGACAGGAGTTAGGAAGGAGATAGGAAGGGGAGGGATTGGAGGTCTTGGTTTGGAAGCAGGAAGGGAAGAGTGAGGGGCTCCACTCCAATAAAAGGGTGGTCTCCCTCTTCCTGCTTTCTCTTCTTACTGTAGACAGGATGGACCAAGTTTTTCTCCTCTGTTTACTGTGCTCCCTTCCTCCCACATACTCATTTAGTGCTCTGATCCTTTTGCTTCCCCTTTCCTCTCCTTCAGGGGTTCCTGCTTCACCTTCCCCACTTCCTGCCTATCACATGCTCTGTTCTGTGCCCCCTCCTTTCTCATATTCAGTCTTGGTCTCTCCCTTGCTATGGTACTCACCTGGCAATGGTGAAACTTGCGTCAATCCTCACTTAGATCAATGTGGAGGTGGCCCACTGCAGGGAGCACTGACTCCAGGAGCATCTTGGAGATCTGCTGGCTGATGGGGCCTCTGGTGGGGCTGGTACACTGCCCACCTTGGCCCCTGCTGGTCTGGCTTCATATCCGCTCCTTCAACCTCCCTCCTACTGCTGTCCAAATACCTCCCTGACTTCAGTACATATTGATATAAGTTTCATAAGCATAATTGTCTGAGTAACAGATATCGAGTATTGAAGTCAAGGAGGTAATTGGCTCCAAAAGGGACTGACAGCGCAGGCGCACGGACGTCACTATGACAAGATGTCCGTGCTTCCTGCTACTGTGAGCCTCCGAAAAAGTGGAGCATCTTGTAAACCGGGTAATATTTCTGGCGACTAGAGCTACTAAGCAGCTAGTCGCCAGATGAAGAATTGAATAATGTGCACTTATTGCGGGGTGGTAGTTCCCCTTTAAAGGTCCAGAGAGTGTGTTCTTTGATGTGCATCAAGTAAGCTTATATAAGTTGGGGAAGTGGGTTTTATATTGACTTGTATTGTATGGTGGATTATTACACTCATTCCAATATGGAGATACATTGTTCATCGCAAGGTGGAGATTACTCCATCAAGAGTGTACATATTTATATTTTAATCCTGTATACACATTACTTTCCCACTCTCTGCAGCCAGCCTACTAACTTATATATATCCCAAATATATCACTTTGTATTCCTTGATACGTAACTGCAATAAATAAAGTATGTTTTAAATGTATTTGAGGAATTGGCTGATATCTAGTGATGAGCGAGCGTGCTCGGCCGATGCTCGGATCGGCTCGAGCATCGCTCTGCTCGGCACATGGCGGTACTCGTCGAGTACCGCCATGTGCTCGCCCGACATGTTCGGGTGGCGGGGATCTGTGCCGGAAGAGGCACAGATCCCAAGAAGCTCCGCTGGACCACCAGGGACTGGAGGTACGGGGGCATTGCGGAGATGAAGGGGGCATTGCGGAGATGAAGGGGGACATTGTGGAAGAGGGGCATAGACTCTATGCCCCTCTTCCACAATGTCCCCCTTCATCTCCGCTATGCCCGTCTTCCACAATGTGCCCCTTCATCTCCGCTATGCCCCTCTTCCACAATGTGCCCCTTCATCTCCGCTATGCCCCTCTTCCACAATGTCCCCCTTCATCTCCTCTATGCCATAGAGGAGATGAAGGGGGACATTGTGGAAGAGGGGCATAGCGGAGATGAAGGGGCACATTGTGGAAGAGGGGCATAGCGGAGATGAAGGGGCACATTGTGGAAGAGGGGCATAGCGGAGCTGAAGGGGGACATTGCGGAGCTGAAGGGGGCATTCTGAGATGAAGGGGGCATAGCGGAGATGAAGGGGGCATTGACCAGGCACCCTCCCCTCATCAGAGCAGGGGGTGCCTGGTGTTGCCCCATTCATTTCAATGGGGCTCGGGTGCTCGGCCGAGCACTCGAGCCTCAGGGGGTGCTCGGTCAGAGCACCCGAGCACCCGAGCATCGTGGTGCTCGCTCAACACTACTGATATCATTTTGGTGGTTCAGTGAGCTCTTCCCTCCTGTTGTCCTCTTTCTTGATACTCTATCCCAATTTTAACAGATTTGAATTACCTTTCAGTAATTTTATGGATGTATTTGTTTTTGCTATGTAATTAAAATAATGCACATAGAATTTTTCTGGTGCTCTGTCTAATTTTTCTTTTCTTGTGTGTATTTCCCGTGGGGATTTTAGAATTAAGACCAGCAGCATTGAAGAATCTAGGATTTACTAACTATATTAAGTGCTGGACTGGATTAGATGACTGGTCGTTGTATCTGACTTTCATAACTCTTCATTCCATGAACTTTACTAATATTATTTTAAAGACCATCATTCATTTTCATTATTACCACCATTTCATTGAAATAGACCTATTGGAGGAGAAGCTTTGAATTGTTTGTAACGGAGACTAGGCAACTGAATTGTTTGCTAGTAACGGAGACTAGGCAACTGGATACTGCCGTAGCAGTAAGGGAGATGTGAGCAGCTTGTGCACTGCTGCAGCAGTAACGGAATCTGGTCAGCATGAGCACTGCCGTAGCAGTAACGGAAAACTGAACAACTTGCCCTGAGAGGCACCCAACCTGGAAGTGCTCGTAAAGCAGACCAATAGGAATGTCGCCGGGGTGACACGGAGGCAACCGAGACAATCTGCAGAGCTGTCCAGTGACAGCGAGAGACAAGCACTACCCTTAACCGGAGACCGGTCAGAGCGTGCAGAGGAGGCAGCAGCCCAACCGGGCGAGATCCACACAGCACAGGAACGTAGCACAGTCCAAGTCGGTACACGGAGTAGGAACCACAGCCAATCCAAGTAGGTACACGGAGCAGGAACGTCAGCCAATCCAAGTCGGTACAGGGAGCAGGAACGTCAGCCAAGCCAGGTCGGTACACAGGAGATGAGAAGCAGAATGGCCAGGCAGTCCGGGTTGGTGCACAGGCAGGAAACAAGATGCAGAGTAGTCAGGCAGGCCGGGTCGATACACTGAGAGCTCACAAGAATCAGGAACAGGCGCTGGTACTGGAACACCACAAAAGTGCACCGGAGATGTGCTAGAACCCAGTATTTAAGGACAATACTGGGCGGGACAATCACAATGCAGCCAATAGGCGTTTGGCAGGAGTGGAAACTGACAGAATGTCACCGAATAGCACGGGTACCGTGATAGTATAGATGCAATGGACCAGCAGTCTGTCCAAGTGACTCTGCTTCCTGGTGAGTGGGCTGATGGGAATTGGAATGCTGATGAGTTGCAGGTGTAAGGAGTTCCTCTCAGTTATGGCAGCTAAAACTTGAATTTTTTTTAGGTGCAATATCTCAATTCCCTGAAACTTTACAGCCATGCTGTTGCTACACCATCCTATGGACAGCTATAGTCAGTTGACCATAACTCTCTAGAGGATGGTGTAGCAAATGAAATTGCACTGAAATAATTCAAGTTTGAGCTGCCACAACTTTTTTATAAAATACCTCTCAACAGTTGCAGTATCCCTATTTTACTTAGGAGGATAAGACCGACAATATATCATTTTTATTAATAAGTTTTATTATAGCTTCGCTTATACTAGATTTTAAGGCATAATTTACATGCCCCTCACACCTCTTTTATTAAGTCTATCCCTGCTAAAAATGTAATAATCCTTTGCCCAGTCATTTGTCTTACCTAACCAGATTTCATTCAAACCAATAAGCTCATACTGCTCATTCACTGCAATCGGTTCCAGTTCCCCGTTTTACCAGCCAGATTATGAACATTTACATGCATACATTTATGTTACTGCCTTTCTGAAGAATTGCATTCTTTGAAATATTAATTTGCTTTTAATCAGGCTGTAGCATAGGCACCTGCTTAGTAGATGTTACTAGCCCTTCCCCCCCAGTATAAAATGAAATGTGTTCTACAAAAGCATAATGTTTTCTCTTTTTGTTATTATTATGTTAATTTAATAAATACTAGGGCCTTTTTTTCTTCCTGTCATAAACGTTATCACTTTCTTGGGTGAATGGTAAGGGTATGAGCAAGAGGTGTGTGGGGTGATTAATTTGTTTAAGGCTATTGCCTCAACATTGCCTTGGTCAAGATGCAGAATCTGAAAGGAAGAAAACTGAAGAACACAAGACATTCATGGCCCTTAGTGGAAGAAAAGGATTCACATACAAGCACAAACACACACATGATTTCCTTGAACAGACTCACGGGCATATTGTAATCTACTTCAGTACAACAGTAAATCACATCAAGAGGCTTAGGTTTATTTGGAGGTAAGCTAGCATCCCCCAATTATCTGAGGGGTTTAACTTGACAGGAAGGCAGAGAGCTATGATGGTCCTGTAGACAAGTCACCTGAGCATCTGGTGATGATGAAGATGACAGCCGGACAAGCGCCTCACTACAAGATACCACTTCCTAGGAAACAAGTGCAATGGCCTCAGTAATGGCCGCTGCTAGCTTATACTGTTCCTCCCTTAGGAGCATCCACCCTGCGTCCCCCAACACACACAGAGGAGACTTTTCTCATAGTTCCTTTAGAGAGCTGAAACATTGACCTACCAATATGTGTCAATAAAGCAGCACCTTTTTCACCATGAACCTCTGAACGTCTGCAATTTGTCTTCTTGAAAATGGTACAACTATGTTGACAGTATTTTGTGACACCCAGGCCATAATATTATGCATATACACGCACACACACACAGAATAAAAGCTGAGTGGCACTGTAGGGGTCTTAAGAAAACAGTGAAAAGAAGTATTTATACACACATAGCACAGGAGAGATGTATGTATATAAATATAGTTTCACTGTTTTGACAAGACTCCTAGAGTGCCCCTCAGTTTTTAGTTTGTCTATATACATAATTTGTCTGGGCACTGGGGCAATAAACACAGAAACACAGCGTGGAGTTGACTACACACTTACACATGCATATACACACACATACTCATACAAATTAATACACACAAACATATATACATATATATATATATATATATATACATATATATATATGTGTGTGTAAAAATCCAATTTGAAAGCACTCTCTCCATAACTTCAATTCGCCCAGGTGCACAATCCCTTAGATATTCAACAACACATAGAGAAATGGGGCAGCACCCGTGGGTCTTACTTAACAGTAATTTATTGAGCAAAAAAATCAATAATTTGGTCAACGAACATTTTGGTCCTAATGGTGGACCTTTATAAAGGTCCACTATTAGGATTGAAACATTCATTTTTTTTTGCTCAATAAATTACTGTTAAGTAAGACCCACGGGTGCTGCCTCATTTCTCTATGTGTTGTTATATACATATATATACATGCACATGTATACACACACATATATATATATATATATATATATACACACGCACAGGTCTAACTAATCTTCTGAAAAACCTTTAATGTATCCAAATTCTACATATTGTATTAAAAACATGTAAAATATGAAATATAAAATATGGATAAACTACTAATGAATGCAGGAAGTTGACAAATACTGTGAAAATATACGATGAAGTGAATGTTTTACAAAACAAAAAAATTATAATTCAACGTTCTGGTCACAGAAGGAGGGAAGAGAGACCCCTTCAATACCACACTGTTCCTATGAACTATCTGTAATGGATACAATATGACATATCGTAAACAACAGAATTCTGTGGCCAGAACGTTGCATTATATTTTTTACTGCTGATTTTTGTTTCCTTGCATTCTTATGTTTTTTGTGGCACATCTGGGTTGACAATGTATGGTGTATGAGCTCATTGATCTTTCATTGTTTTATATGATTTGCTCTTATTTTGTTGATTGTTTATTTTATACTTGAATTAGGGAAACAGAAACTGTGATTATTACATCAAGCAAGTTTTATCTGGGTGGTTGTCCATCGCTGCCTTTGTGGTTTTGGTGCCTGCTTGGGTATTGGTGGTCACAGTATTAGTCAACTTCATTACATAGTAACATAGTAAAATAGTTGACGAGGCTGAAAAAAGACATGCATCCATCAACTCCAGACCATGCCAAAACACCCCAGAGGAAGGCAAAAAAAAAACCAACAACATATGAAGCCACTTCCAATTTAGAAACATAGAAACATAGAATTTGACGGCAGATAAGAACCATTCGGCCCATCTAGTCTGCCCAATTTCCTACTGTGTAAAAAAAAAAAAAAACACACACGACCTCAAACCTTTTTTGGTCCTTGGTCTTTTCTTATGTTAAGGACTGCCTTATGCCTATCCCATGCATGCTTAAATTCTGTCACTGTATTGACATCTATCACTTCTGCTGGTAGGCTATTCCACTTGTCTACTACCCTCTCAGTGAAGTAAAACTTTCTTACATTACAGCCCCAGGTAGGTAAAAAAAATTCCTTCCTCACTCCAAATGGTAGTCATATAGTTCCCTGCCTCATTGGTAGTTTATCCACAGTGATGCTGTTCTTTTAATTTTATATTTAATCTTTTAAATGTTTTTTAATAAAATATATAACTTTTGCATACATTACGAAGTTCTTTCAGCAGATTAATTAGACCTTAGGTTATTTTTCTCTGTTAGTGGCGCTTCAAATATTATTTAGATATACTCACTTGTTTTCCTTCTATGGTGGGGAGATTAATCATTATAGCAGCCATTCATAGTTTTATCTTGCTAGTTAAAGGGATAGTAATATTTCGTTTTATCTTTATTTTATTTTGTTGGCATTAAAAAAACATGAAGAACGATATAAGTCTTATCTCTCAAACCTTTATGGTTTGAGAGATATTCACAAGCAAAGTTTCCCCTCCCACCCCTTTTACCTAGTGTAAGTCATCTCTTCTCAGATGTGGAATCCAGTCCATAGACCAGACAGATAACAGCAGGGGACAATCTTCTTCCTATGAGAACAATGAAGGCCCTGCCCCCCTTGACAAGTTTTTCAGGTTTTTCCCTTATCTTAACTGAAGATTGTCCCTCTCTGCAGTCTACCTGGGCACCTCCCTTCTGATCTGGCTGAACAGTGTGACATCAGTAAAAGGGGCGGGAGGGGGATACTTTGTCATTGAATTACCCTTGAACTACAACTCTGACAGAATTGAAATAACACTCTCCAAAGTCCAAATACTATGATGATTAATTAGAGCTGCTTTTATTATGAAACATTACTATCCCTTTAAGGCGATATTTGTTTTTACATATACACAAACTCACTGTCTATTCCAAAGTACAAGAAAAGATGTGGGTTGATCTGCCTTCTCCTACAAAGCCCTGAAATCTTGGAATAACTTACCCAAAAAATAACATATTTTCACAATCCCTAAAAATAACTGCTTCTTTGCATTTAAAAACAACATGTACATGTATAAAAAAGTTAATGTGTTATTTATGTTTGTTTCTATGTTTAACCATTTGAGTGCTAGAGAGGTACCCAGTGCATTGCAATGAACTCACTGGCACTAAAATGGTTAATGTGTAACTTTCTACTGTAAGTGCTCTTAAAGAGTAATATTTCACAAAAAAAGCAGCTCTGATTAATCTTCATAGTATTTGGGCCATAGAGAGTGTTATTTCAGTACTGTCAGAGTTGTAGTTCAAGTGTAATTGAATGATAAAGTATCCACCTCCCTCCCCTTTTACCTAGTGTAAGCCTCCTCTCCTCAGATGTGGAATCTGGTCATTGACCAGACAGGTCACAGCAAGGAACAATCTCTTACTGTGAAAACAATGAAAGCCCTGCCCCCTTTGTCAGGTTTTTCCTTATGCTCACTGAAGATTGTCCCTCTCTGTGATCCATCCGGACAGTCTTGCTGCTCTGAGATGAGCAGTGTTACATCAGTAAAAGGGGTGGGAGGGGGGTACTTTATCATTCATTTACTCATAAAACTTCAACTCTGACAGTATTGAAATAACACTCTCCATGGCCCAAATTCTATGAAGATTAATTTGAGCTACTTTTATTGTGAAACATTACTATCCCTTTAAGTACATACCTAAAAGCAAGAAAAATCCCAATGTGTTCTTCCTGGTAAAACAATTTCTAAATCAATAAGTAAATAAATACATACATATATACACACATATACACGATAGAGAGAGATCTGAAATTAAATTTCCAGGAATTTAGTCTGCAGCAACCCAACCACATCACTAGAGACAAACATAAATTCAAGAAATGTCCATTGATTTAAATGGGGTTTTTAACCCATAGGATGTCACAGAGGTCGCCAATGTGTTGCTTCACAATATCTCTAGCTATCACAGGGTTATAATTCATATCTAAATTAGTCAGAATGTTCATTTACTCCCAATAGTGCAATCAGTTTGTTACAGATTTGTACTACATTAGCTTGTTTCAGTTGTCCTCTGCCTTTAAAATGGCCGATGACGAGGTGATTAATGGATACAAGTTGAGGCTGCCCAGCATCATTGCCCTGTATGAGGTCATCAAGGATGAGGTGGATCCGATTTACCTCCAGAACCATGCCTTATCTGGCCTGCAAAAACTCCTGTGTGTCATACACTTCATGGCAAGTGGCGCCTTCCAGTCGACAGAAGGTTACGCATCTGGCATATCACAGGCCACATTCTCCAGGGTGCTGGCCCAGGTCTTGCCAGCCCTCAAAAGCTGGGCCAGTCCTATATACATTCCTTACCACCGACATGGAGTGGATACATTTGAAGCAGGGCTTTTATGCAAGGGGAGGCATGCCCAGGGTCATGGGTGCAATAGATTGCACCCATGTCCGTATCAAAGCTCCAGCACATGCTGGACATATCTACATCAACAGAAATGTGCAGATGGTGTGTGACAGCAACTTAAGGATCATGAATGTCTGTGCAAAATATCCCGGGAGCTGTCATGATTCATATATACTCACATCGGTACAGAGAGACTTCGAAAATGGAACCTATACAGGGGGATGGCTTCTGGGTGAGTTAGCAAAACCGAATCACACCACATCCACATGTGCACACACAACATTGCTCAGCATGTTCTTCACTCACAGCTAGCATGTCCACCTCATAAGACATCATTCACACAACATGTGCTTCCTGTCTAACCATGTCACTCACTGTCCACAGGTGATTCGGGCTATAGCTGCAGATCATGGCTAATGACCCCAGTGGCGAATCCCCAAACTGATGCCAGGAGTGATACAACCAGGCTCATAGCAGAACAAGGAATGCCACTGAGCGAACTTTCGGGCTCCTAAAATCCTGCTTCAGGTGTTTGGATCACTCGGGGGGGAACATTGCAGTATGCACCAGGCAAAGTCCGCGACATCGTTATGGCATGTGCTATATTATACAACATTGCGGTGGACACCAGATATGTTGACGATGTCGAGCCCCACCCATACCTGATGACCCTCTAGACATTGTCAAGGGTGAAGAAGGCCTAAGAGGATGAGAGACACATTGATCAGGGAACACTTCAGCTGTGAGTATAATGCATGTATGCACACAATCCATGCATACACACTCACCACAATACACATGTTCTGTTTTACGCCACAGGATCAGTGACACAGCTCTGACGCTGGCTGCAGTATGGACCACCAACATCAACTGTTCCATGGATGAGTCATATTGGGGCTAGGGATTCCAATAACATCTGACACCCTGTCATCCATGTTGATACTACAACCTCAAGGATATCATGCATGCCCCCTGGAAACCCAGGTACAACACTGTAACCATTTTCAGCATATCCCAGGGCTCCATAGGCACCAACTAAAGTGTTTTGCCATGATCAGAGCCATAGCAACCATGGTACCCCTGTAGAGAGAAAGTCTCATCCAGTGCAATGCATCGGATAACACTCTGTCACATCAGGGGTTAAGGGGACATTCAAGTGAACATGGGACCTGTAGTTTGCTAGAGCTGAAAAGAGCAGCAGATGGACAGATCTACAGTGGTAGTGTGTTATACAACATAGAGGTCAGGCAATCACACGTACTGAACTGATCTCTGGGTTCATATCTTGTTAGGATATATTTGTACCCGTATGAAAGATACATATCCACATAGATATCAGAACATTTTCTTTGTGTACATATCTTTTTTTAACAGATCTGCAGTACGATTCAACAGTTATTTATCCCTATCTTATTAGCTTATCCCGTACAATACAAGATTTTGAGGTAGTTTACATGTGACTCTCTGGTTGTCATGATGGTTTCCTATGCGTTGCATTGTGATGCATGGGATACCACCCTGGCAATCACAGATTGATGATCTTGACAGAATCCAGTCCATGAGGTCTGTTCCAGTTCAGTCCTGAAGGCCAACAATCAGGCCAGTAGTGAAGGATATCTTTAATTAAGGCCTGTTTTTTTCTGGATAAGCCAATCCATCCTGCTGAGTGAGCCAGCCGTACTCAGAGATATCCATCATTCATGGCCTGTTGGTGACCAGACTACAACGGTTAATATTTGGTTCCCATGTGTATCCAGCAAATAGTGGCTGGTGTACCATCCATCCATGGCATCACCACTCTAGAGGATCCATGTGGGAATCAACTGTGAGATATGTAATTTCAAGTTAGAGTAAATGATTGCATACACAACCCAAAGGCCTACTTGCTTGTCCTTTAATTCCGTAGAATTATTTTAGGCCTTTGTGTTGCACATACACTCAGCGGCACTGTGATGTGTGACCTGATCCATCTTCTTTGTGATTAAGTGAGCAATGATGAAGACCTGATGAACTGAACATGTTGCTGATTTCTCCAGTGATCTCATTTCCCCACTTCCAATGTTTTCTATGGAGTCTATACAATGAGACCTTAGCAACTTGGATCATGTGATTGAATAGTCTCCATAGACTAACATGGGGATTGGTGAAATGAGGGTATTTAAGGGTTAATTTCTCTCCATCATCTCTTTTTCACCTCTTAGTGAATGTCCCCTGTGTAGCATGTAATTGTTACCCTATCGACTCATGTTCTTATTATTGCTTAACCCTTTGAGTACCGGAGGGGTTGCCAAAGCATTTTTGACCGATGCATTGATGATCCCTCTAGAACTCAGGGGTTATGTGCTGGGTTCCCTGTGGGTACATGGGTGACATTGTGTAGGAACAGTTATGATGTTTAACATACAACCAGGGACATGCACAGACATTTTGGGGGGCAGGGGCTAAAATGAAAAAAGGGCACTTTATTTTATTTATTTATTTATTTATTTATTTATTTTTGTTAAAAGGGAACGGGGGCACTTTGGACAAAAAGAGCAGGTGCTCAAGCCCCCCTTGGTGTCTATGTGTGCACATGCCTGCATACAACACTTTTATAAGCATAATTTGTGTGGACTGTGTGTGATCAGCACAGCAACATAAGGGTTGACCTGGGACTTGGACAGGTTTGGGCCTGGTTTTTGTCCTTATATCGTGTCCTGTTTTAACCCTCAGGGTGCTGTGTTGGTGCAGTTGTGTGGCTGATTGATGGGCATATGTTGAGATGTGACTGTGTTTGTGTGTAATGGTTGTGTGGGTTGATGTGGTGTGTTGTTATGTGATGATGCACTTACCGGTAGTGTGGAGGCTCCTCTCCCAGTGTCAGATCCTCCAGGGACTCCCTCAATGAGTGTGGAGGACAGGTTCTGCTGCGCCATCTCCTCCCATCCGTAGAAGATGATAGGGACAGAGGGCCCACCTCCGGTGCCTCGGGCCTGCTTGACGATTTCAGCCAACTCGTTCTTCACAACCCTCCTGCAGTCAACCCATCATTTCTTTATGGACATCCCATCTGCATCTGGCCACTGCATTCACCCGGATGCAGATCTGGTTCCAGGCGGCCTTCCTCCTCGCTAACAGGCCAGGGACCTTCTCCAAGTGTGGGTGGATGTATATGATATGTGTGTGTATGTGAGTGTGTGTTAGTGTATGCGAGTTTATGTATATATGAACGTTTGTAGTGTATGAATATATCACTGTGTGTGTGTATTTGTGAATATGTGTGAGTGTATGCCTGTGTGCCTGTGCTTCTGCAAGTTTTTTGTATTTGTGAATGTGTTTGTGCTATATGTACATACATACATGTGAGTGTGTGTATGTCTAAGTGTGTGTGAGAGGTATATGTGTGTGTGCTCATGTATGAATGTGTTTAAAGGGATAGTATTGTTTCACAAAAACTGCAGCTCCAATCAATGTTCATAGTATTTGAGCCATAGAGAGTGTTATTTCAATACTGGCATAGTTGTAGTACCTAGTGTAAGCCACCTCCCCTCAGATGTGGAATCTGGTCACCTGACCACATAAATCACAGCAAGGAACAATCTTCTTACAGTGAGAACAATGAAAGCCCTGCCCCCATTGACAGGTTTCCCCTTATCTTAATTGAAGACTCTCCCTCTCTGCAATCCACCTGGATACCACCCTGCTGCTCTGAGATGAGCAGTTACATCAGTAAAATGGGTGAGAGGGGAATACTTTATCATTCAGTTACTCTTGAACTACAACTTTGACAGTACTGAAATAACACTCTCCATGGCCCAAATACTAGGAAGATTAATTTAAGCTGTTTTTATTATGAATCATTACTATCCCTTTAAGTGTACATGTGTGTGTGTGTTTGTGTGTGTGATTGAGCGTTAGCATGTGCATGTGTGTATGTCTGCATTTGTATGAGTGTCTGTATGTGTGTAATGTGTGCATGTATATTTGTGAGTGGTGTGTGTGTAGGTATGTATGTCTGTGTGTGTGTATGTGTGTGTGTGAGTTAGAAAGTACTTGTGTGTGTAAGTCTATAGTACATTGTTTCACTCCACATTTTGTTTCTGTGTTTAATGTCTCGGTGCCCAGGCAAATTATGTATATAAACAAATACTCAGCGTCACTCACGGGGTCTTGTCAATACGTGAAAAATATATTTATATACACACATCCCTCCCGAGCTATGTGTGTGTATAAATAATTCTTTTCACTGTTTTCAAAAGACCCCTAGAGATCCACTCAGTTTTTATTTAGTGTGTATCTGTATATACATATCTACAGATCTACACACACACACACTACAGATCTACACACACACACACACACACACACACACACACACACACACACACTCACATGCACAGGTTCTGAGTGATAAAGATGCTGGTTTATTTTCACATGCAGGCAGGTAAATGTTTCAGCTCTTTATAGGAGCCTTGCCAAAACTTCATCTGTGTATGTGTGTGTGTGTGTGTTTGTATATGCCTGTGTAGGTACGTGTGTATATGATTATATGAGTATGTGTGTGTGTGTTTGTGTATATGTGTGTATATGTCTAAATGTGTATGAGTATGTATGTGTGCAGAGAAGGGCTGGTAACTTTTGGACCGGGGGGCAAGTACAATCAAGTGTCCTATTTCTACTATCGCTCCAGCCCAATCTCCCAGTGCGCCCGCTTTTGTAAATGTTATAACTGGCATTAATGTTTATGAAGTAAAGCAAGTGATACCCCAGAGCTTATATTTGAAATGGTCGTATACTAGAGCTAACAGTGGAAGAGAAGCTACACTAGTGACACCACAGAGCTCACAATGGTAGCGAAGCTACACTAGTGACACCGCAGAACTTACTATGGATGCAAAGCTACACTAGAGACACCACAGAACTTACTACGGATGCAAAGCTACACTAGAGACACCACAGAGCTTACTATGGATGCAAAGCTACACTAGAGACACCACAGAGCTTACTATGGATGCAAAACTACAATAGTGACACCACAAAGCTTACAATGGAAGCAAAGCTACACTAGTGATACCACAGAGCTTTCAATTGAAGCAAAGCTACACTAGTAATATTACAGAGCTTACAGCTGAAGAAAAACCACACCAGTGATACCACAGAGCTTACAACTGAAATGGAGCTACACTACTAGTGTAGATCCATAAATACTGCATGCTCCATTTACAGCAGCCAGAGGGAAATTGAGTGAGGCAGTGGCCCACTGGCTCAAACTTATGACTGGCCCAGGGGACAATTGCCCCCCAGCCTCCAAGGCTGCCCCCCGTATGTATGTGTGTGTATACGTATGTGTTTGTATATATAGGTATGTGGGTGTACATATGTATATGTATGTTTGTGTATACCTTGGATCCATACACTACATCAGGAGAATTGCAAGCTACAGGCTGACCAGGCTAAACCCCTGCTCTCATGCCTAAAGGAGAGCTATGCCCTAGGAATAAGTTAAACTAAATTTGTCAAACATACTGACCTACATAGATAGGTGTCCTTTTTTTAATTATATCTGCAGTTTCTTGTTTTTTGTAACCTGCAGCTCTGACCAGTTGACTGTAAATCTCTATAGGATGGTATAGCAACAGCGCCACTGAAACATTTCAGGCCACTGTGATACTATACAGAAAAAAATTGAATTTGGGCCTTAATAACTTTTGAAAAAAACACCTCTCAGCAGTGTGATCACCCTTGTTTTTTCAGAAGGATAAATCCTACAATGTGTATATATCTATATATAGTTGGGGGAAGCACTCACGCTTAATAAGTTCAATAGCATGGGTGCTGTTTTTTAAAGCGGAACTTTCATCCACTTTAAAGTCACCCTGCTATAATTAAGCAGGAAGCGACTAGCTTTAGAATATATCTATTACCTCTGAAATGTAGCCCGTTCTAAAGAAATCCATCATTGTAGGAGACAGGAACCCAGGTTACAGCGCAGACATCTTGTCTGCACGCCTGCACTGTCAGTCCCGGTCTCCTGTAAGAAGCATTGCAGTGTACCACATGGTAACCGGAAGGACTGACAGTGCAGATGCACAGACTGCGATAACCCGGCCGTCAGTCTCCTACAGTGATGGATTTCTTTAGAACGGCCAACATTTCAGAGGTAATAGACATATTCTAAAGCTAGTTGCTACCTGCTTAATTATAACAGGGTGATTATTGGGAATCCTTTTAAAGTCCTGAGAGTGCTTTTTTTTTACCTCTAATAGATGAACTATATATATATATATATATATATATATATATATATATATATATATATATCCTATATCATAATTCACTAGAATGTTTGTCAGAAGCCGTCATGTTCAGTAGAGACTGCCCGAACGCATGAAATGCTGAGAGCACAGAATGCTGGGAGGGCTGTGCCTTCAGACAGTCTCTACAGTGTATTACTATGTCGGCAGCAGGATGCAGAGCAGGTCCGGCCTCTAAACCCTTTGCAAAGCAATGTGTTGCGTACCCCTCTGGTACTCAAAGGGTTAATGTCACCCGGATCTTGGCCCATGTACACGGGCTTTTACACTAGTATATATATAAAGATAAGTAAAAAGCACTCACAGGTCTTAAGTGCTTTGATAGTGACAAAAAGGCGTTTATTCAATAGATCAACGTTTCGGGTGCTACAAGTCAGCCTTCATCAGAGTAAACACCTTTTTGTCACTATCAAAGCATTGAAGACCTGTGAGTGCTTTTTACTTATCTTCCTCTATATCAAAGACTGCTTTATAAAGAGCACCCAGGCATAAGTCGCTATTGCAAAACGTGAGAGCTTCCCCTTTGGAACGTGTATATATATATATATATATATATATATATATATATATATATTTGTTTTTTGTTTTTTTTTGTTTTTTATTTTAAGAATTACTATCATATTTGAAATTGCCCCAATAGTGCAGATGTTTTGCTCCAGAATTGCTCCACTTTTGCATTGATGCATATGGCCCCAAGTGTAGGCAAATGGGAAAAACAGATCATGATAAATTTGTGCTTAAGCCTGTGAATAATTACATGGCTAACGATTAAACACATGTAGCTGTAGATTTATGGGAGACAATCAAAAGATACAGAGACATAAATGTACATAAAATATGTAAGTAAAAAATGCTGTATCCTCCCAGTTCATTATCAGATCATGGTAACAAAGACCTATATTCCATTGCAAGGGATAAACGTTATCACTGGTGATATCTCACAGATTCCAGCTGACGTCTATGGAAATTGATAGATAAAGAAATGAACTACAATTTAACCCAGGCCAAAATAAGAGCTCAGCCAGAGATAGGCAGCTGCCTAGAGCTCCGAATTTTTAAGGGTGTCTAAGCAGTGATGGCCATACTCACATTCTGAACTGTGGGTGTGGCCAGAGTTTTATACCCCATTATATCCACTTATTTAACCTCTTGGATGGTAGGGAGACTTCCAACGCATCGAGAAGCAATGCATTGGAGATCTCTCTAGCAACCACGGTATTCAAGTTTTTCTTTTATCCTTGTGTGCTATAGGCCAAGGAAGGGCATTTTCTGTTCCAGGAAATAGGGGATGGTACTAGGGGTGGGGCCATGTGATTAATGAGGTTGTGGCTACGGGAGAAGATATGAGTACCTAGGGGGTGCTTTGTATGTATATCTGTCTGTGATCTCAGTATAACAGTACCCTAAAAAGGGCAAACCATGATCTGGCTTATAATTATCAGAAATCTACCTTGTATAGTTTTGCTAATAGGGCCATTTAATTCATTTCTGGACCTGGGAAAATTTAAATTTGCAGGTCCTCTTAGTCTTTACCCCATACAACAGTGGTTCTGAATATTTTTTTGCTTGAAGGAATTTCCTAAAAAGCTATTTGTATGGTACCCACAACATTTTATATAATTTTTAAGAGGTACAAATGTATAAATATATAGTTAGTTCATACAATCAGAATTGCAAAAACAAATGTAATGTTCATAACAAGTTCCATAAATACACATCTAAAAAGCATCATGCACCTTTTAGAAAAACCTTTATAGATAAATGGATGCCCGATCCATGATACTTTAATGTGCCACAGCATCCTGGTTGAGAACCACTGCCTTAGAACCAGGAGAGAATCCAAGGGTTTAAGTAATTTCATCGGTTTTCTCCTGTGAAAAGTGAGAACTCAAACTTATAGTGGTTTTACACAATTTTGAGATTCTTCTAAACTAAATTCCTAGAATGTTGTGTGTTCACATCTAGGTTCAAACAATGCTAAGCACATATTCATACAGTAGCTTGATGAATACTGAGTTTTCACAACCATTTTCACACAATAATGATATAAAATGTACAAATACACCATCACAACTCATTTTCTTCTCTTGTACAATAGCACAAAAATCATGCACCTGCATACTGGAGTTTGTAATAGAGCAAATGATCATTTCGGTACATACTGCACACACATACACACACACACACACACACATATACACCGCCAGCGTTAAAGGGATAGTAATGGATTATTTTAAGTAACTTGTAAATATTAGAAAAATACATGAAATGCTGTCAGTCCGATCTCTCAGACATGTATCGTTTGAGAGATATACGCTGCTAAACAGTCTACAAATGGTCTACAAAGTGTGCCTGCAAACCAATTACACTTTGTAGACCGTTCCAGTGAAGTATTTCTTTTTAGATCTCGCTATCTCAGCTCTGCTGAAGAGCCACTGGCTGATCCCTGGACCAGGATCTCAGGCTGTCTGCTAGACGCTGATTTCTGTGAAAGGGAGATCGGACTGGCAGAAATTAATTTATTTTTCTAATATCTACAATATTAAAGTTACTTAAAATAATTTAATACTATCCCTTTAAGACTTTAATGTGACCAGTCCCACAACACCTCCCCTGCTGTGTAATCAGGAAAACTGACTCATTTACTCCTGTTTCTTCTTCACCTTGTTAGTTCATATAGAGAAATAAGTCTCAGAGGAATTTAATGCACCAAAATGGCCATACAGTGCCCACCTAATTATGCAAGGAGCACAAAGAGGAGAATTTTCAATGTAGGTAACTTAGTACATAGGCATTAAGTAGGCACGGCAAACAAATATTGGTTCCTTTTAGTGCTAAACTGTATAATACACCCCCTACATCTTTATAAAAAGAAAAAATATATATACTGTAGATAGATAGATAGATAGATAGATAGATAGATAGATAGATAACCAAGTGACAAAGCTCGGTTGGTTAATTCATAAGCTGTTCAAACTCAAGGTCACAGATTCTACTGCCTGGCAGGGTCTGCCAATCTGCAATGGACCTTTGTGGCAGATTATGGTGCACACCTACGGCTTGACTTACTCAGGAGGCCTCCATCTTGTCAATGGCAGCATCTTTAAACTAGGGTTGCCACCCAGCCGGTATTTTACCGGCAGGCCGGTAAAAAATTGGCTTCTGTCCAATGTTAAGTCTATGTAGGGAATGCCAAGGCCGGTATTTTTTTGAGGAAAAGGTGGCAACCCTACTTTAAACACAGAAAGAATGTTATAATAGGTGTTAACATGAGCTGTCACTTTGTAACAAATAAAGTTTTTCAAGAGCTTTCAGATTCACCCATACATGTTGGCTATTGTTATATAAAATAATATTTTCTGAGAAATTAACTTTATTTGTCAGTTTATGCAAAGTAGACAATACAGTCTGACAATGCATGCCAACAAATACTGACATTTCACACCGCTCTCCTTTACACCGGCCATTCCCAGCCAGTATAGGTAAATAACTCATAGGTAACTGAAATAAAAAATGGCTAACATAGATATATATTATTTTGAAAGTTCTTTCAAAAGAACTTATTTGTCACAAAGTGACAGTTCCACTTAAACCTTCTGACCAAGGCTCTGATGCCCAACTTTTATAGAATTTGCCCCAGACTTAATAGTTAATGGATTACTTTAATAATTATATGGAGTACACTTAAACAGTACTGCACAAAGCTTTGTCAAGTTCACTACTATACATAAAATAGACAAGGCAATACAGTAAGTACAGTAGCTAACCACATAATGAAGTATCACACTGCACTGTACAAAGTTCATATTACATCATATGACTTAATAGGCAGCAATCATGTTTTACTATGGGAGCACACTTGTAAAAAGACATGAGCTGTGCATTGCAGCCCCAAAAATGGGTTTAGTCAGCTGTTTTGGGGGAAGGTTTCAGAGAACTGACAACTTAGGCTGGCAGTAAGGAGGGCTGAACACGACCAGGAAGTCTGTGGCTCAAAGCCACAAGCTTCATTGGTTGAAAGCACAGTCCCTATAAACTGTTATTGGCTGGGCTAGAGAACTCATCAGCAACAGCCTATGGAGACTGTGCTCAAGGTCCCAGGGAACTTGGACTGGTTTGCCATTGATTTAAATGGGGTCTTTATGTTCGACCCTTTGAATGCTAGGCAGGTCTCTTATGCATTGCAAAACAATGTGTTGGAGATTACGCTTGCATTCAAAGGGTTAAAAGCCCCATTTAAATCAACTGACATTTTTATTTGTCCCCTATAGTACAGATGATTTGCTTTGCTTTCATACATAAGGCCCATAGACGTCAGTGCCTGTTACTCAGTCTATCATGTGGAATCAGCTGGTGAGCATCAGGGGATCTTCTTTCAGCTGCCATTTGTCTCTCCTGCGGATCCAAAGGGAAGCACAATGCAACCACAGTTTCCACAGCAGCTCCACTCTCATGTCCAGGTCTGCTCCAGTTGGTATATATATATATATATATATATATATATATATTTCAGTGGCATAACTATAGGGGTCGCATCTGCGACCGGGCCCGTGCACTCCAGGGGCCTGGCCTCCCCCTATGACCCCTCCACCTGGAGCCCGCAATCTCCCGCCGGTGCTCTAGTAATGCAGAGAGCTGGGAGATGACATCATCTCTCAGCGCTTTGCATTACTAAGAGGACTGCAAGGGAGCTCCAGGTAGGAGATGGGGGCATTGTGGGGGGGGTCAATGTGGTCAGGGGGGCCAATGTGGTGGGAGGGGGACCCGTGGCACTTCTTGTACCAGGGCCCCTAGGCTTCTAGTTACACCTCAGATATATTTAATCTTAGACAAAACATACCAATATACTTAATTATTTCTGTGCCCCCATCTAGTAAAAAGAAGTTGAACTATCTGGCATTGAAGGGGTTAAGATCCCCACTTTTACCAATGGGAAGGTTTAGTTTCCAGGGACAACCAATGGAAAGGTTTAGTTTCCAGGGACAACCAATGGGAATATTTAGTTTCCAGGGACACTGTTCCCCTTCAGTCAAATTACAGTTCGTCACTAGCTGTCCATAGTACAGTGCTGCAAACATTTACTGAATACCTTGTAGAACAGACTTACACTTCTATAGCAGAAGAGACATTACCAACAACTAAATACTACACATCCTATATAATAATTTGCCAAGTTGTGTGTAACGCCCGACATGCGCAGTAGACGAAGGAGCGTCCAGCTCTGTATCAGCAGTGGCGCGGGCAGTCTCTGCTGCGCGTGACTGCCCAGCGACCGGCTGCCAGAGGCACTGTGGCCTGTGTAACGGGCTGTTCAACTACTTGTATTTATATAAATAAGCAATATTAGCATGTGGAATGCTCAGAACCAATTAACCCCCTAACGACCCATGATGTACATGTACATCACGAGGTGGATGGTTCTAAAGGACCAAGGACGTACATCATGGATTTCCAGGCTGCATGCCGTTCGTGGAGTCCGGGATCAGATGATCAAAAAACAATGATCCGTGATCCTTAAGTGATGGCTGTGTGCGGCCGGTCCTTAAGGGGTTAACCTTTTAATGGCAAGAATGTAAACTATAGGGTTGAAATTCAAGGGACAAAAATAACAGCTGAAGAACCTAGGGACAGTGAGCCAAAACCAAGGATTATGCCTAGACCTAGGGGACAGTTGGCAGGCATGATTTATTTGTCCCATATGACACCATCAGTTTTCCAATTGCCATAGAATTGCTACAATTTTCTTATTACATCAGCCTCTGTCAGGCTGCCGGACTAAGAAAATTGTGTAATTCGGGACCAAACCAACTACATTGTCATATCTGGGAACTCTCTGGATCTGGTTTTTGTATCTGACCCTGTCTCTGGGGACAGTGGCTGATTCCCCGGTGGCGGGGGGTTTCTGATCAAACTCTGTCTACTTCTACTCCTTCCCGGCCTGTTCCTCCCACTTCCCGCCCACTTCTCCTCCTTCCCCACTCAATTCCTCCCATTTTGTAAGCTCCGACCCCACTCACGAGTACACCTTCCCCTTTTTGATGCAGATCACTTCATTTTTTATCCCCCAGCTGTACCACAAAAGTCACCTCAGGGGACTCCAGAACACAAAGTTCCCAGGTATGTGCATCGTAGGAATCAAATAAATTGATTTAAGGAGCAGTAAACTTTTTTTTAAGAAAATATGTATATTGTAGGTATTTTCCTATTGAGTAAAATAAGGGTACTCTCACTGCTGAGAGATTTATATTTCCAGAGTTATTACAGTTTAAACCCATGTTTTTTTACATTATTAGTGCCCTCTAGTGATCAAATTCTAATTAGTTTTTCTGTTAGATTCCAATGGAGAGGAAAGTCAGAGACATACAGTTCTCCATAGAATGTGATGGAAACTGCCTGTCACTTCCTGTCAGTTACAACTATCAGGAAGTAAACACAGAAAATTCACTTCCTGTCAGTTAGAACTTCAGGAAGTAAACACAGTAAATTCACTTCCTGATTATTTAAATTGCTATAAATTTTGAACAAAACATCTGACAGCGATGGGAGTGACCCTGTTTTATTCAGCAGGAAAATCTCTACAAAATATGTGTTTTCATAAAAAAAAGTTTACTGCTTCTTTAAATGGGTTTTAACCCCCTTGAATGTGAGACATTGCTATTCAAAATTTGGAGACATATATTGTGTTGAAGGGATTAAAAGCCATATTTTACCATTTGAGTGCCAGAGGCACCCCTCTGGCACTGAAGGGGTTAAATCAGGGGGAATTTTTGTAATGATTATTTATCCCTTATGGCGCACTTGGTTTGCCTTAGAATTGCTCCAATTATTCTTAGCACAGGGGCGTCCAAGTTTTTTCAGTTCCGGGCCACATGATCGGAAAGCAGTAAGCGTGAGGGCCCCTTATTGATAACTATGATGAAATAAAGCCTGTCAGCATATTTCCCAACATTTCAAATTGCCAAAGAGGGACACTTGTGTTTTAGGGGGTGTTGTTGGGGGTGTGGCTGGTGGGTGGGGCATTACCGAGGATTTTTAGGCTATTTCACGACCTATTGTCACCTCCTTGTGTAACCTAATACATGATTTAGAACAAGACTAAAGTGTTTTATTTACACAGACTAATTTATAAACACATATATTGATGTTTAAACAAACAATGTGAGTTTTATTGCTGTAGAGCAGTATGATACATTTATATACATATCACACAGTCTGATCTCCTACAAAGAGGGACATCAGGGTGGGAAAGAGGGACAGATTTGGGTCTAAAAGAGGGACTGTCCCTCCTAAAGAGGGACACTTGTGAGGTATGTGTCAGATAATACAGTTCCTGCATTATGGTACTCTCCCACTGCAACACTGCTATGATGAGTATCAGCTGATCTTTGTTAATTTTGGTTGATTTATACCTATTTTGCTTCTGTAGTCTTTGTTTTGTTCTCAATAAAGCTTTTTATAAATATTAAAAAAAAGAAAAAAACCCTCCAGATTCATTTATTGATCAAGTCAATGACAATACTTATATTTAACCCTTTGAGTGCCAGAGCATTATGGTGCTCAAAGGGTTAACAGACAATTTTTCTTGACCTGAGTAGTACTGGCGGGCAGGTGGTTAGCTCTTACTAGCCTACATGTAGGCTAGTAAGTTAGGCAAAATGTATTATGTTTTTTTTAACCTCTGACGGGCCTCAACTTGGGGTCAGGAGGACCACATTTGGCCTACTGGCCATACTTTGGACATCCATGTCTTAGCACATCATCCTCAGCAAGAGATGCTCAGAGTATTTATCCATCTTACCTCTTTGGATGCTAAATATGTCTCCATTGCATTGCATCTCAGTTAGTTACAGATGTTTCCAGCTTCCAAGGCAGTGATTCTCAACCAGGGTGCCATGGCACTTTGGTGTGCAGTGGACCTCAAATTACAGTACCTCATGTTTTCTATGAAGAGTCATAAAAATATGAATATTGTCTTTTAAATGTAGAAATATGGAAATTGTTATGCACAAATTGTTATTTTTATTACTATGATTGTGAGACCTAATAATATCTGTATATTTATTATCATACCTGGGAACTTGACAGGCAGGGCTACCCGGAGGGCAGCCCTGCCAGAGCGATAGGGGAGGGAAATTACGCGATTCGCATCATAAAAGGGGTGGGGCTTAGCCGTGAGGGGGGGTGGGACACAAAAAAAAAGGCAAAATATATGTTGAATGAGGGTAAGAGGGCGGGGACTGGAAGGAACTGGGGCAGGATGGAGAACAACCCGGAGATTGAGTGACTACCCCAGAGACCCGGTAATTCACTGTGAAATCCGGAGTCTCCGGGGCAAAACCAGAGAGTTTCCAGGTATGTTTATTAACTATAGCCTTTATTATGCCCTTGATAAATTACATTAAACATGTTTGGGATGCCCTGAAAGTTGCAGATTGTGTTTTAGGGGTGCCTTGATCAAAAAAAGGTTGAGAGCCATTGTTTCAAGGGGTTAATAGAGAATAATAAGTAACACCTCCTAATAATATCCCCACACTTATTTTATTATGGCTAGAAAATTCTAATAGTCCTTATGAATTTTGCTCTTGCTCCTTTGGTCAAGAGATAACATCTTCATCCAGTCTGGATTTCATGTCCATGGAGGTGGACATGACAGTTGGTGCAGGTTTTTTTTTTTTTAACTCAAGTTAAAGCAGGCAGAGTGCATTATTCCTCTTAACCTTTAACCCCTTAAGGACTGGCCACACGCACACGCGGCTTTTTTTATTTGTACATCTGGTTAAGGGCTCCCCGAACGGTGTGCAGTCGCATAGGGAGCCCTGAAATCCATGAAGATCCTGGCACGTCATGGGTCCTTATCGTGTTGGACCTACGATGTGCCAGGCCCATCATGGATCCTTAAGGGGTTAAGAAACAGGGCGGAGCAATGAGTTGTACACCCCCTCTGTTCCTTAAAGGGTAAAATGACCATGTGCAGTGAGCAAAATTTGAAGTCCAGTGGTCCTTCTAGCAACTGTCATGTCATCCTCAATGAACATGAGATCCAGAACTGATGGAAGGTTTTACCTTTTGATCATAGGGGCAAGGTAAAAATGTATAGAGGACGTTAAGATCAGGGCCGGGTTTTCATCCTATACACCCTTAGGAAAGGCAATCTAGTCTCCATTAGCTCCACCCAATGCCACACCCCCAGCCTCACATAACCCTACCCCCTGATTCCTGGCAAAAGAAAATACTCTTGGCCTATAAAAAGTAAGGACAAAAAATGTTTAATTCCTTGGTTGTTAGAGAGATCTACAACGCACTGCTTCACAATGCACTGGAGACCTCTCTAGCAACCAAGGGGTTAAATAATAGCCTGTACATAGATACAAAACTAGTGCAAGGGCATTGAGATTGCTCTGGCCACAGCTACAATTCAGAATGTGGGTGTGGCCAGCACAGCTGAGGTGCCCTCACAATTTAGAGCTCCAGCCAGTTGCCTATTCGGCCTATTGTGAAATCCAGCCCTGATTAAGGTTTTTTAGTCATAGTTCGGTAAGTAGGGGGTTATTATTATTATTAGAAGGTTTTATTTCTCCTTTAAAAGACATCATAGTGCATTTAAGTACCTCGTAGCACAATAAGCTCCTATTAGTAGTGGGATTCCTACAGCCTTTGCCATATAATTAGGAAGCCCCTTTTCAGAAGAAACAATAAAAGTTCACTCTATAAAATCTCTATGGCAGCTCAATGAAGTCTAATTGTTTCTTAATTAGTGTTGATTAACAAGTCTTTTTCAGACAGAGCAGAAAATTATTTCAGAACCCCTTCCCCCATCTGGTAATGAAGTGGTTCAGTCCGCAGCTGTCTGTCACCCAGATGGCACGCAGTACCGTGGTATGTGTGCTTGTTTGTTACACTCGCCATATTATGAGGAATGTGGTTTATTCCCCATAACTAACATCAAAAGGATAGCAAAGTAATCATGCTATGTTCGCCTGTTGAGGTTAAAATAGGGTTATGTGCTTATATTGGGAAATGTTGACTTAATCCGTGATTTACTTTTAGTTAAGAGAAAAAATATTAATTGCATTGCCTCAGGAAAATCATTAACCCCTTAAGGACCGGCGCACGCACAGTCGGCACTTGAGGACCACAGGGCGTTTTTCTTTTTTTTTTTTTTTCATCCACAGCGGCGTGCAGCCGTGCTGGGAGCCCTGAACTCCATGCCGTGCCAGGACCATCACTGGTCCTTAAGTGTCGGACAGCCTTTGATGGTCCTGGCACGTCAGTGGTCCTTAAGGGGTTAAAAAATGTATCTTTGTAACATATTAAATGATAGCTTTCTTTATCAATAACCCCTCCCCAAATCCTCCCATATCGCTCAATATAACTTCTTCCTATAACTCCTCTCATTGTTCCATTTATCCCCTCTCTATAACGCCTTATATTTCTCCATATAACTCCTTCCTATAACTCCTCCTATTGCACCATATAACCTCTCCTTATAACTGTTACGGTTTTCTGACACTCAGACCAGGGTATAAAGTAAAAACACAGTTTATTGAATCAAGGAGTAATACAATGCCCCTAGGGGCCAGCACAGGAATAACAGTAATAGCAAACACAGACAAAGTGAATGCAATACAGCAAAAGAATAATGGGCAATGAATAGAATGGGGAATAACCCCTAAAGGGTTAACAAGTGCAAGAGGAGTAACACAGTTCAGTTTGGCCAACGCCCAGGATATATAGCAGTCTCTGGAACACAGTTCTTGAGTATCAAAGCTGGAGCAAAGTGTCTGCACTGAATTCACTCTCAAGTAGGATAGGAAGGCACAAAGTGCCAGAGCTGAGTAAATACCACCGCCGTGGGCTATAGAGAAGTGCTATTGCCAAGCTGAAGTACAAGAACCAGAATCGCCCTTCCTGAGAATCGAAGTTAACCCTGCGTGCGCCCAACGGATAATGCCCTGACACCCCTTGGATGTCAATTCTGATAGCGGCTGCACAAGCACTAAGAGCCGAAGCACTGGACAGTGCAAATGGATAGCGTACCCTCTGAACGTATGTTAGGCTGGAGCCAGGACACCCTTCCGGTGCCGTACGTAACTCTCCCAGCAAGAGCGAATGGATACCAGTGCCAACAGGCGCGGTCACCGGACCGGACAGGCAATGCTCTACAGAAGGTAGTGAGGTGTATCAGAGGTACTAGAGTAGCGGCTCTAACGGATACCCGTATGCTTGGCAAGATCACGGAGGCACGAGACCGGAGACTACAAGGCACTGCAGGAGTTAACAGGTTCTGTACAGAGAGACAGCAGGAACCAACGGATGGCAAAGCAACCTCAAACTCAGCTAGAGCAGTGAGAGGCACAGTGAGTCACCAAATGATCAGAATGTCGCGGAAGCGACCGGAGTAATGCAGGAACACCGGAACAGCAGGCTGGAACTGGTCGATAACCGGAACCGGAGCACAGCAGGAACAACAGCCGAAGAACAGGATCAATCACGGAGCAGGGTCGTCTACCAGAGCCGGGTCATACACGGAGCAGGATCATCAGCCAGAACCGGGTCAATCACGGAGCAGAGTCACCAACCAGAGCCGGGTCATACATGGAGCAGGATCATCAGTCAGAACAGGATCAATCACGGAGCAGAGTCGTCAACCAGAGCCGGGTCATACACGGAGCAGGATCAGCAGAAGAGTCAGACAAGCCGGATCGGTACATACAGGAACAGGTTTTTATAAGAAACAAATGATCCATCTGTAGGGTGACCACACGTTCTGGATTGCCCGGGACTGTCCCTTATTGGGGGTCTGTGTCCGGCATCTTGGGTCACCCCCCACCGGGACAACAAAGAGTCCTGGAATTGAGCAACACATGCCAGTCTAGCCAGCCAATGAAATGTGTTTGCTATATGGTCCTCATTGGCTGGCTGAGCCAGCCAATGAAGACCATATAGCAAATACTTTTCATTGGCTGGCTGGACTGGTGCATGTGAGACAGCTGGGGTGGAGCAGGTATGCTGCTGCTGCAAGTGAGACCTGCGGCTGAGGGTCCGGCCGGTGCTGACCATCTTTCTGAGGCTGACACAGAGTAAGAGTTCCCAGTGGGAATTCTTACTATGTCAGCCTCAGAAAGATGGGCAGCGCCGGCGGGAGCCTCAGCCGTGGGACTAGGGTGACCACATGTCCCGGAATGGCATCATGGAAATGTGGTCACCCTATCCATCTGGCCTGACCATTATCCTATATTTTTTATTTCCCTTACAGAATTAGTCCCAACTACCTCTACCAGGATGCTATTCAATGACTCTGTTGCCCTTTCTGTAAGGTAGTACTTATGTATATTACTTCTTTGCCTTTCATCCTCTGAGTTTTGGTCATGTCTTCTTGTTGTAAAATAGCTCTTTTTCTGAAATAAAAATACCTCCCTTCTGAACTATATTAAAGGCCTTAATATATTTGAAGATTTCTATCATATCAACCCACCCTCCTCTATTTCATGCTTTGCATATTTAAGTGATAGTGATACATAATATGTAAAAAAGATATGTTGTTGGGTTTATCCCTCTGAGTAAAACAAGGATACTCCTACTGCAGAGAGGTGTTTTATTCAAAAGTAATTACAGCTCAAACTTGAATTTTTTAGGTGCAGTATCTCAGTGGCCTGAAAATGTACAGTGGTGCTGTTGTTACACCATCCTATGTAGATTATGGTCAACTGACCACAGCTGTCCATAGGGTGGTGGAACAACTGCGCCACTGTAAATCTTCAGGTCACTGAGATACTGCACTTAAAAAAAATTTGAGCTGTAATAACTTTTGAATACAATACCTTTCAACAGTGGAAGTACAGATATTTTACTCAGGAGGATAAACCCTAAAATATATATATTGTTTTACATATTAAGTATTACTATCCCATTAATGTATTTCAGTCTGTTGTACCCTTTTTCACAAGGACCTTGCACCATTCTAACTGCCTCCAATTTATTAATGTCCTTCTGGAAATGTGCTATTCAGAACTGTACACAGTACTCTAGAAGAAGCTTTACCAGTAATCTACAGAGTGGCATTAGTACCTATTTTTCTGCTGTTAATGATTCTTACTGTACACCCAGTGTCCGGTTAGATTTTTCTACTGCTTTAATGCCTTGCCTCCCTACTTTCAAGTCATCTAATAACTAACCTAAGTCCATTTACTTAGCAAAGTGCCATTAAGCATGTATTGCACCTCTTGGTCTCTGTGTCTTAGATGCATTATCTTGCATGTAGCAGTATTGAACTATAGATCTCATACTGTTATCTATTTCTCCAATTTTCCTAAATCTTTATGCATTTGGTTAATTCCTCCTGTAGGAGTCAACAAGGTGCACCTTGCCTTACATACAACTAGAAATATATTACAGAAAATATACTGAAGATAACAAGTCATAACACTGACCCCTATGGCACTCAAAACCCAATTTTATCAGGAATAAATAACATTATAACACACTGTCTCCTGTATTTATGCCAATTTCTTATCCAATCGACTACCTTTGAATTCAGGCCTAAATTAGGCAATTTATGGTAGTGGACAAATACATCTTACTAAACAACACCTGGCACATATGTCACTAGCTAACAAGGTTTAAACATAACATAATTTATACGTGTTCAGAAATCTTTTTGCGTTTAACAGTCACTAAATTTTCTCCCAGACCCAAATTTATGCATCTCCCCCATTGATAAGCAGACTCTATACAATTACATGGGAAATGCAGAATTATTTCTGCCGGGAACGTTTTATCCCTGTTCTATAGATCCAGACCTAAGAGTTATTTTAGCAACTTTCCTTTCTCCAGCTAATGTCAAATGGCGCATTTATGTTGTTCATTAAAAAAA
Organism: Rhinophrynus dorsalis; assembly: GCA_037306005.1. Classification (NCBI taxonomy): domain Eukaryota; kingdom Metazoa; phylum Chordata; class Amphibia; order Anura; family Rhinophrynidae; genus Rhinophrynus; species Rhinophrynus dorsalis. The sequence goes on along the minus strand of CM074727.1, from coordinate 129,480,347 downwards.
AAAACGGTACAATTAGGATTAATGAGTATAAGAGTATAGGACTGCAGGGGCCTGGGAAAAAGCTTTCATGTTTATTAGAAGCAGCCCCTGAGTAAGGTTTTATGGGAGTTATGGTGAAGCCTGCTATGCACAAATCCTGAAAGTTAAATTACCTATAAACTTCTAAGACCTTACATCTCTTTACAGAAAACACCTGAACTTAGCCAATAAACCATTAACCCTTGAGGACAAAACATATTAAGGGTCATATTCACAAAGCCAGAGGGCTTTTACGCACAAAAGAACAGAGCAGAAATTCTGGAACAAACCAAATGCACCATAGGGGGCAAATACAGCACCATGTTTATTTAAATTGAGCTTTTTAACCTCTGGAAGGCTAGAGAGGTCTCCAAAGTGTTGCAGTGCAATGCACTGGAGACCTCTCTAGCATTCCAGGGGTTGAAAAGCCCCGTTTAAACCAAAGGGGATTTGGGAAAAAAATGTTTCCTCCTCTTTGCTGCAGTTTCTATGTCCCAGAATTGCTTCTCCTTTCTTTTGTGCATAAGGTCCAAAGATTCAGTTATGGGGAAAACTAATTTCACTATGGGTACAAATGAAATGTATCCAAAATCCCCATTGATATATATATATAAATGTAATGGATCCTACCCATTACTGAGCCCTTGTCTGGACCACAAACTATTTACTTAAAAACTATGGACCTTGTTGCCCTGCTTGGATGTAGCTGTGGGCTCTGGCATACGAACTGGCCAGCTATTGCCAGGAACAAAGACTTATAGTTATGTATTTTCAAATATTGTATGTGTTTAATTGTACTTGTCCAATTTGAAGGTTTGTGCAATCACCAACTACCAGGTATGCAAATATCTTCCTTAGCTTAACATGGGAAATGGTAGGCAGACCAGTGATTGATCAAAGTTGGGGCAGGGCATTCAAAATAGTCAGTCAAAGGCTCCAACCTTGGGCCACTGTCCCTAAGATGTGGATTATAGCAACTCCAGCCATTCACTATGTTGACCCCCTGCTGTGTGTCTTAATCCATTCACACCCCTCAGTCTGTGAGTCACCTATTGTATAACCTGAAACTCTGTTGCCAGCCCTTTGTATTATATGTTGTGAGTTGATTATCTCTGTGAATGCTCCCATTGTGTCAGCCCCTACCATCTGCTGCTGGCCTTTTGTCTGATGTGCTATGATTTAATCATGTTCCCTATTGTATCAGGTTTCGCCATGTGATCCAATGTACTGTACTGTATATAAATATCTGTGGTTTGTGACAATAAAGAGAGTTCTGTTTTGGAGTGAACAAGGAGTCCTGGAGTCTTGTATTGCTTATGGTCTAAAGTGTCCACTCTGATACCCATCTGCTCCAAGTATCCTGAATCGTCGACCGCCTGCTGCCAGCTTCCTGCATCCCAACTTCATATGCTGTCAGGCGGCGACGTGGACTCTTCCCTGCTTCCCTGCTTCCAGCAATCCTGCAGCTGTTTCCAGTGACTGTCCATACTTCAACTGGTGCATCCGACGGCGCTTATCTGCGTCAAGAAGGAGAGACCCGGGAACGACGGCGGAAGGCGACGCGGTCCCTTCTCAGCTTCCGTTACATTGGTGGCAGCGGTGGGATTTCTCTTTCGTTCATCGGGTGTATCGAGTAAGACATGGCAGATTATTGGGGACCCATGGACGCTGTCGAGCCCAACTGGAGCTGCCTAGGGGACCTGTTGGAACTACGCTGGCCTATCCTGGGAAGAACTCCTCTACCGGATTGGAAAGAGAGTATGTACCGGTTCGTGGAGGTGGAGAGTGACCTACATGACCGATATACTGTCCTTCGCCATGAAGCAGAGAGGAGGTTCGGCATTCGAATTCGCCATAGGAGTTTTCCAGCGCAATATGTATACAAAGGCCCAGGAATAGAGTGGGAGGCTTTTGATGATGATCTTGTTTTCGGAAGCCAGGAGGAGAAGCGCTTCTGGGAGATCCGTGGTGCCCGGGAAGCGATGCTGGGTTTCCAGGATATCCCCGAGCTAGGAGGGGAACTAGATGACCTGGTTGAGCGGGAATGGCACCTGGAGAGGGCATACATGGGCCTGTTCCGGAGGATCAGAAGATATGTAGAGAAAAAAAAAGGAAGGGTAATCCATCCGAGGAGGAATTCAGGGAAGAGGATGCCCTGGATGAGACTGCCCCTGTTCATTCCACACTGGTGAGTGGGAATGCGTTCCTCACCAGTGCCCCTGTTGCCCTGCCTGATACCCCTTTGCCCCTGGACTGTTTGTTGCCTGAGCTGAGGGGTAGGAATTCGTTCTCCCTCAGTGAAGAGAATGCCTCTGCATCAGGGGATGGGACGGACGTCTCCCCTGATAGGCATATTGCCCCTTCCCCTGTTTTCCCAGGAGCGGTGGACGAGACGCAGGTCCGTACCAGCAGCAATTGTGTACCCCATCTGATGGGTGGGAGCGAGCCCATCAGTCCCCATGAGCCCCCTGCTGTAGTGGGTGTGAAAGAGCCCACCAGCAGCCCCAAGATGTTGCCCCTTGTGGGGGTGGAAGATGTGCTGGGAGCGGAACCGTGCGTGCTCCCCAGGATAATAAGTGATGCCACCTTGAGGGATGGGACTGCGGTCTCCCTCAAGGCAGAAGAAGGGCCTGTGTGTAATGGCCTACAGGAGGAGGACCCCAGCGGGCTGGGAGAAAGCAGTGCCGCTGGCCCTCCTGAAGATATGGACTGTGAACTGATGGGTGGGAGTGCGGTCCCCATCAGCCCTTGTGAATCCCCTGCTGTGGTGTGTAGGAGCGAGCACACCACCCCTTGTTGTGCCCTGACGCTGGTGAGTGGGAGCAAGCTAACCAGCAGCCCTAAAGAGATGGTCCCTGGTTTGCTGGAGAATGCCTTGGGAGCAGAGCTGTGTGTGCTCCCCAGGGTCATGGATGCTGCCACCTTGAGGGATGGGACTGCAGTCTCCCTCAAGGCAGGAAAAGGGACTGTTAAGGATGGCCTACAGGAGGAGGACCCCAGTGGGCTGGGAGAAAGCAGTGCCGCTGGCCCTCCTGAAGATATGGACTGTGAACTGATGGGTGGGAGTGCGGTCCCCATCAGCCCTTGTGAATCCCCTGCTGTGGTGTGTAGGAGCAAGCACACCACCCCTTGTTGTGCCCTGATGCTGGTGTGTGGGAGCAAGCTCACCAGCAGCCCTAAAGAGATGGTCCCTGGTTTGCTGGAGAATGCCTTGGGAGCAGAGCCGTGTGTGCTCCCCAGGGTCATGGATGCTGCCACCTTGAGGGATGGGACTGCGGTCTCCCTCAAGGCAGGAAAAGGGACTGTTAAGGATGGCCTACCAGAGGAGGACCCCAGCAGGCTGGGCGAAAGCAGTACTACTGGCCCGCCAGAGGAAATATTGTATGAACTGATGGGTGGGAATGCGGTCCCCATCAACCCTTGTGAATTCCCTGCTGTGGTGTGTAGGCGTGAGCACACCACCCCTTGTTTTGACCTGATGCTGGTGAATGGGAGCAAGTGCACCAGCAGCCCCAAGAAGGCGCTCCCCACCAGTCCCCCTTTGGCCCCTGATTTGGTGAGAGTGACCACAGTCTTCAACAGGGATGTTACTGGGGCCCCTGAATTCCCTGAGTTCTGCATGGGGGGTGGGAATGTGCCCCAGAACGTTGCCCCAGCACAGGGGAGTGGGACAAACATCCTCTCCTGTTCCTCTGGGGCGATGGCCCAACTAAAAGGGGGAGATATGCCCCTCTCCCCACATTCTGATGCACAGGATCCAGAGACCCAGTTGCCCCAGGGAGATTCCCCGTATAGACATGGGGCATACTTGTTTATTGTTTCACTGGCCCAGGACAAGGGGCTCTACAATTGTGTCTGGCCTAGGACCAAGGCCTGGGGACTAACGAACTGTCCAGACAAGCGGCTCACAACAGTAATGCTCTTCTAGAGTTCCAAGCCAGCATTTACTACTGTAACCGCTGGCTTGGTACAAAAAAGGGGGAGAAATGTAACGGATCCTACCCATTACTGAGCCCTTGTCTGGACCACAAACTATTTACTTAAAAACTATGGACCTTGTTGCCCTTCTTGGATGTAGCTGTGGGCTCTGGCATACGAACTGGCCAGCTATTGCCAGGAACAAAGACTTATAGTTATGAACATTGGTTTGTGTATTAAGTTTGGTTTTATGTATTTTCAAATATTGTATGTGTTTAATTGTACTTGTCCAATTTGAAGGTTTGTGCAATCACCAACTACCAGGTATGCAAATATCTTCCTTAGCTTAACATGGGAAATGGTAGGCAGACCAGTGATTGATCAAAGTTGGGGCAGGGCATTCAAAATAGTCAGTCAAAGGCTCCAACCTTGGGCCACTGTCCCTAAGATGTGGATTATAGCAACTCCAGCCATTCACTATGTTGACCCCCTGCTATGTGTCTTAATCCATTCACACCCCTCAGTCTGTGAGTCACCTATTGTATAACCTGAAACTCTGTTGCCAGCCCTTTGTATTATATGTTGTGAGTTGATTATCTCTGTGAATGCTCCCATTGTGTCAGCCCCTACCATCTGCTGCTGGCCTTTTGTCTGATGTGCTATGATTTAATCATGTTCCCTATTGTATCAGGTTTCGCCATGTGATCCAATGTACTGTACTGTATATAAATATCTGTGGTTTGTGACAATAAAGAGAGTTCTGTTTTGGAGTGAACAAGGAGTCCTGGAGTCTTGTATTGCTTATGATCTAAAGTGTCCACTCTGATACCCATCTGCGCCAAGTATCCTGAATCGTCGACCGCCTGCTGCCAGCTTCCTGCATCCCAACTTCATATGCTGTCAGGCGGCGACGTGGACTCTTCCCTGCTTCCCTGCTTCCAGCAATCCTGCAGCTGTTTCCAGTGACTGTCCATACTTCAACTGGTGCATCCGACGGCGCTTATCTGCGTCAAGAAGGAGAGACCCGGGAACGACGGCGGAAGGTGACGCGGTCCCTTCTCAGCTTCCGTTACAATATATATATATATATATATATATATATATATATATATATATATATATATGTCTTTTGACCCATTTTTATATATTAAAGTGATAGTAATGTTTCACAGAAACAGCAGCTCCAATTAATCTTCATAGTATTTGGGCTACGGAGAGTATTATTTCAATACTGTCAGAGTTGTAATTCAAGAGTAATTGAGTGATAAAGTATCCCCCTCCTGTCCTTTTTACCTAGTGTAACACTGCTCACCTCAGATGTGGAATCTGGTCCACAGGCAAGACAGCTCACAGCAAGGGACAATGTTTTTACTGTGAGAACAATGAAAGTCCTGCCACCATTGACAGGTTTTTCCTTATGATCACTGAAGATTGTCCCTCTCTGCAATCCATCCAGACAGTATTGCTGCTCTGAGGTGAGCAGTATTACATCAGTAAAAGGGGCGGGAGAGGGATACTTTATCATTCAATTACTCTTGAACTACAACTCTGACAGTACTGAAATAACACTCTCCATAACCCAAATACTATGAAGATTAATTGGAGCTGCCCTTATTGTGAAAACTATCCTTTTAAGAGACATATGCACAAAGACAAAGAAGAGCAATTCTGGAGCAAACCAACTGCAACCTCGGGACTAAATAAAAATTCCCCAGATCTGCATAGATTTAAATGGAGTTTCTAACGCCCTGAACCCTTTCAGTGCCAGAGTGGTATGCAAGGCATTGCTCTGCAATGCATTGCATACCCCTCTGGCACTGAAAGGGTTAATAGTAGTGAGGTCTCCAATGCATTGGAGATGTCTCAAGCTTTCAGAGGGTTTAAAGGGATAGTAATATCAAAAAATAAATGTACACCTGACTGTTCAATTTAATTGTCTATACTGAATAGTATGTTCTGAAATTCCTTTACCTTCATATTTGGCTTGAAGATTCAATTAAAGTTTCCCCCTCCTACCCCCTTTCAGTACTTCATTCTGACTTCCCTCCAATTAGAAAGCCGGTCTGGACAGATCACAATGAGGGATAATTTTGTTTCAGCATAAGGAAACATCTGTCCTGACAGACACAATATTGTCCCTCATTGCAATCCGTCGTGTCAAGTGACCGGCTTCCTGATTGGAGGGACATCAGTATGACGTGCTGAAAGGGGCGGGAGGGGGAACCTTTTAATTGGATTTTCAAGTAAACATGAGGGTAAAGGATTTTCAGAACATTCTATGTATTGTAAAAAATTACATTGAACAATCATATGTACATTTATTTTGTGACATTACTGTCTCTTTAAAGCCCCATTTGAATAATTGATACTTTTTTGGGCCCCTGTGATGCAACCCCAGTTCCCTTAATAGAGAAGTGAAAAGGTTTTGTAGGAGTCAGTTCAAGGAAATAGATTGTCCTACTTACATAGAGACTGCTGCTGATGATGAAAAAACAGAGTCCATCAAGTTCAACATTTGCCAGATCTCCTATGTTGATCCAAAGGAAGGCAAAAACCCCACTGAAGCCATTTCTCATTATGCCCAAGTGGGTGAAAAGATAATCACTTCCTGAATTCAAATCACATATTGTACTTGCTATGAAACCATTTGTATTCAGCAAGCTAAAGAGGTACAGTTCTGGAACAATCTAATTGCATCATAGTAGACAAATGAAAATACCTTGAATGCCCACAGATATAAAAGTATTTTCCTATAGAGCCTGCTCAATTCTAGGGCAGACTTGTTTCTAGTTGAAGCAAAAACAAGAAAAGAAGGCGCTCCTAGTGCAATAACTTAGGTGATCAACCCACACATTTCCCTTTGAAGCTGTACTCACAATTTTGCGAGGTCAACTCAACAAATGAATGTTAATTGACATACACACTTGGGGGATATTTTCATACGCCGTCCCCTACACAGCAAGAATATTTATCTTCACAAGGCCGCTCCTCAGAACAACTCAAAGAGAGTACGATACATGTAAACAAAATAGAAAACAGAAAAGGGCGCCTAATGGTGCCTATTATCCTTTTTAAACAATTTATAGAGTATATTATAGTATCACACTCACAAAGGTAATGGCTGTGGAAAGACTTATATCATACCACAGCTACTTAGGCGTGCAGAGAGATTTCCCTGTCTCTGCTCAGGTGGCTGTATTCAGGATTGATGAAATTCACCACTTTGCTGCTTATTTATCTCCAAAAAAATTTGTAATAAAATGAACTCCAAATAAAATAATTGGAAATGTTCAATAATAAAACAGTATTTAAACAAAATACTCGCAAGCTGTAATAACGTTTTGTAGTACTGAGACCACATCTTCAGACTTAGCTGTAGCCAAAAATTGAGTTGAGTTTATTTTTGGCTAGAGCTAAGTCTGAAGAAGTGGTCTCAGTACTATGAAACTTTATTACAGCTTGCCAGTATTTTGTTTAAATACTGTTTTATTATTGAACATTTCCAATTATTTTATTTGGAGTTCATTTTATTAAATTACTATAATATACTCTATAAATAGTTTAAAAAGGATAATAGGCACCATTAGGCGCCCTCTTCTCTTTTCCATTTCGTTTCTAGTTGAGCATTTCTGACCAGCTCTTTACATATGCAAATTACCCATGGGACTGGTCACAGGTAACAGGGGAATCCAGCATTGCATCACTTGATCATGGTGCCTAGAGAGATCAGCTGCACCTCACTGGCGAGGCCCAACAAGTTTGAAATGTACATCTGGGGTTGGCTGCTTCTCTTGTTCTGAGAGGAATTACCTGGTACTTCGTGGCTGGACTGCCTTTTGATAGGATCAGTATGATATGCTTTAGGATGTTTCCTCTCTGTGAAAGGGACTAGTGAGATAAAAGACGCTGCACCCTGGGTAGCCGGTGCAATTCTAGGGCAGGCTCGTTCCTAGTTGATCATCTCTGACCAGCTCTTTACATGTGCGAGAGAAGTCTCCAATGCATTGCAAACCAATACTTTGTAGACATCTCTAGCTTTTAAGAAATTAAAAACCCCATTTAAGTCAATGAGTATTTTTATATAGCCCCCTAAATTGCAGTTGGTGTGGTCCAGAAATGCACCTCTTTCTCTACTGCAACATGGCTGCATACCTCTCAAGTGTCCCTATTTAAGATGAATGTCTCCCTTTCCCACCTTGTGTCCCTCATTTTAGGAGATCAGAGTATATGGTGTGTATATAAGTGTATCACATTGATCCACAGACAAAAAACTCACATTAATGTTTGTTTGAAAGTCAGTATTTGTGTTTATAAATATAAAATACTTTGGTGTTTCCCTCAATAATGTATTCACTTACACAAAAGGTGTCAATAGGTCATAAAATAACCTAAAAATTCTTGGTAATGCCCTGCCCACCAGCCACGCCCCCAGCAACATCACTAAACCAAAATTTTCCATCTTTGGCCATTTGAGATGTTGGGAGGTATGCAGGCTGTATTTCTCTCTGTTGTTCTTGGATATAAAGGTACCTGGTACTTTCTCAGCTCCCAGGTTCGATGGATGGTTAAGTTTTATGGCTTTCCTCTGGTCAAGGTAATTAGCTCTATACATATTTGTGACACAAAGTAACTCATCTGTACTCAGGCATGGTATCCTTATAATACAGCCTGTAATGGATTCTAAAGATCTGAAGCGTATAAACATTGCTCCATATGGAATGACAGGCTTAATTTTCAATTCAGTATAGACCTATCCCTGATTTCATAGAGCTGCATAAGGCCAGGTTAATGACATACGTGTGCTCACTATAAAAACATTGTTGTGAATGTATGAATAAGATTCTTGTAAAAACAGACTCTGGGCTCAATTTTCTAGTTCTATGCCTGCCCAAGCCACTTACAACAATGGGGCAGTCTTCATTAATCATTTGAGTGCCAGAGGGGTACGCAACACATTGCAAAGGGTTAATGCAATGTACAAAACAAAGCTCAGTGGAACGAGGGTACTTCATGCTATTTTGCTATAGGGCAGATGTAATGTTTTTACTGGAATTAAAGTCATAATGACAGCACAGTGTGTGTACCAGTATTATTAACCCTTTAAGGAACCATGACGTGCCAGGATTGTCATGGGTAAACTTGCTTTAAGGACCCATGGCAGTCCTGGCACGTCATGGAATTTAGGGGTCCCAGTGTGGCTGCATGACGCTTGGGGACCCCTGAATACATTGCACAACAAAAAAAAGCTGTATGGACCTTAACTGATGGTCATTAAGGGGTTAAAGGGATCTTTGAAATGCCCATATTTATAAAAGCAAACTGGAGTTATTTAGGAGTAAACAATCTTCACCATAGGGGACAAATTCCTATTAAATTAAATTGGGCTTTTAACCCATTGAATACTAGAGAGGTATCCAATGCATTGCGAATTAATGCACTGAGACTTGTCTCGTACTCAAGGGGTTAAACACTCTATTCAAGTGCATGGGAATTGAGGAATATTTATTTGTCCTCTATATGCAGTTGGTTTACTCCAGAATTACTCCAGCTTTTATAAATATGGGCCTAGGCACTCTAGTGAAGTGTTTCCCAACGTAATTCCTCAGGACACACTAGTGCAAATGTTCAAGATATCGCTGCTTCTTAACCTATTAATGACCTGTGACATGCCAGGACTGTCACGCCCATACCTAGGAGCTTTCATTTGTGGAGTTGAGGGGAATTCTCTGATGCCACTGGGGAGTATAGTTGCCTCAAATCACAGCAAAAAAAGGGGAGAGGTTTACCCATTAGCTGGGGTGGGGCATCACACAAGTGGGTGGGAAGTAGGAGGAACTAGTTGGTAGGGTTGCCACCTTTTCTTAAAAAAAATACCGGCCATGGCATTCCCTCCATAGACTTAACATTGCACAGAAGCCAATTTTTTTACCGGCCTGCCGGTAAAATAGCGGCTTGGTGGTAACCCTACTAGTTGGGGAAGGAGAGGAAGTGGGAGGAGCTGGGTTGGAAGGAGCAGAAGTGGGCAGAGTTTTAAAGAAAACTCCTCACATCCAGAGAATCAGCCTCTGCCCCTGAGACCCGGTACTGCACTCTCAAAAATGGAGTCTCCGAGGCAAGTAAGGGTGTGTGTATGTGTGTGAGACTATGTCTTTCTATGTGTGCGTGTTCATGTCTGGGGTGCATATGTCTGTCTGAGTGAGTGTGTTCTTGTTCATGTCTGGGTGTGCTTATGTCTGAGTGTGTGTGTGTTTGTGCTCATGTCTGGGTTTTCTTATGTCTGAGTGTGTGTGTTTCTGTTCATGTCTGGGTGTGCTTATGTCTGAGTGTGTGTGTTCATGTCTGGGTGTGCGTATGTCTGAGTGTGTGCTCGTGTTCATGTCTGGGGTGCATATGTCTGTCTGAGTGAGTGTGTGTGTTTCTGTTCATGTCTGGGTGTGCTTATGTCTGAGTGTGTGTGTTCATGTCTGGGTGTGCGTATGTCTGAGTGTGTGCTCGTGTTCATGTCTGGGGTGCATATGTCTGTCTGAGTGAGTGTGTTCTTGTTCATGTCTGGGTGTGCTTATGTCTGAGTGTGTGTGTTTCTGTTCATGTCTGGGTGTGCTTATGTCTGAGTGTGTGTGTTCATGTCTGGGTGTGCTTATGTCTGAGTGTGTGTGTTCATGTCTGGGTGTGCATATGTCTGAGTGTGTGTTCGTGTTCATGTCTGGTGTGGGTATGTCTGATTGTGTGTGTGTTTGTGTTCATGTCTGGTGTGGGTATGTCTGAGTGTGTGTGTGTATTCATGTTCATGTGTGGGTGTGGGTATGTCTGAGTGTGTGTGTTCATGTTCATGTCTGGGTGTGGGTATGTCTGAGTGTGTGTGTTCATGTTCATGTGTGGGTGTGGGTATGTCTGAGTGTGTGTGTTCATGTTCATGTGTGGGTGTGGGTATGTCTGAGTGTGTGTGTTCATGTTCATGTATGGGTGTGGGTATGTCTGAGTGTGTGTGTTTCATGTTCATGTCTGGGTGTGGGTATGTCTGGGTGTGTGTGTGTGTTCATGTTCATGTCTGAGTGTGTGTGTGTTCATGTCTGGGTATTTGTATGTTCATGTTCATGTCTGGGTGTGGGTATGTCTGAGTGTGTGTGTGTGTGTGTGTGTTCATGTTCATGTCTGAGTGTGGGTATGTCTGAGTGTGTGTGTTCATGTTCATGTCTGGGTGTGTGTATGTCGGAGTGTGTGTGTGTTTCATGTTCATGTCTGGGTGTGGGTATGTCTGAGTGTGTGTGTTCATGTTCATGTCTGGGTGTGTGTATGTCGGTGTGTGTGTGTTTCATGTTCATGTCTGGGTGTGGGTATGTCTGGGTGTGTGTGTGTGTTCATGTTCATGTCTCAGTGTGGGTATGTCTGGCTGTGTGTGTGTTCATCTCTGGGTGTGTGTATGTTCATGTTCATGTATGGGTGTGGGTATGTCTGAGTGTGTGTGTTCATGTTCATGTCTGAGTGTGGGTATGTCTGGGTGTGTGTGTTCGTGTTCATGTCTGAGTGTGGGTATGTCTGAGTGTGTGTGTTCATGTTCATGTCTGAGTGTGTGTGTGTTCATGTTCATGTCTGAGTGTGGGTATGTCTGGGTGTGTGTGTTCGTGTTCATGTTTGGGTGTGTGTTATGTCAGTTATAGTCCATAGCAGCCGGAGACCCTTGCCCTGCCTCAGCATAATGAAAGTGAAGCCATCCATCTGGTGATATCAATGGACATTTTATTCAATACCTAACTTTTTAAAGTGATAGTAATTCTTAAAATTGAAAAATATATACTGCAGTCTTTATCCTGATGAGTGAAACAAGGGTACTCCCACTGCTGAGACATGTTTTCTTTAAAAGTTATTGCAGCTTACACTTGCATTTTTTTTTGGTGCAGCACCTCAGTGGCCTGAAATGTTATAGTGGCACTATTGCTACAGTATCTTATGGAGTGTTATGTTAACTGATTAGTGCTGTCCATAGGCTGGTGTACCAGCAGCCCCACCAAAATATTTCAGGCAACTGGAGGTACTGCACCCGAAAATGCAAGTTTGCTTGCAATACCTTTTGAATAAAACATCTCTCAGCAGTGGGAGCTTTTGAATAAAATGTCTCAGCACTGAGAGTTCCCTAGTTTTTTAAGTAGGATAAACATCTCAATATATATATATATATTTTTTAATCTTAAAGGGATAGTAATGTTTCAAACTAAAAGCAGGTCCAATTAATCTTCACAGTATTTGGGCCATGGAGAGTGTTATTTCAATACTGTCAGAGTTGTAGTTCAAGAGTAATTGAATGATAAAGGATCCCCCTTCTGCCCCTTTTACTGATGTAACACTGCTCACCTCAGAACAGAAAGGTGGTGTCCAGATGGCTTGCAAAGAGGGACAATCTTCAATTAGCATAAGGGAAAAGCCTGTCAAGGGGGACAGGGTTTTCATTGTTCTCATAGTAAGAAGATTGTCCCTTGCTATGAGATGTCTGAAGGGAGGTGGCTTACACTAGGTAAAAGGGGAGGGAGGGGGATACTTTATCATTCAATTACTCTTCAGCTACAGCTCTGACAGTATTGAAATAACACTCTCCATGGCCCAAATACTATGAAGATTAATTGGAGCTGCTTTTATTCTGAAACATTACTATCCCTTTAAACATTACTATCCCTTTAAGAAAAGGCTGCATAGCATTATTTTTATTCTGGTATTGTGCTCATATGACTGGCATAAGAGCCATCCTACAGTGAATAATTATATAGTATGGAAAGCACGTGGTCATAGAGTATGAGCAACATCAAAAACAGCTTCAGCTAGGAAATTGCTGCCAGTCCCACTTACCTGTAGAGTGGAAGTTTTCAGTTAACAAGAACAGAGTAGGCCTCAATTTTTTCATTATTCTTAATTGAAAAGACAACATAAACCAAATTGAATAACTGAGAGGGAACAAAGGGACTGAATCACGAGGGATAAATGCTTTAGATCAAAGAAGTAAAAATGTGGCTGTCATTTAAAAATCGTTACTGTTTAAAGCAGTGTGCCATTGCACTTTGGTGTGCCACGGTCATTAGGGTGGCCACACATCCCGGATTGCCCGGGACTGTCCCTTATTGGGGGTCTGTGTCCCGCGTCCCGGGTCACACCCCCACCGGGACAACAAAGAGTCCCGGAATAGAGCAACACATACCAGTCCAGCCAGCCAATGAAATGTATTTGCTATATGGTCCTCATTGGCTGACTGAGCCAGCAATACCTGCAATAATTAGGCAGGGGGCGACTAGCTTAATAATAGTTATATTACTTCTCGGAAAGACAAGAGTCTATATAAATCCTTAATCTTCCGAGACCAGAAGCCAGGCATCAGCACAGACATCTTGTCTGCGCACTTGCTCTGTCAGTCCTGGTCTCCCTTCAGTAGCATTACACTGCTCCAAAAGGCACCAGAAGGGACTGACGGAGCAGGCGCGCAGACTGCAATAACCTGGCCATCAGTCTCGGAAGATTAAGGATTTCTATAGAATCATGTTGTTCTGATAGTCGCCACCTGCCTAATTATTGCAGGGTGACTTTACCTATGGTGGTAGTTCCACTTTAAGATATCAACATTACTAACACTTTAACCCCTTAAGGACCAGCGGTCCCGGGGTGTGTGGTCCTTTAAGGACCACATAGGAAATTTTGACATGCCATCCCACATGACTGATCATGTGTGCCGGCACGCCGAACAGGGGACTGAAGGAGATTGCTTCTGTCTTGGAGCAATCAATTTCAGTCACTGCTATTACTCACTGCAGGAGCGCTGTGAGTAAAAAGTACATGACGTGCCAGGACCACCACTAGTCCTTAAGTGCCGGACAGCCGTGATGGTCCTGGCATGTCACTGGACGCAAAGGGGTTAAAGGATGTTTATGGAAAGCATTACTATCCCTTTAAGGACCAGAAGTGCACTCAAAGCATTGCAAAGCAATGGGTTGTACACCCCACTGGCTCTTAAAGTGTTAATCTATTGGATTTTAGAGATGTCTCTGTCCATACCTGGGAACTCTTAGGGTTTTACTCTGAGACTCACATACCTCCCAAGTGTTCCTCTTTAGGAGGGACATTCCCTCTTCAAGACCCAAATTCCTCTGTCCCTCTTTCTTTCCCTGTTGCCCCTCTTTTTACACTGTGTGGTATGTATATAAGTGCATCACATTGATACACAGCAATAAAATTCACAATAGTCTTTGTTTAACCCCTTAAGGACCAGGTGGACAGGGGTTGTTTATCCTAGGGGACCAGATAGAGTACATTTGAGGGGCTGACACATGTGAGTGTTCACATGTACCATCTCACCGAGAGAGAAGCTAAAACTGACTGCTATGGTGCTCTTTGGTAAAAAGAAACAAAAACTGATGACACATCAACTGTCGTTAAAGGAATAGTAATGTTTCACAAACACCACAGCTCCAATTAATCTTAATAGTATTTGAGCCATGGAGAGTGTTATTTCAATACTGTCAGAATTGTAGTTCAAGAGTAATTGAATGATAAAGTATCCCCCTCCCGCCCCTTTTACCTGGTCTAAGCCATCTCCCCTCGGATGAAGAATCTGGTCACTTAACAGGACAGATCACAGCAAGGGACAATCTTCTTACTACGAGCATAAGGAAAACCCTGCCCCCTTGACAGGTTTTTCCTTATGCTCACTGAAGATTGTCCCTCTCTGCGATCCATCCGGACAGTCTTGCTGCTCTGAGGTGAGCAGTGTTGCATCAGTAAAAGGGGCAGGAGGGGGGATACTTTATCATTCAATTACTCTTGAACTACAACTCTGACAGTATTGAAATAATGCTCTCCATGGCCCAGATACTAGGAAGATTATTCCTTGAAGGAGTTAAACATCAGTATATACATTTATATATGAGTTTGTGCAAATAAAATGCTTTGGTCCTGCTCTTAATCATTTATTCAGTTACAAAAAGAGGTGTCACTAGGTTATGGAATAGCCTAAAACTTATTGGCAATGCCCTGCCCAGCAACACCAAGAACCCTGCCCATTTGCAGTTTTGGTGGCTATGGACTCAGGGTTTTGACCCAAATCCCAGTGTCTCAGGGTGAAGAGCCGAATTTTCACTGTGAAACAGTCCAATGTTATATACTATATGATCTGCATCAATTAACTGCCTCTTTACTCTCTAAATGCATGCCATTTGTATAATTGTGCCATTGCTACTATTGGACAATTAGTACCACATTGGACTGTGGAGGATATTTAAACTGCCTCCACACAGATAACTGTTCGTAGGACGATCGATCACTCCATCAAAACCCCACCACTGGAAGCACTTGGGAACAACACAAGAGAAATACACACACACACACACAGGAGGAGAGCTTGGAAATGTGGAATAATGTTCACATGATAGGCAAGTGTAAAATCGTACTTACATTATCACTTCTCACCGGCCCATATATAACAGGAACCAGTGAAATAGCCAGTAGGGAATTATTGAAGGTCCTCCCTGCAATCAGACCACACGTGGAAAATGGCACTTGGAGGTGGATATACCATAAAAAAATAAATACTGAATACAGGCTATGAAACGTGTCAGGAGATTTGTTATTGTATTGATTTTAATAATATCATTACTACATTGGTCCACCTGTATCCAGCATTTGTTTTACAATATTCATACGATCATGATTTTTGTTTTTTAACTTGTTTTCAGGCACGTGCACACATAGACACAAATGGGGGCTTGAGCACCTGCCCTTTTTGTCCAAAGTGCCCTCGTGCCCTTTTAACAAAAAAAAAAATTAATCAGTCCGATTTTATCGAGAAGTGCCCTTTTTTTTTATTTGAGCCCCTGCCCCCCAAAATGTCTGTGCACGTCCCTGCTTGTTTTTATCATATTATCATCATTTAATTTAGTTTTTTAAAGGGTTAGTAAACCCCCCAAAAAACTGTTCGCGAATTGATAGGAATAATAAAAAAACATGTAATGCCCTTATTCCCATCTCTTAAACCATTATGGTTTGAGAGATATAATGAAATACAGGCCTCCGCTCCCTCCCCTTTCTGCCTGATGAGCTGTAAAGCTGTCAGAGGCAGAATCCGGTCACCCGACTGTAGGAGTCTCTTCGGGAGCACTGTCATCAGGATATCTAACTATAATTACTTCATCGGTATGGTCTATAACGTGTGCCTGGCTTGCAAGCACACGTTGTAGACCATTCCGATGAAGTAATTATAGTTAGATATCTAGATGACAGCGCTCCTGAAGAGCTGCCATCTGGTCCCGGAAGCAGGATCTCATGACATCCGCTATACAGCGGATACATGAGAATGGGGTGGGAGCGGAGACCTTTATAACGGTTTGAGAGATGGGAATAAGGGTATTACATGTTTTTTTATTATTCCTATCAATTTACGAACAGTTTTTTGGGGGGTTTACTATCCCATTAAGGGCTACAAGATGGGGGATAGTAAAATGTAAGTAGTACTATCCCTATAAGCATCCCTATGAAAAGCTCTGTATATTACAGTCTTAATAGTAACTAACTTGCATCCTGATGTCCCTGGTCCCTCTGAAGATCAGCTTATATCAGGGTCACTACAGTTTTCCACTGCAGATTCCATGCATCGTGCAGCCATTTACCATAAGACTGCTAAATCAGCAGAGTTTTAACACTGCAGCAGCATTAATAATATAATGTTTATAAACAGGGCCTGTGCCAAATGGAGAAGCCTATACCTTCGTTATAATAGTTTTCGTGTCTGACAAGTTGAAACTACAGAGTTATTCTCTCTTAATGTACATTAGAGACAGGATTCTGCAGGTTTTATTGACAACGCTGTGCGCTCTGTGGCCCCCGCTACTGAATTTTTTATTATATGGTTTTATAACTGTAGAAGTGTGAACAGGAGAAATGTAAGAATGCGTTATTAACCCATTAGGAATGAAGTGCCAAACTGCTAACTCAAAACGGATGTTGATTCCCTGCCAGGAAAACCCAGTGTGATACATAATTTACCCATCCCATTTGCTTGTCCTGGCTGATCTTGCCAATGCTAAAAGCAAATATTTGGCTGCTTTGCTTTTTTTTTGGGGGGGGGGGAGATTAACTACAGGATATATTTTTTCTCATTGCAAGGAACAAATGAGTGGTTGTAATTATTAATACAGTGCTGTGTAACAACTGCTCATAAGATTCACTCTACTTAAAATGAAAAAGGGAAACTATCATCTCCAAGGGCAAATTTATATTTTCGGAGGCCCTAGGGGAAGCACCCTAGGTGCCTTTAGCCCCACCAATGGCCACACCCCCACTTATCACCAGTGGCGTAAATAGAACCTACTTGACTCATCTTCTGTTTTCCAACAAGCTACAGACCTTGTTCTCCTCCCTTCTTGCTGAGTCTGGTACACACTGAAATGCACAGGGCTGGATTCATATCCCAGCAGTACCTAGGAAAAGGACTCTAGGTGCCCTTAACTCTGCCCATGGTCACACCCCCACAAGACTCCACCCCCAGCCCATCCACTCTTACCTGGCAGAGAAAATACCTTGACGTATTGCAAGGAGTTGCTAGAGACATCTCCAACTCATTGCTCTGCAATGCACTGGAGATCTCTGTAGAACCTAAGGGGTTAAAGGAGCAGTAAACTTTTTTTTATGAAAAAAGCTATTGTAGGGATTTTCCTGTTGAATAAAATAAGGGTAGACCCACTGCTGAGAGATGCATATTTCCAGAGTTATTACAGTTTAAACTCAGTTTTTTATTTTACATTAGTAGTTTCCTGTAGTGGTCAAATTCCAATTAGTTTTTCTGTTACATTCTAATGGAGAGGAAAGTCAGTGACATACAGTTCTCCATAGAATGTGATACAGACTGCCGAATCACTCCCTGTCAGTAGGGTTGCCACCTTTTCATCAAAAAAATACCGGCCAAGGCATTCTCTCCATAGACTTAACATTGGAAAGAAGCCAATTTTTTACCGGCCTGCCGGTAAAATACCGGCTGGGTGGCAACCCTACCTGTCAGTTAGAAGTTCCAGAAAGTAAACGCACAGTAATTTCACTTCCTGATTATTTGAAATGTTATAAATTTTGGATACAGCAACTGACAGCAGTGGGAGTGGCCTTGTTTTACTCAGCAGGAAAAGCTCTACAACATATAGGCTTTCACAAAAAAATATTTGCTGATCCTTTAAACAATATTTTATAAACATAGCTGGTAACTCTCTGGATTTGCCACTGAGACTCCAGTTTTGAGAGTGCATTACCGGGTCTCCAGGGCAGAGGCTGATTCTCCAGATGTGGGAAGTTTTCTTTAAAACTCTGCCCACTTTTGCTCCTTCCCAACCAGTTCCACCAACTTTTCCTCCTTCCCCACTCAGTTCTTCCCACTTCCCACCCACTTGTGTGATGCCCCGGAAAGCCTCGCCCACTTTTTGCCACAGGTTGCTGAAAATATACTCCCCTGTGGCATCAGTGGAGTCCCCTCCAAGTCAACAAGTCAAAGTTCCCAGGTATGACTGTAAAGGCTTATAAAACTGGTACACAGACACTGAGATTGATATGAGCAAACCCACATTTCAGAATGGGGGTGGAGGCCAGAACAGCTGAGGCACCGCCCCTCAAAATTTTGAGCTTTAGGTAGTTTCCTACTCTACCTATTGGCAGTAGCATAACAATAGTGGTCGCAGGGGTCGCAACTACAACCGGGGCCATCACTCCAGCAGCCCGGACACCCCCTGTTAAACACCCCCTGCCACCAACTGCAAGCTTGACTGGTGGGAAGATCAGACTGATCTCCCCACCAGCAAACTGAGGTCTGTGTGAGGTCTGTGCCTTCTTTGGCACAGACCTCTATTGGCAGCTCCTTCACCTTCCCCAGTAGTCTAGTAATGGCACAGACCTCTATTGGCAGCTCCTTCACCTTCCCCAGCAGTCTAGTATGACATCATCTCCCAGCGCGCTGCATTACTGGAGAGAGGACCACATGGGAGCAGCTAATAGAGGTCTGTGCAGAGGTAGCAAAGACCTCTCCTGCCACTCTGCATGCTGCTGGACCACCGGGGAGAGAGGAGGTGGACAATGGAGGCCAATGTGGAGGAGGTCAATGAGGGCATTGTGGAGGTAGTCAATGGGGGCATTGTGGAGGTGGACATTGAGGGCAATGTGGAGATGGAGAATGGGGTCAATGTGGAGGGGGACAATGAGGACAATGTGAAGGTGGACAATGGGGGCACTGTGGTTGGGGGGCCCCATGGCAATTTTCACACCAGGGCCCTGTGGCTTCTAGTTACACTTCTGCCTGTTGGGAAATCCAGACCTGGTAATGCAGATTACTGTACATTGGTTATTGCTTCAAGGATGTTCCCACTTCCATTGTAATCTTGCTAGGAGTAGGGCCATCTCCTTTATTTAGAAATAATACCTAATATTGCATGACCATTCAATAGAAATCTTGCAAGCAGCATTGAAAAAAATATTTTACAAAATAAATGACAAAATATGTTAATGACACACTTAGAAAGATGTACAAGTAACATTTTTCTTTGTAAACCTATCATAAATCATTTTGTTGAAGCTGTAATTAAGTATAATTGATTAGTTCAATTCATACATTATATATTAATCCATTTATTACTTGTGTGCACGTAATTCCACATTTGGAGCTGTGTGTAGAAAGAAAGATGAGCTAGACTGGAGCCAACCAACTACATTATAGGGGCAAAATAAAAATTCTATTGATTTTCCACAAAATACCTATCGATTCAAACAGGTTTTTTTCGTAATATAGATCTTTTTTTTAAAGTATTAACTACAGACAGTAAAGATTAAATTGCGTAATGATACATAAAATCACTGCCTTAGCAGTTTTGTACTGGCAATACTGCAAAATACATACTTATGTAGCCAGGGTTCAGGGGAGGGCTAGCAACATATGGCCCAGGGGGAAAATAAAATCAAGTGGTCTGCTTCTACTATCATTCAAGCCCATTGTCCCAGCCCACTGCTTTAGTTAATTTTAAAGTTGCCATTACGTTGTGAAGTAAGGCAAGTGATACCACAAAGCCTACAGTTGAGATGGGGCTGCACTACTGATACAATGTACGCTCTGTAGTAGGTAAAGCTACACGAGTGATACCATAGAGCTTACAATGGAAATGGGTTATGCTTGGATTTTAGCTCTGTGGTATCATCTGTGTAACTCCATTTCAATTGTAAGCTATCATTACTGTAGCCGAATTTACAGCATCAAGTGAGAGATTGAGTGAGACAGTGGCCCACTGGCCCAGGCATATGACTGGCCCAGGGGGCAATTGCCCTCCTGTCCCCCTGGCCAGCCCTCCCTTACCAGGGTTAGATTTAAATTTCAGGTGCATCTAGGCAAGAAACTATAGGTCCCTTAGCTCCACCCACGGCCACTCCCCCACTCCTCACCTGACTCCCGTCCCCAATCTTATTCACTGTTTCCTGGCACAGAAAGTACCCTTGGCCAACAACAAACAAGGATAGAAAAAAACTTTTGACTCCCTTAGTTATTAGAGTCAGTGATAGCTCTACCATATGAGAGTTGGTACCGTGTTAGTCCTAGACATAGAGGATGCAAATATAGTCAAGTTGGTACCTTTATTGGCTACCTAAGCAGATTTAAGATGCAATCATTTAAGACCTCTTAGGTCTCTTCATTAGGCATGTGTAACATAACATACCTGAGGAAGAGACCTAATAGGTCTTTAAAGCTTGTATCCTAAATCTGCTTAGTTAGCCAATAAAGGTATCAACTTGAAGGGATAGTAACACTTCGTTTTAACTTTATTTTATTTTGTCGGCATTAAAAAACCCTGAAGAATGATATAAGTATTATCTCTCAAACCTTTATGGTTTATGAGATATTCACAAGCAAAGTTCCCCTCCCCGCCCCTTTTACCTAGTGTAAGCCATCTCTTCTCAGATGTGAGTCTGGTTGTATGACAGTACAGATAACAGAAGGGGACAATTTTCTTTGTATGAAAACAATGAAAGCCCTTCCCCCCTTGACAAGTTTTTCAGCTTTTTCCATTATCTTAATTGAAGATTGTCCCTCTCTGCAGTCTACCTGGGCATCTCCCTTCTGATCTGGTTGAACAGGGGGGGGATACTTTGTTTGTGAATATCTCTTAAACCATAAAGGTTTCAGAGATAAGACTTATATCATTCTTCATGTTTTTTTAATGCCTACAAAGGAAATTAAGTTAAAATGAAGTATTACTATCCCTTTGACTATATTTGCCTCCTATAGCTCTACCATATAAGCAGAATAAGAGACTGCTTAAGGCCCCCACTTGGTCAGAGGGCCCCACAGCACGTATACAGTACTGCTGCCGCATGTAAACAAAATCAAGTGGCAATGTCTTATTAGAAATAGAGAAGTGGCAGTAAAGGGGGATCCCATATGGATTTTTTGCTTAGGGCCCCCAAATACCTAGAGCCGCCCCAGGCTAGAAAGATCTCCAATGCATTGCTTAGCAATGCGTTGGAGATCTCTCTAGCATCCAAGTGTTAAATAATAGCCTGTAAAAGAGTTTAAATCTGGTGCAGGGACACTGAGTTTCCTCTGGCCACACCCATAATGTGCACACCTATAATGTGGGTGTGGTCAGCACAGCTGAGGTGCCCTTCAAAATTTGGAGCTGTAGACATCTGCCTACACTGCCTGTTGCGAAATCTGGTGCTGTATGTATGGCTAAAAAGTATCAAAACAAAAAAGAAAGAAAGAAAGAATGAAAGAAGGAGAGAAAGAAGGAAAGGAGAGGGTAAAAGTAACCGTCAGATGAGTAGGGCCTGAGTAGGAAAGGAGTCCATGGACTTATAGTTTAATCTTCAGTGCCAGGCAGTGAGTAAACCATGATATCCAGAGGGGTAACTAGTAAATGGAGGGTCCTGGTGCAAACATTTTCAAGGGTCTACTAACACAAAAATATTTGCTCAAGGCATAAATAGAACTTATTGATGGATGCCCATGAATGCATAGATCTGTCACAAGTGTATTCTCTGTACCCACTGTAATTACTCCACAGGTGGGAAATGTCGCAGAGCCAGTCCAGTTGGTAAAAGTAGTTGAGTAGCTATTAGTGATGAGCGAGCACCCCAATGCTCGGGTGTTCGGGTGCTCTGACCGAGCACCCCCTGAGGCTCGAGTGCTCGGCCGAGCACCCGAGCCCCATTGAAGTCAATGGGAGGACTCGAGCATTACACCAGGCACCCCCTGCTCTGATGAGGGGAGGGTGCCTGGTCCATAGGAAAATGGCAGAAAAGGATGGAAACACCACAGAAATGGTTCAGGGACAGCATAGGGAGGATGTCTGGATGCATCTTGGACTCCAACATCGCTGCTGGGAACGATCTTTCGCCCGTAGTACGCCATTTTTACAGACTGACCATAAAACACACAAAAAGGAAAATAAAAACGACTTTAGGCGAAAAATTGTTACCAAACAGTATTTGCTGTATATTTACTTGTATATCATCTGCAAATTCTCCCAAAAATTTCCTTGATTTTCAGAACTGAGGCCATGATTAAGAGGGAAACGTGCGCAGAGGCAAATTCTCCCAAAAATTTCCTTGATTTTCAGAACTGAGGCCATGATT
The DNA here is from genome assembly GCA_037306005.1 of Rhinophrynus dorsalis. Taxonomy (NCBI): domain Eukaryota; kingdom Metazoa; phylum Chordata; class Amphibia; order Anura; family Rhinophrynidae; genus Rhinophrynus; species Rhinophrynus dorsalis. The sequence continues at coordinate 129,457,787 of CM074727.1, read as the reverse complement.
AAGAGGGAAACGTGCGCAGAGGCAAATTCTCCCAAAAATTTCCTTGATTTTCAGAACTGAGGCCATGATTAAGAGGGAAACGTGCGCAGAGGCAAATTCTCCCAAAAATTTCCTCGATTTTCAGAACTGAGGCCATGATTAAGAGGGAAACGTGCGCAGAGGCAAATTCTCCCAAAAATTTCCTTGATTTTCAGAATTGAGGCCATGATTAAGAGGGAAACGTGCGCAGAGGCAAATTCTCCCAAAAATTTCCTTGATTTTATTGAACTGAGGCCATGATTAAGAGGGAAACGTGCGCTGAGCTGACCATCTAAAACATTATGGGTGAGGGTCTGCTGCAGAGCTGACCATCCTAAACATTATATGCGAAGGCCCGCTAGTGAGCTGATGCTATAAAACATTATATGAGAGGGCCCGCTAGAGAGCTGACCCAATAAAACATTATATAAGAAGGCCCGCTGGTGAGCTGACCTATATAAAAATTGTCAAACAGGGCCCGCTGGTGAGCTGGCCCTATATAAAAATTATATCACAGGGCCCGCTGGTGAGCTGGCCCTATATAAAAATTATAGCACAGGGCATATGGAAGAGGAGGAGGAGGATGAGAAGATTAAGAGTCAACCATATACCCGTTTTTTGGGTGGAAGGGGTGAATGGGAATACAGAGTATTCACATCATTGTAAATAACATATATAAAGTGAGTTTATGTTCCCCCGGGGCTTTCCTCCAGTGGAGTGGAGAAGTCAGGGGAAATCCAGGCCTTGTTCATTTTTATAAGTGTCAACCTATCAGCATTGTCGGTGGAAAGGCGGATACGCTTATCTGTTATGATGCCACCAGCAGCACTAAATACCCGCTCAGACAGAACGCTGGCGGCAGGGCAGGCCAGCACCTCCAAGGCGTAGAGTGCCAGTTCATACCACGTGTCCAGCTTGGACACCCAGTAGTTGTAAGGCACAGAGGGATCATTGAGGACGCTGACACGGTCTGCTACGTACTCCTTCACCATCTTCCAAAACTTTTCCCTCCTTGTGACACTAGGCTGCGCATCAGGGTGAGGGTGCTGGCGGGGTGTCATGAAGGTGTCCCACGCCTTGGAGAGTGTTGCCCTGCCTTTCTCGGAACTGCTGTGTGCTCCCCTTTTCTCCCCTTCTCTGTTGGCCAAGGTAGCACGTACTCTGCCGCCAGCGTTGTCAGATGGAACATTTTGGAGCAATTTTTCAACAAGAACCTTCTGGTATTGCACCATTTTGCTTGTCCTCTCCACCGGAGGAATGAGAGATGAGAAATTCTCTTTGTAGCGGGGGTCCAGAAGGGTGAACACCCAGTAATCCATGTTGTTTAAAATGCGTATAACGCGTGGGTCACGGGAAAGGCAGCCTAACATAAAGTCAGCCATGTGTGCCAGAGTACCAACAGTCAAGATTTCGCTGTCCTCACCAGGAGGATGACTCTCAATATCCTCATCCTCTTCCTCCTCTTCTGCCCACCCACGCTGAAGAGATGGAACTAAAGTTCCATGGCTACCCTCTGTAGCGGAGGCAACCGTGTCTTCCTCCTCCTCCTCCTCCTCCTCCTCCTCCGCCTCCTCCAATTGTCGCTGAGAAGACGAAGTGAGGGTGCTCTGGCTATCACCTTGTGTAAGCTCTTCCTCCCCCATTTCCACCTCTTCCACATGCAAAGCGTCGGTTTTAATTGTGAGCAGCGAGCGTTTCAGTAGACACAGAAGTGGGATGGTTACACTGATAATAGCGTTATCGCCGCTCACCATCTGTGTCGATTCCTCAAAATTGCGTAAAACCTCGCAGAGGTCTGACATCCATTCCCACTCCTCACTTCTGATTACAGGAAGTTGAACGGAGAGGCGACGACCGTGTAACAGCTGGTACTCCACTACTGCCCTCTGCTGCTCACAAAGCCGGGCCAACATGTGGAAGGTGGAGTTCCAGCGCGTGCTCACGTCACACAGCAGCCGGTGAGCTGGCAATTGTAAGCGCTGCTGCAGCTTCAACAGGCCGGCCGAAGCTGTAGATGACTTACGGAAATGTGCACACACGCGGCGCACCTTGGTCAAGAGATCATGCACCACTAAATTAAATACATGCGCTAGGCATGGTACGTGTGTGAGCTTGCCGAGCTCCAAAGCCGCCACCAAGTTACGCCCATTATCACACACAACCATGCCTGGTTGCAGGTTGAGTGGCGAGAGCCACTGCTCGGTCTGGTGACTAATCCCCTGCAACAGCTCTGAGGCCGTGTGCTGTTTGTCCCCAAGGCAGATCAGCTTCAGCACGGCCTGTTGACGCTTCCCCACTGCAGTGCTACACTGCTTCCAGCTACTGGCTGATGGGGGAGTGGCGCTGCGTGTAGAGAATTCGGAGGTGGAAACGGAGGAGGAGGAGCCAATAACGTAGGTGCTGGTGGAAACCCTGATGGAGGTAGGGCCCGCAATCCTCGGCGTGGGTAGCACCCGTGCCATCCCAGGGTCCGAGTCGCTCCCAGCCTCCACGACATTCACCCAGTGTGCCGTCAGGGAAATGTAGCGTCCCTGGCCACAAGCACTTGTCCATGTGTCAGTCGTTAAGTGGACCTTCCCAGTAACTGCGTTGGTCAGGGCACGGGTGATGTTACGGGACACATGGTGGTGTAATGCGGGGATGGCACACCGGGAAAATTAGTGGCGGCTGGGGACCGCGTACCGAGGGACAGCTGCTGCCATCAGGCTGCGGAAGGACTCAGTGTCCACAAGCCTAAATGGCAGCATTTCGATGGCCAGTAATTTTGAAAGGTGTGAGGTTAGTGCTATGGCCTGTGGGTGGGTGGCTGGGTACTTTCTCTTGCGCTCAAATGCCTGGGGTAACGACATTTGGACGCTGTGCTGGGACAGGGAAGTGGATGTGGTCGCTGATGGTGCTTCAGATGGTACAGGTGCAGGGCGGGAGGTATGCGGGCCTGCGCCTTCGACAGGCGATTGGCCGGCACCGAAAACAGGGGAAGAGGAGGCAGTGGTGTGGCCTGCAGACACAGATGGGCGATCCAGGCGTTCCTCCCACTTACTACGGTGCTTGGATGCCATGTGTCGGATCATGCTGGTGGTGGTGAGGTTTCTAGTGTTCATGCCTCGGCTCATTCTGGTGTGGCACAGGTTGCAAACTATAATTCTTTTGTCGTCCGCACTTTCCTTAAAAAAACGCCATACCGCGGAACACCTACCCTTTGGCAAGGTAGATTTACGCAAGGGGGTGCTCCGTGGAACATTTGCGGGCCGGTTTGGTGCGGTCCGCCTTCTTTCTGTAGCCACACCACTGCCTCTTCCAGCCTGTTGCGGTGCTGCAGATGGCTCACCCTCAGGACTGCTGTCATCGCTCGGCTCTACACCTTCCCAGGTGGGGTCAGTCACCTCATCGTCCACCAAGTCCTCCTCCACTTCCTCACTCTGATCATCCTCCTCAAGTCTTGATCCCACCACATACTCAGTCATTGACAACTGTATAACATTCTCCTCAACAAGGTCTTGAGACGGAAATAGTGGTTGATTTAATGGCAACTGTGTCTCATCATCATCATCATCATCCACTACTTCCTTTGACCTTAAATGCCGTTCACATCTGTCATCTTCTTGTGATTGGGTAGCCTCTAGAGGTTGTGAATCAGGGCACAAGATGTCATGTTCCTCTGCAAGCGTGCTTGGAGAGAGGGTCAAATGAAGGATTGGTGATGAGACGAGCTCCTCACTATATCCCAGTGTGGGATCACTTCTTTGACCAGACCGTCTATGGTGGGAGGAAGGATGATCAGAGTGAGGATTATGTTGACCAGACTCTTGGCTACTGAGAGTGGACTTGGTGGAAGACAGGGTGGTGCTTAACCGACTGGAAGCAGTATCAGCTGTCATCCAACCGACCACCTGTACGCAGTGGTCGGACCTCGAGAGTGATGTCCTGCGACGCCCTGTAAAATTAGACATGAAGCTAGGTATGGTGGATGTCTTTCTTTCTTGTGCTCTGGCACCAGGCACAGTTTCTCCGCGTCCTGACCCGCGCCCTGAACTATCAGGATCACGTCCACTTCCCCGTCCCTTTTTACCCGCCTTCTTCATCTTACACGGAATATGTGACTTTAATATTTGAGTTTGAAAACTTAACAGTATTTCTTCCTATTCTGCAACTGTGCAGAGTACACAGAATAGGCTGCTAAACGGCGGTGACACACACTGAATGGAAAATGTGACTTTAATATTTGAGTTTGAAAACTTAACAGTATTTCTTCCTAGTCTGCAACTGTGCAGAGTACACAGAATAGGCTGCTAAACTGCGGTGACGAACACAGAATGAAATATGTGACTTTAATATTTGAGTTTGAAAACTTAACAGTATTTCTTCCTATTCTGCAACTGTGCAGAGTACACAGAATAGGCTGCTAAACGGCGGTGACACACACTGAATGGAATATGTGACTTTAATTTTTGAGTTTGAAAACTTAACAGTATTTCTTCCTATTCTGCAACTGTGCAGAGTACACAGAATAGGCTGCTAAACTGCGGTGACGAACACAGAATGGAATATGTGACTTTAATATTTGAGTTTGAAAACTTAACAGTATTTCTTCCTATTCTGCAACTGTGCAGAGTACACAGAATAGGCTGCTAAACGGCGGTGACACACACTGAATGGAATATGTGACTTTAATATTTGAGTTTGAAAACTTAACAGTATTTCTTCCTATTCTGCAACTGTGCAGAGTACACAGAATAGGCTGCTAAACTGCGGTGACGAACACAGAATGGAATATGTGACTTTAATATTTGAGTTTGAAAACTTAACAGTATTTCTTCCTATTCTGCAACTGTGCAGAGTACACAGAATAGGCTGCTAAACGGCGGTGACACACACTGAATGGAAAATGTGACTTTAATATTTGAGTTTGAAAACTTAACAGTATTTCTTCCTAGTCTGCAACTGTGCAGAGTACACAGAATAGGCTGCTAAACGGCGGTGACACACACTGAATGGAATATGTGACTTTAATATTTGAGTTTGAAAACTTAACAGTATTTCTTCCTAGTCTGCAACTGTGCAGAGTACACAGAATAGGCTGCTAAACGGCGGTGACACACACTGAATGGAAAATGTGACTTTAATATTTGAGTTTGAAAACTTAACAGTATTTCTTCCTAGTCTGCAACTGTGCAGAGTACACAGAATAGGCTGCTAAACGGCGGTGACACACACTGAATGGAATATGTGACTTTAATATTTGAGTTTGAAAACTTAACAGTATTTCTTCCTATTCTGCAACTGTGCAGAGTACACAGAATAGGCTGCTAAACGGCGGTGACACACACTGAATGGAAAATGTGACTTTAATATTTGAGTTTGAAAACTTAACAGTATTTCTTCCTAGTCTGCAACTGTGCAGAGTACACAGAATAGGCTGCTAAACGGCGGTGACACACACTGAATGGAATATGTGACTTTAATATTTGAGTTTGAAAACTTAACACTATTTCTTACTATTCTGCAACTGTGCAGAGTACACAGAATAGGCTGCTAAACGGCGGTGAAACACACTGAATGGAATATGTGACTTTAATATTTGAGTTTGAAAACTTAACAGTATTTCTTACTATTCTGCAACTCTGCAGAGTACACAGAATAGGCTGCTAAACGGCGGTGAAACACACTGAATGGAATATGTGACTTTGATATTTGAGTTTGAAAACTTAACAGTATTTCTTCCTATTCTGCAACTCTGCACAGTACACAGAATGTGCTGCTAAACTGCGGCGAAGCACACTGAATGGAATATGTGACTTTGATATTTGAGTTTGAAGACTTAACAGTATTTCTTCCTATTCTGCAACTCTGCACACTACACAGAATGTGCTGCTAAAGTGCGGCGAAGCACACTGAATGGAATATGTGACTTTGATATTTTAGTTTGAAGACTTAACAGTATTTCTTCCTATTCTGCAACTCTACACAGAATGTGCTGCTAAACTGCGGCGAAGCACACTGAATGGAATATGTGACTTTGATATTTTAGTTTGAAGACTTAACAGTATTTCTTCCTATTCTGCAACTCTGCACAGTACACAGAATGTGCTGCTAAACTGCGGCGACGCACACTGAATGGAATATGTGACTTTGATATTTTAGTTTGAAGACTTAACAGAATGTGCTCTAATCTGCAACTTTGCACACTAAACAGAATGTGCTCTAATCTGCAACTTTGCACACTAAACAGAATGTGCTCTAATCTGCAACTTTGCACACTAAACAGAATGTGCTCTAATCTGCAACTGTGCACACTAAACAGAATGTGCTCTAATCTGCAACTTTTCACACTAAACAGAATATTTTTTTTTTTTTTTTTTTTGTTTTTTTCCCCCCACACAAAATAACCTGCTGCCCCCACACACAGTAGTCCTAAAAAGGACTTTTGGTTCTTTTTTTTCACAATTTTGGTTTTTTTCCTCCCTACACTGCCTTTCCCTTCCTATCCTCAGCTCTCCCTGGCTAAGACTGAGCCGAACTCGATGGTCAGGTGCTATACAGCACCCGACCACGGGTTCTGGCCAGCCAATCAGTGTAATGCCAGCAGCCAACATGGCTGCTGGCATTACACCGATGTCAGAGCCTCCCTGCACGTTTATTGGCTGCGCAGCAGCCGCAAAACGTGCGGGGAGGAGACCCGAACATGGCGGGCGAGCACATGCGGTACTCGTACGAGTACCGCATTGTGCCGAGCAGAGCGATGCTCGAGCCGATCCGAGCATCGGCCGAGCATGCTCGCTCAACACTAGTAGCTATGACATCAGTCCATGTAAGCCTTGACCTGCTATAGTTATGTGAACTGCATGCAAACTTTATGGATGAAACACATTCCAGGATGGGTTATGTTGTCCACACGTCTTCTGCCAAGGATCACGTTAATCCCCTGAATACTACATAGCAAAGCAATGCAATAGCACACTATCTAGCATTAAAGGAGTTTAAAGCCCCATTTAAATCAAAGAGTATTTTATTTCTCCAATAAAGTGTGTTTGGTTTGCTCAAGAATTGTTCCTCCTTAAGATGGTGAAAGGCACCGAATGGTGCCAGAAACCTAATAAGGTCCCAGGAGCCTGAACATCTTACATCCTTTCTCTCTGGGCTCCTTCAGGTGGTGGAGGGGGGAGGGGAGGCCCTGGAACATAGAAGGGCTTCTTCTCCCTCCTTGGCTGGGGGTACAGGGCTCGGAGGGTTGGTTGAGCAGGAAAGTATGTGGGTGGATTTTTAGGTTTAAAAAGGTTTACCTTTTAGAGATAAGCAGGAGTGTTGTTTTTCTTCCCACCCATCCTCCCCCTTTTTTTTCAAAAGTCAAGAATCGCAAGCTACTGCTACAGCGAGCAGGTCACACATAGGCCAGGCAGAACCTGGGAGTGAGAGAGGATTACATGACACCTTAGGCCCTTAGCAGGGTTTGTGCCTTAATTTCCCCGACAATATGGCATAGCCAGGGCCAGATTTACATCTTGGGCTCCCCTAGGCAAAACACCCTCTGGCACCCCTAGTACCGCCTTTGCCCCACCTCTATCCATGCCCCTCACTTAGCCACACCCCTCCATTAACCACACCGTCTTGGGGGTCACACACATTTTTTGATTTTTATTCTTCACAGGACTTGTTTTACCAACATCTGTGTGTAATATGGGCCATATTATACATAAATGTTGGTAAAACAATGGCAAATACAGCTTTGCAAATGAGTATATGGTTAGCAGCGATTAAAAAGTCAAATATATAAGTACCCAAAGAAAATGGCACAATTAGGCTAAACTGCGCACCGTTTAAAAAATAATAAAAAAATAAAATGATCACTTAAAATTGGAAGTGGGCATGACTGAGCCACTGCAGGGCACCCTAGAAAACTGGCCGCCCTAGGCCAGTGCCCAGGCCTGGACTGGGACAAAAAATAGGCCCGGGCATTTAAGGCTGAGCAGCCCATTTTTATTTTTTGAGCAGCCCATGGGTTGGGCTGTCGGGCGACGGTGATCGTGGGCAGAGCTTATAATCACGTGTGGTGCGCCATACGGCCGCACATTGATTGCCCACCCACCAGGAAACTTGTAACAAGGTGGCCGTCTTTCAGAAAGTGAAAGACAGCCCAAACTCGTTTAATGATTATTTTTTTTTAAATCCCCGGTATGCCCGATGGCCAGTCCAGGCCTGCCAGTGCCTAGTCGGCCTGTTGATAAATCCGGCCCTGGCCATAGCCCAGATGGTAAAGGTAGGCTTGTGCTGTGCTGCCAGGTCAACTTGCAGAATGGGCAGGTTATTGCCTGAAAGGTTCTGCCTTCCCATGGCAGCAGGCTGGGAGCAGGCGTGGTCCAAGCTTTGAGGGACCCTGGGGGCTCCACATAGTAAGGGGAGGGTACTTCCTGGGCTTCCTGAAATAGGTCAAAACCCATCAATAAAAGCTGTGTCCTCACAATTTCCATCTTTACATTGTTGTCTGTGTGTTTATTCAACTTGGGGAAGGGGGTAGGGGTGGCTGGAGGGAGGTATAAATGGCTAGTTGGGACCTTATTCATTTCTTCCTGCTTTGTGTTCTGATCATCCTCTACCTGTAGTCTGTAAAAAAGAGTCTGCAGTTCACCCATGACTGCAGAATATCATAAGATCTGTGTGTGTAATTGATTATATATTTCATGCATTATCTGTTCAGCTGAATAGAGACTGAATACAGTGAAACACCCACACACATATACATACACACACACACTGAGCTCTTATGATGCTTTGACTCCTTTCCATTAGCCTGTAGAATGGACATTATCTGCATTTTTTAAACCCCCCCGCAACCTTTCTTCCTTTCTCCCCTACTTCATTTCAAAAATGTTTTCATATAGGTGACTGGTAGGGATCGTGGATACATAGTACTATTACCATGGGGAAGAATGCAGGAAAAAGTTTGCATTACAGTCTCAGCACATGGACTACACTGTGGCCACCAGAGTCCTTGGCTCTGTGAGTATGAAGCAGGAGCCTCCTTCCTTCTCCCAGACATTCCCCAGAGTCCTCTGGCTGTGGCTGCCTTGCTGCTCTCAATGAGGTGCCAGATGCTGGTGGGGTCACCACATGATCCAAATAAAATTTTCTAAAATCTCCATATATTGAAATGGGGGTTTAAACCCCTAGAATGCTAGAGAGGTCTCCAGTACATTTAAATGAGTCCCCAGTAGTGCAGGTGGCTTGTCCCATAACTGCTTCTTAATACATCAGCCTCAGTATATGCTAGTGTGAAATACCATGCACACACTCCCTGTACAAATAAACATGTTTACCTGACCACACCACAGCCAAGACTTCTACCACTGACTGTGTTTACTAAATGGAAGATTTAACCTGAGTGCCATAGTACCTTATAAATTCATACCTGGGAACTCTCCGGATTTGCCCTGGAGACTCCGGTTTTGACAGAGCTTTATCGGGTCTCTGGGGCAGAAGCTGATTCCTCCGGATATGGGGAGTTTCTATTGATACTCTGCCCACATCTGCTGTTTCTCCCGGTGTTCCTCCTTCCCCAGCCTTCTGTGTGACACCTTTAAACCCTGCCCCCTAAACTCGCATCAAGCCCCACCCCTTTTTGACACAATTTGCAACATTATTGTCACCCCTGCTGCACCAGAGGACTCCCCTCCGGGTAGACCTCAATTGGAAACTCCCAGGTATGCTTATAATGCAATGCATTGTACAACCTTCCAGAAGGATGGGCAATGCAAGTGGAAGGACTAATGGGTTTCAGGGATTCCATAGTTTTATTCCACATCCCCACCAGAATGTCAGGACAGCCATCCACACAAGCAAGCAGAGGTCCCCACTTGCTGGATGGGGGTGAGGGGTGACTAGAAAGGATTAATGGGATACAGAATATTTTTAATCATATCCCTGCAATCTGGTTTTATGAAATAGGTACCATGTCCATTATAAGATAAGCAGGTGAAGTGAAAATCAAGATTAAAAGAGTAGTAATGTTTTATTATGCAGGGATTTTTCGTTCTGTTAAAGGGATAGTAATGTTTCATAATAAAAACAGCTCTAATCAATCATCATAGTATTTGGACTTTGGAGAGTGTTATTTCAGTTCTGTAGTAGTTCACGAGTAATTCAATGACAAAGTGTCCCCCTTCCGCCCCTTTTACTGATGTAACACTGCTCAGCCAAAGCAGAAGGGAGGTGCCCAGGTAGATTGCACAGAGGGACAATCTTCAATTAAGATAAGGGAAAAACCTTAAAAGCTTGTCAAGGGGGCAGGGCTTTCATTGTTCTCATATGAATAAGATTGTCCCTTGCTGTTATTTGTCTGGTCTATGGACTGCATTCCACATCTGAGAAGAGATGGCTTACACTAGGAAAAAGGGGCGGGGAGGGGAAACTTTGCTTGTGAATATCTCTCAAACCATAAAGGTTTGAGAGATGACTTATATCGTTCTTCATGTTTTTTTAATCCCTACAAAATAAAATAAAGTTAAAACGAAGTATTACTATCCCTTTAAGAACAAGACTATGCTTCTAAATTAGACTGCAATTTTCTACTGTAGCAAACGGGGTGGTGTTCTTGCTATTTGTGTCTATGTAGAGGTTTGGTCTAAGAACTGAAGCTTTCCAAAGAAATTAAAAGAAAAAAATGAACACAGGTTTTAGCTGTAATAAGGTATCTATTAACCCTTTCAATGCCAGAGACATGCGCAATGACTTGTGACGCAATATTTTGCACACCCTTCTGTCATTTGAAGGGTTAAGCGTTTTGCAGTCAATGATGTACAATTGTGTCCCTTAGCAGGAAAAGCCTTACAGCAGAAGTAATCAATCTCTGGACTCCAGCTGTTGGGGATTACAGCTTCTATCATCCCCAGCCAGGATAGTTGGGGATGATAAGACACTACAGTCCCCAACAGCTGGAAGTCCAAGGATTTACAGTATATATTTTTACCTTAATGAAACATTGCTGCACCTTTAACTATTTAAAAACACGTGCTGAAAAGCACATCAGCAGCACTAGAATTGATCTTGCAGTTGATGTTCTTCAAGTCCAATACGGATATAAACCACCAAATCAAAAAATGTCCAGACTGACTCTAATGGAATTGAATACTTGCCCAGATTGCTTATTTTTTTCCTTGTAATGTGAAAAACAACATGTTTCCAGTTTATGGATCATGCCCACTTAGTTGCAGACTATTTTCATTGATGAAATGTAGAAGGTACTCACATCACTGAAAGTGGAAGAAAATAATTGAAACACATGATTCAATGGAAGCTTATACAATTAAAGGAAAAGAAAGTAAGCAAGTAAAATTAATAGATATATATTAATAATAATAAAAAATAAAGTTGAACACCTCATTATAATAACCATCTCTTAACTTACTATGACCAAAAATTCTAATAGCCCCTAATGAATTTTGCCTTTTGTGCAAGAGATAACATCTTCTGTGGTCTTGGATTGGCTGACCTTTAACCGGGGACACATATGAAATAGCCAGTTTGCAGTGCTTCACTGAAATCAATGCATTCTTGCAGTATGCATTTCTCCTATGCATCCCCGGTTAAAGGTGAGGTCTGGTCAGCCTAGTCTTGGATGCCATGTCGATTGAGGCAGACATGACAGCTGCTGACAGTTTTTCAGGCTAAATTCTTTAGAATGCAAGAAACTGTGTAACCCTTTAAATCTTTAAGTTTGCACCCTAATCAACATGTCAAATTTCAGATTTCTTACACTGTTTGTTAAACCCAGTTTTACCTTTTTATTAAAGGGATAGATCGTGTAGCAACAGCGCCACTGTACAATTTCAGGCCACTGTGATATTGCACCCAAAAAATTCAACTTTGAAAATGAATAACTTTTGAATAAAACACCTTTCAGCAGTGGGAGTACCCTTGTTTTACTCAGGGGGATAAACCCTACAACATATCTTTTTTTACATTTTAAGTATTACTATCCCTTTAAGTGCTCCCATGCAAACGATATATTGATTGTTTTTTCAATATAGAATATGCTTTCTGTTGTAGCCATATGTAAATATGTATCCCCTCTTTAAATATAAATAATATTCTAAAAAATATGCTAAAAAAATCCAAAATATTTTATATGATTGTGCCTGCGTTTAGTGAAAAAGTGATAGCGTTAATAACGGCCTGTCCCTTAGTCTAAGAGATGCACTTAACCCTTTCTTGCCAGAGTGGTATACAACGCATTGCTTTGCAATGCATTGTGTTCCACTCTGGCACTCAAAGGGTTAACCCTTTGAGTGTCAGAGAGGTATTCAAAGCATTGCGTTGCAATGAGTTGGATACCTCACTGGCGCTCAAAGGGTTAAGCATGTCCCTGTCCCTTTAAGTGTGCAATCCATGACACCTAGTCACAGAGTTCACACAGAGGTCTCCCACTGAAAGAGATCTGCTGATTAATTTAGTTATCAATAGATGGAAGGGAACCATGGTGTCTCAGTGAGCATGGTTCCCCTCCTGGTCAATAGCATGGGAGAGCTCTGTCACATATAACAGCATTCCACTGTAGTAGCTCATAGCGATCCAGCAGAGTGCAATGATTTACCTTTTGCAGAAAAGTTCAAAGACCCAATGACATACCTCCCAAGTGTCCCACTTTAGGAGGGACAGTCCCTCTTTGAGACCCAAAGCCCTCTGCCCCTCTTTCCCACCCTGATGTCTCTCTTTTTAGGAGATCAGACTGTGTGGTGTGTATGTAAGTCTATCATATTGCTCCACAGAGATCAAACTCACATTAATGTTTGTGTGAATGTTAGTGTATGTATTTAAAAATCAGTCTGTGTAAATAAAATACTTTGGTCTTGCTCTAAATCATTTATTCAGTTACACAAAGAGGTGTCAATAGGTCATGAAATAACCTAAAAATTCTTTGTAATACCCCACCCACCAGCCACACCCCCAGCAACACCCCCTAAATCACCAGTGTTCCTCTTTGGCCATTTGGAATGTTGGGAGGTATGCAATGAGCAGCTCTCTGCACTTAGGCGAGACCCAGGCTGTCAATAGACAGTCTGCTCTGGTCACCTTTACACAGCCAGGGAACACTGATGGTGCTTCACATTTATTTAAACGGCTATGCTGGACCTTAAAGGGTTAAGATTACCATGTTCATTAAGCAGAATTTTAGGTTTTGTAGTCCTGCAAGCAACTATCATGCCAGCCTCCATGAACATGACATTTAAGCCCTTAAGGACCTGTGACCATACCTAGGAACTTTTGAAACAGGGCTACCCAGAGGGTAACCCTGTCAGTGCCCAGGGGGAGGAAAATGACGCAAATCGTGTCATAAAAGGGGCGGGGCTTAGTCACAGGAGGCAGGACAAAAAAAACACAAAAAGCCCCTGCAAAATGGATGTAAGAGGGCGGGGAGTGGGAGGAACCGGGAGGGATGGAGCACAAGTGGGCAGAGTTTCTACTTAAACTCTGCCCACCCGGTGATTCACACATTTCCCCAGAGACCCAGTAATTCAGTTTGAAATCCGGAGTCTCGGGGGCAAAACCGGAGAGTTCCCAGGTATGCCTGTGACGCTCCAGTACCATTGCGCCAGTCCAGGCCCTTAAGGATCCTTGATGGTCCTGGCACCTCATGGAATTCTGGGATGGCAGCATGGCTGCATGCTTCTCTGCATTCCCAGAATTCAATGAGAAAAAAAAACAAATAAGCTCCGTGAGCCTTAATGGCTGCCCACGTGCCAAATCGGGCAGTTGTTAAGGGGTTAAGACTGATGATATCTACTCACCCTTTGAGTGCCAGAGAAGCATTGGATACCAAAGCCGTTAAACAAAGCCATAAGGGCAAAATTTATAGGGGCCAATAGGATTGTTTTTTTTTTACCCAGAGTAAGGTAACTGAAGGGTTATTATGAAAATCCGTTATTTTTCCTCTAAAATCAAACTCTATTCCACTATAATCTTGTTAAAGGAACACTAACCCCTACATAGGCTGATATAAAGTAAACGATAATACCTAACATAAGAGCCTACCGGAGCCGACAGGAATAGGCGGAGGGGGCATGACAAGGCCCGGAAGAGGAGGATATGACGGGCTCAGGAAGTTTCGGCCGCAAGGGATTGTGGTCCCACGGCCATCTTGATTCTGGAGCGGCACGCGAGCGGTTCAGGTCACTAGCGCGGCCGCTCGTTAGTTTTCCCCCGTGGTGCAATTTTTTTTTTTTTTCCTTTTCTTGCCATGGAGGACGCATCCGAGATTGATGCCCTCCTCTCTGCTATGCGTGAGGAGGCTCTGCGGAAGGGGGCAGGCTGGCTAAAACGGCGCATGGTGGCGTCGCCGGTTGGGCCCCCTTCTGGTTCCTCCAGGCCTGTTAGGGCTTCCCGCCCGCCTCGTAGGCTTAGCCCTTCTGGGTTTGCGAGGCGGGGGGTTCAGGTGGGAAGGGGAGGCGTTCTTCCACCCCTCCCAGGAAAAGAGCTTCCCTTGGGGCTGCAAGTGCCGCGGCTGGGGGGGTGCCCCAGTCTTCTACTCCAGTCCCTTCTTCTTCTGGGCAGCTTGGAGGGGGCGCTGTGTTGCAGCCTCCCGCTGTGGGGTGCCCTACCACCGAGGAGCTGCTTGCGGGATCAGAGGACGGTCGCAATCCTGTGGCGACCTCGCAGGATGCCGATGGCGGGTCTGCTGGCGAGGGTTCTTCCAGGTCGGCCATGTGGGGGCCCGTGCTTGCGGGACCAGTGTCGTCGCCCAGCTCTTCACCTGTTGGACGGAGGCGGACTGCGTCAGCTGGGCGGAGTATGCAGGAGGAGGTGCACGGTCCTGGGCCCGACGTGGACCCGGTGGACCAGGAGCTGTTGGCGGTGCCGGATGACGTTCTGGAGGATTCCACGGCTGGGGGGTCTCCCCCTGGGCCCAGCGTGCGACTCAGCAGAGGGATTCGGAGTGTCGTGGTGGTTCCAGGGTCATCAGGACTGCGCGGCGCTGCGGGTGCCCCGGATGCCGGACGTGCGGCTCAGCCTTCTTCTGCTGGAGTCTCCGGTGAGTCTTCTCTTTCTTTCTTGGGGTCCCCTGGGGGTGGGGCAGTTGGGGACGGTGTGGGGGGTTTCATTGAGGGGTTGAAGCAGTTGATCGGGCGTTGGGAAGCGGGCGGGGCCGTGGCGGGTTCCCCTCAGGGTCCAGGGGGGGTGTGGGCTGTTGCGGCGTCTTCTGTGGTCTCGTCGGGTACGGAGCTGCGGGGGGCTGCGCTTGGGGTTCCCGGGGGGGTGCTCTCTGGGGACGGGGTGGGTATGTCCTCCGGTCCGGTTTCCCCCGCGGTGCCACGGGGTGTCGGGGTGCAATTGGCGGATACTGCGACGATGGGTTCTTATTTTTGTTCCGCGGGTCCTTTGGGGGCGCATGTGCGGTCGGAGTTGCGGGAGCGTATTTGGAAGGGGGAGTTTGTGGAGCTTTTCTCTTTACTCCCTAGGGAGGATTTTGTGGACGTCCGGGAGGATAAGGACAAGGATAGGAAGCGGGAGGAGGAGGAGAAGAAGCGATATCGGCGTATCCCGAAAACTTTCGGGAATTGGTTGCGTTCCTTTTGCATTTACGCGAGCTTGCTGGGGGAGAAGGCTCCGGAGCACTGTTCCGCTCTCTTCTGCTATGTGGATGAGATTTGGAGCATGTGTAAGGACTATGGGGGGTTAGCGTGGTGGCGGTACGACGAGCATTTTCGGCAGCGCAAGGCCGCTAACCCGGGCCTGAGGTGGGATCATAAGGACATCCATTTGTGGATGAAGTTGCTGGGTCCCCAGAAGGCGTCGTTTTTTCCAGGGGGTGCCGGCGGGTTGGGTCCCAGCAGCGCGTCGGCCGGGCAGAGACGGGGATGCTGCTGGCTGTTTAATGACAGCCAGTGCAAGTGGGGGGCGACCTGCCGCTTCCGCCATGAGTGTTCCGGTTGTGGTGGGCCTCACGCGCTGTCCAAATGTTTCCGGCGTGGTAAGCCGGGGGCCAAGCCGGGGGAGTCCTCTTCCGCGGGGAGTGACGCCGGTGAGGCTCGGCGCGATGGTGCCTTGGCTCGACCGTTACGGTCGGGTATCTGAGGCGGCCACGTTGCGGGAGGGGTTTTCTGTTGGGTTTTTTATTCCCTTTCAAGAAGTGGGGGGGGGGTTTCGAGGCGCAATCTGAAGTCCGCTTTGGATTTCCCTGGGGTGGTTCGGGAGAAATTGGCTAAGGAAGTGGCCATGGGCAGGATGGTGGGCCCCTTCACGGTTCCGCCGTTGGATGGTTTGCGGATCTCCCCTTTGGGTGTGGTTCCCAAGAAGGAGGTTGGGAGGTTCCGGCTCATTCACCACCTGTCCTACCCTGCGGGGCATTCGGTCAATGACGGCATTGATCCGGCCTTGTGCTCGGTGCGGTATACGTCATTTGATAGGGCGGTGGCCCTTGTGCGGCGGGCTGGGTGTGGAGCGTTGATGGCAAAGGCGGACATTGAGTCGGCGTTCCGTCTGCTGCCGGTGCATCCGGACTCGCACCATTTGCTGGGTTGTTTCTTTGAGGGCGGTTTCTATGTTGACCTGTGCCTCCCGATGGGATGTTCTTTGTCGTGCGCGTATTTTGAGATGTTCAGCCGTTTTTTGGAGTGGGTGGTCCGGGAGGAGGCGGGCTCCATGGCCATTGTCCACTATTTGGACGACTTTTTGTGTGTGGGTGCGGGGGGCTCCAAAGACTGTTTGTACTTGCTACGAACGCTGCAGTGGGTGGCGGACTGTTTTGGGGTTCCGTTGGCGACCGACAAGACGGTGGGGCCGGCGACATGTTTACATTTTTTGGGCATTGAGATCGATTCGGTGGCCATGGAATGTCGCTTGCCGTCTGACAAGTTGCTTGACCTGCGGGATACCATTGCGCGTTTTTGTACGGCCAAAAAGGTGACGTTGCGGCAACTTCAGTCGCTTCTCGGTAAGTTGAATTTTGCTTGCCGCATCATTCCCATGGGCCGGGTTTTTGGTCGGCGGTTGTCTGCGGGGTCTGCCGGTATTTCCCAGCCACACCATTTTGTGCGGATCTCGAAGGGGATGCGGGAGGACCTGAAGGTCTGGGACACTTTTCTTTCGAGCTACAATGGGCGTTCCCTTTTTCAATCGGACCAGGTGGGGGCGGACGATCTGGAACTTTACACCGACGCTTCGGGGAGCTGCGGTTATGGAGCATATTTTCGGGGTAGGTGGTGTGCTGGTGAGTGGCCGGTTGCTTGGCGTGGCTCGGGTTTGGTTCGGAATTTGGCATTTTTGGAGTTGTTTCCAATTATTGTGGCGGTCTTCTTGTGGGGTGATGATTTACGGGATAAGAAAGTTTGCTTTTGCTCTGATAACGTGGCAGTGGTTCAGTCCATCAATGCGGTGACTGCTTCGTCGCCTCCGGTGCTGGCGTTGCTTCGGTTACTGGTTCTTCGCTGCTTAGAGCTCAATCTTTGGTGTAGGGCGAGGCACGTTCCGGGGCATCTGAATGTAATTGCAGATTCTTTGTCTCGTTTTCAGTTCACCCGCTTCCGGGAGGTGGCGCCGGACGCAGCCGAGGTGGGGGAGAGTTGTCCAGCCCAGCTGTGGGACGCGCTTGCTGGCTTGTAGGCGACCTTGTGAGACGGTCCGTGGCTCCGCGGACCTGGGACATGTACCAGAGGTGTTGGCAGGACTGGTTTTCGCTGGTGGATCTCAGGGGTGGAGCTGACTCTGATGAGGATCGATTGGAGGTGCTGCTGTGGTTTGTGGCTAGGCTTGCTGAGGATGGGCGGTCGGGGTCATCGGTGGATCAGCGTATGTCCGCCTTGGCTTTTTTGTTTAAGTTGCAGGGTTGGCGGGATGTGACCAAGAACTTTTTAGTGCGTCAGGCGTTGAAGGGTTTGCGGCGGTTGCGTGTTTCCAGGGATTCGAGGCGGCCGGTTTCTTTACAGGTTCTGCGGGATTTGTTGGCGGTATTGCCTCGTATTTGCTCGTCGGTTTTTGAATCTCTGTTGTTTCAGGCGGCGTTTTCTTTGGCCTTTTTTGGGGCATTTCGGATTGGGGAACTTGTGAGTGAAAACAGGCGGTCCGCGACGGGACTTGCTTTTGGGGATGTGTGTTTGAGCCCCGGGTGCGTATCTGTTAAGTTGCGGCGGTCCAAGACGGACCAGGTAGGGAAGGGTTGTCGGATTTCGTTGTTTGCTACTGGGCTGCCAGAGTGCCCGGTCGCATGTGTGCGGGGTTATTTGGGGGTCCGCCCGGCGGTTGGGGGTGCGTTTTTGTCGCATGTGGATGGTTCGTCCCTCTCCCGTTTTCAGTTTATCGGCGTTTTTAAGAAGGGTCTACGGTTTTTGGGTTTGGAGCCGGCGGAGTTTGGTTCTCATTCTTTTCGCATTGGGGCTGCGACGGAGGCAGCGCGGTGGGGTTTAGGCGATGATGTGGTGCGAAAGATCGGTCGGTGGGAGTCTGCTCGTTTTCGCTCGTATGTTAGGCCTGACCTGCTGTTGTAAATGGTTTATGTGCTGTTTTTCTCGTTGCAGGTGGCCGTGCGGTGTTGGTTTGGTTGGTGGGACATTCGTTTGTATGCCGTGCCCAGAGGAGAGCTGCAGTCCGGGGAGCCGGAACACGACTGGGTTTTCCTGAGGGCCGGGTGGTTGTTCGGTGGTTGGGGGTGGGTGGTTTGGTTTGGGAGCAGGTCTTGTTGTTGATAGTCAGGACGGCTCGGGTTAGCTCCCCCCCTGATGTGTTGGTGGTTCATGCGGGGGGCAATGATTTGGGTTTTATTTCTCAGAGGGAGTTGGTGAGGTTGTTTAAGCGGGATTGGGAGAGGTTGGGTTTTTTGTTCCCAGGCACTGTATTGGTGTGGTCGGAGATTATACCTCGTTTGCGGTGGAGAGGGGCTAGGTCTCAGGAGGCTATTGAGGGTAGCAGGCGGAAAGTGAATAAGATGCTTTCCAGTTTTGTGCGGAAGGCGGGTGGTTTGGTGGTTCGGCACCGTGAATTAGATAGGGTGCCTGGACTGTTTTTGGGGGATGGCGTACATCTTTCTGAGATTGGGCTTGATATCTTTTTGGAAGGGCTGAAAGATGGTGTTGAAAAGGCCATTTCTCTGGTTGGTGGCGGGGCTCAGCCAGCTTAAGGCATCAAGTGGCTGAGCCTTGGCGGGTGCTTGCTGGGCAAGCCAGGTGGTTGTGGTGATGGTTCGGGTTGAAGACTCTTGGGCATGGGGCCCAAGGGGCAGGAAATTACGGCTGGTGGGCTATTACTTGCCACGTTCAAATAGGGCAAGGTTGGATGGTGGCATGGCCCCCAGTCAAGTAATGTGACGTTATGATAAGCAATATGAGGTTATGTTTATTATGTTAAGGTATAGGTTATATGGATGTTATAAGTTATTACGGATGTTAATAATGTTAAGTTAACAATACTTGTGTTAATAAATGCTGTGGCCTTTTTGACCCATCTGGATAGCCTCTGTGGTATTTATTAAAGGGGGGGGTGAAGGGTGTGTGGGGATCCGGATGACTTGACGGTGCTCTTGTCAAGAGCCTACCGGAGCCGACAGGAATAGGCGGAGGGGGCATGACAAGGCCCGGAAGAGGAGGATATGACGGGCTCAGGAAGTTTCGGCCGCAAGGGATTGTGGTCCCGCGGCCATCTTGATTCTGGAGCGGCACGCGAGCGGTTCCCACCCGCCCACCCCTGCTGCGTGCCTTTTGGTCCCCTGGAGGTGGTTCCTTTGGTGCACGGGGTATTGGGCGTGTTGTGGTGGGGACTGGGGGCTTGGTTATGCTGGCGGTTTTGTCACAGCTTGGCGGGTGCTTGCTGGGCAAGCCAGGTGGTTGTGGTGATGGTTCGGGTTGAAGACTCTTGGGCATGGGGCCCAAGAGGCAGGAAATTACGGCTGGTGGGCTATTACTTGCCACGTTCAAATAGGGCAAGGTTGGATGGTGGCATGGCCCCCAGTCAAGTAATGTGACGTTATGATAAGCAATATGAGGTTATGTTTATTATGTTAAGGTATAGGTTATATGGATGTTATAAGTTATTACGGATGTTAATAATGTTAAGTTAACAATACTTGTGTTAATAAATGCTGTGGCCTTTTTGACCCATCTGGATAGCCTCTGTGGTATTTATTAAAGGGGGGGGTGAAGGGTGTGTGGGGATCCGGATGACTTGACGGTGCTCTTGTCATGTAAATATTATTCATATGTTACATCCCTAAAATGTAATCCTAAACTTGTAAAGCATGTGTAAACTGTGCTACTCAGAGAGCATTTAGATCACTTTGTTTGGGCTGTTTACACAGTGGGATTTACATCCCAAGTCCCCCTAGGCAAGGCACTTTAGGTGTCCTTAACTCCGCCCATAGGAACATCCCCATTAATCACATGGCCCACTCTCCTAGTACCATCCCCTATTTCCTGGAACAGAAAATATCCCTGGCCTATAACAAGCAAGGACAAAATAAAAACATTAATCCCTTGGATGCTAGAGAGCTCTCTAACACATTGAGAAGCTCTCTAGCATCCAAGGGGTTAAATAATAGAATATAAAGGGGTATAAGACTCTGGTCACACCCACAATTCATGTCTTCGGCATGCAGTAATGATCCAGGTAAGACACACAGACCATCATATGGATGTAACCAGGTCGCAGCTTTATTGAATTAATAATTACATACAACAATCCTGTTTATAAGCCCTTGCCAAGAATATGGGGGCATAACCCTATGTCCCCAGCCCTACTAAGTCCCCTTTTAACTTCATTCCACCACACCCCATTATCTGGCCTGTGCAGCTCAATGGGGGAGATGACTAGAACAAGTGACTGTGATCCGGGTGTTTTTCCTAGGCTGCTAGCCTAACATCGTCCTGTTAAATATATACCACAAAATTGTTTAAAGCGGAACTACCACCCCTTGTAAACTTTGCCCCAAATAATTACCCATCTGGCGACTAGCTGCTCAATAGTGCTAGTCGCCAGAATTATTACCTCGTTATTGAGAATTCTATACTGCTCCCAGACGGACAGCCAGGAAACAGCGCAGACATCTTTCCATAGTGACATCTGCGCACATGCGCTGTCAGTCCCTTTTGGTACTGAACAGCTCCTAGCAACGCCTTCTAGAGCAGGCTGTGACTGACAGCGCAGGCGCGCAGACGTCACTATGGAAAGATGTCTGCGCTGTTTCTTGGCTGTCCGCCTGGAAGCAGTGTATAATTCTCAATAAAGCGGTAATAATTCTGGCGACTAGTACGATTGAGCAGATAGTCACCAGATGGGTAATTATTTGGGGCAAAGTTTACAAGGGGTGGTAGTTCCGCTTTAACATTGTACCCCTTGGCAAGGGCCCAAAGCACCAACAGCGGTGACAAACAACAAACCCCCACAGATGCTTTTACGACCTGAACAGATAGGAAACCCTCTTAAAACATACAACAAACACCAAAAACAGGGAGGGAGGGTGGGGCTGATTCCCCCGCGGATCCCAAGAGGAAGCTCAGGTATAACACAAGCCTATTTATATTGTCCCTCCCATCTACTCTCCCAACCTCCTCACAGCCAATGAAAAATGGCCTTACTTAGTCCCCTCAACCCAGACATGATTCCCCTTCTTAGTTTTCTGGTGGGAAATGCTGAATGAGGGTGTGGCCAGAACAGATGAGGCTCCCTTAAAAATTTGAAACTCTAGGCAGCTGCCTACTCGGCCTTTTGGGAAATCCGACCCTGGCTGTTTGTAATTAGAGATAAGAATTACAGTCAGTTAATTTATTATGACTTGTGATTGCTGTTCTCACATTTATAAAGGCTGTTATCTTATCTTCACCCATTTATAGACAATCCTGGACAATCACCTCAAGATTACTGTGCAATTCTAAAACTAGATTTTAGGCTTCAGAAAAGAGAAAGAAATACTACAGATACTAGCTTGGAGTACAAGTATTTAAATGTATATAAAACCTTGGTTCATTTTTAGGTGTTAGTTTTCCTTTAAGTACAGAATTTCTGGCACTACAACCATTACAATGCATAGGTCAACTTTTAATTCTGCGAACCTGTCCCCAACTCATTTTTTTTCAGAAGAGGTTCATATAAAGTTCACTTTCACTTTCTATAAAATGCTCCCAGCCAGCAGTAAATTGTTGGTGTGCTGTTAGCATGAGCTGAGATGGAGTGTTTGTTGCCTTTCAGCTGTTCAGACAGCAGCGCAGTCAGCGGGTCACACAGTGAGGGCCTGCAGGGGTCAGACAGAACGGGAGGCACTGAAGCTGGAGAGAAAGCATGTCTGTGTCAGTCTGTCTGGCCATCCAGGGCTGGTAGGGTATTTGGCAAACCTTCAGGCTGTCCTCACCCAAAGATAGTCCCCCCTTCCCCTGTTACAGGCCACACCCTCTTAACATTTTGAATGCCAACACATTGAGGAGAAATGCAATGGGCCCCACTCTGGCACTCAAAGGGTTTAACCCTTTGTGTACCAAAGAGGCATCCAGCACAAAGCAATATATATCTCTCTGAAAATGAAAGTGTTAAATGAGCATTCAGAAATAAACAGTGTTGTCAGTAAAAAAGGGTGGAAGAGGTAGTGGTAGGTATATGTATATATGGAAACTGCCTTGCGGATGTCACCCCACCCCCCATCTCTCCCTCAGTATGTAACGGCCTATTTTGCCATGTGCGTTCTCCAGCCCTGTGGCCGCTGGAATTCCACAGCACAGCTCAACACGCTACAAACTAACTGGTCATCTAGACTCATTTCTACTGTGTTTTACAGAATATTAACCTTTTGTCTGCTAGGGACCTTTCCAACAAATTGCTTTGCAATACGGTGGATATGGGTCTAGCATTCAAGGGGTTAAAGAAAATGAATAACACTCATCTTTATCACTCATCTGATATCTGAAGATCATCGATCTGTGAAAATGTAAGTTTAAGTGACAAAACATGTAGATCAGAGCCGGATTAACAATCCACAGGGCCCTAAGCAAGGTGCCAGTTTGGGGCCCCCCAATTTTCCCCCCTACACACACACACACATTTCACCCTAATAAATACCCCCTTGCCACCCTGCTCCCATAAGACACTCATTCATATTTGTCAAGCAACCTCAATAATTACAATCCAGTTTACCCTAGCATCTGCTTCCAGGCCACCCCATTTGTTAATGCTATAACTGACATTAATATTGTGAAGTAAGGCAAGTATCAATTAGTAATGTTATGCTGTTTTAACATCATTTAAACAGATACAAAAGGGACTGACAGAGCAGGCGCACGGACGTCACTATGGCAAGATGTCCGTGCTTCCTGCTACTGTACGCCTCAGATTAAGTAGAAAATCTTGTAAACCGGGTAATATTTCAGGCGACTAGCGCTACTGAGCAGCTAGTCGCCAGATGAAGACTTAAAGAAGATTACGTTTTTGCGGGGTGGTAGTTCCCCTTCAACTAGTGTAAAAGCCCGTGTACACGTGCCAAGGTCCAGGTGATGTTAAGAGGCTGGTCCTGCTCTGCGTCCTGCCGCCTACACAGTCATGCACTGTAGAGACTGCCCGAAAGCACAGAATGCTCCCAGCACAGAACTCCCAGCATTCTGTGCTCCGAGCATTCTGCGCGTTCGGGCAGTCTCTGTTGTGCATGATGGCTTCTGACAAACATCCTAGCAAATTATTATATAGTATATTTGTCCTAATTATATTTTGGATACCATGGAGCTTACAATCAATATGGAGCTACACTAGTGATACCACAGTGCTTACAATCAAAATGGAGCTATACTAGTAATACCACAGAGCTTATAATTGAAATAGTGCTACACTAATGATTCCACAGAGCTTACAATTGAAATGGAGCTATACTAATGATACACAGAGCTTACAATCAATGTGGTGCTACACTACTGAGACCAAATAGCTTAAAATTGAACTGGCTCTACACTAGTAATACCACAGAGCTTACAATCAAAATGTAGCTAAGCTAGTGATACCAGAGATTACAATCAAAATGGAGCTACACTAATGATACACAGAGCTTACAATTGAAATGGTGATACAGTAGTAATACTAGATTTTACAGTTGAAAAGGAGCTAAACTAGTGATACCAAAATGCTTTCAATTGAAATGGAGCAACCCATAGAGCCTACAACTGAACCTAGAGATACCACAGAGCTTATAGTTGAAATGGGGCTACATAAGTGATGCCAAAAAACCGTAGGCATCAATTTCCATGGGGTTTGAAATGAATTGCAAAACAATGATTTTGGAAACTGTCTGTGTCTGGTAGGCCTAGGGTTAATAATGTGACATTAGCTTGCCCCTGTTGGGCATGTATAAATATTGTGACCACTACTGATGAGGTATAAATACCAGAGCCCCCATTTCTCCATTTAAGCAGCTGTAGACATCTGCGCTCTATTTGTCCCTGTTGGGGGCATAGAAACATCTGAGCCCCCCTTGTCTCTATTGAGGAGGAATAAACATTTTATATCCCTTTGCATCTGTTGGCCAGGTACTGACATCCAAGCTCTCCTTGCCCCTATTGGGGCAGTATAAATATTGTGACCCCTGGCCTCTCCATACACAACAGACTGGATATCAAGAAAATGGGCAAAAAGCATACACAGGAGCAGCTGCCAAACAGTCCTCGTTCAAATATACATAGCAATAATGTCAATGGTCACTGGGGTCGAGCCTCCACAAACTGACAAATCAGAACAAAGTAATTAAAGGCAGTTGGTTCAGACCATCAGCTCTAACAACGATCCATAATATGAGCCAGCATGTGGGGAACAAACATCAGGGAAAACAATGTTACCCAATACATACATTGTCATGATAAACCATTGATATATATATAGCAAACATATATCATACTAAAAAATACAAAACAAAATGGCATACATATGTATGTCCCAAGCAACCCTTTATGAACACAAATGGTCTAATTATGTAAATAAAAGGGCAATGGTCAAAAGATACCCTCATAATTCTAGATCTATACATAGAATTAAAAATAATAAAGAAAAAATAAAGAATAATAGAAAATAAAACCCGAGAGTAAAATAAAAATAGCAATGAAAGATGGGAAAAAAACAAATAAATATGCGGTGAGCAGAGAAAGTATGCCTTCCCATGTCAAACATCATAACCTCTACACTAAGGGCCATATGCTCAAAGGGATAACGACAAAAAATTGTCGTATGAAAGACAAAAATAAGTCAGTGAATGCATGAACGACATATTTTCTATAGAATATACAACAAAAAACTAGTAATGTCTGTTGTGTACGACACAACTCCAGAATTGATGGGCAAAGGGGCGGGGCAAGGGAGTGGCTAAACTATCCTCCAGTGACGTATAGAGGAAAAGAAGATTTGTCATAACTAATGACAAAAAAATGTCTTTCAAATGACAAAATTTGTCCGTTAAGAAAAAAGTGGAGGAAATGTGTTCTGAATGTGAGAATTTTTGTCTTTAGTTAAGACATTTTTGTCATTAGTTAAGACATTTTTAAAGACATTTTTGTCATTAGTTAAGACATTTTTTGTCGTTACATATGACAATTTCAGTCAGGACACGTGACATATTTCCAATCACAACCGACACTCTGAAAATATTAATGATCCCAACGACACTGTACTTCGAAAAGTCGTTACAAACGACAAAATCTATTTTGCTACTTCTTTGAACATATGGCCCTAAGTCTAAGTTAGAATAACTATGAAAGAAGTGAGCATGGACAATAACAGAATCTGCTGCAAGGCAAATTATACTAGCCCTAAACTCCCATCATAAATATTTTTATGAAAGCACAAAAACATCAAAGGTGGGGCACAAGCGAGATTACCAAGAAGTGAAATAAAAATAAATATAAGATGACATAAAATTAAAAATTAGTAAATAAATGAAGGCAGTGAGAAGTAGAAGGATAGGGATGGGTGAATGAATGCATACATGGAAAACTGGACGGCAGGAAAGTGAGTGTGATAGAT
This sequence comes from Rhinophrynus dorsalis, assembly GCA_037306005.1. Classification (NCBI taxonomy): domain Eukaryota; kingdom Metazoa; phylum Chordata; class Amphibia; order Anura; family Rhinophrynidae; genus Rhinophrynus; species Rhinophrynus dorsalis. The sequence continues at coordinate 129,431,816 of CM074727.1, read as the reverse complement.
ATAATAAAACAGCTGAAGAAGGGTGGTGATGATTTACGTGAGGTGTGGAGGCATGGAGAAAAGAATAATATTAAGAACATGAGATGATGAATGATGTGAAAATGAGCAAGAATTAATAATGTGTACAGTAATGAGGTAAGTACAAGGAGAAGATGCATGATACTTATGAAGAGGAAATGAAAATATGTGAAAACAACGGTAAAAGACACTGAAGGACCTAATATAATAATTAAAAACCATTATAACAGGAAAAATCTACAAAATAGACTACTGTGTTTCAGTCTCTCTTGGTTCTCAGCGTAGGCTGCCCTGGATAAAATACATGTTGAAGAAGTTGGTGGGACCATAGGGAAATCAATGTGCCTATCTGGACATCATCTGCAGACACAGAACTGGGGGAAGTGGGGGTGCAGACTGGTTCTTCACATGGCATACAGAGATAATAGGAGCAGAGAATGGAGAAGAAGAGGCAATGAGCTGTAAGAGGTGCCACGGGAGATCAGCAGCTCAAACCCACTAGCTAACAAGATGACCGGGGTACCTCACCCACCCTGGTTATGAAATGGTAATGAGGAATGGTTTAGGGGCCTGTCACCTTCATGGGTTACCATAGCCAGGTATCTGTCTGACCCATCCTGGGTGGGCTGCAGACAGCAAAAACAAGACAGAGCCAGATGAGCAACAGCATGCAAAGTTGGTAGCTAGAATGTTCCAGTTTTAAGCAGCCCATCAACTACTCCTGTTCTCTCTGGTGATTTGTTATAGAATGGAGAGAGTTTGTCAGAGTGTAGTCTTGACATAACAGCTTATACTTTCTGGAGGCCCTCAAGTCCAGTTGGACCCCCCTGCATGGAGAGAGCTGTGGGGTCCTCTGCTACTGCTGGGTCACACGGTCTTGCCTCTTGTTCCAAAGTACTGCCTGGCCCCCCACTTAGACAGGTGCTTAGGTTGCCTTTCCCATGATCCGGATACAATCTAGATGAACTGGTACATTGGTCCACAAAAAAGCATCTCAAGCAAAATTAGACAATGGTGTGAATGTAGAAATATGGAAGTGCAGCTCCACTGGTGCTATCCTCCAGTGCCAGAGGCTGCACTTCGGAGTATACAGTAGATTGTATTATCACTGTAGTGCGTATCGACGCACACCTTCTTCTGTCATTAGAATTGTAATAGCAGCAAGCCACGTACATCTTCCCAGAGCCGGATTTAAATTGTTGGTACCCCTAGACAAGGCACTCTAGTTCCCTTAGCTCCTCCCATAGCCACACATCCATTCCTCACATGGACCCACCCACAGTCCCAGCCACTATTTCCTGCCACAGAAAATACCCTTGGCCGATATCAAGCAAAGGCAAAAAAAAAAAAACACATAAAATGTTAACCTTTGTTTGGCAGATGGATATCCAACACATTGCTCTGCAACACGATGCAGATCTCTCTAGCATCCAAGGGGTTAAATAAGAGCCTGTAAAGATTGAGGCTGCTTTGGCCACACCCATCAAAATGGAGTATGAAAAATAAATGAAGACTCAATAACCGAATGGAACAGGACGGACAACTCTCTACCTGCACCGAACGTGTATCTCCTCAATGAAGAAGATTTTATTCAAATCTTTAATAAGGATGAAGGACAACAACTGCATACAGGGTGAGAAGCTGAAACTGCCAGAAGTTTTGGTAGTAGAAGTAGAAGCTGAAATAAAATCAATGATAAATGGCAAAGCAGCTGGACTTGATAAAGTTACTATTGAAATGTTGAAAACCGGAGGTCAACTCTTATTCAAAGTCCTAGCTAAACTATTTTCAAAATACCTATTAATTATCACTGTGCCTAAAACATGGAAACATGCAGAAGTCACCCTACTGCACAGAAGTCAGATCTAAAAAACAATTGACCAAAATGCCTATTGCCAGTCCAGGTCAAGATTTTCACAAAGGTACTATAAAAAAGAATGGACACATTACTTAATGCAGCACAAACTAAAGAACAAGCAGGCTTCAGGTCCAGTTTCAGTACAATGGACAATATCCAGACAGTGCAACAAGTTATAGAGCTGAATAATGAATACAAACTTCCATTATGCATAGCCTTCATTGACTACGAAAAAGACCTTTGACTCAGTGAAAAGACAAGCAATAATCAATGCCTTGATCAAGGAAAGAATAAATAGCGCTTACGTCTATACCCTCCAGTCAATGCATGAAAAGGTAAATGCATCAATACAGGTCAACAATGATAAAGTAGAGATCAACATAGAAAAGGTATCCGACAAGGAAACATCTCTCCAAAACTATTTTCTACTTGTTTAGAAGAAATTTTCTGCAGTTTTAATTGGACTAAAAAAGAACTTAAGATAAATGGAGACTACCTCCATCATTTACATTTTGCAGACAATATCATACTCTTTGCCAGAAGTCCTTACGAACTGCGAGAAAGCATTGAAGAGCTACAAAAGGAAAGCAAATACTTTGGCCTGAAGATGAATATCAGCAAAACACAAGTCAAGTTTAACAAATTTACAATACCAAGGAAAATCAAGGTAGATGGAGAAGAACTAGAAGAAGTAGACAGATGTCATGTTCTGCCCCTGTTTCCACGCTTTAGGTATTATTTACCAGGTTTTCTATTTTGCGTCTCCTGGTTTTAAGTTGTATTCCCTGCCTTGTTGTTGTGATGCACTTGCTTAGCCTTTATCTAGTGCCGGCACTTTGTGTCTACGCTTGATCGTAGTGTTCGTGTCGTGACTGGAGTTCAAGCTTTGTTCTAGTGATTTCTGTGTATTGGCCCAACTTCCCTTTGACTCTCCTTCCGTTATTTCATTTGGCTTTGTATTTGTGTTTCTCAGTATCTGACCTTGGCTCTGTTCCTTTGAATCCTCTTCTGCCTGCTCCCTGTATACTGTCTCTGCCTGACTGGATTGTGACCTTGACTTGTTTGACTGTTCTTTGTATCCTCCTTCCTGTTACTGCATTGAACATCTGATGCTGAATTGGCCTGTTGACTTCCAGTGTTCTTTGACCCTGCTGGGTCTCCTTTCTGCGCCCTCTATTTGAGCTTTGACCCCCTTGGCCACTAGTCCAGCTTCAACCCCCTTAACCACTAGTCGAGCTTCGTGCCCCTCAAACACTAGTCAAGATTCGTACCCCCCTCAACCGCTAGTCAAGCTTCATCCCCCTTGACCACTAGTCGAGCTTCGACTCCATCAACCCCTAGCTGAGTCTTGACTTACAGTTGTTCTTGTTACCAGTTCTGTCTTTGTTCCGTTCTGCCAACAGTGACAACTATACTGCTGGTAGGTTCCCACATATCCTGTTTCCAGCTCTCAGTGAGTAGCTGCTATTTCCAGAACCTTTAATCCAGCTTAGGCTGCATCAAGGCTACTTAAGAGCATCCACCATCAGCCAGCTACAATCCCTATCAGCGCACTCCAGCATCTTGCTGACTGAGGCCTTCGTAGCACTATTTTCTCAGTTTTATCAAATCAAATAGCAGTCTGTACTCTCTTTGTGGAGATTTCACTCTGTAAAGTATAACTCAGTCAGCTTACATTAGGCAGTTCCTAGTCTCATCATCACAACAACAGGAAATGTCAACATATGTAAACAACATGATGTAAAGCTGTGCCTATATATATATATATATATATATATAACAAGAAATAGAGCAATGTCCATGCTGTAAATAAGCACTCACAGGTCTTGCTTGCAGAGTTTGCCTTTATTGTCAACGTTTCAACCCCCTCAAGGGCCTTCTGCAGGAGCCCTTGAGGGGGTCGAAACGTTGACAATAAATGCAACCTCTGAAAGCAAGAGCAATGAGTGCTTATTTTCAGCATGGACATTGCTCCATTTCTTGTTCAATAATTACATATTTGGATCCACCGCACTGAGGCTATCATATAAATTACGATGACATAGTAAAAAAGTGCCCATTTTCATGTCTATATGAGTAAAGAAGAGGGCAGCACACATGTGTCTTATAGTAGGTGAACAGGAGATTTTAATAGGTCAACGTTTCGGTCCTCACAGGGGCCTTTCTCAAGTCAAATCTCCTTTTCATCTACTATAAGACCAAGAATGCTGTCCTCTTCATCTACTATAAGACCAAGAATGCTGTCCTCTTGTGCAGCTGGACAAAACTGACCAGTAAGAGTGAGTACTTTCACACGCCATCCCATTATATATATGCAAAGAACAAGGAAAAGCAAGTCTCTATCTAAATATGTTTAATAAAAATGTAATTAAGAAAATTATAATCCTATATAATAATTTGCTAAATCGTGTGTAACCCTGCGACATGCGCAGTAGACACTGATGCGTGCTGCAGTCATGCGCAGTAGAGACTGCCCGCGCCGCGGCTGATACAGAGCTGGGCGCTCCGAAGGAGCGTCCAGCTCTGTATCAGCCGTGGCGCCGGAAATCTCCACTGCACGTGACTGCCCCGCGACTGGGTGGCAGTGGCACTGTGGCCTGTGTAACGGGCTGTTCAACTAGTAAATGAATATAAAAATAGTAACTAATAAAATAACAAATGACAAATAAGATATAAATTAATAAAGTACAGAATAATATGTACCCTAAGTACAAAATATATATCTGGTTCCAGAAGAAAAGTGAGTTCACTCCCAATAAAAACTATTAGGCACGGGTATTCCAATATCATTCACTATGTTAATCGGTTTTTTTTGGCTGTGATGAGAGACACGTTAAAATGTATTGGGTGTTGAGTTCGTAAGGCGATGTGAGTCCACGTCCACCAGAGTGAAAATGCTGGCTTCTATATAACATGAGGAAGATGTGAAAATTGATTAGCTGGTGAATTTCTAAGGAGGTGTGGCCTCACAGCCCACTGTATGTTCTGCTGAGGGTGAATGGAGACGGTATGCATATCTCCTCCTTGGGCCCGCCATGGGGTATGTGTGGCACATCCGGAGAATTTGTAATCACATGACCACATTCTCCTTTATAGTATAGATTCATGTGAGTTTTATTGCTGTGGAGCAATGTAATATACATATATACACATCACACAGTCTGATCTCATAAAAAGAGGGACATCAGGGTTGGGAAGAGGGACAGAGGGATTTGGATCTCAAGAGGGACTGTCCTTCCTACAGAGGGACACTTGAGAGGTATGAGATTAGGCAACTGCCTACAGCTCCATTTTTTTTTTGGGGGGGGGTATTCAACTGTACTGGCCACACCCATATTTTGAATTGTGGGTGTTACCTGAGAAATCTCAATGTTCCTGCACCAGTTTTATACATCTTTATAGGATATTGAGAGATCACCAATGCATTGCAGAGCTATGCGTTGGAGATCTGTCGTACATCCAAGGGGTTAATGCTTTTTTTCACTTGTTTGTTATACGACAAAAGGCATTTTCTGTGCCAGGAAATAGTGGATGAGGCTGGGGGTGGGGCCATGTGATGAGTGGGGGTGCCTTGCCAAGGGGAGCGTGAGATGTTTGTACTTCCCTGTTGCCTTATTGTACACATACGTTATTTTCACCCCCCCAAATCACATATGTTCTTCTTTTGCCTCAGCATTTACCTCCCTTTGCACTTTAACCCCATGAGTGCTAGATGGCTCTCCAATACATTGCAAAGCAATGCATTTTAGATCTATATAGCATCCAGGGGGTTAATCTACTTTTTAACTCCTGTTTAGCATTTTACACATAATAGAACTCTAGCATCCAAGGGGTAATCTACTTTTTCAACTCCTCATAAGCATCTTAAACATAATGTGGGGCCCTTTGGTGAACTTGAGGGTCACATATAAAGCTCTTGGTGTCAGCTTGGTTGACTGTAAATATAGATTACAGGTTCAGTTGGCTTGCAGGGCAATCTCTCTACAGATATCATGGATCATGTTCATGTCCATTGTGTATGGAATGTTGGCTGGTCATTGATCTCTTGGGATTTAAAGGCATAGCGCATGCAAGTTTTTCTTAATCCCTTTGTTTCACAATGTGCTGAAGATGTCTTTAACGTATAAGAGGTTAACTTTCACAAGGACTAGTCAGTGAGGATTTAAATGTTACAGTTATTAATAATTTAAGATGTTAATAATTGCTGTAGCCATCTTTCCTCCATAAAGCAGTGTATAGTGTCTCATATTAGTGTTCAGGGTAATTAGATAATGTACAGAGCATAAAATCCCCTCTGCACAGGACACAGTGAGGCTGATGTACTAAGGATTGGGGTAATTTTGGGGCAAACCAACTGCACCGCAGGGGATAATTTAAATTTGCAACATTTCCATTAATTTAAAACAGACCGTCAGCCTGAAAAGTTTAATTTGTTTTACAGAGAATTAAAATCAGCTTATATGTTTCTTTAATGTACATACCATAGAATCTCGCCTTTAATACACGCAATTTTGCCTCTCTTCACCTTATGTGAAGTGGGTATTATACATGAGGGAAAAATAATTTAAAAAAAATGCCACTGCAGCACTGCTTCCCTCCTTCCCCTCTTACCCATGGCCTCCTCTCCCCCTCCGTAGTCCAAATTCTTTATCCTGACAAGGTCCTAGAGGGCGGTATGCTTGCATCTGCCGCCCGCTTCCAATATTGCTCTATCAGGACCTCTTCTGCTTCCCCAATGATAATAGTTATGGAAATGGTTCCCAGCTCCAGTCCACAGGGGACAACAATAGGTGGGTTTTTTTAGTATTTTCCAAATTAAGTACCAGCAGTTAAATCACAATGATTAAGCCACTGATTTCCCGTCTGGGATAAACCCTTTGAGTGCCAGAGAGGTATCTGATTGCAAAGCAAGGCTTTGGATACCTCTCTACACACCTGGGAACTTGCTCATCCTGAGCCCCCGGAGAAGGCTCATATGCTGCCTACAAGAGGAAGTCAATGATGCAATTTGCATCATAAAGGGGTGGGGCTTAACCGGATGGGTGGGGTTTAAGTGTGTTTGTATCAAAAAGTGGGCAGGAAGTGGGAGGAACAAGGGAGGAAGGAGGAGGAGTGGATGGGAACAGGGAGGAACAAGGTGTTAAGGAGAAGAAACTCACCACAACCAGAGAATCAGCTTCTGTCCCTGGAGATCTTTCTGGGGCAGATCCGAAGAGTTCCCAAGTATGTCTCTCTGGTACTTAAGGGGTTAAGAAGGGATAGCTTGAAAAGCTGACCTGTTGGTTAACCCTGAGGACTAAGTTGCAGTATTACACTTTGAGTGTTTTTCAATTCATTGGGCACCCTTCTGGCAGTCAAAGGTTAAAAACTGATTCCATTGGCCACTGTAGCTCGGAATCATAATAGTTCTCAACAGTACAAATATTTTCACAGAAATTTGCAACTTTAACTGTTTTTATTGACTGTAAACTAACGTTTGTGACCCTGATGACTACTGAGGTTTGTTTAACCCTTTGAGTGCCAGAAGGGTACGCAGTGTCCCTCTGGCACTCAAAGGTTTAAAGGGATAGTAAAACTTAAAATCATGTAAAAAAAATAGGTTGTAGGGTTTATATCCCTGAGTAAAACACGGGTACTCCCACTGCTGAGAGGTGTTTTATTCAAATGTTATTACAGCTCAAACTTGAATTTTCTAGTTACAGTACCACAGTGGCCTGAAATTGTACAGTGGAGCTGTTTCTACACCATCCTGTGGTGGATTATGGTCTACTGACTAGAATTGTCCATAGGCTGGTGTAGCAACAGCTCCACTGTAACATTTCAGGCCATTGTGATACTGCACCTAATACATTTGAGTGTGAGCTGTAATAACTTTTGAATAAAATACCTTTAAGCAGTGGGAGTACCCTTGTTTTACTCAGGGGGATGAACTCTACAACATATATGTTATTACATTTTAAGTATTACTATCCCTATAAAGTGCTGCAAAATGACATTTTGTATAAAAGCAGACTAGAGCAGCTCAGGGGCTCCAGAAGAGACATAAAAAATCCTGAAATCCCCATTGATTTAAACTGAATTTTTTTAACACCTTGGGGGCTGGATTCTATTGCAGCTGCAAATTTTATCACTGGGTTTAGCTCCAGTTTTACCCATATACTTCAATAGGAAAATATTTGATAAAATCACCTGCAATAGAATCCAGCCCTTGAAACATACCTCCCAAGTGTCCCTTTTTAGGAGGGACAGTCCCTCTTTTAGACCCAGATCCCCCTGTCCCTCTTTCCCACCCTGATGTCCCTCTTTTTAGGAGACCAGATTCTGTGGTGTGTATATAAGTGTATCACACTGCTCTACAGCAATAAAATTCACATTATTGTTTGTTTAAACGTCAGTATATGTGTTTATAAATGAGTCTGTGCAAATAAAATACTTTGGTCTTGATAAAGTCATTTATTAGGTTACACAAGGAGGTGTCAATAGGTCATGCAATAGGATAAAATTTCTCGGTAATGCCCCGCCCACCAGCTATGCCCCCAGCAACGCCCCCTAAACCACAAGTGTCCCTCTTTGACAATTTGAAATGTTGGGAGGTATGCCTTGAAGTCTAGAGAGGACTCCATGGAATTGCTTTGCAATGCATTGAAATTTTCTAGTGTACAAGGGCTGAAAAAGCCCCATTTAAATCAATACGATTTTAATTCAACCCCTGATGGTACAGTTGGTTTGCCCTAGAATGAATCCAGATTGCCTTTATATATAAGTCCCAATGTGAAACACAACTAACTTGCCAATATTAGAACAGCCATGTCACAAATCTATCCACAAATCTGTTCTGACAAAAATGGCAGTGATTGAAATAATCCAGTTTAATACACAAAAGCACTCAGAGAATATTTTCCTCTACCAATTTAGCGGTTAAAAAAATCCATAAATATCCATTTAGTGAGTCTGGATACATAGAGAATAGGTAGTGTGGGTTTGTCTCATTCTATACAGGACTCTCAGATTTCCTACCCAGAGATTAAAGAGATTGTACTCAGAGAGAGACAGAGAGAGAGAGTGCGGCTCTTTAGCATATCAGATTAAGGCTATCTAGTGACAAGCGCTGATATTCAGGGCTTGAGTTTCCGAACAGCCGCTTCTGGCTTTCAGAAGAGATCTGTCTTCTGTTTGTAAGGTCTGAAAGCCTCGTCTTATTATCCTACCCTTCCTTATGGATGCAACCTAAAAACTTAGACCTCCTTTATGTTTGAAATTGTGATGTGAGCATTTGTTAACACTATATAAAAAGTCCTATTTATGATTTGAGAGTTTGTGCGTCTGATTTTCTTGTGGGTGAAGCTCGTGGACAGAAGGTGACAATGACCATCTGTCATTTCTTTAACCCTATAGTGTCCAAATTTCAAACTTAAAAAAAAAAAAACACAAAAAAACTTACACTTGTCTGGCACAAACGCAAATGAGATTTCTGTCTCTGCGAACAATAAAAAAATGTAACCATGTGAGTGCCAAAGGTTTGTGCAATGCATTACAAAGCAATGTGTTGCACATCCCTCTGGCACTCAGGGGGTTAAAAGAACAGCAATGCTAATATATGAGTTGCTCATATTAAAAACTATGCAGTAATTCACATTTATATTTATATACCTTGATACAAGAATTATGATTTTGCATATGCTGTGTTTCTGCCACCTGGGAGAAGCAATTATCCATCTCTCAAACCTCTATGGTTTGAGAGATATTCGCATTGAAAGTTCCCTCCTCCCTGTCCTTCTCCTGACTTCAGCTGACAGCAGGAGATCCCAGTCCTGGGACCAGCTGTCGGCTCTTCAGCAGAGCCAAAATCTCTTTATTTAAAAATAACTACTTCATTGGAAAAGTCTATAAAGTGTGCATAATTTGCAAAGGGAACCAGGAGATAGGACTGGTCTTTGGTCACATATAGATCATCCGCTGGATTCCTATTGCATGACTTTCACATACTGAGAACTACAGGCATTTTTCTCATTGGCTGATTCAGATCTCCCAGCTGTAGTTCATCTCCTGATTGGTCGCTGGGCCTCCAGGAGGACAAGTGAGGAAATCCGAGACTGGAAGCAGAAGGAGAGATCCAGGTGTGGGGTGAATATATACCAGGGCCTGGTATGTGTTTCAGTACATTAGTTCAAGTGTTTTGGGGTGAACACAGATTTTGCCCGTGTTCCAGCAACTCATCCTCTGTGACCCTGGCAAAATAAAATTGTGCTGGATGTGATCTCAGCTCGAGTTATTTCTCATCCGGAGTGGAAAGAACTCACAATGGGGTACAGACTTTCTCACAGTAAGACACAACAGGAAAGGAGGTTGCAAAGGAAAATCATTCCCCAGCCTGATCGAAAATAGCACATGCCATTTCATATACATTAAGTTCTATCAATGTATGATGTGATTTTCAATACTACAGCATAGAAAATAGTATATTTTAGCATTAGTTTTTCTTTAACACTCTTTTGATACAAGTAACTTCTTCCTTTATACCCACTGTGGATCTCCCTCTCACTGACAATCCAAGATACACAATGCAGTCTACTTGATGTGTGGAATCAAGTGTGAAAAGTCAGCATTGTATGAAAACTCAGTATTTTGTGAAGCTATTTTAAGCACTTATCACTGGGCTAACCTAGGTAAAAACATATCATATCAAATTATATGATATTTACATAAGCTCTAAACTGTGTGAGATCCTATATGCAAGATCAGAAAATGATCAGAATAGTTCTATTATGAAAAACATATATTGTAAGGATTTTCCTTCTGAGCAAAAGAAGGGACTTCCATTGCTGGCAGTTATTTTATTCAAAGATTATTACACCTCAAACTGTGATGAAGTATTGGAGCTATTACTGTCACAATCATAGAAACATAGGTTTAGACAGCAGAATAGAACCATCTGGCCTATCCAGTCTGGCCTGTTCTATATCTAATTTAAAAAACAGGAAGCAAAAATGTAGTAAAGTTGATACCTTTATTGGCTAACTAAATAGATTTAGAATGCAAGCTTTCAAGACCTCTTAAGTCTCTTCCTCAGGCATGTTCCTCAGGAAGAGACCTAAGAGGTCTTGAAAGCTTGCATTTTTTCTTCTACATTTTTTCCTCCTGTATTTGTACGGCTAACACTGTACCAACTCTCATCTATTACTTTAAAATACACAGACTCAAATACATTTGTCAATAGACTTATGTCTATCCCAGGCATTTTTGAATTCTCTAATAACTAGTGATGAGCGAGCACCCCAATGCTCGGGTGTTCGGGTGCTCTGACCGAGCACCCCCTGAGGCTCGAGTGCTCGGCCGAGCACCCGAGCCCCACTGAAGTCAATGGGAGGACTCGAGCATTACACCAGGCACCCCCTGCTCTGATGAGGGGAGGGTGCCTGGTCCATAGGAAAATGGAAGAAAAGGATGGAAACACCACAGAAATGGTTCAGGGACAGCATAGGGAGGATGTCTGGATGCATCTTGGACTCCAACATCGCTGCTGGGAACGATCTTTCGCCCGTAGTACGCCATTTTTACAGACTGATCGTAAAACACACAAAAAGGAAAATAAAAACGACTTTAGGCGAAAAATTGTTACCAAACAGTATTTGCTGTATATTTACTTGTATATCATCTGCAAATTCTCCCAAAAATTTCCTTGATTTTCAGAACTGAGGCCATGATTAAGAGGGAAACGTGCGCAGAGGCAAATTCTCCCAAAAATTTCCTTGATTTTCAGAACTGAGGCCATGATTAAGAGGGAAACGTGCGCAGAGGCAAATTCTCCCAAAAATTTCCTTGATTTTCAGAACTGAGGCCATGATTAAGAGGGAAACGTGCGCAGAGGCAAATTCTCCCAAAAATTTCCTTGATTTTCAGAACTGAGGCCATGATTAAGAGGGAAACGTGCGCTGAGCTGACCATCTAAAACATTATGGGTGAGGGTCTGCTGCAGAGCTGACCATCCTAAACATTATATGCGAAGGCCCGCTAGTGAGCTGACGCTATAAAACATTATATGAGAGGGCCCGCTAGAGAGCTGACCCAATAAAACATTATATGAGAAGGCCCGCTGGTGAGCTGACCTATATAAAAATTGTCAAACAGGGCCCGCTGGTGAGCTGGCCCTATATAAAAATTATATCACAGGGCCCGCTGGTGAGCTGGCCCTATATAAAAATTATAGCACAGGGCATATGGAAGAGGAGGAGGAGGATGAGAAGATTAAGAGTCAACCATATACCCGTTTTTTGGGTGGAAGGGGTGAATGGGAATACAGAGTATTCCCATCATTGTAAATAACATATATAAAGTGAGTTTATGTTCCCCCGCGGCTTTCCTCCAGTGGAGTGGAGAAGTCAGGGGAAATCCAGGCCTTGTTCATTTTTATAAGTGTCAACCTATCAGCATTGTCGGTGGAAAGGCGGATACGCTTATCTGTTATGATGCCACCAGCAGCACTAAATACCCGCTCAGACAGAACGCTGGCGGCAGGGCAGGCCAGCACCTCCAAGGCGTAGAGTGCCAGTTCATACCACGTGTCCAGCTTGGACACCCAGTAGTTGTAAGGCACAGAGGGATCATTGAGGACGCTGACACGGTCTGCTACGTACTCCTTCACCATCTTCCAAAACTTTTCCCTCCTTGTGACACTAGGCTGCGCATCAGGGTGAGGGTGCTGGCGGGGTGTCATGAAGGTGTCCCACGCCTTGGAGAGTGTTGCCCTGCCTTTCTCGGAACTGCTGTGTGCTCCCCTTTTCTCCCCTTCTCTGTTGGCCAAGGTAGCACGTACTCTGCCGCCAGCGTTGTCAGATGGAAAATTTTGGAGCAATTTTTCAACAAGAACCTTCTGGTATTGCACCATTTTGCTTGTCCTCTCCACCGGAGGAATGAGAGATGAGAAATTCTCTTTGTAGCGGGGGTCCAGAAGGGTGAACACCCAGTAATCCGTGTTGTTTAAAATGCGTATAACGCGTGGGTCACGGGAAAGGCAGCCTAACATAAAGTCAGCCATGTGTGCCAGAGTACCAACAGTCAAGATTTCGCTGTCCTCACCAGGAGGATGACTCTCAATATCCTCATCCTCTTCCTCCTCTTCTGCCCACCCACGCTGAAGAGATGGAACTAAAGTTCCATGGCTACCCTCTGTAGCGGAGGCAACCGTGTCTTCCTCCTCCTCCTCCTCCTCCTCCGCCTCCTCCAATTGTCGCTGAGAAGACGAAGTGAGGGTGCTCTGGCTATCACCTTGTGTAAACTCTTCCTCCCCCATTTCCACCTCTTCCACATGCAAAGCGTCGGTTTTAATTGTGAGCAGCGAGCGTTTCAGTAGACACAGAAGTGGGATGGTTACACTGATAATAGCGTTATCGCCGCTCACCATCTGTGTCGATTCCTCAAAATTGCGTAAAACCTCGCAGAGGTCTGACATCCATTCCCACTCCTCACTTCTGATTACAGGAAGTTGAACGGAGAGGCGACGACCGTGTAACAGCTGGTACTCCACTACTGCCCTCTGCTGCTCACAAAGCCGGGCCAACATGTGGAAGGTGGAGTTCCAGCGCGTGCTCACGTCACACAGCAGCCGGTGAGCTGGCAATTGTAAGCGCTGCTGCAGCTTCAACAGGCCGGCCGAAGCTGTAGATGACTTACGGAAATGTGCACACACGCGGCGCACCTTGGTCAAGAGATCATGCACATTGGGGTAGGTTTTTAGAAATCGCTGCACCACTAAATTAAATACATGCTCTAGGCATGGTACGTGTGTGAGCTTGCCGAGCTCCAAAGCCGCCACCAAGTTACGCCCATTATCACACACAACCATGCCTGGTTGCAGGTTGAGTGGCGAGAGCCACTGCTCGGTCTGGTGACTAATCCCCTGCAACAGCTCTGAGGCCGTGTGCTGTTTGTCCCCAAGGCAGATCAGCTTCAGCACGGCCTGTTGACGCTTCCCCACTGCAGTGCTACACTGCTTCCAGCTACTGGCTGATGGGGGAGTGGCGCTGCGTGTAGAGAATTCGGAGGTGGAAACGGAGGAGGAGGAGCCAATAACGTAGGTGCTGGCGGAAACCCTGATGGAGGTAGGGCCCGCAATCCTCGGCGTGGGTAGCACCCGTGCCATCCCAGGGTCCGAGTCGCTCCCAGCCTCCACGACATTCACCCAGTGTGCCGTCAGGGAAATGTAGCGTCCCTGGCCACAAGCACTTGTCCATGTGTCAGTCGTTAAGTGGACCTTCCCAGTAACTGCGTTGGTCAGGGCACGGGTGATGTTACGGGACACATGGTGGTGTAATGCGGGGATGGCACACCGGGAAAAGGAGTGGCGGCTGGGGACCGCGTACCGAGGGACAGCTGCTGCCATCAGGCTGCGGAAGGACTCAGTGTCCACAAGCCTAAATGGCAGCATTTCGATGGCCAGTAATTTTGAAAGGTGTGAGGTTAGTGCTATGGCCTGTGGGTGGGTGGCTGGGTACTTTCTCTTGCGCTCAAATGCCTGGGGTAACGACATTTGGACGCTGTGCTGGGACAGGGAAGTGGATGTGGTCGCTGATGGTGCTTCAGATGGTACAGGTGCAGGGCGGGAGGTATGCGGGCCTGCGCCTTCGACAGGCGATTGGCCGGCACCGAAAACAGGGGAAGAGGAGGCAGTGGTGTGGCCTGCAGACACAGATGGGCGATCCAGGCGTTCCTCCCACTTACTACGGTGCTTGGATGCCATGTGTCGGATCATGCTGGTGGTGGTGAGGTTTCTAGTGTTCATGCCTCGGCTCATTCTGGTGTGGCACAGGTTGCAAACTACAATTCTTTTGTCGTCCGCACTTTCCTTAAAAAAACGCCATACCGCGGAACACCTACCCTTTGGCAAGGGAGATTTACGCAAGGGGGTGCTCCGTGGAACATTTGCGGGCCGGTTTGGTGCGGTCCGCCTTCTTTCTGTAGCCACACCACTGCCTCTTCCAGCCTGTTGCGGTGCTGCAGATGGCTCACCCTCAGGACTGCTGTCATCGCTCGGCTCTACACCTTCCCAGGTGGGGTCAGTCACCTCATCGTCCACCAAGTCCTCCTCCACTTCCTCACTCTGATCATCCTCCTCAAGTCTTGATCCCACCACATACTCAGTCATTGACAACTGTATAACATTCTCCTCAACAAGGTCTTGAGACGGAAATAGTGGTTGATTTAATGGCAACTGTGTCTCATCATCATCATCATCATCCACTACTTCCTTTGACCTTAAATGCCGTTCACATCTGTCATCTTCTTGTGATTGGGTAGCCTCTAGAGGTTGTGAATCAGGGCACAAGATGTCATGTTCCTCTGCAAGCGTGCTTGGAGAGAGGGTCAAATGAAGGATTGGTGATGAGACGAGCTCCTCACTATATCCCAGTGTGGGATCACTTCTTTGACCAGACCGTGTATGGTGGGAGGAAGGATGATCAGAGTGAGGATTATTTTGACCAGACTCTTGGCTACTGAGAGTGGACTTGGTGGAAGACAGGGTGGTGCTTAACCGACTGGAAGCAGTATCAGCTGTCATCCAACCGACCACCTGTTCGCAGTGGTCGGACCTCGAGAGTGATGTCCTGCGACGCCCTGTAAAATTACACATGAAGCTAGGTATGGTGGATGTCTTTCTTTCTTGTGCTCTGGCACCAGGCACAGTTTCTCCGCGTCCTGACCCGCGCCCTGAACTTTCAGGATCACGTCCACTTCCCCGTCCCTTTTTACCCGCCTTCTTCATCTTACACAGAATATGTGACTTTAATATTTGAGTTTGAAAACTTAACAGTATTTCTTACTATTCTGCAACTCTGCAGAGTACACAGAATAGGCTGCTAAACGGCGGTGAAACACACTGAATGGAATATGTGACTTTAATATTTGAGTTTGAAAACTTAACAGTATTTCTTACTATTCTGCAACTCTGCAGAGTACACAGAATAGGCTGCTAAACGGCGGTGACACACACTGAATGGAATATGTGACTTTAATATTTGAGTTTGAAAACTTAACAGTATTTCTTACTATTCTGCAACTCTGCACACTACACAGAATGTGCTGCTAAACTGCGGCGAAGCACACTGAATGGAATATGTGACTTTGATATTTTAGTTTGAAGACTTAACAGTATTTCTTCCTATTCTGCAACTCTGCACAGTACACAGAATGTGCTGCTAAACTGCGGCGAAGCACACTGAATGGAATATGTGACTTTGATATTTTAGTTTGAAGACTTAACAGTATTTCTTCCTATTCTGCAACTCTGCACAGTACACAGAATGTGCTGCTAAACTGCGGCGAAGCACACTGAATGGAATATGTGACTTTGATATTTTAGTTTGAAGACTTAACAGTATTTCTTCCTATTCTGCAACTCTGCACAGTACACAGAATGTGCTGCTAAACTGCGGCGACGCACACTGAATGAAATATGTGACTTTGATATTTTAGTTTGAAGACTTAACAGAATGTGCTCTAATCTGCAACTTTGCACACTAAACAGAATGTGCTCTAATCTGCAACTTTGCACACTAAACAGAATGTGCTCTAATCTGCAACTTTGCACACTAAACAGAATGTGCTCTAATCTGCAACTGTGCACACTAAACAGAATGTGCTCTAATCTGCAACTTTTCACACTAAACAGAATATTTTTTTTTTTTTTTTTTTTTTTTTTTTTTCCCCCCACACAAAATAACCTGCTGCCCCCACACACAGTAGTCCTAAAAAGGACTTTTGGTTCTTTTTTTTCACAAGTTTGGTTTTTTTCCTCCCTACACTGCCTTTCCCTTCCTATCCTCAGCTCTCCCTGGCTAAGACTGAGCCGAACTCGATGGTCAGGTGCTATACAGCACCTGACCACGGGTTCTGGCCAGCCAATCAGTGTAATGCCAGCAGCCAACATGGCTGCTGGCATTACACCGATGTCAGAGCCTCCCTGCACGTTTATTGGCTGCGCAGCAGCCGCAAAACGTGCAGGGAGGAGACCCGAACATGGCGGGCGAGCACATGCGGTACTCGTACGAGTACCGCCATGTGCCGAGCAGAGCGATGCTCGAGCCGATCCGAGCATCGGCCGAGCATGCTCGCTCAACACTACTAATAACATTTGTTCCTACCACATCTGCAGGGAGTCTGTTCCATGAGTCTCTCATACTTTCGGTCATTTAGTGCTTACACATATACTTTGGAATTTTACAATTTTTAACTTTAGATCACAACCTCTTGTTCTCGTATTCCTCTTTTTCTGAAAAACGCTTCCCTCATGAAAAGTATTAAATCCTTTAAAATATGCAAAGTCTTCTATCAAGTCACCCCTCTCCCTCCATTCTTCCATGCTGTTCATATTAAGTTCTTTGATTATAAACTGGTACCCTGTGAAATGAAGACCTTGCACCATTTAAATGGCTTTTCTTTGAACTGCCTCCATTTTATTGATATCCTTCTAGAGATGTGGTCTCCAGAACTATACACAATACACCTGGAGAGGACACATCAGTGATTTGTGGTATAGAGTGCAATTAGCCCCGTTCTCTTCCTTCTGAGTTCCTATACAACCTAGAACCTGGTTTGGCTTTTCAAACTGCTTTATGGTATTGCTTGCCTAACTTCAAGTCATCTGAAAAAATGTCCTTTCCTCTGAAGTTTTTATCAGCACTGTACCGTTAAGCCTGTATTTGTGTCCTCAGTGCATTATCTTGCACTTTTCAGCATTGAACTTTTGATCCCATATACTTATCCATTCCTTCGGTTTTCCTAAATATTCATACATTTGCTTTAGGCTTCCTGGAGATTCATCCGTGTTGCAGATTTTTGCATTATCTGCAAAAAGACGCAGCTAACCTTGAATACCACTTGTAATATCACTAAAGAAGGTACTGAAGAGAAATGGTCCTAGCAGTCTAGTCTATGTTACTCCACTTGTAACACATCCGTCCTCTAAATAACATTATTATTCCTTGGGGGAGATTTATTAAGTGGTGATAAAGAGGTGATAAAGTAGAGATGACTTCTCCAGTTTATCACTTCTCCAATTCCTAGTTGATTCTACGGAGCCTATGCACTACGATTTCTTCAACTTTGGAGATCTTAGTGAATAGACTTCACAGAAAAACATTGGAACTGGAGAAGTGATAAGCTGGAGAAGTCATCTCCACTTTATCACCTCTTTATCACAGCCTAGTGAATCTCCACAAATGTTTCTTGTCCTTCAGACAATTATTTATCCAGTCTACTAACTTTGTATCCAGTCTTGAACAATGCTTTTTGCAAACTAGTTTCCCATGAGGTACAATGTCAAAAGCCTTACTAAAATCCATACTGGTTACACCTGCTGCTCTACGTCTCTCTATTGCTTGAGTAACATAATCCAAAAAAGTTCCACTACATTTGTTTGGCAAGATCTTCCTGTTGTAAAGTCATGCTGCCACAGATCTTGCATGTCATTAGACTTCAGACGTGCATCAGTTCTTCCTTTCTATAGCATTCCCATTATCTTCCTAACTACTGATATTAGACTTGTGGGCTTGTCACTGACAGAATCCTCTCTATGGCCCTTTTGTTTACTGTTACTAAAGTGGCAATTTTCCAGTCATTCGGAACCACTCGTCTCAGAGTTTGGTTAAAAATTTCAGATATAGGTGCTGCAAGCACAAACATAAGCTCTATTAATATTATTAGATGCATCTTATATGGACCAACTGTAACATCAGTAACACCTCATCCTCTGTAAACATAATAGTGTCCACCGGTTTAACATTTACATTTCTTGTATATAATGGACTGGTCACCTTCTTAATAGCGTTCTATAAAGAATGAGGAGAAATAAATAAAAAGTAAGTTCTTCTCTTATTTCCCTCTTCATATCTATTATTTTCTGACTTGTATCCTGTTATGCCTCCTTTAGGTTTTCTCATTTAATTAATTTACCTAAAGAAAGTTTTGCCCCCCCCTTTTTGTTCTTTTACAGACCACATTTCCTCATTGCTTTGGATTTTGCACATTTTATGATGGACTTAGTTCACTCTGTTTAACTTTATAAATGTTTCTATCTTCCTTTGACTGAGTCTACCTACATTTCCAGAATC
The DNA here is from genome assembly GCA_037306005.1 of Rhinophrynus dorsalis. Taxonomy (NCBI): domain Eukaryota; kingdom Metazoa; phylum Chordata; class Amphibia; order Anura; family Rhinophrynidae; genus Rhinophrynus; species Rhinophrynus dorsalis. The sequence continues at coordinate 129,412,835 of CM074727.1, read as the reverse complement.
CCCCACAAGAACCTAAGAAGGGGGATCATGTCTGGGCTGGGGGGTCTAGTAAGGGGAAGCAGGATTGGTCCAAGTCAGGGGTTTCTGGGAAACCTAGAGGTGGATGTTGAAGCATATATAGGAGGGGTTTGCCTAGGTCACTTCCTTTTATGTTATCAGCTTTGAAGCAGCAGCAGTTTCCTACCATGTCTGATGATCTGTTGGATGAAGTTCACTGGTTGCTGGAGTCTTTTGGTGGTTGTTTGTGGCTGCAGGAGCAGCTTGCTAGGCAGGCAGCGGAATTTGTGTCTTCCTCTGTGGGTTCCTCATCCAAGCCTGTCAGGAGTACTCGGGCTAGGCCCCAGTCCTATTGTGGACTGTGCTGGGTCCTCTGGTGTGCATCTCACTCATCAAAGGGATAAAGGTGCCAACTGTACTTCAGCACGGGGGAGCTGCCTTTCCCCTAGGACATTTTCCTCCAGGCAGCAGGTGAAGAAAGTGCTGATTGGATGGGGGGGGGGCTTGGGTGCTCCTTGTCCTTCTCTTGCTTATCCTGCTTCTAGGTCCTGTCTCCTGTTCCTCATGCGGTGGCCCATGTCCTACTTTCTCCTTTCTTCAGTTCCTGCGTCTGAGCAGAGATGAGGCTGGCCCCCTCCCCTTCCCTCACCCCCCCTCCCCTTATCCCCCCTCCACCTATTTACTTTCCTAGTGGCCCAGGTCTTTAGAGATCCAGATTGTTTTATTTTTCTTTTACATTTGTTTACATGCCTGATGCAGAATTCAGCTGCAGACACAATTGGATGTTTTAGTTTTTCACATAGTTATTTCACACTATGAAGCAATCTCTTCACTGCTAAGGAATTATTATGTGTTCTCCCATAAGAAACAAATTGCCCTAAAATCTAAGACCTGTGTTTTTGTGTGGTTACTCACAGATATAACCAGTACCTTAAACTAAGCTGACTGGTTATCACTGTCTCTCAACCACAGATATATATCCCTTTTACAGTTATCCTTTTCCTGTTGACCTGCAATAGTGGTCTCACAACATCAGACACAAAAAAGTTTACAGCCCTGCAACCATTCTCATCTGCAAGTGCAGAAAAGAAATTGTGCAAAGGAACCAGTTGTCTACAATCTACAACTCTCACTCTACCAGAGCCAACAGTTGTCCAGACTGCCTTCCTCTTAGCTTGCCAATGAGGCATTGATGTTTGAACAAAAAGTAACTGCACATGGCTCAAATACATAGGCAACCTTTTAATCTCAGCCTTCACTTTAACATTCTCATATTCCAAAACAGAAAATGTCCTACATACAATTTCTATACTTCCAAAAGTTTTCACTGAAAATGCCTACTAGACATCATTGCACTTCCGAACCATGTACTGGATATATATCTGGATATAAAGAAACACAGAAAGTAGACATCTAAAAGTAATATATTTAATACAGTTCAGATTACACTTTATGGGATAGTAATGTTTCATAATAAAAGCAGCTCTAATTAATCATCATAGTATTTGGACTTTGGAGAGTGTTATTTCAATTCTGTCAGAACTGAAGTTCAAGAGTAATTCAATGACAAAGTATCCCCCTCCCTCCCCTTTTACTGATGTAACACTGCTCAGCCAGAGCAGAAGGGAGGTGCCCAGGTAGATTGCAGAGAGGGACAATCATCAATTAAGATAAGGGAAATAGCTGAAAAGCTTGTAAAGGGGGGCAAGGCTCTCATTGTTCTCATAGGAAGAAGATTGTCCCCTGCTGTTATCTGTCTGGTCTTTGGACTGCATTCCACATCTGAGAAGAGATGGCTTACACTAGGTAAAAGGGGCGGGAGGGGAAACTTTGCTTGTGAATATCTCTCAAACCATAAAGGTTTGAGAGATAAGATTTATATTGTTCTTCGTGTTTTTTTAATGCCTACAAAATAAAATAAAGATAAAACAAAGTATTACTATCTCTTTAAGTAACACACAGAATTCCCCTTATCCAAAAGAGTGTAAAACTCCCAAACTGCAGCAGTTTCGGGCTTTGTGCCCCGCCAATCCAGTAAAGCTGTATGTGATCCTCCTGTTCTCCAGCAGCCTTATTCTTTAGAAATCCAAACTGGAATTTTCTCTTGCTAGCATTGGAGGATGCTCATTTATTCTGCTAGTTAATAGCTCCCAGTCTTTCCACAACAAAGCATTTAGTTTGGAGCTAACATGGACAGTATCTAAGAAATGTCGATGCAAGTACAGAACACAGACAACCTCACAGGCAGCCTGTCTAACCCTACACATATTGTGGAGTACTACTCCACTTCTTCAGGATTTAAAGACTACTTATCTTATACCCCCTTGTATACATCAAATGACCAATCCCTACGTACCCTACTTCCTAAACCTGATCTACATTTATAATAATAAAGAACAAAATAGCATTAGATCAGTAATAAAAGAAACGAGAGGACTTTAAAGGGATAGTAATGTTTCATAATAAAAGCAGCTCTAATTAATCATCATAGTATTTGTACTTTGAAGAGTGTTATTTCAATTCTGTCAGAGTTGTAGTTCAAGAGTAATTGAATGATAAAGCATCCCCCTCCTGCCCCTTTTACCTAGTATAAACCACCTCCCCTCAGATTTGGAATCTGGTCCTGAGACCAGACAGCTCACAGCAAAGGACAATCTTCTTACTGTTAATATAAGGAAAACTGCCCCCCTTGACTGGTTTTTCCTTGTGCTCTCTGAAGATTGTCAGTTTCTGAGATCCATATGGACAGTCTTGCTGCTCTGAGGTGAGCAGTGTTACATCAGTAAAAGGAGCAGGAGGAGGATACTTTATCATTCAATTACTCTTGAACTACAACTCTGACAGTATTGAAATAACGCTCTCCATGGCCCAAATTCTATGAAGATTAATTGGAGCTGCTTTTATTGTGAAACATTACTATCCCTTTATCAATAAGACAATGTGATCAGCTGCCCAGGGGTTCACTGAAGGATCCATCATAAGCTCTGATTCTCATACATCACAATTTGGAACACTCTGAACCTCACTCCCTCCTGTGATCTGGGACATACATTATAATCTACTCAATGTGTGGCACTAATTGTAAAACTAATTTACTTGAATTTTATGACAGATTAAGGTCAAGGTCAAGGATAATACTGTAGATTTAGTATACTTGGATTCTGAAAAGCCTCTGATACTGTGTGTCACAATAGGCTACTGCATAAATTAAAAGGATTAGGTTTGGGAGGCAATATCTGTTCATGGATAAAGAATAGTGTTGAGCGAGCACCGCGATGCTCGGGTGCTCGGGTGCTCTGACCGAGCACCCCCTGCTGCTCGAGTGCTCGGCCGAGCACCCGAGCCCCATTCAAATGAATGGGAGCACTCGAGCATCAAACCAGGCACCCCCTGCTCTGATGAGCGGAGGGTGCCTGGTCAATGTCCCCCTTCATCTCCGCTATGCCCCTCTTCCACAATGTCCCCCTTCATCTCCTCTATGCCATAGAGGAGATGAAGGGGGACATTGTGGAAGAGGGGCATAGCGGAGATGAAGGGGGACATTGTGGAAGAGGGGCATAGACTCTATGCCCCTCTTCCACAATGTCCCCCTTCATCTCCGCTATGCCCCTCTTCCACAATGTCCCCCTTCATCTCCTCTATGGCATAGAGGAGATGAAGGGGGACATTGTGGAAGAGGGGCATAGCGGAGATGAAGGGGCACATTGTGACAGACGGGCATAGCGGAGATGAAGGGGGACATTGTGGAAGAGGGGCATAGAGTCTATGCCCCTCTTCCACAATGTCCCCCTTCATCTCCGCTATGCCCCCTTCATCTCCGCAATGCCCCTGTACCTCCATTCCCTGGTGGTCCAGCGGAGCGTCTTCGGATCTGTGCCTCTTCCGGCACAGATCCCCGCAACCCGAACATGTCGGGCGAGCACATGGCGGTACTCGTACGAGTACCGCCATGTGCCGAGCAGAGCGATGCTCGAGCCGATCCGAGCATCGGCCGAGCACGCTCGCTCAACATTAATAAAGAACTAAAAGGTTATGTAATAAGGTGTGATAAAGAGGAGATAATTTCTCTAGTGACATCATGTCTCCAACTCCATTGTTATTCTGGGCTCCATGCACTAAGATCTCTCCCACATGAGAAATCTTAGTTCATAGACTACATAGAGTAACAAAGGAGCTGGAGAAGTGATATCACTGGAGAAGTTGTCACCTCCTTATCACACATTAGTGCATCTCCCCCTCTGGTTAAGTGATAAATGTCAGAGAGTTGTTGTAAACTGAACCTTTTCAAGTTGGTCTAAAGTTGTAAGTGGAGTGTTGCAGAGATCAGTCCTGAGTCCAATGCTTTTTAATTTGTTTATGATCTAGAAGTAGGTATTGAAAGTAATCTATCAGTCTTTGCAGATAACACTGTGTAGGGAAACGGATACAGAGTAGGCTTGTGCGATTCGGTTCATCGACATTCGGAATTCAATGAAAAAGGGGTAATTTGGCAACATTTGGGCCATCCGAAAGGCAAGGGTCATTCGCCAAAAAAAAAAACGAATCTGACCAGCCCTGGTCCAAATGTCATCGAAATTTTCAGAAATTTGGTGATGACTACCCACGCTCGATTACTTTCCCTTCATGTCTCTAGTCCAATTAGCTTCTCCGTTTCATGCGCTACTTTCCCGCTTTTTCTCTATTCCAGTTAGTGTCTTTGTTTCATGATGGGGGTTGGACTAATGACACAGACACCCAGACAGCTTGCATTTCCTCTTAGTGCTTTGCTGGATCTGAGAGAGAGAAGAAGCAGGAGATATTAGAGTGCCCAGTTGTGGTGTAGGCATGCAGGTAGCATTAGGTATAGGCAGGCAGCCAGCATTAGTACCTTATTGCCACTGCAAGGGAAAGTCACCTTTGTTCTTGTGTAAAATATTAAAAATAATAGTAGAGATTTGTTTTAATAATTTTCAGAGTGACACATAAGCCAGTCTCACAGTTCTATAGGCAGGCCTACTGCCTTATTGCTTCCGCAAGAGAAAGTCACCTTTGTTTCTGTGTTAAAAATTAAAATTAATATTAGGGATTTGTTTGGAGAATTTTCAGAGTGACACCTCAGCCAGTCTCACAGTTCTGTAGGCAGGTCTAGTACCTTATTGCATCCGCAAGGGAGAGTCACCTTTGTTCCTGTGTTAAACATTAAAAATAATATTAGGTATTTGAATAATTTTCAGAGTGACACTTCAGCCAGTTTCACAGTTCTGTAGGCAGGCCTAGTACCTTATTGCATCCTCAAGGGAAAGTCACCTTTGTTCCTATCTAAAATATTAAAAGTAATAGTAGAAATTTGTTTTAATAATTTTCAGTGATACATCAGCAAGTCTCACAGTTATTACCACCGCAAGGGAAAGTCACCTTTGGTCCTTTGTAAAATATTAAAAGTAATAGTAGGGATTTGTTTGGCTGAAGTGTCACTGAAAATTATCCAATCTCACAGTTCTGTAGGCAGGCCTAGTACCTTATTCGCCCGCAGGGGAAAGTCACCTTTGTTCCTGTGTAAAATATTAAAAGTAATAGTAGGAATTTGTTTGAATAATTTTCAGAGTGACATTTCAGCCAGTCTCACAGTTCTGTAGGCAGGCCTACTACCTTATTGCGTCCGCAAGGGAAAGTCACCTTTGTTTCTGTTTAAACATTAAGGGGGAGATGTTCAGAAAGCGGTGGTAACTGAAATTGTCTGTAATGAGAATAAAAAAGTTCCTAAGCCATGGTGCATGGTGTAAAGTGCATGGTGTGCCCATGTGAACTGTCAACTCTGTACACCATTCACTAGCTTACATATTTACGCAGTGTCAATACAAAGAACTCTCTAAAGAACAATTTACTCAAAGAACGGAGCAAAAAACAAGAGGTCATCCAATAAAACTAGAGGAAAGGCATGTCTGACTAAAACAAAGGCAGAGATATTTTTAAAGCAAGGGCAGTAAAGTTATGGAATTCTTTGACACGGGATGCTGGGCTTGCTTGTTTTCAAAAAGGTAATGGATACATATAGCTCAGAAGAATACTGAGAATTATGTTATGTTATTATGTTTCAAAGCACTTAGGATTTTGATACAGGGAAATATCTGACTGCCATATCGATGCACGTCTTTTTTGAACCCCATCAACTATGTTTTTATGTTACTATGAAGCCAGTTGTGAAAACTCAGTATTAAGTGTAAATATATGTGAAAACCCATTATTTCTCAAGCTATGGTAGGTGTAAGTACTTTGCATTGTGTAAATCTAGGTGTGAGCTCAACATTCCATGAAGCTGATTTAACGTAAGATAAAAATTAAGTTGTTATAAGTTTGAGTAGTCACTTTTAGCAAAAGGGAAAAAAGGTAGAGTAATTAAGTACTGCTTTGGATGTTGGAGACCTTTATAGCATTCAGGAGTTAAGGGAGCTCTCTACTGTATATATTGCCCAGAGCCCACTGCAGCTTAATTTGCCTCTGCCAGGTGGCACTGATTCTAACAGTTAAATATCAAAAACATTTTAAACTGTAATAACATTTGAATGAAGGTGCTCCCAGTGGTGAGATTACCATTGTTTTACTGAACAGGAAAAGCCTTATATGTTATGAATTTCATAATAAACATTTACTTCTCCTTTAAGCTCCTTTGAGTGCTAGCAACATCTTCACCTCATTGCTTTGCAATGTGCTGGAGTTCTCTCTAGTCTACAAGGGATCCTGTTATTTTACATTTTGCCCTGTACCCAACAGTGACTTAACCCTTTGAGTGCCAGAGGGGTACCCAATGCATTACTTTGCGATGCATCGGACACCCCTGTGGCACTTAAAGGGTTAAAACATACATGTAGCACAGATTCTCTGTATACTTGCGAATGCTGGGCATCAATAAATACAATACAGATATTTAATTTCATCCTTGATAGAATTCAGACAGTTTAACAATAACAAAAATAGACAATGATCAGTGCTTTTCCGGTGAGAAGATGACTTCTTCTGTTTCTGAACTGGACAATGGGACATGTAAGAAAGGAAAAGGAAGTATGTTGGAAACATGGGATACAATATCTTATTCAAGGAAACTATATGCTTTACCTACTCACAAACATACAAATAGTGTCTAGGTCATTAGATATTCTCTATGGGGATACCTGCAACATTCTACATAGAAAATCAAAAGAAAAGACAAGAGGACTTCCTACATTTACCTAGTAGCACGTCAATGTACATAGTGTCACTCTAGGGAGACTGACAATAATGAGAATTATGATAGCTGGTTTCAGTCCAGATAGGTGTTGATCCAAGGAAATACCCTACAGCCTTTTGGATTCAGGGAGGATTATATTTAACCCACTTTGGACTTAACTGGAAATGGCTTAAAGGGATAGTAACACTTAAAATGTAAAAAAATATATGTCGTAGGGTTTACCCTCCTGAGTAAAACAAGCGTACTCCCACTGCTGAAAAGTCTTTTATCCAAAAGTTATTACAGCTCAGATGATAATTTTTTAGGTACAGTATCGCTGTGGCTGGAATTTGTACAGTGGTGCTGTTCCTACACCATCCTATGGACAGCTCTGGTCAGCAGACCATAAATCTCCATAAGATGGTGTAGCAACAGCTCCACTGTACAATTTCAGGCCACAGGGATACTGCACCTAAAAAAATTAATGTTTGAGCTGTAATAACTTTTGAATAAAACACCTTTCAGTAGGGGGGTATCCTTGTTTTACTCAGGGGAATAAACCCTACAACATATTTGTTTTAAAGCGCTTTGAGTCTCACAGGGAGAAAAGCGCTATAAAAATCACAAATTATTATTATTATTATTATTATTATATTTTAAGTATTACTATCCCTTTAAATGTGTGTTTCTTTTTGTCTTCCTCTAGATCAACAAGGGTAAAGTAGCAAATGCTGAATTTGATGGATTCATGTTTTTCTTTCAGCCTCATCAACTATGTTACTTTGGGGGAGATTTATAATGTGTTCTCGTTCGTTTTATTGAATGGATCCTTAAAATGTCCTTATTCCTTTTTATGAGTTTAGGTATTTATAAAGTATTCTAGTAGTTACACTTATAAATGTGGTGACCGAAAAGAATAAGAACAGGTCATGGCCTTAAATATTTGGTGAAAATTCTGTTGCTAAATTGTCACAAATAGCGACATTTCTTTTTACTTATGTCATTTTTTTTCTTTTTCCTTATGTCATTAAAAACAAACGTACTACATGTTGTTATGTCCTCCTAAACTCTCCTTAAAGAGATAGTAATACTTAAGATGTAAAAAAATATATGTTGTAGGGTTTATGTCCCTGAATAAAACAAGGGTACTCCCACTGCCGAGAGATATTTTATTAAAAAATTATAACAGTTCAAACTTGAATTTTTTAGGTGCAATATCACAGTGGCCTGATAATTTACAGTGGCGCTGTTGCTACACCATCCTATGGAGATTTATGGTCTGCAGACCATAGCAGTCCATAGGATGGTATAGCAACAGCACCACTGTAAAAATGTCAGGCCACTGTGATATTGCTCCTAAAAAGATCAAGTCTGAGCTGTTATAATTTTTTAATAAAATATCTCTCAGCAGTGGGAATACCCTTGTTTTATTCAGGGGGATAAACCCAACAACATATATTTTTTTATATTTTAAGTATTACTATCTCTTTAATACTTTTATAACTACCAGAGACAATCTTACAGACATAGTAACATAGTAAATTAGGTTGAATAAAGACACAAGTCCATCAAGTTCAACCTTCTCCTCATACCCCAGTAACTGAGAATGTTATAGCTTTCCTGCTACCAATTAAGTTAGTCTTTATCAGACCTTCCTGATCTGCCTACTAATAAACAGTATAACTCTATATGTTCCTTTTTGAATGAAATGTATCTAATCGTTTTTTAAATGTATCCATTGTATCTGCCATAACCACCTCCTTGGGCAATGAATTCCACAATTTAACAGACCTTACCGTAAAAAACCCCTTCCTCTGCTGAAGTTTAAACCTCCTTTCCTCTAATCTCAAGGGGTGTCTCCTGATCACCTGATCAGGCCTTGGAATAAATAGCTCACCGCAGAGATCCTTGTATTGACCTCTCATATACTTGTACAATGTGATAAGGTCTCCTCTTAGTCGTCTTTTCTCTAATTTTAACACTTCTTTTCCATTAACTCCACCTTTATAAATCTCCCCATTTGTTACTTAGAGATATGTTTGGGCACATACCAGGGCTTCAATGTGCCTAACAATGCTACGATTACCTAGAGTTATTTTCTAAAAAAGGAAGTTATCTGTTCACCTCATTCTGTAACATAGGTAAAAGGTGATACCATGTTAGACTTAGGAAAAGCAGGAGACTGGTAGAGTAAAAGAGATGCCTTTATTGGCTGAGTAGATTTAGAATGCAAACTTTCAAGACAACCTAGGCCTCTTTGTCAGGTATGTTTATAATGAAGGGTGAATATAAAATACATACCTTAAAATCTCAGGTATAATATGCACCTGTGTGTAATACGCAGGTGTACATTATACCCAAGATTTTAGGGGAAAACAAGAATGCCTTTGTATAATATGCATCCTTGTTTTCCCCGTCTCACTAATTGAACTTTGGTTTAGATGCTCTGACTCCCTCCTTCCACTAAGTACAATCTGCTTTTCATTGCCTCCTGCCCTGCTTCAACTCACCCCAGAAGTCAGCTGTGATCAGCTGTGCATAGCGGGTGGCAATCTTGAAACTGCCACCTGCTTCAGCAAATCCCTGCAAGGACCTCGCAGGACAATACAGTGCATCTAATGTGCAAAGATCTATGCATTGGATGTACTGTATTACCCTGCAAGGACTTTGAGGTATTATCACTGGCTTAAAGGGATAGTAATACTTCGTTTTATCCTTATTTTATTTTGTAGGCATTAAAAAAACATGAAGAACGATATAAGTCTTATCTCTCAAACCTTTATGGGTTGAGAGATATTCACAAGCAAAGTTTCCCCTCCCGCCCCTTTTACCTAGCGTAAGCCATCTCTTCTCAGATGTGGAATGCAGTCCATAGACCAGACAGATAACAGAAGGAGACAATCTTCTTCCTATGAGAGCAATGAAAGCCCTGCCCCCCTTGACATGTTTTTCAGGTTTTTCCCTTATCTTAATTGAAGATTGTCCCTCTCTGCAGTCTACCTGGGCACCTCCCTTCTGCTCTGGCTGAGCAGTGTTACATCAGTAAAAGGGGTGGGAGGGGGAGACTTTGTCATTGAATTACTCTTGAACTACAACTCTGACAGAATTGAAATAACACTCTCCAAAGTCGAAATACTATGATGATTTATTAGAGCTGCTTTTATTATGAAACATTACTGTCCCTTTAAATTAAAATGTCCTCACAGTGATTTGGATGTACTATATTGCCCTGCGAGGATCTTAAGGTATTACCATTGGCTTAAATGAAAAGGTCCTCTCAGGGATTTGCTGGAACCGGGCGGCTGGTGCAAGGGGAGGTGAGTTGAAGCAGGGCAGGAGGCAAAGGGAAGAAGACTGCACTGGGGTGGGGGACAAAAAAAAATTATGGCATTTTTTTTACTTACGTATAATATGCACCCCCCTTCACATAACATGAAGAGGGGCAAAATTGTGCATATTATACGTGAGATTTTACAGTACATTATACATTCATGCAAATTCCTTGTTAATTTGAATTCCACTAGAGGTGAAACTGCTGTCACCAGTGTCTGTGTAAAATAATATTTAGACTCAAGTAGAGGCATCACTTGTAGCTAGTCAAGTGGTACAAAATTCAATTCACCTTTGATGTGTGAATAGCTCCAGTAAATTTAGTGTGTAGAGAGTCTGTGACCTGCAGCCAAAGATGGCTAAGTATATGGAATGTATTGGTTAACTCTCCAGGTCCAATGCATCGTTTACCCCTTTGGCCAAAATATGTTTATTGTTTGTAAGAATGTGTCATAAATTCCTTGTTGTGGTCCAGACCACAATTCAGAGTGTTAAATTTGGTCACCAATTTATACTCCCAGATGTTTCTGTGTCTGGAAATATCCAGTCAGTACAGTAACCATAAGATCTTTGATGCTGTGACCAGTTTTGAAAAAATGTTCACCCACTGAGGTGTCTCTTTTCTTGTTCACTCTGGATCTATGAGAATTCATCTGTTTTCTTAGAGTTTGTCCTGTCTCACTTACGTAGAATCCTTTGTTAAGACATTTCACACACATGATGAGGCAGACAAAATTAGATGATCTGCAGCAGAATTTGACCTTGATGTTGTGGTTTTGGTGGGAATGTGTTATGGGCACCTTATTTGTTCCACATCTCTTTTGTAGATAGGGAGAAGTACCATCTGTCTGTTGCATTCTTAAAGGAACAGTAATTTCCAATAAAAATGTTTTCTTGTTTTGTACATTTTAAAAAAATAAATTATGTGGCACAAATCCCATCTCTCAAACCTTTATGGTTTGAGAGATATTTGCATCTAAAGTTCCTACTTTCCTGATGTCAGCTGTAAAGCTGACAGAAGGAGATCCATGTCGGACGACATGAGGCGGCTCTTCAGCAGAGCCGAAATAGCGATACTGGAAAATAATTACTTCACTGGAACAGTCTACAAAGTGTGCTTGCAAACCAGGTACACTTTGTAGTCCGTTCCAATGAAGTAATTATTTTCCAGTATCGCTATTTCAACTCTTCTGCAGAGCGGCCGGCTGGTCCCAGGACCAGGATCTCCTTCTGTCAGACATGACGTCAGGAGAAGTTGAGGGGGGAACTTTAGATGCGAATATCTCTCAAACCATAAAGGTTTGAGAGATGGGATTAGTGCCACATCATTTTTTTTTAAAATCTACAAAACAAGAAAAAAAATGTATTGGACATTAGTGTCCCTTTAAGGGACCTCTTTACTAACAGTGGTTTCAGGTTGGGGGACTGTTTATAGGAGAGAAGAGGTTTTGGGAATATTCTTTTTAATCTGTCATCAGTATGTAGTATTGTATGGAGCTTCAAAAGGAGTGATGTCAGAATATGGTTTTCATAGTGGACAAGTCTATGTCCATGCATGAACAGAAGTGAAGAAAGGAATAAGTGGACTGCAAGACACATACAAGTTTACTGATAGACGGTACATGCACAGGGTGGGCAAGCAGTGGCGTAACAATAGGGGTCGCAGGGGTCGCACCTGCGACCGGGCCCATCACTTTTAGGGGATTACATAATCTCCCAGCGCTCTGCATTACTAAGAAACGCGCGGGAGCTTGACTCACCGCTAGACCACCAGGGACTCGAGGTAGGAGGAGGGGGGCGGTCAGTAGGGGCATTGTGGAGAATGAGGGGCACTGTGGAAGGGGCATTGTGGAGAATGAGGGGCATTGTGATGGGGGCATTGTGGAAGGGGCATTATGGAGATTGAGGGGCAATATGGAGATGGAGACATTGTGGAAGGGGCAATATGGAGAAAGAGGGGCATTGTGGAAGGGACATTGTTGAAGGGGCAATGTGGAAGGGGCACTGTGGAGAATGAGGGGCATTGTGGAAGGGGCATTATGGATATTGAGGGGCAATATGGAGATGGGGGCATTGTGGAAGGGGCAATATGGAGAAAGAGGGGCAATGTGGAAGGGGCATTGTTGAAGGGGCAATGTGGAAGGGGCAATATGGAGAATGAGGGGCATTGTGGAGATGAAGGGGCACTGTGGAGAATGAGGGGCATTGTGGAAGGGGCAATGTGGAGGTGGCCAATGTAGTTGAGGGGGGCAGATGTGGTCGGGGGGGGGCCCATGGCAATTCTTGCACCAGGGCCCGGTGGCTTCTAGTTACGCCTCTGTGGGCAAGAATAGTACCATATACATTTCTATATGTGTATGCTTTGAGGCAGGTGAATCCAATAGCCTCCTCACTTGTGAGATGGATTACTAAAGCTGTTTATAGCTGATTTGATACTAATAAATATACATTCCCAACTGTATTTAGAGGAGCACTTGCCTGCCTTTTGTTTTAGCTCCAGAATCTGTGCTATTTGAAATCGAAGCGATACTATTCCACAGGATTATGGTGACATAATCTAAGTCCTGGTGGAAAAGAGGGGTCCATATGAGGCTAGACTGAACAAAGAGAGACTATATACATACTCTTTGTTGGTTAATAGCTATATGGCTGTATGAGATCTATATAAGTGGCGAGAGCACCAATACAATTATATTTTACATCTTTAGAGTTTCGCTATACATAGCAGTGCTTCTCTGTACCTAGCAGTGTCTCTGTGTACCTAGCTGTACTTTCATGTACCTAGAGTGCCTATGTGTACCTAGCTGTACTTTCATGTACCTAGCAGTGTCTCTGTGTACCTAGCTGTACTTTCATGTGCCTAGAGTGCCTATGTGTACCTAGCTGTACTTTAATGTACCTAGCAGTGCTTCTGTGTACCTAGCCGTACTTTCATGTACCTAGCAGTGCTTCTGTGTACCTAGCTGTACTTTCACGTACCTAGCAGTGTCTCTGTGTACCTAGCTGTACTTTCATGTACCTAGCAGTGTCTCTGTGTATCAAGCTGTACTTTCATGTACCTAGAGTGCCTATGTGTACCTAGCTGTACTTTCATGCTGTGCTTCAGTGTACCTAAGCCTTAGCAGTATTTCAGTGTACCTATCAGTGCTTCAGTGTACCTATCAATACTTCAGTATATCTATCAGTGCTTCAGTATGCCTATCAATGCTACAGTATACCTATCAATGCTACAATATATCTATCAGTGTTTCAGTGTACCTATCAATACTTCAGTATACCTATCAGTGCTACAGTATATCTATCAGTGCTTCAGTATACCTATCAAAGTTACAGTATGCCTATCAATGCTGCAGTATATCTATCAGTGTTTCAGTGTACTTATCAATACTTCAGTATATCTATCAGTGCTTCAGTATACCTATCAATGCTACAGTATATCTATCAGTGTTTCAGTGTACCTATCAGTGCTTCAGGTATCTATCATTGCTTCAGTATACCTATCAGTGCTTCAGTATATCTATCAGTGATTCGGTGTACCTATTAGTGATTCAGTATACCTATCAGTGCCTAAGTATACCTATCAGTGCTACAGTATATCTATCAGTTCTTCAGTGTACCTATCAGTGTTACAGTATACTTATCAGTGCTACAGTATATCTATCAGTGCTTCAGTATACCTATCAGTGCTATAGTATATCTATCAGTGCTTCAGTATACCTATCAGTGCTACAGTATATCTATCAGTGCTTCAGTGTACCTATCAGTGCTTCAGTATACCTAGTAGTGCCTCTGTGTACCTAGCTGTACTTTCATGCTCTGCTTCAGTGTACCTATCAGTGATTCAGGGTACCTATCAGTTCTAAAGTATACCTGCCAGTGCTTCGGTGTACCTATCAGTGCTTCGTTGTACCTATCAGTGCTTCAGTATACATATCAGTGCTACAGTATACCTATCAGTGCTACAGTATATCTCTCAGTGCTTCAGCGTACCTATCAGTGCTTCAGTATACCTATCAGTGCTTCAGTATATCTCTCAGTGCTTAAGTATACCTATCAGTGCTACAGTATATCTATCAGTGCTTCAGTGTACCTATCAGTGCTTCAGTATACATATCAGTGCTACAGTATATCTATCAGTGCTTCAGAGTACCTATCAGTGCTTCAGTGTACCTATCAGTGATTAAGTATACCTATCAGTGCTACAGTATATCTATCAGTGCTTCAGTGTACCTATCAGTGCTTCAGTATACCTAGTAGTGCCTCTGTGTACCTAGCTGTACTTTCATGCTCTGCTTCAGTGTACCTATCAGTGATTCAGTCTACCTATCAGTTCTTCAGTATACCTGTCAGTGCTTTGGTGTACCTATCAGTGCTTCAGTATAACTATCTGTGCTACAGTATACCTATCAGTGCTTCAATATACCTATCAGTGCTACAGTATACCTATCAGTGCTTCAATATACCTATCAGTGCTAAAGTGTACCTATCAGTGCTAGGGTTGCCACCCAGCCGGTATTTTACCGGCAGGCCGGTAAAAAATTGGCTTCTGTCCAATGTTAAGTCTATGGAGGGAATGCCATGGCCGGTATTTTTTTGAAGAAAAAGTGGCAACCCTAATCAGTGCTTCAGTGTACCTATCAGTGATTCAGTGTACCTATTAATGTTTCAGTGCACCTATCAGTTCTTCAGTATACCTATCAGTGCTTCAGTATACCTATCAGTGCTACAGTATATCTATCAGTGCTACAGTATATCTATCAGTGCTTCAGTATACCTATCAGTGCTACAGTATACCTATCAGTGCTTCAGTATACCTATCAGTGCTTCAGTATACCTATCAGTGCTACAGTATACCTATCAGTGCTTCAGTATACCTTGCAGTGCTTCAGTATACCTAGTAGTGCCTCTGTGTACCTAGCTGTACTTTCATGCTATGCTTCAGTGTACCTAGCAGTGTTTCAGTGTACCTATCTGTGATTCATTGTACCTATCAATGTTTCAGTATACCTATCAGTGCTTCAGTGTACCTATCAGTGCTTCAGTATACCCATCAGTGCTTCAGTATACTTATCAGTGTTTTAGTGTACCTATCAGTGCTTCAGTATACCTGTCAGTGCTATAGTGTACCTATCAGTGCTACAGTGTACCTATCAGTGTACCTAGCTGTGCTTCCGTGTCCCTATCAGTGCTCCGGTGTACCCATCAGTGCTACAGTATACCGACAATGCTACAGTATACCTATCAGTGCTTCAGTATACCTATCAGTGCTTTAGTATACCTATCAGTGCTTCAGAATATCAAGAGCTGCTTGAGTTTACTCAATGGGATTTCAGTGTATGGAGCTGTGTTTTTGCTATTTTTTACCTAGTGGTGTTTCAGTATACCTAACATCGCTTAGTGTTCATAGAGGAGTTCCTGTGTGCCCATATTGCAATTTAATTTAAGAAAAAAAAAGTAATTGTGTCAGATCTGGTTTCCAATCCATTTTTACATCTTATGTGAGGAGCCACATACATACTTTCATTCATAACTTGTTTTGAAGTGAGGAAATGTTATTTTGTGTATTATGTTTTGAACAAAAATATCAATTCATCAATTCACTTGATCCTTAAACTCCTGAGGCAATGTTCGCTAAGTGGAGTGAAGTCCCTTTAGTAAGCAAACGTTCTCCAGTTTCCATCTCATTCTATGGAAACTCTTTGAAATTGGAGAGATCTTACACAGTCTAGTGGATAGGCTCCATTGAACAAGACAGACATTGGAGAGACTTATCTCAAAGCAGATCTGCATATCCCCCAGATGTTACCATGATAAACCCAATAATCATGCATGCTGCTGAACTTACTTTTGTCCTGAAAATATTTAATTACATAATTCAGAGACGTCAAGGTCTAGTAATCTAAATTAAATGGTAATATAGGCAAAACCAGATGTGACTTCTTCATTTATATTACAAAATGAGACACTGCTACCAAGAAATTCTATTGAGGCTGATTTACTAGGAGGCACTGGAGCGAGAAAACCATCTGCACCCTATGGTGCAGTTAAGAACTCCCATAATTCCCATTCACTTAAATGGTGCTTCTAACTCCTCGATCATGTGCAGGGATAAAAGTCCCATTTAAATCAATGAAAATGTGTACTTGTTCTCTATGGGGGGGTCAGATCACCCCAGAATTATTCCAGGTCTTTGTAGTGTGTCAGCATTACAGGCTCTATGTTTAACCCTTTGAGTGCCAGAGGGGTATCCAACACATTGAGTTGGCTACCCCGTTGGCACTCAAAGGGTTAAAAGAGCAGTAACCCCCTTCTTTTATTGGAAAATATATATATATTGTAGTGACAATTACAATATTTTCCTATGGAGTCAAACAAGGTTACTCTCACTGCTGAGAGATGAGTATTTCCAGAGTTATTGCAGTTTAAACTCTTGTTTTTCACATTAACAGTGCTCTCTAGTGGTCAGATTGCAATTATTCTTTTGCATTCTATGGGAGGGATGAGTCACTGACAAACTTTTCTCCATAGAATGTGATAGCTTAGTCATGCTGTCAGAACTTTCAGGAAGTAATCACGCTGTAATTCCCTTCCTGACAGTTTGAACTGTTAAAACTTTTGAAAACAACAATTGGCAGCAGTGAGAGTGTCCTCATTTTACTCAAGAAAGAAAAGCCCTGTAACATATATAAAAATCCAAGTGAATCTGGCTCACTGGCTGGAAAGTGCTGATTGGTTGAGGAGGAGTCAGAGGGCTACAACCAACCACTGCTGTCAATGTGTTTAAAACAAAATTAGACAAAAACATTACTCTGTAGCTTAGATGGAGGCAGGGGACGAGGCCAACTGCTTAAAAAGTAAAAAGTCAGATCCCATTTGTACCCAGCTCTGTGTAGAATGGGTGCAGGGGAGCTCTTTCCCAGTCACCACTATTGATCTCCCAGCCGAATTGTCTGGGAGATCAGTAACTGGGGGTATCAGGAGCGGTCCGGATGCCCCACCACAAGGTCTAACATTAAAAAAAAAATTCACTGCATGGGCGAAGCAGTGCCAGGCACACAAAACCGACCCACACAGCATTTCAACGGACACACAGCTGCCACACTCACACTTTCACATTCCTGTTCCGACCTTTACACTCACTATACAAACAAAGCCAACAGACACAAATAATATAGTCATCTGCCTTAAAAGGATAGGAATACTTAAAAATGTAAAAAATTAAATAAAATAAAATAATAAAACACATATATATGTTTGAATGTGTGTGTTGTAGGGTGTACCCCCCTGAGTAAAACAAGGGTTTAGCCACTGCTGAAAGGTGTTTTATTCAAAAGTTGTTACAGCTCAAACTTATTTTTTTTTATGTGCAGTATCATAGTGCCCTAAAATTGTACAGTTATATCCCTAGAGTGGATAGGCACTAGACCCAATAAAGTCACTTCAAATAAATACCATAATGATAGGGTGCACTCTAGAGCCAAAAAACAGTCAAAAGAATATATAAGGTGGAAGTCTGGGAGGGGAGAAAAGAAAGAAGAAACCCGCCACACACACAAAACAACCACCAAAAGCTGCTCTTTAAAAGAGGCACTCGCATAAAAGTGACAATCAAATAACAAAGAAATATATAAATGTTTATTGAGTACACAAAATTGACAGATCACAAATATAAAAACATTTAAAACATAATGATCCAGATGGAGTTACTAAATATGCCTGATACGCAAATGTACAGAAATCTTCCAATCATCCTGTAGGATAAAACTCTCAGTCCATGAAAGTGAATCCACATATAATCATATATATACAAAGTGCTATATGTGCAAAAAAAATTCTATAATAATCTTAAAAGCAATCCCAAACCTGAAGGTGCTAGTGATCACTCGTGGACAAATATCAATCAAAATAGCAGGTAAAAAATAATAAGATAAATACTTATCTCCCACTACTCTAAACTGGACTGTCAGAGAGACATAACAAGCGCTGGAACTCTCATCTGGAACAACTAACCATCCCAACACGTGTCGCCAAACGGCTTCGTCAGTGGCACTGTTGTTAAACCATGCTATGGACAGCTCTGGTCAGCTGACCATAAATCTCCATAGGATGGTGTAGCAACAGCGCCACTGTACAATTTCAGGCCACTATTATATTGTAATAACTTTTGAATAAAATACCTTTCAGCAGTGGGGGTACACTCAGGGGGATAAACTCTACAACATATATATTTGTTTTACAATATAAGTATTACTATCCCTTTAACAAGCAAAGTCCCTTCTTTGAAGTGCCACGTGAGTCCAGGGGCTTCCATGACCACCATTTCTGCTTGAGGAGGGGGTCACGCAGAACATTGCAATCCATAGCCCGTTAGTGAAGACAATTACCAGTTAGAGTGCACGAGGAGATGATGCCAGTCTTCCCCACTCAATGCTGCAGCCTCATGGACATCTCTTCCAATACATCTGCATTTGAATGGAGATACAAAGGAACACTGTTTAAAGTGTGAAATTGTATTTGGTATATAAAATGCATTAAATTAAGAAATAAAAGCAAGATGATACCACACACATTAAGATGCTCTACAAGTATCTTGGCCCCCTGCCCATTTCCTCTTGGCCCCCTGCCCATTTCCTCACAGCGAAGTGTTACATCCTATATAATAATTTGCTAGAGTGTTTGTCAGAAGCCGTCATGTGCAGTAGAGACTGTCCGAACGCACGGAATGCTGGGAGGTATAGGAATGCTGTGAGTTCTGTGCTGGGAGCATTCTGTGCTTTCGGGCAGTCTCTATAGTGCATGACTACGTCGGCGGCAGGACGCAGAGTAGGACCGGCCTCTTGACCCTTTGAGTGCCAGAGGGGTACGCGTACCCCTCTGGCGCTCAAAGGGTTAACATCACCCGGACCATGGCCCGTGTACAGGGGCTTTTATACTAGTATGCAACGTAAAAAGAAAGCTATGTAACACCGCGCTCCTGAGGAAATGATTAGGGGCCAAGAAACTCCTAGTGCGTCTCACTGTCTATGTTATGGCTTTTATTTATTATTTTAATAAATTATATTAAGCTCACTTTTTCACTTTTAATCACTGCCGTTCCTATGCATCTCCATTTGGATGCAGTTATGATCAAAGACATAGACATCACGTGTCTACAGCCTTTAGTGTGTTGGGGCAGTGATCTGCTAAGGGCAGGGTATTAGGTGACCTCTCAATGGGGGTGCAAGACTGGTGGTATGGTATTACTAAGAAGGATGTTGTATTACCGTGGGTCATAGGCTGAGAGTACAAACAGGTTTCTCACAATATACTGAACTCAAAGTGGCTGTGTGTGTGTGTATAGGTGTGTGTACGTGTAGGTGTGTGTATATATGTGTGTGTGTGTCTCTATATATGTGTATTTGTATATGTATGTATATGTATGTGTGTGTATATGTTTGTATATATGTGTGTTTGTACGTATATGTGTGTTTGTGTACGTATGTGCGTGTGTGTATATATGTTTGCATATGTGTGTGCGTATGTTTGCATGTACGGGTGTCTGTGTGTGTGTTGCCACAAGGGTATGCAGTGCATTGTGAAGCAATGTGTTGGATACCCCTTTAACACTCAGATGATACACCACATGGGTCAAGCCGTCTCACTAGTGCTAGTGTTTTATGTAAAAAAAAAAAATGACTATTCTTTTTAGAAATGGCTTTAGGAAATTCTAGGGCAGATATACTAATTACATATATACTACAGCAATTCTGGGGCAAACCAACTGCACCGTAGGGGGCAAATAAACATTCATATTAATTTAAATGGAACTTTTAACCCCTTGAATATTTAGCGAGGTATCCATCATGATGTGCAATGTGTTGAAAGACCTCCCTCATAGTCAAGAGTTTTAAAGTCCCATTTAAATCAATGCAAATGTAAGGAATGTCTGTTTCTCCACATATATTCTATTAGGTTGCCCCATAATTACTGTTATTACAATAATATTTACTGTTTTCTTTTGAAGGTCATTTAGGGGTTAGCCCTTTGAGTGCCAGAGAGGTACGCAACACATTGCTTTGCAATGTGTTGCGTACCCCTCTGGCACTCAAAGGGTTAAAACTGGAGTTAATCACATAATTGCTTGAACATGTGTTTTAAGATTAAGATAATTTCTCTAGAATTGTCCATCATAGTGTTAACTAGTAAAAAAAAAATGTAATTTTAACCCATTGAGTACCTAGGTGCCACAAATCATGGGTTACTTCAATAGCACTCAAAAGGTTAAAATCAAAACAAAATTATGCTGATAAAATGTATTTCAAGGCTTCCTTATATTTTGTACGTGGGACCCATCATTTTATTGGTATCTAAAATATGACCTAAATTCAGTTTGTAAAATCTTCAAGCTCAATGTTTATAATAAATGTCCAGTGGTAAATGTGGCCTGTATTAACCATTTAAGTGCCAGAGGCGTATCCACTGCATTGGATACCCCACTGGCACTCAAAGGGTTAACAAGGTCAGGAAAATCAGGCATACATATTTCTCCAGAGAAATCTTCCAGAGACTATCTGTCAGCTTTATAAATGACTGATTGGGAAAACAATAGACTGGACGGAATCAAGGGAGTTGTCAGATTCTCAGAAGACCTAGGCTTGGGCCATCCTAAATGCATTATAATTGCTCTACGCAGCTCAACTGCGCTATTACTATTAGGGATATCAGCACATTTATATTGTACCATTATATGTCCAGGACATGTAAAATGATTTGAGATCTTACGCACAAAGAAAAGTGGACTAATTCTGTGACAGACCATAAGGAACAAATTAAATATTCCTTTAAAATGGAATAAAAACGTTATAATGTCTTGGGTGATTTTGAAAAATGTTTTAAAATCATCTAAATTTATTCTAGCCACTCTTTATTTAAAACTAGTTACAAAGCCCGTATACACAGGCTGATCCGGAGCGGGGAGCTCCGGATGGCTCACAGTCTGTCTGTGCTCCTGGCTCCGGGGCAGCAGCGGAGGCACTGGGTGACAGTTTATCACCCAGCCGCCTCCGCTGCTACCCTGGAGCCGGGAGCACAGACAAGCTGTCAGACTTCCAGAGCTCTCCACTCCGGATCAGCCCATTCTGCGAATCCCCACTGCGCATGTGCGGTTACGCACACAGTGAGCGACGTATTCTAGAACTTTATGTTATAAGGATGATAGTTAAAATTACATTTAGCTTTATTCATTTGTTGGTTTATCCAAATTATGCAGTACTGCTACTCGATACAATAGGCACCGGCAAAAAAGAAATTCAATTCACAGTCAGGAATGTAATTACCTGCGCTCTGATACAACTGAACGGAAACAAAAAAGCACTATGGGTGCTAAATTTGTGCCCACTGGAAGTAATGACAACATTTTTGAATTTGCAGTTCAATTACATGTGGTGTCTAGTAACATCTATTAAGGGACTCACTTTTATCACCAAACATTACCAGCTAGAAATTCTGGAGTTGAGTCCCCTAATGCATGTGCCAAGCCACAGTGTAAGTGAAGTGTCACAAAAGATAAGAAAAACATGCAAAGTAGGAATCCCTACACTAGTGACCTGTACAATTATTGATATGGAGCCCTAAGCCTCATAGTAATACATCAAGGAAAGGACAAAAATTAACCCTTTCAGTACTAGTGGGGTATGCAACGCTGTGCACTCAAATGGTTAGTCCCCCCCAAAGCTAACTCCATCCAATTAAAATAAACACTTACCTGTAAATCTGATGTCCCGCGGGGACTTCTGCACCCTGGACTTCCTCTATAAGTATTCTTCTATAACCTTCTGTCTTCTTTATCATCTGTCATCATCTTCTTTTCTACATCTTTGCTCTTCTTTGGTCTTCTTCTTTAAACTTAGGGTTGCATCTGCAAAAAAAAAATTATTAGAATGAATAGTGTCATAAAGGTTACACCACCGCTGTGGACGCTGGCGGCAGCAGACAAAAATAGCAAAACCGCCCCCTCCGTAGGGTATGGAAAGTAACTACACCACCCAGACAAGCAGCTTCTAGCGCCTCAAGCGCTAGAAGCTGATTGGCTGAGAGGTGTGGTTACTGCAGGACACGTTCCATACCCTACATAACCCTACATCCCAGCCAATGGGAGTGTGGGAACCATTTTGGACAGGGAGTGGTCATATAAAAGGTAGTCTATATTAAAATTTCCCTCAGTTGGAATTGGGCAACAGCCAGAAAGTACAAGGAGTGGGGATTTTTGCTATTTTTCTCTGCTGCTGCAGGTGGTAGCAAAGGCATTGTAACTTTTTATGACACTATTATTTAAATATCTGTTTTTATTTTGCAGGTGCAACCCTAGGTTTAAAAAAGAAGACCAAAGAAAAGAAGTAAAAAGTACAGATGAAGAAAAGATGATGACAGATGAAGATGATATAAGCTTATAGAAGAAGACTTACAGAGGAAGACCAGGGTGCAGAAGACCCCTCTGGATGTCAGAATTCCAGATAAGCATTCCACCTGTCGTTGATAGGATAGTGTTAGGGCTAGTGTTAGGGCTAGTAGTGGTACACTTTATTGTTAATGTTAGGGGTAGTATAGGGCCAGGGGAGGGTTAGTGTTTGGGAGGGTGACTGTGTTTGTAGCTCATGCTCGGTGTTTGACATTTAGCGTGAGTTATGGGAATAAAAAAAACACGACAAACGTTGGGCCACAAGTTAGGTTCTGTGGGCTAACTCTTGTCTTGGTTCATGTTGGTAGGGCAATTAAAGTCTGAAGGTACCATCACGTATGTGCCGTTTCGGTGTTCATTTTTGCCCTGCTGTGGGTTATACCAGTGGATTTAGAATTTAGCCCACAGTCTGTTGTTGTCAGATATTAACATTCCAGTCTCCCTCCCAACTGCCACTCAATACCAGTAAGTACTAACTAATTTGCATAAACTGACAAGTAAAGAAAGCTAAATATATCATAAACTATAGATTTAAATAAAGAATGATTATAGAGGAACTATCCATTTATAATGACTTGGGTGATTTTGATAAAGCTTTCCAACTCACTTATATTTATGTTAGCCATTCTTAATTTAAAACTATAGCTTAAGTGATACATAGTTTTATTTATTGGTTGATTTATGCAAATTAGGCAGTACTGGCTAGCACAGTCTGGTATGACAAACACTAACCATTTACTCTCCCTCCTAACTGCCACTTCTTACCAGGAAGTACCAGCTAACTTTCATAAACTGGGAAATAAATAAAACAAAATATCACATAAGCTATAGACAAATAAAAAATGATTACTATAACACTTTCAAAATCACTAAAGTAATTGTAAAGTATGTTACACTTTGATTTAACTCCTCTGGCACTCAAGTGGTTTAAATCAATGGAACTGTGAGGGCTTTTTATCTGTTCCCTATGTTAGAATGTTACAATGCTCTGGATGCCTCTCCAGCACTCAAAGGGTTAAACATGAGATTTGGCGCTTTAAATATGAGACCCCGGACTTGAACCCGGTTAGCCAAGACCTAGCAGTGCCCCTGGAGAGAACTTTGAAGTGGTTTTCTCAGCACTTGATAACACTGGGAAAGTTTTTGAATGATACTTGAAGGGTTTTTCCTTCACTGCTTGATCATTATAGGCATCTGAGTTCAATTCTGAATTGTCAATCAGCATATAAATATCTCTCATATAATGTAATTTATACCCAGCAACTCATTTCCTGCCTTACCCCTTTGTGTCCCAATGTTCAGTGCAGTACGTCTTTCAGTCAATCAGATGTCAACGTTCCATGTGCATGTGTGCTTCTGACTGTCAGGGATCATTTGGCTTTTAATGGATGGTGCTAAAAGGAGTTGGATGCTCTTATTAAGTCTAAATAGCAAACTGAATCTCTTCAGCATATGTATGTGTGTATATTTTTATTTATATAATGTACTTAGCACTGTACAGTTTAAATTGCAGGATAGGAGAGGTGTGTAAGCACAATATTTATATAGACATTGTAACAGGATATACAGTAGGTATTCAAACATTAAAGGGGATCTATCACCTATGGACAACATCCCCATAATAGTTAGATTATATATCACAAACAACGAAAAGGTATTTATTTTTTTTTATTTCAAGCTTTGATGTTGTATAAACTTAACTTATAAAGTCTGGCCTGCAGCTTCTTCCGCATAGACTGCGGCCCGACGCTCTGCCTCTGCTCTCCTCCCTGCTCCGATGACGGCGGCTTCTGTCTGTAAGCAGGAGTAATCTCATTGGCTAGATATCGATCTCTGCCAATGAGATCACTCCAGCTTACAGAAAGAAGCCGCCGTCAACGGAGGAGGGAGGAGAGAGGAGGCAGAGCGTCGGGCTGTGGTTTAACCGAAGTGAACCGCAGGCTACACGGAAGTAGCTGAAGCCCAGACTTTATAAGTTAAGTTTATACACCAGCAAGCTTGCAATAAAAAAATAAATACCTTTTCGTTGTTTGTGATATATAATCTAACTATTATGGGGATGCTGTCCATAGGTGATAGATCCCCTTTAAGATAGGAGGACCCTGTCCCATAGAAATTACAAACTAGGTAAATGGTGAAGATGTTAAGAATTAGAAATATGGTAAAGAAACTATTTCTGGTTCTAAATACCTGAAAATAGATTTAACCACTAACCTTTTTCTAATATTGATTTTATTTAACTATTTTTGGTTATTAACCCCTTAAGGACCGTGATGTATACCAAAATTATATTACCGTATATACAAAAGAAGCTACCCAGCCCCTGATGAAGTATTTATGGTAAATACGAAACGCGTTGGGCATTTGTAATATTGTATAAGGCGTATTTTTATTGGCTTGTGCCATTTTTAATTACTAACTGTTCAATAAATTTGTGGAACCTTGATCTGCTGTATTGTGGATTCTAAGAGAGTGTCCAGAAGGTGACTTGTGGAATTCCAGCATCACCATTTAATTGGGTCGATATGCCTATTAATATCTTGAAGTCCGGTGATCATTCAGTCAAAGGGGGCTATCATTTTGACCCTCTCTTTTCTGCATACAGATCTGCTCTTAGATGGGCCTGTACCCCTATTTTTCTTTGTTTAGGACCCATGCCAGGACCTTCATGGGTAAACTTGCATTAAAGGGATAGTAATACTTTGTTTTTACTAATGCCCTTTAAGCTTGTCTTGAAAAGTTATGTACAATGTTACCTTTCAAATGCTCTGAAACAGTCTGGTTCGTGGTAAATTGTACATAAAAATGTCCCCAAAATCCCAAAACATCCACCATGTCTTTTAATCCGAGGATAAGCGCTCTCTCGCAATTATCCTCTAAACGTGCACGATCCTTTGATTTTCTGTTTGGGAGGGGGTGGCTGCGTCACTGAGGAGGAGGTGGTGAAGTCCCACGAGAGTGAGGTGCCTATGTATCAATGCGCTTGACTGAGGTTAGCTGGTTCCAGTCTCCAGCAGTCAAGGACCCTAGCAGAGCTGTGGTTCTATGTAGCTTGTAGTATACCGTTCACTGCCTGTCATCCTGTGTTCTGTATTGAAATTGGTTGTGAATATGAAGTAAAAAATGTGTAAAGTTTGAAAGTTTGCCTTGCAAAACGTCTCCTAGCTATTATTCTTATCTACCGCTATTATCCAGTCAGGATTAGGTTTTAGGCGCCAACTTATCTGCCGCTTGCTGTTATTTCTGCTAAGGTGCAACAAGTTTCTAGTGCCCATGACGGTCCTGGAACATCATAGAATTCAGGGGTCCCCGAGTGGCTAAGGGGTTAAAGCTCCTTACCCACCCTCCATAAATAATATAAAATGAGAATCTGAATATTTATGATCTTTGAAGCTTCCTCTCAGTGTAACATTATGACACAGACTAGGAATCCCTATAATTTAAAGGAACACTTACACAAAATAATGAAATAATGTTATATATATCACATACTCACAGCTAGCATATGTAAAATGAATTATTTATATTTATAAAGGGATAGTAATAAGTCAATTTTAAAATACAATTGAGTATTCTATATATATTGTTTGTGGCCAGGGCTTACAGTGTTAAGTGATGAAGTTAGGAAACGTAGTGGCAAAACCTAGGTCCCTGGGAACCTAGGGTCGATGATGAAGAGGCTGGCATGATTAGAGGGCTGGCCTAGGGTATGAGGTGTCTAGAGGCAGAGGTGTAACTAGAAGCCTCTGGGCCCTGGTGCAAGAAGCGCCATGGGCCCCCCTTCGACTACACTGGCCCTCTCCAAAATGCCCCCATTGCCTACCTCACTGGAGTGGCAGAAGCCCGGAGAGGTGTGTTCATCTCCCGCGCGGTCCTCTTCAGTAATGCAGAGCGCTGGGAGATGATGTAATCTCCCAGCGCTCTGCATTATTGCAGTGTCAGACGGAGATCGCGGGCGCCAGGTAGAGGGGTTGCAGGAGGCGGCCGGGCCCCCTGGAGCGATGGGCCCAGTCGCGGGTGCGACTCCTGCGACCCCTATAGTTACGCCACTGTCTGGAGGAGAAATTAAATGATAAGGGTGGGATTTGAGGCGGGAACAAAATAATGAGCCTAGGTGAGGATGCAGCTCAAGGGGGTATTTAAGCCCCTGCCACCCCTCCCACAAATACAGGTGTAGCCTGTAAACTTGTGGTCGGGACTTACAGTGTTAAGTGATGAAGTTAGGAAACGTGGCGGCAAAACCTAGGTCTCTGAGAACCTAGGGTCAATGATGAAGCGGCTGGCCTCATTAGAGGCCGAGATTGATGCAAAAATTTTATTATTAGCATAGTCAATTTGTTAAGGACAAGAGAGCTAGATGAACTTCACTTTGAGGGTCAGGAATGTAGAGAAAGAAGCAGTGGGATTTCCAGCGCCCTAGCCTTTGAATTATGTGTGGTGGTACATTATTGTAGGAGGCTGCTGAGGCAGCACCGATACGGAAAAATGGCTTGAGAAGGATTGAGGGCAACTCCTAGCTGGGAAAGAATGGACCTGATCATCTTGATGAAGGATGATGTAGATAGAGTACCATTCGAGGTTGGAAGGAGAGGACTACCTGCGGGGTTAGTTGATAACAGGTTTGAAAGAAGTAGGAGAGCTGAGTAAGGACTTACAGCCCAGCAGGGGGGCTGATACACTAAACTGAAATATTGTGGAGTGAACTAACTGCATGTAGAACAGATAAAATCCCCAAATTGATTTCAATGGTGTTTTAACCCCTTGAATGCTAGAGAGGTCTCCAGTGCATTGTTTTGCAATATATTGGAGACGTCTTTAGCAATCCAGGGGTAAAACTTTTGAATGCCAGAGGGGTACGTTACTCATTATTATGCAATGCCACTCAAAAGGTTAAAATCCTCATTTAAATTAACAGAGATTTTCATTTAGCTCCAACAGTGCAGTTAGTATACCCAGGAATTGCTCCAGTTCTTAGTACATCAGCCTTAGTAACCATTCCCGGGCCATTGACCTGTCGATCTTGTATTTGTTAACCCTTTAAAGGCCAGAGGAGTGTGTCTCATTTTGATTGTGCTATCCTTGTTTTTACCCTTTGAGTGCCCAAGCAATTGCAAAGCAATGCTTTGGATACTTCTGTGGCACTCAAAGGGTTAAGGACTAAAGGAATGTACATCACATTTCTTCGGTTAAGTAGACTCATGCACTCTGCCTGGTTCAGTTTGACAGGAACTGTCATGTCCGCCTCCATGAATGTGACATCCATGACTGACTGAAGATGCTATCTTGTATACGAAGGCACAAGGGAAAAATCAGTAGGGGCCATTAGGATGTTCTGCAGATAGTGAGGTAAGTGGAGGGGGGTTGTAATTATTAGGTGGTGTTTCTTTGTGTTTAATTAGAAACAACCCCAGGATTTCTAGGGAAGGGTTTTCAAAAAGCAAGTTTGCAATTACAATATCTACAATTAAAGGGATTGTAATGTTTCACAATAAAAGTGTTATTTCAGTACTGTCAGAGTTGTAGTTCAATAGTAATTGAATGATAAAGTATCCCCTTCTCACCCCTTTTACCTAGTGTAACACTGCTCACCTCAGAGCAGCAAGACTGTCCAGATGGATCTCAGAGAGGGACAATCTTCATCAAGCATAAGGAAAAACCTGTCTAGGGGAGCAGGGTTTTCCTTATGCTCACAGTAAGAAGATTGTCCCTTGCTGTGACCTGTCCAGTAAAGTAACCAGATTCCGTATCTGAGGGGAGGTGGCTTACACTAGGTAAAAGGGGCGGGAGGGGGATACTTTATAATTCAATTACTCTTGAACTACAACTCTGACAGTATTGAAATGAAACTCTCCATGGCCCAAACACTATGAAGATTAATTGTAGTTGCTTTTATTTTGTGAAACATTACTATCCCTTTAATTTTGTGGGAAGTGGAAACCTTTGGACCCCATCCAGCTGTTCTGGACAACAGTTCCATATGTGTTACAGAATAAAAAATGTTCATTCTTAGTGTTGCCAAAAATGTGTTTGTATTTTATCTTATAGGGAGGCGATAAACTGGGCAACTGGTAACCCTCTCTTGGTTTACCCTTGTTAAAATATAAACTGTTAGTCCAAATAAAAATGTATAATGAAATGCCAAAGTAATCATATCTTTGCAGTACAATAACTGGATGAAGATGGTTACTACAAATTCATTTATTAAGAGGGGAGGGAGGCTGGGAGGAGGGAGGGAGAGGCACTTATGAGATGAAGAGATGAGGAGGGGAGATGAGAGGGTGTTAAGGCAGAGAGGATCTTTACTGCTGATGGATGGGATGCCTATGACAGGCTTAGATGAATTATGTTATCAATAGCACTTTGGCCTAAGTAGTGGGGTTTAGGGAATAACTTTGGAGGTTAGCGTGTGAAAGCAAATTGAGAGAAAAGGATTAGCGGGAGGGAGACATTGAGACAAAAGAGAGATGAATGAAGAGAGAGAGAGAGTAAGAGAATTGGATGAACAAGAAAAGAGAGAGAGATTAATGAGGAGAGAGATGAATGAGGAAAGAGAGAATGAGTATACAAAATTAGAATGAGGAGAGGTGAATGCCAAGAGAGCAAGAAACAGATGAATGAGGAGAAGAGAGGAAGATGAATGAGGAGAAGAATAGAGGAAGATGAATGAGGAGAGAGTGGCAGATAGACAGATGTTTGAGAAGACAGAGAAAGAGAGATATGAATGAGAAAAGAATAAAAGAGGGAGAATGAAGAGAGATTAATAAGGAGAAAGATTAATGAGAAGAGAGGAAGACAGAGAGTAGGAATAGAAAAAAGTTGAAGAAATGAATGATGAAACAGAAAGAAAGAGATGAACTAGG
Organism: Rhinophrynus dorsalis; assembly: GCA_037306005.1. Taxonomy (NCBI): domain Eukaryota; kingdom Metazoa; phylum Chordata; class Amphibia; order Anura; family Rhinophrynidae; genus Rhinophrynus; species Rhinophrynus dorsalis. The sequence continues at coordinate 129,383,029 of CM074727.1, read as the reverse complement.
AGAGAGGAAGAGACAGATGAATAAAAAGAGAAAGGGAAAGAGCCAGAAGAATGAGAAAAGAGTGGACCGAGAGAGGAATGAATGAGAAGTGTGAATGAAGTAGAAGAAATGAATGAGAAGGTAAAGGCAGAGAGATTAATGAGAAGAGAGAGGAAGTAAAAAGATAACTGAGGAGATGAAGTGGGAATGACAATGGAGGAGGACGTTAGGAAAGGTATGAATAGCCTTAGAGAGGAAATCAGAGATGGGAGTTAATGTACTAGATGGGAGTGACTAGAGATATAGGGCCGTATGTTCAAAGAAGTAGCGAAATAGCTTTTGTCGTTTGTAATTAATTTTCAAGACTCATTAATATTTTCAGAGAATGTCTGTTGTGATCAGATATATGTCATTTGTTCTGACTGAAATAGTCGTATGTACAGACAAAAATGTCATATGTAACAACAAAAAATATCTTAACTAACGACAAAAATGTCTTGACTAAAGAAAAACATTTTCACATTCAGAACTTCACATTCCCTCCACTTTTTTCTTAAAGGGATAGTAATACTTTATAATTACTATCCCCCATATTGTAGATATTTGCAAAATAATCTAATAGGCCCCAGGTTCATCTCTCAGACCTTTATGGTTTGAGAGATAACTGAAGGCAAAGTTCCCCCCTCCCTCCCCCTTCCCTGAAGTCAGCGTTGTACTGACTGCAGGGATATCCAGTCTTATTTTCATCAGGCGGCTCTGAAGCTGAGCCGTGATCCCTTTAGTGACAAAGAATTATTTCACTGAAACAGTCTTTTACATGTGCTTGGTTTACATGCACACATAGAAGACCGTTTCAGTGAAATAATAGCCCTTTCCAATGAAGTAGTTGTTTTTAAATATCTCTATTTTGGCTCTGCTGAAGAGCCACCCCGAGACGGCCGACATGGATCTCCTTCTGTCAGCTGTTAACTCCACTACCACTGATGCACACAGAACCAGATACATATAAATGAGCCACAGGGAATATGTACCTCCCCTGAATATCACACCAACATAGGCCTTCTATGACCTGAAAATTCTCTAGTAATTTCTTTTACACAACCAATATGGTGGCCAAGCATAGCAACCAATAGGAAGAACTGGAGCAATTCTGGGGCAAACCAACTGCAGCACAGGGGGAAAATACATACAAGAGGCCATTGGATTAAATGTGTCTTTTAACTCCTTGAATGCTAGAGAGTTCGCCAATACAATGTGAAGCAATGAGATGGATACTTCACTAGCATTCAAGGGCTTAGAAAGACCTGTTTAATCCAATGGGTATTTGGGGATTTTCCCACTATGGTGCAGTTGGTTTGCTCCAGTTACTCTTATTACATCATGTAAAAACACAGTGGTTATGCACCTTATGTGGTAGTGAGAAGAATGGTAGCGGAACATGGAAGCTAGTTGGTTAGGGCTTTGTGCAATAGGCTGTGTGTTAGGGACAGGTTTTCCATTAGGCAAAGTAGGCATCTGCATAGAGCTCCAGATTTTGAGGAGAGCCTTAGCTGTGCAGGCCACACCCACATTCCGAGCTATGGATGTGGTCAGTGAAATCTCACTGTTCTTGTGCCAGTTAATATACCTCTTTTACTGCCTGTTTTTAACCCCTAGGGATGCAAGAGAGGTCGCAACACAATACAATACACATAGCTGGGAACCCTCCAGTTTTGTACCCCGGAGACTCAGGATTTGCCTCTGCATTACCGGGTCTCCGGGGTAGAGGCTGATTCTTCGGATGTGGGGAGTTTCTTCTGAAACTCTACCCACATCTGCTCCTTCCCTGTCTTTCTCCCATTTCTCCTACTTGTGTCCCATTTCTTCTCCTACCCCAGGAGATTTTGCAGGTCCGGAAAGCCCCGCCCCCATTCCCGACTGAGCCCCACCCCCACTCACGATTAAACCTTGCCCCCTTTTTGATGCAGATCTCGTCATCTATCTCACACAGCGACACCACAGAAGTCCCCCTCCGGGGAGAGCAAGATGAAAAGTTCCCAGGTAGGCAATACTTTGTAGAACTTGCTAGCAACCAAGGGGTCAAGGGGTTAAAAACCTTTTCTTTGTGTTTGTTATAAGACGGGAATTTTCTGTGTCAGGGAACAGTGGATGGGACTGGAGGATTGGTTATACGAGGACTGAGGTTGTGGCCACGGGCAATGCTAGCGATGACAAAGTGCCTTGCCTAGGGGCACCTTAGATGTAAATCCAGGCCTGGGAGGAATTGCACAAAGAACGATAAGGGCTCATGATGGAGATGTTATGTTGGATCTGTGTAAAAGGTACATCACCAATATGCATTAATAAGTCTTCACCATCATATCCCTGTCAACCCAACACCAATCAGACCTCATCAACATGAACATACCATGTTTTCAACAGGTTTACAATTTCGCACTTAAAGGGATAGTAATAATTAAAATTTAAAAAAAGTCATATTGTAGAGTTTATCCCCCTGAGTAAAAGAAGGGTACTCCCACTGCTGAAAGTTTTTTTTATTCAAAAGTTATTGCTGCTGAGACCTGAATTTTTTTAGGTGCAGTATCACAGTGGCCTGAAATTGTACAGTGGCACTGTTACTACACCATCATATGGACACATCTGGTCAGTTGACCATAAATCTCCATAGGATGGTGCTGCAACAGCGCCCCTGTACAGTTTCAGGCCACTGAGATAGTACGCCTAAAAATGTCAAGTTTGAGCTGTAATAACTTTTGAATAATACACCTTTCAGCAGTGGGAGTACCCTTTTTTTACTCTGGGTAATAAACCCCACAACATATCATTTTTTATATATAAAGTATTACTATCCCTTTAGCACATGGACAATGGCTCATTTCCATATGGAAATGCAGAATAACGAGACACTGTTGTATTCACGTGGGTGTGTTTATAGCCAAATGCACTAAGCTTTGATAGCTGCCTCTACTGTTGGACTTCATAGTCCCAACATCACCTGCCTGAGGCTGGCAAAGTTGGGATCTCCTTGTAGCTTTCTATGGAGCTTCAGTCCTCCCTTAAAGGAGCAGTAAACTTTTTTTATGAAACCATATATATTGTAGGGCATTTCCTGTTGAGTAAAACGAATGTACTCCCACTGCTGATAGAGGCATATTACCAGAGTTATTACTGCTTAAACCTGTGTTTTTTTTACATTAGCAGTGCCCTCTAGTGGTCAAATTCCAATTAGTTATTCTGTTACATTCTAATGGAGAAGAAAGTCAGTGACTTACAGTTCTCCATAGAATGTGATAGAAACTGCTGAGTCACTTCCTGTCAGTTAGAACAATCAGGAAGTAAACACAGTAAGCTCACTTTCCGGCTATTTGAATTTAAAGTTTGAATATAACAACTGATAGCAGTGAGAGTGACCTTGCTTTATTCAGCAGGTAAAGTTCTATAACATATTGTTTTTCATAAAAAAAAGAAATGTACTGTTCCTTTAACACTTTGAGTGCCAGTGGGGTAATCAACACATTGCAGTACAAATCATTGCTAACCCTTCTGGCCTCAAAGAGTTAAGACTGCATTTTATTTCTACCAGCCCCATGTCCAGAGGAAAACCAAGACCAGAGAATGAGTATGGAACAGCCACTCCATTTGATAAGTAACAATGCAGTGACTCTAAGCTATGGAAAACCTACCCTGCCCCTGCTGTCTGCATGGCAGCAAGACCCATCCTCTATAATAATTCGCTAAGGTATGTTTGTCAGAAGCTGTCATGCACAGTACAGAAGGCTGCGTGCACTGCAGTCATGCAGAGTACAGACTTCCCACGCTGCAGCTGATAAAGGAGTGGGGAGCTCCGAATTCAGACCAGAGTCCTCTCTGCACACCAAACTACGGTCTGAATTTGGAGCGCCCCGCTCCGTTGCATGACTGCACCGCGGCCGTTGCTTCCTTGCACTGCGGCCCGTGTACACGGGCTGTTCAACTGTTGCTCAATAACAAATCATCTCCAGCGAGCGGACGCAACCCTGTGTTCTGTAAGGCCAGCAGAGCTGCTTCGCAAAATCATATAAGCCAGATGCAGAAGGAACAACATATGGTGAATTCACATCCGCTCACTTCAACCGACACTGTCCAATGCACAATCCTACAGCACTGAAAGAGTTAGGGAGGGATGCTGTTTGTAGTGCTGAAGTCAGAGCAGATCCTCTCTGCTCCCCCAGTGAGTAAGTGGGGGAGTAGAGAGAATACTCTTAGGCTTCAGGGTTGATAAACTGCTGGCGATGTGTGAGGGCATCCCTTCCACTTCACCAACGGTTTAATAACCCTCCATACTAATGAGGAAATTCCTCCTCCCTTTTCATTCCTATTTCCTAGTGCACTTGGCAATGTGTGTCTCTATTGCAAAGGCGATGTGCTCTGCACACATCACCAGACACACACCACTGCAGCAGCACGCCTTAGTGCATCTCCCCACAGGTGTTAGTGTAGTAATGAAATGGAGATGACATGATAGGAAAGGATAAAAGGAGGGGATATTCTAACACAATTCAGTGCTAAAAGATGTGCTGGAATCGATTTATTGGTGCTGTGCCTTCTTAAAGTGGAACCTTTACCTTAATTCAAGTTGGCATATTTGAAACTGCATTAAAAACTGGTTATGTGTCATGTTAGCCAAAAGTCCAGCAAATGGACAGTTAAGGAGATATTCACACTTCTTACCATATGCTAATTAAGCCTTTTCAGTGACATTTCATATGCTAATGAAGCTCTGTGCAGTACCAGGAAATGATCACTTTCCCAGAATAACCTCCTAAATTATAAATCTGCTGGACTTTTGGGTAACATGACACAGGCAGTTTCTAATGCAGTTTTCAGATATACAAATGTGACAGTTCCATTTTAACACCAATTTAATAAGCTACTTTCTATACAGATTGACACCTCTTGTACCAAGGAGAGAGGAGAGGGCAGAGGGGAAGTATGTGGGCTTTCGGATGCATTCCAGTCCTCTGTATCTTGATTAACCCTATGTACAAACAAGTAACAGAAGAAATAGGGTAACATAACTCCATTTTTCAGCACTTGCTGTAGGGGTAGTGTTTGAGACTTGCAGGCATTAAAAAAAATGAAAAAAGCACAAATGCAATATGATGCCTCATAGAGTGATATAGAGTGCTATGTTTCAGCACTTCACACTATTATTCAGCACTTCATGATCAATGATACCCACGTATTTTGATTGGTTGCCATAACTTAAAGGGATAGTAATATTTCACAACAGCTCCAAATAATCTTCATAGTATTTGGGTCATGAAGAGTGTTATTTCAGTACTGTCAGAGTTGTTGTTCAAGAGTAATTAAAAGATACATTTTACCTCTCCCTTCTTTTTTACCTAGTGTAAGCCGCCTCCCCTCAGATGTGGAATCTGGTCTCTTGACCAGACAGGTCGTAGCAAGGGACAATCGTCTTACTGTGAGCATAAGGAAAACCCTGCCCCCCTTGACAGGTTTTCCAGGTTTTTCCCATATGCTAGTTGAAGACTGTCCCTCTCTGCGATCCATCCGGACATTCTTGTTGCTCTGAGGTGAGCAGTGTTACATCAGTAAAAGGGGCAGGAGGGTGATACTTTATCATTCAATTATATTTGAACTACAACTCTGACAGAATTGAAATAACACTTTCCAAAGTCCAAATACTATGAAGATTTATTGGAGCTGCTTTTATTGTGAAACATTTCTATCCTTTTAAAATATTGCATATTTAACAGTTAAAGTATGTATTAATCAAGTCATTTGAGTTCATCCATAAAATACGTTACTAAATTTGCTTTTTAACATGTGTAAATTGTCGTGTTTGGAGAGCATTTATATAACCCTTTGAGTGCCAGAGAGGTATACCACCTTGGCACTAAAAGGGTTAATGTTGCTTGTGCTTTCTTGTATTGTGAGATAAGACCTAGTCATTTAATAGTTTGTTATGAGTGCCTGCTGCTCTTGTATTAAACCTTTGAGTGCCAGTGGGGTACCCACTGGCACTCAAAGGGTTAAGAAAGGTTATTACCTTGTCTCGGCCCATTTTTCAGATCAGTGGGGACAATCAGCGGGAGCCCTGGAAAAGGCAGGAATGTCTGACCCACAGAGCATACGTAAGACTAGATTTTAGGGGTCAGAAATAGAGAATGTTTACAGATGCTAGAAGGAAGTACATGTTGTTTAAGTGTATATAATACCAGTTCAATTTAGGTGTTAGATTGCATTTAACGTTTTAATGATAGTGGAGTGTGTGCATAGCTCTCAACATTTCAAATGGCCAGAGTGGGTGGCATTACCAAGAATTTTTAGTTTATTTCAGAACCTATTGACATACCTGGGAACTTTTGGCGCGATGCAAGAAACGTTCGCATCAGATAAAGGCATTTTTGTGCGCAGATAGATTTTGCACATGTTCTAATCCAGGAAGCTAAATACCGAATGCTTCTTGAATTGCACATGAAAAATTCCATTTTACTACAACAATACACAGACGTAAAAATTCATTCGCAATAGCAATTCTTGCATTAGGCGCATTCGCTATTCCACTCACACATATTCGGTAATCTTAGCCACGCCCACAAAAAAAAATATACGCAGACGTTCGCTAATCTGGAATTTTCATGCGCAATTCAACAAAATCATGCACAAACCTATTCCCTAGTGGTTTTCACACGGGAAATAGTGATTGTGCATGTTTCCTGCATCGCGCCATTTGTGTTCTAGAATCTGCTGGGGGGACTTATGGGGTGTTGCTGGGGGGAATATAAATTATGCAAATTGCATCACAAAGGGGCAGGGCTTAATGAATTGTGTCATTAAGTGGGTCAGAATTAGGCAAAACAGAGTGGGAAAGAGGAGAAGTGGGAGGAACAGGGTTGGAAGGAATAGATGTGGGCAGAGTTTAATAAGAAACTCACCACCGCCAGAGAACCAGTCTCTGTCGCTGGAGACCCAGTAATGCCTTACAAAAACCGGTGCCTTCAGGGCAGATCCAGGCAGTTCTCAGGTATGTTTATTGACACCTCTGCAACTGAATAAATAATTTAGAACAAGGCCAACTTATTTTATTTACACAGACTAAATATGAACACAGATACTAAAGTTTAAATAAACAGTAATGTGAGTTTTATTATGTGGAACAATGTGTTACATTTATATACACACCACACTGTCTGATCTCCTAAAACAGGGACAGGGTGGGAAAGAGGTACAGAAGGATTTGGGTCCTATAGAGGCAGTATCCCTCCTAAATAGGGACACTTGGGAGGTATGTGTGTGTGTGTGTATACCTCCACACCTCCCAAGTGTCCCTCTTTAGGAGGGACAGTCCCTCTTTTAGATCCAAATCCCTCTGTCCCTCTTACCCACCCTGATGTCCCTCTTTTTAGGAGATCAGACTGAGTGGTGTGTAGATAAGTGTATCATATTGTTCTACAGCAATATAACTTGCATTAATGTTTGTTTAAATGTCAGTATATGTGTTTATAAATTAGTCTGTGTAAATAAAATATGTTGGTCTTGTTATAAGTCATTTATTAGGTTACAAAAGAGGTATGAATAGGTCATGAAATAGCCTAAAAATCCCCGGTAATGCCCCGCCCACCAACCAGACCCCCAGCAACACCCCCTAAAACACAAGTGTCCCTCTTTGGCAATTTGAAATGTTGGGAGGTATGTACCTCTCAAGTGTGTCTCTTTAGGAGGGACAGTCCCTCTTTGAGATTCAAATCCCTCTGTCCCTCTTTCCTACCCTGGTGCTCCTCTGTTTAGGAGATCAGACTGTGTGGTGTGTATATAAATGTATCACATAGCTCTACATAATAAAACTCACATTAATGTTTGTTTAAGCCAGTATATGTGTTTATAATTGAGTTTGTGCAAAAAAAAAAAACCAAAACAAAACACTTTGGTTACACAGAGATGGCAATAGAACATTAAATAATTTACATTTTCTGAATAATGCCCCGCCCACCAGTCACCCCCCCAGCAATACCACTTAAAGTAGAACTGTCCCTCTTTGGAGATATGAAGTGTTTGACATATGTGTATGTTTATCAGTATGCACTGAAGCAGTAGAGGGCAATGAGAAGTCCTCCAGTTGCTGTAGACTACAACGCCCATCATTCTTTGGCAAGAAATGATGGGAGTTGTAGTCTGGCAGAGATGGAGGGCCTCACATTGCTCATCCCTGCACTAAAGAGATCATATGCTCTCATATGTACCCCAAGTGCAACTGCATGATTTTTATTGTAATTCATAAATGCAGAAAATGAGCAGCTGTGGCAGATAAATATGCGTTATCCCCAGGGAGTGTATTTGCAGGGGTGGAGGGGGGATACAACAGAAAGAGTAGAGATAACCCCTTGGGGAATGAAAAGAAGAGGCTTGGGGGGGAGGTGTTGTCACAGGGCCTTGATCTCTCCTCCAGACACACCACACAGGCTGTGACCTGCACCCCACTAATCAGAACAAGGTGAATCGCTGCCTGCTCTACATATATATGTCCCAGGGTTTGTAGACACCGAGGACCCAGCCTATAATCCCTTAATGGGACCATTTCTGAATACAGATGTCTAAATCAGCAGGGTAAGGTAGGGAGGGTTAACCCTTCTCCTCCTAAGGAATGAACTGGGTTAAGAATCAGTCCTGTGTAAAAGCAAAATGATCTAATCACAGTGACATTGTAATGGAGTTTCCAATGCATTGCAAGGGTTAAATAAGATGGGTAACCTGCAGCTGTTATTAGGCAACAATTTCCATCAACATCAGTTCGTCAACAAGCATTTACGGATAACAGGAGTGCAACAGCAGCTGGAAGGCCACAGGTTGAGGATAACAAGAAGTGAGGTCCAATTGGGTTATGAGGCAAAGGTTGTCTCTGGGTTATGAGGCAAAGGTTGTCTCTGGGTTCTGAGGCAAAGGTGGTCTCTGGGTTATGAGGCAAAGGTTGTATATGGGTTCTGAGGCAAAGGTTGAACTTAATGGAATTGTGTCTTTTTTCAACCTAATTTATTATGTTACTATGCAACAGCAGCTGGAAAGCCACAGGTCTTCCATCCATATGTTAAAGGGTCAGTCCTTTCCAGAAGCAAAGGTCTGTATTCAATAAACGTAATAGGAGCAATCCTGGAGCAAACCATCTACACCATAGGGGACAAATTAAATTCCCCTTTGGTTTAAAATCGCGATACTAGATCATTGCTTAAAAATGCCTGCTACAGGACTCCAACGTTTCATTATTATGTTGTAAAGGTTCCCATACATGAATTCAGCAGGCATTTTTAATAATCCTCTTTTAAGCAATGCTTTGCATACCCCTCTAGCATTCAAAGGGTTAAAGGGATGATCTGAAAACCCTATGTAAAAGGGGGGTTAACACCCGGAATCCTTGAAAGGTTTCCAACACGTTGCTTTTCAATGTACTTGAAATCTTTTTTAGTATTCAAGGGGTTAAACGCCCCATTTGAATCTTTGGAAATTTGGGGAATTTTTCATTTGTCCCCTATGGTGCACTTTATTTGCACTATTTCAGCTGACCTAAAAACAGTTTAACCCTTTGAGTGCAATGCATTGGATACCTTTCCGACACCCAAAGGGTTAATGGGTTAATGTTTGATTCTAATGAGTAGTGATATGACCATATTTAGTGAGAGAAATATTTTAAGTTATTTCAACTAACCTTAATTATAAATCAACAACAATTTTGGCCATAAAGTGTTAAGGTTGTTATCCTATAGCCAAGTACACTGATGCATCTTGCAGCTTGGCCCTGGAAGAATGAAGCAGGTGGGTTTCAGCCAGTGATCCTATCAGGGATTATAATCTTTACGCGTCTAAACCCAGCCATAAATTCAAAACACAGATCACACCTCATAGCCCTCACATGTGCAACCCTCCAATTGCAAAGGTGACTCTACTGCATGGGATCATTCTAAACTGCACTGACAGTCCTGCAGGAGAGTGACTGAATCCATACCTCCCAACATTTCAAATGGTCAAAGATGGACAATTTTGTTTTAAAGGGACAGTAATGTTTCATAATAAAAGCAACTCAAATTAATCATCATAGTATTTTAGCTATGGAGAGTGTTATTTCAGTACTGTCAGAGTTGTAGTTCAAGATTAATTGAATGATAAAGTATCCCCCTCCTACCCCTTTTACTGATGTAACACTGCACAGCTCGTAGCAGAAAAGTGGTGTCCAAGTGGATTGTAGAGAGGGACAATCTTCAATTAACATAAGGGAAAAACTTGTCAATGGGGCAGGGATTTCATTGTTCTCACAGTAAGAAGACTGTCTCTTGCTGTGAGCTGTCTGGTCTGTGTGATTCCACATCTGAGGGGAGGCGGCTTACACTAGGTAAAAGGAGAGGGAGGGGGATACTTTATCATTCAATTGCTCTTGAACTACAACTCTGACAGTATTGAAATAACACTCTCTATGCCTCAAATACTATGATGATTAATTGGAGCTGCTGTTTTTGTGAAACATTATTATCCCTTTAAGTGGTCTTTCTGGGGTTGGGGGTGGTGGGCAAGGTAATATTGAGAATATTTAGGTTATTTCATGACCGATTGACACCTCTTTGTGTAAGTGAATAAATAATTAAGATGCAAATGCCTGCAGCACCCTCCTTTCCCAGCAAAATCCCCCAACCCTTTCCCCCCTACATCTCGTAAACCAGTATCAGAAACACATATGAACCTGGCCTCAATAACTCACACTATAAATAATGACTCAGAGACACAGAGATAGGTGGTAAATAGAGAGGTTACCGCATTATCAAAGGGGTTTGACCTATTTAATGGAACCATGGCAAACCTTCCCCTGTAGCCGCAGCATGACACAGCCCTGTTGCATGCTGCTGAGGGTGCGCCACCCCATGCCTATAAGCCCCCATGGTGATGGTTACCTCTATAGACAACCAAGGAGATGTACAGGATAAGATATTCCACCACAACTTACCTGCCCAAGCCTCCTCTTAACCTCAGTGCACACTGGCCTAACGCACCCTGAGTCCTGATTGCCAAACCAGAGTCTCTTCACCATAAAACAAATTTGGGTAGCCGCACTGGCGGGGTCCAGGATCGCCACATGTCGGGCATAGATGGAGTCTAGCTGCCCAGAAGACAACTACGCCTAAGTGTCTCCTCTTTTGTAGTAGATGCAACACCTGCTGCAGATCTTAGTAAAAAGGAGAAAAGAAAAATAGAGGGTTAGAGTGGGTGGGACAAAGGGTAAAATACTGACTACACCTAATTCACATCCACCTTTATATCTCCTGCCCCTACTCTACCTGCCATCTTTTTTCTCGCCATCAGGAGGGAGGGAAGGGGGAGCCTACCCTTTATTGTTCTCCCTGATGGGCATAGCTGGGAAGTCTCCGGGTATGCCCTGGAGACTCCAGGTTTGACTCTGCATTACCAGGTCTCCGGGACAGAGTCTGATTCTTTGGGTGTGGGCAGTTTCTTAAGAAACTCTACCCATTTGTGCTCCTTCCCTATCAGTTCCACCCACTCCCCACCCATTTCTCCTTCCCTAGCCAATTTTGCCTTTTGTTTTACAACTTTCTGAAGCCCTGCCGCTAGTCACAATTAAGCCCTGTCCCTTTTGACACAAATCGCGTAATTTGTCTCCCTGAATGGCACCACAGGCCTCACCCTCTGGGGAGGCCAGAAGAAAAACCTTCCAAGCATGCTGATGGGCTTCCCCTCACCCAGACAAGGAAGAAGGTGTCTGGGCTTGGCCCCTTACTATGGTTTCAGGATCACTTCAGAGCCCTCTGCCATTTTTTAGAGCAAGACCAAAGTATTTTATTTACACAGACTAATTTATAAACACATATACTAAAATTTAAACAAACTTTGGAGGTATGCTTCTAGCAGGGACACATTTAATGAGCTAAAGGGTCAATTTTGTGTAAGAGCAAAAAAACAATAATATAAGTTACATGTTTCATGCGTTATAAGGTCACTCTTCTGTAAGAACCATACCTGGGAACTCTCCGGTTTTGCCCCGGAGACTCCGGATTTCACAGTGCATTACCGGGTCTCCGGGGCAGTCTCTCAATCTCCAAGTGGGCAGAGTTTTAGTAGAAACTCTGCCCACTTGTTCTCCATCCCGCCCTGGTTCCTCCCCTCTCCCCACCCTCTTACACTCTTCAACATATATTCAGCACTTTTTTTTAAATTTTTTTGTCCCGCCCTCCTCCTCACGGCTAAGCCCCGCCCCTTTTATGACGTGAATCACATCATTTCCCTCCCTGATTGGCGCTGGCAGGGCTGCTCTTCGGGTAGCCTTGTCTGTCAAGTTCCCAGGTATGGTAAGAACCAAGGAACTCAATGAGAGTGATATGTCAGTCTCATATAGAAGCAGAATAAACTGATGACAGGGGCTTGTTTAATTGATTAAAGCAGGGGTAGGAAACCTTTGGCTCTCCACCTGTTGTGGACTACAACCCCCATCACTCTGAACCAACTCACTGGTGATAATGGGAGTTTTAGTTCCCAACAGCCAGAGAGCCAAAAATTGCCCACCTTTTTGTTACAGGGTCAGTCCAATGTAGGGGCATAGTGACCTAATGAAATGACCTAATGAAAGTGACCTATTTAATGGATAATCGGGTCATTACCATGTAAGAACAGAGAGATCTAATGACTGTGAAATGTTGAATGGGTTAAAGAGCCAATCCCATGTACAAGCCAATTTACCTAATGACAATCCAGTGATTAATGGGGTGAAAGGTCAGTCATATGTAGCAGCAGCAAAGTGTCCTAATGACAGTGATGTGTACAATGGGTTAATGGGTCAGTCCCTTGGAGGAGCAATGTGGCCTAGTGACAGGTATGATTGGTTAAACTGGAAGTTTCACTTCAATTCAAGTTTACATATTTGAAAACTGCATTAAAAATTGCCTATGTATCATATTAACCAAAAGTCCAGCAGATGTAGAGTTTTGGAAATGTACACACTTATTTTTATGAGCAAAGTAAAAGTGAACATTTCCAGGTACCGCACACGGCTTCATTAGCATATGAAACATCACTGAAACCGTCATTAGCATATGACACATCACTTCATAGGCTGTATTAGCATATGAAATGTCACTGGTACTGCATGAGTACCGCAATTAGCATACATTAGCTATGTAAGAAGTGTGAGTATCTTCTGAACTGTACATTTGCTGGTCTTTTGGTTAATATGACGCAATATTTAATGTAGTTTCCAAATATGCAAACTTTAATTAAGGTGACATCCCACTTTAAATGAACAGTCCTGTGTTTAAGGAGTCAGTCATTCAGCCATAAAACCTCTGGCATCTGTGTGTTGTTATTTTAGCTGTGAGGTATAAAATGAGGTTTTGATACAGATTTGATGCAGTATTTATAGATCAGAGATAGTAATCTAATTCTAATAATAAATAGCCTGCTCTCTGTTCCATATGTGAGGATCAGTATGTATTATAATTATAGACCAGAGATAGTAATCTAATTCTAATAATAAATAACCTGCTCTCTGTTCCATATGTGAGGATCAGTATGTATTATAATTATAGATCAGAGATAGGAATCTAATTCTAATAATAAATATCCTGCTCTCTGTTCCATATGTGAGGATCAGTATGTATTATAATTATAGATCAGAGATAGGAATCTAATTGTAATAATAAATATCCTGCTCTCTGTTCCACGTGTGAGGATCAGTATGTATTATAATTATAGATCAGATATAGTAATCTAATTCTAATAATAAATATCCTGCTCTCTGTTCCATATGTGAGGATCAGTATGTATTATAATTATAGATCAGAGATAGGAATCTAATTCTAATAATAAATATCCTGCTCTCTGTTCCATATGTGAGGATCAGTATGTATTATAATTATAGACCAGAGATAGTAATCTAATTCTAATAATAAATAGCCTGCTCTCTGTTCCATGTGTGAGGATCAGTATGTATTATAATTATAGATCAGAGATAGGAATCTAATTCTAATAATAAATAGCCTGCTCTCTGTTCCATGTGTGAGGATCAGTATGTATTATAATTATAGATCAGATATAGTAATCTAATTCTAATAATAAATATCCTGCTCTCTGTTCCACGTGTGAGGATCAGTATGTATTATAATTATAGATCAGATATAGTAATCTAATTCTAATAATAAATATCCTGCTCTCTGTTCCACGTGTGAGGATCAGTATGTATTATAATTATAGATCAGATATAGTAATCTAATTGTAATAATAAATATCCTGCTCTCTGTTCCACGTGTGAGGATCAGTATGTATTATAATTATAGATCAGATATAGTAATCTAATTCTAATAATAAATAGCCTGCTCTCTGTTCCATGTGTGAGGATCAGTATGTATTATAATTATAGATCAGAGATAGTAATCTAATTGTAATAATAAATATCCTGCTCTCTGTTCCATGTGTGAGGTTCAGTATGTATTATAAAGGAAGAGAGGAGTGGTGACAATGGAGAGGTAGAGAGCTAGAGGAGAAAGAGAGCCAGAGAGAGGGTTTGTAAGAGAGTTAGAGATAGATAAAAAGAGAGAGCTAGAGAGAGAGCGAGAGTTACAGAGTGGTAGAGAGAGAGAGAGAGAGAAAAGAGAAGGAGCTAGGGAGAGAGAAAGAAAGAGAGCTAGAATGTGACAGCAGTAGAGAGAGAGCTAGAGAGACAGATAAAGAGACAGAGCTTGAGAGATTGAGAGAGATACAGCTGGAGAGCTAGAGAGAGAAAGAGTTAGAGTGCTAGAGAGAGAAGGAGCTAAGAAGAGAGAAAGAGCTAGAATGTGAGAGTGGTAGAGAAAGATCTAGAGAGATAGATAGAGAGAGATACAGCTGGAGAACTAGAGAGAGAAAGTTATAGAGTGCTATATAGAGAGGGAGCAAGAGAGGGAGCTAAGAGGAGAGAGAAAGCTAGAATGTAAGAGTGGCAGAGAGAGAGATAGAGAGATAGAGAGCGAGAGATACAGCTGGAGAGCTAGAGAGAGAAAGAGTGGTAGAGAGAGTGAGTGGAAGCAAGAGAAAGAGCTAGGAAGAGAGAAAGAATGAGAGCTAGAATGTAAGAGTGGCAGATAGAGAGGGAGAGAGAGAGAGCTGGAGAGCTAGTGAGAGAAAGTTATAGAGAGCTAGAGAGAGAGGGAGCTAAGGAGAGAGAAAGAAAGAGAGCTAGAATGTAAGAGCAGTAGAGAGAGAGAGAGCTAGAGAGAGAACGAGAAAGAGAGCTAGGAAGAGAGAGACTTAGAAAGAGAAAGCTAGAATGTGAGAGCAGTAGAGAGATCAATTGAGATGGCTAGAGAGAGAGAGAGTTAAAGAGGGAGACAACAAGAGACAAAGCTAGGGAGAGAGCTAAAAACAGAGAGTTAGAGAGGGGGTAGCTATAGAGAAACCTAGTGATAGATGACTACAGTCAGATAACTAGAGATACAGCTTAGAGAGAGAGCTAGAGAGGACAACAGAGCTAGACAGAGGGATAGAGATAATGAGAAAGAAAGAAAGAAAGAAAGAAAGAAAGAAAGAAAAATAATATCCATATACACAAAGGATATGACAATTTGGGGCAAGTCAACTACACCATAGAGAAATAAAAAATATTCCCCAAATCCCCATTGGTTTATTTGTTCCCTGTGGTGCAGCTGATTTGCCCCAGAATCTGTTCCTTTCATTTAGCAGAATGCCTGTATTTACACTTTATGAGGACGGAGACATCTGAGCTCCATATACTAACATATGATGGAAATGCCAGTCTTGACCTATACGGAAATTGTGTATTACAGTAGCATATGGTCATTAATCTTCCTGATAAACATGTAAATACGATAACACATGGATAACACATGTAAACACATGTGTGTTTAACCATTCACACATTGATAAGGTCAGGAGAGTCCAGACAGAGGAAAAGCATGGTGGGGGAACAACAGAAGGACACAACATATAAAGCAATGGAAGCTGGAGAGGAGACCTTATGGGTCCAGCTACCAATCCACAGCACATAATATTTAAGGCTGCTACATAATTCTCTTAAAATTAGATACTTATAAAAGATCAATAGTGTAAGGGTGTTTAACTACTATTTCAGGGAGGACAAACAATAGTTCTTCAGCTGTAAGTAGACTAAATTTCCCATCATCCTCTGCCAGCTTGCAGTTACTGGTGGACTTCAACTCCTATCATTTTCAGCGGTGTAATAGGGGAATCCAGACGTGGACCCCTTGCTCATAGTGCCTGAAGACACAGCTACACATGACAGAAGAGGCCCAACAAGGCTGAAACATAAGTCTGCGGTTGGCTGTTCCTCTTATTCAGAGAGGAACTGTCTGGCACTTTGTGGCTGGACTGCTATTTTGGTTGGATCAGTATGATGTGCTTTAGGAGATTTCCTTTCTATGTAAGGCAATAGTGAGTAAAAAGAGACTGCTCCCTAGGTAGGACACTTTTCCTGTAGAGCCTGATCAATTCTATAGCAGGATTGTTCATAGCTGAATATCTCTGACCAGCTCTTTGCATAAAGAAATTACCCTTGGGATTGGTCATCCTAAGAGTAACAAGGGAATCCAGACATGGATCCCTTGCTCACAGTGCCTAAAGTGATCAACTACACTTCACTGATCAGGCCCACCAAGCTGAAATGTTCATCTGGGTTTGGCTGTTTCTCTTGTTCAGAGAGGCATTGCCTGGCACTCTGTCTGGGCTGCCGTTTTAGTAGGATCAATCTGATGTGCTTTCCTCTCTCTGTAAGACACTAGTTAGATAAAAGAGGTTGAATCCTGGGTGAAATACCTTTCCTATAAAGCCTGCAAAATTCTATAGCAGGCTCATTCCTAATTCAACTCCCCTGATCAGCACTTTGCTTATACTCTATTTACAATCATCATACTGCTTCTTACGCACTTTCTCAGTGTAATACATATGAGGGGAAATTCACTAAGCTGTGCTAAAGAGGTGATAATGTGGACATGACTTCTCCAGTGATATCACTTCTCCAGTTCCTATGTTATTCTATGGAGCCTATGCACTAAGACTTCTTCAACTTTGGAGATCTTATTGCATAGGCTCCATAGAATAACATAGGAACAGGAGAACTGATAAACTGGAGAAGTCATCTCCAGTTTATCACCTCTTTATCATTGTTTAGTGAGTCTCCCCCATGGGGTTTATAAATATTATTATTTACAGTCATATATCAACTTAGAGCAGCTGTGGGGAACCTGAAGCCATCGATTGGTTGCTGTACTACATATCCCATCATTCTCATGTGTCAGTTGGCCTTCAGATCTTGGGGGAAGAGATGCAGAATTCCATCTACAAATACAACTGACATATGAAATTAAATGGCCTCTGCGGCTATAGAGCTTCCAAATATTGGTCTAATTTCCCATCAGCATTTTGGGTTACATTCAGTGAATTACGAGCAATTCTGGGGTAAACCAGCAGGAAAAATATAAATTCCTAGCTATTTAAATGGGTTTGTACCCTTTGAATGTAATGCATTTAAAGGGATAGTAATACTTTGTTTTATATTTATTTTATTTTGTAGGCATTAAAAAAACATGAAGAACGATATGTCTTATCTCTCGAATCTTTATGGTTTGAGAGATATTCACAAGCAAAGTTTCCCCTCCCGCCCCTTTTTCCTAGTGTAAGCCATCTCTTTTCAGATGTGGAATCCAGTCCATAGACCAGACAGATAACAGCAGGGGACAATCTTCTTCCTATGAGAACAATGAAAGCCCTGCCCCCTTGACACGTTTTTCCCTTATCTTAATTGAAGATTGTCCCTCTCTGCAGTCTACCTGGGCACGTCCCTTCTGCTCTGGCTGAACAGTGTTACATCAGTAAAAGGGGAGGGAGGGGGATATTTTGTCATTGAATTATTCTTGAACTTCAACTCTGACAGAATTGAAATAACACTCTCCAAAGTCCAAATACTATGATGATTAATTAGAGCTGCTTTTATTATGAAACATTACTATCCCTTTAAATCATTTTTCTGCTGTGGTACAGTTGCCTTGCACCAGAATTGCTCTTCATTCTCTTTGTCAAATAAGCTAGACAATCAAACAAGAGATGACTCACAATCAGGAAAGTCTTTGCTATTCATTATGATACTGGACTGTCCAGTCATGATGAATCAGCAGGTAAATGTCAATTATGTAGTTAAGATGTATGGACCACTCTGACTGTGTAGTGTTAGAGTCTGGACTTGAGTCACTGCTAGTAATTTAGTAAATGTAGTTTTTCTGCCTCAGTGAGGTAACAGGAGACCACTGTCTTAGAATGAAAAATGCTTACAGCTTAGAACACGATACCTCTGGTGCCCCTACTTGATTTGGGTTTACTTTTAAAATGCCGCACTGAGAAGTGTGTGCAGGGAAACAGCATGAGAATCTCGCCCTGCATCAAAAGCGCAAGATTCTCATGCCGTCGGCTTAAACCTCTCACCCTCGTCTGATATTGTAATATTACCATAAGCAATAACAGCTCGAGAGGCCAGGGGTACTGCTATGCACTTACTTTATCCAGCAAAGCGCTCCTCCGGGCTCTATCTCCCCTTCTCTGCATAAAGCACTCAGTGATGAAGCACTCAAAGGGTTAACGGCTTGTGAGGCATGTACTTTATCTAGCGATAACTTCTTTCGCTTGTATCGGTCAGAGTTAACTAAGCAATGATGACCTGCGTGACTGACAGGGAGCAATAAACCAGCCTCACAGGCCATTAACCCTTTGAGTGCCTCATCTCTTTGCACAACAGAGCTTGCAGAGAAGGGAAGATAGAGCCCAGAGCAGCACTCCGCTAGATAAAGTAAGTGTTTGGCAGTGCCCATGTCCTCTCGAGCTGTTACTGCTTACGGTAATACTACAATATCAGATGCCCTTGAGAGATTTAAGCCGGCGATATGAGAATCTCACCCTTTTGATGCAGGACAAGATTCTCATGTTGCCCTTTTTCATCAATGCAACCTTGAGAATGCACAGTTTCTTTGCACACACTTCTCAGTGTGACATTTAAAAGGATACCCTTGATTTGGAAGGATTCTCTCTTTCATGTTATACACATAAGATGTACATGGCGAACCTTCCCTTCTCTCCCCAGCTTTACCCCATTACAATCTGAACTGCAGAAAATACCACACACAAAACAGTTATACTCTGCAGGTGCAGATGGGGTCAATTTTCATACTCTAAACGTCTTCCCTTATTTCCCACCCTAAGCAGATTGGTGGTAGAGAGGGGCACCCCCCACTCCCCCAGGAGGGCATTTCATTTATGTGGCTTCAGGTGGACTTAACACCTCCTCCATCTTTCAAGGTAAATTAACACATTTCCTACTGGCCTGTCATTCATACATGTAAGGTTTGGCGTGTCTACTGCTCGCAGTTCCATAGGCATGCTTTCACAGCTTTAAAGGGATAGTAATACTTCGTTTTATCTTTATTTTGTTTTGTAGGCATTAAAAAAACATGAAGAACTATATAAGTCTTATCTCTCAAACCTTTATGGTTTGAGAGATATTCACAAGCAAAATTTCCCCTCCCGCCCCTTTTACCTAGTGTAAGCCATCTCTTCTCAGATGTGGAATGCGGTCCATAGACCAGACAGATAACAGCAGGGGACAATCTTCTTCCTATGAGAACAATGAGAGCCCTGCCCCCCTTGACAAGTTTTTCAGGTTTTTCCCTTATCTTAATTGAAGATTGTCCCTCTCTGCAGTCTACCTGGGCACCTCCCTTCTGATCTGGCTGAGCAGTGTTGCATCAGTAAAGGGGGCGGGAGGTGGAAACTTTGTCATTGAATTACTCTTGAACTACAACTCTGACAGAATTGAAATAACACTCTTCAAGGTCCAAATACTATGATGATTAATTAGAGCTGCTTTTATTATGAAACATTACTATCCCTTTAAATCTGCCAAGTGCTAAGGGTACAATGTACTAAAGCAATCCCATATTACAAGAGGAGCTGGAGCTGATCTGTTAAAGCTACTCATGCCTAACGCAAATGTACTAACCTATTAAAGTCAAAAATTGACCTATGCATGCTGCATGTGCCAAAGGGAGGGACGTCTATGTGTGTATGGACATTTTCGGGCATTCTCCTTCTCTGCACCTATAGCATGCACCAGAAAATGGGGTCATTTTACTTGAATTTCCCTTGCATCTTGTTAGTTCATAGTGAAAAAAAGGATGCAGGGCAACAAGTGATTTAAAACCCACATAGTCGTGGGAACTCAAAACTATTCTCATGCCACACACACACACCTGTGAATGTTTCAGGATCTTCTCAATTAACCCTTTGAATGTTGCAATGGTTAGGGGTGCTAGGCTTGGGGTAGCGAAGGTTAGGGTGGCTGGGATTGTGGTAGCAAGAGTTGCGAGGATTAGCGGTGCTAGGGTTGGGGTTGAGGGTTAGGCTAGCGAGGGTTAGGGTTGCTGGGTTTGGGTTAGCAAGGGTTGCAAGGGTTGGGGTGCTAGGGTTGGGGGTGCTGAGGTTGGTTTAGTCAGAGTTGCGAGGGTTAGGGGTGCTAGGTTTGGGGTTAAGGGTTGGGGTAGCAAGGGTTAGGGTTGCTGGGGTTGAGGTAGCGAGGGTTAGAATGCATTGCGTACTCATCTGGCATTCAAAGCGTTAAACACAGCTGAATAACATAAATTCAGGCAGAAAGAATGATCCAATGATTGTTTCACCTGTGATTGTGTGCAGCAGTACTGACAACCTGCACTGTTGCGGGGGCCTGAAGACAGGTTTGAGCATCCCTGGCTTAGTATATAGGAATTCATATTTCACAACATTCCACATGGTCAAAGAGGGGCAACTCGAAGTTGTAGGTGGTGTTGCTGGGTGGTGGATGGTGGGTATGTCATTATGAAAATGTTTAGGTTATTCCACATCTTGCTGATACTATTTTGTGTAACTGACTAATTGATTTAGAGCAAGACCAAAGTATTTTATTTACAAAGACTAAGTTCTAAACACATATAGCAAACCTACCAAGTGTCCCTCTTTAGGAGCGGTGGTCCCTCTTTGAGATACAAATCCCTCTGACCCTCTTTCCCACCCTGATGTCCCTCTTTTCAGGAGATCTGACTGTGTGGTGTGTACAGTGGCATAACAATAGGGGTCGCAGGGGTCGCACCTGCGACCCTGCCAGTCACTCTCAGGGGCCCGGCCACCCCCTGCGACCTCCTTGCAACGTGCCCGCAGAAAAGCTGATCTCCCGGCGGCCGGCGCCTTAATAATGCAGAGCGCTGGGAGATGACATAATCTCCCAGCGCTCTGCATTACTAACAACCGCGCGGTAGTTTGGTTCCAGAGGTCTGTGCCTAATTCGGCACACCGCTAGATCACCAGGGAATCGAGGTAGGAGGGGGGGTCAGTAGGGGCAATGTGTAGATGGGGGCAATGTGGAGAATGAGGGGCACTGTGATGGGGGCATTTTTGAAGGGGCAATATGGAGATTGAGGGGTAGTGTGGAAGGGGCATTGTGGAGAATGAGGGGCAGTGTGGAAGGGGCATTGTGGAAAATGAGGGGCAATGTGGAAGGGGCATTGTGATGGGGGCAATGTGGAGGGGGCATTGTGGAGATGAAGGGGCAATGTGGAGAATGAGGGGCATTGTGGAAGGGGCATTGTGGAGATTGAGGGGCAATGTAGAGGTGGCCAATGTGGTTGAGGGGGGCCAGTGAGGTCAGAGGGGGGCCCATGGCAATTATGCACCAGGGCCCCGTGGCTTCTAGTTACGTCTCTGGGTGTGTATATAAGTGTATCACATTGCTCTGCAGCAATAAAACTCACATTAATGTTTATTTATACTTCACCATATGTTTTTGTACATTAGTTGGTCTAAATAAGATACCTCTTTATATAATACAATTAATTATGTAATGCCTTGTCCACCAGCCACACCCCCAGTAACACCACCTAAAACTAAAGTGTCCCTCTTTGGCAATCTGAAATAATGGGAGGTATGCATATAGTGAAGTTGAAACAAACATTAATGTGAGTTGCTTTGCTGTGCAGCATGATCCACTTATATACACACCAAACAGTCTGATCTCCTAGAAAGAGGGACAACAGTGTGGGAAAGAGGGATAGAGGGATTAGAGTTTCAAAGAGGGAGACTTGGGAGGTATGGGCACTACTCAGACACATCACACAAAAATCTATTCCGGGGTATGTTTTAGTGTACATCCCCTCTGTTGTAATTGCGATGATTTTTGGTTTGTATTTATGTTGGAGAGATTAAAATTCCCCAAATCATTATTGATTTATACTGTCATTTTAACCCCTCTAATGCTAGCAAGGTCTCCAACACATTGCCTAGCAATGCATTTGAGACCTCACTAGCATTAAAGGCGTTAAAAGTCCCACTTAAATAATTGTAAAATGTAATTTCTCCCCTCTATTGCAGTTAGTTTGTTCCAGAACTGCATCCATACACAGGGGTGTGGTCAGGTATGGTGACTGGCATGGGGGAGGGTTATCAATGCAGAGTTTGTGTTCATTATCTCACAATGGTATGTACCTGGTAACCTACTCTTCCATGGCCCCTGGGGAAACACACAAGGCTGTGGATGGAAATGTCCAAATGGCTCTATCAGTGTCATAATGTGGGAGTGTCTTAATCGGGATAGATGGGAGTATACAAATGATACTATTTGCATCATAATGTGGGAGGGGCTTAATCAGGTACAATAAGATTTTTTATCTAATATATTACAATAAAGTTTCAATGCTATTATCTGTGGATTTGGGCTTGTAAAAGGAATTGAGAATTATCTTTGTGCTATACATGCTTAATCAGGATAGCGCAGAGTTGAAGGGCTGAGACGTGGGATTTACACTTAAATGGGTGGGGAAGTGGGAGGAACAGGGTGGGAGTGGACAGAACAGGTGGTAAAGTAGTCTGGGTTACCACTGAACTCACAAAGCCTGAAAATCAGCCACTATCTAAGGACTCCTGGTTTACGGACTAGACACCAACTTCTGGTTTATGGACTAGACACAACTTCTGGTTTATGGACTAGACATAACTTCTGATTTATGGACTAGACACCAACTTCTGGTTTATGGACTAGACACAACTTCTGGTTTATGGACTGCACATAACTTCTGGTTTATGGACTAGACACAACTTCTGGTTTATGGACTAGACACAACTTCTGGTTTATGGACTGCACATAACTTCTGGTTTATGGACTAGACACCAACTTCTGGTTTATGGACTAGACACAACTTCTGGTTTATGGACTAGACATAACTTCTGATTTATGGACTAGACACCAACTTCTGGTTTATGGACTAGACACAACTTCTGGTTTATGAACTAGATATAACTTCTGGTTTATGGACTAGACATAACTTCTGGTTTATGGACTAGACATAACTTCTGGTTTATGGACTAGGCATAACTTCTGGTTTACGGACTAGACATAACTTCTGGTTTATGGACTAGACATAACTTATGGTTTATGAACTAGACATAACTTATGGTTTATGGACTAGACATAACTTATGGTTTATGGACTAGACACAACTTATGGTTTATGAACTAGACACAACTTCTGGTTTATGGACTAGATATAACTTCTGGTTTATGGACTAGACATAACTTATGGTTTATGGACTAGACACAACTTCTGGTTTATGGACTAGATATAACTTCTGGTTTATGGACTAGACATAACTTCTGGTTTATGGACTAGACACAACTTATGGTTTATGAACTAGACACAACTTCTGGTTTATGAACTAGACATAACTTATGGTTTATGGACTAGACATAACTTATGGTTTATGGACTAGACACAACTTATGGTTTGTGGTCCAGACACCAACTCATGGTTAATGGTGGCCATTTTTCTGTCTGCTAGTTAACCCCTTGGATGCTAGAGAGATCTTCCATGTATTGAGGAGCAATGTGTTGGAGACGTGTCTAGCAACCAAGGGGTTAATAACCTTTTTATGCTTACATATTAAAGGACTTGGAGTGGAGTCATATGATGATTGGTTGTGTGATTACAGGGGAAACAATGGGCACCTCGGGTGGCCTTTCCTGGAGTCACCTGAGATATAAGTCTCATTCTGAGACTCTCCGGGGGAGATCCGGAGAGTTTTCAGGTATGGATAGGGTTGCCACCCAGCCGGTATTTTATCGACAGGCTGGTAAAAAATTGGCTTCTTTCCAATGTTAAGTCTATGGAGGGAATGCCTTGGCCGGTATATTTTTGAAGAAATGGTGGCAACCTTAGGTAGGGATGTACTATAGCTAACGTCCTAAAAACAAATAGAATCTGGGGCAAACCAACTGCACCACAGGGGGCAAATTATTTGAATCCCTTAATTCTAGGGAGGCCTCTAACACATGACATACAGGAGCTTAACTACAGAGGGTGTAATTGTGCTGAGGCTGATCATCCTAGAGGGCCCAGTAGGTTTTACTTGCTCCCCCTGGGAGAATATTTTAATGTTAGGGGTCCCTCCAATGACTAGTTGTTCCACTGATTGCAAAGCATTGTGCTGGAGGCTTTTCAGCATTCAAGGAGTTAAAGTCCCATTTAAATCAATTTTCATCCCCCCCATGCAGTTGGTATGCTCCAGAGTTGCACCTCTTTAGCTTGATGAGTAAGGATAGCTCAGAATGATCTCTGACGTTCCCGTTGCTCTGGAAACCCAGATGTCTCTTTATAAGATGACAAAAGATTTATTCCCACTGCTGGCTCTTAAGTGTTTGCTCTGGAGTCAGCATGAAATTGCTTTCCTCCTGAAAACAGGATACAGCGGCCTGATACCCCCCACCGCTGCTGTATGGCAGCCTCATGCTCGCACCACTGCTCCTGTACCACAGGCCCTTATTAACCCCCACTGGACTAGCCAAACCGCAAATTATCTCCCCACTCTAGTGCATCAGCCTAATTATCTCTCCACCCATACCTCTGCTGTATTTGTATACTTAACCTTTCGAGTGCCAAAGGGCATACAAGGCATTGTTTTGCAACTCAGAGGGTTAAATACTGCACAGTATACAGGAGTGAAGCAATATAAGTACAAAGCATTGGGACATACATACAAATAGATAGAGACAATGTTAAGGGCCCTACGTATGACAGATTAAGAACTACACTCTTCCTTTCTCTGTACTAATGAACCCCCCTCTCCCCCATAAGTACTGAAATACTACAGCCTCATGTGCCCCCCTCCATTAATACTGTACCATAGCTTCTCATACTATGCTGATCTGGAGTAATGAGGTAATTGGATAAGCGCATGTGATATAATGATGGACTGAGGGTTTGGGGGATGCTCTGCTGGTCTCATGAAATGGATTAACACTTTGATGGTCTTGTGTAATGATCTGTTCATATTAAAAAATAATGAAATGCTCTGCTGGTCTCTCTATTATAAATATTGTAATTGGGATGCACGCTGTGCATTATTTGGACTCCCATATTAGATGTGAAAAGTGGATAGAATGGATATATATAACATCAAGGCCTGGCAAAAATATCCATCTTGATGCACCAGCACTGGTAATGATGCCCTGACTGATTCATTTGTCATGTAGGGCAGTGAGTAGCTCTGTGTAAGTATGTGATGTGACGTGTGTAACGTTCCCCTCATACCATCCACCATGCACACACATAAACACCTTATTCTTCTGGTGATTTCATAGGATGAGTATGTGTGTGTAATGTGTGTAAAGAAACAAAAAGTGTCTGCATAATGTATGATGAGTGTGTAGTAGCACAAGATATGTGTTTATGGTGTGTGACTGGAGTGTAATGGCACATGATGTGTGTGTGTATGGTGTATGACTGGTGTGGAATGGCACAAGATATGTGTGTGTAGTGTATGATAGGTGTGGAATAACACAAGATGTGTGTGTATGGTGTATGTTAGGTGTGTAATGGCACAAGATGTGTGTGTGTATGATGAATGTTAGGTGTGTAATGACACAAGATGTGTGTGTATGGTGTATGTTAGGTGTGTAATGGCACAAGATGTGTGTGTGTATGATGAATGTTAGGTGTGTAATGACACAAGATGTGTGAATGGTGTATGTTAGGTGTGTAATGGCACAAGATGTGTGTGTGTATGATGAATGTTAGGTGTGTAATGACACAAGATGTGTGTATGGTGTATGTTAGGTGTGTAATGACACAAGATGTGTGTAAGGTGTATGTTAGGTGTGTAATGGCACAAATGAGTGTGTGTATGATATATGTGTGTAATGGTGTAAGATGTGTGTGTGTACAGGGGATGTAATAGGTGTATATGACATACAGTTTGCACCAAAAGCATGTATGCATTACAAATGTGTTTTTTTTTAAATTAATTGTTTGGCCTAAATTAAATGTTTAAAGATGATCCTGTGCCTTCTTTCCGGACAGACTGCTGGTACAGCTCTGCACCACAGTCTGTCACTCTTCCTCTGCTGCCCTCCCACGTAGCTTCTGGATCTAGTCTCCTCTGATAACGGAGGATTTCTGGAGTGCTCCATATAATCCCTTCCTATAACTCCTCCTATTGTCCCATATAACTCCTCCCTATAACTCCTCCTATTGTCCCATATAACTCCTCCCTATAACTAGGGTTGCCACCTTTTCTTCAAGAAAATACCGGCCATGGCATTCCCTCCATAGACTTAACATTGGACAGAAGCCAATTTTTTACCGGCCTGCCGGTAAAATACCGGCTGGGTGGCAACCCTACCTATAACTACTCCCATTGTTCCATATAACGCCTCCCTATAACTACTCATATTGCTCTATACAATCCCTTCCTATAACTCTTCCTATTGTCCCATATAACTCCTCCTTATAACTCCTCCTATCACTCCTTATAACTCCTCCCTATAACCCCTCCTATTGTTCCATTTAAACCTCTCACTATAATTCATCTTATTGCTCCATATAACCCGCCTCATATTTCTCCATATAACCCCTTCCAATAAGTTCCCCTTTTGCTCTATATATCACTCTTCCCATTGCTCCATATTATGGTTTGTAAATTAATTGTATATATCTATATTATCACTCAACTCCTCCTATTGCTCCATATACATTCCTTTATAATGCTTCCTATTATGCCACATATCCTCTTTTTATAACGGCTCATGTTGCTACAAATAAAACTTTAATAAAACTTCTATTGTTCCACATAATTATTCCTTATGATTCTGTTGCACCCAGGCATTCCTTCAGCAGCTCCATAAAACCATTCTCTATGTCCACATATAGCTGCTTTATATAACTTTTCAATTAGAATTAAAAAACTCAACTCCCTCCCAAAAAAGTGTGTTTTAGAGGAAATGAAGTCTGGGTGTCAAGGGCAAAGCACATCCATATCATTGGGGCAGTGTAAAGAACTCAGAGAGCTGGACTTATTATAGGGGCACTGATCTCTATAGGAAATGAGAGATCAATGAGCCTCTCTGTGCCTCTGCTCAAAGGTCATTTGGCAACAGAATAACAGATTTGTGCATTCCATGCCATAAATATTTCTATGGCTTGGGATCCGCTGCACAGTGTCTTCTGAACATTAAAGGGGCCCTTTTGTGTTCCAGGCTTGGGGTAGGATTTGCACTATATACTACTATTGATGACTTCACTCACAAACAGCCTCTACTTAAAGGGATAGTAATACTTTGTTTTAACTTTATTTTATTTTGTAGGCATTAAAAAAACATGAAGAACTATATAAGTCTTATCTCTCAAACCTTTATGGTTTGAGAGATATTCACAAGCAAAGTTTCCCCCTCCCTCCCCCTTTTACCTAGTGTAAGCCATCCCTTCTCAGATGTGGAATCCAGTCCATAGACCAGACAGATAACAGCAGGGGACAATCTTCTTCCTATGAGAACAATGAAAGCCCTGACCCCTTGACAAGCTTTTCAGGTTTTTCCCTTATCTTAATTGAAGATTGTCTCTCTCTGCAATCTACCTGGGCACCTCCCTTATGATCTAGCTGAGCAGTGTTACATCAGTAAAAGGGGCGGGAGGGGGATGCTTTGTCATTGAATTACTCTTGAACTACAACTCTGACAGAATTGAAATAACACTCTCCAAAGCCCAAATACTATGATGATTAATTAGAGCTGCTTTTATTATGAAACATTACTATCCCTTTAATAAAAAACACCGCAGGGCAGCATTGTGTGAGTTTTATCCAAACTAAAACACAAGTTGTGCGGGACACTGGTCCATGAATGTAATAGCAAAGAGGAGTATTTCTGGGGTAAATATTCGGCATCACAGGGGACAAATAAATCCTCTCATTGATTTAAATAGAGCTCTTAAAGGGGATCTATCACCCCTATATAAGTTAGCCTTAATAAATAGAGTATATATAGCGAATAAGTTTAAAACTGTATTAATTTTGTTTTTAAAATCTCTATTTGGCCGAAACTGATGTAATAAAATACTGCCCTGCACCTACTTCCGGACAGACAACAGTTTCCAGCTCTGTAGCCGTAGTCTGTCAGTCACTCTACCTCTTCTCCTCTCCCTCTATCCAGCCTCCTCCAATGATGGAGGCTTTCTGTCTGCAAGCTGGAGCGATCTCTAGTCCAATGTGGGGCATTCAAATGTGATACAGGTCAGACTTGTGTTTACATTCTAAAAACAGATTTTTTTATAATTTTGATTCCACAAAAACATTCAGGATAAGATCCATGATCAACTGCAGAACACGGGAGGTGATGTATTAGTTGATATGTCCCTGTAAGAAAATATATGTTGGGAAGACCACAAGGGAGTTTAGAAGGAGGAATCTTAAACATAAATGTGATATAGAAAAAGGAAAAATGAAAAGTTCAGTTGCAAGACATTTCTGGGAGTTCCATAATGGGAACCCTATGGATTTGAGGGCAGTTGGGATTTTCCATATCGAAAATAATAAACGAGGAGGGGATTTGGATAAGAAGTTATTGAGATGTGAAACAAAGTGGATTTATACTCTGGGGTCTCTTTTATTTATTTAGAAAATGTTTTACCAGGAAGAATACATTGAGATTTCTCTCGTTTTCAAGTATGTCCTGGACAGTTTTCAGTAGAGGGTTGTATATTTACACAAATTGAGAAACATTATATATTACATGTTATTAAATATACATACACATATGCATATACATACATATGGAAATTTTAAAATTATAAACAGTTACACTCTGTTTTTAGATACAGAGAAGCATTTACTTTTAAGGATTATAGAATGGGAACATATTTGATTATTTCAGGCAGATTGTTCCAGGCCTTTGGAGCTCTGAAGGAGAAGGCATATCTTCCTGCTTCTTTCTTGTATTGTAGTATACGTAGCGTGTTGTTAGCGGTGGAGTAGAGGTTATAGTTAGTATGTAGAGCAGGAGTGAGCAAACTGCTCAGGTAGTGTCGTAGTTTTCCAGAGAAGTGGTTGTGTACTAAGCAAGAAAGGTGAAGGGCACGTCTAGATTTGAATGTTAACCAATTTAGTTCTTATAACATACTAGCAACATGGGACGGCGTTGCCCGTCATGTTATGACCATTGGGCGCACGTGTTTGAAATGCAGACACACTGATAAACACAGACATATGCAGCATACAGGCAGACACATACCATACATCCCAAGTGTCCCTCTTTAGGAGGGACAGTCCCTCTTTGAGGGCCAAATCCTTCTGTCCCTCTTTCCCACCCTGTTGTCCCTCTTTTTAGGAGGTCAGACTGTGTGCAGGGCCGGCTCCACCTATAGGCGAGGTAGGCGCCGGCCTAGGGCGCACACGTACTGGGGGCGCGGGCATGCAGCGGAGAAGAGCTGCGCCCACACACCACGCCAGGAACCACAACACAGTCAGGTCTGTGTTGCTACAGCGCTCCCTCATCTGGTTGGATCTTTAGTAATGCAGAGCGCGCTGGGAGTCATGATCTCCCGCCGCGCTCTGCATTACTGAAGAGAAGACTGCGCGGGAGATACAGGTATGTGATGGGGGGCAAGTTGGAGCTGAGGGGGCATAGTGGAGCTGAGGGGGCAAGTTGGAGCAGATGTGGGGCAAAGTGGAGATGATGGGGGCAAGTTGGAGCTGTTAGGGGAAAGCTGGAGCTGAGGGGGCATAGTGGAGCTGGTGGGGGCAAGTTGGAGATGATGGGGGCAAGTTTGAGCTGATGAGGGTCAAAGTGGAGCTGATGAGGGTCAAAGTGGAGCTGAGGGGGGGCAAGTTGGAGCTGAGGGGGGGCAAGTGGAGCTGAGGGGGGGCAAAGTGGAGCTGGTGGGGCAAGTTGGAGCGGATGGGGGGGCAAGTTGGAGCTGCTGGGGGCATAGTGGAGCTGATAGTGGAAAGTTGGAGCTGAGAGGGCATAGTGGAGCTGGTGGGGGCTAGTTGGAGCGGATGGGGGCAAGTTGGAGCGGATGGGGGGCAAAGTGGAGCTGATGGGGGTAAGTTGGAGCTGAGGGGGTAAAATGAAGCTGAGGGGCTAAAATGGAGCTGGTGGGGGCACATTGGAGCTGATGGGGGCAAGTTGGAGTTGATAGGGGCAAAGTGGAGCTGGTGGGCCAAAGTGAAGCTGATAAGGGGCAAGTTGGAGCTGGTGGGGGGCATCTCTTACAGGCATCTCCAGAACAGGGGCAGAGTGGCTCAGGGGGCAGAGAGAGGACAATCATGAAAAGAGGTTGGGTATAAGTAGGCAGGGTATAAAGGGGTGGGACACAAGGGGCGGAGCGAAATGGGCGGCAAAATTAGGTTTTGCCTAGGGTGGCAAAAATCCTTTCACCAGCCCTGACTGTGTGGTGTGTATTACTTTGCTCTACAGCAATAAAGCAATAAACTTCAGTATATGTGTTTATACATTAGTCTGTGCAAATAAAATACTTTGGTCTTGAACTAAATCATTTATTCAGTTACATAAATAGCCAGTAATAGGTCATGAAATAACCTAAAAATTCTTACTAATGCCCCGCCCACCAGCCACACCCCCAATAATATTACCTAAAACTAACGTGTCCCTCTTTGGCCCTGTGAAATGTTGGGAGGTATGCACATACACACAGTGAGCAGCAGAAACATGCAAAAGACATACACACAGACACACTGGAGATGCACATATGGACACACATATGTAACAGAGATGTACACACACACAGACACGCAACATATATGAGCAGAAACACATGTGCTCATGAGTTGTGTACCCCTCTGGCACTCAAAGGGTTAAGGTATAGAGAGGCATGTCAGAGTTAAATAGCAGTGGGAAGTGTGTTCATACCTGGGAACACTGACTTGTGAAGTCCCTAGAGGGGACTGATGTGGTGCTGATGTGGAGAGACAAATGGGGCAATCTGGGTTAAAAGTGGGTGGGGCTTAATCGCGAGTAGGGGGCAGGGCTTAACATAAATGTGGAAAAAGTGTTAATAATAGGCTGGGGAAGGAGGAGAAGTGGGAGGGAAATGCAAGTTTACAGTGTGAGGGGTTTGAACACACTCCATGAGGGGTAAAACTTGATACAGAACCCTGTGGCAGTCAGTGGGTTAAGTGTGAATCTGATGGCTGTCTGTCCTGTGTCTTGCATGGCAAATGGTGACAGTGAAGAAGTAATTTAGCAATGAGGGCCTACCTTAACCCTTTGAGTGCCATTTTGTTCCCCTGCTGATGCAGCACCGTTCAGTGGCTTTACTACAGGTCCTGCTGAGGCCACTGGGAGTCAAGGTGAGTGACTGTGTGTCAGCCATCTTTCTTTCTGGCTTTGTGTGTGTGTGTATGGGTGTTTGGTGCTGTGTGAGTGAGGCATGTATGTGTTATACCTGGGAATTTTTACTTGTGGAGTCCCTCATGTGGTGCTGATGTGGAGAGAGCAATCTGGGTTAAAAGGGGGCGGGGCTTAATCGCAAGTAGGGGGCGGGGCTTAACATAAATATGGAAAAGTGTTAGTAATAGGCTGGGGAAGGAGGAGAAGTGGGAGAGAAATGCAAGTTTACAGTGTGAGGAGTTTGAACACACTCCCTGAGGGGTAAAACTTGATACACAACCCTGTGGCAGTCAGTGGGTTAAGTGTGAATCTGATGGCTGTCTGTCCTGTGTCTTGCATGGCAAATGATGACAGTGAAGAAATAATTGAGCAATGAGGACCTACCTTAACCCTTTGAGTGCAATTTTGTTCCTCTGGTGCTGCACTACAGGTCCTGCTGAGGCCTCTGGGAGTCAGGGTGAGTGACTGTGTGTGTGTGTCAGCCATATGTATTTCTGGCTTTGTGTGTGTATGTGGTGTTGTGTGTGTGAGTGGGGGCATGTCTGCTTGGTGCTGTGTGAGTGGGGCATGTGTGTGTGTGGTGCTGTGTGAGTGGGGCATGTGTGTGTGGTGGTCTGTGTGTGTGAGTGGGACATGTGTGTGTTTGTGTGGTGCTGTGTGAGTGGGGCATGTGTGTTTGTCTGTGGTGTAGGAGCAAGTGGTGGCCATATTGTTTTTTTCTGACTTTGATAGTGGTGGGTGGGCTGCATAGTGGGAGCAGGCCAACTCCCTGCATGATTGAATCACCCAATGGGAACAGTAACTCCTCCTTAATACCACCCCTGGGTGTGTTTTGGCAGGCACAAAGTCTTCTTTTATATATATAGATCACAACGATGAGTGGTGTAATTACATTGGAGGCTAAAGTGGCATATTGAATTATACAGGGTGTCAGTTTTACTTAGATGGATTTCTGGCGCTGGAGCATAAACTACATCACCATAGTCTATGACAGGCAGCAACATCTGTTGCACAATACGTTTTCTAACCAGGGGACTTAAACATGATTTGTGTCTAAAAAGAGTACTGATTTTGGGATAAAGGGTTTAAGTGCGGAATTACAATTTAATGTTTTTCTATAAACTTGTTGTCTTCCCATTATATATATAAGAGAGATAAATTATAGTAGGGTCCAAATGTAGTTAGTTTATTAATGGGACTTTGTTGTTAACAATAATCTGGTCAGATTGAAATGACATGCGGTTTTGACCCAATAAATTTGTTTATAATTTTATGAACCTGGAGAGAGATGAATTCATGGTTGGTCCTTTATGGAAAATGGCTTTACCGATACATAAAATGAGGATCTAATTAGGTTTAGCTAATTCTAAGAAAATGTTCGGGTATTATATTCTGTGGCTATACTAGTAGTCTACCAACTGTTCATTGAGTGTTAAGGTCTTATTGATGCCGTAAATGAAATTGGTGGGGTAATTATGCAGATACATGCCATCAATGAACATTGGGGGCCTAAAGGTTAGGATATGTATGGCTATAAGAATATTATAGGTAAGTGGATGTTAGTATAATTGGGGAAAATGTGTTTTTGTGTCGGTTTGCAGGTGATGGTATTGATCAGATGGGAAAGAACATCTAATTTAAATACAGTGGTGTGTAATTAAAATGGTATGAAGGTGAGTGTTGTGTTTCTTTCTTTCTGATAGTATTTGCACTTTGTTATATGTGTTTTGCTATGGCACAAAGTGTAAATCAGTAGGTTTTGGACATCAATGAATTAAACAATAATAAGCTTTTGACGGGTTGAATACCATATAGCTATAATAGTTTAGAGATATTTACACGGGAGTGCCGTTTGACATAACTATATCTGCAGATTGTTTTGGGTTAGTTACCGTGAATACCCTCTTTTCTAACTTTCGGGAGTTTTAGATGATAAAGATGGAACCCGCATGGAGTAATTTGTACTGCCTTGAGAAAGCCTGCAGAAACACGGACGAAACTTGTTGGAGTTTGGCATTCACTGACGCTGATGTACGTACAGGACTTCAGGCTGGTGAAGAGATGGAGTACAAGAGGATGATACTTTTGCTGGATGGCGACAAACTTTGAACATGAATGTATTTGGAGACATAGAAACCGCGTGGAGGAAGATCTACACATTCATGCATTTAGAAGTGACTTGTGAGTGGCGGTAAGCTCCGTGGCTGGAGCAGGAAGGCACCTGGGATTATGTAATGGCTTTGCGGGTACAGAATAAGTGATTAAGACCTGTTACCAATACATCTGTCTATATCATATACATCATCTGCCATACTCAGTTGCTTTGCACTAGTACATCTATACACGCATACTGACATCAGCCATCATCATGATTATTCTTAACAACGGACAGAGTTGTGCACTAGAGTGTGGATTCATTGTCTGTCGTTATATGAGACCATCAGCATTTGTGATAACTGAAACAGTGTTTGTTTGACGTTATATATAAAAATTGACGGATTCATCATAATTTCATTATTCATAAATCATTTTCCATCCTTCATGACTTCATAATTTATCGTCATGTACTTTACTATCATTTTTTGCTTTTTTTCAGCCTGATACACTGGTGCCAGTGTTTAATTGTTTTTAGTGGGTTGGGAGGGTAGATGTAGTTTGGGTTGTGTCTGTCTGGTGAAGATACTGTAGCAGTTCATGAGGGTTCTGGGTGTTCATTGTTCTCAACTTAATGTTTTATTTTTCTTTGATGGTATATTTTGATTGTTACTAATAAATACTTGATATATTTCTACATGGTGGTAATTTTTTGTAGATGGAGGTTGAGTGCCTGTTTAGGTCCTATTCTGTTTTTCTTCTTTTTTATGTTGGATCTAGCTTATTTAGGACCATGGCACCCTATGCATGATATGCATGGTTGTACCTTTAATAACTGTATTATACGAGTAGTGCTCCTTCATTATTTTTAAAGGAAGTGTCTGTTCAGCATGTCTTAATAAGCATAATCAATGCATATAAATTACTCTAAATACAAAAAGTCAAAAACAACATATTGGTGATTTTGAAAACTCTTTCAAATTCATTAAAGTAGTTTTTAGCTGGTAGGGTCCCTCATGCTAGGGAGTGGAGAGATAACATAGGGCTGATACAGGAAGTACCTGAAAGCCACATTTAAATCAGTGGAGTTTTGGGAAAGATATTCTCCTTATGGTGGTTAGTTGATGTGCAAGGAAGAATCCAAGCAGTTCTGGGGCAAACCATTTGCAACGTAGGGGGA
Source organism: Rhinophrynus dorsalis (assembly GCA_037306005.1). Classification (NCBI taxonomy): domain Eukaryota; kingdom Metazoa; phylum Chordata; class Amphibia; order Anura; family Rhinophrynidae; genus Rhinophrynus; species Rhinophrynus dorsalis. The sequence continues at coordinate 129,348,030 of CM074727.1, read as the reverse complement.
AAAAGTAAAACTATCCTTTTATGTAAATGGTAAATTATGTAAATAGCATTCAAGGGGTTATAAGTCTCATCTAGACCAATGGTTATGCTTATGTCTCCTCTATGGCGCATTTGGTTTACTCCAGAATTGCACACAGCTGGATTATCTAAAGCAATGGTGGGCAATAGATTTGCATTAATTTCAGAACAAATGCATAATTTAAAGCGGAACTTTCACCTAAGCACAAGTTTGCTTTAATCCATTTATTATACCGATTGTAACTGTGCTGGATTTTGTTTAAAAAAAAACAAAAAACGCGATAGAAATTAAGTTTGAGGATTTACCTTTTCCCTCTTGATGTCTTCTAATTCTGATCGGCATAATTGTGCTGATGAGAATACAGGAGAGATCTTCCTCCCCACTGGTCTGTCAGTAAGCTGGAGAACTCTCATTGGCAGAGATCGATATCTAGCCAATGAGAGTGCTCCAGCTTACTGACAGACCAGCGGTGCAGAGGATCTCCTGTATTTTCATCGGTAAGATGGTGCCGATCAGAATGAGAAGAAGGAAAAAGTTAACCCTCAAACTTCATTTCTATCGCATTTAAAAAAAAAAAAAACAGCACAGTTACAATCGGTATAATAAATGGATTAAAGCAAACTTGTGCTTAGGTGAAAGTTCCACTTTAATGAAAATTGCATGTTTGTGACACTTGGATTTAAACAACAAATGAATGGTGCAGAACACACAATTTCAGAAACACAAATGGCAAATTCACCTAATTTGTTAAATTTTATTTCATTCATTCATTCATTCACATGCTTACTCAGATGCTTACTTCACTCATAATAAGTATCACCTTGATGTCGGAGGTCCAACAGTGTCCTTGACACCTTGAGCCTATATATGTTTCGATATATGATCAGTCAAATAATATAATTTTTTAAGAACTTGTGCTAAAAATTGTACTCCATATTCTAGATGAGGCCTTACCATGGATTTGTATAGAGGCACAATTATATTTCCATCCCATGCATATAAACTTTTTATACAGGGTAGTCCCCTATTGGCTTTTCCTGTAAAGTCTATTGTCTATCATTACTCCTAAATCTTTTTCTAACAAGGATTCCCCATGAAATTTCCCATTTAATCAATATGTAGCTTGTTTGTTTCTGCAACCCACATGCATACCCTTACATTTATCTATATTAAATCTCATCTGCTACTTTTCTGCCCATTCACTAACTTTATCCAAATCTTACTCTAGAGAAAAAAACATCCTGCTCTGTGTATATTTACATGTAGAAGTCAAAAGTTAAGGAACATCTAGGGAATTGCAGAAAAACTGGAAGAAGACAACACAGGGGCACCCTTAATGCACAGTGACATGACAAACTTCAAAACCACCACCATCTCTCAAATGCATATTCACAAATCAGTTTGTTGGGATCTTACACATGGGATGTTAACACTGCCCCAGCTAAAGCTTTTATCTGTCCTCAGGTGGATAAGAAATAATGGGCTGCTCTTCTCAACACTCTCCCAAGTGGCACAAAATATACAAGACAAGAAAAAAGCGCCAAATAGTGTAATGCCACATTCAGCTCATTCAATATTAAATGAAGCTCAGGTACTCCCATATTATATTTATCAACAAGAGAATATTCCCAGTCAACTGACACATTTGCTCATAGGGAAAATTAACCCGTCCCCGTTCAGGATATCACAAACTCAGTTGATATGAAGGAAGATGAAAATTACGGTTGTCTTCAACAATATTAGTAACTGAAAATCAGTTTATTAAAATTCAAATGAAATGTTTACAAATGTCCACTCTTATGCGTTTTGTAGCACCATGCCACTTTATCAAAGAACAGATAGCCACAGTGCTAAAAAATAAGAAAAATCAACAGCTGGATACCTCCCCTCTTTTATGCTTTCACATTTGCATTGTTTTGGTCATCAGTCATGAACCCCCCAAGAAGACTTGTTTCCCAATTTAAGGATCCATTGGCCTGGAGACACGTCACTGACATGAGTCAAATTAACTTACTATATTTTATTGGTTACATAGAACAGTATCCTTTCAAAATGTTGCATGCATAACAGCGTGCGGCTACACACTGCATTCAGCATGTCACTGTAATGAAAAGGGCAACATGAGAATCTTGCCCTGGTGTCACGGTTTTATTGAACACTCAGACAATTGGGTAGGATAAAAAGCTTTATTAGGCAATATAAAGAGCAACAAGGCCCTTCACGGGTCCAAACTCTACACACAGCAGTAAGAAAGTTTGACACAGGTCAGGGCATACAAATATCAATACAATAAAGGAGGCTCTACCGGCCTTACCAAATACCGGGTAAGGCAGCCAGGTAACAGGTGCAACAAGGAACAGAGGAGGCTCTACAGGCCTTACCGAATACCGGGTAAGGCAGCCTGGTAACTGGTACAATAAGGAACAGAGGAGGCTCTAACGGCCTTACCGAATACCGGGTAAGGCAGCCTGGTAACGGGTGCAACAAGGAACTGAGGAGGCTCTACCGGCCTTACCGAATACCGGGTAAGGCAGCCTGGTATCTAGTGCAACAAGGAACAGAGGAAGTACTGACAGGCAGTAACACCGTAGGCCGGTGTGCTCAGGAGGTAGTACTGACAAAGGCCCCATCGGATAGCACAGACTGGGTGTACGTAATGGAGGCCACAGAGAATCACAGGCTGAGCTTAGTGTAATGGATTGGCAACGGTAACCGCTAGTGACCGGATGGCACAGACTGGGTGTACGTAACGGAGGCCACAGAGAATCACAGGCTGAGCTTAGTGTAATGGATTGGCAACGGTAACCGCTAGTGACCGGATGGCACAGACTGGGTGTACGTAACGGAGGCCACAGAGAATCACAGGCTGAGCTTAGTGTAATGGATTGGCAACGGTAACCGCTAGTGACCGGATAGCACAGACTGGGTGTACGTAACGGAGGCCACAGAGAATCACAGGCTGAGCTTAGTGTAATGGATAGGCAACGGTAACCGCTAGTGACCAGATAGACAGACTGGAAACTCGTAACGGAGGCCACGCTGATACACAGGCAGAGAGTAGCGCAACCGTAGGCAACAAATATGAGAGGACTGACAATAAAGCGAGGGCAACACAAGGAGCGTAAGTCAGTCAATGCCTGGATCAGTATCAGAGAGCGGAATTCAGCCAGAGCCTGGGTTGGTACACAGAGAGCGGTAGTCAGCCAAAGCCTGGATCGGTACACAGAGAGCGGTAGTCAGCCAAAGCCTGGATCGGTACACAGAGAGCGGTAGTCAGCCAAAGCCTGGATCAGTAAACAAAGAGCTGTAGTCAGCCAAAGCCTGGATCGGTACACAGAGAGCGATAGTCAGCCAAAGCCTGGATCGGTACACAGAGAGTGGTAGTCAGCCAAAGCCTGGATCGGTACACAGAGAGTGGTAGTCAGCCAAAGCCTGGAACGGTACACAGGAGTGGAACAGGAACAAGGTCAGATGAAAACCGGATCAACACGGAACAGGAGCACAGAATAATGTAAGGTCAGGAACACCACGAAAGGGCACCGGCCTAGTGACAGAAGGGCGTGTATAAAGGCTAGCCCTGGGAGGGGCTAGCCAGCAAGCACAAACAAGCACAGACAGCCAAACACACACCCGGAAGTAAGAATGTCGCACAGAGAATCACGGGCACCGTGATACCTGCATAGAAGCGCAAGATTCTCATGTCGCGCCATGAAAGGTCACCTTAAATGTATGAATTAATTAATGACGTTATAAGCAGAGGAGGTCAAGAGAAGAGGAGAGTGAATACATTGATCAGGTTCTCTTGCTAAAGTTACACTGCAGCTTGATGGAATGCCTTGCCATGTTGCACTACAATTCCCACCATCCTGTGCTTGCTGGAAGACTCCAGTCAGGCTGAGATTCTTGGGATTAACACACTGAACCAATTATCCCCTGCTGCCCATGGGGGAAATACCGGTAAGGCATTCCATCAAACATCAGTGTAACTGCCCGGGGAGAGAACCTGATCTCTCTCTCTCTCTCTCTACTGCTGATCACTTCATTAGTTAATTCAAACATTAAAGGTGACCTTTCATGGCATGACATGAGAATCTTGCACTTTTATGCAGGGAGAGATTCTCATGCTGCCCTTTCCATTACGGCGACATGCTGAATGAGGCATGTAGCCACACACTATTATACATGCAACTTTTTAACAGTGAAACCCATAGAACAACCCCCCGTGTCACATTCTGACTGAGAACCATCATTGGTCTACAATCAAACATAAGTACAGATCTGATAAGAAAACCAGCTGTCATATCCCCCCCAAAAAATTCACTGTATAAAAAACACCATTGGATATTACATAAAGGATTCCACTTCTAATAACAAGAATCATATTAAGTCAAATCATAATGCAGATACAAATAGATGTTTGACCATGTCAGATCTTATCTAACTCTCCTGTTCATTAAACAATTGAGTTAGTTTTATGATGGGACCAATTAATTCATTTTAACGCAGCCAACAGAGCCACTTGTTCCCAAATAATATTTAAAATTATATAAAATACATTATATATATATATATATATATATATATATATATAGACTGAATATATCAAAACATATACATACAAATCATAAAATACAATTACAATATTAGAGGTAGTCATCACTAAACATCAGACCCAAACTAAAACAAAATAACCTAATATGTGCAATATTGAATGTCACTATGAATATTAAATCATCTAAAAATAATAATTATGATAAGAATACATGGAAATTAAATAACTACAAGTGTGATTTGTCCAAATTGGGAATTATTATATTTACACGTAAAGAAAGTGTGAATGAAATTGGCCGTGGCAAATAAGAGAATCCCCCTAAAGTGACACGATCAGACACAATCAAACATCTATGTATCTCTATACTGAGATTTAGATTAATACGATTCTTGTTATTATAAGTGGGAAATTTTATATAATATCCAACAGTGTTTTTCTACAATGTACATTTACCTTTAGGATATAACAGTTGGTTTTCTTATAAGATCTATACTTACGTTTGATTGTGCACCATTGATGGTTCTCTGTTAAAATGTGTCACAGGGTTTTTTCCATCTGACCAGTAAAATATATGAAGTTACTATTACACATGTGATGTGTATAGACCAATGGGTCGTTAACCCTTTGGGTCTGTTACTATAAGGTGAAGGTTGTCTGCAAATAATGATAGTTTGAATTCATGCTCACTAACAGGAAGCTTTGAGATGGTGTCATCTTTACTCAAGGTATTTGCCAGGGTTTTCATTATCAAAACAAAGATGATAGGGAACAAGGGAAAACCCTGGGCAATGGAAAAAAATGTCCAGTTTCACTCTAGCAGGCAGAATATACAGGGCCAAAACATAACGATGAACCAAGGGTGAAGCCCAGGTGCTATAAAACAGTTTTAAAATAAGTCCAATCTACTCGGTTGAATGAATTTTAGGCATCAACCAATACTAGGAGAGTTGGGGTTTTATAGAGTATGCCAGGGTAATTAGATTTGTAATTTTTGGTGTTGTCCCACCTGATCTGGCTTAAAGCGGAACGTTCAGATAACAGCAAGTCACCATGCATTCATTAAATGTATGACGACTAGCTTGAAACTGTATGTCTTACCAAAAATAAATACTTGTTTCTAAAGGAATCCGTCCTGTTTGGAGACCGGAACTGAGGCTAGAGCGCAGACATCTTGTCTGTGCGCATGCGCAGTCAGTCCCAGTCTCCATAGAGTAGACTGCTTTGCACCATATGGTCACCGGAAGGGACTGACGGCGCAGGCCGACAGACAGCACTAACCTGCCAGTCAGTCCTGAAATGGGACAGATTCCTATACACACAAGTATTTTTTTTGGTAAGACATATTTTCAAGCTAGTCGCCACGCATTTAATGAATGCATGGCGACTGGCTAATATCTGAAAATTCCACTTCAAATAAATTAGATAAGAGGTGTTTAAGTCTTATAAACAACTAGCAACATGGGACGGCGTTGCCCGTCATGTTATGACCATTGGGCGCACGTGTTTGAAATGCAGACACACTGATAAACACAGACATATGCAGCATACAGGCAGACACATACCATACATCCCAAGTGTCCCTCTTTAGGAGGGACAGTCCCTCTTTGAGGGCCAAATCCTTCTGTCCCTCTTTCCCACCCTGTTGTCCCTCTTTTTAGGAGGTCAGACTGTGTGCAGGGCCGGCTCCACCTATAGGCGAGGTAGGCGCCGGCCTAGGGCGCACACGTACTGGGGGCGCGGGCATGCAGCGGAGAAGAGCTGCGCCCACACACCACGCCAGGAACCACAACACAGTCAGGTCTGTGTTGCTACAGCGCTCCCTCATCTGGTTGGATCTTTAGTAATGCAGAGCGCGCTGGGAGTCATGATCTCCCGCCGCGCTCTGCATTACTGAAGAGAAGACTGCGCGGGAGATACAGGTATGTGATGGGGGGCAAGTTGGAGCTGAGGGGGCATAGTGGAGCTGAGGGGGCAAGTTGGAGCAGATGTGGGGCAAAGTGGAGATGATGGGGGCAAGTTGGAGCTGTTAGGGGAAAGCTGGAGCTGAGGGGGCATAGTGGAGCTGGTGGGGGCAAGTTGGAGATGATGGGGGCAAGTTTGAGCTGATGAGGGTCAAAGTGGAGCTGATGAGGGTCAAAGTGGAGCTGAGGGGGGGCAAGTTGGAGCTGAGGGGGGGCAAGTGGAGCTGAGGGGGGGCAAAGTGGAGCTGGTGGGGCAAGTTGGAGCGGATGGGGGGGCAAGTTGGAGCTGCTGGGGGCATAGTGGAGCTGATAGTGGAAAGTTGGAGCTGAGAGGGCATAGTGGAGCTGGTGGGGGCTAGTTGGAGCGGATGGGGGCAAGTTGGAGCGGATGGGGGGCAAAGTGGAGCTGATGGGGGTAAGTTGGAGCTGAGGGGGTAAAATGAAGCTGAGGGGCTAAAATGGAGCTGGTGGGGGCACATTGGAGCTGATGGGGGCAAGTTGGAGTTGATAGGGGCAAAGTGGAGCTGGTGGGCCAAAGTGAAGCTGATAAGGGGCAAGTTGGAGCTGGTGGGGGGCATCTCTTACAGGCATCTCCAGAACAGGGGCAGAGTGGCTCAGGGGGCAGAGAGAGGACAATCATGAAAAGAGGTTGGGTATAAGTAGGCAGGGTATAAAGGGGTGGGACACAAGGGGCGGAGCGAAATGGGCGGCAAAATTAGGTTTTGCCTAGGGTGGCAAAAATCCTTTCACCAGCCCTGACTGTGTGGTGTGTATTACTTTGCTCTACAGCAATAAAGCAATAAACTTCAGTATATGTGTTTATACATTAGTCTGTGCAAATAAAATACTTTGGTCTTGAACTAAATCATTTATTCAGTTACATAAATAGCCAGTAATAGGTCATGAAATAACCTAAAAATTCTTACTAATGCCCCGCCCACCAGCCACACCCCCAATAATATTACCTAAAACTAACGTGTCCCTCTTTGGCCCTGTGAAATGTTGGGAGGTATGCACATACACACAGTGAGCAGCAGAAACATGCAAAAGACATACACACAGACACACTGGAGATGCACATATGGACACACATATGTAACAGAGATGTACACACACACAGACACGCAACATATATGAGCAGAAACACATGTGCTCATGAGTTGTGTACCCCTCTGGCACTCAAAGGGTTAAGGTATAGAGAGGCATGTCAGAGTTAAATAGCAGTGGGAAGTGTGTTCATACCTGGGAACACTGACTTGTGAAGTCCCTAGAGGGGACTGATGTGGTGCTGATGTGGAGAGACAAATGGGGCAATCTGGGTTAAAAGTGGGTGGGGCTTAATCGCGAGTAGGGGGCAGGGCTTAACATAAATGTGGAAAAAGTGTTAATAATAGGCTGGGGAAGGAGGAGAAGTGGGAGGGAAATGCAAGTTTACAGTGTGAGGGGTTTGAACACACTCCATGAGGGGTAAAACTTGATACAGAACCCTGTGGCAGTCAGTGGGTTAAGTGTGAATCTGATGGCTGTCTGTCCTGTGTCTTGCATGGCAAATGGTGACAGTGAAGAAGTAATTTAGCAATGAGGGCCTACCTTAACCCTTTGAGTGCCATTTTGTTCCCCTGCTGATGCAGCACCGTTCAGTGGCTTTACTACAGGTCCTGCTGAGGCCACTGGGAGTCAAGGTGAGTGACTGTGTGTCAGCCATCTTTCTTTCTGGCTTTGTGTGTGTGTGTATGGGTGTTTGGTGCTGTGTGAGTGAGGCATGTATGTGTTATACCTGGGAATTTTTACTTGTGGAGTCCCTCATGTGGTGCTGATGTGGAGAGAGCAATCTGGGTTAAAAGGGGGCGGGGCTTAATCGCAAGTAGGGGGCGGGGCTTAACATAAATATGGAAAAGTGTTAGTAATAGGCTGGGGAAGGAGGAGAAGTGGGAGAGAAATGCAAGTTTACAGTGTGAGGAGTTTGAACACACTCCCTGAGGGGTAAAACTTGATACACAACCCTGTGGCAGTCAGTGGGTTAAGTGTGAATCTGATGGCTGTCTGTCCTGTGTCTTGCATGGCAAATGATGACAGTGAAGAAATAATTGAGCAATGAGGACCTACCTTAACCCTTTGAGTGCAATTTTGTTCCTCTGGTGCTGCACTACAGGTCCTGCTGAGGCCTCTGGGAGTCAGGGTGAGTGACTGTGTGTGTGTGTCAGCCATATGTATTTCTGGCTTTGTGTGTGTATGTGGTGTTGTGTGTGTGAGTGGGGGCATGTCTGCTTGGTGCTGTGTGAGTGGGGCATGTGTGTGTGTGGTGCTGTGTGAGTGGGGCATGTGTGTGTGGTGGTCTGTGTGTGTGAGTGGGACATGTGTGTGTTTGTGTGGTGCTGTGTGAGTGGGGCATGTGTGTTTGTCTGTGGTGTAGGAGCAAGTGGTGGCCATATTGTTTTTTTCTGACTTTGATAGTGGTGGGTGGGCTGCATAGTGGGAGCAGGCCAACTCCCTGCATGATTGAATCACCCAATGGGAACAGTAACTCCTCCTTAATACCACCCCTGGGTGTGTTTTGGCAGGCACAAAGTCTTCTTTTATATATATAGATATGTCTGCATATAGGTTAAAGGGATACAAATGTCTGTTTTTAACCAATTGTGATACTGTAGATATTAAAAAATACATTAATTGAGGTTAGTCTGGTCTCTCAAACCTGTATAGTTTGAGAGATATAAGGTTATAAAGTTCCCCCATCCCTCCCCTTTCACAGACGTCAGCGCTCTAGCTGACAGCATGACATCCTGGTCCCGGGACCAGCCGGGGGCTTTTCAGTAGAGCCAGAATAGTGCTACCTAAAAAGAAATACTTCATAGGAACAGTCTACAAAGTGCACTTGCAAACCAGGTACACTTTGTAGACCGTTCCAATGAAGTATTTATTTTTAGATAGCGCTATTTCGGCTCTGCTGAAGAGCGGCCGTCAGGTTTCACAACTCAAATCTCCTTCTGTCAGCTAGACAGCTGACGTCTGTGAAAGGGAAGGGAGGAGGGAACTTTATAATTGTATATCTCGCAAACTATACAAGTTTGGGAGACAAGAGTAACCCTCAATTAATTTATTTTTTTAATATCTACAATATCACAATTGGTTAAAAACAGACATTACTATCCTTGTAATGCCATCTTTTAATAAAGAGAAGGGCCTATCACTTGATTCATGCTTTGCCTTCCTTAGGGGGCACGGCGATAAATGCTTCTGACAAAAGGGTGTTTTATGGATTTGGTGGGGAAAGACACTGAGTGTGAGATGTTCAAAAAGTCTTCATAATAAAAAAATTGGCGGATCATGAGTTGGTGGTAAAAGAAGGCCAATATTTTCAGAAGTAAATTCATCACATTTGAAAATGTGTCTAATGAACGTTGCCCTTAAAAATTCTGATTTTAAAAATGTCTTTGAAATAAAATTTTCAAAGAAACAAAGATATTTTTTCTTTTGAAATGACAAATTACTTTTCACTTCTGCTAACAGTACTTTATTTTGTCTTCTCCAAGTTTAGACCATTTTTATTTTGTGGTGAAAAAATGAAGTTGAAGGGGAACTACCACCCCACACAATGTTTACCTTTACTAAGTCCCCATCTGACGACTAGCTGCATAGTAGCGCTAGTCGTCAGAATAATTACCATATTTAATAGATTTCTCCTCTCTTCCATGGGTGACAGGCAGGACGGAGCGCGGACATCTTCCCATTGTGACGTCCGCACACCTGCACTGTCAGTCCCAACCGGAGACAAATGGCTCCAAGCAACGCCTCCTAGACCCGGCTGGGACTGACAGCGCAGGTACACGGATGTCACAATGGGAAGATGTCCGGGCTCCGTCCTGCCTGTCGCCCATGGAAGAGGGGAGAAGTCTATTAAATAAGGTAATTATTCTGGTGACTAGCGCTACTAAGCAGCTAGTCGCCAGATGGGCAATATAGGCCCAGGGCTTTTCAGAATTTCAGTTTGTGAAATGTCTTATAAAGTTACTTTCAAGTCCAGGCGTGAAGGAGAAGTAAACTTTATTATGAAAAATATTTTATCACAATTTTACTGCTGAGTTAAACAATGGCACTGCCACTGACTTGAGATTCTGCATTCAAATGTTATTACAGTTCAAAGACATTTTTCAAACAAACTGCCAACAACATCTCCAACTGGACTCAGAAGACCTTTTTCCTAATGCACTCTGTGGTAGAGTTTGAGTCATAGACAACAGCTCTCCATAGTAACATAGGAACCGTACTACCCAGTGGCCAGAAAAGAAAACTGCAGGATAATATTAAAAAAAGTTTGAGCTTTAATACATTTTTAATCAATAGTCTCCAAGCAGTGGAAGCACACTTGTATTAGAAAGGTTTACAGCTCCTTTAAATATATTGAGATCTTTTTTATGGTTTCTTAGGATATGTTACAAGACACGCACAAACACACACACACACACATATATGGTTGAACTTTCCCTTTAAATGACTGTATACTAAGAATAGTGGCTCTTAATTTGTTTATCAAAATGACTCACCTGGTAAGTATTCTTCAAACAGCAGTCTGTTATATCTATTTACAGTTTTTATTTGCAGGTGATTTCTGTTTTTGTCTACTGCTGGTTGTTTCATTCTGCAGTATGATAAAGCCTAGTGCCTCTTAACTCCTTAAGGACCAGTGGTCCTGGGACTTTCTGTCCCATAAGGACCACTTTTGATCTTTGCCAACGCGCCAGTACACGTGACCTGTTGCGTGTATCGGCACGCCACTTTGTGGCCTGAAAGAGATTGCTCCAGTCTTGAGGCAGTCAATTTTAGGCCCTATTTTTACTTACAGTGCTCCCGGTGGAGCGATGTAAGTAAAAAGTATGTGACGTACTATGGCCGTCATCGGTCCTTAAGGGTATAAGGACCGTGACGATCATAGTACATCATGTAGTCCTTAAGGGGTTAAATGGATAGTAATGTTTCGAAATAAAAGCAGCTCCAATTAATCTTCATAGTATTTGGGTCATTGAGAGTGTTATTTCAATAATGTCAGAGTTGTAGTTCAAAAGTTATTGAATGATAAAGTATCCCCCTCCCGCCCCTTTCACCTAGTGTAAGCCACCTCCCCTCAGATGTGGAATCTGATCCCTGGACCAGACAGATCACAGCAAGGGACAATCTTCTTACTGTGAGAACAATGAAAACCCTGCCCCCATTGACAGGTTTTTTAAGGTTTTCCCTTATGCTAATTGAAGATGGTCCCTCTCTGAGATCCATTTAGATAGTCTTGCTGCTCTGAGGTGAGCAGTGTTACATCATTAAAAGGGGCAGGAGGGGGATACTTTATCATTCAATTACTCTTGAACTACAACTCTGACAGAATTGAAATAACACTCTCCATGGCCCAGATACTATGAAGATTAATTGGAGCTGCTTTTATTGTGAAACATTACTATCCCTTTAAGAGTCATTTAGCCCTACTGAAACCAGTTGTTTGTTGTGAGGAGGTGTGATTTAGAGGGCAACTTCCACAGTGATTACTATATACAGTAAACTGCATATAAAATGCAAAAATAAATTGGTACACCTGACTGATGTATAAAGGACTCCTAACTAGTTACTTCAAAGGCAAGATTTGTTAAACAAATTAAAAGCAACATATTCCTAATACACAGTTCCCCTTTAAATGTAGCAGCTGGCCCTATTGACATGATGGAATTCTTTTGAGGAAGCAATATGTGTAAATGAGAATCATATAGCAGTATATGATGACCATATTGGGTTTCCTCGTATTGTTGTGGTTAGAACTATGTACATATCCCACACACTACGTACTATCAAGTTTATGATCAAGGGACATGCAGATTCCTGCCCTAGCTCTTTCCTTTGGATGTCAGAAGGTCACTGTGCATCTTTCAGCTCATGGTCTTATGGGAAAAGTGTGCTGTCTCCTGTGGATGCTTATAATAAAAGCTGCAGTGAGACATAATGCAGATAACAGGAAGTTCTGCACTTTCAGAAGTCTGCTGGAAGTTCAGAAATACAAGTCTGTGTGAGAGGGAATCCCACAGAGGAGTATGGCTATAGCAGATGTGTGCAGACGTTAGGACAGTGTAATTGACTATGGGTTTATGTTTACATGAATGGGAAATTATGGGATTGTATGGAGTGCTGATGTGTGCAAGAGGGGGATATTTTCTATTGCATAGATAGGGATAGTCAATCATCAGATCTCCAGCTGTTGAGCAATCAATAGCAGACAATTGTGGAACAAACCAACTGCACCATTGGGTTGAAACGAAAGATCTGCAAACATATATTGATTTAAACAGGGCTTTTAACCACTTGAAAGTTAGAGAGGTCTTTAGCACATTGCAACACAATGAACTGGAGTCCACTTTAGGATTAAATCTCCATTTAAATACATTTCTCCCCTAATATGCAGTTGGTTTGTGTCTATATTGTACCAGTTTAACATGATGAATACAACCCTCTGACCAAAATGCAGGCAATCTGGTTGCTCAGTGTCAGGAGTTATTTCCATACCTTTACAAAGGTTTGGGAGATAAGACTTATATCATTTTTCATGTTTTTTTAAGGGCTACAATATAAAATACAATTATTTCCAAGTATTACTATCCCTTTAATTCTGTGGAGCAATATGATACACTTATATACACACCACACAGTTTGATCGGCCTAGTAAGAAGGACATCAGAGTGGGAAAGAGGGACAGATGGATTTGGGTCTCATAGAGGGACTGTCCCTCATAAAGAGGGATTCTTGGGACGTATGATACAATACAGTCCCTTTTGGCTGGATTGTATGACCAAATCCTCTTAGTTTTGATACAAATCCCACTCACTCCCTGAGCCTCTCCTCGAAATAAACCACAGGATCCCTTGATTTACTCACAAGTCTTTTAACACAATAAAATAAAAGAGAAAATAGGACTATCAAATAACATTAGGCAGCATCAATACATATAGAAAAAAATATATTAGGATACTTTGATATATATACCAGATTGAGAAGTCCAAAAAAGTTCTTATATAATTCACAATCTTCATGAATTACTTAAGCTCACTTTTGGTGGGTTCCCACCCAAACACAAAAACTGTAGGAAAAAAAGCAGAAAAGAGGCACAGGCAATATTATCTAAGTGTAGTATATAATAAAGTTCTCAATCCTTCACCAACACCAAATAAGACATTTTTTCAAAGAATCTACTCACATTCTTTAGAGGCAATATGCTGCCTCCAGATGAACAGGCATTCACTGGCTCTCACCCCAGTACAGTGTCTTTCAATCAATACGTGGGATCTTCAGAAGGCTCTCACTCCTCCCTTAGCTTGTAGGGTCTAGTTAGTGTAAGGTTTAATTTTAGCACATTGCAACACAATGAACTGGAGTCCACTTTAGGATTAAATCTCCATTTAAATACATTTCGCCCCTAATATGCAGTTGGTTTGTGTCTATATTGTACCAGTTTAACATGATGAATACAACCCTCTGACCAAAATGCAGGCAATCTGGTTGCTCAGTGTCAGGAGTTATTTCCATAGCTGGGAACGCTCCGGTTTTTGCTGCTAATTACTGGGTCTCCAGGCAGAGGCTTGTTCTCTGGATGTGGGGAGTTGTTCTCAAACGCTGCCCACTTCTGTGCCTTCCCAGTCTGTTCCTCCCACTCCCCACCCACTTCTCCTCTCTTCCCACCTATTACTCTTACTCTGGGCATATATTTTAAGCCTCGTACCACTTGTGATTAAGCCACACCCCTTTTTGACACAGCCTGCAACATATTTCTACCCCCAGCGGCACCACAGGACTCCCCTCTGGGAAGACCATAACAAAAAGAAAGGTATCAAGTCATCTTATTCTTGCTGGACAATGACAAAAAAAAAATCTACAGACTCAGTTGTACCAGGACACCAGCAAAAGGTACCGAGTCACTGACAAAAGGTACCGGAAAATCAGTTCTCCTCAGCAGTAAGTTTGCGTTTTTATCGGTATGTGTGTGGGGAATGCACAATGAGTTGGAATGACCCAGGAGACAGATTTCTCCGTCTTGGTCTGTTGACCCCACAAGTGCACACAGAGATCTGACTGGAATCCAAAAAGAATCACTGGTTTTTATCTACACATTTCCACAGAAACATCAATAGAAATCTATAAGATACATCCATGGATAATGTTTATCACTTGTACTGAAATCCAGCCCTTGGTAGGCCTAATGTGACTGAGTTAGCCCATACACTCAGCTATAAATATATAACATACCTCTCAACAGTACAAATGGCCAATGGTGGTGTTGTTGGGGCCTTCACTGGGGCATGTGTCTTTACTAAGAACATTTAGGTTGCTTTATAACACATTGACATCTCTTTATGTAATTGAATAAATTATTTTGAACAAGACTAACACATTATATTTACACAGATTAATTTATAAACACATATACTGAAGTTTAAACAAACAATGTGAGTTTTAAAGGCATAGTAATACTTTAAAATTATTGTATTTTATATTGTAGCCCTTAAAAAAACATTAAAAATGATATAAGTCTTATCTCCCAAACGTTTATGGTTTGGAGATATTCACTAGTAAAATAAAGTTCCCTTTTCCTGGCTGTTTCAGCCAAGTCTGCCATCTAGTGGACAGGTTTGGAATCCGGTCCACAGATCAACCGGCAGCTCTTTAGCAGTGCCTAGCCTAGATCATGATCTTTAAAAAGAACTCCTTCATTGGAACTGTGTACAAAGTGTGCCTGGATTGCAAGCACGCTTTGTAGACCATTCCGATGAAGAAATTCTTTTTAAAGATCTCGGCACTTCTGGAGAGCATCAGCCAGTCAAGGGACCGAATTCCAAGTCTGAAAGCTTGAACAGTGACGTCACTCAGGGGGAAACTTTACTTGTGAATAACTCCCAAACCATAAAGGTTTAGGAGATAAGACATATAATTTTTCATGTTTTTTTAAGGGCTACAATATAAAATACAATTATTTCCAAGTATTACTATCCCTTTAATGCTGTGGAGCATTATGATACACTTATATACACACCACACAGTTTGATCGGCCTAGTAAGAAGGACATCAGAGTGGGAAAGAGGGACAGATGGATTTGGGTCTCATAGAGGGACTGTCCCTCATAAAGAGGGATTCTTGGGACGTATGATACAATACAGTCACTTTTGGCTGGATTGTATGACCAAATCCTCTTAGTTTTGATACAAATCCCACTCACTCCCTGAGCCTCTCCTCGAGATAAACCACAGGATCCCTTGATTTACTCACAAGTCTTTTAACACAATAAAATAAAAGAGAACATAGGACTATCAAATAACATTAGGCAGCATCAATACATATAGAAAAAAATATATTAGGATACTTTGATATATATATACCCGATTGAGAAGTCCAAAAAAGTTCTTATATAATTCACAATCTTCAGGAATTACTTAAGCTCACTTTTGGTGGGTTCCCACCCAAACACAAAAACTATAGGAAAAAAGAAAAAAAGAAGAAAAGAAAAAGAGGCGCAGGCAATATCCTCTAAGTGTAGTATATAATAAAGTTCTCAATCCTTCACCAACACCAAATAAGACATTTTTTCAAAGAATCTACTCACATTCTTCAGAGGCAATATCCTGCCTCCATATGAACAGGCATTCACTGGCTCTCACCCCAGTACAGTGTCTTTCAATCAATACGCGGGATCTTCAGATGGCTCTCACTCCTCCCTTAGCTTGTAGGGTCTAGTTAGTGTAAGGTTTAATTCCACTACACCCTTGACCACCTGTAACATTTATTGACACCCATAGGGGCAGGGCCGGATTTACATCTAAGGAGCCTGTAGGCACAGAACTGTGAAGCGCCCCCCCCCCATTTGCCAACTCCACTGGACACCTCCACAACGCTCATCAGCTCCATATTGCCCCCAACAGCTCCATATTGCCCCTCACCTTGCCCCCCCATCAGCTCCAACTTGCCCCCATCATCTCCATATTGCCCCTCACATTGCCCCCATCATCTCCATATTGCCCCCATCAGCTCCAACTTGCCCCCCATCATCTCCATATTGCCCCTCACTTTGCCCCATCATCTCAAAATTGCCCCTCACATTGCCCCATCATCTCCATATACCCTTACATTGCCCCCAACCCCATCAGCTCCAACTTGCCCCCCATCAGCTCCACATTGCCCCCACCATCTCCATATTGACCTCCATAGGCTCCAACTTGCCCCCCATTAGCTCCACATTGCCAGCCTTCGTCTCCAACTTACCCCCACCATCTCCATGTTGCCCTGACATGGTCCGTTTCCTACCTCCCTGGTAGGCGATCTATCATCTGCGCCTCCTTGGCACAGTCCTGTAGCTGACGGAGCTCCCGCGGTCTCCTATTCAGGAATGCAGAGCGCTGGGAGATGATGTCATCTCCCAGCGCTCTGCATTCCAAGGAGGCACAGACATGTCCTGCCGCCAGGGAGGTAGGAAATAGAGAACGGGGGGGGGGGGGGCAGGTGCCCCTCGGTGGCGTGCGCCTGTAGGCAGGTGCCTACTTTGCCTAATGGCAAATCCGGCCCTGCATAGTTGTTATTTGGATAAGATTTCTCACTATAATCAGTGAGCTCTTAGGTATTGATCTCTCACTGAGGCCAGTGAACTCTTCAATATCAATATAATAATATACGTTAAGTCACAGATATACTGTATCAAATATTTATTCTAAAAAAATCCCAACTCGTGGGTATTAAAAGAGGACTCCAGTATACCTCTAATACAAACAATTCTTTAAAATAAAAAACTACAAAAATAAGGCTAGACGCGTTTCGTGACAATTTGCCACTTTCTCAATAGCCAAATAATCATAAAAAGCTTGTTCTATCATTATGAGATTATATATCACACAAACAATTAACAGAGTCCTAACAACTCTGTAAATTACTCAGGTGACATATTTCCCATTGTTTCACCATGTCCCGTGCACGTACAGCCAACTTAATCGTGCAAACATTGAGCGTTTCACTCTGGAATGCAAAACCAGTCTTGTGGGTGCATGCGCATCTTTCTCCCCATCCAGGCAAGCAGAACATGGGTGAACACCTCCTTGATCAAATGACTATGCATAAACACAATAGTAAAGTGTCCCATCTTGGAACGCACGACATGTGTATCCGCGCATGTGCGGACACAATAGCAAAGCTTCTCATCCTCGAACATACGACGAGTGTATCCACGCATGCGCAGCTCCCTCCAACCAGATCAAGACGTGCATGCATAATATTCCCCACAATTTGTTCTTATATACTCACATTATTTATTTAGAGACACATAATCTCAAAGGCCATATATTATGCCTCACGCTCCCATATTTCTAGAGTGTTCCCATGGCCACATGTGCACTAGTACACCACAGGATAACAAAATAAGTATATGGAAGATATATAGAAACACAAAAAAAAACACAAAAAAATACAGAAATAAGAGAAGGAGAGAATCCCTCTATACAAAATTCCAATTCCCTAAATCTTTAGTCATAATAGATACATGGGTATCTCAAGGTACACATATTCACCCAAAATATGATCTTCATCATATGAAATATATTTGTTTAATAAGACCATATAAGCTTTATCTTATATTAACTACTCAGAACATACTACTAATCATAATATCAACACCTGTGACTAGTTCAAGAATATCACCTATTTATTTATCATGTGATTCCCCCTTGTGGGGATGATGTCATCTCCCAGTGCTCTGCATTACTAGAGTACCGGAGGGAAATTGCGGGCGCTAGGCGGAGGGGTTGCAGCGGGGCAGCCGAGCCCCTGGAGTGACTGGCTTGGTCGCATGTGCGATCCTTATAGTTAAGCCACTGGAACTGAGAATGCCTTTATATATGGTCAGTCTCAGTTTCAATTTCCTCACAGCCATTGGCTGGCATATGCTTACGCATATGCCAGCCATTCAGCTTTGAGCAGCTGTGCTTTATTACCATTGTTCAAAAGGGGGGCAAGATCCAAACCATGAAATTATAGACCTGTGAGCTTTACTTTCATAGTGGGTAAGATACTAGAAGGGTTACTAATTGACAGTATTCAGAACTATGTGAAGACAAACAATATTATTAGTAGGAACTACCATGGTTTTTTGAAGAATAGATCATGTCAGACTAATTTACTTGCATTTTACAAACGGGTAAGTAGTAATTTGGACAAGGGAATTGCTGTTGCTGTAGTAAACTAGGGCTCTCCAAAAGCCTTTGTTACAGTGCCTCACAACAGGTTACTGCATAAATTAAAAGGCTTTGGTTTAGTGAAATCTGTACATGGACTGAGAACTGGTTAAATCATAGATGGTTGCTGTAAATGGAACCTTTTTAAGTTGGTCTAAAACTGTATGTGAGGTGCCCCAGGTTTCAGTCCTGCTCCTAACACTTTTTTAATTTCTTTATTAATGATCTAGATGTGGGAATTAAAAGTACTGTCTCAATCTTTGCTGATGACACAATAAAATACATACAGGACTGGATATTTTTTCTCTGCAGAAGGATTTAGTTAAACTGCATGAATGGGCAGAAAAGTGGCAGATGACATTTAAATGTAGATAAATGTAAGGTTATAGATTTGGGCTGTAGAAACAAACATGCTACATATACAATAAATGGGAAACAACTTGGGAAATCTTTATTAGAGAAAGATTTAGGAGTACTGATAGACAATAGACTTCACAGCAGTGTGCAGAGTCAATCAGCTGCTGCAAGAGCATATAGGGTACTATCCTGCATAAAAAGAGGTACAGATGCAAGATATGCTATTATATTTCTGCCTCTATATAAATCCTTGGAAAGGCCTCATCTAGAATATGGAATACAGTTTTGGGCACCAGTTCTTAAAAAAGACATTATTGAACAACAAAACTGATAAAGGGATTGGAGGATCTGAGTTATAAAGAGACTGTCCAGACAGGGTTTGTTTACATTAGAGATGAGATGTCTAAGTGGTGATATGATTACCATTTACAAATATATTCAAAATCAATACAAAGAACTCTGTAATGAACGATTTACTCAAAGCACTGAGCTAAGAATGAGAGGTCATCCATTAGGACTAGAATAAATAAATAAATAAACAAAGGCAGGGATTTTTTACAGTAAGAGCGGTAAAGCTATGGAATTATTTGCCTTGGTATACTGTGCTTGCAGATACTGTAACTGCTTTCAAAAAAGTAATGGATATCTATCTAGCACATAACAATGAGATAGGTTGTTGATCCAGGGACCTGCCATTTGGAGTCAGGAAGGAAATTTTTTACCCACTTGGGGCTTAACTGGAAATGGCTTCAATAGGGAGGGGTTTGTTTGTGTTTTTCCTTCCTCTGGATCAACAGGGATGATTTGGCATGGGCTGGACTTGATGGGCACATGTCTTTTTTCAGCCTTGTCAACTATGTTACTCCTCTGGCACTTGGAGGGTTAACCGATACATTGTATAGACATAGCCATCTTTGGCTAAAGACTAAAATTCACTGGAGCATCAAAAAGGTACTAAATCTTGTTTTTATCACTTAGATAACTACAAAGAGACTCTACTGGAGCCTAGTGAATGAATTATAGATAATACTGATAAGAATATTCACTGTCAGTGGAACTGAAATGTTAACCCTTTGAGTGCCAGAGTGGTACGGAATGCATTGCTTTGCAATACATTCCGTACCACTCTGGCACTCAAAGGGTTAAAATAAGTTGCATGCTTGTACAACCTGTACTGTGTATTCAGCTTCATTCTTATGATACCTGAAGAAGAGACCAAAGGTGTCTTGCAAGCTTGAAACCTAGAGTCACTCAATTACCCAATAAAGTTACTTTACCAGCCTCCTGCTTTTTCAGTGGCTAACACAGTGGCTCCCTTTACCTAAATTTTTGTAGAACTACATTTTTTTAGCTGCATTATCGCACTTTAAGAAAAAAAAAGTTGCAGTTGTTCCTTCTCTCTGTGAAACTCCCCACGATCCACAGCCCATGTGTTCGTCTAGATCATTACTGTTGCTACAAATATAGTTCCTTAGTACATCAGACTCACAGATAACTATGTTCTGCAGACTCAGAAATCAGTCCTGACACAGATTTATCTCACCACTTGATAAGTCTAATCAAGAACTGAAGACATGAAGAAGACTGAATTCATTATCCACCTAACTCTTCCGCCCATCAGATTATTATTTAATGTGGAGAATGTTTTTTGACAGCTGTGCATTAGGGAAAAGACGGGATATTATTAAAGACGCAAAAATGGCAGGGTTAAATTCAGGTGAAGTACAAAAGGAATATTTCATTTCTGACAAAACCCTGCAAATTAATTCAAGCTGAACCATAAAAAAATGTTATTCTTTCTTATATCGGGAATCATTTCCACCCACAGAGGTAAATGTTCAATACGTAAGAGAGCGGGGGACACTGCTGTTTTTCCCTTGTGAGTATAATTAATCACAGCCTATATTATGTATCTTAACTCATTTGGTGGCAATTGAGTTGTAATGTATTAATTACATATGAGCAGGATATAAACACATATGAACACATTCTCATTTTAAATATCTCTCCATATAACTTATACCTGTTCTATATATTATACCTTCCTACAACACATTTTATTTTTGCCATATAACTCCTCCATACACTGGTGTAACAATAGGGGTCACACCCGAGACCAGGCCCGTCACTCCAGGGGCCCAGCCACACCCTGCAACCCCCCCCCACCCGGCGCCTGCAAGAAGCAAGCTGAAGTCTGTGCCTTCTTCAGCACAGACCTCTAGCTGCTGAGCTCCCTCGTCCGCACTGTAGTAGTGCAGAGTGCTGGGAGATGACATCATTTCCCAGTGCTCCGCATTACTGAAGAGAGGACCGTGTGGGAGCACCAGCTTCTGAGGTCTGTGCAGGAGGCGGCACAGACCTCTCCTGGCACGCCGCTGGACCACCAGGGAGGTATGAGATGGACCCTGGGGGAGGTCAATGTGGAGGCAATGTGGATACTGGGGACAATGTGGAGGCAATTTGGGGGCAATGTGGATATTAGGGGCAATGTGGAGGCAATTTGGGGGCAATGTAGAGATTGAGGGCAATGTAGAGATTGGGGGCAATGTGGAGGCAATTTGGGGGCAATGTGGATATTGGGGGCAATGTGGATATTGGAGGCAATGTGAAGGCAATTTGGGGGCAATGTAGAGATTGAGGGCAATGTAGAGATTGGGGGCAATGTGGAGGCAATTTGGGGGCAATGTGGATATTGGGGGCAATGTGGATATTGGAGGCAATGTGAAGGCAATTTGGGGGCAATGAGGAGATGAGTTTGGGGGCAATGTGGAGACAATTTGGGGTCAATGTGGTGGAAATGTGGGGCAATGTGGATATTGGGGGCAACGTGGAGATTGTGCTCAATGTGGAGACAATTTGGGGGCAATTTGGATATTGGGGTAATGTGGAGGCAATGTGGGTGCAATGTGAAGATTGGGGGCAATTACATTGTGACATTTATCTGTCACTCTATACTGCATTACACTGCACTATGGTACACTGTACTGCATTGCACTTTGCTGAACTACACTGCACTATAATACATTGCATTACACTAAACTGTGCTAAACAACACTAAACTGTACTGCACTATACAACAATGCACTTTGCTATGCTACACTGCACTTCACTGTAAAACACTGCACAACACTGAGCTGCACTGAACTAAGCAACACTACACTATATAAGACTGCACTAAACTATATTACACTGCACTCTGTGACACTATACTAAGTTAAGAAATTCACTTAAAAATACAAAGATTTGTATCAAGGAGCAGTATTGGAAAAATTGTTTCTGAAATATTGCTTTCTCCATTGCTTAGCAAATGTATCCCATTAAGTGTCAAAAGATGCTGCTATGCATTTTATTATTCCAAGAATGCATTGTAGGATTACAGACTCTTTGCCCAAAGCTAATTGATTTTTTTCCAGACATCTTGGCAAGTTTTAATTGGAAGGAAAGGGCATTGACTCTCTTTGCCTAAAATGGTCATTAATTAAGGTTCGCACATTGTAAAAGCTGCATTCATGTTTTCTTAACCCTTCGAATGCCAGGAAGGTGTCCAACACATTGCAAAACAATGAGATTAACACATCCCCCACCCCCTGACCAATAAAAGTACAATTACAATAGGTAAGAAATCGATCACTACTCCTTAATATGGACTGCTCACAGAAAGTGTTAAGCATCCTTTACTGACAAAGAGTTAAAACATAAGCAGAAATAAAGTGGTTACTGAGTCATAATCAGCACTGTGGTCCCATTATGCATTTCAAATGCAATGCGTGCTTACTCATATGTATCAAAAGCCACAGTGAGTCACGATTAAACCGTCACTAGGGCCAGTGTAGATCCATTGGTGTGTTATACAGAGCCAATCCATACAACACACCACTTCCTGATGTCAGTGCTACTGCTACAAGATAAGGAAGGCATATCTGTAGTTTGGACCAGGGGTTCACAACTCGTGCCCTAAGTGGCTACAAAAAGGCCAGCACTTAGGAATTTCACTGCTAGAGCACAAGTGTGTTGATCAGAGACTCATTCACAGTGATTAACTCACCTGTGCTTTCATAAGGAAATCCTCAAATCCTGATCTGTTAGTGGCCATTGAGGGCACGGGTTGAGAACCACTGGTTTGGACAATGCACTAGGCTGACCAGATCTCACCTTTAACAGGGGACGCATAGGAAATAGCCATTTTGCAGTACTTCACTGAAATCAAAGCAGTCCTGCAGTATGTATTTCTCCTATGCGTCCCCGGTTAAAGGTAAGGTTGGTCAGCCTACAATGCACCCTGTCACCAAGGGGTGTAATCCAAACTACCAATCAGCAAGATGCAACTAATAATGTTATATTGTGTATTAACTCAAAGGGACAGGTAGGGTTTGTTAACACGGATGGCTTCTGGAATATTGAAAACACACAATTAGTTGCCCATGCTAATTAGCCATGGCTGTTAACCCTTGGAGTAGGCTAACCGGATCTCATGTTTAACCGGGGACACATAAGAAATAGCCATTTTTCAGTACTTCACTGAAATCAAAGCAGTCCTGCACTATGCATTTTTCCAATACGTCCCCGGTTAAAGGTGAGGTCTGGTCAGCCTATCTTGGAGTGGCAGAGGGGTACACAATGCATTGTGTACCCCTCTGGCTCTCCCAGGATTAAGAAGCTGTTCATACGAGTGACTAATTTGTAGTCAGTGGTCAGAGGACACAATATGCTTATGGTTACCATAAAATAAATTTTTCCTAGGAGAGTGTCAGATTTTGTAGGGCTGGATTTTCCCAATAGGCAGAGCAGATAACTGCCTAGAGACCCAAATTCCATCAGCCTCAGCCAGAAAGTGGTCACTAGGTGGCGCTGTTCCTGTCGCTTACAATAAAGAGGGGTAGTCTATGTCTCAAGATCTGAGTCAGCCATTGTCTGTCTGAGAATGATGGTAGTTGTAGTCCAGCAACAGTTGGATGGTTTCATATTGTCCAACATAGATCTGAAGGGTTAAATACTAAACAAGAGGAGAGATGCTCCTAGCATTCAAGGAGTTATACATTCTCCATTTAAAGGGATAGCAATGTTTCACAAAAAAACAGATCCAACTAATTTTCATAGTATTTGAGCCATAGACAGTGTTATTTCATTACTGTCAGAGTTGTAGTTCAAGAGTAATTGAATGATAAAGTATCCCCCTCCCACCACCTTTATCTAGTGTAACACTGCTCACCTCAGATGTGGAATCTGGTCTTAAGACTAGACAGCTCACAGCAAGGTACAATCTTCTTACTGTGAGAACAATGAGAACCCTGCCCCCCTTGACAGGTTTTCAGGTTTATCCTTATACTCACTGAACATTGTCCCTCTCTGTAATCCATCCAGACAGTCTTGCTGCTCTGAGGTGAGCAGTGTTACATCAGTAAAAGGGGTGTGAGGGGATACTTTTTCATTCAATTACTCTTGAACTACAACTCTGACAGTATTGAAATTACACTCTCCATGGCCCAAATACTATGAAGATTAATTGGAGCTGCTTTTATTCTGAAACATTACTATCCCTTTAAAAAAAAAGGATTTGGTGGATTTTTATTTGTCCCCTATATAACTTGGTTTGGTCCACAATTGCTCTAATTCTTCCCAATACATGAGCTTCCCTGTTTCACTGTCACACACAGAGAAAGGTCATCGGAATGACAGAGGTTTGTGTCGCATGCCACAGCCCTGAATATGAACTAAAATCTGCCCTGGAGGGAGACAATAACCTCATTTTGCTAAAGCGCAGACAGATAGGAGAAATGGTGACCCATACTCTGTAGTGACACATGGTGTCACTCTGCAGTGATCTGATAACTATCAGGGTATTGTGGCCCAGAGGGTGGAAAACGATGTAGGAGGAGAGAATGAACATACAATCCGATATGCTGACGCAGTCAGTCTGATGCCTGCTCATCTATCTAGTCATGCAAACAATTATTTTCCAGGAGTTTCACCATCTTAAAGGAGAATTAACACCTTCAGAATATAACCCCCCCTTACCATACTAGATCCAGAAAATCCTAATGACCCCTACTAATTTTTTACTAATGTCATGTCCATGGAGGCCAACAGGACAGTTGCTGCCATGTTTTTTTTTCAAACTGAAGCAAACAGGGTGTAGTAGCCTATTTAAACCTTTAAGGACCAAAGACGCTTTGGAGTATCAACAGGAATTAACCATTCTGATGCTGGATGAGTAATCAATACACTGCAGAGCAATTGCATATAAATAACTTGCTAATTTAAAGCAGAACTTTCAGATATTACTAAGTCGCCATGCATTCATTAAGCGCATGGCGACTAGCTTGGAAATCCCCTTCTTACCCTTAAAAAATAGCAGATTCAAAAGAAATCCTTGCTGTTTACAGACATCTTGTCTGCGCTGCTGCGCTGTCAGTCTCTGTCTCCTTTAAGTAGCACTGCAGTGACCACAACGTAACAGGAAGCAACTGACTGCGCAGGAGTGAAGACCGCACTAACCTGCCCGTCAGTCTCCAAAAGGCAAGAATTTCTTTAGAATCTGCTTTTTTTTAAAGGTAAGAAGTAGATTTCCAAGCTAGTTGCCACGCGCTTAATGAATGCATGGTGACTTAGCAATATCTGGACGTTTCTAAATGCTTATTCCTGTGTGGATTTTATAAACCTTTTAGCATGGTTTTGGGGGCCAGCTGCTGTAAGAACAGTTTTAACATTACTACTAGTAATTGACTTACCAGTATTGGTCCAATAAAGGTATTAGGCTCATCAAAACAGCAGTGCAGGAAGCGGCATTGGCACAAACTTCAGGTAGACAGCAATCTGATCAGAATTAATTATTGTATAAAAGCCCTTGTACACGGGTCAAGGTCCAGGTGATGTTAAGAGGCAGGTCCTGCTCTGCGTCCTGCCACCAACGCAGTCATGCACTGTAGAGACTGGCTGAAAGCACAGAATGCTCCCAGCACAGAACTCCCAGCATTCTGTGCGTTCAGGCAGTCTCTACTGCGCATGAAGGCTTCTGACAAAAATCCTAGCAAATTATTATATAGGATTTTGCATCTGACAAGTCACCCACACCTAGACACAGGATTCGCATGCTCCTGCAGCAGTAGAAACATAGATAGAAGCTGTGATGAGTGTGGGGAAGCTTTCTGCCCTTACCACAGAGCATATGCAGTGGAAACTATAGGGGGAGACAGTCCACCCCAGGTGCCGCTCATTAGGGGGGTGCCACCCAGTCTCAGTGAGTAGCCCATCGTGTGAGTAGTCCGGCATCCATTGCTTTCAGCTGGTGCTGATGTAGTTCTTGAGGAGAGGGAAGCCGTCACAGAACTCCATGTCCCAGACATCAGTGCAGCTGGTGAACCCTAGAGCTTAGAGATACATGCTGACAGCTGCTTAGAACCATGCCTCGGGCCCGGAGAGGCAACATGTCTGCCAAGCAGGGCAGCGGAGGCCACTGTAAGAGAGCAGGTGGTCAAGATAGCTGTAGAGATACATATGGGGCACGAGGGTGGAACATTGTGGTAAAAATCGTATGTCTAAGTTAAATTTCATTTTATGAAAGTTTAAAATTGTACATATTAAAAAAATAAATGCAATATTTTTGAAAACATTTTTTACATTTTAAAGTTGGGGGTGGTGGTGCCAAATATAGGATCCGACCCAGGAGCCAAATTCTTTAGGTACACCCCATAGCATATGATAGAGAGAGGAGAAATAATGTTCACCTGCTCTCTTCTATGAGGAAACCCAAGACATTTACAGGAGACTTTTAACCCTTAAAGTGTCAGAGGGTTGCGCACCCCTATGGCACTCAAAGGGGTAAAGCGACAAACTAAAACTGATTGTTTCCTATAAAGGTTTTAACCCCTTAACGACCGGCCGCGCGGCGCATTGCGGTCACTTAAGGACCACGGAGCATTTTTTTTTTTTTTTCCAGTTCCCCGAATAGCGTGCAGCCGCGGGGGGAGTCCGGAATTCCATGACGGTCATAGTACTTCATGGGTCGCTAATTCAGATCTACCCATGACGTGCTATGACCGTCAAGGGTCGTTAAGGGGTTAAAGACTCCTTGTATATATGCAAAAGTGAAAAAAATTAAAATTCCCATTGATTTCAGTGGGGTTTTTACTCCTTCAGTGCTTGGACGATTTTCAGTGCGTAGCTTCCCAGAGCAATGGTAGCATCTGTAACATTTAAAGTTATAAAAGCCCTGGGTTTTTGTTGAACTTCAAATGGATAACCCTAGATTTTATATAAATAACAAATGGTATTAAAATACTTCTAACAGAGAAATGAGTCAAGAAAAATTGAAAGGCCAGGGATGGTCAATATAAGTTTTTCCAGCTACCCCAAACCTAAACTCTCATTGGGTGGCAGAGGATGATGGGAGTTGCAGTCTGGCCACAGCTGGAGGGCCTTAGGTTGCCCTCTACTGCTTTAGACAAGACAATTCTGGGCCTTTTGCACCAAAGGGGAAAGCAAACAACTACGCTATACAGAGAGAAATAGTCATAACCCAAGCTCCCATTGGTGTAAGTGAAGATTAGAACGACTAGAATGCTTCCCTGTTCTTTACGGTGTTAAAAGCTCAATATAAACCAAAATGAATTTTTAGTTGTCCCCTATTGTACAGATGGTAGACACCAGAATTGCTCATCCTCAGTGCTTTCAGTATAGTTTTAATATCATTTAGAAACCTTTCACTGCAAAGATGAACAGGAAAACAGCACACCAATCTAAGAATAAATGTGCTTTTGATTCAAGATTATTGTGCTTCTCTCCTGGTGCGTAAAATGCTTTTATGTGGGAGCGAACGAAGACCAGAGAGGAAATGTAAAATACCATGCAGGGCAAGAAATGCTATATTTGACAGCCTCTTTACAATTTGAACTCCTTTTATAAGAAAGGAAATTTAGGACCATATGCAGAAAGCAAGAGTCACACTTCAGGAGCGTACCAACTGTGCCATGTGGAGGAATTAAATATTCCCATTGATTTCACTGGGGATTTTCACCATTGTAAAGCTTTACATTGGCGACCTCACTTGCATTCAGTGGGGTTAAAAGAACCATTTAAATCAATGAGAATTATGGGAATTTTTATTTCCCCTCCTATAGAACAGTTGGTATGCTCCAGAACAGGCAATCTTTTGTTTCTGCCTAAGACTTTTAGATGCTATTGTAAAACATAACCATCAGAATGCAAGCATGTTATGGATACAGGCTTGGCAATGTGTTATTTGCACAGCCAAGCCTGTGCCTGCAACGTTGTTGTGATATCCTCCTTGTACCTTTAATTTGATTCAGTATTTAATTAATCAGACCTCCTTTGGAAGGTCATCAGGACCCTCCAGATGCCACCCTACTGATAGCTTACACAATCATGTAAGCAATCAATAATGGCAACTAGAAGGTAGTCCCTGCCTTCCAGAGATGAATCAGCGTGTTAACTGGTAATTCCACTCGGGTTGGACTTTGAGGAATACCAGTTGAGTGTAGGAGAAGGAAGGAAGGCAGTGAGTGCTTTCCTGTCACCATTATTGATCCCTTACATGATGTTGTAAGTGATCAATATTTGGGGGGACACCACACTTCCAACTGGTATCAACAGAGTCATACATACACTTTCTGACACCCCAGCTTTGTTCCACTGTCCCATTGGTAGCCTTAGAACCATACATACACTTAATGTTCCCCATCCTCATCCCACTGGTAGTCACAGAACAATACATACACTTTTTGACACCCCAGTATTATTCCACTGATAGCCACAGAAAAACCCATACACTGTCTGGCACCTCAGAGTGGTTGAGCTGGTAGTCATTGAATAACACATGTACTGTCTACTTCCACAGCCTTATCTCTTTGGTAGCCATGCTCCTTGCAACCACAACAGTATGTCAACCCATACTAATAGGGTACCATTTTTCTCAGGCTGGCATTAGTTACTAAATATAGTAAGAAATTCCATGGTATTTATGAGTTGACTGAAAAGCCAAGGTTTGCCTTTCCAGTAGCACCAGATTCTGGAAATAGTTTGGGAGTAGAAAGATGAGAGACCCCTTACTTGATGTGGATGGTTATCTACCTTCCAAACTAGTATGCCTGTCTGTTTTCTTCATCTCTGTAGTCGTTACAACCATTTTAGTACAGGCAAATCATATCTGAAAAATTTATGAAAAACGAGATTGTAGTTGCTGTATTTTTGTGCTTCTGGCACAAACACTCATATGTCAGCCTATACTAGTAGGGTGACATTTTTTATTGGGCTGGCACCAGGTACTGAATACAGCAGGAAATTCCATGGTGTTCCATGGTGTTTAAAAATTTGAGTATCTTTTAAATGACTGAAGTGTATAAAAAGTATGTGTTTTTTTCAGATAGCACCATATTCTTGCAGAAAGGTAAAAGGGTAAGTGATCCCTCAGTTTATGCTTCTGGTTTAGTTTCCAAAATAGTGTGCTTTGGCTACCTCGTCTTCATTTTTGTAGTCTTTGTAACCATTTTAATACAGTAATATTTGAAAAATATATAAAAAATAAGATATGGTAGCTGGTGTAGTTTTGTGCTTCTTGCAATGCCGCCTATGGTGGCACCATTTTTCTTGGAAAAGCAACAGCCAATGACTACAGAAGGAAATGCCATGGTTTTGCATCTTTTCAGGGGATGAAATGTATAATACCTAAAGCACCATATTTTGAATTTTTTTGTGCACTTCAGCTCAGGGATGAAAAAGGTAAGTGACCACTCGCAACAGCTCCACTGTAAATTTTCAGGCCACTGTGATATTGCACCTAAAAAATTCAAGTTTGAGCTGTTATCATTTTTTAATAAAATATCTCTCAGCAGTGGGAGTACCCTTGTTTTACTTGGGGACATAAATCCTACAACATATTTTTTTTATATCTTAAGTATTACTATCCCTTGAAAGGGTTAAATTGAGCATTAATTCACTGTTATGCAAACTGATTTTAACAAGATCCATTAACTACCTCTATAGCCCTTATCCAATCTGCCTGCACAGATATTAGGCAAATGCAACATTGATTTTTTTAACCCTTCGAGTGCCAGAGGGGTAGCCAACCTATTGCTTAGTAAAGGGTTGGATACCCTGCTGGCACTCAGAGGGTTAAATGAGAAGCAGATTACAAAGGGAAAAGAGCACAACTTTACAACAGATTGATCTTAAAACAGTAGCTGGCTTAAAGCATACCTGTTGCCTTAATATGTCTTTTTACTTCATTTTATAGGGATAGTAATGTTTTATAATTCAAGCAGCTCCAATAAATCTTCATAGTATTTGGGCCATGGAGAGTGTTATTTCAATACTGTCAGAGTTGTAGTTCAAGAGTAATTGAATGATAAAGTGTCCCCCTCCCGCCCCTTTTACTGATGTAATACTGCTCACCTCAGAACAGAAAGACCGGATGGATCGCAGAGAGGGACAATCTTCAGTGACCATAAGAAAAACCTGAAAAACCTGTCAGTGGGGCAGGGTTTTCCTTATTCTCACAGTAAGAAGATTGTCCCTTGCTGTGAGCTGTCTGGTCTGTGGACTAGAATCCACATCTGAGGGGAGGCGCTTACACTAGGTAAAGGGGTGGGAGGGGGATACTTTATCATTTAGTTACTCTTGAACTACAACTCTGACACTCTCCATGGACCAAATACTATGAAGATTAATTGGAGCTGCTGTTTTTGTGAAACATTACTATCCCTTTAAAAAGATTAAAAAAAAACACACAGCTTTTTATATATTGTATTAGCAATTTGGTGCTGCTGGGGGAGAAAAATGATGCATTTTGTGTCAAAAAGGGGCAGGACCTAATCACAAGTGGGGGCGGAGCTTACAAAATGAAAAAAAAATAAACTAGTGTATGCAGAATAAACTGGGGAAGGATAGAGAAGAGGCCATGGAATAGGAGGAACACAATGGAAGGAGTATTTGTGGACAGAGTTTCACTAGCAACTCTCCACATCCAGAGAATTAGCTTCTACCCAGAGACCCGGTAATTAGAAGCTAAAACCAGAGTCTACGGGGCAAGTACAGAGAGCTACCAGCTATGAATATTACCACACACTGGGTTGAATATATCAAGCCTATTCTATGCTAAATGAAGCACGGCAAATAATTTTTACCCAGTATTCCTGCCTAATATGAATGCCAGGGATGGTTTTGGATGGATGCAGTGCAATGGATGCTAAAAACTAATATTGTGTTAGGTGCTCACCATATTTCTAGAGAAAGAAGATCCCACTGCTAATTAACTACTATGACTGAGAAGTCAAAAGTCGCAAATAACCACTAGGTAAAATAGAAAAAATATCGTAGATATTCAGCTCCTGGATCTTAGAAAAAAATATTGTATATATTTAAATAGATGGCTCACAGATGGTAAGGAAATATATATTTATTGGTATAAATAGTACCTAAAAATAAAATCTGTAGACATAAAAACATTATATCGATATAATAATCTCAATGAAAATTAATAGCAGTAAATATAAAAACCAAGATATGTATCTATAGATACCAGAATATATAAGTATCTATAATAGAAAGGTTAGTCATAAAGTCCTCTTTAGTAATGTAATAGGAGGTTGATGCAATTGAATCCAGTAATCAGGGTGGTAGTCCCGTATACTATATAGGAAAATACGAAGAAGTGCTAAGTAGTAGCACGAAACGCATCAGATTATTTGCTCTTATAATCTTATTTATAATTTTAATATTTTATAGCAAGATCATCAATATTCCAGCTATTTAATCGCCGAACACTACAGGAAGAATTTTCTCTTATATATTGGAGAGGACATTCCAGGCACGTGAACGTGTTAAAAGACGGCCTCTCAAATACCTTGTACAGAGAGGTGGGAACCCGCTATATACCTGCAAAGGTACACGAACACTGTGTGGAGAAGTGTCTGGTATACAGACACAACTGAAATCTATTAACAGCCCTGTGTACAGCAGTAAAGAGACGGGAGGAGGAGAGCCCTGCCCGCTGGCTATATCCCATGGTAAAGTGTTTAAGACACATCAGGCAGAGCAATAAAGTCGGGAGTTGTGACATCTGCCCGCTGACACCTTAGTACCAACACGAATTCCTAACTACACCAAACAAGAAACTTTGATAACATCAAAAGGTAGATATAAAGGCTAACAAAAAAGGAACATTGCTTCATATTTTCCTATATAGTATACGGGACTACCACCCTGATTGCTGGATTCATTTGCATCAACCTCCTGTGACAGGGCATCGTCAAGTCATCCAGCTTTCCCCAATTTTATGCCCCCTTTAAAACACACACAGACACCTTGGATGGGTTGAAAAGGGCCACAGCATTTATTAGAAGATAAAATACTTAAGAAAATGTATTATCAATTAACACTATACATAACCAGTAAACTTAAACCCCCTGGTGCTTGCTAATACATAGTCATTACTTGACTTTAACCATATAATACCCAAACTTTATTAACACTACTTGACAGAGGGCCATGCCACCATCCACCCTGACTATTTGAATGTGGCAAGTGCTAACCCAACAGCCATACCTACGACTCTTAAGACCAAGCCTAAGAGCCATGACCCTGTACCATCACTGCGAAGCCACATGCTTCACCCAGCAAGCACCCCGCCAAGGCACAGCCACTTGAAACCTTAAGCTGGCTGTGCCCCGCCACCTACACTGAAAAGCCAGTTCAACGCCATCCAACGACCCAGAAGGAATAATTCACCAGCCAAAAAATCAATGAGAAGGACAACACACCAATGAAATGACCCGGATCCATCCTTGAACCCTCCATGACCCGGCGCCAGACCTCCTTGCCTAACAATTAGCAACCCTCACCGTCCACCATCACCACACAACTGTCATAACTCCTGTCACACCAAAGGCCTCTCCAACAAACCATGCCGTATGGAAAAGAAAACCCAATGCAACCACCCTGGCGGGCAAAACTCACCGTGTTTCTGCAAACCTGCACAAGAAGACAAATCCCAACACCCATAACCTGCGAACCTAAGTGCCAGTGCCCACATAAGAACCAAAACAAACAAACCCCCAAGGCACGCCACCCCAGTGTGCAGGACCACAAGGAATGATTGCCTAATCCAGCAGCCAACCAGCCCAAAGTGAAACCACCCTTCCTGGAAATCAGAGAAGGATCCGCCAAGAAAAGAGATAACACAAACTGCACCATGGGAAATAGGAAAGTAAGCACCCCCAGCTGGTGAGACCCCCATATAAGCCTGTACACCGGCCCCACCAGTCGGGCAAATCCATTGCCAACACAAAGAAGTGGCCCCAACACTACCTTGAAGAGGGATTAGAACAGACAGTTCCCAAAACCGTAAAGAACCCCGAAGGCCGTTCAAAATACCAGCCTACCCAAGGAGCTAAAACGCCAGCCCAAGACAAACCCTCCTGAAATGCCAACACAAAGCAACCAAAGACAAGCTCTACCCTCCTCCACTTGGCCACACACAAAGTCCAGAAAAAATGGCAATGGAGCAACCTGAAGGAGAGGACGCAGATACCAAAAGACTGACCGAACAGCAGCCAGGGTAATAAAACATAACACAATATCACGGTGCCCGTGATTCCTGCCTGTATGGTATTGTTGGTTGGCGACATTGTCATTTCCGCTATTCCTTAATATGCTCTTATTGGAGATCGGGTATGAGCTCCTCTCACCATTTGCCTTTATATACCCAGCTCTCAAACTTCCTGATTGCCCTTTCGTGGTGTACCTGCATCTAGTGAATCTCTTGTTGCTACGTATGTTCCATGTATGACCCTTGGCTAGACTGACTCAGATTTCCGCTTGTTCCTGTGCCTCGCTCTGTTCCTGGTTTGACCTCGGCATTGGCTGATTTCCCGTTCCAGTTCTGACCCTGCTGTGTATGACTACCCGCTCTGTGTAACGACCCAGCTCTGGCTTACGTTCGCTCCTGTGGTTGACTCGACTTGGCTGCCTAACCGCTCTGTGTACCAACCCGGCTCTGGCTTATATTCGCTCCTGTAGTTGACTCTGCTTGGCTGCCTACCCGCTCTGTGTACCAACCCAGCTCTGGTTTTGACTCCTCCATTTCCTTACTCCGTGACGGACTACCCACTCGTATTACCCTAAGGCTCCAGCCCCTGATCAGTTAGTCTCTTGCAGACTCTGTATCATTCTGTGTGAAGCGCTCCTATCATCTCTCCCCGCTTGCGGGGATTCACTTAAGCACTTCCACTGTCTTCTGGCTTGCCCTAGTGTTCTAGGGCCGATTGAGTGGTCCTCCTTGTAGTCGCCTGCAGTCCTGTTCCAGTAGCCTGTTGCCTATGCTCCCTTGCGTTCTAGGGTTTGTCCGAGGGGGCTCCTTGCCAGTCACCCATTCCATTTCCAGTAGCCTGTTGCCATCCTTAGCCTTCTAGGGTTGTCCGAGGAGGCTCCTTGCCAGTCGCCCATTCCATTTCCAGTAGCCTGTTGACTATGCTTCCTAGCGTACTAGGGATTCGTTCTGTAGGTCTCCTTCCTACTGCCTGGTACCTACTTTTCACTTCAGCGGTTGAGGTCATTACCGTTGCCTTGCCTGAAGGAATCTACCCTCTGTAGGTCGCTTCCTATTATAAGTCTGATCCAATAGCGTACTATTGTAAGGTTCTATTTTTGGGTCGAAGAACTTCTCCTTTTGTGACTAGTTTCTGTCTTCATCTCCACTAGTCAGTTCCTATACTTTTTCCTCGGTCTCTGTGAGCCTGCACTGTCTCCATACCTGACCTGTGACATTGCTGGGAAGTACTACGGTACTGTCTCCCACTGGGCCTGTGTGGGTTGGGGAAGTGCATATTTCCTTAATTATTTAATTTTCTATAAAAACCTTGTTTTTACCTAAAATGTACTTGTCTGAGTGTTCTTACAAAAACCGTGACACACAAGCCCAACCATTTGCAACCCATCCACCCCCAGAAAACCTCCCCAAGCACCCGAAAAATTCAGGAGGGCGAGGTTCATACCACCGAAACATACATCAGGCCACCCTGTCCATCCCACGAAAGTAGTGAGGATGAGCAACCACCATAAACCCAGATGACCAGAAAAACCCTACCCATGTCTGGACAACTTGAACACCAGCACCCGAAGCTCCATCACCTGAAGCAATGTCCCTGCAAATAACCTAACAAGCGAAAAAGGGACCGCACTCCACTGAAACCTCAAGACTATATCAACCCCGGGGTGTAAAGATCCCAAGAACGAGAACGTGATACATCACAACTTCCACACCCAAAAGACCTCCCATGAGGAGTTGGTCCTCAGCATCCGAAAAACAGCCTACAGCACTCCCAGGAAGTCACCAAACCCAGTACAGATGAGACCGCAACTGCTGTACCTCCAAGTTCTAATGATATGGTTGCCGTCCGACCCCTTATGGCCAGAGGCCCCTCGAAAACCACCCACTCGAGTAAACAACCAAAAATTGTCCAGTAAATCCCTCTGCCACCATTTCCAATAGGGAGACCTCCAATTTCACCAGAGAAGGGAAAGGAAAATACCTCCACCCTCCTCCCCAGAGTGCCAGGCACCCATAGGAGCACTCCTGATGAAAACGGCAGGCAGCACCCTGTGTGAACAGCCTACAGAGAAAACAGCCAGCAAACACCTACAGCATGCACTGCTGACCTGCTGGCACAACACAATGCCACTTGAGGCGGACCCACAAGTTGCATTCCCAAAGAATGCATCCATGGAACCCCCTGCATAGGGGTACGTCCTCCACCGAAGAACACGCTCATGGTAGTGACAGACTCCAACTTCAGCAACAGAGCAACAAAGGCATAGGCGCAAGTCCTACGTGGCAGGAAACCCAACCCAATGTAGAATCACATGGTGCTCCCCTTAAGAATGCCTAAACAAGCGCTGAGTAATGCACTTATTGTACCCCTTCCCCACTAAACGTCAACTGTAAAGTGCCAAGCACCCAGGGTGGTGCTATATAAATAAAACAGATACAGACATACCAAAAATGAGAAAGTGAGGAACGCCCAACACTCCCAACCACGTATGAAGGCCCTTAGTAAGCGGCAATACTGCAAATCCAAGCCAAATCCCCGACACTGCCCAGATCCCGTCCTACAACCCCACCCGTAGACTGACTCCCAGCAACACCACAAACTGACATATAAACCTTCCGAGCAAAGACATAAACACCCATTACCAACGCCACAACCACAAATCCCCTCCATGCATCAGATACACCAGGTATCATAGCTCAAGGAGCAACAAGTGTGCACTTCCATGACCACATGGCCTCCTGGGAATACTATGCCAAAGACCCTATGAACAACACCTCCTAAAGCCTCAATTTCCCAAAGCCTCACGACCTGCGGAAACCCCCTAACCCATACGGAGGTGGAACCCCCACCCAGAAGAAAAAAAAACCAAAAAAAAAAAACCAGGTACTCCAGCGGAGACAGCTGAGCCGAAAAACCTGAAGCAGGGAGGCAGGCTCTGAAGTACCATCAAGGAGAAAAAATGCCTTTGTTTAAGATGTTTTTTTTCTTTTTTTTTTTTTTTTGAACATACATAGACAGATATAGATATATACCCTCATACAAGTATGCATACAGATATACATAGATACACCACTATACATTTTTTTTTTTTTTTTTTTATTAATAGTGTCGTTTGAATAGTCCTGTCCATTTCTAAGCTTTTTGCAGTCACTTTTTTTTTTATTATGTATACATAATGATTTATAGTGGTTTCTCCATTTTGTTTATTTTTTTTTTCAGGTATAGATAATTATTAGTTTTTGATTGTTTGTTTTGTTTTTTTGTTTTGTTTTTTTGCCATGCATACATTTTATTTTGTCATGTATACATAAGTATTAGTAATTTTTTTTTTGTCACGTATACAATAGTATTCTTCGATTATTTGTGTTTTGTTTTTTTTATATGTTGTGTCATGTATACATAAGCATTATTAGCTTTTTTTTTTGTGTGTGTGTGTGTGTGAATTGGATCGCTTGTTATTGTCCCATCCATGGCAAGTGTACAGTTAATGTTCTTGTGGACGTATGTGTTGCTGAATGTAAAAGACCAGGGGCTAGGAGCCCACAGGCCGTTCCCCACATCCCGTGACTCCATCCGGCACCTAAGACCAGGGGCTAGGAGCCCACAGGCCATCCCCCACCTCCTGTGACTCCATCCGACACCTATGGGTCCCCGAACTCAGCAGCCACTGCTAGAAGCTGGAAACTGGTCCCTCTGGCTGTGTGCTGTGGAAGACGGCAGGAAAAGGCCACTTCTCCCCAGACTCCTGACCAGCACCGTCGCAACTGTACAGGTCCAGAAGGCCACTCCCATGATGTGGCCGTTCCAGGTCCCGTCCCCTGGAGTGAAATAAGAATACACCTACTAACCTGACAGAAGCCGAGGCTCCCCCTGCAACCTGCACAGCCCAGTGGTTGGGAATGCGCAAGCCCAGAATGCAGGACTGGAGGGGACAGCAGAGACCGTCTGGGTAGCCCATGAAGCGCCATCCCATCCCCCTCCAATTCTACAAAAAGGGGGGCTCCGGCAATGCGAGAGGGCAGGAACCGCACGAATAAACGCCAAACACAGCATACAAAGCTACCAGGAGCTGAAGGGAAGGCCCTGGCAGGGGACCGCCGTGCCCATTGAAAGTTCCAAACTGAATGCTCTCAATAAAAGTGCCTGAACTGAACGCTGCACTATAAATCTAAGCTCCTTACTGTACGGTTTCTCAATCAACAATGGCGGCGGGACACAACACCTCTGCGGCCGTCACTTCCTGTGCCTCCTAAAACCTAGACTCATATCCCAAACTATAATAACAAAAACAAAAGTGGAGCTCCAACACCTGGTATGTGGATACATACACCGATAAACCAAACTTATATATCTCACCAGAGACCATTACAAAATATATAGCCCCCATAGGTGTAATTATATACAGAATATAGACCTCACAGTAATACTGTGAAATACCACCTAGATACAGTACTTTCTATATAAATATCCCAAAGTCCAGACACCTGCCTAAAAACAGAAAGTCTCAGAATCTATATTCATGTATTCAAACAGTCACACTTGATGGAACGTTAGTGGGACAAAAATGATGTCAAACATGGATAATGAGAAACAATAAATGGTAATGGAAATGATAATAGTCACCAAAGGTTAGTCACAATGGTATAGAGACACACAGGTGGTATTAGTTCAACCCGCTGATCATGGAATATGAAACCTATCGGAAAACTTTCACCACTCTTCAACTTCTTGCCTGCAGCTTCTCCTATGGCCTTTTACCACACGCCAGGAAACAATGTAATCTAAAAAAGAAGCGCAAAGCACAAAAATCTAAAAGCAGAGTTTATTCTTGTTTCTAAAACACAATGCACATAATCTCATTGCTATTACAAGATAAAATAAAATGTTAGGATTATCTGTCTCTTCTGAATGCCGTTCAGTACCAGGTTCGCTATTTAGGGGAATCTCCTGCTATAGATCGCTGTTTTTGTCCTCCACACTCTCCCGCGATCTCCAAATCCTTTCTCTCTGTTGTTAACCAATTGCTGCCTGCCTCCGATATGGTCCTATTCCACTCGAGGACACTATTGGGCTATTGCTTTCAGTATTTGCAAAATGCTGACGCGTATCGCAGACGTCACTGTCTGCTTCCTCAGGGCTTCTGAAGGCGGAGGCAGGCAGCAATTGGTTAACCATAGAGGGAAAGGATTTGGAGATCACGGGAGAGCGTGGAGGACAAAATCAGTTATCTATAGCA
This sequence comes from Rhinophrynus dorsalis, assembly GCA_037306005.1. NCBI lineage: Eukaryota > Metazoa > Chordata > Amphibia > Anura > Rhinophrynidae > Rhinophrynus > Rhinophrynus dorsalis. The sequence goes on along the minus strand of CM074727.1, from coordinate 129,309,109 downwards.
GGAGATTACCCTAAATAGCGAGCCTGGTACCAAACGGCATTCAGAGGAGACAGATAAAGGGATAGTAATACTTCGTTTTAACTTTATTTTATTTTGTAGGCATTGAAAAAACATGAAGAATGATATAAGTCTTATCTCTCAAACCTTTATGGTTTGAGAGCTATTCACAAGCAAAATTTCCCCTCCTGCCCCTTTTACCTAGTGTAAGCCATCTCTTCTCAGATGTGGAATCCAGTCCATAGACCAGACAGATAACAGCTGGGGACAATCTTCTTCCTGTGAAAACAATGAAAGCCCTGCCCCCCTTGACAAGTTTTTCAGGTTTTTCCCTTATCTTAAACGAAGATTGTCCCTCTCTGCAGTCTTCCTGGGCAACTCCCTTCTGATCTGGCTGAACAGTGTGATATCAGTAAAAGGGGCGGGAGGGGGACACTTTATCATTGAATTACTCTTGAAAGACAACTCTGACAGAATTGAAATAACACTCTCCAAAGTCCAAATACTATGATGATTCATTAGAGCTGCTTTTATTATGAAACATTACTATCCCTTTAATGCCTAACGTTTTGTTTTATCTTGTAAGCGCAATGAGATTATGTGTATTGTGTTTTAGAAACTAGAGTAAACTCTACTTTTAGATTTTTGTGCTTTACTCTTCTTTTTTAGATTACACTATATCCCAAACTGCCTCACTTCCTATATTACAGCCTCCTTCATTCCTAGCCCCATCAAGTCTCCTCCTCCTGAGTTGCACTGTGCTCCGGGGGTCCCATTACATTACTAAAGAGGACTTTATGAATTATCATTCTATTATAGATATTCTGGTATCTATAGATACATATCTTGGTTTTTTTTATATTTACTGCTATTACTTTTCATTGAGATTATTATTTTGATACAATGTTTGTATGTCTATAGATTTTATTTATAGGTACTGTTTATACCAATAAATATATATATATATTTCTTTACCATCTGTAAGCCATCTGTTTAAAAAGATACGTTATTTTCTAAGATCCAGGTGGTGAATATCTACAATATTTTTTCTATTTTGCAGTGCAATGGACCCCACTAGTGTTGAGCGAGCACCACGATGCTCGGGTGCTCTGACCGAGCACCCCCTGAGGCTCGAGTGCTCGGCCGAGCACCTGAGCCCCATTCAAATGAATGGGGAGACACCAGGCACCCCCTGCTCTGATGAGGGGAGGGTGCCTGGTCAATGCCCCCTTCATCTCCGCTATGCCCCCTTCATCTCCGAATGCCCCCTTCAGCTCCGCAATGTCCCCCTTCAGCTCCGCTATGCCCGTCTTCCACAATGTGCCCCTTCATCTCCGCTATGCCCCTCTTCCACATGCCATATGAGGAGATGAAGGGGGACATTGTGGAAGAGGGGCATAGCGGAGATGAAGGGGCACATTGTGGAAGAGGGGCATAGCGGAGATGAAGGGGCACATGACTAATTAATGATACCATGACCTTATCAGGTTTTCCAATAGATGGTACCAAACTACAACTCCCATCATCTATAGCTGGTGGGAGATGATGGGAGTTGTAGTCCAGCAGCAGCTGGCTGGGCTTGGGTTGTCAGCTCAAGAAAGATAGAAACTGAGAACAGGTTTCAAGTCCCCTTTAATGTAAACAATGAGTTTCTTTATAGGAATGATTGGCAGATTCATTGAGTAGCTTCCTTCAAAGTAGAAATTAATAGGCATGAAAATGAGGCGAAATCCTAAAAACAAAAGAATATCAAAGATCAAGTAATTTTTCAAGCCTTGCCTCCATAGCGAATCTATCCAAGGCAATGGAAAATCTATAACAACTTGTCTTTTCTTACGGAGGATCTCTAGGAGAACACACAGAGCTGTATTCGTAAAGAGATGGAATTCTATAGCATACCAACTGCCTCATAAGGGACAAATGACATTCCCATTGATTTAAATAGGGATTTTAACCCTATGAATGTTAGCGCTGTCTCCAATGCAAATAAAAAAAAGGGATAGTAATGGTTAATTTTATATTTATTTCATATTGTAGGCATTAAAAAAATATTAACAACGATGTAAGTCTTATCTCTTAAACCTTTATGGTTTGAGAGATATACCGTGCTAAAGTTACCTCTTCCTGGCTGTTTGAGAGAAATCAGCACTCTAGTTGACAGCTGCAGAATCCGGTCATTTGACAGGATGGAGGCTCTTCAGCAGAGCCGAAATCACTCTATTTTGAAATAACTACTTCATTGGAACGGTCTACAAAGTGTGCTTGGTTTGCAAGCCGTTTCAATTAAGTATTTATTTTGAAATAGTGTGATTTCGGCTCTGCTGAAGAGTCTCTGACCGCATTCTGCAGCTGTCAGCTAGAGTGCTGACTTCTCTCAAACAGCCAGGAAGAGTAACTTTAGTATGGTACAGCTCTCAAACCATAAAGGTTTAAGAGATAAGACTTACATCGTTATTAATATTTTTTAAAGGGATAGTAATGTCCCTTAAAAGAGGATTTTAGTCTTACCTGTTAAATCCTTTTCTCTTAGTCCATACAGGTTACTGGTAATTCTGGGTAGCCGATCCACCCCTTTAATTAGGCAGGAACAATTCTAGAATTGTATGCAGGGGGTGAAGCCTACCTTCCCTCCTTGGCTGCAGCTAGCCAACCAGCTCCAGAAAGATTTGAGACACTATCTATTGACTAGATAGTGAAGGGAAAGAAGACTCCTGTGAGCATGACCCCGAAGGACCCCCACGGTCTGCCACAGGAGAGCCAAGCATGGTCCCTTGACAGGGTGGGAGACCAGTAACCTGTATGGACTAAGAAAAAAGGATTTAACAGGTAAGACTAAAATCTTCTTTTCTCTGTTGTCCAAAACAGGTTACTGGTAACTCTGGAATGTCCAACTATTGAGTTTCCCAGAGGAGGGAAGTAAGGCAAGGACCAGGCGCAAGGCCCCCAAAGTCACCAGAGCAGATATGAAGCATCAGATCAGAGATAGCCCAACAAACCATGAAATGTCAACGGACACTGAACAGGTGTAACAACACCCAACTGTTACGCATCATACTGAAATAGAGCCAACAGGGCTCAAAAGTGAAGGAAGCACCAAGAACCGAAGAAAATCCTAGACAAGCAAGACTGCCTCCAGGATTTTCCTCCCAAAGCTGGCGTCAACCGATGCCAGTACATCAACACGGTAATGCTTCGAAAAGGTGTGCACAGACGACCAGGTGGCAGCCTTGCACAACTGATCAGCAGAAGCCTGATTCTTGTAAGCCCAAGAAGCCGCAATAGATCGAGTAGAATGAGCCGTGACCCTGAAAGGGACAGGCTTCTTCCTCAGCTCATAAGCCTTACGAATAGTGGACTTGATCCAAGAAGCAATAGTCACCTTGGATGCAGGTCTTCCTTCCCTAGGACCCTCAGGAATGATGAACAGCACATCTGATTGCCTGATAGACTCAGTGTGGTGTACATAAAACTTGAGACAATGCACCGTGTCTAACAAGTGGAGATCCCTCTCCTTGTCAGAGTTGGGGTCAGGGCAGAAACAGGGCACCACAATCTCCTGATTGATGTGGAACTCCGAAACCACCTTCGTGAGAAACTCCTAAGAGGTGCGAAGCACCACCTTGCCCTTGTGAAACACAAAATAGGGTGGTTTACAGGGCAGAGCAGAGTAAATTTCCATTTTCATATCAGTCTGGTTCCACCCTCAGGCAGTCCAGCCCTGAAATTTCAGGCAAATCCTCTTTGCACGAGAGAAACAGCATAACCCCAGACATATGTTTCGGTCTGTGTGGACCTCGTCAGTGGGGTGCAGCAGATTCCCTCTAGGCACACTGAAGCAATGGCCCATGCCTGGGATGCCATTCCGCTTAGGGATACTACAAAAAACAAACGAATGTGATGAACGCACACTGAGAGAGCAAAATAGAGTGATTTGCACCTGACGAGGTCCACAAAGACCGAAACGTACGTCTGGGGTTGTGCTGTTTCTCTCATGCAGAGAGGATTTGCCTGACATTTCAAGGCTGGACTGCCTGTAGGTGGGACCAGACTGATATGAATATGGAAATTTCCTCCCTGCAATGGCACATGGGAGCGAAAAATGTGACTTGAGCAGCACCTGAGAGGCCACACATGCCTTGAGCAAACCACTCTATTTTGCTCTTTCTCAGCGTGCGTTCTTCACATTCTTTTGTTTCTTGTAGTCTAACTCAAACTGAGGCCCTTATCCACACTGTCCTGCAAAAAAGCCAGGACCGTAGGCAGATCAAATTCCTGAGGCAGGTCCTTGTCAGTACACCAAGATAGGAAGGTCGACCAGACACTATGATAGATCTTTGAAGAAACAGGTTTGTGGGCACTGAGCAAAGTAGCCACCGCAAGAGAAGAAAACCCTTTCTTCCACAATATTGAGGATTCAATTTCCAATCTGTCAAGGCTAGACGATGAACATCCTCCTTCCACAGGTAACCCTGTAGACGAAGACCCGGACGGCAAGGGAGCCAGAATGGCTCCGCCACTGACAGATCCAGAAGCTCTGGAAACCAAGCTTGGTGAGGCCAGTACAGAGAAATCAGAATGACTGGACAACGCTCCAGTTGTAATGTCCGTAACACCCTGTGCAGCATTGGGATGGGAGTAAAGATGTAGTCTAGAGGGAATAACCAAGGAATGGAAATGCATCCACCACCAGAGCTAGAGGGTCCCTCCATCGAGAGCAGAACCTCAGAACCTTTCTGTTGTGTCTTGTCGCCATCAGGTTGATGTAAGAAAGACCCCCATTTCTGATCAATGAGAGTAAACACCTCTGGGTGCAGTTCCCACTCTATGGTGTTCACCGTGTGTTGACTGAGGAAGTCTGCCACGACGTTGTCTACGCTAGGAATGTGCACTGCGGATATGGCAGGAATGTGTTCTTCTGGCCAGGACAAAATAGCCTTGACCTCTAACCAAGCGGAGAGACTTCTTGTTCTGCCCAGCTTGTTGATGTAAGCCACGGCCGTGGCGTTGTCGGACTCTACCCGGACTGGAGAGTCTTCCAGCTGAGGTGTCCAATGACGCAGGCCATGAAATATCACCCGAAGCTCCAGTATGTTGATGGGAAGGAGGTATTCTTCCGGAGACCACCGACCTTGTGCACTCAGGCGACCCAGGGCCACTCCCCACCCGGAGAGGCTGGCATCCATCGTCACCGTGGTCCAGAAGGAAATTAGGAAGGACTTGCCCTTCAGCAGAATGGAGAGCTTGAGTCACCGTGACAAACTCAGTTCCACGTGAAGAGGAAGTGACACCAACATCTTCAGAAGGTCCGGCTGACCCCTGCACACCTGGATCACAAACCGTTGCAGTTCCCTGGTGTGCGCATGGCAAACGGTACCGCCTCTATGGTGGAAATACATTTCCCCACAAGAGATGACAGCTTCTTGGCTAGAACTGGATCTTGAGCCAGTATCGCAGAAACCCTGTGGGCGATCTGGTGAGCCACCTTGTCCGTGAGAAACACCATGTTCTTCTAGATATCGAAGAGGAGGCCCAGGAAGACCAGACTCTGTGATGGGACAAGATCTGATTTGTCCAAGTTGATGATCCACCCTTGATGGGTGAGAGCATGAATGCAATGTTGAACCTGCTGATGAAGAAGTTCCGCAGAAGGGGCTTTCAAAAGCAGGTCGTCCATGTATGGAGTAACTCTGATGCCGTCCCGGTGGAGGATGGACACTAATGCTCCCAGGACACGGTTGAAGACCTGAGGAGCTGTCGTCAGACCAAATGGAAGAGCTGAGAACTGAAAATGTCCCCAGTCGCAGGCAAATTGGAGGTACTGCCGGCTCTCTGGATGAATTGCAATGTGTAAGTATGCATCCTGAAGATCCAGAGATGCAAGGAATTCCCCCGGGGACATGGCAGCAATCACCATTCTTAGAGACTCCTGGTGATAATGAGTCCGGATCACAAAGGAATTGATATCCTTTAAATCCAAAATGGGACAACAACCGCCGTCCTTCTTGGAGACCACAAAGAGGCTTTAGTAAAAATCCATACCTATGTCCTGAACTGGAACCGGCTCTAGAACGTCCTTGTCCAGACGAGCCTGAACAGCGCCGTCGAACAGATGGCGTTTCTCTGCACTCTGAGGCATATGAGAAGTAAGGAAGAGAAAGGGAGAAAGAGAGACTAAAGGGATCCTGTACCCTTCTGTCACTACCTGTAAAACCCATGGGTCCGTCACAGAATTCTCCCAAATGCTGTGATGGTCACGCAGACAACCACCCACAGCAGAGTGTGGACCCGGATTCGGTGAGTCATGCCAAAGAAGGCTTGGAAGCCTTGGGCTTGGAGGAGACACAAACTGTTGTGAGAGGCTGACAGAAAACTTTTGTGTTGTGTAGAAATATTTTTCTTCCCGTTGATTTCAATGGGCGGAAAAGCCGGGACAAATCTAAAAAAATTGCACTTTTTGCTGGAAATTTTTCGCCAAGCTGAAAGTGCCATTATTCGCCTATTTCAGTTTGAGGGGAAAATTTTCGCCCATCCCTACACAGCTCTATCTGACTTAAAGGTAGAATATCTGCAAAAGTAGTTACATTAAAATAAAAACATCCCTAATAATATTTTATTAACAAAACCTATGGGAAATTTTTTTTAAGGTGATACATCCCCTTTAATGCAGGCATGGCACATTCCTACACACACCCCATTGTGACAGAGGTCTGAAAAAACATAGGAACAACAATCATTTAGAACAGGGCTGTCCAAGTTCAGTCCCCAAGGGCCACCAACAGACCAGGATGGAAGGATTTCCCTGATTAATCACAGGTGAGTTAATCAGTGGATCATTCATTGTGACTGACCCACCTGTGATTAATCAGAGAAATCCTTACAACCTGGCCTGTTGGTGGCACTTGTGTACTGACTTTGGACAGCTCTGGTATAGAAAGAAAGCAATCGAAGAAAATAATTGTAATAATAAATGATAGAAATTAACAGGAAATCTTGTTTTCGAGCTGAATAAAATGTTGCAATGTTGTAAAAAAAAAAAGTGTCCTGGTGTCATTGTTTTTTGTCATTGTCTCTGTTCTTCTTGTTTGGTGGAACAACTTATTTGTGGTAATTTATGTAAAGAATAAAAAATGAAGCCAGTTGCATTACTTAAATTGCCATTGCGTTAAATGCAAATATATGAGTACCCTGGTATTGATGATACCTTTTAATTTTAACAGTTAACAGAGATCTGCAGGGAGGGGCATAGCTAGGACTGGGCAACTAGCTAGGTTTGTGTTTAGTGCAAGGGCCTATGGGAAGTAGGTGGGAGTGGAGGTAGGCTCTGTTTTTCGGTTTTAAGGAAACTGTTCCCCTTCTTGTGATCGCGTGGAAGGAGCTTCACTGTTAAATTACCTTTGGGACCAGTTGCTTTAGTAGCATGATCGCTGTTTGTTGACCAGTTTTTTTAGGCATGGCATGCTTTTCATTGACCAGTTTTAGTAGCGGGATGGCTTTAGGTTAGGGTGACCAGACCTCACCATTATCTGGGGACACATGCAAAATTCATATTGCAGGGCTGCTTTGATTTCAGAGCAGTCCTGAAATATGCCTATTTCTTATGCGTCACCAGTTAAAGGTGAGGTCTGGTCACCCTACTTTAGGTTGACCAGTTGCTTTAGTAGTGGAATGCTTTTGGTTATGCTTTTTCATTTTAGGAAGGGTTGTCACCACATGGTGCTGAGGTGGTGGGGATCATTAGCACATTAATATTTGTGTGGAACGCCAGACTTCATCAAGGGCACAGGGTTCCTGGGAATTACTCACAGCGCTCCTGCGGGTCTGAAATTGACTGCTTCAAAACTGGAGCAGTCATTACCAGACCCCTCTTTGGTGCACCGGCAAAAGTGATTAGTCGTGTGCCACCGTGCCGAACAACCCTATCTGGTCCTTAAAGCAAAACCAACCTCAGGACCACTGGTCCTTAAGAGGTCAAATCAGGGGACCTTATAAACACACACTGTAGAATTGCTGTGCTGTCCTTCAGAACAACATTTTCATAAGCTACCCTGCTTTAAAGGGATATGAGGTCACCTTAGTACTCATATTTGTATTATTACTGAAGCGACCACATATCTCTTTAATTAAGGGACACTTCACAGCTGCACTGAAATCAGTGAAACCATAGAGTTTATGTTTTTATAAGCTTCCCTGATTTAAACGGATATGTGATCACCTTAACCCTTTTGCATGCCAGAGAGATATTCGGTACATTGCACTACAATGCGTTGAATACCTATCTAGCACTCAAAAGGTTAATTTCTACAACAGTACTAATATTGTCTCTACAAATTAATTTATCAATGTGTTAAAACTGGTGCAAGGGCATACAGATGGCTCTGGTCACACCCATACCTGGGAACGCTCAAAATGAGCTGACCGTGAGATCTTGTTAATATTAATCCTTAAAGTCCCCATAATATAAATTCTCTGCAATATGTCTCCGATCACTGTAATCGAGATGTGTTCCAGTCAGTCCTCAAGGAACCATTAGCAGAGCTGAATTATGGGCAAGATGACCTAGGTCCTGCCTAGGGCCTGGTGACTAGGGGGGGCCCACAGCCCCCCTCACTAACATGACTTACTGTCATTGTCTGGCACTTACAGTGAGCTTTTTCTTGAGTGCTCGGCCTCTGTCCTCCTGTACCCCACACATAGTGCTCCGACCACAAGGTCGTGCACACATGCGCAGCCAGGGTACTAGTTTCCCTTCAATGAGTCTCAATGATGGGAAGCTAGTTCCTTGACTGCACATGTGTACTCAACCTTGTGGTCTGACTACCATGCACAGGATACAGGGGGACAGAGGCAGAGCATGCAAGAAGTTATCCTGCGCAGAGGTGGACAATGTGGAAGGGGACAATGCAGAGGTGGAAAAAAGGCCAATGTGGAGGTGGACAGTACGGTCAAATACAGATAGGAATGCAGCAGGAGTGGGGGGGTGCAAGATGAAGGGGGTCCCCAATTTGTGATCCTGCCTAGGGCCCCATAGAGTCTTAATCCATCTCTGACCATTAATATACAACTACTTAAAGGGATAGTAATACTTCGTTTTAACTTTATTTTATTTTGTAGGCATTAAAAAAATGAAGAATGATATAAGTATTATCTCTCAAACCTTTATGGTTTAAGAGCTATTCACAAGCAAAGTTTCCCCTCCCCGCCCCTTTTACCTAGGATAAGCCATCTCTTCTCAGATGTGAATCTGGTTGTAAGACCAGACAGATAATAGCAGGGGACAATCTTTTTGTATGAAAACAATGAAATCCCAGCCCCACCTTGACAAGTTTTTCAGCTTTTTCCCTTATCTTAATTGAAGATTGTCCCTCTCTGCAATCTACCTGGGCACCTCCCTTCTGATCTGGCTGAACAGGGGGGGAGGGGGAAACTTTGCTTGTGAATATCTCTTAAACCATAAAGGTTTGAGAGATAAGACTTATATCGTTCTTCATGTTTTTTTAATGCCTACAAAATAAAATAAAGATTAAACGAAGTATTACTATCCCTTTAAATGAATCACTGCATGGACACAAAGACAAGAAGGACTTCTCCCAATCTAGCACCAATCTGTATAGCAATTAACTGGAGCAGAATATATAAAAAGTAGCACTGGACTTACTCACCCTGAGAATTTGGCTCTCCACCCTGAGATCCTGAAATTTAGGTTAAAACCCTGAGAGTTTCCAGGCTTGGTCACACCCACAATTCAGAATGTGGGTGTGGCCAGCACAGCTGAGGCGCCCCTCAACGTTTGGCACTCCTGGCAGCTGCCTACTCTGTACTGGATCTCTCTGTAGCCTAAAATAAAAAGATCAATAATAGCTGCCCTTTAAGTGGAACTAACACTGTAATGATTACAGAGATAACAGGAACACCACCACCTGGTGACCTATATAGAAAATTACAGTTTCATTTAAATTAAAAAAGTGAGCTGTAATCACTTTTCAATGACATATCTCCCAGTGGTGGATGTTCCTATGTATTATTTAACAGGAACATACAGTGAACATAAAGATTTTCATTAAAACACACATTTACTGGTCCTTTAATAAATACCTTTATCTTAGAGGTAAGCAACAGTTAGTCATCCAGCTGTTGTATACTACAATTCCCATCATCCCCACAGCCAATGGCTGCTTGAGGATGGTGGGAGTTGTAGTCTACAACAGCTGGAGGGCCAACGTTTGCGTACCCATACCTTAACCTCTTGGCTCTAGCATCCAAAGAGTTAAGCGCGTCTCTGGCATTTGTACAATTTGGTTGTGGGATGGACTGACATTGTCAGCTCTGCAGAGGTCACCAAAGCACTGACACTGGGACTTGTTAAACAGGTCACTGACTTGAGCGTTCACTTTGGCCCTTGGAATGACTGACCCCTTGAACATGTCATTCTTTTTAATGCACTTTGGTCCTAGGAGGGAATCACCCATAAACATGTCACTGTCACTAGCCTCTGTACAGGTCACTGCCCCCAGGCTGAGGCAGAGGTCTGTCCATGGGTGGTTACTGTCACTGCACTGAGGTGTTCACTGTCACTTTTATTATTGTGCTCTCTCTTTTGCAGATGCTGCTCTTGTAAAACCAGAAGCTCCTGCACAACAGACCCAGCCCTTGTGCCGGCCTTCCTCCCCTCACTGGGCCGCTGCTAGGATTCCAAAGAGCTGCTGCCCTTTCATAATTCATTCTGCCCTGAGGCTAAAATATCTGATCCCCGCTCCTCAATGGTAAGCATTGTACAGCTCAGAGAGCCACAAAAATGTCATCTTCACACAGGGCAAGCTTATCCTTTTCATTGCCAAGTCACTGTCATTGGGTCACTCCTAAGTGGAAATGCATCTTTAACCCATTAAGAAGATGATTATCAGATGAGGTCTCTATAACATCCCTTCCCATAATTCCTCCTATTGCTCCATGTAACCCCTCCCTAAAACTCCTCCTCTTGCTCCATTTATCCCCTCCCTATAACTCCTCCTATTGCTCCATTTATCCCCTCCCTATAACTCCTGATATTGCTCCATATAACCCCTCCCTATAACTCCTCCTATTGTTCCATATAACCCCTCCCTATAACTCCTCCTATTGTTCCATATAACCTCTCCCTATAACTCCTCCTATTGTTCCATATAACCTCTCCCTATAACTCCTCCTATTGTTCCATATAACCCCTTCCTATAACTCCTCCTATTGTTCCATATAACCCCTCCCTATAACTCCTCCTATTGTTCCATATAACCCCTCCCTATAACTCCTCCTATTGTTCCATATAACCCCTCCCTATAACTCCTCCTATTGTTCCATATAACCCCTCCCTATAACTCCTCCTATTGTTCCATATAACCTCTCCCTATAACTCCTCCTATTGCTCCATATAATTCCTCTCTAAAACTCCACATATTGCTCCATACAATCCCTCTCTATAACTCCACCTATTATAACCCCTCCCTATAACTCCTCCTATTACTCCATATAACCCCTCCCTATAACTTCTCCTATTGTTCCATATAACCCCTCCCTATAACTCCTCCTATTGCTCCATATAACCCCTCCCTATAACTCCTCCTATTGCTCCATATAACCCCTCCCTATAACTCCTCCTATTGCTCCATATAACCCCTCCCTATAACTCCTCCTATTATTCCATATAACCCCTCCCTATAACTCCTCCTATTGCTCCATATATCCCCTCCCTATAACTCCTCCTATTGCTCCATATAACCTCTCCCTATAACTCCTCCTATTACTCCATTTAACCCCTCCCTATAACTCCTCCTATTGTACCTCTGTGAAGGAGCTCCGGCAGGGGACTGAGGATGGCCTCAGACCCAGGGGGTGGTGTTGTTGATCTGGATGCTAGTCCCACTCTAGTCCCAGGCCTGGAACTGATGCAAGAAAAAGTTTAAAGAACATTTAATAAGTAAAGCTTTGGCAGTTTTGGACAAAAGGCTGGGAGATGCTTCTGCTAATTATCAGACTTTGTGTGCAATGTATGATGCAGTGTACAGACAGAAGCAGGATCTGGTAAAGAAAGTGGATGAAGTAACCCTGGAATTTGAGAGAGCAGAGTCACAGCAGCAAATTGATCAGATACAGGTGGAAATTGACTCTTTACAAACTGCAATGGCTGTACAAGAGGAAAGCGCTAAAAAGTGCAATATAAGGTGAGGCGCAAAAGTTTTATAAAATGCAAAAGTCAAACCCATTGAGGATTAAGAAGATGCCAGCACAGCCCCTGAAAGATAAGCAGGTAGGGGTAATGTTAAAAAAGTTAACTGATAAAATGTGCTCAGAGACATTACCTGCCCAAACAGGTGTATAGGGAAATGAGGTGCAGAGTGAGCCTATGTTATCAGGAGAGGTTGCTGGAGATTGCAGGTCTGAGAGCTCCGCTGGAGATATTAAACCTGCAGCTTCCAACATTGTAACAGCTGACTGTGAAACAAACCAGTGGCGTAACAATAAGGGTTGCAGGGGTCGCACCTGCGACCTGACCCGTCACTCCAGGGGCCTGCCCCCCCCCTGCGACCCCCTCGCCAGTCGCTTAGCTAATCTCCCACTTGATGACATCATCATCAGGACCGCGCAGGAGCTTCAGTTGTAGAGATCTGGGCCAAAGGAGGCACAAATCTGTCAAGCCATGCCGCTAGACCATCAGGGACTGGAGGCAGGGCCAGGGGTATTGTGGAAGGGGCAATGTGGAGATAAAGGGGAAATGTGGAGATGAAGGGGCAATGTGAAGATGGTGGCATTGTGGAAGGGGAAATGTGGAGATGAATTGGAGATGAAGGGGCAATGGGAAGATGGTGGCATTGTGGAAGGGGAAATGTGGAGATGAATTGGTGATGGGGGCATTGTGGAAATGAAGGGGGCATTGTGGAAGGGGCAATGTGGAGATGAAGGGGGGCATTGTGGAGATGAAGGGGGCAATGTGGAGATGGGGGCATTGTGGAGGTGGCCAGTGTGGATGAGGGGACCAATGTGGTCGGGGGGGGCCCATGGCAATTCTTACACCAGGGCCCGGTGGCTTCTAGTTACGCCTCTGAAACAAACAAAATAACTGTTCATAAACTGAGATCCAGGAGCATTAAGTGTGAGGTGGAAAAGCTTACAGAAAAGAGAATAGATCCAGAGAAAGGAGGTGAAGTGAAAAAAACTCATAGTATAAGCTTCCAAAAGACTCAGCACAAAGTATGGACTTCACAGCAAAGCAAAACCTGGAAGGATTACCTGATGTACACCTGGAAACTGGAGCTAGCAGTTGCAATCCAACAGGACAAAAACATGGACTGGACTCAGTCACTGAACTGGGATTAGGAACCAATATACAAAGCAGCTGTCAGGAGAGTACACATCCACCTTCAGCAAGTGGTAATTTGTTTTCAAATATTACAAGATCAAGGGGAGAAGTATAAAAGTGGAAAAATACTGTGCGCCTGGTGTTTAAAGGGCCAGAATCTGATATTCCAGACAGAATATTTATTGGTCACAAACTCTTAAAGGGATAGTAATGTTTCATAATAAAAGCAGCTCTAATTAATCATCATAGTATTTGGACTTTGGAGAGTGTTACATCAGTTCTGTCACAGTTGTAGTTCAGGAGTAATTCAATGACAAAGTATCCCCCTCCCGCCTCTTTTACTGTTCTAACACTGTTCAGCCAGAGCAGAAGAGAGGTGCCCAGGTAGACTGCAGAGAGGGACAATCTTCAATTAAGATAAGGGAAAAACCTGAAAAACTTGTCAAGGGGGGCAGGACTTTCATTGTTCTCATAGGAAGAAGATTGTCCCCTTCTGTTATCTGTCTGGTCTATGGACTGCATTCCACATCTGAGAAGAGATGTCTTATACTAGGTAAAAGGTTCGGGAGGGGAAACTTTGCTTGTGAATATCTCTCAAGCCATAAAGGCTTGAGAGATAAGACTTATATTGTTCTTCATGTTTTTAATGCCTACAAAATAAAATAAAGATAAAACGAAGTATTACTATCCCTTTGATGGACTTTATGGGTTTTTCTGCAAGTGAAATATCTGCATTTATTCACTTTTTTGGATCAAGACAGTTTGACATTAGTTTTAAACTGATGCAGAACCTGGAGATGTTTTGGGAGATTTTTCACAGGACAAAATTTGATGGTATCTGGAAGAACATAAAAGTTATCCCACTTACAAGACAAGCTACAGGGTCAATTACTCTTCAGTTCCAGACAGAAGTAGTGGCTTTAAATGACACTATGTATTGGATAAAGAGACATTGCATTGTTATGAGTGACCCACAAAAAATTCATGATGAACATGGATTATGGAATGGTTGATGGAAACTGCAAGTTAAACAGGGGGCATCACTCACCATCCACCACACTTTTTTATTGGTTCAGATAGAGGCATTTGTTATTATCCAGGGCAGTCTAGGAGCTGTTATAAATGTGGGTCAATAAGGCATTTGGCCTATAGCTGTGATAAAATAAAGTGCTCTCAATGTAACTGTCTGATCCATACTAGATTAGAATGCAAACAAGATGTTATATGTAATTTGTGTTCTATTCAAGGTCACAGTTTAGAGAGTGTCCTGAAGCACACCACAACAAGATGGCCGACTGTAAGTTAGGTTTGGAAAGCATTTTTAATGAAGCAATGAAGGACCCCAATACCACCCAGGAACAAAATACAGCTGAGCCTCAGAAAAATAACATCACCGAGTCAGAACACATCTTAAGGAAAGACTCTAAAGAAATGCAACATCCCCTAAATGTTACAGAGGGTCCAGTACCAGACAAGACCAGTGAAGAATTTTAGTTGGTACAAGGGAAGCGTAAGAAAAATATTGAAATATTCAGGTTCCAGTGAGTCAAAAAAGGCTCTTCCGTTGTCTTCTTCTGTTGAGATAACTGCTGGTCGCTTTGATGTTCTGGAAGAATCTAGGGGAGATGCTATGGAGTTTAAACAGTGTGAAGGAACTCTCTGGAAAGGCCGATCTACAGAGGAATTAAAGGTGATTTGTGAGGAAGGAGCAGCTACTTCTGTCTCTTTCAAGCAATGGGGATCTCAAGGTGATAATGTTGGAGTAATAAAAAAGAAGAGCTACGTCTCTGCCCATTTTATGACTCTATGGATTTGCTCTCTTAATGTTAATAATTTGAGAAGAGAGAGAAGAGATATTTTATATAAGTTTTTGCAAAGTCAACCGATTGATGTGTGTCTTTTACAAGAGACATGATTACGGAATAATAGTCATGTTTTGTGTGCCAAGAGAGAATGGACAATGGGTCCATCTTATTGGGCATTTGGATTGGACAATTATGATGGTATTGGTATTTTGTTTAAGAAATGTGATTTTAAAATTGATCATATAGTGGAAATTGTTGAAGGCAGATGCCTTTTGTTAGATATTACACTTAATGATGTGAGTTATCAGATAATGAATATATACGCTCCTCAAACATTAGCAGGCAGGAAGGAAATGTTTTAAGTATTAAGCCATATTGTTTAAATCTAAAGTGTTGATTATGGGGGATGATTTCAATTGTGTGGTTGATTTTAAATTGTTATAATTACCATCTTAAAAATCTGATTAGTCAAGCAGGTTTATAGATACGTTTAAATATAATCACCCAACACAGCGAGGGTTTACATATCATAAAGGGAAGTGGGCAAGCCGTATAGATAGGATTTATATAAAAAATCAAACTTTATCCTTTAGATATAATCTTGTCCCAGCTGATCTTTCAGATCATGATATGATTACTTTGTCTTTAAATGTAAAGGAAGGTGTAATTTATGGGAAAGGTATTTGTAAAGTAAATGCTAGAATATTTGATAATGAACATGTTAAAGAATTTATTACATTTTATAATGATAGAAAAACTACACAGTGTCTACATGACACAATGTCAATTTGGTGGGAACAGGTTAAAAAAGATATTAAAGGATTTTTTTAATCAAAAGCTAAGACAAAAGGAAGCCATCAGTATTTACAATATCTTGCTTTAAGACTAAAACTTAGTAGATTATATTGCTTGGTCAATAATGGAGGCGTTGTAAGTTCAAACTGCATTAGTCAAGTTAAGGATAGAATGAAAAAACTTCAGTATGATCGTATGAAATCTTTAAAAGCTGAAAATAAATTTGATAGTTGGGGTTTTCAGTTCCAGATCCTTTTCAAGCTTGTAAGGAAAGGGTAGATAAGAAAACTACAGTAGGATTGTTGGATCAAGATGGTGGTAAACTGAGAGGAAGGAAGTTCAATATATTGTTAAGGAGTATTTTAAGGGACTGTTTGCAAGACAACCTATTGATAATAAGAATATAGTAAAATATTTGCAGGATGTTGATAATCCTGTATTAGATGCAGTGGAGGCTGAGATACTGGTTAAGCCTATAACAGAAGATGAAGTTAGAAATAATATTAAGTCACTAGCTGGGAAGAAAAGTCCAGGTTTGGATGGACTCACTGCAGAATTTTATAAGTTGGTTTTAGATCTTGTAGTGTTATATAATGAAGTGTTAGCTCTGGGACAACTGCCACCTTCAGTATGCCTCAGTTTTGGTACTGTTATCTAAAGGTGGTAACCTGAATGAGTTAAAGAACTGGCGCCCATTGGCATTATTAAATACTGATTATAAAATTCTTGCGACGGTTATGTTTTCAAGGCTCAATGCAGTGGCTGAAACTTTGATACGTCCATGCCAGTCAAAAATCGTAGCATACAGGATACATTATTGCTAGTGAGAGAAGTGGTAGAATATGTTAAACAGCAGAGAGAAGGTGTTTATTTGGTTGGAACTGATCAGACTAAAGCTTTTGATCGAGTGCACCATGAGTTTTTATTTGAGACATTACGGAGGTATGGCATTCCTGATATTTTTATTCAATGGTTGAATGTATTTTATAAAGAAGCAATATGTTTTACTTTAATGGTAGTTTGGGAGACCTTTTTCAGATTGAATCTGGAGTGCGGCAGGGTTGTCCTAGAAGTCCTTTGCTTTATGTTTTTAGTATTGATCCTCTAATAAGGAAGATGCAAAGAAACCATAATTTTGAAGGTTTGGAAGTGAATGTAGTAGGTGCTTCGGAGAGGATTAAAGTATGTGCTTATGCAGATGATATTTCTGTTTTTTTTAAATCTGAAGTTGATACTCAAGTGTTACAAAGAGAACTAAAAAATTATTCTGAAGTTTCAAACTCAATGGTCAATATGGAGAAAAGTGAAGCATTGTGGTTGGGGAGTCATACAGATGGTTTTCAAATCCCTTTTAAGAGAAAAGATAAAACTATTAAAGTGTTGGGGATTACATATGGACTTGAAAAGGGCATTGCTCAGAGAAATTGGGAAGAGAAACTAGACTTTTTATAATTTGCTTTTTCTAACAAAAAATGTAAGTTTTTTTTTTCTAAGTCTGGAAGAGCAGATTTATGAGGGTTTTTTTTTTTTTTTTTTAAACAGATTGACTACTTTGGTGTTTAGGTAAGCGGTGAAAAGATTAAGAGATTGTCCGGTAAAGTTAAATCTTGCTCTCTATATGCTCAGCGATGTATAAGGTGGTTGCTGAGATGGCAAATTTCATATAAAGATATTAGTGGGTTAGATAGAAAGCCATTGTATAAGTTTATTTTAAATAAGTATTATAGTGCCCAGTTGGTTATAAGAGATTGCCCTATTACCTTCATGAAAAAGTAATTCAGAATGCTACTAGCCTGAGCATTCCAGTTAAAATGAGAGATACTTATTGGCTTTGTCTTCATGGAAAATTATACGTTCGATCTAATTTAAAAATCTTGAGGACCGAAATTGTCCGAGGGAAGAATGTTTGGGGGTGTTAGAAATGATGTCCCATTTTCTGTGTCACTGTCTGTTACGTGTGCCAGGGTTGCGTGCCGGATTTGCTATGGGAAACATCCCACGTCCTGTAAATAAACATTTTCCCAGTTAAAAGAGTGGAAATCACCAGCCAAGCTCTGGCTGACCGGACTATACTAAGCCACCTGGATGTTAGCCGTCGGCCGCCCTCTGATTGGCCCATCGGAGTTAAAGGGCCGCCATTAACACAACATTGGGAAAAGTAGGCGCCCCTCGGATTGGTCAGTCGCCCAAAGGTGCCCAAAGGGTCTGATTGGCCGAGGTGTCCATGACTAGCGTGGCCAGGATTGGTCAGACAGTTCCAGGCACCGGATTGGCCAGGGGTTGAAGCAGAATATTCACAGATGCTTCAACCCCCTGGCCATTGTTTAGGAATGTGTATCCGAGCCCCTCAACTTTTTTTAATGTTGTGTTAAATCATGTATTTACCGTATGTTTCAGTCTTTTGTGTGCATTGTGTGATTCTTGTTATTAACGGTGTATATAAGTCCAAAGAGTTGTGCAATAAAGAGTTCTAAGTTTTACCCTCCAAACTGGTCCTGTCTGGTTCTTGGAGGAGTTATGCTGAATGATTGATGGAGATTGGGATGTCGGTGCAGCAGAAGCAGAGAAGTGACGGTGGTACTGACCTCTAGTACTAGGAATTACATCTCACTGTCCTTTTATTTTAGCAATATGGGCAGAAATGTCCATAGTTCTTTCATATAAAATATTTTAAGGACAGTTATATGTTGAATTGGTATATGGTGATTTTAAACAAACATTTACAATTAATAAAAGCACTTTATATGTAATTAATTGTATTATTATATATCATTTATGGCAGGCTAGGTGTTTGAAATCATCAAAACAAATTACTTTAATAATTGATTCTGTTATTAATCGGATAAATAAAGATCTAAAATATGTATATGAAAGAGAATGTACTACAGATTATTAGGAAAATATTGATGTGACATTTTGCTTTTAATTGAATTTTTCGAAATGTTTTTGATGCACTGATCATTGTTTTGTAAATTTGTTGTAAGACGATTTAATAAAAAAATTTCCATCTATTGCGCCATATCATTTCTTCCTATAACTCCTCCTGTTTCTCCATATAATTTCTTCCTATAACTCCTCCTATTGCTCCATATAACCTCTCCCTATAACGCCTCCTATTGCTCCAAATACCCTCTCCCTATAACTCCTCCTATTGCTCCATATAACCTTTCCTACATCTCTTCCTGTTGTTCCATATAACCCCTCCCTATAACTCCTCCTATTGCTCCATATAACCCCTCCCTATAACTCCTCCTATTGCTCCATATAACCTCTCCCTATAACTCCTCTTATTGTTCCATATAACCCCTCCATATAACTCCTCATATTGTTCCATATAACCCCTCTCTATAACTCCTCATAATGCTCCATATAACTCTTCCCTATAACCTCTCCTATTACTCCATATAACCCCCCCTATAACTCCTCCTATTGCTCCATATAACCTTTCTCTATAATTCCTCCTATCGCTCCACATAACCTTTCTCTATAACTCCTCCTATTGCTCCATATAACCTCTTCCTATAACTCCTCCTATTGCTCCATATAACCTCTTCCTATAACTCCTCCTATTGTTCCATATAACCCCTCCCTATATCTCCTCCTATTGCTCCATATAACCTCTTCCTATAACTCCTCCTATTGCTCCATATAGTTTCTCCGTATAACCTCGTATTGCTCCAAATAGCCTCTTTCTATATCTCCTCCTATTGCTCCATATAACCTCTTCCTATAAATACCCCTATTGCTCCTTATAATTTCTCCCTATAACCTCCTATTGCTCCATATCACCTCTCCCTAAAACACCATATATTGTTCCATATAACCTCTCCCTATAACTCCTCCTATTGCTCAGTATAACCCCTCCCTATAACACCTCCTATTGCTCCATATAATCCCTCCCTATAACTCCTCCTATTGCTCCATATAATCCCTCCCTATAACTCCTCCTATTGCTCCATACAACCTCTTCCAATTGCACCATATAACTTCTCCCTATCAATCCTATAATGAATCAGCAGTCAGTGGATTCCTTATAATCTTCCCCTAGAATTACTGCAGTGGGTCTCTATTGATACTCCTATTATTCTATAGATCATGTCTGTGCAATAGTTTTGTACTTGCTCTTTGGTAATGACTGATTCAGATTTTGAGAAATAGGGGTACTGAATAGATAAATGGTAGATGCAGTTTAACACAGGTACATGCAAGGTTGGGAATAAAATGGGTATGTAAAGTGTACACTGCCTAGATTGGTGCTGCAGAAACTTTGAAGGAGGAAGGCTTTGGGTATTAGACAACACACTTTGCAACAGTAGGTAACCAGCCTCATAGATAAATGTTAGTGGTGCAATTCTGAGGAAAATCAGCTTCATTGTATCCCATTGTTTTAAATGAGATTTTTACACCTTCGAATTCTAGAAAGATCTTCAAAGCATTGTTTTATGATGTATCTGGCATTCATGTGGTTAAAGGGACAGTAATGTCCCAGAAAAAATATTTAGCTTTTTGTAGTGCTTAAAACATTGAATTGAATGCAAAAAACCCTATTTCTCAAACCGCTATGGTTTGAGAGATATTTGCATTCAAAGTACCCCTTTCCCTGAAGTCAGCGCTGTGCTGACTGCAGAGGAATCCTGTCCGGGGACCAACTAGCGGCTCTGCAGTAGAGCCGCAATTGCGTTATTTAAACAGAATGACTTGAATGGAAAGGTCTACAAAGTGTGCCTGACAGCAGGAAACATCAAACTTTGAATGCATATATCTCTCAAACCATAGTGGTTTGAGAGATAGGGTTTTTTGCATTCAATTCAACTTTTTAAAGGGATAGTAATACTTCGTTTTAACTTTATTTTATTTTGTAGGCATTAAAAAAACATGAAGAATGATACAAGTCTTATCTCTCAGACCTTTGTGGTTTATGAGATATTCACAAGCAAAGTTCCCCTCCCCGCCCCTTTTACCTAGTGTAAGCCATCTCTTCTCAGATGTGGAATGCAGTCCATAGACTGGACAGATAACAGAAGGGGACACTCTTATTCATATGAAAACAATGAAATCCCTGCCCCCCTTGACAAGCTTTTCAGGTTTTTCCCTTATCTTAATTGAAGATTGTCCCTCTCTGCAGTCTACCTGGGCACCTCCCTTCTGCTCAGGTTGAACAGTGTGACATCAGTAAAAGGGGCGGGAGGGGGACACTTTGTCATTGAATTACTCTGGAACTACAACTCTGACAGAATTGAAATAAAACTCTCAAAAGTTCAAATACTATGATGATTAATCAGAGCTGTTTTTATTATGAAACATTACTATCACTTTAAGCACTACAACATGCTAAATATTTTTTCTGGAACATTACTGTCACTTTAAAAGCTCCACTGATTAAAAAGTGCATTTTTATTTGTACTGTATGTGAAATGGGGCTACTGAAGTCCAACCTTCGTGTCAGAGTGTAGCTGCAAAGGCCATCAAGTAATTATCATGAATAAAAAGGGTATCGATTCAAGGGAATAAAGTATAATTTTGCCTGTATAAATCTTTGGCAAGACCTCATAATTAGTATGTAAAACAGTTTTGGGCAACCGTCCACAAAAAGTCATTTTGGAAGTAGAATTCAGAGACAAGCAACAAAATTAATAAGGGGAATTGAAGACTTTACTTGTGAGAAAGAGCTTTCCAAATTGGCACTGTTTTTTTCATAAAAGAGAAGCCCACACACTGATATGATAACTATTTACAAACACTTGAAGGGACTATAATACAAAGATCTTTCTGTGGACCTTGTCATCAGTAGGGATTTACAGAGCAAAAGCATTTATTCACTGAGAGTAACGGAAAAAAGTTTTATCTTCTGCAAAGGAAAGGGTTTGATACTGTAAGAGTGGTACAAATACTGAACTTACTACAGAGAGAACTATTGTTGGCTGACATAGTAGAAAAACGTCAAGAATATGTTTCAATACATTGAGACCTCTCTAGCATTCAACGTGTTAAAATAAAATACTTAATCTGAGCCTCACATAGACTTGGGTTCCACTGTAGCTCTTAAATATATTAAATGTTTTATCAACCCATTTTTCCATAGATTTCAAAGGGAATCTAGTGGCTAAAACCCAGTGATAACATTTATCAACTGCAATCTAATGTAGGCCATAGTCAAACAATCACTTTATTTAAGATTTAAAATATTCTTATATTTCTTGCAGCTATTTCATTTAGGCAGCCATGTTTAAATGTCCCAACTTTAACCCGATGAAGGAGGGCAGGGTTTTCATATACTCAAAGAATATTGTCACACATCGCCATCTGTGCGATTACATCATCTCCCAGCGCTCTGCATTATTGAAGAGAGGACCGCGTGGGAACTCCACCTGTATAAAGGCCTGTGCAGAAGGAGAACAGACCTCTCCTGCCACGCCGCTGGACCACGAGGGATGTAGGAGATGGACACTGGGGGGGGTCAATGGGGGCAATGTGGGGGTGGCCAGTGTAGATGGCCAATGGGGGGGGGGTGCCGTTGGGGCGGGCCATGGCAATTCTTGCACCAGGACCCGGTGGCTTCTAGTTACGCCTCTGATATGGAAACATTACTATCCCTTTAAGTAGGGCTTTTAACCCTTTCAGGGCTAGTGAAGTCTCCAACGTACCATATGCCTTGGAGGCTTTGCTAGAATTCTTGGGGGTTAACTGTCTCCTTTAAATGCAGAGCAGTTTGGAGATTTTTTTTTCTTCCTATGATTGTTTTGCTCTTGAATTGCTCCCCTATTACTTTGTATATAAGCCCCTCTCTCTAGTAATTTCACCTGTAAATGACTTTGTGAGAAGCAGGAAAGGAGTTTTATTGTAGGCGATAGATTTGTGGGTAATATATACACATGATTTATCTGTCAGGGTAATGGATCCCACTGCGCAGGAACAGCTATAAATTTTGGAAAGACCCTGCACAAGGTGGATGGGGTGGGAGGCTGGATCTGTTCCAGGTGAAAGTCGATATTGTGTGAAGTAATGTGAAGAGATAAGGTGGGAAACTATGAAATGGAGGGAGGAAAAAAGGGAGAAGAGGAGAGAAGAGACAGAGAGTGAGAGACACAGAGAAAAGCAGAAAACAGGACGGTGATTAAACTTGGGTGTGACAGAGAGGTGTATACAACGCATTGGTCCTCAGTTAGAGTTGTCTCCTTTTACTCTGGCCAAAACCAAACAGAGGCACGATGCTCTGTGCTAAACGCAGCTACAAATTTTGGTGCTCAATTTACAACTTTATAAAGATTTCCAGTGGGAAGTTTAATGGATGCCCTGCAGGCTTATTTTAACCCCTTAACAACCGGCCGCGCACGCATGCGCGGTCACTTAAGGACCACGGAGCATATTATTTTTTTTTTTATGATTCAATTCCAGACTCCCCGAGCGGCGTGCAGCCACGCGGGGGCCAGGAATTCCATGACGGTCCAGGATCATCATGGGTCCTTAAGGCTATAACAATCCATGACGGTCCAGGACCGTCATGGGTCCCTAAGGGTATAACAACCCATTATGGTCCAGGATCGTCATGGGTCCTTAAGGGGTTAAGCAAATAATGCATTAGGAACCTCTCTAGTATTCAAAAGGTTAAAAGCCATACTTAACCCTTTGAGTGCCAGAGAGGAATCCAAAGTGATGCACTGGATGCTTTTCTGGCACTCAAAGGGTTAAATCAGCAGGCATCTGCCCAGCCAGCCAGTCAGAATTAGTGCTCTGGTGACAGATGTGTGCTCTAACCAGTGGGAGCACAAGAACCTCTGAAACCATGACATTTGTTGACAAAACCGGACTGGAAAGCCCAAAACTGGACTGTTCTGGTCAAAACCGGACCCGCTGGTAACCCTGCTGTAATTTATTTATTTTTTTTTTTTTTAAAAAGCACATTTAGGGCATATGTATAAAAGCAAGAGTGGAGCAAAACAAGTACACAATCGCCAACCGAGGGTGATGGGATTTGTAGTCAAACAGCAGCTAGAGGGCTGCCAATCACTGTCTTTGTGTTGTTTTATATTTAGAGGTTTTTAAATGTGGACAAATGTGGTCTTCCCAAAACGTAATTTATTCCATTCAGGCTTGTTTTAAGTAAGGCTTTGGAGACCTCTCTGGCATTCAAAGGGTTAAAAGTAGCAGGCAGATGCTCAACCAGCCAATTAGAATTAGTGCACTGCTGATAGATGTGTGTGGTAACCAATGGGAGCACATGAACTTGAAACGAAATCTAGTCTGGTTTCAGAACCTCTGAAATCTGACAGGGGACCCCAGAATTGGACTGTCGTGGTCAAGAGTGGTCAGGGGATCCCAAAATGAGACTGACCTGGTCAAGACTGGACAAGGGATTCCAAAGTCAAACTGACCTGGTCAAAACAGAACAGGTAGAAACCCTATGATCAATGTGATTTTCTGGATCTCAAAGGGCTAAGAAGGATTAGAAAGTATTAACCCCCTTGGATGCTGCAGTTTTAATCCTCTGGATGCTAGAAATATCACCAATGCATTGTTTTGCGCTGTGTTGGAGATGCCTCTAGCATCCAAGGGGTTAAGGATTGGGGGGACATGATAAATGAGTTAAAGGGTCGGATCTATGTAGAAGCACAGTGATCAAATATCAGTTAGATGTGTAATGGGTTAAATAGTCAGTCCTATGTAAGAGCAAAGTGATCAAATGGCAGTGAGATGTTTAAAGGGACAGTAATGTCCTAAAAAAATTTCCGTAGTTTTGTAGAGTTTAAAATATTAATCAATATGCTCCAAACCCTATCTCTCAAACGGCTATGGTTTGAGAGATATAGGGATTCAAAGTTCCCCCCTCCCTCCCCCTCTGATGATATAAAGCTGACAGCAGGATATTTGAGTCATACAACTCGAGGTGGCTCTGCAGCAGAGCCAAAATCGCGTTATTGCAAAATAATTAATTCATTGGAAAGATCTAAAAAGTGTGCCTGGTTTGCAAGCGCACATTGTAGACTTTTCCAATGAATTATTTTTTTTAAGTAACGAGATTTGGGCTCTGCTGCAGAGCCGCCTGCTGGTCCCCGGACCAGGATCTCCTGCTGTCAGCTAGATACTGACATTAGGGGAAGGGGAGGGAGGTGGGAACTTTGAATCCCTATATCTCTCAGACCATAGAGGTTTGAGAGATAGGGTTTGGAGTATAATGATATTTTAAACTCTACAAAACTGGGGAACATTTTTTGGTGACATTACTGTCCCTTTAATGGGTTAAGTGGTCAGTCCTATGTAAGAGCAAAGTGACCAAATGGCAGTGAGATGTTTAAGGGGTTAACAGATCAGTCCTTTGCAAGACAGAGTGACCAAATTATGGTGACATGTTTAATAAGTGAAAGGGTCAGTGCTATGGAGGACAATGTGACCTTATGACAGCAACATGTTTAATGGGTTTAAATGTCAGTCCTATGTAGAAGAAATGTGACGGAAAGAAAGTGGCACAGTTAAAAGGTTAAAAGCTGGGGTTGGGGATGATGGTATCTGTTGTCTCCAACAGCTCAGGGTCCAAAGGCTTTACATATTCGGTCCTCAAGGGCCACAAACAGGTCAGGATTTGGGGAGTTAATCGGCATACCTGGGGAATTTTTCTTCTGGACTGGGGAGTCCTGTGGTGCTGTTGGGTAGGATAAATGACACAGTTTGAGTCAAAAGTGGGTGGGGCAGAAGTGGGCAGAGTTTCAATAGAAACTCCACACATCCGGAGACTCAGCCTCTGCCCTGGAGACCTGGTAATGCAGAGAATTCCTGGGGGAAATCAGGAGAGTTCACAGCTATATGAATCCTTAACGTTCATTTTTACTGAACTACCTGTTCTCAAGCAGGAAATCATTAAATCATGGACTGTATTCTGCCCTTGAGGGCCCTGATTGAGCAACCCTGGATTAGTGTCAATCCCATGAATGATCATAGTGGCTAAAATGATCAATCCCATGTAAGAGCAAAGTGACCCAATTCTATTGACATGTTTAATGGCATACCCCTTTGAGTGCCAAAGGGGTATGCATCGCATAGCTCCACAATGCGCTGCGTACCCCTCTGACACTCAAAGGGGTTAAAGGGTCGGTCCCATGCAAGGAGCAAAGTGACCCATGATAATGACATGTCTGATGGCTTAAAGGAATAGTAATGTTTCATAATAAAAGCAGCTCCAATTATTCTTCATAGTATTTGGGCCATGGAGAATGTTATTTCAGTACTGTCAGAGTTGAAGTTCAAGAGTAATTGGATGATAAAGTATCCCCCTCCCGCCCCTTTTACTGATGTAACACTGCTCACCTCAGAGCAGCAAGACTGTCCAGATGGATCACAGAGAGGGACAATCTTCAGAGAGCATAAGGAAAAACCTGTCAAGGGGGCAGGGTTTTCATTGTTCTTACAGTAAGAAGATTGTCTCTTGCTGTGCGCTGTCTGGTCCCAGGATCAGATTCCACATCTGAGGGGAGGAGGCTTACACTAGGTAAAAGGGGTGGAGGGGGATACTTTATCATTCAATTACTCTTGAACTACAACTCTGACAGTATTGAAATAACACTCTCCATGCCCAAATATTATGAAGATTAATTGGAGCTGCTGTTTTTGTGAAACAATACTATCCCTTTAAAGGGTCGGTCCAATTTAGGAACAAAGTGACCTACTGACTGCGACATGTTTAATCCTTAGAGTGCCAGAGAGCAGTCCAGCACATTGTTTAGCAATGCATTGGACAAACCTAGGCCTGGACTGGCCATCAGGCATTTGCCCGGTGGGCCGGTCCAGTGACCCAGGCTCTGAAGCAATACAGAGCGCTGGGAGATGACATCATCTCCCAGCGCTCTGTATTACTGAGAACCGTGCGCGGGAGCTTCACCTCTGTGCCGAAGGAGGCACAGATCTCTTCTATAGCACACCGCTAGACTACCAGGGACTCAAGTTAGGGGATCAAGGGGCAATTTGGAGATGAAGGGGCTTTATGGGGCATTGATGAAGGGGCAATATGGAGATGAAGGGGAATTGTGGAAGGGGCAATGTGGAGATGAAGGGGAATTGTGAAAGGGGAAATGTGGAGATGAAGGGGGAATTGTGGAAGGGGAAATGTGGAAATGAAGGGGCATTGTGGAAGGGGCATTGTGGAGGTGGACAGTGTGGGCAATGGGGAGGAGGATGGGGTGGGCAGTGTGGAGGTGGGCAGAGTATGGAGGTGATTATGTGGGCGGGGGCATAGGATTGTGTCCGGGTCGGAGGGGGGTGGGGGCATCAAAATGCACCTTCACCTGTATGTACCAAAAATCTTGCACTGGCCCTGGGTCCGGGCATTAAAAATAAATAAATAAATAATGAACGGCCGCCGCCCCCCCTCCCCCCCCATGGGCTGCTCAGCCTTAAATGCCAGGGCCTATTTTTTGTCCCAGTCCGGGCCTGGACAAACCTCTGACACTCTGAAGGTTAAAGGCCAAATATTATGTTTTATATAGCGATCTTCTATGGGAGCAGACTTAGGATAAAGTCCAGGACTGCACTGTTCAGCAATGAAATGGCTTATGTCACTCATTTGGGGATGGGGAGGCAGAAAATTATCAACCTCCCCCCTCACACACACACACACACACACGCACTCACACTCTAACACACATATATACACACTTACACACCCACCCACATACACTCACACCCACAAACACACACACATACGCTCACACACACCCACACATACGTATACACACACAAACACACCCAACCACACACACACATATATATTTACACACACACACACACACACACACACATATATATATATATATAATATATATATACACACACACACACACACATACGCTCACACACACCCACACATACGTATACACACACAAACACACCCAACCACACACACATATATATATTTACACACACACACACATATATATATATAATATATATATACACACACACACACACATTTCCACAAATGCACACGCACGCACACACATACAGCTCACAGTGTGCTTGAATTCAGCCCAGAGGTATGTGGCTCTGTATCCCAACCTCTTGGGCTCAATGAGCAATCTCCATAGATGCTCTGTGCCAGGGTTTCATGCTTGACACACTGAGGGTCCAGTGGGGACTGCACTGTGTATCTCAATGAGAATGAGACCTGCGAGACCACAGTCAAGTAGTTCAGTCTCTCTTTGTAGGACTAAGAAGAGCCCCATTCTACTCCCCCATTGGTCCGCTGGCATTCACAATAGAAAAAACAGATTCATCTGCAGGTTGGTTCCCAGGAGAGCAGCCCATCTGCTGATAAGGCACTATCAGAGTGATGGTTGCCCTTTAATGGATTAATGGACAGTCCCATGTAGGAGCAAAGAGATTTAATGTCAGTGGTTTGCTGTTCCTGGATGTACTGTGAAATATACCCAATGCAAAGTGCGATTCAGAGAACATATTTGCAAAGATAATTTTTCCAGAAATAGGAGCCAGTCATTTGCATTATTCACAGGTAACTCAATCTCACATGCAAAAATAAATGAAAAATGTAATATTACTGCAGCTGATCTTCGCTATTTAATATGTATGCACTGATTTGTATATACAGGAGTCTCTCCATCTGTAAGATGCGTGGGGGGAGGAGGAAGAGGGGAAAGAGGAAGTGATTGGGAGGGATGGCGAGAGAAAGCTCAGTCTTTGGAAAATTATTCAAAATAATTAACCTTCTACTTTTATAAGGAGTTGATCTGTGTATTTTATTAGGAGCAATTAAGATGTATTGTATGCCCTTTATGAGTGCATTTTTTACTACTCTGAAAAAGTCTTATATTAATCACCTCTTGAAAAAAAAAAAAAATAAGAGTTTAGATTATTCAATGTAATATTCCCAATAGCTAGTACAAGAATTGAATTGGGAAAAACATTGAATGTCCTTGGTCTCTGTCATCCTCTAGTGGTGAAGTAATGTACATGCAGTTTATTATTGCAAGAAGGGGAAGAATTGCTCTCAGGAATAACAGACAGTGATTGCCTAATCACCTAGGAGTGGATTGTATCAGACATTTTAACCCCTTGGATGCTGGAGGCATCACCAGCGCATGCCTCTAGCATACCCTGGGTTACTATAAATTTTGTAGAAACCCCTGGGGAATGGTGTATTGGATCATTGTAAATTGTCCAGATGTACTCCGTTTTTATTGACCAAGGCTCACCTCACTGGCCTCATATCTGCCTGTAATACAGTGCCAGTCATGTATTTTCCAAACACTTCCACCTGTTCTCAGTATACTTAACCCTTTGAGGTCCGGGCGGATGCTGGGTGCGACACATTGCTTAGCAATGCATTGCACACCCCTCTGACCCTCAAAGGATTAAAGTGGGCCTGTTACCCTGTCTTCAAGTTAGCATGTTTGAAAACTTCATGAAACCTGCCTATGTTATGGATCTTAATAGCATTTCTTGTCACTTTAGGAAGGTAGCTAGGGTCCCTGGCACCATATGCAAATTTACGCTAATGAAGCTCACATCGCAGCACATATCTTAATTACCATGTGTTACCGCAATGAGCTAAACTTTCACTTTCATTTTTTCAGAATGAATATCTTCTACACTGTGTATCTGTTGGGCCTTTGATTAACCTAGCACAAAAGCAGTTTTTAAGGTTACAGTCTATTCTAGATATTTTGTGTTTTGAAGTCCCACCCCACCCCCACTCGCAATTAAGCCCCGCCCCATGTATGACAGAAATTGCGTCATTTCTCCCCCTTCATCGGCACCACAGGGCACCCCTTTGGGCAGCCCCAATCAAGTTCCCAGGTATGCTGATTTACCAAGCAATATTAACACTGATACACCGCACCCAGGCATTAATGTACTCATCGTGAGTGACTCCTTTAACAAATGTATATATATATATATATATATATATATATATTTATTTATAATATAAACATATTTTTGCAGAGTTTACCCTGCTGGGTAAAACAAGGAATATATTATGCAAATTTTATTTTCGGTGCAGTTCTTTCATGACCTGAAATGTTACTGTGGCGCTGTTATTACCGCAGTCCATGGACAGCTATGCTCAGTAACAATAACCCTCCATAAGGCTGCTATAGCAACAGAACCATTGTAACATTTCAGACCATAGTGGTATAACATAAAAAATTTAATTTGAACTACCATAACTTTTGAATAAAACATCTCTCGCCAGTGGTAGTACCCTTATTTTACTCAGCTGGATAAACCCTCCAATATATGTATTATCCATATTATTTCATACTATATTCAAGGTGACAAGTTCACTTAACATGGCAGATCTGAGACAATGGAGTCTTGACTTCTTTTCACTGGCAAATTAGTGTTTTTTTAGGACCATATGCACAGAGAAAAATGATCAGTTCTGGAACAACCCAACTGCACAAAAAGGGGACAAATAAACTTTCTTGTTCAATAAAATAGGGCATTTAACTCCTTGAACACTACAAAGGTCTCAAATGTATTGCAAAGCAATACATTAGTGAGCACTTTAGCATTCAATTAAAGGGAGTTTGTGGAATTTACATTTTTCCCCTGTGGTGCAGTAGGTTTGTTCCAGAATTGATCTTCTTGTTCTTTTTGCATACAACCTTGAACATGTGAGAGAAAACGTACTTAACCCTTTGAGTTCCAGAGGGGTTTGCAATGAATTGCGTACCCCTCTGGCACTCAAAGGGTTAAAATAAATTGTTGGTAATTATCTTGCCCCTAATTTAGGACTATTTACTGCTAGGGTTGGCTTTGGAAATGTCATACACTAAAGTGCATGTAACTAAACAATGCAGTAACCATTTCACCGTGATGAAAAGGGAGACACGAGAAACTCTCCCTGCATCAAAAAGTGTGAGATTCTCATGTCACAGCCTTAAACATTTCTTTAACCCACATCCAAAATATCTTGCTGATTTTAGTGCCCGCAAACTTAGCATACCTTTCTGGATGGCCTCAGGCATGCTGATAGATCAACAACGGTAAACAGGAATAGGAAAACAGTTGAACTTGATGGACGAAAGTTTTTTTTCAACTTAAACTACTATGATAGGGAGACTGGAGGAGAGAGGGAGCCACATAGCCTTGGTGGCTTGAATAGGGAAAGGGCTTGGCTTACTTTGAGGGGATATTTTTGGGGTAATGATCGGTTGACTTGACTGGTGGGAGTGAGGTAGTCTGGAGAGACTGACTGAATGGATGAACGGAGGTCGGAGCGAAGAGGCCTCAAGGCTAATGGAATGTATTATGGTCACAGAGGTGTGAATGGAAGGTGAATACCGAGGGAAGGATAGCGTATATATACAATCAAAAGGCTCGAAATCCAGTGTAAATAACAAATGCTAAGGTATGTGGGCACTAAAATCGGCAAGATATTTTGGATGCGGTCTGAATCAACGTATAAGGCCACAACATGAGAATCTCATGCTTTTGATGCAGGGCGAGATTCTCATGTCGCCCTTTTCATCACAGCAACATGGTTAATAAGCAGTGTAGTTGTACACGCTTTTGTATATGACAATTTCAAAGGATACCATCTGCTAGTCTCTCTAATGGAGTATTACATTGGGTAAATGGTAATCTGTTGCATCAGGGAGAAATGCAGCTCCTAATAATAACCCCATTTTGCTTCCTACAGACAAAA
The DNA here is from genome assembly GCA_037306005.1 of Rhinophrynus dorsalis. Taxonomy (NCBI): domain Eukaryota; kingdom Metazoa; phylum Chordata; class Amphibia; order Anura; family Rhinophrynidae; genus Rhinophrynus; species Rhinophrynus dorsalis. The sequence continues at coordinate 129,277,527 of CM074727.1, read as the reverse complement.
CTTCCTAATGGCCCTTATGAATTTTGCTCTTGTGCCTTTGTATTAGAGGTGACATCCTGCATGTCATATTCATGGAGGCAGACATAACCGTTACTAGCAGGACCACAGGATACAAACTCCTCCCAATGATTATGTAATCTTAACTCTTTAAAGACCAGAGGGGTGTGTTACATTGCAAGTTGCTTCCCAATGCATTGCACAACCCTCTGGTCTTTAAAATGTGAAGTAGGTTCATGCACAGACTCTATGGCCTAGATTTAAAGGCAGCCGTTAAACCATCCGCTAAGTAAAAAAGGCACGTCGGCCGCAAAGAACACATGTTTTACGGCAGATTCAAAGGTAAGCGTTCAAGAATAGCTATCGGGCGTAGGCACTACAAAAACACGTTAAACAAAAACCAGCGTCGCACCTGATTTTGCATCACCGTGCGTCCCAAACACCCGTTAAAACACAACTTAAGTCAAAATGTTACATTACGGCTGCCGTTGTCTAGCAACCCTGATAGATGCACAAACAAAATTCAAACCTACAGCCAATCCCAAGGCCCCAAAGTATCAAAAATGTCCAAATACACCTATATATACCTCAAAATAACGGTTACACCCTGTCTGTGTTTCGAGTTTCAGCAAGCTAGAGCACAGGACCCAGGAGTGGAGGATAGCATTTAGAGAGAGAGAGAGAGAGAGAAGCATACAGAGGAGTAAGGTAGAAGGATTTTGGAGAGGAGAGAGTTACATTTAAATAGACACATAGCACACTTTTGCACATAGCACATACATCCATACAAACACATACACATACATACACATAGTCTTTTTTTTTTCATCACACCTTACACATTTTAAACTTTATTTTTACAGTGTGAATCCGTGAGTGAAAGTGTGTGACAGAGAGTGAGTGGGATCGAGTGTGTCTGTGAGGGCGTGTGAGAGTGCCTGGGTGTGACTGGGTGAATGATGGCCAGGAGAGGAGGACAGGAGAGAGGGATGGGGAGACTAGTGGAGGAGGAGGAGGAGGAAGGTCAGGAGGGGATCCCTCAGCAGAGCAGGGTTGGGAGAGGGAGATACGCAGGGCGGAGGGGGACCAGGCCCACAAGAACAGGCACACAAAGAAGAAGAGGGACAGATCCTGCAGTGGGACGAGGGGTAATGCCTGGGGACCACCACACACAGGCAGGGGCAGAGCAGGCAGGACACTCCGGGTCTGACTCCTCGCATGCCGGAGCTGAGGGGGACAGGGTCAGGGATCCCCGATATACCGAGGAAGAAAACACGGCCCTCGTGGAGGCTGTGCTGGAGAGGGAGAGTGTCCTCTTCCCGGGGGACAGACTCCCTGGCCTGTCTGCGAGGAGGAGAGCTGCCTGGAGTCAAATCTGCAGCAGAGTTAATGCGGTGGCCACCTGCAGACGGGATGTGGACTCAATCAAGAAGAGATGGGGCGACTGCAAAAGGCAGGTGAAGAGGAAGATGGGGGATGCCGCCCTGCACGCCAGAGCCACCGGAGGTGGGCCACCTGTCCCCATCACCTACAGCGCATGGGAGGAGAGGCTGCGGCAGACACTGTCATCCACCCTCATTGAGGGGGTCCCTGGAGGATCAGACACTGGGGAGGAGAGGAGCCTCCACACCACCGGTAAGTGCATCACCCCAAAACCACACACCACCCCAAACCACACACCCATCACAAACAAGCACTCACATCCCAACATCTGCTCTTCATTCAACCACACAATTGCACCAACACAGCACCCTGAGGGTTTAAACAGGGATCAAGACAAGGACAAATGTCAATGTTCAACAAGGCCAAAACCTGTCCAACTCCCTGGTTAACCCTCATGTTGCTGTGCTCATCACACACAATACACACAAACCATGCTCAGTAAAGTGTTGTATGTTAAACATCACAATTGTTGTCACACAGTGTTACCCATGTTCACACAGGGAATCCAGCACATAACCCCATGAGTGCCAGAGGGATCATCAATGCATCGATCAACAATGCTTTGGCAACCCCTCTGGTACTCAAAGGGTTAACCAGACAACAAACACATGTCGATAGGTTAACAATTACATGACACATAGGGGACATTCACTAAGCGGTGAAAAAGAGCTGATGTAGTGAATTTGACACTTGCATACCCTCACTTTACCAATTACAATGTTAGTCTATGGAGAACATCCAATAACAGGATTCAAGCTGCACAGGCCCCATTGTGTGGACTCCATAGAAAACATTGCAGATGGTGAAATGAGGTCAGCGGAGAAGTCAGCATCATAATCAGTTCATCAGGTCCACTTAACCGCTTACTGAATCACCAACAGGATGGATCAGGTCACAAATCACAGTGCCACTGAGAATAAATGCTTGTATGTGCAACACACAGGCCAAAAACAATCACACATAAGTAAAGGTGAAAAAGTTGGCCTTGGTGTTGTGTATGCAATCATTTACTCTAACTTCAATTTACATAACTCACATTTGATTCACATATAGATCCTCAGGAGTGCTGATGCCATGGATGGATGGTACACCAGACACTATTTGCAGGATAAATATGGGAACCAAATATGAACCATTGAGGTTTGGTCAATAACAGGCCAGGGATTATGGATATCTATGATCGGGTCTGGCTGCCTCACACAGAAGGATGGATGGGCTGATCCAGGAAAAAAAAGGCCTCAATCAATGATATCCTTCAAGACTGGCTTGATTGTTGCCCCTCAGGATTCAACTTGAACAGACCTCATGGACAGAATCCTGTAATGTACATCAATCCCTGATTGCCACGGTGGTATCCCATGCATCACAATGCTATGCATAGGATACCATCATGACAACCAGAGAGGGACATGTCTAATCTGACAAAATCCTGCACTGTACGGGATGAACTGATAACATAGGGATGAATACTACTTGAATCACACTGCAGATCTCTTCAAAAAAGATATGTACAGAAAGAAAAACAACCAGATTTGTATGTGGATATGTCCCTTTCAAATGGGTACAAATAGGTCCCAACAAGATGTAAACCCAGAGTTCGGTTCAGTACGTGTGATTGTCCAACTGCCCATATATGTGCACCCTCAACAAAATAACTCATATTGATATCATCATCACAGTACATATACCCAGTATATTACACCTACTTGGATGGGTATCACTTGTATCTATGAAAGTTCATTTGTGATGGCTGTACATATATAGGCAGTTAGACAATCACATGTTCTGAACAGATCTCTGGGTTCATATCTATCAAGGATATGTTTGTACCCGTATGAAAGGTACATATACACACATATCAGACCATATTCCTCACTGTGTACCTTGGCATGGCAATGGTTAATTTCACTTGATGTAACCTTGCAGGCATCATAAAGAGATGTTTAGAAAGATGTTACTGTATGTGACAGCTGGAGATGTCAGTCATATGACCACACGGAGGCTCTTCAGCAGACCCAAAATTGAAACAATTGGAGATGGATCCATCATTGACATGGTCCACAGAGCGTGCTTACAAACCAGGAACACTTAGTAGACAATGGCAAAGATGTAGTTATCTCCAAATGGGTCAATGTGGAGTCTGCTGAAGAGCCTCCGTGTGGTCAAATGACTGACATCTCCAGCTGTCACATACAGCAACATCTTTCTAAACATCTCTCTATGATGCCTGCAATGTTACATCAAGGTGAAATTAACCATTGCTATCCCGTTAAAGAGATAGTAATACCTAAAATGTGAAAGGAAAAATACATGTCATAGGATTGATCCACCGGGTAATGCAAGGGTATCCCCACTACTGAAAGGTGTTTCATCACAAGAGTATAACAGCTCAAAGTTGAATATTCCAGGGACAATATCACTGTGGCCTGAAAATGTACTATGCCAATGTTGCCAGACCATCCTCTGGCTAGCTTTGGTCCAGGGAACAGATATCCACAAAGGATGATGTGGCAACAGCGCAAATGTACAATTTCAGGCCACTGGGATGTGGCACCAAAGGAATTCAACTCTGAGCTGCAATACATGTAGAATACAACACCCATCACCAGTAGGAGTACCGTTGTTTCACACAGGGGGATACACCATACAACATATATGTTCCTTTACACATTTCAAGTATTAATATCAATTTGACACCATCATGGCTAAGTTTACTGATCACACAATCTCAATCCTCCACACAGGTTATGTGTCTCCAGCACATCAGGAGCCCATGGAGGAGGCCACCTCACCACCCAGTGAGGAGTATTTGGAGGAGGGGACCAGCCAGTGGGCACCGTACCCAACGACATCCACACCTCTTGGCCAGCTGGATGCACCAACTCTGCCTGCACCAACTCTGCCTGCACCAACTCTGCCTGCACCAACTCTGCCTGCACCGACTTATTACAGTGACTGGATGCCCCCCACCACCTCCAGGAGCTATTATCCCCCAGCAGCAGCAGCAGCACCACCACCACCAGGGAGGCAATGGCTGCCCGGTGATGTGGCCACCACCCAATACGGGCCATACCCACAGATTGACCTACCCTCCTGGATGGCTCCCCAGCATGTCCCCAGGTATGATCCTAGGTGGGGGCCAAGCACATACCAGTGGCCAAGGTTTGACCCTTGGCCACTCGACTACCAACACCTGGGCCTGCTTGGGGAGCCCCAACAGCCTATGCGAAGGGACGTGTTTACCCCACCACCTCCACCAGCACAGACATCGGTGGGCAGCAGTGGGTCAATTGATGTGGTGGGCACATACCCATCTGCAGCACAACCAGCACCAGCAGAGGAGGACACAGCAGCAGCAGAGGAGGACACAGCACCAGCAGAGGAGGACACAGCACCAGCAGAGGAGGATACAGCACCAGCAGAGGAGGATACAGCACCAGCAGAGGAGGACACAGCAGCTGCTGATTCACCAGGCACAAGCATCACCAGCAGTGAACGGCCCACGGGGATGGAAGCTGAGTGTATGGCTCTGCAAAGGAGACTACTCAGGTCAAGCCTCCGCACCAATGACAACATCACCAGGAGCCGTAGGGAATCCCGTATAAACACTAACAGGATAGAGGCAAGGATCCATGCCCTGGAGTCGGAGGTCATGAGGATCAACACTCAACTCCATCAGCTACACACGGGGGTGATGGACCTGCTTGCACAGCTACTGGTGGAGTTGAGAGAGCTGAACCGCAGGGAGGACTTACGTTTGGAGAGGGAAAACCTGCGCTCCACAGAGGGATCCACTGCCCCCACCACCCCCTCTAATGTGACCCCCGAAGCCACACCTAGGGGGCAAAGGGTGACCAGGAGATCATCCAGGTTATCCACTTCTGCCACACAGTCTAAGCCCCCCCCCCCAAGAAAAAAAAATAAAATGCCCAACATGTTAAATTTCCCCTGAATAAAGGAACATTGTGCTTTTGAATCCTGTCTGATCTGCTTTGAATTTGGTCATAGATTTGGGTGGCAGAGTTGTCTCCAATGCATTGCCAAACAATTCAGTGAATACAACTCCTGCCTAGGTAAGATGTTTGTGGGATGTTACAACATGGGTTCACATACACATCGTTGTACAAAATCAACTGTAAAAACATCCCTGTTGCCATATTACACAACTGTGTTATATGGCAATGTTGTGTGTTGATTTTGCATAACAAAACATTCCCCTTAGCCCAACATTTGGTACAACATTGAACATTCATCTACATCATATGTAGTGTTTAACCCTTTGATATCCAGAGTGGTAGGCAACGCATTGCAAAGAAATGCGTTGGGTACCACTCTGGCACTCAGAGGGTTAAGGGGATAACCAAACAAACGGCTTAGCGGTGAGATAACAAGCAGGACAGATAAATGGGACATGTATCCATATTGTCTTGGATTCACACACTCATTGTGCAACAGACTGACTGGGGAAGCCAATGTTTTCAACCTAGGATTTCAATGTGTAGCACACACATTGATATCCTGGGGTGAGCATTGGGGCCTCCAGTAAGTTGACTTGTTGTTTTTTCTAAGGGTGTAACAGACTTCCCCAGTGAAAACACTTGTCCACTTGGTCATGTACTGTGATATGTCCCAGTGGAGCAATATCACTGAACATTGATTATACTGAGCAACACATTAACTGTGGACAGGAATTCACTGTGGAAGTATGTCCCCTTTATCACCTCTTTATCACTCCCACAACACATTAGTGTATCACTGCCACCATCTGTTAGCGTGAATACATCACTGAGTCCACTCACTTGCAAACAAGTGGTGGAGTCCTGTGATATGGGTGATGCCTTTCCATGTATGGGGATACTCTACCCTGGGTGTGGTAACGCATTGACAACTGTGTTCTCAAATATATCCTCCTACAGACACAGATAGAATGGTGATGGTTCATCTTTATTGTGTCTCAAAGTACATTAGGATGTACATGTGTTTTCTGTGTATTGCCTATATGCATTGAACACCTGTATGAGAACACTAAATGTACTTTGAAACAAAAAAATAGTACTTTAGTTACACTGCTGCCCAGCTCATGTGTTGTCCACAAGGTTTGACAACTCTGTAGCTGAGCATCCTAACTGTACAGGTTATAAAACTCAGGAATTAGTGTTTTCTGTGTCTATATGAAAATGATCCAGTAGAGGTTTGTGTGAACCTCAGGTCAAACTTTGCATCACCAACAACATCAACATAAACAGCAAGGGGTGATCTCCATGAAGGTGATGTCAAGACATCAATCCAGTCACATAGAAGAACTTCAGTTCAAGGATGGATCATGTTACGGATGCCTGTGGAAGAAGAGGACAGGATTTGGAGTAGTTGACTTGAACTGATCATCAAGCAACAACAATTTAGTCTTTTTGATCCCCTCAATTTTCACAGTTACAGGTGAGTACACAAACCATTGCTTGACAATGTGTTGTGTACTCATCTGTAACCAATTATGTGGAGAACTAAGGACATGTGCCCCAGCCCTATGGATATGTGCCCCTGACATGGATACACACATCAACAAGTGTTCTGAGAGCTCCATGGAAGTAATGAATTTGGGCTGCCACTGTTAATGTGACAGTGGCAGCCCAATGTCATTTGTTCCATGGAACTGTTAGGACACATTTGTTGATGTGTGTATTCATGTCGGGGGCACATATGTCTGCACACTCACAGGTCAGCATGGTGTCCCTGGTAATCTGATCTACGTCTCATGACCTCTACATTGTGTGCCCATACCACTGTACATCCACCCCTGTGCTGCTCTTCTCAGCTGTAGCACAGTACAGGTTCCATATTGAGTCCAATGGCCCTTTAACCCCTGATGTGACGGAGTATTATCCAATGCATAGCATTGGATAACACTCTTTCGCTACAAGGCTAGCATGGTTGCTCTGGCTATGCTCATGGCAAATCAAGTTAGCTGCTGTCAATCAAGCCCTGTAAGGCGATGAACATGGGTTATGTGTTGTACCTTGTTTCTCCTGAGGGTGTGCGTGATATCCTTGGGGTCTGTATGTCAACGTGGAGAGTGGAATGGAGGATGGTTTTTGAGTCCACACACACAATTTGCCACGTCCGCTGCAAGTGCAGTGCTGTGTCACTGTTCCTGTGGGGTGAGACAGAACAAAATGTGCAGTGTGGTTAGTGTCACAGGACTGATGGGGGACTTGCATGGATTGTTTGCATGCCTGTGTTATACTCACATGTAAAGTGTTCCGTGATGAGCCTGTCTCTGATCTGTGTCCCTCTCAGGGTCTCCTCAACGTGTCCGATGTCCATGGGCACTTCCTGTATGGGGGGGGCCTGGATGTGCTCCAGCAGCCTGGTGTCCACTGCGATGTTGTGCAGTATTGCGCACGCCACAATGATGTCGCACACCTTTCCAGGTGCATACTGCAGTGCTCCCCCCGAGTGGTCCAGACATCGGAATCTTGACTTGAGGAGGCCAAAGGTCCGCTCAATGGCATTCCTCGTTCTGCCATGAGCCTGGTTGTAGCTTTCCTGGGCATGTGTTCGAGGATTGGCCAGTGGGGTCAGTAGCCAGGACTTGCATCCATAGCCAGCATCACCTGTGTAATGTGAGTGACATGGTGAGACAGGGAGCACATGTTGTGTGAATGATGTTTTGTGTGGTAGACGTAGTAGCTGTGGGTCAGGAGCATGCTAAGCAGCGTTGTGTGTACGCCTGTGTATGTGATGTGATTTTGTATTGTGAACTCACCCAAAAGCCATCCCCCTGTAAAAGTTCCATTCTCGAAATCTCTGTGGACTGAGGAGTTTTGGAGAATGTATGAATCATGTGAGCTGCCAGGATACTTTGCACAGACATTCATTATCCTCATATGGCTGTCACACACCATCTGCACGTTGATGGAGTGAAAGTTCTTCCTGTTGATGAATATCTGTGCGTCACGTGCTGGGGCCTTAATTCGGACATGGGTGCAATCTATAGCACCCATGACCCTGGGCATGCCTCCCCTGGCGTAAAAGGCCTGCTTGACTTGTATCCAGTCCATGTCGGTGGTGGGGAAATGTATATAGGTACTGGCCTTGCTTTTGAGGGCTGGCAGGACCTGGGCCAGCACCCTGGAGAATGTGGCCTGTGACATGCCAGATGCGTAACCCTCTGTGGACTGGAAGGCCCCGCTTGCCATGAAGTGCATGGCACAGAGTAGTTTCTGCAGGCCAGTTAGGGCATGGTTGTAGATGTAGATGGGATCCACCTGCTCCTTGATGACCTCATACAAGGCAATGATGCTGTCAGGCCTCAACCTGTAGCGATCAATTACCTCATCATCGGTCATTCCAAAGAGGGTGACCCTTGGGCGGTATACCCTGGGCCTTGGTGGTCGTCTATACATCCTGTGCCCTCCAGGTGGGGATGGGCTCCTGTGTGGCTGCTGAGCCAGAGCCTCCTCACTTGCAACAGGTGGTGGCTGTTGATCAGGCATGCTTGGAGGTTGCTGATGTTCCCTAGCTCTCTCCCTTGCACGCCTTCTCTTCAGTCTTCGCAACAATATGTAACCCAACATACTGTTTGCTCTATCTATCTGTCTCTCTCTCTCTCTCTCTCTCTCTCTCTCTCTCCCTCCCAGAGTGGAAAACAAGCCACAAGTGAGTGTGTTGAGTTGTCCCTTTAAGTACTTGCTAGGGCGTTGTGTGGGTGTGGTGATGAGGTGAGTGCTGACCAATGGTGAGTTGTTTTTGTCCAGGTAAGTGTTTGCAGGTGTGTGTGTGTTATAAGATGTGGTGTGTTGTGCTTGTTCTGTGTGTGCCATTTGCGGACATGCAGTTGTGGGGTGCAGGTGGCGTGTTGATGTTGCCCAGGTGAGCTTGTATTTGCAGGTGTCCGCTTTGTGTGATGACCCCCATTGTTCCGTGCCATGTTGTGTTGTTGTTTTTTAGTGTGTCGTTGTCCCTGTGGTGTTGGTTGTTGTTGTGTGTATAGTGATTTGTGTTGTGTGTGCATGTTTTTGTGTTGTTTTGGCATTGCACGGGTTAATTTTCACATTTACATGGTTGTGCGGTAAGCCTTTTGTGTCTTTTCCTATGTAACGGGTGTTTTGTTTTGGCCGTTAAGTGTCTAACGGCTAAAAAAAGTGGGTCTTAACTTTTAGCCGTTAGGTGTGTCTTTTTTTCAGCCGTTATCAGTACCGCAAGCCTTTGAATAGCTCTGGGGTATGTTTTTCCATGCGTCTGAATGCACGTAAGTGTATCGGCCGTAAGGATTGTACAACTGCCGTTAGCTGGTCTTTAGACGGATCTTTGAATTGCAACATGTCACTTAACGCACCCGTTAGTGATTTTTTTTGTTAACGGCTGCCTTTAAATCTACCCCTATATGCTTAATTTAAATAATCAAACTGACACAAACTGTCATGTCGTGGACATGACATTCAGGGCTGACGGAAGATGCTACCTCTGGAACAAAGAGACAGGGGAAAATTCATAGGGGCCATTTCGATTTTCTCACCATAATAATGTAAGTGGGGTTTACTTTTGCATCTCACATGAAACATACTACATGCAAATATATTCATACCTGATGTGATGTGACGACGTGTGAGCTAATGAAGCAATTTGCATCATCTTCCTGGTGGAGCTTAATAAGAAGCTTAATATCATATGATATTGTTTAATCACCCTGTGTGTTGGGATGAAACATTCAGTTATTCAATTTGAGCTCCAATTAGTTTTGGCATCCCTTTCTACTCTGTATTTGTTTGTCAGTGGGGTTTATACAGGGCAGGTGCAAGGATTTTTACCACCCTAGGCAAAACCTAATTTTGCCGCCCATTTGGCTCCGACCCCTGTGTCCCACCCCTTTATACCCCATCTACTTATACCCCACCTCTTTTCATGATTTCCTCTCTCTGCCCTTGGTCTGGAGATGCCTGTAAGAGATGCCCCCCCACCAGAACCAACTTGTCCCCACCGGTCCTCTGTGCCCCCTATCAGCTCCACTTTGCCCCCAGCAGCTCCAACTTGCCCCTCAGCTCCAACTTTCCCCCATCAGCTCCACTTTGCCCCCATCTGCTCCATCTTGCCCCCACCAGCTCCAACTTGCCCCCATCAGCTCCAACTTGCCTCCCACCAGCTCCACTTTGCCCCCCATCAGCTCCACTTTGCCCCCCATCAGCTTCACTTTGCCCCATCTGCTCCATCTTGCCCCCACCAGCTCCAGCTTGCCTCCCACCAGCTCCAACTTGCCCCTATCAGCTCCAACTTGCCCCCTATCAGCTCCACTTTGCCCCACCAGCTCCACTTTGCCCCCCATCAGCTTCACTTTGCCCCCCATCAGCTCCAACTTGCCCCCCATCACATACCTGGAGCTCCCGCGCAGTCTTCTTTTCAGTAATGTAGAGAGCGCCAGGAGATCATGACTCCCAGCGCGCTCTGCATTACTAAAGAGTTGATGGCGATGAGGGAGCGCAGTAGCGACACAGATCTGACTGTGCTGCTTTCCCGGTGGGGTGCGTGCTGGCAGCGGGTGCAGCTCTTCTCTGCTGCATGCCCGCGCCCCCAGTACATGTGCACCCTAGGCTGGCACCTACCTCGCCTATAGGTGGCGCTGGCCCAGGGTTTATAAGGGCTCAGGTCATACACTCATTTAATCTTGAGAAAGGCTGTTCAAACGGCCGAAACTTTGATTCAATAAATGTAACTTTTTTTGCAATCAACAAAATCCTGTGCTTGCCATTTCTACATCTCCAGATATTTATACTGCTTTGTTGACTCCAGTGTTGCCATTACTGGTTGACATTGCATGATGGGAGTTGTAGTCCAGCAACGACTAAAGGACCTCAATTGGCCCACTCCTGCATTAGAGACAATGTACTAATATCATTCTGTGCTAAATGAATGCTACAACATTATTTTTGTGGTGCTCCTGCCTATTGCCCATTTACTAAGCTACTTATTTACACTGGGGGGGGGGGGTTATGCACTAAGAGATGACAACCTTGAGATGACTTCTCCAGTGATCACTTCTCCAATGCTATTCTATGGAGCCTATGCAGTAAGTTTTCTCCAACTTTAGAGATCTTAGTGCATTGGCTCTATAGAATAACATAGGAACTGGAGAAGTGATATGACTGGAGAAGTCATGTCCATGTGTTCATCTCTACATGACACCTTAGTGCACAACCCCCCAGACATTCTCCTGACAATGTTATTTGCACCACGAAAGGACAGTGGTAAACTGTACCGGTGTTTCAGGCATTCCTTTCCACCACACCATGTTTACTGCTATGCATTAACCAGGGAGCAGAGGAAATTGGCATAACTTTACTCCTTTTCTCTGTGCATGTTTTAGGGGTGGCATTCAGGGCTTGCATATATTAAAGTATTAATGGGGCAGTAAAGGATTATAGTAAATGTCTTTCGACATACAGGTACTGTCCTGTCAACTATGTAAGCCAAGTTCCCTTAGTTATAAACTCTCATATTCCATCCCCATTTGCCCTGCAGATCTCTATGATCTGCTTTACAATGCGTTGCGTACCCCTCTGCTAGCAGTAACACAAAACACACACACTACCTACTGTTCATAACATATGTACTGCTATGTTCCCCCCAGATTGTCTTTGAAAATACCACAGTTATATACCACAATTTAAAAAAACATATATAGCAGTGGTTTTAGCCCTGCAGCTGCTGTTGGACTATATTTTTATCAAACATTGTTCCACTTTTTCAAACTTCAAACCACCGTTGAAGAAAGTAATATATGTTGTGATAAATAAATAGGTTTTCACCAGTTTAGCTCAGCCCATGCAAACTTCGTATGAGGGTTAAGTTGAATTATTCTCCCTAGATATTGCGTACCAAAAGATATTTATGCATACCCCACAACATTTCAAATGGCCAAAGAGGGACACTTATGTTTTAGGTGGTGTTTAAGGGGGTGTGGCTGGTGGGTAGGCATTACCAAGAATTTTCAAGACCTATTGGCACCTCTTTGTGTAACTGAATAAATTATTTACAGTAAGACTAAAGTATTTTATTTACACAGACTAATTTAGAAATACATATATTGAAGATTAACTACAAATGTAAGTGAGTTTTATTGCTGTGGAGCAATGTGATACACACTACTCATTCTGATCTCCAGAAAAAAGGGAAAAAAAAGGGTAGAAAAGAGGGACAGAGGGATTTGGATCTTAAAAAAGGGACTGTCCTTCCTAAAGAGGGACACTTGGGAGGTATGATGTATGGCCCAGGCACTGTGAAAAATTGAAGACACTATAATGAATGCATCTACATGTGCATGGGAAGGGTTTGTTCATTTAGTCAGTGGTTACATACTGCTAAACGCGTCAGACTATTTTTAAGAAACCCATGTATATGGTTTTTACCCTACCGACCCTTATATGTGTACTTTATATTAATAAAATACTTTTTCACCTTTTGGAGCTGTTTTTTTTGTTTTTGTTTTTTTTTCTTTTTTATATTTTATTTTATAGTACCAATTACTGGTTTACCATCAGTTTATCTTGGAGATTGCAATTATTTGAAGCTACTGTTTCTACATTGAGATTTTCTACAAAAAGCATCTTGCCACCAGAGAATATACCAAGGCACCTGAGTAGTGATGGGTGAATATCTCCACAAGTTTGCTTGTGTGGAAAACACAGATTGTGAGTACCATTTTATAAGCTATTTCGGTTTGATGATAAATTGATTAACACTATTGGGTGCCCTATATTCTTGTTTTCTATGCTTCTACATGGAAAAGAGAACAGTTTATCAAGCACAGGATGGCCACAATTTTGAAGAAAAAAAGGGGGACCCTTCCAACCTCAATAAAAAACAGGGGTGATTCCCTACCTGGGTGCTCAATGTTTTTTTGTTTTTTTTTATTAAAAAAAAATTCTCTTGGGGTATCTTTTATTTTTATGATTATTTATAGATTTACTACTTGCATAGAGAGTTGCTGTAGTTAAAATAAAGACAAAAGTACATCAAGTTTAGTCTTTGCTTGATCACCTGTGCTGATGGCAGAGCTTGAAATTCAAAATTGCCTGTCTATGTACGCTACCGTTCAAAAGTTTGGGTTCACTTCGAAATGTTCTTGTTTCTGTTATGGGAGCAGCTTGACCGTATGGTACCTAAGAAGTGCCCATGAAGCCAATCCATATTGTGGGATGTGCTTCAGGAAGCATGGGGTGAATTCTCTTCACATGAGAGGTCAATACAAGGATATCTCTGGTGAACTATTCATTCCAAAGCCTACAGTAAGGTCTGTTAAATTATGTAATTCCTTGCCAAGGATATGGTTATGGCAGATACAATGGATACATTTAAGAGAAGATTAGATACATTTCTTTCAAAACAGAACATACAGGGTTATACTGTGTATTAGTTGGCAAATCAGGAAGGTCTAATAAAGGCCAATTTATTTGGTAGCAGGAAACTATATAATTCATATTTCTCTGAGTTATGAGGCAAGGGTTGAACTTGATGGACTTGTGTCCTTTTTCAACCTAATTTACTATGTCAACACATTGACAATAGAATGCCAAAGGTCTGCAAGGTTGTAATTGCTGCAAATGGAGGATTCTTTGATGATAGCAAAGTTGAAGGACACAATTATTATTTAAATTAAAAATCATTATTTCTAACCTTTTTCAACATCTTGACTGTATTTCCTATTCATTTTACAACTCATTTGATGGAAAACAAGGACATTTATAAGTGCAAACTTTTGAATGGTAGTGTACATAGACAGCACTGGAATGCATGGTCGCCAATGCCACAAAGTCCATCCTTCCCTGATTCAGTCCAGATGGCAGGAGTCCAGTTTCTGCAAGGTAGGATTTGCAATATAAATTATTTATCTCATATCTATGCACAAAACATTGAGTCTTTGCCTCACTGCTTTTTCTAAATACATGATTGACTCATAGGTAGCCAATCACAGCATTGTGTACTCACAAGACAGCAATCAGGGACATGTAATGGTTCCAATCAGCTTTAGTTGGGAGATTGTTACAGGCTTCCATAAAGCAGTACTGGTGTTTATGGGAGCACTAAGGTCAGCATAGAAAGGGACATATCTTACCATGTCTATGACTCCTGGCCCTATATATAAATGCTGATAGTGACAAATAAATATTTTTGAGAATAATGAATAACAGTCCTATGATTGTGGGATTATCAAGAAGAAAATATTTTTCAGGTTGTAGACATGATCAGACCATCAGGAAGATAAACATCTAATGTGCTGGATGCCTCTCTGGCACTCATAGGATTAAGCCAATGGATGCGAGAGCACTCTGCAGTGCATTGTGAATCAATTCATTGGCATCATCCCAAGCAAGCAATGGCTTAAAGGAATACTAATACTTAATATAACCCACTTAATCAATACAGAAACATTTAATGCCCACTATGGGGGTTATTTACTAAGGTGTGATAAAAAGCTGATGAAGTGGAGATGAATTATTCAGTGCTATCCCTTCTCTAGTTCCTATGTTATTGTATAGAGCCTCCAAAGTTGTAGAAATCATATTGAATAGGTTCCATAGAATAACATAGGAACTGGAGAAGTGATATCACTGGAAAGTCATCTCCACTTTATCACCTCTTTATCACCTGTTAATACCACCTTAGTGAATCTCCCCCTATGAATTCTGGGTGGACTAATTCCCCAAAGTTAAAGGGTTAGTAATGTTGATATCTTAAAAAAGGAAATATTGCAGCAATTAGAAAATGAAACTAAACAACCCCAGTCCCATCTCTCAAACATTTATGATTTGAGAGATATAGAAGGCTTAAGTTCCCCACTCCCTTCGCTTTCCCTGACATCAGCTGCAAGCTGATGGCAGAATATCCTGGTCCAGGGACAAGCAGGCGGCTCTTCAGCAGAGCCGAAATAGCACTATGTAAAAAGAAATACTTCATCGGAACAGTCTACAAAGTGTGTCTGGTTTGCAGGCACACTTTGAAGACCATTCTGATGAAGTATTTATTTTCACATAACGTTATTTCGGCTCTGCTGAAGGCCCGCCGCGAGTTGGCTGACTCGAATCTTCTGCTGTCAGCTTTACAGCTGACATCAGAGAAAGGGGAGAGAGGGGGGAACTTTAGCCTTCTATATCTCTCAAACCACAAAGGTTTGAGAGATGGGACTGGTGTTGTTTAGTTTCATTTTCTAATAGCTGCAACATTACCTTTTTTAAGATCTAGACATTACTAACCCTTTAACCTTTAATTAGTACCAAATATCATGCCCGTAGAGGCAGACATGTTTCTTTTTGGAGGACTCAGTGATGAAAACTCACTGCCCACAGTGGGAGGAGTTTAGCATTTGGAAAGCCAATCCATGCAGAATTGATTTACAGTGATCATGTGGATTGTCTCCATAGGCTAAAGGAAAGGTGACCTTTTACATACTATGTAAAGTTGAATTTTCTATACTTTTTATATATTTTTTTTCATCTACACCTATTTTCCTTAAACGTTGATGTTACTGACAGTGGGTGCTGTGAATTTCTGAATCCAGATAGTTTTGATTGAAAGTGAAATACAGATTTTTATACAATGTGAAAGACTCTGCAGCACTGACTAATTTGTATGCTGTAAAGAGGCAGCTTTCTACATTGAATCACTGTCTTTTTTTACATTGTATCTTTTTTTGCACTCTGTCCACTTTCACAGTCCCACACAGAATAATGGTTATGAAAAAAAAAAATTCAGGTAGCCCTCTGTCAGGGTCACAAAAGTGTAAAAAAAAAAAAAAAAAAAAATAGGTGACAATAATAAAAAGTATAGGCAGTTTGCCTTTACATATTATGCAATTACAGAATATGTAAAGTCAAAATAAAGAGTTGCTGCTCATTAAAATACATTGTGGTTTATTATAAGAACGTGTTCCTTTAAAGGAGCAGTAAACTTTTTTTATGAAATCCTGTATGTTATACATATTTTCCTGCTGAGTAAAATAAGGGCACTGTCAATGCTGTGAGTTGTTTTATTCAAAATTTGTAAGAGATCAAATAATCAGGAAGTAAATCTACTGTGCACTTACCTCCTGAAAGTTCTGACAGGAAGTGACTCAGCAGAGTACATCACATATCTCATATTAAGAACTGTAAGTCACTGACTTTCCTCTCCATTAGAATGCAACAGAACAACTAATTGGAATTTGATCACTAGTGGGCACTGGATATGTAAAAAAAAACACAGATTTAAACTGTAATAACCCTGGAAATATGCATTTCTCAGCAGTGTGAGCACTCTTATTTTATTCAACGGAAAAAGCCCTACAATATATATTTTTTTCATAAAACAATGTTTACTGCTCCTTTAAGCAAAACGGAGTTGTCCTCAAGGTATATTAGGTACATTATCAATAAACTTCTACATGAAGATTCTATTCGAACAACAACTGTTTCACCCGATGGATAAACCAGATCTTTGTGTACCTTTGCCAATATATTATTTAGTATTTTTATCTAATAACAGATGATGAAAAGCAGATAACATGAGGTCCTAAGATATATTACATTGCATTGGTATGGGAACACTAGATAAAAGCAGACGTGTCACAATCACTTAACCAAGACAATATATCATTGATTTATCGAGCATTGTGACTGCACCACCGTTTTCCACTCTCTTTATTTTAATCCCCTGCCTCTCTCGCTGATGTGTGAGTACAAGCCTTTCATCCTTAGTCAAAGCATAGAGTGTTGAAGAAATACATCCCATTAGGAATATATGTTTTAGATACCTTTTTACTAGTGTAATAGATCTTAACATTTTGATTGCCTTGAGAGGGCATACATATCCCTAACTACACAATTCAAAACTAGATAATTAAGAACAGAATTTACCCTGACAGGCCTACAGCTCAGCTGTAGAACAATAGAGAGGCTGTGTTCCAAAACTACTTTTACAGGGATAGTCAATTGTCAAACCTCCAGCTGTTGGGGACCAGAACTCCCATCATCCCTGACCAGCCGTTGGTTGCTTGGGGATGATGAAAGCTGTTGCCCCCAATAGCTAAAGGTCAGACAATTGGCTACACCTGGTCTAAAAAAATCTGAAAAATGTTGCCACTTTTATATGATGTAGAAATGAGATACGGGAATTGTTAGGTCAAAAAGTTAATCCGCTTTTAACTAGACCATGCAGAGACTGCTATAGGGTTATTAGTAAAAGCCTGCAAGGGTCAAATGTTCATTATCAAGGCATGGGGAATTAACAGGTTCCCAAAAGACCCTGGGCTCTTTTCTTCCTAATGCATTATTATCGCTCTGGGGAGCAAAATTAGTCTATTACTAGAAGGGAGATTAAGTCCAATACATACCTCAATCTGTCAACACCAAAGCCCAGTCATTTAAAGGAGCAGTAAAAAAAATGTATGAAAAAATATATATTGTAAGTTTTTTCCTGCTGAGAGATGCTTATTTCTAGCAGTATTACGGTTTAAACCCCTGTTTTTTTATATTGGTAACCCCCTCTAGTGGTCAAATTCCAATTAGTAATTCTGTTATATTCTAATGGAGAGGAAAGTGGGCAAAGTTACACCACCGCCAGAGAAACAGCCTCTGTCTCAGAAAATCCTGTAATTAACACTAAAAAACAGAACCTCCAGGGCAGATCTCGAGAGTTCCCACAGATGAGCATGACTCAGCAGATTCTATAGAGAATTGTTTGTCAGTGACTCACCTCTACCATAGAATGCAACAGCATAAATGGAATCTGATCACTAGAGATCACTGTTAAAAAAAAAAGCAGGAGTTAAACTGTAATAACTCTGAAACAATGCATCTCTCAGGAGTGGGAGCAACCTTATTTTACTCAACAGGAAAAGCCCTACAATACATATTGTTTTTCATAGCAAAAGTTCACTGTACCTTTAAGGGTGCCTTGAGCAAATAACAAATGAGAACCACTGGGCTAAGAATATCTTCTGGAATCCTTTTGAAATGTCTCACACTATTGTGCAGGCAACTAAACGGTGCATTAACCATGTCGCTGGGATGAAAAAGGTGACATGAGAATCTTGCCCGAATGAAAAGAGTGAGATTCTCATGCCGTGGGCTTAATCATCACTCATTTGACCTCCCGCATCATTCTCATAAACATACTTTGTTGAAGCCATAAACATATCTTGTTATGATATGGATACCCCTCTGTCACTGAAAGAGTTAAAGGAGCTGTAAACTCTTTTTTTTTTTTTTAAACATTTATGTTACAGAGATTTTTCTGCAGAGTAAAATAAGTTGTTATATTCAACATTTATAACAGTTTGAAAAATCAGGAAGTGCATTTACTGTGCGTTTACTACCTGGAAGTTCTAACTGACAGCATGACTCAACAGTTTCTATGACGTATGGAGAACTGTAAGCCACTGACTTTCGTCTCCATTAGAATGTTACAGAATTACTAATTGGAATTTAACCACTAGAGGGCACTGCTAAGGTAAAAAAAACACGGTTTATACTGTAATAGCACTGGAAATATGCATCTATCAGCAGTGGCAGTACCCTTATTTTACTCAACAGGAAAATTCCTACAATATATATTTTTTCATAAAAATGTTTACTTCTCCTTTTAAATGGGGTTTTTAAGCCTTTGAATGCCTTGACTGCTAGAAAGGTCTCCAAAGCAAGGGGTTTAAAGGCATATTTAACCCTTTGAGTGCTAGAGGGATATGCAACACATTGCTTTGCAATGAGTTACATACCACTCAAAGGGTTAAGTTAATTGACATTATATAAAATCCTTATGTTGTAAATGGTTTGCTCCAGAATTACTCTGCTTTTCTTTGTGCAACTGACCTTAGACTAGTTCCTGAAATTGATAATGGAGATCCTGGCTTTAAGAAATCACCCCCCCCCCCCCCCCCCCACACACACACACACACACACACACACAATAATGATCCAGTAACTACAGAACAGATGGACACGATCTTTAGGGGAGAATTATCAGGTGGTGCTTCATGTGCTTTCATGGAATTCTCCCATCCTTTGTGAGCCATGAATGCCAAGATGATGCCTGGTTCTGTTGACTGGAAGCCATTCTCTTTCATCGACAAGGCAGGGGAGGGGGGCAGTTATGTCGGGGGGGAATCTCTTTTGTTAATGGACCTATTATAGAAGAAGAGAAAATAGTTGCTTCAAAATGGGATTCTAGATTTTATAGAAATTCCATTGTCTATCAAGGTTGTTAGAAAATGTTTTGTTATTTGAAGTGTCCTATTTTCAGAGTGCTGGTAGAAATACATTATGCCAATGGTTTGCATTGTGAGGTAAAATGAAGAGCTGCAAGAGGATTGTTTGTATAGAGGCTTTTTCCTGAACATTACGGAGAAAGGTTTTGTATGCACGATAATGTACCATATTGCAAAATGACCTCAATCTGCATGTTATTACTTGGTATCCTGTTTTCTCATTTAGAAAGAGAAACTATGTATTTGTTTATAACAACAACACTGTAAAAGCAAACCAAAAGAAAAGGAGTTCTGGAACAAACCATTTGAATTATTTGAGAAAACTAAAAAGTCCAAAAATTCTCATTGAGTTAAATGGGGATTTTAACTTCTTGAATTCTAGAGTGCGTTGGAGACCACTCTAGAATTCAAGGGGTTAAAATCCCTATTTAAATCAATGACAATTTTAGTTCTCCCCTATAGTGCAAATGGTTTGTCCCAGAACTCCTCACTATTATTTTGAACATAAGACCAAAAGACTGCATGTTACCAGACATTAGCTGTTACATAACAGTGCCAGCGGGGGGTGTGCAAAGAACTGTATCCCTCTAACATTCAAATGCTTAAAGGGACAGTAATACTTCTATTAAAGTGGATGACTGAGTCTTCTTTATTTTTTCAACATGTAGCGCTATATTTCATTACTTACAGTTTTGTAGTTCAAGCGCTATTCAAGCCAAAATTAGCTCCTTCCTTCCTCTTTCCCTGTGTCACGCTGCCTCTCAGTCTGGTACGGATGGAGTGCAGTGAGGGACAATCTTCAGTAAGGAAAAAGAAAATCCTTTCCTCCTTCGTCAAGGGGGCAGGGTTTTCCTTATACTTACTGAGTGAAGATTGTCCCTCGCTGCATCTGTCCGGTCCCACGACCGGACTCCAGATCTGATGAGAGGTGGCCAGAAGGGGCGGAAGTGGGATCCTTTTGACTTGAAGTGCACTTGAACAACAAAACTGTAAGTAATGAAATATAGTGCTACGTTTTGAGAAAAAATAAAGAAGCCTCGGACATCCACTTTAATAGAAGTATTACTGTCCCTTTAAAGGAACAGCATTTCCCCTGAAGAAGTAGAGTGTCTCCGACAATGTTGGGTATAGACGGCTCATTTGCCTGGTCTTAACTGGGACTCCTCCACGCCCCCTTCAAGTTTCCCCCACCCCTGTCAGGCCCCATGCCGGTCCTCTAGCGTCCTTTTCGCACCCTGCCACCAAGGAAATACACCTGGCAAGGTGAGGCCCACTTAGATCATTCTTCTGAACGTCACCAGGCCACTTAGCTAACCGTGGACAGTGCATTATAAGCGTGAATACTAATATGAACCAACCAAAACCTGTGAGATAACGGATAACATTTGGGAGCAGAGAACAGGAGAGACGGAGGATGCAATACGTTGGCTACAAAGAAGAGAGACCCGTGAGATATGCATAAAGCCCAAGAAGGGCCTTTGTGAGTGCAATTTCATCACTTTTTGTCTATCGTATTTATTAAATATACGACACTTAGATTGGTTTCTGTTTCTCTTGTTATGTGCGCTGTTTGCCGAGTGCATCTGGATCCAATGATTTTACAGTATTTATTTATACATCCATAGTCCAAGTCAGGACGAACTCACTCAGATTTGTGACCTGGGAGATACTCATTAACCCAATGAGTGCCAGAGGAAGGGGTGTGTAGCTCATTGAGAAGTAATGATTTGGACAACCTGTGGTTGCTCAGTCGGTTAAAATAAATATATGAATATAGTTTCCATATAAAAAAAAAAGCCCATCCTTGCGTGTTTATCAAGAATGATAAGGACCCAAGAAATGCCAAAATATAGGTATAATAAATTTACATATGATCTCACCTTTAAGAAGTACCTTTGAGTATGGTTATTACATGGGAAAAAAAAAAAAATATATATATATATATATATATATATATATATATATATATATATATATAAAATGGTAGCTGAGTAGGACGATAGTAGTTAACCACTTAACAACAATGGACATGCCAGAACCGTTACAACATTAGGTCCTTTAACCTCTTAAGGACCCTTGATGTGCTAGAACAGTCACACTGGTTCCAGAACTTAAGGTCCTGGCATGTCATTGAATTCTGGTATGGCAGCATGGCTGCCATCCCAGAATCCTTTGGGGGTAAAAAAAAAAAAAAAAAAGCTCCATGGTCTTTAGCGGCCACCCATGCACTAGATCAGGTAGCAGTTAAGGGCTTAAGGACAGGTAACAGTTCTGTCATATGAAGACGCACTGTGATCATGCTGGGAGGCCGAAACTGATTGCTCCAAGATCAGAGCAGTCAGTTTCAGGCTTTCTCTCAGCGAGTCGGTATATGTGATCGCTCACATGTGCCAGCTCAGCAAATAAAATGGCTAAGCCACTACTCCTCCCTTCCACCCCAAACAAATGTCCCACTTTACTCCTCAACTTCACCCTCCCCTCTGCTCCAAACAAATGTCCCAGTGCGCTCCTCAACTTCACCCTCCCCTCTGCCCCAAACAAATGTCCCAGTGCACTCCTCGACTTCCCCCTCCCATCTGCTCCAAACAAATATCCCAGTGCAATCCTCAAATTCACCCTCCCCTCTGCTCCAAACAAATGTCCCAGTGCGCTCCTCAACTTCACCCTCCCCTCTGCCCCAAACAAATGTTCCACTTTACTCCTCAATTTCCCCCTCCCCTCTGCTCCAAACAAATGTCCCAGTGCGCTCCTCAATTTCCCCCTCCCCTCTGCTCCAAACAAATGTCCCAGTGCACTCCTCAACTTCACCCTCCCATCTGCTCCAAACAAATGTCCCAGTGCAATCCTCAAATTCACCCTCCCCTCTGCTCCAAACAAATGTCCCAGTGCGCTCCTCAACTTCACCCTCCCCTCTGCCCCAAACAAATGTCCCACTTTACTCCTCAATTTCCCCCTCCCCTCTGCTCCAAACAAATGTCCCAGTGCAATCCTAAACTTCACCCTCCCATCTGCTCCAAACAAATGTCCCAGTGCAATCCTCAAATTCACCCTCCCCTCTGCTCCAAACAAATGTCCCAGTGCGCTCCTCAACTTCACCCTCCCCTCTGCCCCAAACAAATGTCCCACTTTACTCCTCAATTTCCCCCTCCCCTCTGCTCCAAACAAATGTCCCAGTGCGCTCCTCAACTTCACCCTCCCCTCTGCTCCAAACAAATGTCCCAGTGCGCTCCTCAACTTCACCCTCCCCTCTGCCCCAAACAAATGTCCCAGTGCGCTCCTCAACTTCACCCTCCCCTCTGCCCCAAACAAATGTCCCAGTGCACTCCTCAACTTCCCCCTCCCATCTGCTCCAAACAAATATCCCAGTGCAATCCTCAAATTCACCCTCCCCTCTGCTCCAAACAAATGTCCCAGTGCGCTCCTCAACTTCACCCTCCCCTCTGCTCCAAACAAATATCCCAGTGCGCTCCTAAACTTCACCCTCCCCGTTGCTCCAAACAAATATCCCAGTGCACTCCTCAACTTCACCCTCCCCTCTGCTCTATATAAATGTCACCCGTGCTCCCCTCTACCCCAGACAAATGCACTGGAGGCTACCTTTCACTTCTGTTTACCTAAGGGACACTCTGGTCTTTATCCTGCCCTTCAGGTCATGTGATTGAGTAGGGAGCAGGCAGGCCCCCAAAGTAAGCAGAAGGTGCGTCAGATGGTGTATGTGCGGGTCTGATTCTACCAGCAGGACAGTGGAACAAGGCTATGGATCTCTAACTACCAGTGAAACAGTGGAACAAGGCTGAGTTGGAATATATTGTATATTTGTATATAGGCCTGCAACTACCAGTGGACAACTGGGATAAGGTTATTAAAGCTCAGTGCTATGGTAATGGCCAAACCAATTGCATCTTTAATTAATACCTTTTTGGCAACAGGGTACATGCCCAAATCCTGGAAGGTGGCTAGAGTTGTGCCTATCCACAAAAGTGGGGCTAAAAATGTAGTATCAAACTACAGACCAATATCCCTACTCCCCACTTTATCCAATATCCTAGAGAAATGTGTACACATGCAACTAAATAAATATTACCAACAGACCAGTTTTTTTCACCCCTCCTCAATCAGGCTTTCGACCAAATCACTCAACAGTCACAGCCCTCCTAAAAGTAACCAATGATATCCAGACGGGCATGGAAAATGGTGACCTCACAGGAGCCATTTTCCTAGATTTTGCCAAGGCCTTTGACAGAGTAGACCATAATCTTCTTATAAATAAACTCCAAAGATCAGGACTGGGTAATAATTCTCTAAACTGGTTCCGATCCTATTTATCAGACAGAATGCAGTATGTGCCAGTTGCTGGCAATGACTCCCTTCTGCTCAAAGTAACAAGTGGAGTTCCTCAAGGCTCCATTCTTGGCCCCCTTCTATTTTCTCTTTTTATAAATGATCTGCCCAAGGTTTGCAAATCATCTTCAGTACACATATATGCAGACGACACCATTCTCTATACTAAAAACTCAAACATATCACACCTTGAGGCCATATTACAACATGATTTCTGTGAGGTTGAAAGATGGATAGCAAGGAACAAATTGTTCTTAAACACAGACAAAACTGTCACAATGATATTTGGCACAAAGCACAAACTGCGTAATCTCGGCAATACCTACCTATCTATTGTAAAGGAGTCTAATCGTAAATTGGCCCCAGTGGACTCCTACAAATATCTTGGTATGTGGCTTAACCCCAACCTCACTTTTGGATATCATATTGACAAGTTAACCTCCAAGCTTTATCCCAAAATCAGTACTCTTTTTAGACACAAATCATGTTTAAGTCCCCTGGTTAGAAAACGTATTGTGTAACAGATGTTGCTGCCTGTCATAGACTATGGTGATGTAGTTTATGCTGCAGCGCCAGAAATCCATCTTAGTAAACTTGACACCCTGTATAATTCAATATGCCGCTTTAGCCTTCAATGTAATTACACTACTCATCGCTGTGATATGTTAAAAGAACTAAATTGGTTAACTCTCAAATCTAGACGTGCCCTTCATCTTTCTTGCTTAGTACACAACCACTTCTCTGGAAAACTACCAGACTACCTGAGCAGTTTGCTCACTCCTGCTCTCCATACTAAATATAACCTCCGCTCCACCGCAAACAACACGCTACTATACCACAATACAAGAAAGAAGCAGGAAGATCTGCCTTCTCCTTCAGAGCTCCAAAGGCCTGGAACAATCTGCCTGAAACAATCAAATCTGCTCCCAGTCTAAAATCCTTAAAAGTAAATGCTTCACTGTATCTAAAAACAGAGTGTAACTGTTTATAATTTTAAAATCTCTATATGTATGAATATTCGTATGTATATTTAATAACATGTAATATATAATGTTTCTCAATTTGTATAAATATGCAACCCTCTACTGAAAACTGTCCAGGACATACTTGAAAACGAGAGAAAGCTCAATGTATTCTTCCTGGTAAAACATTTTCTAAATAAATAAAATAAACAAATAAACACACAGTGAATGTGTGAGTCTGTACCTACCAGTAGGACAATGGAATAAGGTTGCAGAAACGGACAGTGTATGTGTGGGTCTGTAAATACAAATGGGATAATGAAACAAGGCTAGGTTCTCAAACAGTGTATGTGTGGGTCTGTGACTACCAACAGACTGTGGAACAAGGCTGAGGTGTATGTGTGGGGGGACTTAGGAATATCTCTCCCAATATCTCTCTAATAACTGTTACTAATATATCTGTGTGCATCACTGAGTAGAAGCAGGGAGCAAAGAGATACCACATAACTGAAAATATATCTTCTAAACAAAGGTCTGGATTCTTTAAAGGAACAGTAACCCCTCTACAGAATAAAATAATAAAATGTCTTCTAAAAGTCTTTGATGCATTGCTTCATAATGTATTGGAGACCTTTCTACCATTCAAGAAGTTAACTCTTTGAGTGCCATGGGGCTCTGGCACTAGTAGGGTTAAAAGCCACCATTAATAGATGGTATTTTTAGTTCTCTTCTATAGTGCAGCTGGTTTACATCAGCATTACTCCAATATCCTATATTATAATTCTCTAAGGATGTTTGTCTGAAGCCGTCATGCACAATAGAGACGGCTGCGTGTGCTGCAGTCATGCGCAGTACAGACTGCCTGCTCCACGGGTCTGAATTCTGACTACGGTCTGAATTCTGAGCACCCCGTCCCATATAAGCCATGGTGTGGGCAGTCAGTACTGGGCATGATTGCAGTGTCGCCACTGTTGGCACGTGTACACGGGCTTTAAAACTAGTTCTTGATAATACATCAGCCTCAGTGTTTGAGCAGAGGTAATTTTCCTCTCTGTTCAAATCGGTAATACTAGTAGGCAACCCTCACTCTCAAAAGGTTACTTGGATATCTAAGCCTGTTTACATTATGGGAAAAGCATTTGAGAGCAGTGTTGTTTGTCTGTGTGTGTGTTGGGTTTGGTTTTGCATCAACAGTTTGAGGAAACATAACGAATGTTACTTGCGTAAGTGTTATTCCCTAGAACAATAAGCATATGGTCAGGTTGTTCTCACACACCACTGGAATGGATCCAGCCCAGGCAGAGCCAAAGGTCCTCCTGATAGAATCATCCAGAAAAGTTATGTCAAAACAGAATAGAAATTAGCATTTAAGTTTCAGTGCCAAAGCTGTTTGTACTCAAAGGGTTAAAGAGATTAAAAAAAGAGCAACAAGTGTATGGAATTTAATTAATTAAAATTAGACATAAGAACTGGCAAGGTTAAGGCTGGGTTCACACTGTCACTTTGGCTCTGCGTCTGTCACATAGAGTGTCAGAGCCCCAATACAGCTTGCTGCTAGGAATGGGCAAAAAGTCCAGTGTTTTTCCCACAGGAATTTTGGAGGAACACCTGCAATTTTTTGCTTTTTCTACAAAAATTTCCACTCCTAGAAACACCCCAAAATGTTCTCTTTTTTGCTAATCCCAAGAAAATTTACCAGTGTGGGGGTTGGACTCAGCTGTGTGGTTCTGGCTGGAGGTCAGGATGTGTGGATCTATGTGTTGTTCTATGACTATCAATGCAGTGTGTCCAGGCTGGGATGTCAGTATGTGTGATTCGTGGGTTACCATGAGACCCAGCTGGACATCAGTAAAGCAGTATTGGGCAACATGTAGCACTCCAGCTGCTGCTGGACTAAAACTGCCATTGTCCACCAGCCATTGGCTGGCAGGGAACAATAGGAATTGTAGTCTGGCAGCAGCTGCACAGACTCAGGTTTCCCATCCTGGCTACCAGACAGTGGGACAATGCTAGGTGATTAGTATGTATGGTGGAGCAAGGCTGGGAGACCAGTAGGAGTGGTTCTGTAGCTACAGTGGGACAATGCTGGGTGAATTTGTGTGCATGGCTTTATGGCTACCAGTGCAGTGGGACAAGGCTGAAATTTCAGTATGTGTGGTTCTATAGCTAGCGTGGGACAAGGCTGGGGAGAGTATGAGTGATACTATACCTACCTTGAGACAAGGCTAGGGGTCAGTATGTGTAAGTCTTTGTATACCAGTGCAGTGGGACATGGCCAGGGGTCACAACGGAAAACATTGGAAAAACAACACTTTTCACAGGAATCCCTGCAGAAGGTGAAAAGTGCTGTTTTTCACACTTTTTTTTTTTTTTGATGAGTGAAAGTTTTCACCCATACCTACTTGCTGCACCTTTACTGTACTCATAGCAGGAAACACTGAAGATAATGCACAGCTGATCTGTTTGTCGGCCTATGGGACCTTCATGCTGTTTATTCACAACAGCAATTGTATCATTGCAGTGCTCACCACAAAGATCCAATCCATAGAGGCCTATGTTGGGGTCAACCAATCACGTTTGCTGAGGCAGATGCGTCCTGCCCACCAGTCAAACCTCTAGAATGCTGGGATACATCAGATGTGGGTTGTCACAGGTAGGTTGATTGGTGCTACAACCCAGCATCGTCAGCTTGCTTGAGTGAACCCATGGCCCACTGTATGTGCTACAATATGCACAATTTTTGTGCAAGAATTTGCTTCTCATTTATATATGTAGTAGTTGAACAGCCGTGTACACGGGCCACAGTACACGGCAGCAACAGCCGTGGTGCAGTCATGCACTTTAGAGAATGCCCGCACCGCGGCTGATAATGGAGCGGGGCCCTCCGAATTCAGTTTGTTGTCCTCTCTGCTCACCTTTGATGTGCAGAGAGGATTACGGTCTGAATTTGTCTGAATTCGGAGCTCCCCACTCCGTTATCAGCCATGGTGTGGGCAGTCTGTACTGCGCATGACTGCAGCGCGGGCAGCCATCTGTACTGCGCATGACAGCTTCTGACAAACATCCGTTAGCGAATTATTATATAAGATAATATAATACTGTAATAACCCCAGGGTAGTATTTGTAGGCCAGTAGCAACCCTTTTGATTTTTTTTTAAGTGGTTAATCTCTAATTGCATTGTCTGTAGGAACTGAAACAAAATGCTTTGTAGGCTTCTTTAACAATGAAAGGGTTAAAGTTTTAGCAGTGTAGATGAGAGGATCCTAAATACATCTCCATTGAGTTCCTTCTATGGATTCTGCATACCACCCTTTGTGTTGGTATTCTGGCAAACTCAGCACTTGAATTCACAGCATCTGACACCCTCATACGCTGTTACCCACCTCCTATTACCCATTTAGACTGTACACTCCTTGGGGCATGGACGTCTCTCCTATTGTTTCTATAACTGGGACACTTATTTTATACCCTTTTATTTACTGTAGCACATTTCTGTTGAAAGGTGCTGTGTACATTGTGTGGCGCCATATAAATAAAGATATACATATATACATACATGTCATTGGCCTAAGAAATTGTCTGACAAAAGTGGAAGGGTCTGTGAGCAGGGTCATGTGAAGAATAGAGGTGTGATCATGGGAGGGGCCTAAAGCATACAAGACTCATTTAGCTCCTCCTATGGCCACACCCTTACTTCCTTACTCCTTACATGAGGTGTGGCCATGGAGGGGCTAAAAGGAGCTTTGGATGTCTTGCCTAAGGTTACCTGAATTGTGGGTCTGATATACATCTCAGGCATCACTAGGTAAGGCACACAAGGTGCCTGTAGCTCCACCTATAAAACAGTCCCCAGTATACACATGAATCCCCCTCCAGTCCCAACCACTATTGCCTCTCACAGAAAATCCCCTTAACCTATAACATACAAGTACACCATTTTCTTGACACATTGATTGCTCAAGAGGTCACCAGCCTAGAGTCCATGGGGTTAAATAATGACCAGTAAAAGGAAATGTACACTGATTAATAAACTAGCCACAATATAACAGGGCTGAAGAGGTAGTGTGATTTTGCTCTGGTCATACACCACAATTCAGCATTTTGATGTTGTTAGCAGCACTGAGATTTCCCTAACAATGTACACTCCAGGCAACTGCCTACTTTTCTTAATTGAAAATTTGGCCCTGTTTTGGCCATAACACCTTAACAACTTCACATTTAGCTTTCCATATGCACAAGGCACAGAGAAAAACAGTCAGACAAAAAAAGTGAGGAAACCCAATTAAAAAAAGGCTCAAATTCAGCTGTAATGTATGCTGTTAGAAGATCACAGTACGTTTTCTTACCGACCAAGTAAGGTAAAGTGAAGATTGAAGCAGACTCAGGTCTGATCTTGATATTCCCAATGGCCAAAAGGGGAACTAAGTTAGGTCCTTAAAAAGAAATTCAGAGAAAAATAAAACCTGAGATCAAAAGGACCTACTCTGTATAGTGCAAACATCCATACATAATGCAGAGCAAGGCTCCTTCTGAAGTGCAGTGAACAAGTTCAATGTATTCTCTCCAGCAGAGGACACAGGCTAATAACCTATTGGTGTGGAGAGACCTTCCACTGATTCAGTATAATAACAATTAGCCAGAGTATGAGATGAAGTAGGAAAAATATTAAAGCACAGATGTGTCCAAGGCCTAACACACTGAAAGGCCAAATAGGGTAAGAGGGATCGTTATTACTGAAAATTGTCACCTTATCTTTTTAACCCCTTGAGGACAACGTGTGCTATGCAAAGCAATATGTTGCACACTTCCCTGATCTTCAAGAGGTTAAAGGAGAACTAACAACTCTTAACCCTTTGAGTGCCAGAGGGGTATGCAACGCATTGTGAAGCAATGTCTTGCATATCCCTCTGGCACTCAAAGGGTTAAATATAACTCTCTACTTAACCTACTATGGCCAGAAGAGCATAATAAACACTATGAATTTGCCTTTGTTCAGGAGATAACATCGTCATTCAGTCTTGGATGTCATGTCAATAGAGACACTCAGAGGGTTAATGAAGATCATCAGTGCAGAGCACGTCAGCCTTGAATAGCAGAGCACAATGACTGCAATGATCCGAGCTTCATCACTGCAGAGCGCAATCAATCCAATGCATTACCCAGCAATCCAATCAAAGCAATCGAAGTTCAGGCAGCAGCAGGTAGAATCAATGCAGAACATTTTAGGCTCCTATGTAGACAATGTAGACACAAATGAAAGAAATCTTCAGTGCATTCCTTTGAAGTAGTCACAGATGTATCCAGAACCCAAGGAGTTAAACGTAGAGCATTTTTAGGAACTCACAGCAAGCAGAAGTCAATGCAAAGGACTATTCTGTGCAGTTAATCGTTTTTGTTACAAGAACATGCACAGAGCTGGAAATATATCAATGAGGTTCGCCAGTGAGAGAAAAAAAAGTTACTAGTGAGGAGATGAAAGGGTTACTAATCCACTCAATGGTAAATGTAAGACTTTGTTTATCAAGCCACAGAGGTGCAAATTTTGTATCAAACAACCAACTGTCACATAAGTCCTGGGTGCTGTGAATTTAAAGGGACAGTAATATATTTTTAAAACAAAATGAAATATTGTAGCTATTAAAAAATAAACTAAATGATCCCAGTCCCATCTCTCAAAGCTTTAAAGTTCCCCCCTCACCAAAGCTGACAGCAGGAGATGCGCGTCGGCCAATTCGAGGCGGCTCTTCAGCAGAGCTGAAATACTGAAATCTAAAAATAAATACTTCATTGAAGCGGTCTACAAAGTGTGCCTGGTTTGCATGCACATTTTGTAGACCATTCCAATGAAGTATTTCTTTTTAGATTCCTATATTTCGGATCTGCTGAAGAGCCGCCTGCCTGTCACCGGACCAGGACCTCCTGCTGTAAGCTTAAAGCTGACATCAGGGAAAGGAGAGAGAGGGGGGAACTTTAAAGCATTCTATCTCTCAAACTTTAAAGGTTTGAGAGATGGGACTGGGATCATTTAGTTTATTTTTTTAATAGCTACAATATTTCGTTTTGTTTTAAAAAGACATTACTAACCCTTTAAGAACTGGTGATGGTCCTGGCAAGTCATGGGTTTTTTGCTCACATCGTTCCTGCGCGAGTGTTGTGAGCACTACCGGCATCTGAATCTGACTGTAGCGGTCAGTATCAGACCCTCGTTTGGTGAGCGAGCACACGTTATCAGCCACATGTGCTAATTTGCCGAATTATATCCATTCCCCAGGACCTCTGTCATTAAGGGGTTAATGGTGCTTTTAACTCCTTGAATGCATTGGAGCACCACTTAAATCACTGGGCACTCTATAGAGTTTAATTTCCTCTTATGGTGCAGTCGATTTACTCCAGAATTGAACAACTTTAGCATGATAAATATGTCCCTTCACATACGTCAACACTTTTTCCTCATCTGCTGTATTTTCTTTTAACTAGTCACAGACTAGTGGAATAGTGGAAATGTCCAGCTCTGATCATGCACAAAGACAAAGCAGAGCAATTCTAGATCAAACCAACAACAGAACCCTGTGGAAAAAAGGAAAATTCCGTTAAAGGGATAGTAATACTTAAAATGTAAAAAAAAAATATGTTGTAGGGTTTATCCCCCTGAGTAAAACAAAGGGTACTCCCACTGCTGAGAGGTCTTTCATTCAAAAGTTATTAATTTTCAAAGTTGAATTTTTTAGGTGCAATATCACAGTGGCCTGAAATTGTACAGTGGCGCTGTTGCTACACCATCCTATGGAGATTTATGGTCAACTGACCAGAGTTATCCATAGGATCATGTAGCAACAGCGCCACTGTACAATTTCAGGCCACTGTGATATTGCACCTAAAAAATTCAACTTTGAAAATTAATAACTTTTGAATGAAAGACCTCTCAGCAGTGGGAGTACTCTTGTTTTACTCAGGGGGATAAACCCTACAACATATTTTTTTTTACATTTTAAGTATTACTATCCCTTTAATTAAAAAGGTTCTTTTAACATCTTGGGCAGCATTATATTGGAAACCTTTCTAGTATACATGAGGTTAAATACCCTAATTTATCTTGATGGGAATTTGTATTTGTTCTCTAAGGGGCAGCTGGTTTTCCCCAGAATTTCTCCACTTTTATTTGTTCATAAAGCCCTATAAAGGGTTAGTAAACCCCCCAAAAAACTGTTCGCGAATTGATAGGAATAATAAAAAAAACATGTAATGCCCTTATTCCATTATGGTTTGAGAGATATAATGAAATAACGACCTCCGCTCCCTCCCCTTTCTGCCTGATGAGCTGTAAAGCTGTCAGAGGCAGAATCCGGTCGCCCGACTTTAGGCGGCTCTTCAGGAGCGCTGTCATCGGGATATCTAACTATAATTACTTCATCAGTATGGTCTACAACGTGTGCCTGGCTTTCAAGCACACATTGTAGACCATTCCGATGAAGTAATCATAGTTAGATATCTAGATGACAGCGCTCCTGAAGAGCCGCCGTCTGGTCCCGGAAGCAGGATCTCATGACGTCCGCTATACAGCGGACACATGAGAAAGGGGGAGGGAGTGGAGGTCTTTATTTTCTTACATCTCTCAAACCATAACATTTTGAGAGATGGGAATAAGGGCATTACATGTTTTTTTATTATTTCTATCAATTCACGAACAGTTTTTTTGGGGGTTTACTATCCCTTTAAGCTTACCTGGGAATTGTGACTCGGAAACACCGTTTTTTTACACTTAACCCCTTAACGATCGATGATGTGCCAGGACAGTCATCAGTGAATGTGTGTTAAGGGCCGTTGACCGTACCTGGGAAGTTTTCATTTTGCTCTCCCCGGAGGGGGGACTCCATTGGTTCCGCTGTGGGAGATAGATGACGTGATTTGTGCCAAAAAGGGGGTGGGGCTTAATGATGAGTTGGGGTGGGGCTTCACAATGGGGAAGGAGAAGAAATGGGAGAGAAGGAGGAGAAATGGGAGAAACAGATGGGGAAGGAGCAGATGTGGGTAGAGTTTCAGAAGAAACTCCCCACATCCGGAGAAACAGCCTCTGCCCCGGAGACGTGGAACCGGAGAGTTCCCAGCTATGCCATTGACGGTCCTGGCATGCCATGGAATTTTGGGATTGCAGAGCGGCTGAATGCATCTCTCCAAAAAAAACTGCCGTGGTCCTCTAGGGCTGTGAATCTCATGGTTCTTAAAGCTTTAACCCCTTAAGGACCCATGACGGTCCTGGACCGTCATGGGTTGCAATCCCCTTAAGGACCCATGACGGTCCAGGACCATCATGGCTTAAATGATAGCAGCGTGCCTCCGTGCACGCTGCTATCATTAATTCCAGGCTGAGACTGAGCGCTCCGAGACCGGGGCGTTCAGTCTCAGCCCTTCTTGCCTTTGATGGTTCATGCGATCGCCGTTCCAGCGATCACATGTACCGGCAAAGTGACAGACAGAGACAGCAAAGAAAGCATGCTGTCTGTGCCTGTCAAGTCTGCCTCTGGCTCCGTTGCTATGAAAGTAACAGAGACAGAAGTAGACAGGAGACACCTAGTGGTGAAAGAAAATACAGCAGTTAGGGGTATTAACCCCTTCACTGCTGGTGCCAAAGGCTTGCTAAATGCAGGTCAATTTCTGACCTGCAATTATATATATATATATTTTTTTTTTTAAAAACACAACACACTTTTTTTTTTTTTACAAAAATATTTTATTTAAAAAAAAAATAATCTAATTAAACAAAAGTGGAAGTGTGATTGTTGTGGAGCTATGTAATACACTTATATACACCGCCAAATGTCATGGATAAAAAAAGTGTCAAAATAGGGTGGGAAAAAGGGACATGGGGATTTTCACCCAGGGAGGACAGTGGCCACTTTAAACTGTGCATTTTGTAGGTATGACTGACCGGTCATACCTTTCATGCGGTCTCCATAAAATTTTAACCCTTTGTGCCCAATTGATCCAAAGAGAAAAACCAAAAATGGTGGGTTTTTTACATTTTTTTTACCTTTTTTTAAATTTTAATAAAGTAAATGGTGGGTTATCCATATAAGTAGGGTATCAAATGAAAGCCCTATTTGTGCTTAAAAAAACAGTATATAATTTATGGGGGTGGAATAAAAGACTTAGAGGGAAAACATTGCTGAACAAAGATATAGTCAAAAAGGTCAGAACTGCTCTGGTCCTTAAGGGAAAACGACCTCAGATTTTACCGGTCCTTAAGGGGTTAATCACTGGATCTCCAGGGACAGAGGCTGATTCTCATTAAGTTCCCTTGTAAATCCTCCCCTTTCACTGCAAGTTCTGGTCTCTCTCCGCCCTTTTCCTCCCACCTCCTCTCTTCCAAATTCCACCCAATCAAGCCCCACCCATTTAATGACACAAGACACATCATTTAGACACTACTAACCCCAGACCAGTGGTTCTCAATCTCTTTTTGTTCAAGGCACCCCTAACATGCAGTCTGGAAGAATCGGCCCACACATAACATTTTATAGAAAAAAGAAAACATAGAGGAGCGCCAATCGTGTATTATCCCAATGATATTCCAGATGGTTTTGAGTAATATATAGATCAACTCACATTAATTAATTAATCAACAGACATATGCCTATAATCAACACAATTCACATGCAGGGTACTTAACCCATCCCTGCTTGGGTCTCTGGATCTCTGGATCACTTGAAGATTCTCCAGCTAAATTCTGCAGTTCAGTGGTCATCCTGGAGCTTGAAATCGTGATACGATGCCAAAATACAAAATATACCCGTGGAGTATAACAAGCAAGGACAAAAGCTTTAACACCTTGGTTGCTAGAGAGAGCTCCACAATGCATTGTTGATCTCTCTAGCATCCAAAATATTAAATAATAGCCTGTAAAGAGGTATATAAACTGGTCCAGGAAAATTGAGATTGCTCTGGCCACACCCAAAATTCAGTAGGTGGGTGTGGCCGGCACAGCTGAGTCGCATCTCAAAATCTGGAGCTCTAGGCAGTTTTCTAGTCTGCCTACTGTTAAATCCAGCTCTGATGCAGCGGTTTAAGGATAGGAGATTCAGAGGGGGTGGCTGTGATGTGGCCTGACTCATCACATCAGACCTACTTCCTGTCTTGGCTGGTGGCTGCTAGCATACTCCCAAGTGGCTGCTGTCAGACAGTAAGATAGGAAAAGCATTGTTGAGCCCGTTCCTTTTTCTTTATTTATTTAGAATGTGATTTACCAGGTAGAATGCATTCAGAATCCTCTTGTTTTCAAGTATGTCCTTCAAGAATGATGTTCTGAGCACAAACCACCTCTTTTTCTGGTAGCAGCAACTACTGCAAGGACCAGGCACGTGCACACATAGACACTAAGGGAGGCTTGAGCACCTGCCCTTTTTGTCCAAAGTGTCCTCGTGCCCTTTTAACAAAAAGAAAGTTGCCTCGTCGCCCGCACCAACCCCCCTCCACCGAGTCAGGTTTGTGCCTCCTTCAGGACAGACCTGTAGATGCTGTGATCCCTCATCGGCTCTTTAGTATTACAGAGTGCTGGGAGATGACATCATCTCCCAGCGCTCTGCATAAAGAGAAGGCCAGGAGGGATCTCCAGCAGCTACAGGTCTGTGCCAAAGGAGGCACATATAGACCTCTCCTGCTGCTGGACCACCAGGGAAGAGGTAGGAAATGGACACAGGGGGGCAATGTGGAAATGATGGGGCAATATGGATCTGATGATGGCAATGTAGAGATAATGGGGCAATGTATGTGAGGGTAAGTTGGAGCTGATGGCAATATGGAGCTGATGCTAGGCAATATGGAGATGAAGGGGGCAATTTAAGGGTAAGTTGGAGCTGATGGGGCAATATGGCGCT
Organism: Rhinophrynus dorsalis; assembly: GCA_037306005.1. Classification (NCBI taxonomy): domain Eukaryota; kingdom Metazoa; phylum Chordata; class Amphibia; order Anura; family Rhinophrynidae; genus Rhinophrynus; species Rhinophrynus dorsalis. Next base: position 129,241,683 of record CM074727.1, on the reverse strand, counting down.
GACTGGGGCAATATGGAGATGATGGGGGCGATGTGAGGGTAAGTTGGAGCTGATGGGGCAATATGGAGCTGAGGGGGCAATGTGAGGGTAAGTTGGAGCTGATAGGGGCAATTTGGAGATGATGGGGGCAATGTGGAGCTGATGGGGGCAATATGGAGCTGACAGGGGACAATGTAAGGGCAATATGGAGATGATGGGGGGCAATGTGGAAATTAGAAGCATTGTGGAGATGTCCAGTGGAGATGGCCAATGGGGGGAGGGTGCTTCAGATTTCTGTGCCTACAGGCTCCTGAGATGTAAATTATTTTCTTTTTTTTAATATATATTTTGAATAAATAATTATGAGAAGTGCCCTTTTTTTCATTTGAGCCCCTGCCCCCCACAATGTCTGTGCACATCCCTGGCAAGGACTACAGTTTGTCAGCACTGATCTAAACTGCAGGATCAGGGGGGACTGTACAATGGCAGTTCTGCAATAAATTAGGCACAGGAATCGGTTTTCTACACTACTTCTGCCTAATGTCTGTTTACCAAGCTACATAAGCCAAAATTCCTTACCTTAATGTTCTTTACACCAAGACACAATAGCTTATCTGTGGGCACAGGTAGGTAATCCTTCCTCTATGTAGGGTTGGCACCTTTTAGTGACATGAAAAACGAACGCACTTTGTCCTTTTTACCTTTGTTTTCCACAATTCATTTGTGCATATATGTATGTGGTTTTGTAGCATTAGTTATTCACCAGTTTTACTAAACTACAATATTTCTAATTATTTGAACAGAGAAAGACTTAAACCATGCTCTGGAAAATGTATATAATGATGAAAGAAATTAGAGTACAACAGTGAAGTCAAGGAGGAAAATTAGATCAGACAAAAGAGGCAATGTAAGGGGGATTATGTAACCCAATTGGAGATGTACAATAAAGATACACAGAACTGCTTATTATCCTTTATTTATCTAGAGCTAACTTATTCAGCAACCATGTACATTAGGGAACAGATATACAGAGACATAGAACAGTACAAATGGAACATAGAAAAAATAGATCAGAGGGCCCTGCTCTTGGGATCTTACAATCTAGACCATACAGTTGAAATGGAGCTATGCTAGTGACATCACAGATCTTACAATTGAAACGGAGCTCCATAAGTGATACCACAGATGTTACCATCGAACTGGAATGTACCTCATATGTGTGGCCATATGCACGATAAAAACCTGGACAAATAACCATTCCCACTGACTTAAATGAAGTTTTTAACCCGTTGAATATTAAAGTCTTCCGTGCATTGCAAATCAATGTGTTGGAGAAAAATGTAGCATTCAAGAGATTAAAAGCCCCATTTAAATCAATGGAGATTTATTTGTGTCCTGCTCTACAGCTGGCGTGCTCCAGGATTGCATCCATTTTCAGGCTGCACATATGGCCAGTGAGATCACTAAAAAAGCTGAACCTATCATGAAAAAGGGATATTATTCCATTTGAAACTAGATACTGCAGTACTAGGTACAGGACATATGAATTATTCCATACTACTCTATATGAAACTAGACAGAGTACAGTAGAAATGTATCACACAGCAGTTGGTATAGCTATATAATTACTGTGTTTAACAGAAGGACTTATTTAGGCAAGGATCCTTCTTACAGAAATCACTTACACCTTTCTACCCATCCTACAGGTCTCTCCACATGTATCTCTATCCCAACGATCTCCCACCTAATCATTACAGGTCCCCATCTCCCCCCCCCAGCTAGATCTCTGTCCAGCAGCCAGGTCTACTCTGACACAGAAGCAAATGTCAGTGGCCTTTCTCTACAATACCCGTCCACAGAGGCGTAACTAGAAGCCTCCGGGCCCTGGTACAAGAAGTGCCATGGCCCCCCCCCCACACACACACTGGCTCCCCTCGACCACATTGACTCCCTCCGTAATGCCCCTCAGTCTCCACAATGCCCCCATCTCCTACCTCCTACCTGGAGCTCCCGCGCGGTCCTCTTAGTAATGCAAAGCGCTGGAAGATGATGTCATTACTAGAGCACCGGCAGGAGATTGCAGGCGCCAGGCGGATGGGTCGCAGGGAGAGGCTGGGCCCCTGGATTGAATGGGCCCGGTCGCAGGTGCGACCCCTGCGACCCCTATAGTTACGCCACTGCCCGTCCACCACCGCCCACAAGTCTCAAAGTCTCTCTCCAAATAGCACCAGACCTCTTTGCACCACCCATCTCTCCTTCAGCCAGTTCTCTCTGCACCCCACTCTGTCTCTCCCCCCAGCCAGACCGCTCTGTACCCACATCTGTCTCCCCAGCCAGACTTCTCTGCAACACCATTTCTCTCCCCCCAGCCAGACCTCTCTGCACCCCATTTTGTCTCTCCTCTCAGCCATGTGTCTCTGTATCCACCTCTGTCTCTTCTCCAAACCAGGCAACTCTGCACCCCCTTCTGTCTATCCCCCAAGCCAGCACTTTTCAGCTAGATCTCTTTCTTTATGCCCTGTTTAGTACTATGACTTCAATTATGTCTCCCTCAAACCTCCCACCACCACCAATGTCTCCCTCCCCTTCATACTATACAATCTCTAATTCTCCTCCCCTTGGGTATTTCAGTGTTTTCCTCTCTCCAAGCCAGGTCACTTTTCTTTCAGATCTCCTTTATTCATTCAGGCTGTTCAACCCCAACACATGATGGAATGTAAACATGCATGGGATGGGCATAAGGCTGTCCTGCACATAAGACAAGACCAAATTCCAAATAAGGTTTGAGGTTTTTACAGTAGGAAAATGGGCAGACTAGTTCTTATCTGCCGTCAAATTCTATGTTTCTATATTCTGGCACATACCAACAAACAATGTTTATGCCTCTCATCCACATATGCAAAGCCCCCCATAAACATGTACAACTCTCTCACTCTGTATTGCTTAATCACTGTTGCTGCTGTTGAGCTCTTCATCCTTCAGAAGATCTGACTGAGCAGGAGTGACACACACATACTGTATATCCTGGTGCAGTACACTGTCTCTCATGTACCCAAACATAACAGAAAGGAAACATGTCTGCACCTGCCAAGACCCCAAAAGGAAATTTTATTACTTGCTGTAATTGGCTGACCACCATGTCAATCACAGCAATAATGACTGCACTTAGAAGTTTGGCTGTGAGAGTAGGACATGATCCCATAATCCTCAGAAATCTGAGAGCTTGGAGGTGATTTACAAGGACAATACTTGCTCTGCTTTAGGATTAATATGGATTGTGATTTCCACTTCTTTCACCCATGGTGTCTGGGCTTCTGAACCAAAGAAACCCAGACAGAGCTTAAAGACCTAGACAGGCACCCCAAAAACTGGATTGTCTAGGTCAAAACTGGAATGATTGCCACCCGACCTGTACTCTTTGTCGATGTACGAAACAGGGCATAAAGGACATGAATATCTGGGAATTTTCAAAATGATATTTGAAATATTAACCCTTATTGCGCCATATTATGTACATTATAAGGGGATATGGCCCTGCTTGCTGTACCCCAGATGTGCTCCAGTCATCTCTATGAACCTACAACATGGTATCACTCACAAGATATTTACACTTGAGCACACATAAAACAAACAGGACTTCTCCCTCTGCCTTCGTGGTAGAAAATGACTAAAGACTAAAGAAGTAGTTAACTGGGGTAGATCACATTGCAGGAAAGGCTGGATTCACTAACCCTAAGAGTTTTGCCATTCACACTGAGATTTGGGTCAAAACCTGAGGCTCAAGGCCATAGCCAGGGTTCCTAAGGTTGATGACATGGTGTGATAATTTTGCAGCTTGTTCTATGGGCCGGCTTACACGACTTGCATTAAAGTTCTAACAATGATTGGGGCTGTACACTGGTGCGTTTACATTGTAGGGCATGTCCTGAAGTGCATCCATTTGTGTTAGCGGCTAGAACCAGTGGAGCTGTACTGGGGAATTCATACATTTGTCGAGGGCCAGATATACAGCCCAGGCACAGCTAAGCAAGGCAGTCTTGATGCCCTGATCTCTGCCCTTGGCTAAATCCCCACTCCTCACAGGACCCTCCCCAGTCCTATCGGCTGTTTCCTGGCACACAAAATACCCTTGGCCTTTAACAAGTAAGAACAAAAAATGCTTTAACCCCTTGATCACTAGAGAGCTCTGCAATATGTTGGATATCGCTAAAGCACCAAAATGGTTAAATAATAACCTGTAAAATGGTATAAAGCTGGAACAACAACATTGATATTGCTCTGGACATACCCACAATTCAGTGGAATGTGGATATGGGCGGTGCAACTGAGGCAGTCCAAAAATGTGGTGTTCTAGGCAGTTGCCTACTTTGTCTGGTGGGAAATCCAGTCATCCATTCAGCGCCAGGGCTACATCTACCTTTCAGGCACACGTATGTAAGGCATCCAGAGATGTCTCTAGCTGTATCCATGGCAACAGCCCCACTTCTTACTTGTCCTGACAGCCCCACTTCTTAATTGTCCCCGCCCTATGCCCACCCACTCTTTGATGTTAACATGTTTGTGGTCATTCTTTTTTTATGCCAGGGCTGTCTAATGAATGTAATCCACAAAATGTTATGGGGGGGTCATCACATACACAAAAACTGTACAGCCTTCATTTTATTAAATAACTTCTCTAACACAGTCCAGCTCTCCAAATCCTGAGCCGAAAAATATTAAGGACACCACCTGAAATATTTGGATAACGCTGTGTTATGTAACACGTCTCCTAAAATCCTGGCTTTAAATGGCTTGTTTCACATCTGATTTCAATATAATAAATACATCTATAAGTCACAGAAACATCAGCACGGTCTTTTAAAGCAAACAGGCTCCTGAAGGGATTAACAGTTTCAGCAGATACTTTGGGCTATATGCACAACGAAAAGGGGAGAAAGTCTGGGGCAAACCAACCATAGGGGGCAAATAAATATTGCCAAACTTCCTATTAATTTAAATGGTTATAACTGGGAAGTTGATCCTCTTGAGCCCCTGGAGATGGCTTATATTTTGCATTCAGGGGGATGTAAATTATTTGATTCACATAATAAAGGGGTAGGACTTAATCAGGTTTAGAAGGAGGAGAAGTGGGCAGGAAATGGGAGGAACAGGGTGAGAAGGAGGAGAAGTGGGTGGGAAGTTGTAGGAACAGGGTGAGAAGGAGGAGAAGTGTGCAGGAAGTGGGAGGAACAGGGTGGGAAGGAGAAGTGGGCTGGAGGTGGGAGGAACAGGGTGGAAAGGGGGATGTTAGTGGGAGGAACAGGGTGAGATGGAGGAGAAGTAGGCTGGAAGTGGGAGGAACAAGGTGGGAAGGAGGAGAAGTGGGCGGGAAGTGGGAGGAACAGAGTGAGAAGGGGGATGATAGCGGGGAAGAGGGATGATAGTGGGAGGAACAGGGTGGGAAGGAGGAAAAGTGGGCAGAAAGTAGGAGGAACAGGGTGGGAAATGGAGAGGAACAGGGTGGGAAGGTGGAGAAGTGGGCTGGTAAGTGGGAGGAACAGGGTGGGAAAGAGAAGTGGGTGGGACAGGATGAGAAAGAGGAGAACAGGGTGAGAAGGGGGATGATAGCGGGGAAGGGAGAGGACAGTAGGAGTAACAGGATGAGAAGGAGGAAAAGTGGGCAGGAAGTGGGAAGAACAGGGTGGGAAATGGAGAGGAACAGGGTAGGAAGGAGGAGAAATGTGCGGGAACTGGGAGGAACAGGGTGGGAAGGAAAAGTGGGTGGGACAGGATGAGAAAGAGGAGAAGTGGGCAGAGTTTCAGAGGAAACTCACCACCATCGGAGAATCAGTCTCTGTCCCCGGAGATTCAGTAATTAAATAAAAACCAGAGTATCCTGGGCAGATCCGGAGAGTTCTCAGGTATGTAAATGGGAAGATTAACCCCCTGGAACACTGGGCCCAAGACACAAAGACCAAAGTGGAATCATTCTGAGGAAAACCAACTTCAGGACAAAGAACCCCACCCCCATCCCATTGTTTTAAATGGGGCTTTTGACCAACCCAACACTAGGGCTGTCTCCATTGCAAGAGGTTAAAGGCTCCATTTCTATGGATCAGAATTTTTCTTTTTCTGCTAACGGTTTCTGCACAAAGACACAAGCAGTGCAATCCTGGAGCAACCCAACCACGAGATAGGGAAGAAGTAATTCACATTGAGCTATATAGGCTTTTAATCCATTCAGTGCTAGAAAGGTCTCGAATGAAATGTGAAGAATTGCTTTAGAGACCTTTGCAGCATTCAAGGTAAGAATCTCAGTTAAATCAGTGGGAATTGTAACAAGTTTGATTTGTCCCCCCATGGTGCAGTTGGTTTGTTCCAGACTTGTACCACTTTTGTGTTTGTGTATATGGCCAAGCCTGAGAACCTTCTAGTCCCAAGTCCCCAAAGACACACTGTAGATCTTAGGACAGGAGTGTCCAAATGATGCATTTTGAATCTTATTCCGGGTGGGGCTTAAACAGGTAGGCATGGCTGGGTGGTTGAAAGGAGGAGTTAGACAGGAAATGGGTGGGAATGTTGGAGGAAGGGGGCAGAAGTGGGCTGAACAGGTTGGAAAGTGGGTGGGGTTATAGTTGGACTTACCAAGCTCTAGACAGTCTCTGTCCCCATAGACCTTGTAATTCAATCTGAAAGCTGGAGTCTCCGGAGCAGACCCAGAAAGTTCCCAGGTGTATATATGGCCCTTTGAGTGATAAACTAAGTGACAATTTAGGGAAAAGTTTCCTTTTTAACTTTGCTGTACTTTTGCAAGTAATGGAATCTTACTTTGTATGTAGCCTACAGTTTCAAAGGTTTATGCAGAAAGCAATATATTAGTAATTCTGGAACATACCAGCTGCACCATAGAAGGAAAAACTATATTTTTAGCAATATATTAGCAATTCTGGAGCATATCAACTGCGCCATAGAAGGAAAAACAATTTTTTTAGCTGCAGTATCTCAATGGCCTGAAATTTTACAATGGCGCTGTTGTACACAGCCACAGTGGCGCTGTTGTTACAACGTCCTATAGACAGCGCTGGTCTGTTAAACATAAACTTCCATAAGATTGTGTAGCAACAGCGCCACAGTAATATTTCAGGCCATTGAGATACTGCACCTAAAAAAAAGTTTGAGCTGTAAAAACTTTGAATAAAACTACTCCCAGAAATGGGAGTACCCTTGTTTTACTTAGGAGGATAGACCCTACAATATATATTTTTTAAGTATTAAGTGTTACTTCCACTTTAAATTATTTTTTAATCCCCTTGAATGCTAGAAAGGTCTCCAATACTTTACAAAGCGCTACCATTTAAGGGATAAAAGCCTATTCATAATCGATGATATTTTTTTATTCCAGCCTATGATTAAGTTGGTTTGCTGCAGAGTTGTATAAATCCCTAACATTTCTCCAAACTGAAAAGGAGTCTACATAGAATAGTATAGGGATTGGAGAATTCCTCTAACTAGAGAGACTTCTCTCACCTTAATGCATACCTTTACTGGTTTTCATGCAGAGAGGAAGTATTGCTATGCAGAGTGACCATTAAAGAGATAGTAATGTTCACATTTCCAGAACACTGCAATTATTTCTTATTATGCATACGACCGATCCGTTATGTTAATAATGGTGCATTCGCTATATAACTTCTGAAATAATATTATGAATTTTCCCTTAAGGACCAAGGATGGTCCTGGCACGTCACGTATTTTTTACTCACAGTCCTCCCCCCGTTCAGCATGCCAGCACACATGATCAGTCACGTGGGCCGGCACTTCAAACTTCGCTATCTGGCCCTTAAAGGACCACACACCCCGGGACCGCTGGTCCTTAAGGGGTTAAACATTACAATTCCCATCATTTCCAGTCTGCCAGTAGTCCACAAATGCCATAGGGCTTCTGGTTGCCTACCCCTGCCTTAAATATATGTAGGAGCACGCACAGGAAAGTAATACTTATTGTTAAAGTTATCTTGATCTGTTTATGGTGTCTTAGCACATGCTGTAAAACGTATATAAAGAAATTATGAGGTGATAGCTTCTCTTGAAGTGAATGAAAATGTTTTAATGCCTTATTATAAGTATCAGTGGCTCCTGGGAAGAATTGTAGCCAATGGGATCATGACTTCTTACACTATGGCTTTCCAATTCATGAGTCATCCTCCACAAATTACTCACAAAGCCTTTATACGTGTCTCACTGCCTTGTCCTGGAATAAAGAATGTTTTTTACTTGGAGGGAAAGAGGAAAGAGTGAAAAGTCTAAGGGAAATTAGATGGATTTATAGCTGCCAAGGAGAGTTATACAATGGAGTGATTAAAGACAATGAGTGGGAAAGAGAGATGAGAGATAGTTACTGGGAAAAAAACAGGTGTTACAGACTGTGGAGAGAGCACTGTAGGCTAGAAAGAGTTAGGTGTTGTGGAGAGGGGGGAAGACAGAGCTAGCTGCTGGAAGAGGAGATATGGCCTGGGGGGCAGATGTGGGAAGAGGGGTTATGTTCTGCAAAGAGACAATGAGAGAGGGAGAGAGAGATGGTGGAAGAGTAATAGGTTCTGAGGCGAGAGAGCCAACTGAGTTCTGTTCTGATTCGGCAGAGAGTTAGAGCATGAAAAAGGAGTTTGGTCCTGAGTAGAAAAAGTTAGCTGTTGGGAGGGGAGCTACTTTAAAAATGTGTTACTCCTCACCCTGGGCTCATATTATATGCATGCTTCCATATCTTTAATGGTCAGATAAAGGTTTGGCAAAGTGTGTATGGGGGGTAGTATACACATAGTTATGAGTAGGGCAGCAGATGGCCTAAATTCATCAGTGGAGATAAAATGAACGAGAGCTGGTAGCTGGAAGTAGATATAGGTTCTGGGTACAGAGAAAGAGAGAGATAGCTGATGGTTTAGGAGATACTTAGATAACCAATGGAAGGGGTGCTGGGTCCTAGAGGAGACAAACAAAGGAGAGTTAGATGCTGGTTGAGGAGTTATACAGAGGTGGTGAGAGTGGGAGGGAGGGAGAACTGCTGGAAAGGGAGTTAGGGTCTAGAAATAGTGATAGATGACTGCTGTTTGTGTAACATAGTAATACAGTTCATGAGGTTGAAAAAAAAGTCCAGCCCATGCCAAGTCACCCTTGTTGATCCAGAGGAAGGCAGAAAAAAAAATTGCAGAGTTCTCAGGTATGTAAATGGGGAGTTTAACCCCTGGAACACTGGGCTTAACACAAAGACCAAAGTGGAATGATTCTTGGGAAAACCAGCTTCAGCATAGAAGACAAAGAAACCCCCCCATCCCATTGTCTTAACACTAGAGCTGTCTCCAATGCAAGAGGTTAACCCTTTGAGTGCCAGAGGGGTTACAGGCCCCATTTGTATTAATCAGATTTTTTTTCTGCTAAAGGTTTCTGCACAAAGACACAATGGGTGTTATTGGTATTACAGGCAAAAACTAGCTATGATAAACAATATTTAATAAACAAAATTATTTTTAAAAAATTGGGGAGTCACAAATATGTGAAGGACAATAACCGCAATGGTCACTGAATCAAAAGTGATGAACTACACTAGCGGCCAAACGTTTGAGAACACCTACATTTTTGCTACTTTTAGTTATTGCCATTTAACATGACAAAAACATTAGAAAAACACGTCAACATTGGGTATTTCTAAAATCAAGACAAATATTATAATCTATTTAGCAGGGTTTTTTTAGCGTTTGTAGATGTGTAAAAAATTTTTAGTGCCAAAGTTAAAAAAAAAGTGCATTTGTTACATTTGTTTCATCGTATTTTATAAATTGCTTTACAGGAAATTTGGTGAAAATAATGGTGTCTTTAGAAAGCCCATCTTATGGCAAGAAAAACAGTATATAATATATGTGGGTACATTAAAGGGGGACAGTCACATGCAAACATCTGGAGTCCGGATGATTTATTTAGTAAAACTAAGTAAGCTTTGGTATTTTTTTTTTATGGATCTTACATCATGTTGAAGATATCCGGGCTTAAAATTTCCCACTTCCGCATTCTGCGGCACCCTGTAAGCGCGGCACGAAGAGGCAGGACTTCCCACCTTCCTCCCAGCTACCCAAGGGAGCACGTTCACTCTTCCCTTCGAGGGAGTATTTCTGTGATGTGACGTTACAACCTCAGTAGCATGGTAAACGGAGCTTGTTGTAACGTTACATCACAGAAATACCCCCTCGAGGGGAAGAGTGAACGCGCTCACTGGGGCAGCTGGGAGGGAGGTGGGAAGTCCTGCCGCTTCGTGCCGCGCTTACAGGATGCGGCAGAATGAGGAAGTGGGAAATTTTAAGCCCGGATATCTTCAACATGATGTAAGATCCATAAAAAAAAAATATCATAGCTTACTTAGTTTTACTAAATAAATCATCCGGACTCCAGTTGTTTGCATGTGAATCTTCCCCTTTAAATGAGTAAGAGGAAAATTACAGCTAAACACAAACACAGTAGAAGTGTCCGAAAGGACAATGGCTGTTGTAACACTTCTACTGTGTTTGTGTTTAGCTGTAATTTTCCTCTTACTCATTTAATGTACCCACATATATTATATACTGTTTTCCTTGCCATAAGATGGGCTTTCTAAAGATACCATTATTTTCATCAAATTTCCTGTTAAACAATTTATAAAATATGATGAAACAAATGTAACAAATGCACTTTTTTTTAACTTTTGTACTAAAAAATTTTTACACATCTACAAATGCTAAAAAAAACCTACTAAATAGATTATATTTGTCTTGATTTTAGAAATACCCAATGTTGACATGTTTTTCTAATGTTTTTGTCAAGTTATATGGCAATAACTAAAAGGGGTCCCAAAACTTTTGACCGCTAGTGTTTATCCTAATAAATCAAAGTCCATATATTTCAAAATCACGCATAATAGGAGACAGCAGTACTAGGAGACCTATGATGAGTAAATCATTGTTACAGATGTATACTGGACAAGTCTCACTGTAATCCCAGGGTCAATAATGGTAACCAAGTATAATCCTTAATGAGTCATTCAGAGTCTATGCATCAACTTCCTTTGGTTAAAACGGAACTACCACCTGTCGAGGATATACAAAAGGAACAGAAGCCCTGGCACTGTATATCTCGTATAAAATAAACAAACAATATTGTGACGTACCAGGATTTACCAAACCCTTTGGTGTCGTCGGTTCCTGAACCACCACTGCTGCTGCCCCTCTTCCACAGCTGGCTGGAGCCCTGCTACTTCCTGGTGTCTGGAGGTCCTGCATAGTCAGGCAGGAACAACTGGATGCTGCCCCCATGGCAGACCTAGTGAATTCAGCTGCAGAACCCTAGGTGGGGTTTCCAGAAGCCCTACTCCAGTAAACCGGCGAGGCAAGTGAATTCACTCTTGCAGTGGCTAGGGAAATAATCCCCAGCCCAAACCCCCTCCAGAAATACAGCCGAGACTTGTATTAAGGAGGGTAGAACAGACCAGCCTTTATTGATAAAACACACTGCTTATATACACTTCCAGACACTCTTATCAAGATAAGAATACAAATTAGTGCTTGAAAAAGGGACATTTTAACTGGTCCATAATAACCTCCCCTGACTGGTCAATAAAGCACAGCAGGAGTCAATTCACATTCCACACATTCCTTAGCACATAGAGTATTCTTTAAACAAGCTAGAGTGCTGGGCTTAACAGCCCACTCTGCACTCTGTGACCTAATGTCACACAATGTACAAAACAGTGATCAATATTTCAAATGTTATAGTTCTAAATTACTCAGTCTGGTCACAAATATAAATAAATACATTTGAGATCTTGTACACAGTCGAGCTATGACCACACTTTTTCACAGTGAACATAATTGATTAAAAAGAATCAATTACTCATATTTGTGAAACAATATATATAATTTTATTTGAAGGTAAATAAAATGTGATATATAAAATACAATAATAATTGGCGAACTGGAATATAAAGGTATACAAAATTGACTCAGTAATATATCTTAATGCAACTAAGTCATATACTGAGATATATATATAGTATAAAGAAGTTATAATTTGATAGGATATATCAGATAGTTACACACATAACATACCAACACTTATAGGGTTAAACTTATATATATAGTTATCCTGAGGTATAAGCTAGCAATGGTTGAAGACAGCAGCATCGCAATGGTTAATTATTCCTTACAATTAAAGACAATACAGTAGGTGGCAGTGTAACAACTCTTGCCCCACACAGTATGTACTAAGGCAATATAGTGGCAGGCAACTTGTCACGTGAGTTGTGCTCAATAGGGCGACAGGTCATGTGACAACCCTTTGTTAGCCACTATGCACAATATTGCAAGAAATAACAATTTATATGAAAGACATAAGATCACCAGATCTGCCATATATAGAATTTTACTGTTTAGCTGTTGTTTCCAATATGCATACCTCTGGATGTAACACAGAATAATTATATACATTTCCCAGTACAAATTTGCATTACCACATTAAAATCTTAAAGGGATAGTAATACTTTGTTTTATCTTTATTTTATTTTGTAGGCATTAAAAAAACATGAAGAATGATATAAGTCTTATCTCTCAATCCTTTATGGTTTGAGAGATATTCACAAGCAAAGTTTCCCCCTCCCGCCCCTTTTTCCTAGTGTAAGCCATCTCTTCTCAGATGTGGAACGCAGTCTATAGACCAGACAGATAACAGCAGGGGACAAGCTTCTTTGTATGAAAGCAATGAAAGCCCTTCCCCCCTTGACAAGTTTTTCAGGTTTTTCCCTTATCTTAATTGAAGATTGTCCCTCTCTGCAGTCTACCTGGGCACCTCCCTTCTGATCTAGCTGAGCAGTGTTACATCAGTAAAAGGGGCGGGAGGGGGACACTTTGTTTGTGAATATCTCTTAAACCATAAAGGTTTGAGAGATAAGACTTATATCGTTTTTCATGTTTTTTTAATGCCTACAAAATAAAATAAAGATAAAACGAAGTATTACTATCCCTTTAAAGGGGATCTATCACCTCTGTACAACTTTGTGTAAATAGTTTTTTTATATAGCAAATATGCTTTAAAGTGTATTTTTTTTAACACTTGTTTGCAGAAATTAAAAGAATAAATACAGCTCGTGCCTACTTCCGGATTGCTGCAGCCTGCCACTCTGTCTGTCTCTATCCAGCCTCCTCCAATGACAGAGGCTTTCTGTTTATAACCTGGAGCACTCTCATTGGTAGAGATCGATTTCTGGCTAATAAGAGCTCTCCAGCTTACAGACAGAAAACCTCCGTCATTGGAGGAGGCTGGATAGAGAGAGGCAGAACAGCAGGCTGCGGAAAGGATCAGATAACCGCAGTCTGCCCAGAAGTAGGCGCTTGGCTGTATTTATTTTTTTAATTTCTGCAAACAAGTGGTTAAAAAAATACATTTTAAGGCATATTCGCTACATATGAAAACTATTTACACAAAGCTGATCCCCTTCAAGCAATTCTGACACACCCAATATAAAGTCGCCCTCCAATAATTAGGCATATGGCGACTAGTTTCTTAATAGTGCTATTCTCTCACATAAGTAGCTGATTCTGAAGTAATCCTTATTCTTTGGAGACCGGAAACCAGGCATTAGCGCAGGCATCTTGGCTTAGAGATGAGTACGTGCCTGCGCTGTCCATTCCAGTCTGCTCTAGGAGGTATTGCATGGTTCCTTAAGGCACCGGAAGTGACTAACGAGCGACGGACTGCGGTTACAGAGCAGGTAACAGCAGTCTATGCAGAAGTAGCTGGGGGACAAACGTTCTAAGTTAAATTTACAACAAACAAACAAAAAAATGTAACGTTTTAGTAGCATTCGATATGTAGCCTAACTGTTTAGGCTATGTTATATATAGGTGACACATCCACTTTAAAGTTGGACTTCTTCAATATATATACTCACTAGCAGGGGTGCGGCACGGCTTCAACCGTGTGGCAAACCTTTTTTTTTAGCCCATTGAGTGCCAGAGAGGTATCCAGTGCATTGTTTAGGATATCTCTGTGGCAATCAAATGGTTAAATTGACTTCATGGTGGGGCATTAGGACCCCTCCTAATACCCCTCTACCCCTGCTACTGATCTCCCAGCCGATGGATGATCAAGAGAAGTGAGACAGGGTAGCAAGAGAATCCCCTGCTTCCATCCTACCCAACCTACCAGGTAGGAGTGGCCGGGACTGAGAAACCCCTTCACATCAATAAGGGAGGCTTTCCCTCACTGACATGATAGTGTTTGCTGATCCCGCCCACTCCTACCTGGTGCTCAGGGTATAATGGAAGCAGTGGAGCTCTCTTGGTCCCCTCCATCACCTCTATTGATCTCCCAGCCGAATCAGCTGGGAGATCAGTAGGTGGGGAGCATCAGGACGGGTTAATTCAAACTCCACCCTACACATCCCATTGGCTGGCTACTTTCAGTAACTCTGCCCATGGGTGTGGCTGCCACCAATCCAGAAACACTTTCCAAGGCACCCAAAACAGGACTAGCCTTTTATATATATAGGTAGCTGGTAACTTTTAAAATGAGTTGACCCAGAGATACATGCAATATTAACCTTAAATCTCCCAAGAACATACAGTCAGACTGATATATCTCTGTTTGCCCTAACTGAGAGGTGCACCAGTCAGTCTTCAAGGAACCTCTACCATGCCTGCAACTTAGAGATCTCACTGCTAGACTACACACAAGACAAGCAGGATGTCTCCTTTTACCTTTCTGGTATACATTTCACCAATTTAGAGACTAAAATAAGCAGTTAATTTGGTCAGATCATGTAGTGGGTTACACTGCACTCTTTCACCCTGAGAATCTGGCCCTTCACTCTGACACCTGGAGAGCTGGGTCAAAACCCTGAGGGTTCCCAGGTATGTATATGTGGTAATATTGCTAGTAGCCAGCTGTCACCATTGTTGCTGTGTTTTTAAGAATACATTGAATACATTTGTTTTTCAGTGAACAGTTCTTTAAAGGATAGCACAGCACCAATATTTTAAATAACTGAGGTAAACAGGCATGAGTCTGAATGGAAGGATTATTAACTCCAAACAATTATCTCTGTTTAGGCTTTATCATGTTTTCAGCAAGTTTGCTAATAAATATAGACAAAATGTAACCCCTAGCCACGTTAAGCCTTAATTTATGAGAGATGTTATCATTTTCTACTGAATAAAGTATTTTTACAAAATGCTGGCTAGCTTCGGAATGCATGCTATTTAAAAGGATAATATGGTTGCCATCTAGTGGTAGTTTTAGATTTTGCATCCATGAATTTTATAGTCAACAGAATGATTTGGTGCTGGAGTGGGCAACAAGTAGCCCTCCTAGGTGGAGGTGCACTAAAGAAGTAAAGTTAAAGATATTATGGCAAATTCGTGTTGATGTCTTCGCCACCATATCGATATGAATTTGTCACTGATCCACCACAATCCGCCGATATAGCCATGAATCTGCCATGCTTCAACAGGTTTATGATTTACTGTAATTCAACAATGGCTCATTTGCAAATGGAAATACAGGTTAATGAGCCATTACCATATTCATGTGGGTTTGTTTCTACAACTGTTCACCACATGCACTAAGCTGCGACAGCAGCTTTTACAGTCCCAGCATCGTGAACCTGAGGTTGGTGATGTTGAGATTTCCCTATAGCCCTCTATGGAGCATGAGGACAGTTTGGAATTTCCTACTATATTTAATAGCATCTGCACCCCATTGGTAAGAGTTAGCATACCACAAGAGAAACAGCACCCCACTGATAAAAGTTGGCATACCACAAGGAGTCCCAGAATCCCAAAACTAACCTTACCAAAATCTTTCTTAGTCTTCAAACTTGACCTGATTTTACTGAAATGGCTATAACAATTACAGAAAAAAAGGTAGACAAGGCATACAATTTTGAAAAGGAGACAACTGTCACGGTTTCCAGAGAAGTTCGAGAGTACGGTATAGTTAAATGCAATTTATTGACAACCGAAATGTAAGCAAAATATATACAATATATACAGCAGGAACAAGCAGATGGTTACAGGCCAGCGAGCACTGCTATCAGGAATAGTAGGCTGCCGAGCCTGATCAATCTGCTGAAGACTAGGCCTAAGTAGTCTCTGCTGGAGCCAGGAGCAGGAACACATGATCTTGATCCGACGTAGCAGGCGTACCAACTCAAGCTTGCAATCAGTAGGGAGCGATATCTGACTCAAGCCTGCAGTCAGAATGGAGCGAACTCGGACTCACGCCTGCAGTCAGAATGGGAAATAGATAGCTGACTCCCCTGCAGTCAGTATCAGAGCTGGTCTACCAGAGCCCCAGGTAAGGAAGTAGTTAGGAGGAGACTACAGGAAGCAAACATATAAAACAGAGGCCTGCTGCATGCTTGAAGCCTCGCACCTGTAGATGACGCTGAAACCAAGGTAAGCTGTAACAGTACCCCCCCTCAAAGGCCCCCCTCTGCGGAGCCGGCCGGGGTTTGTCAGGGAATCGAGCATGAAACCTGCGTACCAGTAAAGGAGTGTGGAGATCACTGGCAGGTATCCAGGAGTGCTCCTCAGGACCATAGCCCTTGCAATGAATAAAATATTGGAAGCTCCCTCTACTCACACGGGAGTCCAGAATGGTTTGGACCTCATATTCCTCGTGATCTGCAACTCTCATGGGGGGAGGATTGACAGGAACTGAAGTATATTGGTTGCAGACCAAGGGCTTTAGCAGGGAGACATGAAAGACATTGTGAATGCGCATGTTGGCAGGAAGTTCCAATGCATAAGCCACCAGGTTAATTTTGTGCAACACCTGAAAGGGACCAATGAATCGAGGGGCCAACTTGTTACACGGGACCTGGAGGTGCATGTTACAAGAAGACAGCCATACTCTGTCTCCTACCTGAAAGGTAGGTGCCGGCAGTCGCCTTCAGTCAGACTGCTTTTTTTGTCGCTGCACGGAATCACGTAGGGTATGCTGTACCTGTACCCAAGAGGAATGGAGCACCCTTAAATGCTCTTCCAGATCCGGAATTTTTAGTGCTTGGAAGGTATCAGGAAAAGCCGAAGGTTGGAACCCATAGTTAACCAAGAACGAGGAACTCTTTGTGGAAGAGTTAACAGCACTATTCCGGGCAAACTCCGCCCAAGGTAACAGGGTGGCCCAGTTATCGTGATGGTCAGAGATATAGCAGTGGAGAAACTGTTCCAAGTCTTCATTCAACTGTTCTGCCGCACCTTTGGACTGTGGATGATACTAGGAGGAGAATGCCAGTTGAATACCCATTTGAGCACAAAAGCACCTCCAGAATCGGGACACAAATTGGCTTCCTCTATTGGATACAATCACCTTAGGAATACCATGGAGATGAAATACCTCTCTGGCAAATACCACCACCAATTCCTGCGTGGAAGGTAAACCCTTCAGTGGCACAAAATGTGCCATCTTTGAAAACTTGTCCACAACCATTAAAATGACTGTATAACCCATAGAACTCGGGAGTTTGACCATAAAATCAATCGATAAATGTGACCAGGGGCGTTCCCCATTGGCCACTGGCTGAAGCAAACCCACTGGCAGGTGTCTAGGAGGCTTGTTTTGAGCACAAGTCGCACATGTGGCCGGGAAGGCGGTACAATCGGCCCTGAGACTAGGCCACCAGAATACTCTTGACACAGACCGTATCAGTTGGTCATGACCCATGTGACCTGCCACCTTAGAGGCATGATATGTTTCCAACAGCTTAATGTGCAACTAAGCACGAACAAAGCAACGGCCCCCAGGTTTCTCAGTAGGAGCAGAGTCTTGGGCTTCTAGAATCTGCTCTCCTAGAGGAGAAGTGATATAGGTTCAAATAGTAGCGAGGATACGATCAGCTGGAATTAACGGAGAGGGTGGAACCTCGTCTCGGGATGAGCTACAAAACTGTCGGGATAAGGCGTCTGCCCTTATATTTTTACAGCCAGGAAGATAGAAAACCACAAAATTGAAGCAAGACAGAAACAGTGCCCATCTGGCCTGTCTGGGAGACAACCGCTTGGCTTCAGAAAAGTAGTTAAAATGTTGTGGTCAGTTAGGATCAGGATAGGAGCTTTAGTGCCTTCAAGCAAATGCCTCCATTCTTTCAAGGCCAGGACAATAGCCAGCAATTTTCTGTCCCCAATCTGATAAAGCATCTCTGCTTTGGACAGTTTTGTCGAAAAGAACCCACATGGACGTGACACCTCACCAGGAGTTGAGCACTGAGACAACAGGGCGCCAACACCGACCTCCAAGGCATCCACCTCCAGGGTAAAGGGCAGGGAGGGATTGGGGTGTGCCAATGTGGGCCCTGCAGCAAAGGCTGCTTTCAGGTTGTCAAAAGCCAAAATAGCTGATTTTGACCATTCAGAAGTGTTAGCCCCTTTACAAGTCATGTCCGTTAGGGGTTTAATCAAAGTGGAGAAATTCTTAATTAATTTTCGGTAGTAGTTTGTGAAACCCAGAAACCTTTAGATCTCTTTGAGTCCCTTAGGACGTAGCCAAATCACAACAGCAGACAACTTTTGAGGGTCCATGGCGAACCCAGCAGCGAAAATGATATAGCCCAGAAACGAAACTTGGGTCTTGTGAAATTCACACTTCTCGAGTTTGCAGAACAACTTGTAGACTAAGGACTCTGGATACATCAGACTGATGAGTCTCCAGTGTGGGAGAGTGAATAAGGATACTGTCTAAATAAACCACCACACAACTTTGAAAGAGTTCACATAGCACATCATTTATGAACTCCTGGAAGACAGTGGGATCATTACACAATCCGAAGGGCATGACCAAGTACTCATAGTGCCCACTCTGGGTATTGAATGCTGTCTTCCATTTGTGTCCTTCTTTAATCCGCACCAAGTTGTATGCGGCTCTCAAGTCAAGTTTTGTGAATATTTTTGAGCCTTTAACCCGGTCAAAGAGTTCAGTGATCAGGGGAATAGGATAAGCATTCTTTACCAAAATCTTATTCAGACAATGAAAGTCAATACATGGACGTAACTCTCCATCCTTCTTCTTGACAAAAAAAAAATCCAGCACCAGCGGGGGATATGGATTTACGAATAATGCCTCTGGCCAGAGCATCAGACACGTATTCCTTCATTGCCTTATTCTCCTCCACAGACAAGGGTTAAGTACAACCCATAGGAGGGGTAGTACTACGCAACAATTCCAACGCACAATCATACGCTCTATGTGGAGGAAGAACTTCGGCTTGACTTTCACTGAAAACGTCAATAATTGACATATACTCCTCGGGAAGGAGTGGAGTCGAAGCTTGAATGACTCTTACGGGACACAATACACAAGACTTTTTGCATTGTGGAGACCAGGATTATCACAGTGCCTGTGATTGCTGCATTTGCTTGTCTGTCACCAGTAGGGGGCTTCTATTGGCTGTCTGCATTTAGCCCGCCTCATATTGCCTATTTAAACCTGGATTGGGCACCCTTTGAGTGCCCTTTCGTGTTGTTTCTGACCTTTTGCTATCACTATGTCCAGTGATAGTTGGGCCTCTGTTCCAGTGTTCCTGAGTTCCTGATTTCAACTGTTCCAGTGTCTCCTGCATGCTGAGTTGTTCCAGTCCTGGTTCCGGCCTAGTACTCTGGTGATGCAGTTCCTGCTGAACTTCTTCTCTGCTGTTTCCTGACCTGACTGATCGCTGCTGGTTCCTGTCATCTCATCGCCTGTCTCCTGTATCCTGGCGACCTTCTACCTGGTCGCTTCGGCGACATTGCTTGTTAGTCCCAGCGTGCGGACGCTGGTTTGCTCCAAAGCCTTGCGGCTACACGATTCAGTTGTTAGTCCAGTGTGCGGACACTGGTTCGCTCCCAAGCCTATCGGCTACACTATTCAGTAGTTGGTCCCAGCGTGCGGACGCTGGTTTGCTCCCAAAGCCTCGCGGCTACACGATTCCCTGTTGGTCCAGTGTGCGGACACTGGTTTGCTCCAAAGCCTATCAGCTATACGATTCAGTAGTTGGTCCCAGCGTGCGGACGCTGGTTCGCTCCAAAGCCTTGCGGCTATACGATTCACTTGTTACTCCAGTGTGCGGACACTGGTTTGCTCCAAAGCCTATCGGCTATACGATTCAGTGTTGGTCCCAGCGTGCGGACGCTGGTTTGCTCCAAAGCCTTGCGGCTATATGATTTACTTGTTACTCCAGTGTGCGGACACTGGTTTGCTCCATAGCCTATCGGCTATACGATTCAGTGTTGGTCCCAGCGTGCGGACGCTGGTTTGCTCCAAAGCCTTGCGGCTATATGATTCACTTGTTACTCCAGTGTGCGGACACTGGTTTGCTCCAAGCCTATCGGCTATACGATTC
Organism: Rhinophrynus dorsalis; assembly: GCA_037306005.1. Lineage (NCBI taxonomy): Eukaryota > Metazoa > Chordata > Amphibia > Anura > Rhinophrynidae > Rhinophrynus > Rhinophrynus dorsalis. Next base: position 129,221,336 of record CM074727.1, on the reverse strand, counting down.
AGTAGTTGGTCCCAGCGTGCGGACGCTGGTTTGCTCCAAAGCCTTGCGGCTATATGATTCACTTGTTACTCCAGTGTGAGGACATTGATTTGCTCCTAAGCCTATCGGCTATACGATTCCCCTGTTGGTCTCAGTGTGCGGACACTGGGTTGCTTACGATCCTGTCATTCTGCCATTATCATCCGACTGCTATTGATATCTCTGGGCTGCCCTGCCCGGTATTGGTAAGGCCGGTAGAACCTTTTGCCACATTCCATCTCAGGTTGCCTTACCCGGTATTGGCAGGGCCGGTAGAGCCTACACTGTGTACTTATTGGGGCTGCCTTGCCCAGTAATTAGGTAAGGCCGGTAGAACCGTTATGCTATTCCATCTGCAGGTTACCTTACCCGGTATTGGCAAGGCTGGTAGAGCCTAATATTCAATTCACTCAGACTGTCCTGTCCGGTATATTGACAGGACCGGTAGAGTCTGCCTTCTGTCTTTGCTATTACTCATGATTTATATATGTATGTGATTGCCATCCTAAGTGATAAATTTAATTATTTCAATAAAAGTGATTTTTACCTAAAACTTGTGTCTGAGAGTCATAACAAACCGTGACATGGATTCAACTTCACAAGTGTGCCAATCTATCCTGGGGTTATGTCTCTGTACTCAAGGAAACCCCAGGACCATGGCATGATGTGGAGAATGAATCACCTGAAACTTCAGGGTTTCCGTATGCAGGGCTCCCACTCTTATGGTTAACAAGGCGGTCTCATGAGTGATGTGTGAAAGCTGTAATGATCTGCCATTAATAGCCTCAACTGTCAGCGGGAAAACAAGAGGCAACAATGGAATATTCTTATTGGCTGCAAATTCTGTATCAATAAAGCAATCAGCTGCCCTAGTGTCCAGCAAAGTTGGAATGGAGGCGGATTTATTAGCCCAATAAATGCAGACCTTTAACACAGGCTTTTCCGAAAGATTCTTTGGAGACAATGAAATGCCCCCTATCATCTGTCTCTGACAGACTTTAGAATTTAAGCGTCTCTCAGGGCGAATAGGACATGACCGCAACCAATGACCAGCCTTTCCACAGTACACACACAGGCCCTCCCTTCTCCTATAGGTCCTCTACTCTCTCGAAAGCCGAGTGACAACCACCAGCCTAGGTTCCTCACTCTCAGAGACCAGATATGAGGCATGGGAGGAGGACAGAGTGGATCAGGATCATGAGGAGACGGCTCCCTTTGAGGCCTCCGCAGGCTTTCAGAGGCCGAGGGTCTCCCCCTGACTATGGCATCCACCTGCATAGGTTAGTTACCATCAAAAGCCAGTCTCGGAGACATGGGAGGCGAGGGAAGATAGGGTGGGCCAGCATAAAAAGCAGGACCTCTCTTTGAGGACCTCCGCAGGTACTTCTTAAACGAGGGTCGTTCTCTGATTATGGAATCTACCGGATACAAAATTCAATCAGTAAGTCCAAATCGTTAGGTAGATCGGGGGCCGCAATCTCATCCTTCATAGTATCATTGAGCCCTTGAAAAAAAACAGCCATCAGGGCCTCATTATTCCAGTCAACTTCAGCTGCATGGGTGCGGAACTCAATCGCATAGTCAGCCAATATGCGGTTACCCTGACGCAGGGTCATAAGAGGCTTGGATGCAAGGCCTACCAAAAACTTGTAGAAATGATTTCACAAATTCAGAGAAATTGTGAACAATGGGTTTGTTCATCTCCCATAGTGGATTGGCCCATGCCAGTGCCCTGTCCGTGAGGAGAGATATAAGGAAACCAACTTTACTGGGCTCATTAGGAAAAGCATCCAGTACCAACTCAAAATATATGCCCAGCTGATTAAGAAAGCCACGGCAACCATCTGGATCCCCACCATACTGCTGTGGGAGCTTGACCATGCCTGCGTCAGTAGAGGTTGTAACTACTGGTGCCCGGGAGGGTTCGCGAGGGACCGCCAGTTGAGTACATATTTGTTCAAGGTTAGCAGTGCGCTGCGAGACTGTCTGCATGGCCAAAGACAACTGATTGAGTCGTTGCCTCAGTATCTCCATCCTTTCCAGGATGCTTTGAAAAACTGCATTACTATCACCGTCTGAACTCATGGCCCTTGCGTACTGTCACGGTTCCCAGAGAAGTTCGAGAGTCAGTACAGTATAGTTAAATGCAGTTTATTGACAACCGAAAGGTAAGCAAAATATATACAATATGTATACAGCAGGAACAAGCAGATGGTTACAGGCCACCAAGCACTGCTATCAGGAATAGTAGGCTGCCGAGCCTGACCAATCTGCTGGAGACTAGGCCTAAGCCACTGGTAGTTTCTGCTGGAGCCAGAAGCAGGAACAAGAGCAGGAACAGGAACAAGGATCTTGATTCGACTTAGCGGGCATACCGACTCAAGCCTGCAGTCAGTTGGGAGCGATATCTGACACACACCTGCAGTCAGAATGGAGCGAACTCTGACTCACACCTGCAGTCAGAATGGGAAAAAGATAGCTGACTTGCCTGCAGTCAGTATCAGAGCTGGTCTACCAGAGCCCCAGGTCTGCACTAGGTTGGGTGCCTGCTAGGTACAAGGAACAAATGTAAGAGTAGTCAGCCAGAGCCACAAGTCAGCACCAGAGGGGGTAGTCAGACAAGCCAGGTTATACACAGGTCAGGTAGTCAGCCAGAGCCACAGGTCAGTACCAGGTTGGATGTAAGACTAGCCAGGTCATACACAGAGCCCAAGGTAATAGAACTGCTATGAACAACAATGCAAGGGCAACTGAGTCAGGACTCAGTCTGCCTTTTAAACCCCTCCACAGGAAGTAGGTAGGAGGATCAGCTCAGAGGGATGAAGTAGGTAGGAGGAAGTAGGTAGGAGGAGACTACAGGAAGCAAACATATAAAACAGAGTCCTGCTGCATGCTTGAAGCCTCGCGCCTGTAGATGACGTTGAAACCAAGGCAAGCTGTAACAACAACTCACTGCATCAAATGACGAATCACTTGCCTCTCTGCCCTAATCCAGTGTGCGTAAATGTTTCCAGAAATATTTTTACATTTCCACCACTTCAAAGGTACTAAGATATTTGAAAACCATGGGATTTTCTAATGTATTCAGCACCCATGGGAAGGCCAAGAACAACAGTACCACAGTGGTGAAGGATGACATACTGTAGGGTGTCCCATGAGGACTAATCTAAACCTACCTGCACTAAAATAGTCATTACAGTTTCAGACTTAAACAACAGGTACACAAGGCATGCCATTTTGAAAAGTAGACACATCAAATGACAGGTTTCTTGTCTTTCTAGCTCTGTGCTAGTGTACACAAATGTTTCCAGAAGGAGAAGCTATGGGAAAAGTATTTTTTCCATTTTCCCCTTCATAGATACTAAAATCTTTAAAGGGATAGTAATACTTCAAATTTAAATATCTGCACCTTGTAGGCATTAAAAAAAAATAAATGAAATGCCCCCAGTGCCATCTCTCAAACCTTTATGGTTTGAGAACTAATTGTATTTAAAGTTCCCCCCTCCCTCCCCTTTCCCTGATGCCAGAGCTCTAACTGACTGCAGGGGAATCCAGTCCTGGTTTTCAGCAGATTCAAGATCGCGTTATTTGAAAAGAAATCCTTCACTGGAACAGTCCTCTAAGTCTACTTGGTTTGCAAACACACTTAGAAGACCGTTCCATTGAAGGATTTCTGTTCCAATAATGCGATCTCTGCTGCAGAGCCGCCGGCTGGTCCCAGGACCAGATTCCCCTGAGCGCTGACGAAAGGGGAAGGAGGGGGGAACTTTAAATATGATTATCTCTCAAACCATAAAGGTTTGACAGATAGCAATGGGGGTATTTTATTTCTTTTTTTTAATGCCTACAAGATCCAGATATTTAAATTTAAGTATTACTATCCCTTTAAAAAGCAATGAATGTCCCTACGTAAGTCAGTACCCAAAACCAGCCAGAAAAAACTGTACCTCGCTGGTATAGGTTTAGATAGTTTGGAGAGTGGCAGATAACAAAACTACATCACCATACAGATTTGGGTAGAATTTCTTGTTTTAAAGGGATAGTAATACATGGAAAGAAACAGAGCTTATATTCATCTGTATTTCTTTTGCAGAATGTACAGCGTTATATCAATTGTATCTCAGTTGTAGTTCAAGAGTTGTAATCTTATAAAGGATCCCCACCTGGCCATTTTACTATGTTATGCCTCCTCCCCTCAGATGTGGGCCCGGTCGCTTGACCAGACATCTCTCAGCAAGGAACAATCTCCATGTAGTGAGCCTAAAGAAAACCACACCCCCCCTTGTAGAAGGAGGGCAGGATTTTCCTCATACTCATTGAAGATTGTCCCATGCTGCGCCCCATTCGGACTGGCATGAGAGGCAGCATGACGTAAGTATAGGGGCAGGGGGGGATCTTTTATAATGTTATAACTCTTAAACTACAACTCAGGTAGGACACTTTTGTTTTAGGTGTTGTTTATGGGGGTGTGGCTGGTGGGCGGGGCATTACCGAGAAGTTTTAGATTATTTCATTACCTATTGGCTGCTCTTTGTTTAACTGAATAAATTATATAGAGCAAGTCCAAAGTATTTTATTTACACAGATTAATTTATAAACACATATATCAACCCTTTGAGTGCCAGAGGGGTACGCAAGGTACCCCTCTGGCACTCAAAGGGTTAAAGATGACTTACACATTTACGTGAGTTTTATTGCTGCGGCGCAATGTGATACACAATACTCATTCTGATCTCCTGAAAAGAGGGACAAAAGGGTAGAAAAGAGGGACAGAGGGATTTGGGTCTCAAAGAGGGAGAGTTGGGAGGTGTGTAGGATTGATAGGCTCAATTTATTTATATTCAGTATTACACTGTGAGGAATAAATTATACGATCCTATGGACAGCTCTGGTCCCGGGACCATAAATCTCCATAGGATGGTGTAGCAACAGCGCCACTGTACAATTTCAGGCCACTGTGATATTGCACCTAAAAAATTCAACTTTGAAAATTAATAACTTTTGAATGAAACACCTTTCAGCAGTGGGAGCATTCTTGTTTTACTCAGGGGGATAAATTCTACAACATATTTTTTTTTACAGTTTATTACTATCCTTTTAACTTGGAAACAGTGATCAGTGTCAAACTGCAGTAGCAAAAGCAAACTAAGAATCTGTGTGTCTGCAAAACCACCATCATTGGGCTTCTACAGATGCAGGAAAATGTTAACAATGTGCACTGAGTAAGGAGCTAACATCACCAAGCTGTGCAGACATCCGTGATCTGAACAGCAAAGCAGCAAGAAAAAGGTGAGTTATGAGTTCCCATAGCAATGAGGACTCTGGGTGTAAACAGTCTTGTATTGACACTATACTGCCCCTATACTGGCAAGTTATGACATATTAAAAGTATAGTAATACTTAGTTTTATTTTGTAGGCATTGAAAAAACATGAAGAACGATATAAGTCTTATATCTCAAACCTTTATGGTTTGAGAGATATTCACAAGCAAAGTTTCCCCTCCCGCCCCTTTTACCTAGTGTAAGCCATCTCTTCTCAGATGTGGAATGCAGTCCATAGATCAGAGAGATAACAGCAGGGTACAATCTTCTTCCTATGAGAACAATGAAAGCCCTGCCCCCCTTGACAAGTTTTTCAGGTTTTTCCCTGATCTTAATTGAAGATTGTCCCTCTCTGCAGTCTACCTGGGCACCTCCCTTCTGATCTGGCTGAGCAGTGTTACATCAGTAAAAGGGGTGGGAGGGGGATACTTTGTCATTGAATTACTCTTGAACTACAACTCTGACAGAATTGAAATAAAACTCTCTAATGTCCAAATATTATGATGATTAATTAGAGCTGCTTTTATTATGAAACATTACTATCCCTTTAAACATGGTGTGGTGCCACAACACAGAACACCAGATGGGAACTACCATACTAAAAAGGACTCAAGTTATTCGGCAGGAAACTATAGCACCATAGGGAAATACTCAATGGTCAGAGAACCAACTATAGAAAAGTGACAGGTTGACCAAATAACACTAGACTTATACTATGAGGCACTGAACCGGACATAAAGTGTATGAAAAGATCAGTGTATTCAAAAGTATAATTCATTAACAAAAAACTATGTACTCCATCTCAAAAATTAAAACATTTCAAATCACAAAACATATGCAAGAAGACATGTCTGTATCCAAACAATAAACAGTACAGAACTCATATACCATATACAACAGTATAATGTAATATCAAATACATATAAAAATATGGGTAAAATGGTTCCGTACACAAATAATAACTCTCATCCTATATAATAATTCACTAAAACGTGTGTAACGCCGCAGTCATGCGCAGTAGAGACTGCCTACAGCGCAGCTGATATAGAACAGCACAGGCAGTCTCTACTGCGCATGACTGCACCACGACCGGCTGGCACTGTATCAGCCGCGGCGCTAGTAGCACTGTGGCCGGTGTAACGGGCTCTTCAACTAGTATATATATATATATATATATATATATATATATATATATATATATATAAGCAATTCAATATACACTCACAAAATGGTTACCAAACACATGGATCATCGTAAAGATGGCAAAAACAGCAAGTTTATTGCCTAAATGGCTGCCGAAACACCACTTTGTTTAGATAAGTATTTGCCATCTTTACGATGATCTGTGTTTGTTTGTTTTGTTCTGTTTTTTTTTTTTTTTTATTCTTGTACCTTTTGGTTTATTGCATTTTATCCAGGCTTTTATGTAGCGCTTTTTATCTGCACTTTATGGATCTCTTGGTAGCCATTTTGTCAGTGTATTGTGGTTTGCATATCTACAGATTCATTGTGTGCTGAACCAGCTGATCCATAATTTTATTTGTATTTGATACTGCATCATACATGTGTATATGGCATATGAGTTCTGTATTATTTATTTTTTCATCCTGCCACATTTTTGTGATTTTAATTGTTTATAAAGTTTGAGATTGCATACATAGTATTTTGTTCATGAATTATGTTTTTATTAAATTGACCTGATCATGCTCTTTTTATTTGGTTGAGTGCCACATAGTATAGGTTTAATGTTATATGGTTTAACTGTCTCCTTTCTATAGTTGGTTCTTTGATCGTTGTGTTTATCAGTTTCTGTGTAGTCCTAGAGTTACACCAGATATTACCATACCTGGGAACTTTTAAAATGAGCTGACCCTGAGAACTTGTAAATATTAGGTCTTAAAGGGATAGTAATACTTCGTTTTAACTTTATTTTATTTTGTAGGCATTAAAAAAACATGAAGAATGATATAAGTCTTATCTCTCAAACCTTTATGGTTTAAGAGATATTCACAAGCAAAGTATCCCCCCTGTTCACCCAGATCAGAAGGGAGGTACCCAGGTAGACTGCAGAGAGGGACAATCTTCAATTAAGATAAGGGAAAAAGCTCAAAAACTTGTCAAGGGGTGAAGGGCTTTCATTGTTCTTATAGGAAGAAGATTGTACCGTGCTGTTATCTGTCTGGTCTATGGACTGCATTCCACATCTGAGAAGAGATGGCTTACACTAGGAAAAAGGGGCGGGAGGGGGAACTTTGCTTGTGAATATCTCATAAACCATAAAGGTTTGAGAGATAAGACTTATATCATTCTTCATGTTTTTTTAATGCCTACAAAATAAAATAAAGTTAAAACGAAGTGTTACTATGCCTTTAAAGTTACCCATAATATAAATTCTTAGCAATATGTCCCTGCTTGATCTAATCGAGAGATGCCTCAAACTGTCACCAGGTAACCATTAACATGCAACAATTTAGTTATATCACTGCTTAAGCAAACGTAAGACACACTAGACTTCTCTCTCTGCCTTCCTGGTATCAATGGCAGCAATTTAGAGACTAAACAAACATTTAATTGGGGCAAATCACACAGTAGGTAACACTGAGGTCTCTCACCCTGAGAATTTGGACCTTCACCCTGAGACCCTGAGATTTGGGTCAAAACCCTGAGAGTTCCCAGCTATGGATATTACTTTATTCACTGGTGGGAGATAGTCTTTGTAGTTATGTGTTAACTGCACCACAGGGGACAAATGACACTCCCCTAAATTGTTATTGAGTTAAATGGTGCTTTTTGCACCTTGAATGCTAGAGGTCTAAAACACATTTGTCCTGCATGGTACAGTTGGTTTTCTCCAAATTTATTCCAGGTGGAAGATGCACTAAGGAGTGATAAAGAGAAGATAAAGCAGAAATAACTTATCCAGCAGGATTGCTTCTCTAGTTCCTGTGTTATTCTATGGAGCCTAAGATTGTTCAAGTGAGAGCGAGATCTTAGTGTATAGGCTCCATAGAATAACACAGGAACTGGAGACGTTGGGCTTGATACTATTAGGCACGGTAATGGAAAAACAAATAAAGAATGATAAACTTACTTCTTTTCAGTAGCTATCATATAACTGGACCAGTATAGAATGAGTGTATGCTGCACAGATCAACGTTACCACAAAACATGAGCGCTGTTTTCTTCTGCACCATGCGTTGAGTTCCGACGTAAAATAATGTGAGAAAAGTCAAGTTCAAAGGAAGGTGGCCAATGCTTGATGTTAGCAGGCCATGTTAGGTGTTATCAAAGCCAATTCGAATCCTCAGGCTATCCACATCCAGCAAAGCATCAAAATTATTAAAAAAATGTATAAATGGCCCAAAATAACAGACAACCCCTGCCTCTGTTTCACGGTTCATAGAGCTAGAGCACAGGGCCCAAGTGCGAATAATAGAGTTAACGAGCAAGAGAGAGAGGGACACACACTGGAGAGAGGTACTGGAACATTTTTCATTAAAAAAATACACATAATACACTTTTGAACACATACACATTACATACAGACACAATCCCAGACACATATTTTGTTTTTACACACTACACATTTACATTTATTTTGTTCAGTGTGACTGGGTGTAAAGGAGTAGTAGAGGGTGATTGTGACAGAGTGCTTGTGTGAGAGTGTGAGTGGGTATAATAGGTAGGTGAAGAGTAGTGGTGAAATGTCAGGGATATGAGTGGAGGCTGGAGGGATGGGGTGAGGTGCAGAAGAGGAGGAAAGAGAGAAGGGCATCCCTGGTCAGGGAAGGAGAGCAGGTAGGAGGAAAGGTACCTGCCTATGTATAGGTATACACCAGAACTGGCAGTGGAAGCAGATATGGATGTTGGGGAGGTACACACACACACAGCTAGGGCTAGCACAGGTAGGGTCTGGAACACCAACCCAGCAAGCTGTGACTGCATTGGAGGATAACAGGCTCGGAGAGCCCATGTTCACCTATGAGGAGAACTGGACTTTAATGCACGGTATACTTGAGAGGGAGAGTATACTCTACTCGACTGTAAGGTGCAGGGGAATAGGTGCCCAGAAAAAAACAGGCATAGACTGAGGTAGAGGATGGAATTAACTATGTATCAAGGTGCAGGCGAACAGTTGAAGGGTTAAAAATGGTGGCCAGACTGCAAGGGGAGAGTAAAGGATAAGATGGGGAATCTTTCCGTGCATGCCATAACCACAGGTGGTGGTTCACCATCAAACTTAACCTTTATGGCTGGGAGGAGTTGATCCGGCAGAACTTGTCTATGATGGTTGTTGAGGGTGTCAAGGGTTCCTATGACACAGAAGATGACAGCACTCACATCATTCCTACCCATCCCCCTCAATAACACCCTGTTAGATATGTTGGCACAGCACTTTTTCCACATTTGTGTGTTACTGTTCCCTGAAGTTGAGGAACCCTACTCTCATAGAAAAACCTGACTCTAAATATTGACATACCTTTGAAAAACATAATAGACCATAAAGCCTTTCTCAATATATCCATTTGAGTGCCAGAGGGGTATGCAACGCATAACTCTGCCATGCATTGTATACCCTTCTGGCACTCAAAGCGTTGAAACTCCATGTTAACCCTTTCATTGCTGCGTTGTTCATACATGGTCATCTCAGATGTAACATTGCTACCCATCATGTAGTAACAGAAACATGTGTAATGATATATGCCAGTGACATACATATTGCCAGAGATATTTTTGAAAAAGGGCTATCAGCAACCAGCCATACACCAAAAATATAGCTAAGGATCGCAATGCTGAGTGAAGAAGGTGATTCACCCATGGAATGTAAGTCTGTACTGATTTGACCCTTGCAAACAACAAGAACAGCAATGGGAGTGCACGTTTCACTCAGCAGGATGAAACCCTGAAACACATACAGAGATGTATCATCTGTAGAGGTAACTTTCTATCAAGACAGGGATAGGCAAACTTGTTCCTTCCAGTTCTTGTGGACACCATGCTCGATAAACACACAACAAATACTTGATGATGATTTTATATGTAGTTCACAACTGGAAAGGCAAGGTTGCCTACTCCAGTGTATGGACAATGATTTTGAAATTCCCTTCTCATGGGATATCTCCATGATAATGCATCCTGTCACATTAGGAGCCTGTCTTTCCTGTTCCAAAAGGATGTCTAATCACCCTTGACACTCAACATCAGGTGCATGACAACATGACACTGATCTCATTGTCTAGGACAGGGTGTAGTTGGCTATGATGAATGTCACATTAGAGCTAATCACTGGCTACAATCACCACCTTCTCTGACACATGGCTGGATGACAGGGCCACAGCCATCCTGGTCCTTCGGCCCCCCACTTGGAACACCAGGTACCATCTGGATACCCACACACCCATATGGCAGGATGCAGCCACAACACACCTGGGGTGGGCCACCGCAGGTCAGTGGATGGAGAGTGATCCAGGACCCCTGGACTAACCACACATCTGATCTGTGGGTGAGCCACATTGGCCACAACCAAGAAACAACCCAGAAAGCCAGGAAGCAGCATCTCAGGAGAATATGAGGGAATATTGATGTAGTTACTGCAGAACTCTCCCCCACCTGATTCTGTTGCACCACCAACTTCTTCTGCACTACCCTTTGAGGCTACTGCATCACTTCTGGAACTTGCTGCCCCCTTCAGCCTGCTGCACCAACAGAGCCTGCAGCACCACTGGTGCCTGCTGGGTATGCACCAGATTTCTCTGAGGATGCATCATCTGCCTGCCCCTCATCGGCTGCACCAGATGAGGGGGAACACACCCTTGATAGGGAGTATGTCTGGATACAGAGGCGGATGCTGGGGGAGTCAAGGAGGCACAATCGAAGGTGTGTACTCCATGAACATGCCATGGAGATGCAGCTTATGACCCTAACAACTTGGTCAGTAGTAGACAGATTAGGGCTGTCATGATTGAAACGTTGGGTCAGCAGGTCACTGAGCTCCGTGACCGCAACAGAATCCAGGATCAACTGTTGGCTTTTCAACAATCCACCTCCACTCCCTCATCCTCCATGGTGACTACAGCCCAAATACCTGTACACAGAAGGCCCACCAGGCGGTATGGAAGGCCTAGCCCCTCTACCCCTCCTCCCAAGAAGAGTAAACATTGACATCTGCTTTGTCCCTCAACATGCCTTTCATATAATCATGGTGTCTGTGTTTCTTACTCAGGTTTCACAATATCAGTGCCAGAGGGATATCCAACGCATTGCAAAGCAATACATTGGACACCACCATGGCACTCCTCAGTCTGTTCGTGTTTTTATGTGTTGCAATGATGCAACAAACAATCCTCAGCTGTTTTTGAACTTCAGCTGACATGAGACTCATCAACATAGGGAACACAGAAGAAGTAGATGAGTCTCTTGTAAATTGTGGTTCAACAACAGCTGATGCACTACCAAGTTGTTAGCTACACATGATTCTATGCAGATTCAGGTTTAGCAAATCAGGCCCCTAGCAGGACAACAACACATAGGTCTCAGCTGTCAGAATGGCAATATGCATGACAACTGACAATTGTGACACATGCGAACAAACACAACTGCAGGTCACATCAGGTACAAATCATTGAGCCAGTGTTTCCCCAACCCATTCTCAAACATTCACATTAGTGCATGTGTTCTTTTTCTCCTCAGTATGGTACATGTTTTGCTGTCATCATCACAGATAAAGTGTCAGTCATAGGAATGAAACAATGAGTGATTGATTCCACAGCATGGGATGAGATGAAGAAATCTGCTCTGTTGTGGTATATTGAGGCCGTGTTGGGGGAACACCACACCCAAACAACATGAGGTACATGACTAAGGTAAAGTATATAACATGTGGATGTTCCAACTATTTTGAATTGAATGTTCAACACCTTGGATGGCAGATTGGTCTGTAACACTTCCCATACCACTGTGTTTCAGACATATCTACTAGTGATGATCGAGCACCCCAATGCTCGGGTGTTCGGGTGCTCTGGCCGAGCGCCCACGGAGGCTCGAGTGCTCGGCCGAGCACCCGAGCCCCATTGAAGTCAATGGGAGGACTCGAGCATTACACCAGGCACCCCCTGCTCTGATGAGGGGAGGGTGCCTGGTTCATAGGAAAAGGTCAGAAAATGATGGAAACACCACAGAAATGGTTCAGGGACAGCATAGGGAGGATGTCTGGATGCATCTTGGACTCCAACGTCGCTGCTGGGAACGATGTTTCGCCCGTAGTACGCCATTTTTACAGACTGACCGTAAAACACACAAAAAGGAAGATAAAAACGATTTTAGGCGAAAAATTGTTACCAAACAGTATTTGCTGTATATTTACTTGTATCTCATCTGCAAATTCTGCAAAAAATTTCATCGATTTTTCGGAACTGGGGCCATGATTAAGAGGGAAACGTGCGCAGCGTAAAGCAGGTGTTCAACGTGGTTATGGCCCGGGTAAGGTACAGCATTCAGGAACGGAGGCCGCAGCTACCAGAGGTTTTACAACATGTCCGTTTGCCCTTGTTAAGTCCAAAATTTATAGTCGGAACAGTGGGGTCTGATCCATTGAGTAAAAGTGACGAAGTGACTTAGTGGATGAAGCCAAGAACTACCTTCTGCTCTGTCGAACACCCCAGCCCTATTTAATTCAATGGGAGGACCTGAGGCACTCCGATACAACCTGTATATCACAAAATGGAGGGCCTCATTCACATTGTGGTACAATAGTTCAGGTAGTGGTCCAACACTCATAAAGCCTATGCACTAAGTGAAAGGGCTGCCAAAAATTAGACTGAAATGTCACTCCAATACACCCTTTATTACACATAAAGGAGGGCATCATACACACCCTTGAAAAATTAGGATTAATGGCCTGCTGATGACCCTCTAAAACATTAGGGGCGAGGGCATGCCGCTAAGCTGACCATCTAAAACATTAGGAATGAGGGTCTGCTGCTGAGCCGACCATCTAAAACATTATGGGTGAGGGTCTGCTGCGGAGCTGACCATCCTAAACAGTATATGCGAAGGCCCGCTAGTGAGCTGACGCTATAAAACATTATATGAGAGGGCCCGCTAGAGAGCTGACCCAATAAAACATTATATGAGAAGGCCCGCTGGTGAGCTGACCTATACAAAAATTGTCAAACAGGGCCCGCTGGTGAGCTGGCCCTATATAAAAATTATATCACAGGGCCCGCTGGTGAGCTGGCCCTATATAAAAATTATATCACAGGGCATATGGAAGAGGAGGAGAAGGATGAGAAGATTAAGAGTCAACCATATACCCGTTTTTTGGGTGGAAGGGGTGAATGGGAATACAGAGTATTCCCATCATTGTAAATAACATATCTAAAGTGACTTTATGTTCACCCGGGGCTTTCCTCCAGTGGAGTGGAGAAGTCATGGGAAATCCAGACCTTGTTCATTTTTATAAGTGTCAACCTATCAGCATTTTCGGTGGAAAGGCGGATACGCTTATCTGTTATGATGCCACCAGCAGCACTAAATACCCGCTCAGACAGAACGCTGGCGGCAGGGCAGGCCAGCACCTCCAAGGCGTAGAGTGCCAGTTCATACCACGTGTCCAGCTTGGACACCCAGTAGTTGTAAGGCACAGAGGGATCAGTGAGGACACTGACACGGTCTGCTACGTACTCCTTCACCATCTTCCAAAACTTTTCCCTCCTTGTGACACTAGGCCGCGCATCAGGGTGAGGGTGCTGGCGGGGTGTCATGAAGGTGTCCCACGCCTTGGAGAGTGTTGCCCTGCCTTTGTCGGAACTGCTGTGTGCTCCCCTTTTCTCCCCTTCTCGGTTGGCCAAGGTAGCACGTACTCTGCCGCCAGCGTTGTCAGATGGAAAATTTTGGAGCAATTTTTCAACAAGAACCTTCTGGTATTGCACCATTTTGCTTGTCCTCTCCACCGGAGGAATGAGAGATGAGAAATTCTCTTTGTAGCGGGGGTCCAGAAGGGTGAACACCCAGTAATCCGTGTTGTCTAAAATGCGTATAACGCGTGGGTCACGGGAAAGGCAGCCTAACATAAAGTCAGCCATGTGTGCCAGAGTACCAACAGGCAAGATTTCGCTGTCCTCACCAGGAGGATGACTCTCAATCTCCTCATCCTCTTCCTCCTCTTCTGCCCACCCACGCTGAAGAGATGGAAATAAAGTTCCATGGCTACCCTCTGTAGCGGAGGCAACCGTGTCTTCCTCCTCCTCCTCCTCCAATTGTCGCTGAGAAGACGAAGTGAGGGTGCTCTGGCTATCACCTTGTGTAAGCTCTTCCTCCCCCATTTCCACCTCTTCCACATGCAAAGCGTTGGTTTTAATTGTGAGCAGCGAGCATTTCAGTAGACACAGAAGTGGGATGGTTACACTGATAATAGCGTTATCGCCGCTCACCATCTGTGTCGATTCCTCAAAATTGCGTAAAACCTCACAGAGGTCTGACATCCATTCCCACTCCTCACTTCTGATTAGAGGAAGTTGAACGGAGAGGCGACGACCGTGTAACAGCTGGTACTCCACTACTGCCCTCTGCTGCTCACAAAGCCGGGCCAACATGTGGAAGGTGGAGTTCCAGCGCGTGCTCACGTCACACAGCAGCCGGTGAGCTGGCAATTGTAAGCGCTGCTGCAGCGTCAACAGGCCGGCTGAAGCTGTAGATCATGCAAATTGGGGTAGGTTTTTAGAAATCGCTGAACCACTAAATTAAATACATGCGCTAGGCATGGTACGTGTGTGAGCTTGCCGAGCTCCAAAGCCGCCACCAAGTTACGCCCATTATCACACACAACCATGCCTGGTTGCAGGTTGAGTGGCGAGAGCCACTGCTCGGTCTGGTGACTAATCCCCTGCAACAGCTCTGAGGCCGTGTGCTGTTTGTCCCCAAGGCAGATCAGCTTCAGCACGGCCTGTTGACGCTTCCCCACTGCAGTGCTACACTGCTTCCAGCTACCGGCTGATGGGTGAGTGGCGCTGCGCGCAGAGAATTCGGAGGTGGAAACAGAGGAGGAGGAGGAGGAGCCAATAACGTAGGTGCTGGCGGAAACCCTGATGGAGGTAGGGCCCGCAATCCTCGGCGTGGGTAGCACCTGTGCCATCCCAGGGTCCGAGTCGCTCCCAGCCTCCACGACATTCACCCAGTGTGCCGTCAGGGAAATGTAGCGTCCCTGGCCACAAGCACTTGTCCATGTGTCAGTCGTTAAGTGGACCTTCCCAGTAACTGCGTTGGTCAGGGCACGGGTGATGTTAAGGGACACATGGTGGTGTAAGGCGGGGACGGCGTACCGAGGGACAGCTGCTGCCATCAGGCTGCGGAAGGACTCAGTGTCCACAAGCCTAAATGGCAGCATTTCGATGGCCAGTAATTTGGAAAGGTGTGAGGTTAGTGCTATGGCCTGTGGGTGGGTGGCTGGGTATTTTCGCTTGCGCTCAAATGCCTGGGGTAACGACATTTGGACGCTGCGCTGGGACAGGGAAGTGGATGTGGTCGCTGATGGTGCTTCAGATGGTACAGGTGCAGGGCGGGAGGTATGCGGGCCTGCGCCTTCGACAGGCGATTGGCCGGCACCGAAAACAGGGGAAGAGGAGGCAGTGGTGTGGCCTGCAGACACAGATTGGCGATCCGGGCGTTCCTCCCACTTATTACGGTGCTTGGATGCCATGTGTCGGATCATGCTGGTGGTGGTGAGGTTGCTAGTGTTCATGCCTCGGCTCATTCTGGTGTGGCACAGGTTGCAAACTACAATTCTTTTGTCGTCCGCACTTTCTTAAAAAAACGCCATACCGCGGAACACCTAGCCCTTGGCAAGGGAGATTTATGCAAGGGGGTGCTCCGTGGAACATTTGCGGGCCGGTTTGGTGCGGTCCGCCTTCTTTCTTTAGCCACACCACTGCCTCTTCCAGCCTGTTGCGGTGCTGCAGATGGCTCACCCTCAGGACTGCTGTCATCGCTCGGCTTTCCACCTTCCCAGGTGGGGTCAGTGACCTCATCGTCCACCAAGTCCTCCTCCACTTCCTCACTCTGATCATCCTCCTCATTTCTTGATCCCACCACATCCTCAGTCATTGACAACTGTGTATCATCCTCCTCATCAAGGTCTTGAGACAGTAATTGTGGTTGATTTGATGGCAACTGTGTCTCATCATCATCATCCACTTCCTTTGACCTTAAATGCCGTTCCCCTCTGTCATCTTCTTGTGATTGGGTACCCTCTAGAGGTTGTGAATCAGGGCACAAGATCTCATGTTCCTCTGCAAGCGTGGTTGGAGAGAGGTTCAAATCAAGGATTGGTGATGAGAAGAGCTCCTCACTATATCCCAGTGTGGGATCACTTCTTTGGCCAGACCCTCTATGGTGGGAGGAAGGATGATCAGGGTGAGGATTATGTTGACCAGACTCTTGGCTAGTGAGAGTGGACTTGGTGGAAGACAGGGTGGTGCTTAACCGACTGGAAGCAGTATCAGCTGAAATCCAACCGACCACCTGTTCGCAGTGGTCTGACCTCGAGAGTGATGTCCTGCGACGCCCTGTAAACTGAGACATGAAGCTAGGTATGGTGGATGTCTTTCTTTCTTGTGCTCTGGCACCAGGCACAGTTTCTACGCATCCTGACCCGCGCCCTGAACTATCAGGATCACGTCCACTTCCCCGTCCCTTTTTACCCGCCTTCTTCATATTAAACGGAATATATGCCGGTAATCTGCGGCTAGGCACACGAAACAGAATGTGACGCTAATCTGCGGCTAGGCACACGAAACAGAATGTGACGCTAATCTGCGGCTAGGCACAGTGAACGGAATATGTGACGTTAATTTGTGAATTTGCACACTAAACAGAATGTGACAATAATCTATGGCTAGGCACACGTTTAAAATGGCCCTTTTTGTCGCTGCGTTGTAAAATCATTGGCCCTGTGCACCTAACAGAATATGTCAGCTTGTCACTGCACTGTGAAATATTTGTCCCTGTGCACCTAGTACAATGTCACCTTAGAACATGTCCCCCCCCACAAAAAAATGAAATTCTGCCACCCCCAAAAAAAATTAAATGCTGCCCCCACACACAACAGTCCTAAAAAGGACTTTTGGGTCTTGAAAGAGTTTCAACAATTTTATTCTCCCTACACTGACTTCCTGTGCATCTAGTATTATATGTCACCTTACAAATATCCCCCCCACAAAAAAAAGGAAATTGTGCCCCCCAAACAAAATATAAATGCTGCCCCCACACACAACAGTCCTAAAAAGGACTTTTGGGTCTTGAAAGAGTTTCAACAATTTTATTCTCCCTACACTGACTTTCCCTGCCTAAGCGCATCTCTCCCTGGCTAAGAATGAGCCGAACTTGCGCGTTGGGTGCTATACAGCACCCGATCACGGGTTCTGGCCAGCCAATCAGTGTAATGCCAGCAGCCAACATGGCTGCTGGCATTACACTGATGTCAGAGCCTCCCCGCACGTTTATTGGCTGCGCAGCAGCTGCGAAACGTGCGGGGAGGAGACCCGAACATGGCGGGCGAGCACATGCGGTACTCGTACGAGTACCGCCATGTGCCGAGCAGAGCGATGCTCGAGCCGAACCGAGCTTCGGCCGAGCATGCTCGCTCATCACTAATATCTACCATTCAGCAGGCTGAGAGCTGAGTTCAGAACAAAGTGGCTTGGTGTATGTGTTGTTTGTTACCTGTTCTACATGAATGTGGTTTGAGCAGGTGCTGGATATGAGGTTGTTGCATCTTCCTCCCAATGCAAGAGACAGGTGTGTACCTTGATTGTGTAGGTATTTTTTGGCCTATACTTTATCCCGTATGGACCAGGAAGTGTGCAACACATTGATTCCTGTTGTTTTGCATACCCCTTTGGTATTCAAGGGGTTCTTGTGTTGCTAGTAGCAATGCAGGTGTTGGGGACACTGGCCTCATGTTTCAGGGGTGTTTGCTTGTGATTTCAGCGGTTTTCTTGACAGTTCTCCCTGTTTCTGTCTGAGGGAGCATGTGTGTGTGGATTCTAACCTGCATTCTTTTAGACTACGATGGTTTTAACAGGGATTGTGGATCCTACACCTAGGTTTGGTAGGCTCAGGATTACCGGCAGAAAATGTTTCCCCTTAACGTGCAGTAACATTGACCACATAAAATTGAATGATCCTTGCTTGCTGTTTCCAGTTGATCTGCATTGACTTTTTTGTCAGCCAGTGTTTAAATTTACAACACGTTATATGTTGACAATGTGAGGGACAGAATGCAGAACTATGCCTTCAAAATCACAGTGCGACTTTTTTTTTCTATTACCGGTGGTAATAGTATTGAGCCCGTTATCTCCTCTTTATTTTGTGCTTGCTATTTGTCTGTAATACAGATATAAATAGTTTTAGGTAAATTAACCTTTGTTGGTGGAACTTATTGCTGATTGGTTTCTATAGCGGGCAAATAGCACACACCGTGCAACAAATTAACCCATTCAGTGCCAGAGGGGTATCCAACACATTGCAAGGCAATACTATAGGGTACTCCACTAGAATAGGAAGGATTAATCTAGAATGGAGCTCACACACTGGGGCATTTCTATTAGCACAGTGAGCAATAAATTAAAACTTGGAAAAGTAAAAGAAAACAGAGCAAAAATATGTAATCTAAGTGTAGTAGTAGCAGATAGGTTTAACCCTTTGAATTTCAGAGGGTTACGCAAAGAAATGTGTACTGATCTGGCACTCAAAGAGTTAAAACCAGGATAAGCCTTCTTTAATCATGCGTGTACATATATATTGATCTATATCAATTTAACCTCGAACAGTACATATTAGCATATGTGTAAGGGATTAGCATTAAGTGCCATGCTGTGACACTAAATCATAAAGGCCAGTTTTTCTCTTGAGGAAAATCTCCCAGTGGTTTATGCATTAAGATGTGATAAATAGACATTTCCACCGATTTAAATGGAAGTTCCACTCTTGGTAGATAGATGTCTCCAATATCTTATCCATGGGGCTCAAAGTATTATGTAAAACAATTGAAATCCGGAAAATCTTTATGTCCCCTAAAGCAGCTTTGACGCCACTAATAATGCTATCGCCGGCAAATAAAAGTTGATATTACTAACGTTTTATTTTTTTTTTGTATCTAATACAGATTACACAGATATGGCCGCTCGTGCCCTTGTGACTGTCAAATAGCAAGGCCTTCCCAACACTCCGTAGTTCACTGATAATCTGAGTTCCGATGAACACTGGAAGTTGTAGTTCGACGCAAATAACCATAAGATGCTGTGAATGAGGTTAAAGACTACAAGTACCAGGATGCAAAAAGGGTCCGGACAGCGAATGACAGTCTGCACTCTTGAAAGTGTTGCGGTGCGCATGCGCGTTAGGGACGCGTGTTTCTGGTGGAGGTCAGATCTTCGGGAGGTGAGTATGGAGAGAAGAGGGGCCGCATAACTAAAAGGACAGCACCAGGGTACAGGTGAGGGAGAGTGAGGGGAAGTAGAACGGAATAAAGAGAGGTAGTGAGGACGGTGGTAAAAAACAAGAATATGGCGGAGGCGGTCTGAGTGGTAGAGGCATGAGTGAAGTGTGGATGGTATAGAAGAAGAAGCACGAGTAAGGGGCAGATAGAGAGTGGAAGGCATGGTATGGATGGGGAAAGAGGGTGGCAGAGGCAAGGCTGAAGTGCACATGGCATGTGGCAGAGAGAGGCGAGGCTGACTTGTACATAGGACAGTGAGGGGAATAGGCAGTGCTGAAGTATGGACGGGTCAGGAAGAGACAACACTGATTTACACGGGGAAATAGGGTTTAAGAATAAGGAGGAGAAGTATGCTTAGAGCAGAGAGCCTGTAAGAGGCAGGGACGAGGTATGGATGGACTATAGAGCGGGTGGAAGAGAAAGGGGTTATTTATATATAATATATATTTGAGGCTGGGGAAAGGATGTAAGAGGCAGAAATTGAAAGAAGCGGTTGTGAGGGTTAAAGTATGGATGGAACAGTCTGTTTGTGAGGGAGTGTGTATCTTTTTCTGAGATTTTATTCAGGTGGTGCATAGAACTGAGTGCTTCCTCTTCTGTGATATTGTGGCAGTAATAGCTCAAATGCTGGAGGACAGTGGTGTTAGCCCTGTAAATATTAATACGTGATGATCTCTTTCTGCTGATATAGGGTACGAAACTTATAAAGACCAATGGCTGCGCGGCTATTTGAGACGATTGGCAAACTTGGCCTGGGGTTGGCTGTAGTTGGAGGAGTAGTGAATTCTGCTTTATATAATGGTGAGTGACACCTGTCACGCGGCTGTCCCCAAAAGCTGTATGGCTAACATGGTACCATCTTTACTCATAAGTAACAGAGCATGTTGTTCTCTTTCTTAACCATCCCAAAATCCCTTTTGTTTTCTAGTACTGTTGATATCTGGCCAATCTCTTCTTCTCTACACATATACAGTCTCTTTGATCATGTATGTCTGGGATAGGCAATCTTAAGTTTTACAGCTGTTGCAGTGGGGTCTACAGTTTTCATAATCTCTAGTGTGGTATGACGGGAGTTGTAGTTCCAACAGCTGGAGAGCCAACAGTTGACTACCACAGTCTATAGTCTCCTTCTGTTCAGTTTCCTTGGCTCCTATTTACTTTCACACTTTATCACACACACACTGCTTTTAGCTTTACATCTAAAATACTGTTGCTAAGCAGAAATTCCTCTTGTCCCTGCCAGTGGATGCCGGGCACCGTGCTGTCATCTTTGACAGATTCCGTGGTGTACAGGATGTGGTAACAGGCGAGGGTACCCACTTCCTCATTCCCTGGGTTCAGAAGCCAATTATTTTTGACTGCCGCTCTCGTCCTCGCAACGTTCCTGTTATTACAGGAAGCAAAGGTGAGTACCACCCTACCTTGTTGCTTAAAGTGGAATTGTCCTCAACCAACTTTTAGTCTCGTTAAAGTATCTACATAAACTGCATATACCTTGTTTATTATTCAGCCAGTGTAATGGTTTTCAAAATAATTTCTGTAGTAGTTACGGATGCTTTAACATAAAAAGAGCTGAGCTCTCTATCCTAATTACTTACCTGTTCTTACATAACTTTGCTGTCCCTCATTACTACAAAAAAAAAAAAGTGTGAAAAAATTAAGTGTTTTGTTCAAGGCCTGGTAGCCTCTCATGTGCTGCTAAAGTCACGCTTTTCACTCCCATGTGCCATTGCAGAGAGGAAACTCCCATATTCATATCAGACTGGTCCCGCCCTCAGACAGTCCAGCTCCCAAATGTCAGGCACGTCCTCTCCGCTTGAGAGAGACAGCAAAATCATAGACGTACATATCGGCCTATGTGGGCCTCATCAGTGTGGTGCAGCTGGTTCCGTCTAGGCACATGGAAGCATGGGCCCATGCCTGACATTGCAGAGATGGACTTTCTGGGGACAGAACCAATCTGATATGGAATTTCCTTCCTGCAGTAGTACATGGGAGTGAAAAATGTGACTTGTACCACCACTGAGAGGCCACCATGCCTAAGAGCGTGACATTTTATCCTGTTCGTTCTTGATGGGTACTTGTCACTTTCTTTGTTGTACTTCTCCTATGGCTGTCTGAACATATCAGCTTCTACCAAATAGATAAAATAAATTAAGGGGGATTAATAATGATGCAGATCATGTCAAGATTAATTTTCCCACTGAGGTGAGGGGTTGGGCACAGGTGATTTTCTCTTTCAGAGGTGCTATTACAAAAGGTTAGGATGGTTTGTTTGCATTTACTCTTGCTTACATGACCTTATTTTAGGCTTTCAGGTGACTTGTATCAGCTTAACTTCAAATACTAAACAGCAGTGTTGTGATGTTTTATTACAGAACTTTCCCCAGTTGTATGTCATTGACTTTCTATTGGAAAATATAGCAGCCCTATTTTTGACCCAGGTATTTTAGGGTTTATACTAATAAAGCTGTAAGGTGTTTAAAGATTTAAGTGCAAGATTAGGGAATAAAAAAAAAAAGTGAGCAATGGTACAGCAGACAAAACACAGGGAGAAGATCAACTTCTGTAAAGACATTGTGAGATTGCCAGTGGGGAAGTTATGACATGCTGCTTGGGATCTTGCTTCTATTGTGTAGCTTTCTGTACTTCACTGACTGAAGACACCTTTGTGATGTGAAGGTTAATCACTGAAGGATTGATCACAAGGTTGTAGATTACACCTATATGATCAGTGTGGTAGAATGCAGATTCCTGAGACACGCTTAACTTGTTGCAGATATTTAGGAAAGCATTTCTTCTGTGAATTATCTATAAGGAGAAACATGCTATTTTGAAGGAGATTGGGAGGAAGAGGGAAAGAAAATCAAAGTGGCATTTTTGTAAGAAGAAAACATTTACTTTTGAAAGCTGGGAAAACAAATCAAGTTTGGCCATGTGTCCCTGGCTCTGCTAAACTAATCAAGTTGCTCGGTTAATATTAACCCTTTGAGTGCCAGAGGGGTATGCAATGCATTGCATAACCCTCTGGCACTCAAAGGGTTAAGAGTGGTTCACTGGATCCCTTGCTGATTCCTGCAAAGTCCATTGAATGGTTCCGCCACTCCCTGCATAGCTAGTGCCTGGCTCGCATAGAGGCTGAGAAGGATAGATTTCCAGACTTCTCAGACCCTATATTAATAATATGGTTGTGCAGAGTGGCCATTTCGGCTCTGCTCAACCCCAATAGCCAAATGAGGTTTAAGTCAGTCTTTATCTGCCTTAAACAGTATGGCAGACAGTTGCCAAAGAAGAGCAAGCTGTTTCCCCTTCACTGCATACATCCGCACAGGATCAGGTGAGTGACTCAGTAAGTATTAAAGGGATAGTAATGTTTCAAAATAAAAGCAGCTCCAATTAATCTTCATAGTATTTGGCCCATGGAGAGTGTTGTTTCAATACTGTCCGAGTTGTAGTTCAAGAGTAATTGAATGATAAAGTTTCCCTCTTCCGTCCCTTTTACCTAGTGTAAGCCACCTCCCCTCAGATGTGGATTCTGGTCTCTTGACTGGACAGCTCACAGCAAGGGACAATCTTCTTAATGTGAACATAAGGAAAACCCTGCACGCTTGACAGGTTTTCCTTATGCTCATTGAAGTTTGTCCCTCTCTGTGATCCATCCAGACAGTCTTACTGATGTAACACTGCTCACCTCAGAGCAGCGGGAGGGGGATACTTTATCATTCAATTACTCTTGAACTACAGCTCTGACAGTATTGAAAGAACAGTCTGCATGGTCCAAATACTGTGAAGATTAACTGGAGCTGCTTTTATTATGAAACATTACTATCCCTTTAAGTCTTTAGTTTTGTGTAGTTATGCAAAGATAAAGATCCCTCGCCCGCCCCTTTCTTCCACGTCACTGCTGAATCTACAGGCTGGTGAGGACGGCTGCAGCGAGGGACAAACTTCAGTAAGCAAACGGAAATCCTGCCCCCCTTCATCCCTCTCCCGCCCCTTTTACCTAGTGTAAGCCACCTCCCCTCAGATGTGGAATCTGGTCTTGAGACTAGACAACTAACAGCAAGGGACAATCTTCTTACTGTGAGTATAAGGAAAACCCTGCCTCTTGACAGATTTTTTTCCCTTCTGCTAATTGAAGATTGTCCCTCTCTGCGATCCATCCGTACAGTCTTGCTGCTCTGAGTTGAGCAGTGTTACATCACTAAAAGGGGAGGGAGGGGGATACTTTATCATTCAATTACCTTAAAATCTCAGGTATAATACGCACCTGTGTATAATACGCAGGTGTATATTATGCCCAAGATTTTAGGGGAAAACAAGAGTGCCTATGTATAATACGCACCCTTGTTTTCCCCTTTACTTAAAGAAAAATATTGCTGCCGGCTACCTTCCCTCCCTCCCTCCCCACACAGCGCGACCCAATTTAAAAAGAATTCTTACTTAGTTTTGCTGCGCTATAGCTGGGTGAACCTCTGTGCCATCTTCCCTGCGGGCGGGCGGCAGGCTTGCATTTGCCGCCCGCTTCCTTCATTGGACTGTCAGGGCCTTCCGCCTCCAGCCAATGATAATGCAAGTGCATTATCATTGGCTGGAGGTGGAAGGTCCTAAAAGTCCATTGCAGGAAGCGGGCGGCAAATGCAAGCCTGCCGCCCGCCCGCGGGGAAGATGGCACAGAGGTTCACCCAGCTATAGCGCAGCAAAACTAAGTAAGAATTCTTTTTAAATTGGGTCGCGCTGTGTGGGGAGGTGGGGAGGGAGGGAGGGAAGGTAGCCGGCAGCAATAAAACATTTTTAACTCCGCAAAGAAAAAACTCTCGTGTATAATACGCACCCCCCACTTCACATAAGGTGAAGTGGGGTAAAATTGTGCGTATTATACCCGAGATTTTACGGTACTCTTGAACTACAAGTCTGACAGCACTGAAATAACACTCTCCATTGCTCAAATACTATGAAGATTAATTGGAGCTGCTTTTATTTTGAAACACTACTATCCCTTTAACCTCCTGAACTACTGGATTAGTTAAACTGTAGTAGGGGACACATAGCAAAACTTATTATACAAATAGGGGCTACCCTATTCACAGAGTAAAAAAAAAATGTGCATAAAACGAACACAGGGATGGACATTTCCAGTAGCCTATACTGTTTATTCTCTTATGTTTTGGTGTCCTTTCTAGAATTCAATGATCTAAAAGCACCACTGAAGCCAGTGAAGATTTTTATTTGTCCCCTATGGCAGAGTTGGTTTGTCCTGGAAGTGTTCCACTTTCTTTTGAACATAGAGCCCATAATATGTTTGCTTCCATTTTAAAAGAATGAGTTGCTCGTGAATCAGTAACATATGGAATTAAGTGGGCAGTAAAAGACCTCTTCTACTGGTAATGCCACCAGCGTTATGGGAAATATTTAATGACAAATTGGAACAATTGTAGGGCAAGCCATAGGCAGCATAGGGAACAAGAAAAAAATTCCAATTATCTAAATGGGGTTTTTAACCCTTTAAGTGCCAGAGGGGTATGCAAAGCAATGCATTTCATACCCCTCTGGCACTCAAAGGGTTAAAAATAGAACTATTATAAACCTTATATTGAGCACCAAATCCTAATTATAATGGCGATGTGCATACACGCACTTGTATTTTCAAGGATATTCGCGGCATTAGTGAAAAATATAACTTTTTCACTAATGCCGCAATTATTCTTGAAAATACAAGTGCGTGTATGCACATCGCCATTATAATTAGGATTTGGTGCTCAATATAAGATTGATGATAGTTCCGCTATAAGCCTTGAATGCTAGGGAGGTCTCCAAAGCGTTGCAGTGTTAAAATCCCCCTCTTGTGCAGTTGGTTAGTCCCAGGATACTTCAGTTAGCTTTTATACATAAGGCCTAGGCTTCCCATAGCTTTTGGCTCACCCAACCTCACTTGGTTCCCCTTGTAGGTCGCAGCTAGGTGACATCAGCACCTCAGTTGAAGGTCTTGTGAGCTTTTGCTTCCCTCCATGGACAGCGGATTCACTGACATAGTTCTTCTACGTAGTGTAGAACAGTCTTAGCACAAGGATTCACAAATCATGCATGTGTTTGTTTTTCATCCCCCCTAACAATTTTCGATATGCGACCATGTCACTCGCTTGAAAGCAAGTTTTGTTAATACATTTTACATACCTAAAATATAAATATTTGTACTTCTACTACCTAGAAGTACACGATAGGTTGATCTAAAACTATTTCATTCTTGGGGGTTAGTGTTTCTTAAAGGGTTGGTTTCCATAAAGCAAATAAAATTTTGTCTTGACAGGTTAATTTTATACCCAAGTGAAATCTTGGGTATAATACGCACCTGTGTATAATATGCAGGTGTACATTATATTCAAGATTTTAGGGGAAAATGAGTGCCTGTGTATAATAGGCACCCTTGTTTTCCCCTGTCATACAAAAATAAATCCCATTGCAGCACTGCTTCCCTCCCTCCCCTCTTACCCATAGCCTCCTGTGGCGATCACCTAATCTAAATTGACAAGGGCTACGTGCCTCCGCTCTAAACTACCATGTCGGAAATAATTCCAATAGATCCGATCGAACTCTACGGACATTCTTGATGTTGCATTATGAGCCTATCACTTCCAACTCTAATACATAACTTGTACTCTCAGGCATTTAGAAGTAATCACTCATGTCCAGGTACATTAGAGTTAAGAGCTGGCTCAACAATGTAACATCTTAAAATACCATGCCTATGCCGACGTGCATTTCGCCATTGCACGCTTTTTCAAAGGCATAACTAAGAGGCAACTTATTGTGAATACAATTGTTATATACTTTGGTCTGTATTATATACCATCTTTTGATTTCACCCTTTTTGGTCAAGATGTTTCAATGTTGAGAAGCCAGTTAAGCAATGGCGGTGTATGACTTGTAGGGCATTGACTACATTAACCCTAAGAGTGACGGAACAATAGTTTTATTAGGATATTTTGTAATCTATTGTTCATTATTTACAACTAGTAATTATTCTACTGCTGTACTAGATCACTTTGTAGTTAATAATCAAAACATTCCCAAAAACAATGCAAGCCGGTTTAAGTGCCCCGGTATCATTTAAATGGATTAAGTTTTGAGATACAACTACTAGAACTTATGTACGAACTATCTTTGTAGTAATTGGAATAGTTTGTATTTTAACAAGTCCTTAGTTTTGGGATACATGGTATACCTTTTTATATTAGGCTTGATTGCCGAATAAAAGTTAAGCTTTAAGAAGAAACTTTATTTATGATAGATCCTACACATATTTATACCCAGGTTAGGAAGTTATTTTGCAAGAGTGTTAGTACAGCAGGGTTATCTGTGTGTTCTTCTAGTTATTCTGGGTCTGTAGTTCATCCAAATTTGCAGCATGACAGAGTCCCAGTGGGTGGCATCCTTGCGTCTGCTGCCCGATTCCAGCATAGTGCATAGCTAGGTGCTTTGGATCTATGGGATTGCCCTGCAGACCTCGCAAGACATTACCATTGGCAAGCAAGAAAAGGTCCTGACAGGGCAATGCTGGAACCGGGTGGCAGATGCAAGCATGCCACCCTCTGGAACCCTGTCAGGCTGCAAAACTGGACGGACTACAGAGGGGGAGAGGAGGTTATGGGTAAACGGGGAGAGAGGGAAGCAGTGCTTCAATGGGAATTTTTTCTTTATTATATTTTTGCCTTGTGTATATTACACCCCCCACACACACACACACTTTTCACATAAATATACGCAATATTTTACTGTATTTAAGGTTTGGGCAGAGAAGCCTTGTGAGTTAGCCCTTTGAGGGTCAAAGGGCTTGGACACTCATCGGCCTGTCAAAGGGATGTCTTTTACTTCTGGAATTTTGGGGCCGTATGTTTGGTCCAAAAGAGAACTGTATTAACTTTGGAGCAAATTAGATGTTCTATAGGAGATGGAAGCAAATTTCCACTGATTTAAACAGAGGTTTTAACACCTTTAAACTAAATGCAGTATAGGAGAAATTTCTAATTTTTGTTCATTATGGATGGTATTTTTTATCTCCTTGGATGCTAAAGGTCTTAAATACATTGCATCTCAATGCACCAGAGACCTGTAGCATTCAATGCGTAATTCCAATGTATGGGAATCTGTGTTTATTCCTTGTGGGATAGTGAATTGCTCCCATATAACTCCAGTTTTCTTTTGACTATAGGGCCCTTATAAGTATGTCTTTGACTTCTTCCCACAGATCTGCAGAATGTAAATATCACACTACGTATCCTGTTTCGGCCTGTTGCCAATCAGCTGCCTCGAATCTTCACAAGCATTGGAGAGGATTATGATGAGCGAGTTCTGCCCTCAATTACTACTGAGATCCTCAAGTCCGTGGTGGTGAGTGAGGAGGGGGCCTGATTGACTTTGTTCTAAGCTGAGTGCTTGTGGTGGTGTTTGTGTGGGTTTATTTATTTTCTCCCCCTCCAAGCGCAATCCTATAAATGTTACATTTCTGTGCATGAGCTCCTCCTCCCTCAAAAAAATTGCACCAATAATCTCAAACATCCTTTGTCTAGAAAACTTCCTCAACCATGGTTCTCAAGGACACGTTAAGTTCACTCCTGCAATTTGAATGCATTGCATCCCAGAACAGTTCAAATGGCCAATTTCACCACCAATCCAGTTGCTAAGGGGCCCAGTGCAGATTCAGTAGAGGGCGACCCACACAGGCATCAACCATATCTCATTGGCTGGTGACCACTTAGGTGCGTAATTCAAAGACAAGATCTCCAGTATGAACAGGTTGGCACCATGGAAGTGTAGATCTCCGTGCAGATAAGCTCTGCTGAACTTCCTGTGTTCAATGCAAGGACGCAGGAAAATGTCAGCAAGCTGCGTTCCCTGGAGTCAAATGCTGCAATTTGCTGTGTGAAGAGTCGCATTGTGGCAAATTTGTTGCGTTCACTAGTGATTAGCGCAGTTACGTAATGCTGTATTAGAATTGCCAGTGTAAACTAGGCCTAACAGTGCAGGTTTTCTGGATTTCTCTAATCACAGATGCAGAGTTAGTGGACCTCTGTCTGTCTAATTAGTTCCACTGTGCTTCAGGCAAGGAAATCCATGGAACCCGTACTGTTAGGGAGTAGTCAGACACTGGTCTAAAACCATGTACTGTTGCTAAACTGACATCTTGGCTTATGGAGCAAAATGCGCAAATAAAATAGGAACAATGCTTGGGCAAATCAACCATACCAAAGTAATGTGTTAAGCACCCTTCTGGCACTCAAATGGTTAAATGGGACTTTTAACACTTTGAATCCCTGAAGAGTATGCAATGCATTGTGTAGAAATGTGTTGCAATCCTCTCTGCCATTTAAAGGGTTCTCCACTGGTCTGCTAGCAAAGTCATCAGTGCATTGTTTTGTAATAGGTTGGAGACCTCTAAAGCAGTCAAGGGGTTAAAAGTTCCATTCAAATCCATATGGAATGTTGTTTCTCCCCTGTAATGCAATTGGTTTGCTGCTGGATTTAGTCTTTCTTCTTTCATAGAACCCATAATCTTAGTGCAGTGTGTGTTAATTTAACCCCACAGAGCTCCGTAACAAGCCAGGATTTGATGATCTCCCTGCCTGAGCACAGGTGAGCTAATCAAAATGAGAGAGTGTCTGATTAACTCTTCTTTGTTTCAAGCAGAGAAAAGTTAAAGTCCTGGCCTGTTAGTGGCCCATGAGGGCACAAGTTGAGAACTGTTGTCCAAGTCTGCTAATGACCTCTCCGAGCAGATTAACTCCCTGTAATTTTTAAGTTTAACTCTGTATTTGTCACTATATTCATACTCGATTATTCTCTAATTTAAAGGGATAGTAATGTTTCACAATAAAAGCAGCTCCAATTAATCTTCATAGTATTTGGGCCATGGAGAGTGTTATTTCAATACTGTCAGAGTTGTCGTTCAAGAGTAATTGAATGATAAAGTAGTCCACCCCTTTTACTGTTCACCTCAGAGCAGCAAGACTGTCTGGATGGATTACAGAGAGGGACAACCTTCAGTGGTCAGAAGGAAAAACCTAATGGGACAGGGTTTTCCTTATACTCACAATAAGAAGATTGTTCCTTACTGTGAGCTGTCTGGTCTCAAGACCAGATTCCACATCTGAGGGGAGGTGGCTTACACTAGGTAAAAGGGGCGGGAGGGGGATACTTTATCACTCATTTTCTTTTGAACTGCAACTCTGACTGTATTAAAATAACACTCCACGGCCCATGTACCATGAATATTAATCAGGGCAGCTTTTTTTGTGAAACATTACTATCCTTTTAAAGGAATAATAAACCCTAAGAAAAAAATGCTGAGAAAAACTATGTAACTAAAACACCAGACTTTGAGTTGCTCTCCATTCCCTCTCTGAATTCTGCGGGGTCAGGTGAATTTGCTCCTCTCTTCTAGTATGATTGGTGACCAGCCACTTTTACGTAGGTGAAACCAACACATTTATGTAGTAGTATGATGTCGCCTCTTGTGAAAGGTCTTGTGCTGGGCTACGATGTCTTTCACAGGAGCCTTGTGCGAACACACTAAAGTCCAGTATACTGCAATTACACAGGAACGCAACCTGCAGACTTCACATGAGCAATCTTTAGTAAATGGTTGACCCATGTTGGTACCAGCCAATAATATTTGGCTGGGGTTTACATGGGCTAGCCCTCACACACAACCCTCCTGTGCTGGGATTGGCTGGAGAATGCAGAGGAGGTGAGTTTGCAACATGGGTGACAACTGTAGCAGGGGGCAGTTATGTTGCCTGTGGAAAAGAGCCTTTATAGTGTCTGATCAGGGACTATATTCCTCTCTGTGCAAACCTGTATTGCTGTGTGTTAACAAGCAGTCCCGGAGAGAGTTTGCATGAACAACATTGCAAATTTTAACTTATAAGCATCAAAAGCACATTGTTTTGCTCAGGGAAACATGCTGTTTATGCAGAGCATAATGTTCTATAGATTTTTCTGTTCCTTTAATTTCCCTTTTTCACTTATCTGACTTTTCTCTTGCCTATCTGGCATTTCCACCCACCTTCCTTCACCCCCCCCCCCCCCCAAGTGTTTCTTTCCCTCATGCATTCTGAAAATTGATTGTTGCCCCTATCCCTTAATACATTTTAATATCTGTTCTGGTACCATCTTCCCCAGGCTCGGTTTGATGCCGGAGAGCTGATCACACAAAGAGAGCTGGTGTCCAGGCAGGTGAGCGAGGACCTTACAGAGAGAGCAGCCACCTTTGGTCTCATTCTTGATGACGTCTCACTGGTAAGATTTTTCTCCGTCCCTCCTTCCCTGTACATGGTGAAGGAGGATGGTTGATAATAAAGTGGGTATGAGGGCTGGGCAGGGGGGATATATTGAGGCTGATGTATAAAGTACTGGAGTAATTCAAGAGCAAATCAACTGCATCATAGAAGGCAAATAAAACTACCCAGTTTGAATACTATAGATGTATTCAATGCATTGTGAAGGATGTGTTTGGAGACTTCTCTAGAGTTGAAGCAGTTAAAAATTGATAAATACATTTTTTTGATTTGTCCTGTGGTGCAGTTGGTTTGCTCCAGAATGACTCAAGTTCGTATTGGTACATCAGCCTCATTGTGATTGAGGGGTAGGTAAAAAGAGGATTTTAGTCTTACCTGTTAAATCCTTTTCTCTTAGTCCATACAGATTACTGGTAACTTTGGGTAGGCAATCTGCCCCTTTAACTTGGCAGGAACAATTCTAGAAGTGAATGCAGGGGGTGGAGCCTACCTTCCCTCCTTGGCTGCAGCTAGCCAATCGGCTCCAGTAAGATTTGAGACACTAACTGACTAGATAGTAGAAGGGAAAGAAGACTCTTGTGAGCATGACCCCAAAGGACCCCCATGGTCTGCCACAGGAGAGCCAAGCATGGTCCCTTGACAGGGTGGGAGACTAGTAACCTGTATGGACTAAGAGAAAAGGATTTAACAGGTAAGACTAAAATCCTCTTTTCTCTGTCGTCCAATTTAGGTTACTGGTAATTTTGGGATATCCAACCATTGAGTTTCCCAGAGGCGGAAAGTAAGGCAAGGACCAGGCACAAGGCTCCCAAAGTCATCAGAGCAGAGCAAACCATAACTGTTTGAGAGATGGGAATGAGGGCGTTAAGTATTTTTTTTTTTTTTTTTTTTTTTTTATTATTCCTATCATTTCGCTTACAGTTTTTTTGGGGGTTTACTATCCCTTTAAAGCGGAACTATAGTAGAAAACAGAAGTCTCTCAACACCACGGCACCCTTAAAGGCAATTCTTTTTTTGGTTTATAATTGACCTCTGCACACCCGGTTCTGCTGCTATCACTCCTTTTGGAGTCCAACCACTCCCACAATATCGATATGTACACACACTTTTTAGGAGTCAGCACTATACCAGACGTGACAAAAGAGGCCTTATAGAAATATAAAAAATATATACACGGTATCCAATTAAACAAGCTCAAGATATAATAAATCGGATACTCAATATATGGTAAAAAAAAAAATTAAACTTAAATAAAAATATATATAGTGATATCACTATTCACATTAAATTTATTATTAACCCCCAAGTGTATCTATGGGTTAAAAAACAAAATCACCTTGAAACGCCACAGAAAGTGTTAATCCAGCCCAAATAAAACCTGAACACGATAAATCTATTCTTACAAAGTTCATTTGGGTTAGATTAGAAAAAGCTAAATAGTTATATCAGGTATATTGTTAACCCCTTACCGCCCGAGGACGTACATGTACGTCCCGAACGGATGTCCCAGGTGGACAGAGGATGTACATGTACATCCCAGAAATCGTTTTACAAAATGAAAAAAAAAAAATGTTCGGATGGCGTTAAGTGCCGGCCGCGTGCGCACACTAAAGGGTTAACCCACATACCATAGCTCCTGTATCGAATCGTCACTAAACCCACTGGCAAAAAAACTGATATAGTCGGAAGGGAAATCCCCACCGAGATGTCTGAATATAGCCAGAGGTAAAGAAAAGACAATAAACTAAGCACAGAAAGAAAATATTGAAAGACACTTGCATAAGAGCGTTTGCAACCAATTCACTATGGTAGTCGCCCCAGCCAGGAAGAAGAAAATACTTTGCAATGCATTTCGCAGCATACGACGCTTTATCAAGTCAAAATAGTGTATACATAGAATCGGTTACCGTTAGTTTTTAAGAGAAGTGTATCCAATGAGAATAAAGCTCATTATTTAAAAATGTACGGTAACCGACTGTACAGTTTTGGGAAGAAGATCCTGGAGGCAGTCTTGCCTGTCTAGGATTTTCTTTGGTTCTTGGTGCTTCCTTCACTTTTGAGCCCTGTTGACTCTAGTTCAGTGTGCTGTGTAACAGTTGGGGTGTTATTCCCCTGTTCAGTGTCCGCTAACACTTCAGTTGTTTTGTTGAGCTATCTCTGATCTGATGGTTCATATCTGCTCTGGTGACTTTGGGGACCTTGCGCCTGGTCCTTGCCTTACTTCCCGCCTCTGGGAAACTCAATGGTTGGACATCCCAGAGTTACCAGGAACCTGTATTGGACAACAGAGAAAAGAGGATTTTAGTCTTACCTGTTAAATCCTTTTCTCTTAGTCCATGCAGGTTACTGGTCTCTCACCCTGACAAGGGACCATGCTTGGCTCTTCTGTGGCAGTATGTGGGAGTCCTTCAGAGCATGCTCGGAGAAGTCTTCTTTCCCTTCACTATTTAGTCAATAGTTAGTATCTCAAATCTTTCTGGAGCTGGTTGGCTAGCTGCAGCCAAGGAGGGAAGGTAGGATCCACCCCCTGCATACAATTCTAGAATTGTTCCTGCCTACTTAAAGGGGTGGATGGCCTACCCAGAGTTACCAGTAACCTGTATGGACTAAGAGAAAAGGATTTAACAGGTAAGACTAAAATCCTCTTTTTTTTTTTTTTATTTTTATATTTCCATAGGGCCTCTTTTGTCACGTCTGGTATAGTGCTGACTCCTAAGAAGTGTGAGTATTAAAGCGGAACTACCATCCCTTGTAAACTTTACCCCAAATAATGACACATCTGGCGATTAGCTGCTCAGTAGTGCTAGTCGCTAGAATTATTACCTCGTTATTGAGCATTCTATACTGCTCCCGGACTGACAGCCAGGAAACATCACAGGCATCTTTACATAGTAACGTCAGTCCCTCCCGGTAGCGAACTGCTCATAGCAACGCCTTCTAGAGCAGACTGGGACTGACAGCGCAGGCGTGCAGACGTCACTATGGAAAGATGTCTGCGCTGTTTCCTGGCTGTCCATCTGGGAGCAGTATAGAATTCTTAATAAAGCGGTAATAATTCTGGCGACTAGCACTATTGAGCAGCTAGTCGCCAGATGGGTAATTACTTGGGGCAAAGTTTACAAGGGGTGGTAGTTCCGCTTTAACCCTTTGAGTGCCAGAGAGGTATAGTCCAATTTAAACTAATGGAAGTTTGATGTATCCCCTGTGGTGCATTTGGTTTGCTCTAAAATATTTTGTTTATTGAATATTGCTCCTGGTTCCCATAGCTGTCAGGACACTACGTATAGTTAACAGCCCTTTACCCTAGTCTTTATATCACATTTTAAATAAATGGGAATTTATAAAGGCCCCACAATTGCTTCACTTTTTGATCATATGTCTCTGTATCAGAAACTTAGATGTGTTTAATGCATATGTCTTAGAGTTCTATTATATCCGACTGGTGAAACGGGGACCATGGTGAAAAAGCTCCTCCCACCAGGAAGCAGGGTGCTTAAATGGAATCATCAGACTCCTCCCATCCTCGTCTTCACCACCTGTAGCTATATAATTGTTTGTGCTTTTGTTTTTCCTATACAGACTCACTTGACATTTGGGAAGGAGTTCACTGAAGCTGTAGAGGCCAAGCAAGTGGCCCAGCAAGAGGCTGAGAGGGCCAGATTTATTGTAGAGAAGGTATGGCTTTGACCATATGGGTAATTGTTGAATGTGGCTGTTAGTGGTGTGATTTTTGAACTAATTTGCATATCTATTTTGGGTATGCTTTTATGTAGATATATAATGAAGTAAGTAGAGATCATAAGGCAGGAGTAGGCAACAATGGGAATGATGGGAAGAACTGGAGTGCCAAAGGTTGCCTGCTCAGTCTTAGGGATTGCAGATCTGTTTTTTGTTACCTCTGCTTTGCTGTTGAAAGGAAAACAGAATATTTTCTTTTGAATGGAGTATCCAATCATGCTTCCCATAGAAACTAGCACATTGTGTACAAGGTAAAGTGAAATACTGAATTGCTCAGACATTGGTCAGTCTTATGTTTCAGTTGTTACAAGTCACTTACTCTAGTAAGTAAAGTCTCAAAATGTTGTAGCCTGACTGTGACCCCAAACCATGTCCTGTGTAAAGGGGAATCCTTCAGATGGCTAAACTAACGCACGTGCAAAAAATGGAGAATACCACCAGCAAGACACAGCTCATGGTGAAAGGGCACTTGTCCCATATTTATTTGGACAGATCTGAAATCAGAAATTACGTATTTCAGATATCTCCCAATAAATTAGGTTTAAGAATGTGTTGTTTTTTTTTTTGTTTTGTTTTTTTTAAGCCATAAAATGATACCCAATTGGTTGCTCACATTTTGATGCAAGAAACATACTAATGCCTTGATACTGAATAGCACATGCTCTTAAATTAAAGGCAAAGCTGGCACATGCTAATGGCACATGTGAGTGAAAACTGTGACTTCTAGCACCATTGAGATGCCACCATTCCTTAAAACAAGACACTTTATCTTGTTTGTTCTCGATGGGTGCTCATCACCACCTTTGTTGTGGATCTCCCTAAGTGGAAGGATACCACAGACATGGGCCCTTACTCTCCATGTG
This sequence comes from Rhinophrynus dorsalis, assembly GCA_037306005.1. Classification (NCBI taxonomy): domain Eukaryota; kingdom Metazoa; phylum Chordata; class Amphibia; order Anura; family Rhinophrynidae; genus Rhinophrynus; species Rhinophrynus dorsalis. Next base: position 129,185,607 of record CM074727.1, on the reverse strand, counting down.
CCTATAGGGTGTCAGCTGCAGCATACCGGTGATGCCCATGTAGACTGAAATGTACATCTGTGGTTTTGCTGGCCCATGCAGATAGGATTTGCCTGACGTTTTGGAGCTGGGACTGTCTGTGGGTGCTAATCATCTTGCCATCAATAGTGCACAGTAAAGGGCGGTTGCGTGCTTTTTTTTTTTTTTTTTTTTTTTTTTTTTTTTTTTTTTTTTTTTTTCATTCCTCCCTATGTGTCTTGCTGTTGGTACTCTATTTCTGAGTACTGATCAGGTCTTAGGGAGATAGTCGTCCAGTCCAGTACAGCATTGGTGGCATCATGTATAAAGCTATGGTTTATTCATTATGAGTAGTGATCATTTTATGAACTAAATTGGCATATGCCACTCTAATGAGGTCTGTACTGTTCTCTTCCCTGCAGGCTGAACAGCAGAAAAAGGCTGCTATAATCTCTGCAGAAGGAGATTCCAAGGCAGCAGAACTGATTGCCGTGTCTCTAGCAGATGTAGGAGATGGTCTGATTGAGCTACGCAAACTGGAAGCTGCTGAGGACATTGCGTACCAGCTGTCCCGATCCCGGAATGTAACCTATCTACCACCAGGGCAATCAACTCTGCTGCAGCTGCCACAATAACCTTAGGGTTCTCTACACCCCAACTTTTGTTACTGACTCCCATCTATGGACTTCTGTTATCGGCCAAGTTACCTAGGATTTTTTTCTGTAAAGGTCTATCTCCTTCAGATTTCACATTGTCTTTCCTCCTGAGACTCATGCACAGGCTTTATAATTGATTCAATCTACCCTGGCTTTTGTGTAATGAAATTAGCTTTAACAGCTTGGACAGAGAGTAAGAAATGTCTCTATTTTACAAGAAAAACCTCTTAATAAACCATACTCTTAGAGGCTAATATAATGCATAACTGGAGCAAACCAACTGCAGATCAAATAGAAATCCTAACTGAAGTTAATCCTTTGAGTGCCAGAGAGGTAGGCAATGCATTGCAAAGCAATGAGTTGCCTACCGCTCTGGCATTCAAAGGGTTAAATAGAGATTCAAACTGCTGAATTCTGGAGAGGTCTAACACATTTCAAAGCAATGTATTGGAGACCGCTAACATTCAGGGGGTTAACACCACTTAAGTAAATTAGCATATTTTTTATGTTTGTCCCCGGTAATGCAGTTGTAATTTCTCCAGTTATTCCTATTAAAGCCTACATTCCATTGTAGTTGATATGATGATCTTCCTGGGTTTATATAATAGATTCCAAATCAAATCTGTTTAGAAATCTTTAGGTGAAATCCTTAATACAGTTATCACTTGCATTGGAATCCAGGCCTAAATCGGCCTCTCATAGTATTCAATTTCATTTTTTTTCTCCAGGATCACTGAGAGAGGCCTTTAGCCATCTATAAATCAGAATGTGGGATTGCCAGTTGGGTTATATGATGATCCACTAGTGGGAATTAAAGAATTGTTATAATTCACAAATAATGTCACATTCATAATACTCCAACTATATTTCTTGTTAGAGAGAATGTGCAGCTGTTAAACATATCCTAAGTTTTATACAAGTGGTATTCATGTGGCTCTTATATTGATCGTATTTACCTGTACTAAACCAGGTATGTTGACTACTGCCCAGCAATTTAGTGGAAAACCCTTGTCCGAATTGAAACCACAACATTAAAAGGTAAATTAGTGTTAAATAAAAACTGATGATCTATGAAGGTACGGAACATGAAGGGGAAAAAAAAAAAAAAAAAAGTTTGATACCTGGACTAAACATGGCACTTGAGGGCTGACAGTCACTTCAAAGCCATTTCCTTACCCCTGTTCTCTTTCTTCTATGGTTGATATAGAGCATGGCCTCATTCTGTGTATCCATGGCAGGAACAGAGCTGCACGTTAAAATGCATGACCCCTCTTGCTTGGGTAAAAGCACAGGCAACAACTTCTAGCTTTTAACTCTTTCAGTGCCTGTGGGGTGTCCAGTGCATTGCAGGTTGTTTCCTTAAAGTGTTAGTAATGTCCCTGAAAAAATATTTATAGTTTTGTAGGGCCTAAAAAATGCAACTATATGCAACAAATCCTATCTCTCAAACCGCTATGGTTTAGAGAGATCCTCCGTTAAAGTTTCCCTTCTCCTGCTGTCAACCGACACGAAGAGGCTCTTCAGCAGAGCCACAATCGCGTTATTTAAAACGAATTACCTCATTGGAAAGGTCTACAAAGTGTGCCTGGTTTGCAAGCACACTTTGTAGACCTTTCTAATGAAGTAATTTGTTTTAAATAAGGCGATTGCTGCTCTGCTGCAGAGCTGCCAGTTGGTCCCCAGACAGGATTCCCCTGCAGTCAGCACAGCGCTGACGTCGGGTAAAGAAGGGGAGGGAGGGGGGAACTTGGAATACGAATCTCTCTCAAATCATAGCGGTTTGAGAGAAGGGATTTGTTGCCTATAGATTATTTTTTTAAGCACTATAAAGATTTTTTTTTCAGGGACATTACTAACACTTTAACATTAAAAATGAAAGCGCACTTTTTAACATTTGAGGGTGTTTAAAAGCAAGTTGTATTTTAGCTTTCTTTGTAATCAGATTGTTTTTTTTTCTGTTTGGGAGTGACCCTGTATCCCCAACATGCCCCTGTGTTTCTGTAGGAGTTGCCCTTTACAGGACAGTTAAGAGCACTTAACAGAGAAAGAGAGAGAGAACATTTAAAGAACAAAGCCTTATTGAAGAAATGTCATAGTGCAGATTTTTAAACCAATTTCCTGCTGTCTTAAATGCAAGCAAACCTGGTGGGGGAGATGCAACAGGGATCTGACTTGGCATTTACCACAGAGCAGGGGTAGTCAATCTTAGGTCAACTACCTGTTGGAGACAACTCCCATAATTCTCAACTATCCAATAGCAGACGGCAGGTGATAGAAATTGTTATCCCCAACAGCTGACATTCCAAAGACTGACTTCCCCTGCCACAGAATGAGCTACATATGGTGATAACTTGGTACGCAAACATTCAAATGCTTCCTATAACCCCTTGGATGTTGCAGGTTTCCAGCACATTACCTTGCAATGCTTTGGAGACCTCAAGCATCCAAGAGGTTAACCCTTTGGGTGCCAGAGGGGCATCCAACACATTGCAAAGCTGTGTGGTGGATACCCCTCTGGCGCGCATAGGGTTAAAATGAGCTTTATTCTGTTTTCATCTGCAGACTGCCCACTTTACTTGGAGAGGAAGCAACAGTATTCCAGAAGTGATGAGCTTGAGATAATTGTATCTTTAAGACCCTTTTCATAAGAGTTGTTCAGATCTATACAATTGAACAGTAATAAAAACATCAATTCATATAAGTATATTGCTGCATTTGACATTTGTAGAGCATTAATCATGAAAGTCAAACAAGGTTACTGCCTTCAGTTCATTTCTACCTTGTCTAAGGATTAGCCCCTAAGGCAGTGGTTTTCAACCTGTCGGTCGCGACCCCTTTGGGGGTCAAATGACGGTTTCCCAGGGGTCGTCTAAAACCATCAGATATTTATATTTCGATTCATAACAGTAGCAAAATGACAGCAATGAAGGAGCAACGAAAATAATTTTACTGTTAGGGGGTCACTACAACTTGGGAAATTTTATCAAAGGGTCACTACACTAGAAAGGTTGAGAACCACTGCCCTAAGGCGTCACAATGTATTGCATGTAACTTATGGTGCTTCAAGAGATTAAAGAGTTGGTAATGTTTCGGTATAGTTTTTGGGCCATGTAGAGCATTATCATTCTCTGTGATGTGTAGTTCCAGAGTAATTTAATAATAAAATGTCCCCTCCCCCTCCTTCCTGTGTAAAGCTGCACTGCAAGACAAGATAGAATGCAGCAAGGAACAATGTTGTGTTAGCATAAGGAAAGGACAGGGCTTATGCTCACAGACAAAAGATTGTCCCTCGCTGTGAGCTGTCCGGTCAAGCGACCAGGTTCTGCATCTGAGGGGAGGAGGTTTACACTAGGTAAAATGGGTGGGAGGGGACACTTTTTCATTCAATTACTCTGAAAATACACATCGTAGAGAATGATAATACTGCTCTACATGGCCCAAAAACGATAAAGAATAATTGGAGCTGCATTTATTTTGAAACATTACTATCCCTTTAATGGTGCCTTATAGGCATGTCTGCTCCCCTGGGAGCACACCTCCTGATGAACCTGGAAAATCAACAGAGACATTTGAGGGGGTCTGAAAAAATGTCTTCCCCTGTGCTCTGTTGATTCTACAATGGAAGGCTGGCAGTACTGCAATTCAAAGTCATGAGTGTTGCGGTGTGACCTGACCAGCTCCATCCTTTGCTAGGGATGGAATATATAGCTCTGACTCTGGCAGTTTATCAACAGTGGTCCACAGGTACTTCCTGCCTGAGTACAGATGTGTAACTAGTAGATCTTTCCTTCTGTTCACTCGTCTGTGCTCAGCCAGGGAGATTCTTAAGTCTCTCTTTAAGTGGAATGAACACTTTACAATTTGGCAGATTTTGAAATAGCTTTCAAGATCCTATATATGTTAAGTTTTCTTTATTTAAAACTAAAATTTACAAGATATGTAGCTTTATATGTTACTTTATGCAAAGTAGGAGTACAGGTTTCACAGGCTCCTTTGTCAGATCCCAAGATTCTATTCTCCCTCCCAAATGCCACTTCCTACCAGGAAGTACTGGCTAATGTGCATGCACTGATAACACTAAATTTCTTTTAAAATATACTTTTAAAGAAATGGATAATATAAATATTTTATTTTGAAAGCTGTTTCAAAATAACCCATGTTCTTTAAAAGCTGCACTATTAGGAGGACTTGAGGATCACAGTTGAGAATCTGTGCATGCAGCTTAGTAAAGTTTGTGGGTTTAAGTCACAGACTTCCAAGGTGCGTCCTGTCCCTGCTGCCTGCCCAGGGGGCCAGTTTTCTGACCTCCAAAATACCTGACAGGAGCCGCTTTGGAGCAGAAAGGCCTTGGTCATTTTAACAAGTCTTCTTCCATAGGCACAAATGTTGTAAATCATGGTAAGTGCCTTACGATACATAGTGGGGAGGTTTCCATAGTAAATTTAGCATTGCAGTTGGTTATGAACATTTTCAGTGCTGGAGGGGTGGACCCACATGTGACATTCAAGAGTTAATTGTCTGGTAGCTTCACAGTAAATCTTAATGTGGATGTATCACCTTAAATTGCTTTTCATATTAGTAAATTCAATCCAAAACTGCCTATGCACCTTACGGGCTGAAAAAGACTAGCTGATATATAGGTGGATACGGACACTTTTATTTCTTAATCCTTTGTGTGTCAGAGGGGTGTGCAACACATTGCTAAGTGTCAGGTTGTACACGCCTCTGGAATTCAGAGGGTTAGTGGTTGTCTGACTGCAGTGCAATATGATGATTAAGATTCCAGTACATCCTAGACCCACCTGCACTGAGCGGATTTCCTACACGCATACTAACACTAACCCAGCGGAAGGCTACTGTTTGACACTTCAGCTGTTGGGTACTACAGTTCCCATCATGAGGTCTAATATATAACAAGGAGAGGGGAAGGAGATAGATATTTTCTAAATAAGATTATAATTTAGGATTTTAAATTGTCTTTAACCCCTTAACGACCAGCGGTCGAGGGGTGTGTGGTCCTTTAAGGACCTGATAGGGAATTTCGGCATGCCACCCCACATGACTGATCACGTGGGGTGGCACGCCGAACTGAGGGACTGGAAAGAGATTGCTCCGGTCTTGGAGCGATCAAATTCAGTCCCTGGTATTACTCACCGCGCTTCTGCAGGAGCGCTGTGAGTAATAGTACGTGACGTACCAGGACCGTCACTGGTCCTTAACTGCTGGACCAGCGTGACGGTCCGGGTACGTCACCGGACGCGAAGGGGTTAAAGGTAATTCTGTTTTTATTTGAATCATGGCTTTAGCTCCTGAAGTACCAAAGGGGTGTACAAGACGTTGCAAAGCATCGGGTTTGTGCATCCTACTGGTCATGAGCAGGGTTGCCACCTTTTCTTCAAAAAACTACCAGCCAAGGCATTCCCTCCATAGACTTAACATTTGAAAGAAGACAATTTTTTTACCGGCCTGAGGTAAAATACAGGCTGGGTGGCAACCCTAGTCATGAGAGGTTAAATGAGCAGATAAGGGTTTACAAAACACCCTTTAAAGCCATCAGAACTATAAGAACATAACTTGCTGGTTCTCCCCAGTCTCTTGTGCAGATTGTTGCACAGCTGGGTGATGTCACAGCCTTACGCTGCTCTCATGGGAGCTTCCCAGTCCATATAGAAACCTGTTAACAGCAGATTCATGTAGGTTTCATACAGCTGTTTAACTACTGTATTCTTGATTATCCCTCAGGGTATTATCTTGGTGTGAACAGTGCATGCTTATTTTTTCCATAATGAAATAAGGGTCTTCAAGTGAAAAAAAACAAAAAAAAAAAACACTGAAATGTTCCTCCTCTTTGTTACCAGTGTTAATCGAAAGAAAATGCCAGCTAGTGAACACAAGGTGGCAGCTGTGAGCAAAAGATCAAAATTTACTCAGAACTGGAACACACAACTGAACTTTGGAAAACAAAAGAATACACACTGCGTTAAATGGGGTATTTCTACAATGCTAGAAAAGTCTCCAGTATATTGTTTTACAATGCTCTGGAGAGCCTGTAGCATTCAAAGGGTTAAACACTTGTTTTAAATGTATGAGCATTTTTGTTTGTCCCCCTGTAGTGTAGTTGGCTTGCCCCATCAGAATTACTTGAGTTCTTAGTACATCAGCCTTAATGAGCATTGGTGTAACTAGGCGGGGAGGGCCCCGGTACAAACCTAGTTTCACTGTCGTCCAATACAGGTCACTGGTACTCTGGGAGGCGTAAGTCCCCTTTAATAGGCAGGAACAACTATGCAAATGATTTGCAAGGGGCGGAGCCTCCCCTCTTACTTAAGCCACCTTCTGGCCAGAGCCACTTTAGATTGATTTGTTCCTGGTGTGCTTGCACACCAGGTAGAGAACATCTATGCTTCTTAGTATTTTATTATTTTTTTATTCAAATATGGAATACCACCATTAGGAGGGTGACCATGGCTGTGAATTGCCCTCTTTAAAGTGGCTGGTGCAGCTTCCAGGGATTTTCTGTGGACCTTATGCCCTGAAGAGGGGACAGCTTGTGTTAAGCAGCTCCCCTATTGGGGAATTTACCTCTGGTTCTTTCCCTCCTTATCATGGTCACCTGAAGACAGAAGTCCAGCAAGGAAGGTGAGTCACCCATTGAGTGCTGAAGGTCCACTTGTCCCGACAGTGTCCCTTTGATGGGCTTGTATTTGGGAGTTTTAATACACTCCAGCACTCATAGGGTGTTTTTATTGCATTTTTACTGTTTATGCAATTTCTGTGTTATTCTCTGGGTTTTGGAGCATTGGGTATTCATTTATTTCTGTTTCTCATGTGTTTCATGCTTGTTTGGGCACTTTGTAATGTTTTACTAAACTTTATTAAAAATGGTGTTCCGCGCCTTTAAGCGCGGCTTTTTCCCGCTCAGGCGCAAGGGCTCCTTTACTCTCTATGAGAATTCACAGTATGGGACATATCTCTGGAACCGCTTGTCACAGCAACTTCAGAGAGGGCTCATTTTAATTCTAGGCTCCTGCTCTATCATCCGGAATGTGTTTTATTCATGTGGGGTGTTCAGGGGGGCTTCGGGCACTGTTTGGGGTACTTGTAAAGGAAAACTAAATTTCCCATGAGCGCTTGGTTCGCGCTCGTTTCTGATTGGCTGTCATGACGGCCGCCATTTTGTGGTACTTTTCCTAGGCGAGTACACTACGCAGGGACCGAGCCTTCTCTCTCCTCAACAGATTAACCCTTCGCTGGCCAGATAAGTCCGTTTTTAGAACATTTCTGGGGTGAAACTTTAATCTTTCACACTTTTTCTGGGTGATAGTGTTATTAGTGGGGTATATTGACGCTGTGAGCATGTCTACTTCACTGGAGCTAGGGGCTAGACCCAAGTCTAAGGAGGATGGGAGGTCTGCTACCCCCATGGCGTTTTGCTCCTCTTGCCACATTGGGCTGGATGGCGATAATGTGGGGGATCTATGCCCTAATTGTACTGGTCAAGATAGCAACCCTGGGCTTCCCAGCCACGCTATTGAGCCATCTTGGGTGAGGGAGTTTAAAGCTGCCACTAGGGATCTCAGATCCACGCTTCAACTCTTTCCCTCTCAGATACAGGGGGCTCTCCAGGTCTGGCAGACCCCCTCTACTATCAGGACCTCCCTGCCTAAGCCACAGGGAGCTCCTGATATCACTGATTCTTCTGAAGAAGAACTTTTACAGGATTCTGATGCTGAGGAACGTACTGTTATTGAATCTAACAGGTCCATTGGGGACCCCTATGAGTGTGACCCTGAAGTTTCGGCTGAGGGTCTGATCAGAGCGGTTCTGAATACGCTCAACCTTCCTCTGACTCAGGAATCCACTTATGATCCTACTGATGTTTTTCAGAAAAAGCCATCTAAGCCAATTGTTTGTTTTCCAACTAACCCTACTCTTGCCCGTCTGGTTTCTGAGGCATGGAAGAATCCTGATAGATCTTCCTCTGTCTCCAAAAAGTTTGCTAAACTTTACCCTTTTCCTGAGGCGGAGCTGGCAAAGTGGGTTCATCCTCCCAAGGTGGATGCTCCTGTGTCTAGACTATCCAAATCTACCGCTTTGGCTGTCTCAGATGCCTCTGCCCTGCAGGACTGGACGGATAAGAAGCTAGAGCTCTCTCTTAAGTTTATTTTTGCCTCCATTGGCACGGCCATGCGCCCAACCTTTGCTGTGGCATGGGTTAATAGGGCCATTGCGGCCTGGACTGAACGACTGACTGAAGCAGTCCGCCAGGATGCGCCAGTATCTGAACAGTTGCAGCTACTTGCTAATATCACTGAAGCTCAGAACTATGTTGCTGACGCTGCTTTTGATGCTGTGCGCATGATGGCGAGGGCCTCCACTTCTTCTGTGGTGGCTAGACGCGCTCTTTGGCTGAAAATTTGGTCTGCTGATACAGCCTCTAAGAAAGCCTTGCTTTCCTTGCCCTTTCAGGGGAATTTGCTTTTTGGGTCTGAACTCAAAGAAATGATCAGTGAGGCTACTGGTGGTAAAAGTACTCTTCTACCCTCAGTCTTTAAGAAAAAGTTTCCAGCCAAACGTAATCGGTCCTTTCGTTCCTTTCAGACTGAGACACGCTCCTCGGCCCAAACGGGTCCTCCCACTACGCGCTCCTCCTCCAAGCCCAAACAGTCCTGGAAGCCCAAAGTTGCCTCCAAGGCCAAGACCTCCAAGACTGCTTCGGCATGACTCGCCGAACCCGGGTCCGCATCCGGCTGTAGGCGGTCGTCTCCGCATCTTTCGCCGGACTTGGGAGGAGTCAGTGGCGGACCCATGGGTTCTTCAGGTGGTGTCAGAGGGATACAGGATCCCTTTCTCTTCCCTTCCTCCTTTTCGGTTCCATTTTACTCGTCCTTCTCAGGAACCCACAAAAAGGCGTCTGTTCGACGACGCTATTCAGGATCTCTTGGACAAAGAGGTCCTGGAGGCGGTTCCTCAAGGGGACACAGGTTCAGGATTTTATTCCAACCTGTTTGTGGTAGCCAAAAAGGACGGAGGAGCTCGTCCCATTTTGGATCTCAAAGATCTCAATGCCTATGTGGTGACTTCCCACTTCCGCCAGGAGTCCCTGCGCTCTGTGATTGCAGCAATGTCTCCAGGGGAGTTTCTTGCCTCCCTGGACCTTCAGGATGCTTATCTTCACATCCCTATTCATCCAGAAAGCAGGCGGTATCTCAGGATTGCCTGCCACAGGGGACACTTTCAGTTTGCAGCGCTCCCCTTCGGGCTGACTTCAGCCCCTCAGGTCTTCCAGAGGGTGTTGGGCTCCTTGATAGCGGTGCTCCATCAGGATGGGATCAGAGTGACCCCCTACATGGACGATCTTCTTCTGAAGGCCTCCTCAGCGGAGCTTCTCCATCAGCAATTACAGATGTGCATGCACACCCTGAACCGTCATGGTTGGATCCTGAATCTGGACAAGTCGGACTTGATTCCATCTCAGAGACTTCTGTTCCTGGGTCTCCTGTTCGACACTCGCCAATGCATGGTGTTTCTTCCAGAGGATGTGGCTCACCAGATAGCCGTCAGAGTGGCTGGGATTCTGGACATGGACGAAATTCCAGTTCCGAAGTTGTCGTCCTTAGTGGGGAAGTTCATTTCCACAATCGAAGCAGTACCATTTGCCATGGCCCACTCCAGGGATCTTCAGAGATTTGTGATCCAGACGTGCAGGAATCATCCGGATCATCAACATCTGTCTGTTTCTCTTCCTCCTCATGTCGAGTCTACACTGGTGGTTAGATCTCTCACATCTCCTGAAAGGGAGATCCTTTCTAGTTCCTCCTTGGACCACAGTCACTACGGATGCCAGCCTTCGGGGCTGGGGTGCAGTCTGGGGTCGCTTCAGTGCTCAGGGGAAATGGGGTCTGGAGGAATCCATGCTCTCCATCAATGTTCTGGAACTTCGAGCTGTCCGGCTGGCCCTGCGGCACTGGGAGTCTCAATTGACCGGTCTTCCGATCAGAGTGGAGTCCGACAACGCCACGGCGGTGGCTTACATCAACAGGCAAGGCGGCACAAGAAGCGGTTCCGCCTGGTGGGAGGTCAAGGATATTTTGTCTTGGGCAGAAGATCACGTGCCTGTCATCTCTGCAGTTCATATTCCAGGCGTGGACAACGTCATGGCAGACTTCCTCAGTCGTCACACCGTCGACAGCGGAGAATGGGCTCTTCACCCAGAGGTGTTTCACATGCTCACTCAACGGTGGGGGATGCCTGTGGTGGATCTGATGGCTACCAGACACAACAGGAAGGTTCCGGTGTTTTGCTCCCGGTTGAGGGACTCCCTTGCTCTAGCAGTGGATGCCTTGTCGATCCCTTGGGACTTCCCCCTGGCTTACATCTTCCCTCCTCTTCCTCTATTGGTCAGAGTTATCCAGAAGTTGAAGAGAGAACGTTGTCCTGTCATCCTGATTGCTCCAAACTGGCCTCGCCAGTCCTGGTTTCCGGAGTTGATGGCCATGTCAGTGAAGGATCCGATCCCACTTCCCGCCCGTCCGGACCTACTCCTTCAGGGGTATCTGTGGAAGGAGGATGTTCACTCTCTCCATTTGATGGCATGGCGGTTGAATCCTCGATTCTAGCAAAGAAAGGATTTTCTCCTTCTGTGGTGTCGACTATGCTCAGTGCTCGTAAGCCTGTGTCTTCCAAGATCTATCATCGCATATGGTCAACCTTTGTGTCATGGTGTTCTGTCAAGAAGCTATCCCTTGACTTCCATCTTCCCACTGTCCTGGCCTTCTTGCAGGACGGTGTGGATAAGGGGCTCAGTCTGAGTTCCCTCAAAGTTCAGACTTCTGCCTTGTCTGTGTTTTTCCAGGAAAGGATTGCCATCCTTCCTGATGTGAAAGTCTTCTTCCAAGGTGTGACTCATGTTCGACCTGCCTTCAAGAGTCCTGCTCCCCAGTGGGATCTCAATTTGGTGCTGGGAGTTCTACAGCGACCACCGTTTGAATCCTTGGCTTCCATTCCATTACGTCTTGTGACTTGGAAGATGGCCTTCCTTTTGGCTATTGTGTCAGTGCGCCGGGTGGCAGAGTTACAGGCCTTGTCTTGTAAACCTCCTTACCTTGGTGTTCCACAAGGATAAGGCTGTGCTTCGCACTACCAAGGAATTCTTACCCAAGGTTGTGTCTGAGTTTCACATCAATCAGGAGATTGTGGTTCCCTCTTTCTGCCCTAATCCTTCATCTGACAAGGAAAGAGATCTCCATTTGTTGGATGTGGTGCGTTGCCTCAAGTTTTATGTTCATCGCACCGAGTCTATCAGGAAGTCTGACGCTCTATTCGTCATTCCTGAGGGGCCTAGGGCAGGGAGACCGGCTTCCAAAGTTACCATTGCCTCTTGGATTAAGGCTACCATCCGTGAAGCCTACAAGTTGCGGAATAAGCACGTTCCCTTCCGGGTGACTGCCCATTCCACCAGATCTATTGGGGCCTCTTGGGCCTACAAGAATCAAGCTTCTGCTGATCAACTGTGCAGAGCGGCCACTTGGTCCTCTGTGCACACTTTTTCAAAGCACTACCGAGTTGATGTACTGGCGTCGGCTGATGCCAGTTTTGGAAGGAAGGTCCTGGAGGCAGTCTTGCCTGTGTAGGTCTTCCGCTCTGTGATCCTTAGTGCTTCTTTACTGTTGAGCCCGGTTGGCTCTGGTTCTGTGTGCTGTGTTAGTTCAGGGATTGTTCCCTTGGTTGGTGTCCGTTGACACTTACAGTTTGGGCTATGTTATTAACTGGTCATAGCAGTTCTAGTGACTTGGGCCTTGCGCCTGGTCCTTGCCTTACTTCCCGCCTCTGGATCAGCTCAATGTTTGTACATCCCAGAGTACCAGTGACCTGTATTGGACGACAGTGAAAATAGGATTTTAGTCTTACCTGTTAAATCCTTTTCACTTAGTCCATATAGGTCACTGGTCTCCCACCCTGTCAAGGGACCAGTCTTGGCTCTCCTGTGGCATCCAGTGGGAGACCGTTCGGGCATGCTCACAGGAGTCTTTCTTTTTGCTTACCTGAGGTCAGTTTTAGGGTCTCAAATCAATCTAAAGTGGCTCTGGCCAGAAGGTGGCTTAAGTAAGAGGGGAGGCTCCGCCCCTTGCAAATCATTTGCATAGTTGTTCCTGCCTATTAAAGGGGACTTACGCCTCCCAGAGTACCAGTGACCTGTATGGACTAAGTGAAAAGGATTTAACAGGTAAGACTAAAATCCTATTTTTGGACCCCCTAAAACAAATATATTTTCACAGATGCATCTAGAATCTATTGGACCCCTGTGCAGATGGGGGCCCCCTTTGATATGGACCCTGGGGCTGATAAATTCCTCTTGGATGCTGGGCCCTAGCACAACTGTCCCCTATCCCCAATGATGAGTGGCATGAAAATGTGTGAAAATTCATGTATGTAGAAGAAAGTGGGGATGTATAGGTTTGTGAGGTTAGAGTTTTAAAGGAAGTTATGAAAATGAATAGCTTGGCTACATTAACCCCTTGAGAAACAGAGGTGTGAATAATGCATTGCTACCCAATGCTTTGCACACATCTCTGGTCTTCAGGTAGTTAACCCTTTGAGTGCCAGAGGCGTACGCAACGCATTGCTTTGCAGTGCTTTGCGTACCCCTCTGACACTCAAAGGGTTAAAGTGATTGTAATGTTTAACAAACATAGCTCCAATTAATCTGCATAATATCTGAGCCATAGAGAGTGTTATTTCAATACTGTCAGAGTTCTAGTTCAAGAGTAATTGAATGATAAAATTTCCCTCTCCTGCCCTTTTCACCTATTGTAACACTGCTCACATCAGATGTGGAATCTGATCCATAGACCAGACAGCCCACAGAAAGGAACAGTCTTCTTACTGTGAGAACAATCAAAGCCATGCCCCCTTGACAGGTTTTTCAGATTTTTCCATTATCTTGAAGATTGTCCCTCTCTGCAATCTACCTGGACACACCCTGCTGCTCTGAGGTGAGCAGTGTTACATCAGTGGGAGGGGGATACTTTATCATTCAATTACTCCTGAACTACAACTCTGACAGAATTGAAATAACACTCTCCATTGCCCAAATACTATGAAGATTAATTAGAGCTGCTTTTATTATAAAACATTACTATCCCTTTAAAGGAACAGTAAAATGTAACTATAAACTGGCATAAAAAGTGTGGCTGTGATCGCAGCTATTCTAGTCACTTGCCCTGTGCCATCCCAAATGCTACAAAGGGTTTCTCTTCATGTTTGATTGGCATGTGGGTAGTAAGACATCTGAGAAGGACAAACCTCCTGACTTTTCAATTTCTGTACTACTACTGTGATTGCTTAGAGCCAAAACCCTACTCTCTGAGGTAGTAATATTGGGTGTGAGAAGTCAAAGTGTATGCATCTCAAAAATGGCTTTCAAGATCACCTATTTGTTAGAAAGTGATGATGCCACTTTAAAAGTGAAATTGCCTAGTGCATTAATAATATATTAGGTTGGCCTAAACACCAGGTCTTTTGGGTACCTAGACACGTCGTATTTGACCCTTTGTGTGCCAGAGAAGTATGCAATGCATCCTCTGGTAGTCAAAGGGTTGCATCTATTTTAAATGCCTCCAGTGGCTCCTAAAGAATTATCTATCATTAGAAAATTAGTGTGTTAGACAGTGGAAAGGAGGAGTCTAGAAAACGGAAGTAAAAGTGATATGGGGAGGTTGGTTTAGTTTCAGCACAGCATGCACCAATTAGCATAAGCATGGCCAATTCAAATGAAGCTAAATAACTATTAAACTAGTGTTGCCAAATCATCCCTTTAAAAGAGGACACACATGAAAATGCCTAACTCAGGGCTCCGGGCGTTAATTAGGTTGCAATGGTTCCCATGTCTCAGTCCAGCGGGCATTATATGTGACTTAGTTTAAAGTGATCAGCTGGCAATACTATTGTATTGTATTGTAAATTTTGTTATTTATATAGCACCAACCGGTGTACTTGGCACTTTACAGATTACATTTAATATAGCAGGGGTACAATAAGTGCAGTGATTAAGTGCTTATATAGGCAGTCATAAGGGGAATGGCAGGTGAGTATACATTAGGATAAGAGGTCCCTGTCCCGTAGAGCTTACAATCTAAGTATAGGATGGGTGACATACAGATACAAGCTGGTAGAGGAGGAAGTGCAGTGTTTGGCTTATGATAATGATAATGTTTCCATATTATGCTATTGCTAGAGATAAAAGGTGCTCTTTTAGTTTAGATTTAAAATTGTTGAGGCTTGGTGAATACTGGGTGGTAGGGAGTTCCAGAGGTAGAGGGCAGCATGTGCGAAAGCCTTCAATCGTGAAACAGCGATAGTGGTTAAAGGGGCAGTGAGTCCTCCAGCATGTGTGCTGCATAGTGGACGTGCAGGAATATGGCGGGATATCAAAGATGAGATATACTAATTAACTCTTTGATGCCAGAGGGGTACGCAAAACATTTGCACAACAATGTATTGCATTCCCTTCTGGCACTCAAAGGGTTAAACTGCTTGGTTACTAAAAATGGCTAATGCAAAATTAAAAATGAGTTGAAGCATTTTCAAACTTTCCTAAAAATGCATTGAGGTGGCAGTCAACCTCCTTTATAAAATGTAATGGGAAACTTCCCGTATTTTATTTTCCTCAGTGTTCACCTATTTGTTTACAATTTTATTATCCTGGCAGTGAACTTTAATGCAACTTTAATGCTGTGCCCACAATGTTCTGTATGCTGTGAGAACACTGAAAGCCCTGTCCCCCTTGACAAGTTTTTCAGTTTTTTTCCTTATGCTAATTGAAGATTGTCCCTCTCTACAAGTTATCTGGACACCACCTTTCTGTTCTGAGGTGAGCAGTGTTACATCAGTAAAAGGGGCAGGAGGGGGACACTATCATTCAATTACTCCTGAACTACAACTCTGACAGTATTGAAATAACACTCTTCATGGCTTTAAAGGGATAGTAATGTTTCATAATAAAAGCAGCTCTAATTAATCATCATAGTATTTGGACTTTGGAGAGTGTTATTTCAATTCTGTCAGAGCTGTAGTTCAAGAGTAATTCAATGATGAAGTATCCCCCTCCCGTTCCTTTTACCGATGTAACACTGTTCAGCCAGATCAGAAGGGAGGTGCCCAGGTAGACTGCAGAGAGGGACAATCTTCAATTAAGATAAGGGAAAAACTTGTCAAGGGGGCCGGGCTTTCATTGTTCTCATAGGAAGAAGATTGTACCCTTCTGTTAGCTGTCTGGTCTATGGACTGCATTCCACATCTGAGAAGAGATGGCTTACACTAGGTAAAAGGGGTGAGAGGGGAAACTTTGCTTGTGAATATCTCTCAAACCATAAAGGTCTGAGAGATAAGACTTATATCGTTCTTCATGTTTTAATGCCTACAAAATAAAATAAAGATAAAACGAAGTATTACTATCCCTTTAAGCTGTAGAGGTGGCTTTTCTACATTGTTTCACTCTGTTTTTAACATTGTTTATTTCTTACATTGTTGTGCTCTGTCTGCTTTTTCAGCCCTCATAGAATGCCCTCTGAAACAAAATCCAGAAAGCACTCCATCAGGAATATTAATCTACTGAGTCCAGAGTGGTACGCTATGCATTGCTTTGCAACGCATTGTGTATCCCTCTGGCACTCAAAGGGTTAAAGTGTACAAAAATATGTGATGATGAAATCAAAATATAGGCAATTAGGTTTTACATGTTATGCATTTCCTGAATATGTAAAGTCAAAATAAAGGGTTGGTGCTCCCTTTAATCAAACTGCCCTGTAGAATGCATGCAGTCAAGCTGTTCAAAAATGACCCAGGACCATCCCTGGTTTTGGCTCTGGATCCTGCAGTCTCTGTATTAGTCACTGTTTTTACATTTTAATTTCAACTCTAAATTTTATGTGCTTCTCCTCGAAAGATTAATAATTTATCAGCTTCCTCATATGTTAACCCTTTAGGTGCCAGAGTAGTATGTAACATGTTATATACTTCCGGCACGCACAGGGTTACTATTACTAATTTATATAATTGCATGTAGTACTTAGGTGTGGGTAATGTCTGTCTTCCAGTATTAGTGCAGTTTTATATATGAGGTTTTCAGCTAGAATCTCTCTACACAGTACTATGCTACTATGCACCACTAGTGTCGGTGTGTCATGTGACTGGCCAGAGAAAAGCGTCTCTGGAAATGGTTTTGAAATATTGAGTAGACGGAAGGCATTTTTATACGCCACAGTTAAAAAGTAGGTATGGTTAGTGTAGTATCAGTGTGATATAGCAGGAATAAAGCAGAGATGACTTCTCCAGTGATATCACAATTTCTATGTTATTTCGTGGAGCCAATTCACTAAGATCCCTCCAGCTTGAAAAATCTTAGTGCTATGGCTTCATAGAATCACATAGGAACCAGAGAAGTGATGTCACTGGAGAAGTCATCTCAACTTTATCACCTCTTTATCACGCCTTATTGCATATCCCTCAATGGCTTAAAACTTTCCTTCTCCCTCCCAGTTACCCCTGCAGGCTGCAGAGGTCTTCAGGGCCGGGTTGACATCAGTACATCAATCAGCACTTATCAGAGATTTATTTCCTTTCTATAGAAGGTCATTGAAGGCACAATATTGCTTCCCCTCCCATAAGAGTCTAGTGAAGCGCTGAAGATCTCTGTTAGCTGAAGGGACAATGGGTTAGTTTTAAGCTATGTGAACTTAGTTCCCATAGCAGTGAACACACTGCCTATGGTTTAAAAAGGACTTATACTGACAATTTACATTCTGCAACCTACAGATCTCACTGCTTGATTACACACAAGACAAGCATGTATGTCACCCTAACATGTGGGTCAAAACTCTGACTCTCAGGGTCCAGATCCTGAGAGTTTCAAGATGAGATCTGAGGTTATATGTGGGGAATGATTACAAAAGGGGATAAATATGACTCCAAATTAGTGGCAGTCAACCAGTGGCTCTTCAATTCATTCTCAGTCCAGAAGATGTAGTAGTTGAAACACAGCTGAAGAGCCACATGTTACATACCCAGTGCTACATAACACAGTATTTTGTTCTTGCACTAAATAATGTATTCAGTCACACAATGAGGTGTCAATAGGTCATGAGATAACCTACAAATTCTTGTTCTTGCCTTGCCCACACAAGCCATGCCCCCAGCAACACCACCTAGAACAAAGTGTCCCCCTTTGGCCATTTGAAATGTTGGGTGGTATGAAATTGCACTACTTTATTTTGGTGAATATGGCCCTTAGTTATGTCATGATGTAGGGCCAGTCCTATTTCCTGTTGCCATGCTTATACACTAACACTGGCTGGTATATATCTCCTTGCAATTTACCAAGGTGTAGACTGCAGTTCAGTCAGCTTTTTTGCACTGTACACTAGGCCATGAAGTTAATTGTGAGTTGCCAATTATCCCAGAAATAGTCTCACCTCAACCAGAAGGGTACAAGCTTGGAGTAAACAGGGTGTGATTGCAAAGAAATTCAGAAATAGAGTAAGTTTAAGGTATTTAATACACTGATCAACACTTAAATTGTAACACCAAACTGTTGATATGGAATTTACATGAAATAGCATATAGGGATGAAAGATAACATGAGGAACAAGTGATTAATTCAGACAAAAATGTGCACGAGAGTGTTTTATTCAGCAGTGAGTATGTGGGAGGTGATGAAGGCATCTGGATAATGTAGCATACTGTCAGTAAGATGATTAATCATTTCTTGTATAATTTTAGCCTATTCAACAATGACCTGAGCACACAACTCTTGAAGGGTAGACACAAAAGGGTTCTGGTAGCCACTCCTAAAGTCCAAACAAACTTCATGAGTGAGCACTCCATTTATTCCATATATATCAGCCTCCATGTGCTACAGAAAGTTACTGGAGGTTTTCAGTGTGTGTTTAATAAATTGTCTTTTAACTGATATCTGGATCAGCTGTTATTGGAGTGTGTAGTGGTCTCTTTGCAATGATTTGCATCAGGGTTCTGTGACACAACATATAAGTACACAGTTCTTGATGCAGGACAGACCAGGGAAGTGAGTCTAAGCCACAAATGTTGTCTATGGTAACAAGTGTGTTGTGTGGACAGGCATTGTTCTGCTGTCCTAAAGTGCCCTGAACCTTCTAGAGAAATTGTCTGATGATGGGTTGAACAACCAGGTCTGTATAACCTTGGGGTGAGAGAGTGTCTGAAATGTGTACTAGGGGTGTGTATCTGCTAAACATGATGACATCCACACCGTTTTATCAGAAGTTAGCCCACAGTGGCAATGATCAATGCACATTTCTATACTATGCTTATTTGCTCTCCTTCATGTCATAATCTAGCTACTGTGAATCCCTAGACATGACCAGAATGCTTCAATGAAAAGCAGTTTTCCATTGCTGTCTCCAGTAATGGCAGGTTCTGCACCATTCTCATAGATGAGTCATGTGTTATGATAGTTTTGATAGACCTTGGCATAGTCACCTTGCCCAGAGACCAACGTTGTGCAAACTATGGAGAATGGTGTGGATCGACACCACTGTACCAGTGGCTCTCTGGAGGCCAGCTTGTAGCATGCTAGCTATTCCAAGGGGGTCCCATAATGCTATTCTCCAGACCTGAAAATCTTCATGATGTGGTTAGGCATTGTGATCCCAGACCTGGCTGCTAAGTACTCAAAACCAATGTGACCAACATTATTGAACAGTTCAGACATCATAGCTAGCCCCTGTGGCAATGGTTCACATGGAATGTCTGACCTGTCGCGAGTGAGGATTTTCCTAACCTTGTGAAGGAAAGTCAGGATTTTATTAAAGACATGGAGGCGAATATTATGCTTTTGACTTTCGTTACTACTCCAACAGCAGAAGTGACAAAATGTATTATAAGAGAAAAAACATTAGAAGAGCTCGTTCTCAACTCCGCTCCCTCTGGTCCCTCTTCACCAATCCCCTGTCTATCAATGATATATAATATAAAATAATAATCCTGTGGCAGCTTCCACTTTCTTTGATGCAATAATGGGACGCAAAACTCTATAAATCTTTGGTAATAGACCAACTGAGTAACCTGTTAAACAAAAATCTCTTTGCTGATACCCTAGAAGAGAAAACAAAAAACATGATATGGAGGTTGTTATATGGGAGGGATAATATTCACCCCCATGTCTTTAATAAATTCCTGGCTTTCCTTCACAAGGTTAGGAATATTCTCAAATTTGAAACAAGCATGGATGCTTCATATTATGCTAGTTAAAGCTGATCAATAACATTACATGATGCATGAGAAATAGGTTTAAAATAAAACAATTTAAAAGTGGATTCTCTAGACCAATCAGCCGTTTTGAGAATATCTTCGAGGCAACTGCCAGATAAATAAGACCTTGAGGCCATAGCACCCCTTGAAGAATGAGCACCAAAAAGGGAAACATCAATGTTTGCTGACTGCATGATCCAGCGAATTCATCAAGCAAGAGTCGTTGAAGATACTGATAGATGAGGTTTTTTGAAAGAGATTGGTGAGAATTAGCATATCTGAGATTAGAAGTAACTATTTCATATTGTTGTAGGCAAAGAACTATACAATGTTTGAGTTTTGAGGAAATGAAGGGTAGAAAACGTCTTACAAAAAGGTTTTTGTTATTCTGGAAACAAAAAATCGTATTCTATTATGGACGAAAGAAAGCAATTTTAAGTCTAAAGCACGAACATCTGAAACTCAACAGAATGAAATCAAGAAAAAGCAACATAGTTTCACTGAAAGTTGTTTTAGAGTCAACTTATCGTTATCAGGCCGAGATTCTATGAAACAAAGTACAATAGTGACATCACATAGGGTATTGTATTTAGCAGTAGGTGGTCTAACTAACTTAATGTATTTCATAAGTCAGCAGACGAGAATGTTGACCCATCAGAAGCTTTTCAGTAAGGTTATGACCTGCTAAGATGGAAGATCTGTAACAGTTAATAGTTCTACATGCTTTCCCTTGTTGGAAACAAAAAGAAAGGAAATTCTAAATTGTAGTTATATCAGAATAAACAGAATCCAAATTCCATTCCAAGCACCAAAGTGACCAGATGGTCCTACAGGATTTGTAAGATGATCGAGTACCTGACGCCCATTCCTCAGACATAAGTGATAAAGTCCCTCGATAAGCCAGGGACCCCTTTAATCAGCCATGCCAAAAGGTATAATTGACCTATTGCCAATAGATCATGGGTTTTTCCCAAAGGATCCGTTATCATTTCGAGAAGTGTAGGGAACCAAAGCTGAGTCATCATGAAGAGGATAACGATCACAATAGTGGCTAGTTGTTTATTGACTTGTAAGATGACCCTGGGAATCGTTGCGAAGGGAGGAAACATGTAATTCCAGGAAACTTGTCAGTTTTAGAGGAAAGCATTCACCGCCATGGCTCCCAGATCTGGTCCCCAACTGTAAAATTTTGGTAGTTGAGTGTTTAGTCTCAGCGCAAAAAGATCTATTTCTAATGGACCCATATGAAACTGATTTTCCTGAAAATCGATTTGTGAAGAGTCGCTGGAATCCGAAAGGTCTCTCGAATTCCAATCATATAGCATTGGAAAGACCTGGGAGATACTCCACTAGTACAGAGATGTCCCTGTCGAGGCAAAATTGCCAAAATTCTTTGGCTAGGTTGGCAAGGATCTTTGACCTGGTACCGCCCAAGTGATTGCTGTATCTGACCGTTGACACACTGTCCACTTGGAGATGTTCTTTGTGAAACTCCTGACAGCAAAGGAACTAACGGTTTTGTAGGACACTCAGACTAGCAGGTTAGAATAAAACACAGTTTTATTAATAAAACAAGAAAGACCGCCCTCTATAGGCAATACAGAATAATTGAAATGAACAGTAGCGTATAGATGCCCTCTCAGGCCCAGTATACAGAGAAATAAATATATATATACTGTTACAGGACAGGTATTAGTAACATTAAGGGTACTCAATGGTTAAAGTACA
Source organism: Rhinophrynus dorsalis (assembly GCA_037306005.1). Taxonomy (NCBI): domain Eukaryota; kingdom Metazoa; phylum Chordata; class Amphibia; order Anura; family Rhinophrynidae; genus Rhinophrynus; species Rhinophrynus dorsalis. Next base: position 129,163,939 of record CM074727.1, on the reverse strand, counting down.
ATATAAATCAATCAGTCTCTGTTGTGGTGTGTTTGACACGCCCATAAGATGGTAATGGAGCAGTAAGTGGTGCTAGACGAGAAAACACCTTTAGTAGTATAGAACAGAGACTACTGCTTATGCTGGGCAGGAACTGAGGCCAAAATACCACTGGCACCCCAACCGGTGGATGAACGGAGAGCAAGTGCACTGCAAGAGCAGAGGATAATAGAGCCACAAGCCCCCCACGGGCATTGTAACGGAGACAATTTACACTGCAAGAGCGGAGGATAACTAGAGCCAATAGCCCCCACGGGCGTTGTAACGGAGACTATTTACACTGCAAGAGCTAGGATACTAGAGTCAATAGCCCCCACAGGCGTTGTAATGGAGACTAATTACACTGCAAGAGCTCAACAGACAGGAGCCAATGGCGGAGACCGACTACACTGCAATGCTTAGCTGGAAAGACCCACAGACACCCACACAGGCGCTGCACGATAACCAAGGCTCGGTAAGTGTAGCGGAAGGCTCAGGGTAACGGCTCTGCAAGTGTTAATGGAGGCTCAGTGAACGGAGACAACGGCTCTGCAAGTGTTAATGGAGGCTCAGGGAACGGAGACAACTGCTCTGCAAGTGTTAACGGAGGCTCAGAGAATGGATACACATGCTCTGCAAATGTTAACGGAGGCTCAGTGAACGGAGGCACTGCTCTGCAAGTGTTAACGTAAGGCACAGTGCTCTGTAGGAGTAAACGGAGGCCCAGAGTAATGGAGGCAGCAGGCTCAGCTAGAGAAAACGGAAAGGCCCAGTACACAGGAAGCAATGACACAGTCAGTCCTACCACAGCACAGCAGAAGTCAGAATGTCGCCTAGGCGACACTAACGCAGCAAACAGCAGGAACACAAGCAGGGTCAGCAATGAGCCGGTTCAGATCACGGAGCAGGAAGTCAGCCAGGCCGGGTCAAATCACAGAGCAGGATCCTCAGACAAGCCGGGTCAGGTCACGAAGCAGGAACATCAGTCAGGCCGGGTCAGATCACTGAGCAGGAATCAAGGAGCGTAGTCAGACAGGCCAAGTCGGTACACAGGAAGCAGGAACACTGGAACACAGCTTCACAGCAACACTGGCTCAGGAACACCGCTAAAGGGCACCTGACAGGTGCCAAAGGCCGGGTATAAAAAGGCCATAATGGGCGGGCCAAACATGCTCAGCCAATGGGAGCGCACCACAGCAAAGAGTGACAGAGGAAGATCACGGGCACCGTGATAGGAACCTGGTAACAATTCTAAACAATTGATCTGAAGATCTTTTTCTACAACTATTTCCCTCCTGTGGTGAGATCTCCACAGTGAGCTCCCCAACCTGAGTTGCTGGCATCAGATTCGATAATGATATCTGGGATATGCCAAAGAATGGATCTGCCATTCCAGGCCTCCATATGAATTAACCACCATAGTAATTCCTCCCTTGTGTCTAGTTACAGGGGAAACATGTCCATGTATCCTAAACCCCTTCCAAGATGAAGAATCTTTAATCTTTGAAGGGCTTGATAATGCAAAGGACCTGGAAAAATTGCCTGAATTGACTAGGACTACAGTCCCAAGATTATTGCAATATTTGTTAAGGAAATTAAATCCTTCTTTAGAAGATTTCAAATTTCCTTTAGCATCAACATCAATTTTTGGGGAGAATAAGAAGCATTTTGAGAACTGAAAAACTAGAAACTCTATGGATTGAGTTTGCCGTAGGATTGACTTTTCCCTGTTTATAATTAACCCAAGATTGGTCCGTAATTGGATGGTCATGAGAAGGTGACCTCTGATTTGTGCTGGATCTTGGGACATGATGAGCATGTCGCCCACATAAATAATCATACGACTTCCCCTACTTCTCAAGAATGTAATCACCGGTTACATCAATTTTGTGAAGCACCAAGGGGCTGATGACAGGCTAAAAGGTAGGAAAGTTAATTGATACTTTATTCCTTTCCACAGGAATTGTAGAAAGGTTTGATGTTGAAGTGACATGGGGACTGTTAGATAGGCATCTTTGAGTTCTAATTTCAAATTTGTGAAAAAACGTAGACCCGCATCTTTTCTCTTTACCAAGAATAAATTGATTATGCACCATGGGTTTTCCAAAGGAACTTGTTTAATGTATCCTTTTCTCTGTAAATCTTGTATTTCCAAATCTGTTAAATATCTTTCCTCTTTTGGGAAATGGAAGGCAGAAGGAATCATTGATTGGGATAAATAAATAGAATAAAACTATATTGGATACCCTGAGATTGTTTGTAAAAGCCATTGATCTGACGTTATTAGAGACCAAAAGTGGGAGAAATGGATGAGTCTGCCACACACTTTTTCCAGGTAAGGAAGGGGAAAGGACTCACCTGAGAAAGGCCTGGAACAAGGTAATCCTCTTGCCTGTATGGATCTCCATACTCTGCCTCTCTGCGGAAAGAAGGGATAGGGAACCCTGGTCTTGCATTTGTATGTTTCTCTCCTATAATATTAGGGGTCTTGGTTATATCTGAATTGTCCTCTAGAAGGACCTTGGAATGATTGGCAGGAAAAGCGACCTCTCTTTTTTCCATAGCCTTTCCAAAAAACTTAGGGGCACAAACTTTTTTAATGGACGTTTGCACTTTGTTCAAAGCTGTGAAGGTATTAACAAATGTTCCTAACTCTTTAATAAAAGATTCACCAAAGAAGAGACCATCAGATTCAGGGCCTGCTTGCATGGAAGCCATTTCTGTGAGTTTAGGGTAAATTTTGATGAGTAGAAAGAGCCGTGTTGGCGTCACCCAACAAACAGATGGTTCTTTTAACCCATTGTCTTAAAACAGAGACATCTATTGAATTGTTACTGGAAATAGAATTTTCTGTCAAATAAAACATTTTTGCTAATGGCCCAATAACGTCCAATAATTTATCTTGACAGTTTTTGAGGTATCTGTCAATTCCCTTTCTAAGATCCTTCCCCCGCTTTGAACAAGCAGGGATCAGTAGTTGGTGTTTCACAAATTTTGTTACTAGTGGGTCTTGGGCATTCTGCCTGTAATTTATTTTTTGCTTTATTATTCATAGCTTTCCTCACCCATAATTCAGTATACCTCGCCACATGATCCTTAGGGATCCTTTCTGAAGACCCGGGGTGTTGAATGCTCTCAGGATCAAAAAAGCAAAATACCTTGTTCATCAAGAATGGTGTTTGTCAAATTATCAGATATGGAGTTTTCCATAACTTTGTTGATGGATGGCGAATCAGCCCAATCAAAATCAGTGGAGTGTCTTTCAATTTTTTCCGATTCATTTTCTGAATCCTCCGTAGAGGATGAAATTCAGAATTAATCAAGTTTTTGTCTTAAAGGGGATGCATCACCTATAAAAAAAATTTGCCCATAGGTTTGGTTACTAAAGTATTATAAGAGAAGCTGTTTTTTTTTATAATGTAACTAGTTTTGCATATATTCTACTTTTAGGTCAGATAGAGCTGTGCCGAAGAATCAGCGTACTGCATTATGCTAATCAGCACAGCTCTATCTGACTGCCTAATTCTCCTCCCACCTCCCTCCCAGCTGCCCCAGGGAGCGCGTTCACGCTTTCCTTTGGTGTGCTGTGAATGTCTGCTAACGTTATAGCAAGCTCCGGTAAGCATTATACTTTTGTGTGGTAGTGAGCCAGTTATTTTGGAGCTAGGGTTACTAGCTAAATTAGTATGAAACATGTGATGTATTTGATCGTATCCCTCTTGTGTTTGTACGTAGATTAAATTCTTTATGTCCTCACACCCTAATCATGTAATGAAATGTGCACTGAATACTTTTTTTGCTATTATTATTATTCATTTTTTTAAATTAGACCTTGTGGTGGGGCATCAAGACCCCTCCCGATGCCCCCCACCTACAGTGCTCCCCTGCTTCCACCCTATCCAAACTACTCCAACAAGCCAAAGTATTTTAAGGATGTGTGACTACTGTACTTAGCGACTAACTTGGGAGTAAGCTATCTGCATGATATTGTTGCAGAGGACCAAGTGACATCACTGCATCAGACATTCTCCTCTCTATCTGCATGATTTGTCTTGTTGGGATCTTAGGCGCACCACCTGCACTGCTTTGTGATAAGGTGGTGTCGCCTGGTCCTTTGCCACAATATTATGCAGATAGCTTACTCCCAAGTTAGCTGCTAAGTATAGTAGTTGCACATCCTTAAATTACTGTGTGTATGATTTGGCTTGTTGGGATCTAAGGAGCACAGCTTTGTGATGCAGCGTGTCACATAGTCCTTTGCCCCAATATTATGCGGATAGCTTATTCCCAAGTAAATCGCTACATACAGTAGTCACTCATCCTTTAATTATATTACCTAGAAGACATATGGGGTTCCTAGGGAACCTTATTAAACCTGTAATGGATAGATAGGAGCAGAAGTATAATGCCGTACTTTAACTCCTATAGCCGAGCGTGGCATTGTTATGGACGTTGCCCCACAAGTTACTGTACTCCTTAATTTGCTGTGGTTTGGCTCAGGGGACAGCCTATGGCTTGTGTCATGTTCCTGAGTTTATTGAAGAATTCTCCCATGGAGTTCTGCCACCAAGCTAGCTACTCAAGCGGTGTATGTAACCATAAATTATTAGTAGCAATTTGCACATCGTTTTATGTGACATCTAGATTGATGTACACTGTTAGCTCTAAAGTATACATCCTCTGTAGTCATTTTTATTTTATTTTACTTCAGCTACACAGCATTTTCACCATGATTGTCACTGTGATTGTGTTTATACTTATTAGGATGACAAGACTGTAAGTGATGGCACTGTTCTGCCAGGACTCCAGTTTAGGTACCCTTTATTCAGAGGGTGTATTAAGGTTTTTTTTTTTTTTTTAGCATTGGCCGCTTGTAAGGTTGAAAAAAGACACAAGTCCGTCAAGTTTAACCTTTGCCTCATAACCCAGAGACATGAGAATTATATAGCTTTCCTGCTGCCAAATAATTTAGTCTATCAGGCCTTCCTAGGGTTGCCACCTTTTCTCCAAAAAAATACCGGCCATGGCATTCCCTCCATAGACTTAACATTGGACAGAAGCCAATTTTTTACCGGCCTGCCGGTAAAATATCGGCTGGGTGGCAACCCTAGGCCTTCCTGCTTTGGCTACTAATACACAGCATAACCCTGTATGTTCCCTCTTGAAAGAAATGTATCTAATGTATCATAGCCACATACTTGGGCAAGGAATTCCATACAGACCTCACTGTAAAAAAAACCCTTTCCTCTGCTGAAGTTGAAACCTCCTTTCCTATAATCTCAAGGGGGTGTCCCCTGGTTATTTGATCACGCCTTGGAATGAATAACTCAGCTCAACAGAGAGATCCTTGTATTGACCTCTCATATACTTGTAAATTGTGTTTATATCTCCTCTTAGTCGTCTTTTCTCTAGAGTAAAGTAACCAAGTTTGTCTAGGTGATCCTCATACATCAAGTACTCCATTCCTTTAATTAATTTTATTACTCTTCACTGTACTTTCTCCAGTTCTAGAATATCCTATTTCAGAACTGGTGCTCAAAACTGCACTGCATATTCGAGATCCCCTAAAATGATCCCATTTAGTTCATAAGTAGCACTGGGTTTTTTTTCTTCACTTTTCCACATTAAACTTCACATTCCATTTGCTTGCCCAATCTGCCATTTTATGTAAATCCCTCTGTAGAGAAAAAATATCCTGTTCTGAATTTACTACCCTACATAATTTAGTGTCATCTGCAAATATTGATATTTTGCTTACTATATCTATTTCCAGGACATTTATAAACATGTTAAAAAAGCAGTGGACTAAGTATTGACACTGAGGTACTCCACTCTCAACTTTAACTGTACTGGAGAATTGTCCATTTACAGCCACATAATGATCTTTATCCTTTAACCAGTTTACTGTCCATGTGCAAAGGTTATTCCCTAGCCCAATTTCCTTATTATTATACCCCAGCCTACTGTGTGGCACCGTATGAAATGCCTTTGCAAAATCTAGATACACTACATTAACTGCCATACCATTATCAAGGTTACTAGATCTTCCTTCCTATACCAATAATTGAGCTTTGCATTAAGCTCCCTCTGTTTAACTGCATTGATGCATGGCACAGGTGGTACTTCAGAAAACAGTTCCCTAGAGGTCCTTGCCTTGATCTTGCACCCTAAATCCCTGAAATCATTTTAGGGACCTCAATCTTCCTCCAACTATGTCATTGATACCAATATGTACCAAGACAGCTGGATCATTTCCAGCCCCTCCCAGTAATCTGTCTGCCCTGTCCACAATATGCCGAACCCGAGCACCCAGGAGACAAGAAACTCTTTGGCATTCACATTCCTGACTGCAGATAACCCTATCAACTCTCCTAATAATAGAGTCCCCTTATACCACCACCTGCCTTGGTTTCTGCCTATTCTGCTGCCCACCTAAACTGGAAGGAGGACTGTTCCCCTGGCTGCTAGAGGACTAAGTCTTCTCCAGTATTGCCAATTCTGAGCTATCCTCACCAACATCTTCACACCATCTTCACCACTAACCCCACATACTATCTGCTCTGTGAGCTTTAAACTCCTTTCCAGGTTTCCAATGTCTCGCAATGTTGCAATATTTCTTTCCAGAACCAATATCTTAGATTCTAAAACGAAAATATGCTCACACTTGGCACAGCGGTATGACCACTGAAATGACTGCTCCAAGGGTTCTGAGGAATGTTATGGCATTGTAACCAAAACATTTATTTATTGAATTAATATTTATTTTCTAAATTTGAAGTTCTGAGAATTCTTTTCTATAACAAGTTACTTCATAGCACAACAGAAGGTTTGTACGAGAGAGCAACTTGTAATAAAAGGGAAGATAAACTAGGAAACAGGAACCTGTTTGTGTGGGAAAAAAACGTAAGCAGAATTTAAAATGTTTGAGAGAGAAAACAAACAGGAGATGGCTGGAGAGAAAACAAACACAGAAACTTAAAAGGATATTAATATTTATTATTACTATCCCTCATGATGTATATATTTGTAAAATAATGTAATAGCCCCCAGGTCCAAGTCAAAGTTCCCCCCTCCCTCCCCCTTCCCTGAAGTCAGCCTTGTGCTGACTGCAGGGATATCCGGTCTGACTTTAATCATGCGGCTCTGCTGCAGAGCCTCGATCGCGTTAGTGACAAAGAATTATTTCACTGAAACGGTCTTCTACATGTGCTTGCAAACCAAGCACATGTAGAAGACCGTTTCAGTGAAATAATTATTTTTCACTAACGGGATCTCCGCTCAGCTGCAGAGCCGCAAGCCTGTCGTACGACAGACTTCCCATGCAGTCAGTACAACGCTGACTTCAGGGAAGGGGGAGGGAGGGGGAACTTTGCCTTCGGTTATCTCTCAAACCATAAAGGTCTGAGAGATGAACCTGGAGGCTTTTACATTATTTTACAAATATGTACAATATGGGGGATAGTAATAATAAAGTATTACTATCCCTTTAAAAGAGAAAAACTTTGAAATAGCAGACAAGAAAATACTGAATTAAAAAAGTGAGAAGGCCATAGATCAAATTTTCTAAAAAGCATAATGAGTGAGAGGAAATGAGTGAAAAACATGACAACTCCACAACAGAAGGAAAACTGGAGGGGAAAAAAACATAAGAAATGTAAGAATAAGAGAGGGGTAACATAAAAGCGATTCAAAGCTGAAATGAAACTCAAAAAACAGGCAAGAGACAGAAAGTGTGAAAACAACATGAAGGAATAAAGCCTCAAATAGAATAATATAAACAGAGAGGTCTGAATGAAAGCAACTCCCAAGCTAAAATAAAATTGACACACTGAGAACAATTGTGAAAGTTTGAGAGGTGAAATCTCAAAGCAAATGAGAAAGTCTGAGTGTTCTGTCCATTTCTTCTGGTCTTTTTTGCTGATCCTTGTCTGACTATGTAGGTTTCCTTGTTTTGCCAGATCCTCAATCCTAGTCCTGGTTTCTGCTTTGTCCTGAGCCTTTATCAAGTGCCATTTCTCCAGTACTGGAGCACAATCTTAGTGTTCTTGTCGAGTTTGCTACCAGTCCTGTTCCTGAGTTTCCCATTGCCCTTCCTCCGTGTACAGACCTTGGCCCTGTTTCCTGACTACTCTTCAGTTTACTGTCTTTTTACCTCGCTTTCATTGTTGATTCTCCGTTATTGACCCCAGCTCTCCTTCTTGACTACCATTCCTGTCAATTGTGTATGTCCTTACTCTCCTGTTGCTGACCCTGCTTGAACCACCATCCGACTTTCCTGCTCCTGCCAGCTTGGAATTCGATCTGCCTGTGTTCACTGTTCTTGTCGGTTAAGTCTGAGTTTGACCATTCAGCCTTCAGTTGGTCCTGCTTCTTCCTCCCAGACACAGTTCGACTTATTTGACTATCAGTCAAATCTCTGAGTTGGAATTCGACCTCCAGACATCCACCTATTCCTCTCCAACTCAGCAGTATTCGACTAGAAGTACAGGTACTAAGTTTCCAATTTCCTTGTCATCTCCATACCTTGGTAGGTAGCTACTATTCCCTAATCAGTTATCCCTGGTGAGGGCCAGCTCCTCCGGTCAGCACTGAAATGATCTTGTGATCAGCAACTTTATTCCAGCCTTGGCCGAGGCAAAACTGTCTAGGGGTAGACTCTGTTAGCCAGCTTTGTATCCTACTCCTCGATCCCTACCATCTGGACTTCTGAGGTTTTCCCCATAGCTCTTCCTGTTTGCTGTGTTTCTTGCTTAGACCTGTTCATTGCAGCTTGTATTTCCCTTGCTTTGGGTATCTCTTATATATCAAAAGCTGCCTGCTTGTTCTCTGTGGAACTACTCCTCCACAGAATGGGGTTCCAGCCAGCTTACGTTTGGCAATTCCATCTGACAGAATTTTAAGGCAGAGAAATCACAGAATAAATTTTAAAAAACTGAGTGAAAAACAATTCAAATGAAATGAGAAAGTTTGAAGGGAGAATGTCACAACAACATTGCCACAGAATGAGAAAAATGAGTTTAACAAAAACTGTATTTTATTCTCAACACAACAGCAATAAACTTAAAGGGATAGTAATACTTCGTGTTAACTTTATTTTATTTTGTAGGCATTAAAAAAACATGAAGAATGATATAAGTCTTATCTCTCAAACCTTTATGGTTTGAGAGATATTCACAAGCAAAGTTTCCCCTTCCCGTCCCTTTTACCTAGTGTAAGCCATCTCTTCTCAGATGTGAATCTGGTTGTAAGACCAGACAGATAACAGAAGGGGACACTCTTCTTTGTATGAAAACAATGAAAGCCCTTTCCCCCTTGACAGGTTTTTCAGCTTTTTCCCTTAATTGAAGATTGTCCCTCTCTGCAGTCTACCTGGGCACCTCCCTTCTGATCTGGTTGAACAGGGGGGGATACTTTGCTTGTGAATATCTCTTAAACCATAAAGATTTGAAAGATAAAACTTATATCGTTCTTCATGTTTTTTTAATGCCTACAAAATAAAATAAAGATAAAACGAAGTATTACTATCCCTTTAAGAAAATAACTGAAATGTCCAAATCTCAACAAATTAGCAAAGTCCACAATGTAAATCTGTCTATGAAATTAAAAAAATCTAATTGTTTTCATTTAAATCAGATCTTTTTTTTATTTATATAAATCTGATTTGTTTTAGCAAAATATTTTTTGATGAGAAAATAAACTAAGATACATTGTAGATTAAATGTATTTTATTGTGAAAGCCCCTTCCTCTCTTTTTCCCCTATAGAATCAAACAGACACAGATTGCATCCCCAGTAATGTCAATGTTCAGCTGCTGTTGTACAGAGGTTGGAAATCTGAAATTCTCCAGCTATTATAGCCCTACAAATGCCAACATCCTTAGCAATCTGAGTAGTGAAGCATATGTATTAAAGGAGCAGTAAACTTTTTTATGAAAAATATATATTGTATGCCATTTCTTTTTGAGTAAAATAAGGGTACTTCCACTGCTGATAGATGCATATTTCCAGAGTTATTACTGTTTAAACCTGTTTTTTTTTTACCTTAACAGTGGCCTCTAGTGGTCAAATTCCCATTAGTTTTTCTGTTACATTCTAATGGAGAGGAAAGTCAGTGACTTACAGTTCTCCATAGAATGTGATAGAAACTGTTGAGTCATTTCCTGTCAGCTAGAACAATCTGGAATTAAACACAGTAAATTCACTTACTGGCTATATGAACTATTATAAATTTTGAATAAAACTGACAGTGGTGGGAGTGACCTTGTTTTACTCAGCAGCAACAGCTCTATAACATATAGGTTTTCATTAAAAAAAGTTTACTGCGCCTTTAAGTGCCTTTCCAATGGACAATAGCACCATGGAGATTATAATGCCTGCAGGTAAAGGTAAGCTGCTGGGCTATAGTAGCTTTTACACAGGCAGTTATCACCTCTAAAGAGCACACCGAAGTCTAACAAGATGAAACTTTACCGTGCTCACACAGGACCACAGTAAAGATGCAGCAGGGAAGATGCCAGAGGCTGCCTGCAGACCTTTCATACAAGCTATCTTGGATTTTGCTGTACTCGTCACAACTTCTAATGAATGGCGGACCAACTTGGACTTCAGCCAAAGATACTTAACTGAGGCTCACATGAGCTGGCTGCTATGCACCCTTTGACTGGATCTGTGGGTGAACACAGGCAAAAGAAGAATTCAGAACTCAGGTGACAAAAATGTAACATTGCACTTCAACATTTTTGTTGACAGTGTGAAAGAGCCCTTAACCCTCAGTGTAATGAATACCACTCTGGCACTCAAAGGGTTAAAGGAGAACTTATAACTAATAAATAAGGCCTCGATCCAAATGTTGGAGACGGCTGTTTTTTCTGCTGACGGCATTTTTGCCAGCACAGTAAGCTATTCAAATGTCTGTGCTGTGAAAAAATACGGGCAAAAAAAGAGCCGTTGTGAGTTAAAGTTAAGAGGTGTTTTCATCCATTGAAAAGGATGAAAACGCTGTAAATTGTAATTCAAATGTCTGAGGCGATAAGGGACTCAAGTTATCACACGAAAGTTAACACCTAGTTTTGTTTTTTTTTAACTTGAGTCCCTTATCGACTGTTTAAACACCCGACACAGATACTTGAAGTTAAAAAAGTCCTCAGTGGAAGTATTGATATGGGGCTCTAAGCCCCTTATCAATACATCCAAAGTATAAAAAAGGAGTCAGACCTTAGTAGAATTAACCCTATGAGTGCCAGTGGGGTATAATTACCCCGGCAGCATTCATAGGGTTAACCCGACTAAGTTAAAAAAACATCACATTACAAGTAACACTTACCATTAATCCTGATGTCCAGCGGAGTCCTCAGCTTTCTGGTCATCTTCTGCTCTTCTTTTTTATCTTCTGTTTTCTGTCTTCTTTCTTCTATCTTCTTCTGTAAAAGAAAAAGATATGTTTGAGTTTAAAGCATACATACTATAACCCCTTGAGTGCCAGAGGAGCACGCAATGCATTGCAAAGCAACACATTGCGTACCTCTCTGGGGCCCGAAGGGTTAAAGTAAATAGTAGTGTGCCACGTCATAAAATAAAAATCCCCCATATAATAATACAAATGTTACAAAATGTTTGCTATATATCTCAATGACGTGGTATTTCTATAAGTAAATAAAAATCAAACTTAGATTTTAATCGTTGCTGTCTCAGCTGATCTGTGAGACGCTGAGGCGGCAGCGGAGACAGAATAAGGCAGCACACCCCTCCCCTCTTCTTCTTCACAGGCCGATGCCCGTTCCGGTATGAGGGAATTAGAATTGAGGCTGCCCTTATATATGGGCAACCTCACTTCTAATTCTCTCACAGCCATTGGCTGGGATATGCTTACGCACCTCCCAGCCAATCAGCTTCGAGCGGCTGTGCTCAAAAATCAGCATTTAGCGATTAAACGCTAAGTTTGATTTTTATTTACTTATAGAAATACTGTGTCACTGAGATATTTAGCAAACTTTTCGTAACATTTTTATTATTATACTAGTTGAACAGCCCGTTACATGGGCCACAGTGTCACAGCCACCTGGTCGCGGGGCAGTCACTCACACTAGAGACTGCCCGAGCCACGGCTGATACAGAGATGGACGCTCCTTTGGAGCGCCCAGCTCTGTATCAGCCGTGGCACGGGCAGTCTCTACTGCGCATGACTGCAGCACGCGCAGCAGTGTCTACTGCGCATGTCGCGGCGTTACACACGATTTAGCGAATTATTATATAGGATGGGGGATTTTTATTTTAAGTTGCGGCACACTACTATATACTTTAACCCTTTGGGCCCCAGAAAGGTATGCAACGCTGATTTTTGCCGTTATTTTTTTGCTGATTGCACAGTTTCATATATGAAGGACAACTGGGACTTTTGTCTGGATGTTCCCCTGGATGTTGGAGGCTTAGTCTCTATTTCTGCATGAACTCAGTTATGGATATTGTTTCTACTGATAGTTCCCTGAATATGATAGTTATTTTCAAATTGATCCACATACAGTAAAAGCAGACTCTTGAAAGGGACTATTTTTATGGACATTCTTTACTATCTCTTTTTGCATAGTTTTGTATGTAGCTGTATATGCTTTTGGGGTTGTCACACATGTTTAGGGGATGGGGTAGGTGGATGTTATGGGGCTATTTCTATCTGTGTCTACCAAACACTATTTTTATTTTTCTATATTAAGTGGTGGTGCTGAGTCTCTCATTTCTCACTTTGGCTATATTTGTCTATGGGAGTGGGTGGAGCCACTCTTTGGACTCATGCACTCTGTAGACTGATATTTGAATGGTTATAAATGGGTGGTCCTGCCTCTGTCTTTTTTTTAATAATAATTAAGAAGATTATTGGCCCTCTCTGCTACAGATATAGTCATCAGAGCCAACATCACTGATCAACCCACTCAGGTGCATTACCTTTGTTCTATCTCTAGGTCCATAACGGTAGATATTTTCTGTCAACCTCAAAGCCATGAACTGGTGACCTATATAGTATTCAAGGGGTAAAGGGCCCCATTTAAACATATGAAAATGTGTATATTCTCCTCATGGTGCAGTTGGTTAGCATCAGAATGCCCTCACTTTCTTTTAATAGTGACCCTCAGTATCTCTACCGATAGAAAAAGTTCAATCTCCAGTACAATTAGAAGCTGCTGTTCACTAGACTCAAGGTACCAATGAAAGATTTGATAACAAATTCAGTTATCTTGCCTTCATTCAGCTTTCTGCAAAAAATGTTCATACCATTGCTAGTATATTATTTTATGCTCCAATGGAGTCTTTTGCCAGTAAAAGTACAGAATAGATAAACAACTTTTTTTAAATAGTTTAAAGAAACAGTAAACCTATTAAAGGGATAGTAATACTTCATTTTATCTTTATTTTATTTTGTAGGCATTAAAAAAACATGAAGAACGATATATCTTATCTCTCAAACCTTTATGGTTTGAGAGATATTCACAAGCAAAGTTTCCCCTCCCGCACCTTTTACCTAATGTAAGCCACCGCTTCTCAGATGTGGAACGCAGTCCATAGACCAGACAGATAACAGCAGGGGACAATCTTCTTCCTAAGAGAACAATGAAAACCCTGCCCCCTTGACAAGTTTTTCAGGTTTTTCCCTTATCTTAATTGAAGATTGTCCCTCTCTGCAGTCTACCTGGCCACCTCCCTTCTGCTCTGGCTGAGCAGTGTTACATGAATAAAAGGGGCGGGAGGGGGATACTTTGTAATTGAATTACTCTTGAACTACAACTCTGACAGAACTGAAATAACACTCTCCAAGGTCCAAAGACTATGATGATTAATTAGAGCTTCTTTTTATTATGAAACATTACTATCCCTATAAGAATTGCTCAATCAAAAGGACATGTTGCCATCATCTATATAAGTTTAAGTATAAAACCAAATCAATCACCCGAAACCTTGCCAAATTCTGTTGGGTTGGGTAAAACCTCTCATTTCTTCAGCATAGATCTCTGACTAGAATTACAATGTCTGAGCAGGGATAACCTTCTTCTCTGTTCAAATCTGTATTACAATGGGTATGTGTGCACATACTGCTCCTTTAACCCTTTGCGTGCCAGTGGGTACTCAATAACATTCTGTCACTCAAAGAGTTAACTAACCATTTTAGAAACAGAGGGGTCTGCAACATATTGGTTTGCAATACACTGCACACCCCGATGTTCCCCAATGTATTAAACAGACTGGTGCTACTGTAAAGAAACCCACATACAACAACAAACCTCAACAAGCAGCAACGGTTGTCTTTAGGGTCACCATATATATCATGTATTTTAATAGTGTGACCTGAGTCCTAGGCATCCCCTTTCTGGGGCAATGCACTGTGTTAGAATAAAGACTTTGAAGTACATAGTTCAAAACAGAAAACAAAGAACTGTCCATTCACTACTGTGACAGAAAAGTGATGTCTGTGCTGTGTTACAAGAAACCATTAGCCAAGTGTGAATGTAACCTTGCGCAACAAGAAAATGGCTCTGCAGTTGCTGCTTGGCACATAAAAGTACTCAGTTGTCCCTCTGGTCCATAACCGGGGCTGCATGGGACTCAGGACACTCTATTAAAATATATGACTCCTGGGCAATCCAAGACACATGGTCACCCTAAAGACAACTCTTGCTGCTTAAGTCCAGTGAAATCAGCACAGGGTCAAGTGACCCTACCTGTGTGGCTACATTAGTGTCAAGGAAAAATACCCTGCCTGAGGCTTTCAATAGTGTCCCTGAATGACAGAAAGGAAATGTGGTCACCCTAGTTGTCCTGACTAATGGAAGCAAGTATATGGTGAGGGACTTATTCATTTAGAAAAAAAAGGTGCAATTATGGGGCAAACATTACAATTTAAATCAATCTGAATTTTAATTTGGTTCAGCTGGTTCATCCCAGAATCACATCTCTTTAACATGATGAATAAGACCCTTAGTGTCACGTATCAAGTGGTTGCAGCGGTTTGTCAACTTCAGACAAAATTAGCATTACATATTACTGATTAGAAACTTTTTTAAGCAAACTGCATCAAATGTATG
The DNA here is from genome assembly GCA_037306005.1 of Rhinophrynus dorsalis. Classification (NCBI taxonomy): domain Eukaryota; kingdom Metazoa; phylum Chordata; class Amphibia; order Anura; family Rhinophrynidae; genus Rhinophrynus; species Rhinophrynus dorsalis. Next base: position 129,148,854 of record CM074727.1, on the reverse strand, counting down.
TCTTTTTAGTGTCAGAACATACCTGGACATGCTTTGCTCCGTGTGTGTGCACATGTACAAGGTGATACATTATTTACTGTAAATTTTAGAACCAAATAAGTACACTAGGGGGAGATTTGCTAAGACATGATAAAACGGAGATGACTTCTCCAGTGATTTCACTTCTCCAGTTCTCATGCTATTCTATGAGCCAATGCACTAATATCTGTAAAGTTGGAGAAATCACAGTGCATCTGCTCTATAGAGTAATTGGAGAAGTCACCTTACAGTTATCACCCCTTAGTGCATAAATATGATACTCAGTGCTAGAGAGGTCTCCAAAAAATGCACCAGTGAGCTGTCTGGCATTCAAGGTGTTAAAAGTATCATTTTAATGTGTGAATGTTTATTTGACCCTCAGTGTGTGGGTGGTTTGTCCATGAATTGCTCCATTTCCTCTTAGTACACCATCCCCTCTGTGAGTAACAGCGTCCATTCTAAGTCACACAGGACCTTATGTAAGTACAAAGTGGAACAATTATGGGGCAAACACAGGGTACAAACAAAAATTCATATTAATTTAAATTGGACTTTTAACCACTTGAATGCTAAAGAGGTCTCGGAAATTTGTACATGTTCCCTATAGTGCAACTGGTTTGCCTCACAATTATTCCATTTTATCTTTGTACGTAAAGCCCTATACTGTAGGGCAGGGCTTAAAATCTGAAGTCCTTTGCTACTAGTCAGACCTGAAAAGTTACTTGCCACTGCAAGCCATAACATACCCACCAGGGCTGAATTTCTACTCGCCAGGGCTAAATTTTTACTCGCCATTGGCGAGTGGAAATTTTGAGCCCTGCTGTAGGGTATATATCTCAATGGCTCTAAATAGGATTTGTAACCATTTGCATGCTAGAGATGCAAATCTCCCAAGTGTTCCTCTTTAGGAGAGACAGAACTCTTTGCCACCCAAATCCCTCTCTGCCACACTGTTGTCCCTCTTTAAGATCAGACTGTGTGGTGTGTATCATATTGCTCCACAGTAATCAAACCCACATTAAGTTTAACCATCAGCACATGTGTTTGTATATTAGTCTTGGTAACTGCATACTTTGGTCTTGCTCTAAATAATTTATTCAGTTACACAAGGGTGTCAACAGGTCATTAAATAACCCAAACATTATTAATGCCCTACCCCCCGCAACACCACCAAAAACAAGAGCGTCCCTCTTTGGTCATTTAAAATGTTGGGGCGTATGGAGAAGTCTACAATACATTGGAGACCTCTATAGGATTCAACTGGGTAAAAAGTCCAATTTAAATCAGTGCTGTCTTGGTGAATGTGCATATTTCTTCTGTGATGGGTTTGGCTTAATCTAGAATTGCTCCAGTTTGCTTTTATACACAAGGCCCATAGCCATTAGCAGTTGGACAACATGCGGCTCTCCAGCCATTGTGGAACTAACATACCCATCTTTTTTAGGCGGACTAACGAGAATTTCAACAGTACCGCAAGAGCTAGAGAGCCACTGGTTGACCAACGTCGTACTTAAAGCAGTAAGATGCCAATTGCTCCTGGCTGCCATTTCCAGACCAGCACAAAGAGGTTATAAGGCCATCATTCCATCATTTGGAAAGCCCCGCCCTAACCCGCGCAAGCGCCTTAAGCCAACTCCGGCAATGCACGGACGCCTGTCACACTCTACGCATGCGCAACATCCTCCTTTTCTGTAGGCGGTTGCCTATTATAATTAACACTTGCACACTCTGCCTTTCCATAGTCCCGCTTTCAGGGAAAGCGCGTCTACTTCTTGAATGCGCATGCGTATTAATCGGGCAACAAGCCAGCGCGTTCACACATCACGCGTGCGCACTTATTCATTGTGACGGATTTTGTTTTGCGCAGGCGTGTAAGCATTCAACGGTACCTTCTCGGTCTATGCGCATGCGTGAATTCTTTCGCTGATTCTCGACCCAAGGCTAAGCGCGTCCCCGACAAGGAGCGGGCAGCGGCCACGTAGCTGCGCGGCACCGGGAGCGCGCACGGAGGGGGGCCCTCGGTGTAGTGACGTGAGCGGCGGAGGAGGAGGCCGAGGGCAGGAAGGAAGCTTCCCGGGAGCCATGGACCGAGAAATCCCGGGAGGGCGGGTAAGTGAGACACGGAAAGAGGGAGGCTGTGCGAAGCCGAATGGGAAAATCTAGGTTGAGGCCTACTGAAGAGGGAGGGAAAAAAGCCGAGAGCCCGAGGCCTAAAGAGGGGTCCTCATCATTGAAGACTATATCAGAAGAAGGCCTCTACGAGGCGTAAGCTGTAGCCGGTGGTATGGGTCTAACATCCCAACCATGTTGCGTAGGTCAGTTAATTACACCAACCTTATTAACTCCTTGAGGATCAGGGGTGTACAGCGTAGCGCGAAGCAATTCTTTGCACGCATTCTGATCCTCAAGGGGTTAAGCCGCCATTACTTGAATGGCCTGGAGATGCATTAGTTACCCTCATACACGCCGCGGCCTATGGGAGGGGCAGTTATCTCCTTTTCTTTTCTGCTTTTATGTTCTTTCATTCCTCTCCGGCAAGTGTGTGTGAATATAAATATATATTTTTTATATATTTATCAACCAGTGGTAGAGGCCTCGTCATTGCAACCATCACAGCATCACCTCGCTGGTTACGGATTCCATTGTTGAAGTGAAGGGCAATAACTTAAAGGAACACTAACACTTGAGAATGAGATTGATCGATATAACTTTGAATATCATTTACTTACAGCTTAGATATATAACATCAGTTATTTGTGTAACATAACATATATCCTAAGCTTATTTTAACACGTGTAAACTGCCCTACTCAGAGCATTTGTATAATTGTTTGTGCTGTTTGTAATAAGAGCTGCAGTCAGTACTTATTTTGACTAATGTGCACTGTTCTTGTATCTAGAAAGGCTATTACCTTAACTCGCATAATTTAGACAATTCTGGACAGTCCGTTTCAGCAGCCATGGAAAAGGCAAGAATGGCTTCTCCCAAAGCATATGCAAGACTGGATTGTAAGCCCTAGACAACAGAGGCGTTTTACAAATATTAGTTTGAAGTTTAGACATGTAGTACATATATGACCCCAGTTCATTTTGAAATGTTAGTGTCCCTTCAACCTATCCTCATCACCTTTTGTATCAGTGGGCAACAGGCTGCTGTGGAGTCCTGTTTGGCTCTTGGATGCTTCTGTGGCACTAAGTCTGATTTGTTAAATTGGTAACTGGGTATAATGGCCCCTCCATCATAATAAATGTCCTGCTTTTCTCTCCCCCCCCCCAAAAAAAAAGCAACCTTTCTTTTGATGTGAATCTTATCATTCAAACAAATATTGTTCCCTTTTAACCTCGTGGGTACTAGAGGGCTTTAATGCACAGAAGACCTGACATCCAGAGAGTTAATCATGTTAATAAAATATTGTTTAGAATTATAAACCATAATTATATTTGGCCCTTTGGGGCACTTGAGATGAATGGTTGCATGTCGCTGTTCTGGTTACACAGTGGGTTGGTTTAGTTGCCTGTGTTAGTGGAAATCAGGTGTTTAAAGTCAATAGCTCCCCATCCTTTTTAATCTGTGTTTGGAAGTGTAAATCATCTATTCTAGTTTCCTCATAGGCCAAGCATAAGCACTTCAGAAGCTCTTCCTTCATAGGGTTTTTTTGTGTGGAGTAATATGTATTTGTGGTAAAAAAGGCAAACGTGGAACATGTTTTCTTGCGTGATTATTACCCATCCCTCTCAAATGCCAAGGCAGTTTTACTTCTAGTTTGGATGAGGTACAGTATACATTGTGTAATTTTGTTGGCAGTTACGCCATTATTTTAAATTATTCCTATTTGAGCCCATTGAGTGGCTCCTAAATTTCCTAGTTTAGTCCTTACAAATCTGATCTGGCAGACAGGTTTTCTTATATTTTTGTTCACCCCTGTATTTAGCCAATGTCAAGTTACCTGTGGCAAATTATAACTACTTGCATCATATATCAGAAATACCCTCCAATGAGGCTGTATTTGAGTCCCTCTGAATTGCATATATTTCTATGACTTATCAGGTCCTTGATAAAAACATATTGCAAATAACGAAGCATAAAGATTTCAGACATAGAAGTAGAGGCCTGTATGTTTATTAGGCTAGGATGAAACCTGAACATTGGTTGTCAAATGTTTTGCCTAAGTAGGATTTGAATGGGAACCTTTAATGCCACCTTGAGGTATAAAGAAAAACAGTGATTTCAATTTTACATGCTAGTCCTGCTTGTTGACTGACTAAAATTATCAGTTTGTTTCAAATTTTATTTTATAAGGGGATGAAATCCATCCTAGTGAATTTGCAGATTTCTGTAGGTCCATAGTCAATATTGAGTTTGGTGTAGTAAAATGTGGAGTAATTATGGGGCAAACCAGCTGTACCATAGGGGACAAATAAAAATGGTCATTGATTTAAACGGTACTTTTAACAACTTTATTGCTAGAAATGTCCAGTGGTAATGTTTTGAAGACCTCTTCAGCAGTCATAAGGTTAAAACCTTATTTGAGGCAATGGGGATTTTGGAATATGTTTGTTTTTCTTATGGTGCAGTGAGTAGCTCCACAATTGCTCAATTTTGTCATAATTCACCAGCATCACTGTGTCTACAGGTTAATAGAAAGTAATTCATTGTGTCTAACTTGAATCTTGGTGGGACTCTCGGTTTCTCGTGTTTCTGCATGAGTAAATTCCAATTTATTATCTACTGTCTCACTTAAAAGGCCTTTGATTAATTGTTAAATGTATGAGTGACTATATGGTTATTTTTCATCATTTATATACAGGTATATGCATTCTCACTACTAGTGTATTCCTTGGGCTAGATCAGCAGGAAGTATAATACCCACTAGTCTTTGAATTGGGTGGAGGGGTAAAAATGAGTGGATGAGTTTAAAAGTATGCTCTGTGTGTCGCTGCTCGTGGGAACAAATAAGAATTATTTATTGTGGGAGCCATTTATTCATTGTAAGAGTTAATTAAAATGTACATAGTTTTATATATAAAATACTCATATATTTAGGCACCCGAAGTTAACATTTTAGAAGCCCAGTCCACTTCTGTACTACAGCCCATTACTGTCTAGAAAGAACATAGATGATAAGACAAACGTGTTTATTCAGACACACAAAATCCTCTTGGTCTTGACCTTTGTGGCAAATGCCCCTTTATGTATAAATTCACCAGCTTATTCCTCATACCTAATTGTTCTTATGCTTGTGTAAATATAGTACTGAAAAATAAAACTGAATAGTAAGCGAATAAAAAAAACAGAGCAATTTGTTCCTCCTAACCTACACACACTGGTGTGTGTGTGGGGGGGGGGACTGCTCAACATTCTATAACTTTTTTTGTACTGTATTTACAGATTCCTGTATATAGTGATCTCTGAAATCTACCTCTAGGTCATATCTTATGACAAAACAATTCACACTTATCCAATTATAAGCCGAAACAGTTAGGCCCCTTTTATACAGGTAACAAGTATAGTAGTGGTTCTTTGGTTATGTTGCCTGTGCTGAACGGTAAACAGTTGGGCGAGCTATGGTGCTTTTCATGTGGGTAAATATTTCCTGGCCTGAATACAAGAAAGTCCATCATGCTGTGTCTTTGCCTACACGCTGGAATGATTAAGAATGACTTATCTACACAGCGGGCTATGGGTCTGCCAGCAGACACTTCAGATGAGAGATTTTGTAGTTTGCCATTCTCATTGCATCCTCCAGTGAATGGCTGACTCACAAGGCAACAGTAAATAATTATGGTCTGTTGCTCATGTGGACTGAGCTTCTGCCACTTTCCACCTGTGAGGGGCTCATGGAGGGGAGGGAGTACGTAGGAGAAAGGTGAGTTTCAACACTGGTAACAGAACTTGAGCATCTGCATAGATGAAATGCATAACACTAAACTACATAGTAAAATACTTTACTACTTTGTAAATAACAACTAGGTTAATGTTAAAGAAGAACCAAAACCTCTTAGTAATACCCTCACACTTGTCTTACTATGGCCAGAAGAGCTTAATGATCTGTGTATGTTATAGTTTTGCCTTTGTTCAAGAGAAATCTTCAGTCTGGAATTTCATATCCATGGAGGTGGAAATGAACTGCTGCCTTTTTTTTTCCAATCTGAAGCAGGTAGAGTGCATGAGCCTGCTTTTTTTTTTTTTTTTTTTTTTTTTTTTTTAATAACCCTTTGAGTCTCAGAGCAGTATGCAATGCATTGCATACCCTCCTGGCACTCAAATGGTGAAGTCAGAGGAGTGGGCCACACATAGCGATGCAATATGTTACATATCCCTGCTCTTTTAAAGTAACAGTGATGTCACAAAAAATTGTTCTTGTTTTGTAGAGTTAAAAATATAAATAAATTGTGGCACAAATCTAAAGTTCCCCCTCACTTGATATCAGCTGTAAAGCTGACAGAAGGAGATCCGTGTTGGCTGACTCTAGGAGGTTCTTCAGCAGAGTCGAAATTGCATTATTTAAAAAGATCTACTTCACTGGAACGGTCTAACAAAGTGTGCTTGCAAACCAGGCACACTTGGTAGACCTTTCCAGTGAAGTAATTATTTTCCAATATCGCTATTCCGGCTTTGCTGAAGAGCCACCGGCTGGTCCCAGGACCGGGATCTCCTGCAGTCAGCAGAGCGGTAACGTCAGGAGAAGTGAAGGGAGGGGGAAACTTTAGTTGTGAATATCTCTCAAACCGGAAAGGTTTGAGAGAGAGGATTTGTGGTTCCATAGAATAACAGGAATTGGAGAAGTGATCTGACTGACAAAGTGATCATAGCTTTTACATCTTGGTGCATAACCCCCAGTGTGTTAAAGGGATAGTAATGTTTCATTATGAGCAATGCTGTAGTCCTTCCTTGTAGTGCATACTACTGATCGCTTACTTTAGTAACATTAAAATCACTGTGTTCTCTGAAATGATAATTTAAATTGTCCCCCTCTCTACCCTTATATTTCATCCATCGTGCCTCAGAGCTGGAAGTGGATTTTGACATGGGACAATCTTCTTTCAGTATAAGGAAAAACCTATCCTCCTCCATCAAAGGCAGCAGGGTTTTCCTTACGCTGAATGAAGGCAGATTGTGTAGTGATTTGTCCAGTCAAGCGCCTCGATTTCAGATCTCCAGGGATTTGTCCTGGTACTAAAAAGGGGCGTGAGGGGGGCAATTTATAATATTTCTGAGAATATAGAGCAATTTTCAGTATTCCTAAAGTAACAGATCAGTAGTATGCACTACAAGTAGGGATTGCAGTGGGTAAATAGTAACTTGTTTTTGTGACAGACTAAAAACAGTCAGCTCAGGGATCCTGACAAAAAATAAATTTTAAGTGCTATATTCAGGAAGCTAAAGCAGAACGTTCACCTGCTATAAAGTCGCCCTGCAATAATTAAGCAGGTAACGACTAGCTTTATAATAGATATGTTACCTCTGAAATGTAGCTGATTATAAAGAAATCCTTTATTGTAGAAGACCGGAAGCCAGGTATCAGCGCAGACATCTTGCCTGCGCTGTCAGTCCCAGTCTCCATTGAGAAGCACAGCAGTGTGCCACATGATAACCGGAAGGGACTGACGGTGCAAACACGCAGACTGCACTAACCTGCCCGTCGGTCTCCTACAATAAAGGATTTTTTTTTATAATCGACTGCGTTTCAGAGGTAACATATCTATTCTAAAGCTAGTCACTACCTGCTTAACCCCTTAAGTACCAGCGGTCTAGGGAAGTTACCTTCCTTTAAGGACCGCTTTGATCCTTGCCGACGCGCCGGTACACGTGACCTGTTATGCGTACCGGCACACTGCTTTGAGGCCTAAGAGAGATCGCTCTGGTCTTGGAGCGATCAATTTTAGGCCGCGTTTTTACTTACAGCGCTCCCGGAAGAGCGCTGTGAGTAAAAAGTACTTGACGTGCTATGACCGTCACTGGTCCTTAAGGGTATAAGGACCGTGACGGTCCTACCACGTCACGTAGTCCTTAAGGGGTTAATTATTGCAGGGCGACTTTATAGCAGGTGAAAGTTCCACTTTAGCTTCCTGAATATAGCACTTGAAACGTATTTTTCGTCAGGATCCCTGAGGTGACTGGTTTTTAGTCAGTCACAAAAACAAGTTAATAGTTACTGTTATAGAAACATATTTTTTTTTTTGTTGGAAATTGGTGGAAAATTTCTATTGATAAAGAATAATAAAAGGACAATTGAAGAGGATGAGGAGATGTAACAGAAGTTGACAAGTCTGGATCATATATTGGTGTTTTAGGTACAATACCATCTTCAGTACATTGAATCTAGTACATTGACTCTAGCAGTAGTTGATTAAGGATTTGATAATTGGTTAAGTCTCACATAGCTGACCTTTTTGTGGTTTTTCAGGATGAAATATGTCCATCCCGGATGTTGATTATGAGTATATATTTTGGGAGTGGAGAAAAATATAAAGAATATTAGAGCCAGACAGTTTAGGAGTCAATGAAAGGGAGCATGTACAGAGGTATATAAAGTACTCAACAAATTAGCAGCGAACATTGAAATCTTCGAGCAAGGTCTCCCAGTATCCATGGACTTTGCCAACACTCTTATGTAAAGGGATCAGACTTTCCACTTGTGTTATAGTTAGTGGCTCTGGTCTCTTAACAAGGTGTTGGGCTAGTAACACTTCACCTGGCTGTAAAATGTTCTTTCTCGCCTCTCCTTTTCTCTCGTACAGTATATATGTATAAATAAACGCGTAAGTGTCGGTTACCTGGATATGATCCATTTTAACTACATCTTGTGTAGCCCAAGGATTTCCAGAACAAGTACAAGGAGATTTCCTGAACATATTTAAGTAATTCCTGTCAGGGGAGAAAGATGGGATGGAAAAGTGTACCTATATGTGTATTTTAGAGTTCTTTCACATGAGACACAAATGGTAGCAGCCCCTTGTTAGACTTCTATCCTCTATGCTCACCTACTCCCATGTTCCTCTAGTGATCCTGACACTGGATGTAGTGGCTTATGGGACAGCCCAGGTGATCATCAAACCATTATTATTGACTGATAGCCGTGTCAGTAGGTCAGTTATTTTGGGTTATGATAACAATGCAGTCCCCAATGTTAGTGGAAGGTCTGCCGGTGGAGCCATAGGCCTCACATAGATGAGCCCTGCTGCACTTTTGCTACATTAATTCAGGAAATATGCAGCTTGCTGGATTTTTGTGGGTTTGTCCTGGGCCACAGTCCTTTGTGTGAAATGCTCTTTTGTCCAACAGTATACCTTTCAGCACAGGCAACCTAATCGGTGTATCATCGCTGCTTGGGTTTTGCCCATGTGAAATGTGCTTTAGTGGATATTTAAAGTTTAGTGTAATTTTTTTTGGGGGGGGACTTTTTACTTTTGACATAAACGTAACTGTGTTTTAAAAAGCATCCAGGTCCTTTACACATTTTAGTTTAATTTGTCTTTTATTGACATTATCTACTTTGATAGAGATGCCCATCTTCTTTGCTTTTACATTTATTTGGAGACAGTCTTTATCATAGAATAGCAATGTATTTGAAGGGGTTTCAATTGAAATTAGAGTGCCCACTCAACAAATAATGCCATAAATTTGTCACTTTTACGAGTAGTCAATTGTTAGACATCCAGCTGTTGGGAACTGCAGTTCCCATCTTCTTCAACCAGCTCTTGTTTGATTGGAGATGGTGGGAGACACAGTCCTCAACAGCTGGAGGTCTGACAATTGACTTCCCCTGACATACACTGTTCACATAAAGCAGCTATGCCCCAGCTAGAGTTAATCTGGTGACATTAAAAACAAACTCTATACTTCATGTATGAAAAAATATATAGACATTAGGAATAATTCCGTAAAATGTCATAATATCCACGGGAGAACTCTGTATGAATATTTCTACATATAGCCTTAATACAACACATAGATGGCCAAAAAAGTGTGTGTGTGAGAGATAGAGATATATATATATATATATATATATATATATATATATATATATATATATATATATATATATATATCTCTATCTCTAAATTTATTTAGCTAAAAAGTTTGTAACTGTGCAGTGGAGACTGTTGCTCATGCTGCAGTCGTGCTCAGTGGTGACTGTTGCTTGTGATGTAGCTGATTTGGAGCGGGGCGCTCTGGAGTCCTCTCTCCGCAGAAGGTGCGCAGCGAGGACCCTAGTCTGAATTTGGAGTGCCCCGCTCCGTATCAGCTGCGGCGCGGGCAGTCTCTACTGCGCATGACTGCACAGCGACCGGCTGGCACTGTGACCGGTGTACATGGGCTCTTCAACTAGTGTGTGTGTATATCACACACACACACACCCTCTCCCAACGTTTAGGAGCTAGGATCCCTGGTTCCTAGGCAACTGGAAGTTTCCCTCCCCTGGCAAAACATTTAGACTCCCATGCTAATGGGCTTTATCCACCCCTTTTATACTTAATAAGTATGCTACGTTGAATAACAGAAATTGGAGAAGTTCTATCCTCAGGGCAGATTTGATGGCTTAGTGCACCTTCATTAGTGATTATGTTCCTAGGGACTGTCTGTCTGTGCTATCTCTTACTACGATTGTGAAGCAATAAGCACATCAGGTGACTTAAAGGGATAGTAATACTTCATTTTATCTTTATTTTATTTTGTAGGCATTAAAAAAACATGAAGAACAATAGAAGTCTTATCTCTCAAACCTTTATGGTTTAAGAGATATTCACAAGCAAAGTATCCGTATCAGAAGTAGGGTGCTGGGCACTCTTTAGGGGGGCAGGATTTCCCTTTGCTTACTGTAGTTTATCCCTCGCTGCAGCCGTCCTCACCAGCCTGCAGATTCAGCAGTGACGTGGAAGAAAGGGGCGGGCGAGGGATCTTTTATCTTTGCATAACTACACAAAACTAAAGACTAAAAGGGATAGTAATATTTCACAATAAAAGCAGCTCCAATTAATCTTCATAGTATTTGGGCCATGAAGAGTGTTATTTCAATGCTGTCAGAGTTGTAGTTCACGAGTAATTGAGTGATAAAGTATCCCCCTCCCGCCCCTCTTACTGATGTAACACTGCTCACCTCAGAGCAGCAAGACTGTCTGGATGGATCGCAGAGAGGGACAGTCTTCAGTGATCATAAGGAAAAAACTGTTAAGGGGGTCAAGGTTTTTTTGTTCTCACAGTAAGATTGTCCCTTACTATGAGCTGTCTGCTTCCAGGACCAGATTCCACATCTGAGGGGAGGTTGCTTACACTAGGTGAAAGGGGAGGGAGGTGGATACTTTATCATTCAATTACTCCTGAACTGCAACTCTGATAGTATTGAAATAACACTCTCTATGGCTCAAATACAATGAAGATTAATTGGTGCTGCTGTTTCTGTGAAACATAACTATCCCTTTAAATATAGCGCAGTCTCATAGTTTTCATATAAAGAAGATTCAAGGAATACTTTTAAGTTGCCATTACTAACCCTTTGAGTGCCAGAGGGGTACGCAGTGCATTGCATACCCCTCTGGCACTCATAGGGTACAAACACACATTACTTCTGTCTCCTAAATTTTGGAGGTGTGTGTGTGTTGCATGCTCGCACACAATGAATATATCATTCTCTCTCATAGTTGAATTTCAGCCAGGTTGTTGACCCGGTACCTTCTGTCAGTGACACTGTACACTTACTGGTAATCGGTCCATCAAGAATAACATGCAAGTTGTTCTTTAGAGTTACTTTAACCTCTTGATGCAATGTGTTGCAAACCTTTCTGACACACAAGAGGTTAATTGTAAATAACTTGTTTTGACAGATGTATTTTTTAAAAACACATGTTCCGAGGTACCCTTAAACAATAGTGTATTATGCTAGTGTAATCTGTATTCATGATGTTAAATTGGTGCAGTCCTGGAGAAACCCAACTGCACCACAGTGGAATTAACATTACCATTGATTTAAAGGGATAGTAGTGGCTCATTATAACTTTAACTACGATCTTTCCTTTTAGTGAATACTAACGCTCTCCAACTTTGGCAATGCTGACATTGCTGTAGTTTTTATGAAATTATATTATAAAGTGTTCCCCTCCAGCCCCATTTCAATATTATAAGCCACCTCCCCTCCAATATTAAATTTAGTCATTAGACCAGACAGATCGCAACAAGAGATGGTCTTCCTTCTATCTGTATAAAGAAAATTCTACCCCTTGACGAAAGGCGGCAGGTTTTTCCTTATACTGACAGAACATTGTACTTTGCTGTGATCCGTCCATACCAGCTTTCAGCTCTGAAGACAGAATACCTTAGTAAGGAAAAGGAGCAGAAGAGGGAAACTTTATAATATAATATCATAGAAACTTGAACAATGTCAACATTGCCAACACTGGAGAGCGTTAATATACGCTATAAGGGACGATCGTAGCTTGTTATGATGAGCCATTACTATCTCTGGGATTTTAATGTCTTGAATTCTAGAGAGGTCTCCAATGCAGTGATTTGAAATGTTGGAGACCACTCTATTATTCAAGGAGTTACAAGCCCCATTTAAATCGGGGTTTGCGAAATTTTAATTTCAACCTTATGACGTTGTTGCTCCAGATTAGCATTTCTTCAGCTTGATGAATAAGGCTGTTTGTGCTTTTGCCTGGGGGACACCACACCAACTGGGCATCCTGCACTTAGTAAGGGAAGAGCAGGGGGTCACTTTCATACTATGATCTCAGACCTCTAGATAGAGAGGTAAGGAGTGGAAAGTGAGAAAAAGGTTTGAAATGGGAGAGGGTGTGGCTGGTGTAACAAGGAGGGTGTTATACTCTGATCAATTTTTGCACCTGGTAACATAAGCTGGGAAGAGGGGGGGTGTGCATGGAAAGCTTTAAAGGGATAGTAATACTTCGTTTTATCTTCATGTTTTTTTGAATGCCTACAAAATAAAATAAAGAACAATATAAGTCTTATCTCTCAAACCTTTATGGTTTGAGAGATATTCACAAGCAAAGTTTCCCCCTCCCTTCCCTTTTACCTAGTGGAAGCCATCTCTTCTCAGATGTGGAATCTGTAAGACTAGACAAATAACAGAAGGGGACAATATTCTTCCTATGAGAACAATGAAGGCCCTGCCCCCCTTGACAAGTGTTTCAGGTTTTTCCCTTATCTTAATTGAAGATTGTCCCTCTCTGCAGTCTACCTGGGCACCTCCCTTCTGATCTGGCTGAACAGTGTTACATCAGTAAAAGGGGCGGGAGGGGAATACTTTCTCATTGAATTACTCTTGAACTACAACTCTGACAATTGAAATAACACTCTCCAAATACTATGATGATTAAATACAGCTGCTTTTATTATGAAACATTACTATCCCTTTAAAGGTAAGGAGGAGGACTTTGTAGGTTATGATGCTGAACAGGGATCCATGTAAGATGTCTAAGAATATGAGCAGGTTCGATTTTTGGAGAGTGTAGTGATTTGTGTAGCGGAGTTTAGGACAGATTGCATAGGGGAAAGATGGGAAGCTGAGAGGCCAGTTAGCAGGAGGTTGCTCGATAGAATGAGGGCATGCACAAGAGTTTTAGGAGTTTTCTGGAAAGTAACTGGTGGATTTTAGCAGTGTTGTGGAGGAAGAACCAAAAGATTCTATCCAAGGAGTTAATGTGAGGGGAGAATGAAAAGGAAGTGGCCACTAGGCAGTGTGCTGATCTGACTGGATGAATGTCAATTCCATTAACTGTAATGGTGAAGCCTGATGTTGGGTGAGCTCTTGAAGAGAAAATGAGAAGTTTATTTTTTGATATGTTTAACTTAAGATGGTATGCCATGTAGGAGAAAATCCCCAGAAGGCAGTCAGAATTTGTAACTGAATTGGAGGTTAAAGATCTTGAGTGGACATGTAAATTTGGGTAACATCAATGGATAGATAATACTTGAAGCCACAGATTGCAAAGGGTCTAAAACTGGATTCACATGGCTTTGAAGTAAGTGGTAGGAGGGACACAGGTCGATAGGAGGGGTTGATGCTGGCCCTTTTTGAGTAGGTATTTGAATTGTTCCTGTTTGTAGAAAGAAGGGAAGGTGTCTGTGGAGAGGGAGGCATTAAAAATGTGTTAATATAAGTGTGAGGGCTGGTGCAATTGATTTAAAAGAATAGTAACGTTTCACAAAAAAGCAGCTCCAATTAATTTTCATAGTATTTGTGCCATAGAGAGTGTTATTTCAATACTGTCAGAGTTGTAATTCAAGAGTAATTGAATGATAAAGTTTCCCCCTCTGGCCCCTTTTACCTAGTGTAAGCTGCCTCCCTCACATGGAATCTGGTCCACACACCACACGTCACAGCAAGGGACAATCTTATTGTGATCATATGGAAAACCTTACCCCCCCCTTAACAGGTTTTTCCTTATGCTCACTGAAGATTGTCCCTCTCTGTGATCCATCAGGACAGCCTTGATGCTAAGAGGTGAGCAGTGTTACATCAGTAAAAGGGGTCGGAGGGGGAAACTATCATTCAGTTACTCTTGAACTACAACTCTGACAGTATTAAAATAACCCTCTCCATGGCCCAAATACTATGAAGATTAATTGGAGCTGCTTTTCATTCTAAAACATTACTATCCCTGTAACTGAGAAGATGGGGGAGGGTAAGACTTGTAGATTAGTGTAGTATTCCTTTATAGCCTTTGATAAGGCAGAATGCAGAAAAGACAGCAGAAATTTAATCAGATTTGCATGTGAGTGGGATTAATTCAAAATGCTGTGCTAATGTCCTCTATAATTTAAAAAGATGAGGCCCTTGTTTGAGGGGGAAAAACGCACAGTTTGTGCTTCTGTTGTAGCAGTAATGTAAAAAAAAAACATGGAGTGTTCCTTCTGGGAGTGGCATGTACTGTAGCTTCATGATCTAGAGCTGGGTACTCAAACCTGCCCTCTGGAACTACAAAGTATATGTTCCCACAGGTGACTTGAATGCACCACGTTGTAGCAATTATCTTCTTATATCCTGCTTTCTCCCAAAGATGTCATCTGGTGGGATGGTGTGGCTAGGGTGGCCTGCCCCCTTGAAGTAGAACTGTCAAATTACAGCAGAACTTTCATCAGCTATAAAGTCGCACTGCTATAATTAAGCAGGTAGCGACGAGCTTTAGAATATATATATATTTTACCTTTGAAAAGAAGCTTGTTCTAAAGAAATCAGTCATTGTAAGAGATCTTGTCTGCACGCCTGCACTGTCAGTCCGGTCTCCTGTAAGAAGCATTAAAGCGTACCATATGGTAAACGGAAGGGCTGATGGCGGTAACTGGGCCGTCAGTCTCCTGCAGTGATTTCTTTCTTTAGAAAGGCTACTTTACAAAGGTAAAATATGTATTCTGAAGCTAGTCACTACCTGCTTAATTATAGCAGGGCCACTTTATAGCGGATGAAAGTTCCGCTTTAAAACACTTTTTTAGTTTGCTTTGCAGAGAATAATATCTCCCTGTAGGTTTTACTTTGCATTTTTCTGTAAAATGCTGATTAGTGCTGTTCAGGCCAAACTTGCCCATTGCTTTTCTATTAGCAGTGGTCCCAGTGTGTTGGCTCTGCCTAATTTATTTCAAAGCATGGGGGTTATATTGGCACAGCACACAAATAAAGTGTCATACTTTGCCATCAACATGAAAGGGGAAAAAAACCTCACAGTGCTAAACTCATGATAAAATATCCAAATATTAAATATAAATATTTAAATATAAGTGTATAGATAAAAGATATATATAGCAGCAGAGAATGAGGGTTCTCCAGTCCCCCTGTCATTAGGCCTGGGCCCAAAGTGAAAAACTCATACAAACTGACCTGCGTTCCTCCATATGCAATGTGTACCCTGTAACAGGCATATATAATAATTTGTGCTAAATCTTGTGAAATAAGTGAGACTTTCGTTCCACAAAGTCCTACTCTAATATTTTTGCAAATACTATCTAAATTAAGTTATTTTGAAACGCGTCAGAAGGGACCCCTTTAAATAATATATTTGTATTGTCATTTATGGGTCCCATTGTGGTGCAATTAAAAACAGACAGGCAATGAAGAAAAACAAAGAATGAAAAAATATAGATGAAGGACTTACCTGGTGCAGGGCCCATGTGGGCCTGCATGTATAAAGTGATTCATGTGAGGAATGGTTGATACCAAATGGATAGGGTGGCACATACAATGGAACAGGCCAAAAAGCCTTGTTCTTAAAGGCAAAGTGGAAAAGGAAAAGATAATGAAATAAGTGAATTAATAATGTGTTTTTATTTAGTGATTCGTTGGATAAGATGAGAAGCTGCTGAAGTGAACTAAAGGAGATGTGTGTACTACCAACAAGTACAGCTTTGAAAACGACCCAGGGCCAGAAAGTGCTGTCATAATTGTGAGAATCTTACATGTTACACAATCATCAGGTGGTGGCAGGGCATGTTAAATTTCATTCAGTATCCTACCTGAAAGGTGGGCTCTCATAAAAGCACGGACTCCACACTAGTAGCACTGTAGCTCTGCTCCATGCACTACTTGGGCACCTGCAGCCACTTGAGATGTAAGCTCAAATGAATGTGCAGAATAACCTCTAATACCACCTTCACTTTTTTTTTTTTTTTTAGTTTGTCCATGATCTGTTGCTACTATGTTGTACTGTTATTATTTGGTAAACAGCTTCAAAGAGAGTCTCAAACGGCATAAAACTCTTTACGACTAAATTTATCACAATAGGAGCTCAAGGGTTCTATAACTTGGTGTAACAGGATAGAAGCTCTTAGACCATGGCCTGAAATTTGGTACCACAGTCCGCACTAATTTTACCCGCCTCCCTACCATTCAGTTACATTTTAATTCTTCTCCTATAACACAGTTACGCTTCCGTATCGGCTGAGCTCCGATTCACTTAGATCTCCAATTGCTCCTCATAATACAGCCTTGCACCTCTGTATACCTCCCTATACATATTCACAAAAACACTTTGCATTGGCCACACTATTCACCCCTCTTGCGTATTACTTATTTTTAAGCATTTGCACTTTAGGTTTACCCACCTACATTCAATTACATCTGAGCTATTATCATCCTACTACACATCCTTACACCTGTGCGTACAAATAAGCAAAAAATAAATTACCGCTTACCCACAAATGTGACATTAGTGCGACTAGGCACCCCAGTCCACATTTTACACATTTCACAAATATACTCCTAAAAACGTGCCATCAAATTATATTTACTAACCTAGCACACACTTCTGCCACTGGTCACTTCTCAATGCAAATTACTTGCACAAGTCCTACCTTCCAGGCTTCACCCATCTTCTTTACACAGTACTACTACGTTCTCTGCTAATGCATAAAAAGTCTTCACCCCATACCCTTCTACTGTTATCACAATCACCCAATAAAATATCCTCTCTATGCTGTCATTCAACTCCGCAGTATTTCACACATTAACATAAGTTCCACTTCCAGACACATTCAACACTTCATTGC
This sequence comes from Rhinophrynus dorsalis, assembly GCA_037306005.1. NCBI lineage: Eukaryota > Metazoa > Chordata > Amphibia > Anura > Rhinophrynidae > Rhinophrynus > Rhinophrynus dorsalis. Next base: position 129,131,337 of record CM074727.1, on the reverse strand, counting down.
TTTTGCCTCCTCCTGTGTTCATGTTCTACGACACACACTCAAAACAATACAGAAAAGCAGCGCATTCCACTAAATGTTACAACTTTACACCATTATTTTGCTTCTGTTATCATAATATTCATCCTATTGCTTGCACCTTTCATAACCTATTACACATTTGCAGCTATGCTTTAACATATTCCAAGTTCAAATACTGTACCCTCCTTCAAACCTAATTTACAAACTACTGTTTATTACAATGCAGAACACACATCTGCTTTTATTTCTGCATTCCTGAAAAACTAATTTATCCAAATATACAGTATTTCTGAGACATAACTTTCATTAATAAAAGTAAAAGTTTTAACACTGAAAATCAAATTGTCAATATTTAGATTGACCACCATGCTTTAAAGGGGAACTACCACCCTGCAAAAACTGTATGTTAAGTCTTCATCTGGCGACTAGCTGCTTAGTCGCACTAGTTGCCAGAAATATCAGCTGGTTTCAGAGATTTTTTACGTCTTTGGAAGCTGACAGTAGCAGGAAGCACGGACATCTTGTCATAGTGACGTCCGTGCTCCTGCGCTGTCAGTCCCTTTTGGAGCTGGCCGGCTCCATCCTATGGAGATTTATGGTCTACAGATTAGATCAGAGTTGTGCATAGGATGTTGTAGCAACAGTGCCACTGTAAATTTTCAGGCCACACTGATCTTGCACCTAAAAAAAATTCAAGTTTGAATTGTTATAATTTTTTAATACAATCTCTTACAGCAGTGGGAGTACCCTTGTTTTACTCAGGGGGGATAAACCCCTACAACATATATTTTTTTTACATTTTAAGTATTACTATCCCTTTAAGGTTGCTGGCATGTTATGACTTTATTTATTTTTTAAATTTTTATTTATTTTAATCAAAGCGTGCATGCTCTGTGATCACGGGGGGAGCGAAGGAGAGTCTGTGACCAGAGCAGTCTGTTTTGGCCTCTTGTGGGCTGAGTAATTGTTCACACATACACACTCACACACTATTTCTTGAAAAAGAAATCCTTTGTTGGAACGGTCTACAAAATGTGCTTGGTTTGCAGGCACACTTTGTAGACTGTTCCAGTGAACTATTTCTTTTTCAAGATGGCGATCTCTGCTCTTCTGAAGAGCCTCCGCCGGTCCCCGGACCAGATTCCCAGCAGTCAGCTAGAGGGCAGACGTCAGGAAAAGGGGAGGGAGGAACCTTAACAGCAAATATCTATCAAACCATAAATGTTTGAGAGATGGGACTGGGGGCATTTACTTTTTCAATAGCTAGAATATTGATTTTTTTTTTTTTTTTTTTTATTATTTTTTTTTTTAAGTAATTTTAATTTTGTAAAGATTAAAAATATGAATAAAATGATGTATGTCCCATCTCTCAAACAGAGCTGAAATAGCACAATGTAGAATTAAATACTTCATTGGAACGGTCTACAAAATGTGCTTACAAACCAGGCACACTTTATAGACCGTTCCAACAAAGTATTTATTTCTACATCATGCTATTTCGGCTCTGCTGAAGAGCTGCAGGATGGTCCCGGGACTGAAATCTGCTTTTCTCCGCTAGATGGCAGACTTCTGTGAAACTGGAAATTCAGATGCTTAGATTTCTCAAACTATAGAAGTTTGAGAGATGGGACATACCTCCTCATATTCATATTTTAATCTCTACAATATTAAAGTTACTTAAATATAAGCAATACTATCCCTTTTAACTTTTCAAAGATCAGAACGTTGCTCCATAATGCACTTACTCTGGTCCATAAAAGGTTAATCAGATTTATAGAAACACCAGAATTTTGCACTGTTTGCAAAGTGAGGATCAAGGACAATCATAGGGATAAGCCAGCCAAATACTGCAGTACGCTCTGAATCCATTTCTCAGCCCATTTTCAAGTACTGCTTACAGTACAGGTAAACTAATCAGACTGAAAGATCCTTTAATTACATAGCTGTGATTTAGCAAAGGAATTCAGAAAGTGGTGATGTTTTGACTACTCCAGCCAAGTACAGATTACAGGAGAACATTTGTCTTTGACTCTTGAGGATTGGATGAGTACTTACAGCACGTCAATGCGTTGCACACCCCTTCTAGTCCTCAAGTGGTTTAAACGAAATGGATACAACGTACCAATAGAGGCAATACAGTTATACACACTCAGAAAAGGGTGTGCTAGCTACGAGATTCCCATCAGCCTAAGTAATTAAATGTCATGGAAACACCAAAGCTGCACCAATCCAGACGTTGGAGATAAAGAACAAATGTTTAATAACCTCCAAATGTATTTATGTAAAGTTAATAAATATAGCAAAGTTTATTGGCAATAAACGCTCGGAGCTGATGACCAGAGACACATCCTCTCTCAAATAATCCTTTTTCTCATATCGCACGGTCAGTCGTGAATAAATGTGATACAAGAAACTCTTGAATTTGTGAGTGGAGGCTGCCAGTCTGTGTGTGTGTGTGTGTGTGTAATTAATAAATATATATATATATAATATAATATTTTTTATCTGAATACTTTCTCTGTATCTTTCTGCTATGGTTTGAGTCGGTGTAGCTGTTTTTATTAGCGTGGCGCATAATAGGTCTGTGGTTGAGAATCTCTACTCTATAGCATCTTATTCTGCCCAGAGTACACTCTTCTGCTTTTACAGTATTTGCGAGGCTCATGCCTAGTTCCTCATACTGACATTGACCCCTTGCTCTTAGGTGCCTAGAGAGAGAACAGCTGCACCTTACTCACAAGGGCCAGGTAGGCAGAAACCTATATCTGTGTATAGCTGCTTTTCTTGTTTGGAGTAGAATCTCCTGGCATGGCTGTCATTTCTGTACAGGATCAGTATGGTGTTTGCAGTATATTTCTGTTTAAATGGAACCTGGGAACTGGGTGGGCTAATATCCTATAGAGCCTTCAACATTGCTTAGCCATGCTGGTTCCTAGTTCATATCTGATGTTCACTTTTAATTTGTGCATTCTGCCCTGAGTGGTGCAAGTTTGACTCCAGAGAGGAGGTTGCAATTTATATATAATCTTAATTTTTTTTTTCTCTTGCAGGTAAGGTAGAATCACCACTGCTAGGAGGATAGTTGGGTGCTCACAACTCCCATTGAATTCACTCAAGAAAGAGGTTGAATTGCATACAAGTCCTGTGCAACAAGTTTCCATAAACCTTGCAGAGTGTGTATAAACAGAAATGTTGCGCCCCTCAAACGCTCAGCCTGACCCAATGGGGCAGACTGCAAACTCCTGCCAAAAGCTGCTGGATGGGCGTCCACCAGATATGTCTGGGATGGTGGTTGATGACCCGTGCAGAGTTAATATCCCACCACCGTTCTTCCACAGTGCAAATCAAGAGCTTGACCTGTCAAACAAGACCTTCAAAAGAGAAGCAGGTGGTCCATACTCTGTTATGATGGACACTAAGCTAGGAAAACCACATCTCTTAGAGCCAGAACAGCAAGCTTTCTTTCGGGATACCAAGCCGGGCAATGAAGTTCGTGCTGTGAAAGGAGAGAGACAAAATTCTGGAGAATCGGAGGACGATGATGAAGATGACGACGATGATGACGAGGACGACGACGAAGAGGACGAAGATGAAGTGAATTACAAGAGAGAACAGATCATTGTAGAGGTGAACCTCAACAACCAAACCTTGAATGTCTCCAAAGGAGACAAAGGAGTGTCCAAGGAAGCTTCCCACATGAAGACAAGTAGTGATGAGGAGGGGGATAACTCCGGAGATGATGAGCATGACAGCCATGATGAGGAAAATGATTCCCTGCCACTGGAGGATCAGACCAATATGGAACATGAGAACCAGGACCAAAAAACTGAGAACTCTGAGATGGTGACTGGTGATGGCACTGCACCTGTCAACCCAAAGAAGGAGCAGGGTAAGAGTGGTGATGCTCCAAAAAGGAAGAAAAAAACTCCAAAGGAAGCCAAGTCCCCCTCTGACAAGAGCAAAGGAGAGGAGAAGGAAACTCTGACCTGCGACAAGTGTCCCAGGGTCTTCAACACTCGCTGGTACTTGGAGAAGCACATGAATGTCACCCACAGACGTATGCAGATCTGTGACAAATGTGGGAAGAAGTTTGTCTTGGAGAGTGAATTGTCACTTCACCTTCAGACAGACTGTGAGAAGAACATACAGGTAAGTCCAGCCTCCTTTTGTGTGCTGCCACTGGCTTCCTTTATTTTAAAGAAGCAGTATATTTTTTATTATGGCTTTAAAAAAAAAAAAAAAAAAAAAAAAGTGGCTTTTTATGCTCTCTCTAGCCATGAGATGCTTCATTCAAAACTATTACAGAGCAAACATTAATATATTTAACAGCATTAGTACCATCTGGTGTCAAAACAGTAATTCTGTTGCACTTGTGAAAGATGTAAACCCCTGATATCGGTTCACAATAGAATGTGATAACCGTAAAACCAGTATTACTGCTAAAGAAAAGTCGAGGAATTATGGGCCAAGCCAACTGCAAAACATTTCCTAAATTGATTTAATTGTACCTTTTAACCAGTATGGTGCTAGATATCTTTAAAGGGATAGTAATACTTAAGTATTACTAATCCCTATAGTAGTACCAGGGCTCCAAATTTCCACTCGCTACTAGCCAATGGCGAGTGAAAATTTAGCCCTGGCGAGTAGAAATTCAGCCCTGATGGGTGTGCTATGGCTTGCAGTGGCGAGTAACTTTTCAGGTCTGGCTAGTAGCAAAGGACTTCAAATTTTAAGCACTGCCCTATAGTAAAGCCCTACAAAAAAAAAAAAAAAAAAAAAAAAAAAAAATATATATATATATATATATATATATATATATTGCTCCCAGTGTCATCTCTCAAACCTTTATGGTTTGAGAGATGATCTCTCCTAAAGTTGCCCTCTCCTTCCCCTTTCCCCATAGTCAGCATTCTAGCTGACTGCAGGGAAGAGAGTCGTACGACTTTCAGGCGGCTCTCCAGCACAGCCTGATCGCGTTACTAAAAAAGAAAACTTTCACTGAAATGGTCTTCTACGTGTGCTTGGCTTGCAAGCACACGTAGAAGACCGTATTAGTGAGAGGTGTTTTTTTTTGTTAACGTGATCGCAGCTCTGCTGCAGAGTCACCTGATGATCTATGACCGGATTTCCCTTCAGTCAGCTACAGCTGACTTCGGGGAAGGGAGAGGGCAACTTTAGAAGTGTTCATCTCTCAAACCATAAAAGTTTGAGAGCTGACACTGGGGGCAATATGTTTTGTTTTGTTTTGTTTTTAAGTAGAGCTTTACTATAGGGATTAGTAATACTTAAAGGGATAGTAATACTTTGTTTTAATGTTATTTTACTTTGTAGGCATTAAAAAAAACATGAAGAATGATATAAGTCTTATCTCTCAAATCTTTATGGTTTAAGAGATATTCACAAGCAAAGTTTCCCCTCCCGCCCCTTTTTCCTAGTGTAAGCCATCTCTTCTCAGATGTGGAATGCAGTCCAAAAACCAGACAGATAACAGCAGGGGACAATCTTCTTCCTGTGAAAACAATGACATTTCTGCCCCCTTGACAAGCATTTCAGGTTTTTCCCTTATCTTAATTGAAGATTGTCCCCTCTCTGCAGTCTACCTGGGCACCTCGCTTCTGCTCTGGCTGATCAGTGTTACATCAGTAAAAGGGGCGTGAGGGGGATACTTTGTCATTGAATTACTCTTGAACTACAACTCTGACAGAATTGAAATAACACTCTCCAAAGTCCAAGTACTATGATGATTAATTAGAGCTGCTTTTATTATGAAACATTACTATCCCTTTAAGTATTACTATCCCTTTACCATCACAAAGAGATGCAGTGGATACTTCTAGTATCCAAGGGATTAATAGTCTTATGTAATTCAGTGAGACTTTTTATTTGCTCCCTGTTATACACTTGGTTTGCCCCAGAATTTCTCAAGCTTTGTTTGACAATACTATATGAAGGCAGAGTAGTGCAATTGTGGAGGAAATCCACTGCCCCATAGGCATATTTATCCCTTTGAGTGCCAGGGAAGTATCTAACACATTGTAATGCAATGTGTTGTATACCTCCCTTGCATTCAAAGGGTTAAAAATTCCTACTAATGTCAATGGAGCATTTAACAAACTTGTTTGCCCCCTCAATAATTAAAAAAGTTATAATAACCATACAATCATCTTGCAGAATTTATTCTGTCAAATGCCCTGCAGTGCACTCTGATATTTATTTTGTGGGCATCCTATGTAGGTATATTTATGTAACAATATAATCCCTTTGAAAGCTTCAGATTCTAGTATTGCATTCTCTAAGTGTGGGCCTTTAGCATAATCCAGAGAGACCCTAGTAATTGGACTCTTGTTTGCAAGGCTGCTACCCCACTAATTGTCATCCTCTCTCTAATTAACACACACACACACACACAGTTTAAAGGTTACCATAAAGAATGTAACTGTGTGTTATCCTTAAAGGAGCAGTGAACTTTTTACTATGTTACTCAAATTGAACATATTGTAGGTCTTTACCTTCTGAGTAAAATGAGTGTATTCCCACTTCCTGTTAAGCAATGCATTGCAAAGCAATGCCTTAAAGGGCTAGTATCGGTGGATTTTAACAAAGCTTAATATTTTAAATATTAATGCAATGAGGTATGTCCCATCCCTCAAACATGTATAGTCTGAGAGATATAAGCATTTAAAGTTCCCCACTCCTGCCACGTCAGCGCTCTAGCTGAGAAGGAGATCCCGGGACCGGCCGGTGGCTCTTCAGCAGAAATAGCATTATATAGAAAATACGTAACTGGAACGGTCTACAAAGTGTGCCTGGTTTACAAGCACACTTTGTAGACCGTTCCAATGAAGTCTTTCTATCTATATAACGCTATTTCAGCTCTGCTGCAGAGTCTCTGGCATGTCCCGGGACCAGGATCTTTCTGTCAGCTAGAGCGCTTATGTCCATGAAATGGGTGTGGGGGGGGGGATATTTAGATTCTTATATCTCTCAAGCTATACATGTTGGAGAGATGGGACATAACCTCATTGCATTAATATTTTTAATGTATAAAACATTAAATTTTGTTAAAAAAACAACCAATACTATCCCTTTAAGCATCCTCTGGTAAGAGAAGGTTTAAAGGTATAGTAATATTTCGTTTTAGCAGCTCAGATTGTTCAGTAGAGTGAATAGTACTGCTGTCTATGCGCTTACTCTTCAAAACTGTTTAGTTACGATGTAATTAGATGCTGAAGTTGCCTCATTCCCTTTTTGCTGATCCTTTGCTGCTTCCCCTCAGTTCTGAAGTTTGGTCATTTGACCGGACAGATCATAATGAGGGACAATCTTCACTTAGTCAGTGTAAGGAAAAACCTGCCCTCCTTGTTGAAGGAAGGCAGGTTTTTGCTAATACTAATTGAAGATTGTCGGATCTCAGACTGAAGGGCTTAGGATCGGCAAAAGGGACATGAGCGATCAGCATCTAATTAAATTGTAACTAAACCGTTTTGAAGAGTAAGTGCATCAGGCAGCAGTACTATTAATTTTACTGAACGATCTGAGCTGCTAATAAAATGAAATATTACTATTCCTTTAAACCGCGTCCAGGCAGTTATTCCATGGAAGTGACCCCTGGCAATAGTTTTTAAAAAAACTTAGTCATACATTAGTTACAATGTAATATCTATTGAACAAAGCAACTGTTGTGAGTACCCTTGCTGGACTCTGTAGAAAACTCTACAATATGTTTTTTCATGAAACTTTACAGATTTTAATAATCTTGAGGGAATTAACTGTTTGTGGTTCTCAGACATTTTGCTGTTTTGGTATCTTGCCACTTCAAATAAAATCCTTTCTTCCCTAGTGTATTGAAAGCAGTGTGCATGAAGCCTCTCTAGTTTCCAGTGAGTTAATAGTATCAGTAACATCTATTTGAATTTTTTACACCTTTAAAGGAGTAGTAAACCTTCATTTAAATAAAGTTTGGTGGTTTTCCTGCTGAGTAAATCAATTGATTTCTTTTCATTGCAGTGCTTAAAGGGATAGTATTACTTCAAAATTACTATCCCTCATATTGTAACCCTTAATAAACTGAGTTAAATGACACCAGCAGCATCTCTCAAACCTTTATGGTTTAAGAGATAGCCGCTTTCAAAGTTTCCTCTCCCCTGCTGTCAGCGTTCTGCTGCCAGCAGGGGAATCCGGTCCCAGGACAGGCGGAGGCTCTTAAACACAGCAGATATCTCGTTATGGAAGGAAAAATGATTCGCTGAAACAGTCTTCTACGTGTGCTTGGTTACCAAGCACACGTAGAATACTTTCAATGAATTTTTCCTTCTATAACGAGATATCGGCTCTGCTGTAGAGCCTCCGCTTGATTCAGAGACCGGATTCCCATGCTGGCAGCAGAACCCTGACAGCAGGGGAGAGGAAACTTTGAAAGTGGCTATCTCTTAAACCATAAAGGTTTGAGAGATGCTGCTGGTGTCATTTAACTCAGTTTATTAAGGGCTACAATATGAGGGATAGTAATTTTGAAGTAATACTTTTAAATAATATTTTTAAAGGACCAAAAATAATTTGATCCAGGTCCCTCTAATACATAGAGAGAGAGCTCTTTCAAAACTCCTAAGTTGTGTTTAGGTTATTGATCCTTCAGTTAATCTGTTTCCCCCTGTACACCTACACCAAAGGCTCTGTTAATGGCTTAACCCTTTGAGTGGCAGAGAGGTAGCCAATGCATTTCTTGTGTGCTCACTGGCTTTCAAATTGTTAAAACTCACAAGCACAACGGCACCAGTAGTTCAACTTGTATAACAGTTTAGACTCAAAACAATGGAGCTGTTTCTATCACATTTTCAATGGAGAACTGTACTCTCCTTTCCCATGCAATAGAATGTCTGGAAACCAAGCAAACTGTAGATGAGCTGTCTAGACACCACATAGTTTGTGTGTGTGTATATGTAGTTTAAACCGTAGTAGTTTTGGAATGGAGCATCTCAAATCCGTGGGAGTTCGTTGTTTTACTCAGCAGGAAAAGTCAAAAATGTAAACCATTATGATAAATAACTCCTTTAAATGGTCCTCAAGAGCGGGGGGTTATACCAGAACCTTTTAAATGCTAGTCTGTTCCCCGAGAGCTATGGGAATAGTGTTCCCAGAGCTCTGAACTCCTCTGTTGCCCCCAGTAAGCCCTGCAAATCTTAAATGAGCATTTTTTTTTTTTTAATGAAAAAATATATTTTTTAGGGATTTTCCTACTGAGTAAAATAAGGGTACTCCCACTCCCAAGAGATTCATATTTCCAGGGTTATTACAGTTTAAACCCATGCTTTTTTACATTAGCAGTGCCCTCTAGTGGTTAAATTCTAATTAGTTTTTCTGTTAGATTCTAATGGAGAAGAAAGTCCGAGACATACAGTTCTCCATAGAATGTGATAGAAACTGCCTGTCACTTCCTGTCAGAACTATCAGGAAGTAAACACAGTAAATTCACTTCCTGATTATTTGAACTAAATTTTGAATAAAACATCTAACAGCAGTGGGCGTGACCTTGTTTTATTCAGCAGGTAAAAGATCTATAAAATATGTGCTTTCATAAAAAAAAGTTTACTGCTCCTTTAATGATAATGTTGGGTGCTATTGGTGTTAAATGAGCTATTCATGGTATATTGTATTCAAATTGCTACAAGCCATGTGTTGGCAGATTCACAGGAGCAATCTCCCATGAATATCTCACATGGCACTGATGTCTCCTGTCCTTGCATATCTGTGTGGTGAAGGCTTACCACCAGAGGGCAACAGAGGCATTTAGAGCTGTGGGAACTTTGTTCTAATAGCTCTTCGAGGACAGCTTAGTGTTTAAAAGGGTATTGTATGGACCCTTTACTACCCTTTTAATTAATATAAAACTTACAAGGTAACTATTACTAGATAATTGCAGCTTTTTTTTTTTTTTTTTTTTTTTTTTTTTTTTTTTTTTTTTTTTTTTTTTACTCTTAACCATTTGAGAAATGGTGATTAGACATTGAGAATCTGCTTGACACAGGTAAGGAAGTAGGTGGTATAATTGAAAATGTTGCCTGCTTCCTTGACCACCTGGTCAGGTCCTTTCAATCCTTGCCATGACCTGACTCTGTGCCCAGTGTGAGTTGCCACTTTGCAAGTAGAGTCCTGGCAGGGCCTGAAAGATCCTGAATATCCGGGGACATGAGGTGCTGCTGGGAGGGAGGCGGAATCTTGGGTGCATGTTACAAACAAGTTTAAAGTGTAACTATCACCTTTAAAACAACATAGGGAAATTTAAAACATTTTGTTAAATGAACGTCTTGTTAGATATTTTATTTGTTAAAGTGGAACTTTTATCAGATATCAATCGAGCCTCATATGATATATTAGCGATATGCACATACCTATCTTTATTTTCAAGAATTGCGGCATTAAACAAAAATAGAACCTTCTATGCAGGAAGGCACCGGCTGGAATCTTGCTGTAGGTGCTCTCTGCGCCTACACTCAGTCCTTCCGGTGTCTTTCGGCACAAACGCATTCAACTCGCCAATGGTGTAGTTGAAGGGGACAAATGCAGAGATGCCGGCTCTGCAAGATGTGTGCGCTGTTCCCTGCTGCCTGTCTGCATAGAAGGTTCTATTTTTGTTTAATGCCGCAATTATTCTTGAAAATTAAAGCTAGGTATGTGCCTATCATATGAGGCTCTATTGTTATCTGATGAAAGTTCCGCTTTAACTGTTTTCAGTTGATTAGCATTTTTTGTGCTGTAGAGTCCCCCTGGCACAGCTGCACAAGTGGTTTTGCCTTGCTCACCTAATCCTTCCCTGTGCGGTCTTCTCCCTACCAACTCTAACCCATTGCATTCCATCTATGTGTGCAGTGCACAAATGCATTTCACATCTCTTTGGTACTCAAAGGGTTAAATGCAGTTGGCTATTGATCCAGGTGGAGAGTTTCCCCAAAGCCTCCAGCTAGGTGTTAACTACACTGGAGATGTCTACAAAGATCATTTGATAATGAGTGAGATGCAGTATGGCATCTTTCTTGCTCCTTCCTTATTGCATAAAGTTTTAATGGTGTATAAAGTAGCCGTGGGCTCCCCCCACCCCAGATTTTTTAATATTTTCATTTTAAGGTTTTACCTTTAAAATCTGGGTAGAAGTCACACCTGCTTATCATGTCTCAGATTTTAAGCTGTTCTGAACTGGTGCAATTTTGTCTTCTATCTTCCGCAATACACAGACTAGTTTAAAATTGCATCCGTGTACAGAGTTGTTGGTAAATTTCATTCTTTGTAGCGAGTGACCCCTTGAAGCAGCAGTATAGTTTCACTATAAGACCCTTTTTTTATTATAATATATATAACTGGTTGTGCCATCATGGCTACTGGAACAGTGTTTCCATAGTGTGGAACTCGCCTCTCCCTGTTTGCTTTCCATATCGTGGAGATCTGCACATCTAGGTGGTATCAGCACCCTGTCACTCATGGGAGCTTTCTCTTTTTTCATAGAAGCTCATTGCCAGCATAAGGCTTCTTTGGGGCTTTTGTATAGAGGAGAGAACACTTCCATGAACACCAAGTAAGGTGCTGTATCAGACAGCTGTTTAAATTGTGATCTGCAAAGCAAACTGGTAGGAATGGGTCTGTAAGCACGGTGTAGCCATTTGTCCACTTTAGCTCTTGGATGGCTGATTTGTTCCTCTTCCAACCACAGTGCATCACGTGCAACAAGACTTTTAAGAAGCTCTGGTCCCTTCATGAACACATCAAGATCGTTCACGGCTATGCTGAGAAGAAGTTCTCATGTGAGATCTGTGAGAAGAAATTCTACACAATGGCACATGTCCGCAAGCATCTAGTTGGTGAGTTGACATGCAATCTACCTGCTTTCTCCCATTATAGACTTCACAGCTCTTCCTCAACATGCGTGTTTTGCTCTGCCAGCTTTTGTGATGGTCTGATTTTTCATTTCTGCATCAGAGATTTGTCTTAAGGGTCTTGTACTCCATTTATAAATGGTGTGTATGCAGAGTTGATAGTAGACATGGGGGTATTTTAAAGGGATGGTAATGTATAGATATTAAGCCAAGGTCGCTTCTTCACTATACTTTTTAGAATTGTGTAACTTTCTAACACTTCATAACGACGTTGCCTTGTTGTATTTTATCCTAGAGTCCCCCTCTCGCCCCTTTACCCTAAGTAACACTGCCTCCCGTCCCCGGGCAGATTGCATCACAGTACAGTGTTCTATCAGGATAAGGAAAACTCATGTCCCTCATCGCGATCCATCCTGACCAGCTTGCTGCTCTTAGGTGAGGCATCATGACGTATGGAAAAGGAGCATGAGGTGGACACTTTGAAATAAAATACAACAAGACAGTATCATTATGGAGTAGTAGAAAGGCACGCATAGTTAGGTATTAAGCCAAGGTCGATTCTTCACTATGCGGTGTTTTTTTTTTTTTTTTTTTTTTTTTTTTAACTATTCATACCTTTCTAACAGTCCATAATGATGTCATCTTGTTTTTTTTATTTTAAGTGTCCCCTTCCCGCCTCCTTTCAATACGTCACAATGCCTCCCCTAAGAGCAGCAAGCTGGTGCGGCTGGATTGTGATGAGGGACAATCATCTGCCGGCATAAGAAAAAAAAAACTTGCTTCATCAAGGGGGATGGAGTGGTAGGGTTTTCCTTATACTGATAGACAGAACATTGTTCTGAGCTGCAGTCTGTCGGGGGAGTGGAGGCAGTGATGCTTATGGAAATGGGGCATTAGAGGGATAATTAAAAATAAAACTAAGGGTAATAGTAGGTGTCACAGGCGAGGGCTATAGGCCCGGCTGAGACAGTGGGGGGAGTGTGGGAGTGAAAGGGTTAACACCACCAGATCCCTGGTTACCTGTTACTATTCCTAGCAACCACCAAATTAACCCCTGAAATCCCTCCTGCGCTATGACCCTAGTACTACATTTTGCTGCCACCACAAAGACTTTATATCTGGATGTCTTAGGTTAACCCAAACACAACAGAATTACATTATAAAATCACCTTAGTAATCAGACATGTAGAATTAACCCTTTAGTAACGTGTTCTAACTGAGCTTCCTTCAGAGTAGTGAGTTCATGTTTGAGAACAAAGATCAGAGCTGATTAATTTAACATTTAATCTGAAAAAAGGTTTCCCAGTGCTGGGTACAAAAATACAGAAATACCACACATAGGCAAAACAGTCCATAAAATAAAAGGGGGGAAATACCAGAAATCCATACATACAATTACCGATATATATGAGTCCTTATGGGAACTTCAGATGGTAAAAGTTCTCCTTCCAGTTGTTACCTGGGAGGATCAGAGGTTTGGCCTGACAGTTTACAGCCCACTCAGTCAGATCTGTCAGGGACCCTACTGCAGCATTTAACCTGAAAAGACATAAGTCTTCTCAAAACACGCAATCCACAGCACACCTCCATAATGTTAATATAATCACATTCCTCATATTTGTGTGAATATGTGGACACCAAATATGCTCGGACTAACTGGTTGCAAAGTGGCCATTCTTGTAACTCTTAGCAGGAACACCTCTCCCTTGGGAATGTTTGCCCAGCTTTTATCCTTCTGATTGGTACCAATCTAAATATATATTTGTATTTAACCTTTTTACAATATATACACACATTCTCCTTATTTCATATTTTATGGCTGTCCCCTGGATAACCCACCTCAGAGCAGATGTCCCAATACATTTTATGACACACTAAGTCCAGCTCTGGTGATATCTACTCATTCAGTTTATGGCTTAGGACTGGTGCACTTTGAAAGGCTATAATGAAATACACATACAAACTTAAACAAATTACACACACCAGAGGCCTGGAAAGGCCAAACTCATGCCTTGGCATGACAGTAGGTGAAAGTTTTCCTGTAAACAAAATGGCACATTGATGGTTGGGTGGTTACATAGACTCCAGCAGGAGTTTTATTAGGGGTCTGTCTGTCTTGGTTTGTCCTTGCACTTCGTTTGCTAAAACTGTGCAAATCCTTTCTTTATTCTAATATTTCAAATCAAGCTCATCATGTGACTGGAAACACCTCAGCAATTTAATTGTGGTTGGTACTGTCAGTGATCCAATTCAGAAAGGCTAAAATTGGCCCTTTGATTACTTAAAGGAATAGTAATGCTTAATTTCAGAAAAATATATATATATTGCAGGGTTTTTCCTGCTAAATAAAGCATGAGTACAGTCTGCAGAGGTGCTTCATTAAAAAATATATTGCAGCCCAGCCTTGCGTTTTTGGCAGGTGCAGTACCTTCATGGCCTAAATTTTTTATCATGGTGCTGTTGCTGGAAAGCTGAGTTGTCTGTAATCCTCCATAGGATTCTGTATCAACAGCTCCACAGTACAAATATAGTACAAGGCCATGGAGCTACTGCAGGTTGGTATAAAACAGATGGTGCCACAACTGTTCCTGGCATCATGATATTGTTTTAGTTGAGGCATGGGGAGTCAGATTTACAACAGAAAAATAAAGTTCTGTGCAATTCAAAGGAGGGGAGGACAAAAGGTGAAATTTTACAACGTGGAACCATGATTTCAGTTATTACCTGTAAATGTCATTCCTTGGTAACAGAAACAGCTTGCAGTATGCAGTGAATAACATTTTAATTGTTATGGTCTATATCTTTTTGGAGTTACTGGAGCAGCACCAGCACCGTTAGTTTTGATTTAGTTCTACTTACCAAACACCAGCATCCATTATAAACAGTACTTTATATGGCTGATACTTCTGTTTTTGTACTGTCATTTAGTCAAGTTTTGGGGGCTTGGATAATTTCCCTTTAAGCTCTCACTGAGGTTTGGAAACTGAGACAAAACAATGTCTAAAGTCAGTTCATTTTAGACTTGCTTGGCTTGTATGTTCAGATGAATATTGCCTGGCATGCATTCTGCACATAACCCACTAGGTGGGGCTATTACTGCAATTATTTTAGTCAAAGTATATTGATTCCATTATCCTTCAAGTTCATTCCTACGGGTTCCATAGGAGAGCACATGACAGTAGTCTATGTAAACCTACATTACTGTGTGTTTATGTATAAGTACTTGCACAGTATCTGTTACATTGAGCATAGTTGGTCTTGTATGAAGTGTTTAATGTCATTCAGGTTTGTCGTAAAAATCAGGAATTTTGACTGTTCAGGTGCATTTTGTAATATCATGACTTTATTGTTGGTTTTTTTGTTTTGTTTTTTTTTGTCCTTTGTATGGAGGAACGCAGGGACTGTTAGCGGGCAGGGCACTTTAATATTAAATAAATAAAAATCCCTCTTCAAGGGGCAGACTCCTTCACAGCTCTACATAAGCCCAGACTGCAATTCCTGACAGCCTTGGGCTCTGCCTCTGCTGGTTAAACTAAATGGAATTCTTAGGTCTTGTGTTCAGAAGACAAGTGGGGTAATTCTGGGGCAGACCAACTGCACCATGGTGGATGAGCAGACATTTCCTACTGAATCAATTGCAACTACAAATGTGTTTGAGAAATACAAATCTTTCCATCAGGATCTGTGGATGAAATCCTGCCTTAATCAATAAATGTCCTGTAATTTTACTATAGATAATGAACAGTACAGTTTAGTTATGTTTATAGCCAAAAACCATGATAAGCTTGCCTGTGTTTGAGACCCCTCCAGCATTGAAGGAGTTAAAAGCCCCATTTAATTAGTTTTTTTGAGTGGCAGTAGGTATGCAGTGCATTGCTTAGCAGTGTGTTGCATACTCTGGCATTCGAAAGGTTAAAAAGTCTCACCTGTGAATCAGTTAGTTTGCCCCAGAATCACTCCATTTACCTTTGTGAATATAGGGCCCTTAGTGCTGTGGACTCGTTGAGTCTTCTGCAGTCATCAGATACTCATTTGAGAAGTGCTGATCCCATGTACTCATTTAGCAGAATGTGTGGAGTCCTGCTGCTGCAAAAAAGTGTTTGACTGGAAAACCAGCCATAGACCTTATTTATCATCAAGGTGTGAACCTTGAAGGTGATTAGATACCTCCAATGTCATTAATATTTCCTTGCAGAGATCAACTGGAGGCATATTTATCAAACTGCCACAGACCGTTATAACATATTTTTGTAAATAATTAATTTTTTTAAGGAGAGTCGATACCTCAAAAATAGTAAAAGGTGTAATACAGTTTTTAAAAACTGAAAAAGGAATATAAACAAACAGGTAAACATATACGTGTGGCTTTTATTTTCCTCAAAAGCGTCTTGACAAGCTCCACTGGAAAGATAGCACCTTCTTCTGGAGCTGGGAAAGGCTCTATGCTGATCGAACAAGAGTAAGGGTATTTAAAGGGATAGTAATGTCAAAAAATATAATTCCTTACACTTTTTTAGAATAGCTTTTTGTATGGTCTGTACCTCCACTGTTTGCAAGTAATTGGCTCCTGATCTCTTCCCCTCTCGCCCCTTTTTATCAAGTCACTTGTATATGGGTCAGAGTTGGCTGTGAGTCACACGACTCAACGGATCTCACAGAGGCACAAACCTCAGGCAGCCTACGTGAAATCCAGCCTCTCTGCAATGACGCGTCAGCCGTTCAGCAGAGCCTTTTTTTTTTTTTTTTTTTTTTTTTTTTTTTTTTTTTTTTATGCACGTGCACAATAATCCCCCACTATGCCTGCGAGCCATCTGCCCCAACTAGCATGTCATGAGACTCTATGTTGGGACATAAGGAGAAGCTCACCCCCTCCTATCGGGTATTTGAGGTGAGCTTGCCAGCAGAAGGTCTGGTAGACGGGAACACGCTTAGTTATGAGAATTTCAAAGATGGCCGCTGAACTTCACTTGCCCTAGCAGATTCAAAAGTTAATAACTTCATATTTAGTGAACGAAAATGGGAAATAATGCAAGCAATTATCTTTATTTACTATCGGTCATCATATAAATCCTTTTAATGTTATGACATTACTGTCACTTTAATGAAACAAAATCCTTACAATCGAGTTTGATAAGCTATGCTTGTCAATTTAGAACGAAACATGCCAGCTATGCAAAGTGGCTGCTGTTCACAACTAATTTTGTAGTAGAAGGTCTCTAGCTGTACTTGCTGGCTGAAAGACTTTGGTGCTCCAAGGTTTTGGATATATGTATTGTTTGCAGTCTCAGTATCATTTGGGGAATTTCTTGGTTTAAGGACTTCAGTGTCCAGTGGAGGATGTTATTACCGAGACTACACCGATCAGTGATATTGGTGAGATCTGTAATCCAGATGTGCAGAGACCTATTAGGATAGAGATCCAGATGGAGTAGAACCTCTCCAGTTTCAGGTGAAGGTGACCTCTTTCAATTGGAGCTTTTTCAAACCCATTTGAGCAAACAGCCAAGTATGTATCTGTTTGCCTATATGTTTGTGAGTGTTCTAGCTGTTACTATTCTTCCTTATTAACCTTCTAATAAATTGTATTGCACTATGTCTTTAAATTTGAGGTATCAACTCTCCAGAGAAAATCAGTGGTATAAGTATGTTATTCCCTATTGTTGATTCACTGGGGGCATATATATAGTTTTTTCGGTTACAGAACAAATAGAGAATTTTACAGATGTTAGCCTGACATGCAGAGCGTTTAACCCTTTGAGTGCCAGAGGGTGTGAATGTGTTGCACAACCCTCTGCGTTCAAAGGATTTAGTATATGTAATCCCAGTTCAATTTTAGGTATGTGTTCTTTTAAGTATTATAGCGTATCGGTTGTCGGAAACAAAGGGCATTTCGATTACAGGAAATATCTTCTAACATGGAATAAAAATATACTGTAGGATTTATACTGCAGGGGGATGCTTTATTCAAAAGGTATTGCAGCGAAAACTTGCAATTTTGCTGTTGCAGAGCTTCCATGTCCTGTAATCTTAGTGACACTGTTTCACAGGAGCCCATTCACAGTAGCTGTCAGATGGCTGTTACAACGCTGCCCCCATAAAGTTTCAGGCTATGGAAGTAGTGAACCCCTCGGAGGAAAAAAAAAAAATTAGCTGCAATAACTTTCCAATAAAATTTAATTGGAAGTACCTTTATTTTTCTAAGAAGGATGAATCATACAAAATATATTCCATATTACACACTACTATCCATTTTTGTTTTTATTCCTTTAAAAACCCAATTGAAATCCATGGTAGTTTTTGTCTCACGAGTTGGCTTTAACCCTTTGAGTACCAGAGAGGTGCGCATCGCATTGCAAAACAATGCGGTGCATACCCCTCCTGGTACTCAAAGGGTTAAACCCTTAAGGACCCATGATGGTCCTGGCACTTCATGGGTCCAACATGCGATAAGGACCCATGATGTACCAGGACCGTATTTGATTTCAGGTCTCCCCGCATGGCTGCGCACATTTAAAAAAAAAAAAAAAAAAAAAAAAAAAAAAAAAAATTGTCCGTGGTTCTTAAAGGGACAATAATGAGAGCTATTTGCATGTAAAGTTCCCCCTCCCTCCCCTTCCTCTGACGTCAGCGTCTAGCTGACAGCAGGCAATCCTGGTCCTGGGACCAGCCGGCGGCTCTTCAGCGGAGTCGAAATCGCGACATTGGAAAGGTCTACAAAGTGTGCCTGGTTTGCAAGCACATTTTGTAGACCGTTCCAATGAAGTGATTCTTTTCCAATATCTCTGTTGCGGCTCTGATGAAGAGCCTCCTAGTGTTGGCCAACACGGATCTCATGCTGTCAGCTTTACAGCTGACATCAGGAGAAGGGAAACTTTACATGCAAATATCTCTCAAACATAGGATTTGTGCCATATGATTTTTTTTTTTTTTTTTTAAACCCTACAAAACACAACTTTTTTTTTTTTTTTATGGGACCTGTCCCTTTAAGTGCCTTAATGGGTTAACACTATGATGAGCAGAAGGTTGTGAAATGCATTACTTAGCAATGTGTGGCTCACCCCTCTTGTCCTCAAAATGATAAGCAAATCCTACGGACTGATGCACAAATCGGTACTTACGTAAACATGCATCTATATTGAAATGATTATTTCTAAGAGAGACACCTATATAGTATGTAGCACTTTAAAAAAATTTTTACTCTTTTTGCAGCTCATACAAAAGACATGCCATTTACATGTGAGACATGTGGCAAATCATTCAAGAGGAGTATGTCCCTGAAAGTCCACTCATTGCAGCACTCGGGAGAAAAGCCTTTCA
This sequence comes from Rhinophrynus dorsalis, assembly GCA_037306005.1. NCBI lineage: Eukaryota > Metazoa > Chordata > Amphibia > Anura > Rhinophrynidae > Rhinophrynus > Rhinophrynus dorsalis. Next base: position 129,112,138 of record CM074727.1, on the reverse strand, counting down.
GATGTGAAGTAAGAGATGACGCATGTAACTCTTCCCACTGATCCCGGTTTCATTGTTCTCTGCTGAGAGAGACAAAAGACTAAGTTCATTGCATGGTGTTTCCCATATGAATCTGCTCTATCCTTCCCACGGATCACTGTTTCGATGTCCTTTATGTGAGACTGCTTTGTGTATGCACCCACTACAATTCTACTTTTTCTCTCCCACCTACCAGTTCTAGAACACAAGTTTGTTATAGGATTCCTATTCGGATTGCTTTACCCATACCATTGAGTCTTGTCTGTAACAGGGGCTGCCATGTTCAACTCTTGGCACTGCCCTGAAACTTGTAACAAATTCAGCTGAGCACATGCTTTTTTAAATAGCTATGGGCAAAGTGTATGATTGTATGCAGTGTTGTTTCTCTCTGGGGCATATGCATATTGGCATTTCTCTTTGGGACGTGTGCCTGTTTATAAAACCTTTTGAGTGCCAGAGGGGTATCCAGCATCTTACCATGCGTTGGATACACATTTGACACTCAGGGTTAAAATATCGTGTGCCAGATAGAGCATACATACACTTAAAGGGATAGTAATACTTCATTTTAACTTTATTTTATTTTGTAGGCATTAAAAAAACATGAAGAATGATATAAGTCTTATCTCTTAAACCTTTATGGTTTAAGAGATATTCACAAGCAAAGTGTCCCCCTCCTTCCCCTTTTACTGATGTAACACTGTTCAGCTAGAGCAGAAGGGAGGTGCCCAGGTAGACTGTTGAGAGGGACAGTCTTCAATTAAGATAAGGGAAAAACCTGAAAAGCTTGTCAAGGGGGGCAGGGATTTCATTGTTTTCATAGGAATAAGAGTGTCCCCTTCTGTTATCTGTCTGGTCTATAGACTGCATTCCACATCTGAGAAGAGATGGCTTACACTAGGTAAAAGGGGCAGGAGGGGAAACTTTGCTTGTGAATATCTCATAAACCATAAAGGTCTGAGAGATAACTTATATCATTCTTCATGTTTTTTTAATGTCTACAAAATAAAATAAAGTTAAAACGAAGTATTACTATCCCTTTAACAGACATACAACAGATATAAAATGGCATTTTGAGAAGGCCCCTTCCCCCTCCAGTTTGATCTCTGGTTACATTAATTCACACACAGTGTTTGGTGGTAATTGGCCCGGCACGTAAAGAAATGAGTAAAACATGCCAGACTGTGCCACCAGCAAATAAAGGTTAACTTCGCTAGCACAGCTAATGGGCTGTTTTTAAATTCTATTTAAAATTAACTAAACCTGGTAACAGATACTCTAACCTTTTGAGTCCCAGATAGGTATCCAGTGCAACACTGTTGGATACCTTTCTGGCATGCACACAGTTAATCTGGTAATTAAAGGGATAGTAATACTTAAATTTTACTATCCCCCATTGTAGCTTTTAAAAAACTGAATGGAATGAGCCCAGTGGCATCTCTCAAACCTTTTTGGTTTTAGAGATATCCACTTTCAAAGTTTTGTTCTTTTTCCCTCTCCCCTGATATCAGCGTTCTAGCTGACAGAAGGGAAATCCGGTCCCTGAGCAAGTGGAGGCTCTTCAGCAGAGCTGGGATTGCATTATGGAAGAAGAAATCCTTCACTGAAATGGTCTTCTATGTTTGCTTGGTTTGCAAGGTCTTCTGTGTGTGCTTAATAGCACGCAAACGTAGAAGACCATTTCAGTGAAGGATTTCTACTTCTGTAACACTCAGCTCTGCTGAAGAGCCTCCACTTGCTCAGGGACCGGATTCCCCTGCTGTCAGCTAGAACGCTGACGTCAGGGGAGAGGGGAAAAAACAAAACTTTGAATGTGGATCTTTCTCAAACCATAAAGGCTTGAGAGATGCCGCTGGGCTCATTCAATTCAGTTTTTTTAAAGGCTACAAGCTGGGGGATAGTACAATGTAAGTATTACTTTCCCTTTAACGCTTGGGGTCCGGGGGCATGCATGGGCACTGGGACTTAAAACAAACTTCTCCCACAAACACTCCGGTATGTAGGGCAGTGCGGACATTTACTTTAGTTGTATGACAGAATGGCAGGAGTAACCCTTTCCTTCACGGTTTCTCTGTTTTTCCTCAGAACTGCGATGAACGCTTTCAATACAAGTACCAACTGCGCTCCCACATGAGTATCCATATCGGACATAAACAGTTCATGTGCCAGTGGTGTGGCAAAGACTTCAACATGAAGCAGTACTTCGATGAGCACATGAAAACACACACTGGTAAGACTGGCATCCCCTTGCCTTTGATTGGTGGGTTTTTGTTTTGTTTCCCTCTGTTTTTGTTTTCTTTCTAGCACTGATCTGTCACAAGGTGGCAGTCGTGTGGTTAACCCATTGAGGAACAGAGTTTTGGTCCTTGAGTGGTTAAAGGCAACGTTGAACAGTACTGGGGCAAACAAATGGCACTATAGGGTAAAATAAAATGTCTTATTGCTCTAACCCTTTAACTGCCGGGGAGGTATGATGCCTTTCTGGCACCTTAGAGGCAAGGTATCTGATGCATTGAAACGCAGTTTGTTGGATATCTCTCTGGAACGCAAAAGCATTGAGATGTGTTTAATCCCTTGAATGCCAGCAAAGTCCATCACATTCAGTCCTGTTTAAATGAGAATTTTTGTTGTCCTCTCTAGTACAATTAGTTTGCCTCAGAATTTCTCTACTTTGTCTTAGTGTATCTGTCTATCAAGAGGATGTTTTGGAAGAAATTTCAGAAGAAACCACATTTGTCAGACCTTTATTTAAACAATAGATGATTGTATTAACCCTTTGAGTGCCAGAGGGGCAAGCAATACGTTGCCTACACCTGTTTCATTCAAAGGGTTAACCTTTATTTGTCAGTACAAATCTTTGGGACATGGCTGGCTGATAGTAATGTTCCACACTGCTCTGCATTGCCAACTCACTTCCTACTGGTCAGATAGTAGTAACATTACACGTGGCTCTGCATTGTCAAAAGTCACTTTGTTCTAGGAAGTATTAGCTCAAATGTATAAACTGACCAGTTAAATATCTTAAACTATTTTTTTTTTTTTTAAATAAAAAGGTCTGACTTAAATAATTTGTTAAAAAACAACCATTCCACTTTAAGGCATAGGTGAGCAACCCTTTGAGTTCCATGGTTCACTTGTCCCACACAAGGGTCTGTCTTTCTGGTGTTCTTTATAAATCCTGCATTCATGTTGGGTACTTCAGTTGTCTGATACCTGGGTCTTTGGAGCATTTTGGGCTGTTTTTATGGTGTTAACTCCTTCCCTGCCAGTTTTATTGGTTTTTGGATTCATGAGTTTTCATTGATTCTTATATGTTCTCTTTGTGTTCTAGGGGGTTTTTATCCACTTTTTTTTCTTTTTAATTCCGCGCCTTTAAGATTGCGCTTTACCACACGGCAGCACTTGCTCCATTGACTTCTATAGTACAGACTGCTTTGGGACGTATCTCGGCAACTGTTCAATTTACAGAGTTGAGAGAGGGCTCATTCTTCTTGTCTCCCCTTGTCCTGCATTTCGGTTCACATCCTCAGTGTCTTGGAGGACCCTGGGGGATTCCGGGCACTGTTTTTGATACCTCTATAGAGAGAACTACATTTCCCATAACATCCATTTCGCCAGGCTTTTCTAGGATTGGTTCTGAGTTTGGGCGCCATTTTCTTTTTCTTTAATTTTCCTAAAATAAATGGTGGCCTATCCATATAAGTATGGTATCAAAAGAAAGCCCTATTTGTGCATTTAAAAAAAAAAAGGTATATAATTTTCATGGGTAAAATAAAGTACTTAGTGGGAAAACACTGTTGAACAAAGACATAGCCAAAAAGGTCAGAATTGCTCCGGTCCTTAAGAGAAAACGACCTCAGAATTTCCCGATCCTTAAGGGGTTAAGGACTTAACTGATAGTAAATTTGAAGCTATCCTCAAGTCTACTTTGCTGCCATGGGTGTTTCCATGAGACCTACCTTGACTTCTGTGTGCGTTACTAGAGCCATTGCTGTTTGGACTGAACAGCTTACTGATGCTGTCAGCAAAGGCGCTCCTAAGGAAGACCTTTTGGCCCTTTTAGCTAACATGTATGAGGCTCAACTATGTTACTGATGCCCTCTGCAATGCTGTCCAGCTTGAAGCTAAGGCTTCTGCCTTTTCTGTTCTGTTGCTGCTAGATGCACTTTGTGACTCAAGATTGGTCTGCTGACTTGTCATCTGAGAAGTCACTGATTTTTCCCTTTTCGGGGCACGTCTCTTTGGGTCTGAACCGAAGAATATTTTCAGTGAGGCCACTGGGTGGGAGCATGGTCGTGAGGATAGGTACAAACCTTAATGAAACGACCTAGATAACTGTAATATTAGGTCTGTGCTCAAGTTTGTGGTTTGTTTTTTTTGTTTGTTTGTTTTTTAATATGAAGAGTTGCTGAGTTTCAGGCTCTGTCCTGCAATCCGCCTTTCCTGGTGTTTCACAAGGATAAGGCTGTTCTCCGTACCTCCCAGGAATTTCTTCCTAAGGTGGTCTCTGAGTTCCACATCAATCAGGAGATTGTTGTGCCTTCCTTTTGTCCTGACCTAAATCTGACAAGGAGGGGGATCGCCACTTGTTAGGTATGATGCATTGCCTTAAGTTCAATGTGCACTGTCTTTCTGTAAGACGCATGCTTTGTTTGTCATCCCTGAAGGTTCCAGGGCTGGTCTGGCTGCGTCCAAGGTGCCTGTTACATCCTGGATTAAATCTACAACCCACAATGCTTATGAACTCAGAGGGAAACCTGTACTCTTTCACATTACAGCACACTCCACCAGGTCTGTTGGGGCTTACTGGGCCTACAAGAATCGGGCCTCTGCTGAATGGCTGTGCAAGGGATACATCCTATATTCAGTATTTGTAAAAGCTAATCTCTTTATGCCAAGTAATATTATGTAGTGTGCAATGTATGTGCAATGTGTGCAGAATTAGATTGATGCTCCATTTCCCAAAAAACTGCTGCGAGTGCAAATGATCAATAATGTGGTTCTCCACATTAACATCCTCAAAATCGGCTAACAGAAGGTTTAGTGTAGCTGCAGATGGAAACGGAACAGTGGAAGATGCCTTCATTGGGTCAGTTGGACATGCTTCACAGTTTTCTGCCCAGCATCCCACAGCACGTCTCCAACCATATAGCTAGTACAACAGAGACAATAGGTCAATATAGCATTTCACCCCTCACCACATTACCATCTACACTAGCGTCAAGGACCGGTACAACCTATTATGAATAAGTCCGAATGTGTTTTTGCAGTGCACTACCTAGTGTAGCCATCGAGCCCGTGACTCTGCCATAGGTAGGTGACATACTGTACTGTTCAGACACAGAGCATCTATATAATCCAGGGGTGTCAAGCCTGTGGGCCACATATGGCCCTTTCCATGCCAACTTTTGGACCCCTTTAATTATTCTAGATCAGTGGTTCTAAATAGGCTGAATCTCATGTTTCAGCCATCTCAGCAGCCCACATTCCAGGGGTGGAATACATGGCGCGGACTTTTTCAGCTTTTCACAATCTGGATCCTAGGAACTGAACCAGGATGTGTTCGAACAGATACTCCACCTCTGGAGCCTCCCATTGATGGATCTGCACAAAGGCAAAGGGTACTTGGGCCTTCATGATGGATACTATGTCCATGCCATGGAATTTTAATCTTACCTGTGTGTCTTCTACACTACTCTGATGCCAATTATGATCAGGTAGATCAAGGTGGAGAATGTTCTAGTTATCCTAATTGCACATTTCTTGGCCCGCCAGGCCTGGCTTGCAGATCTTCTTAATCTGTCCATCGAGTAACTTTTCCTCCTTTCTCTGACATCACCACACCTTCTGACTCTGGGTCCCATTATCAGCAGATGGAAAGGCTGCCCTTGACAGCATGGCTCTTGGAGTAAACATCCTGAGAGAAAAATGGTTCCTCAGAGGATCTCATATCCAAAAGGATCAAAGTTAAGAAGCCTATAATAGGATCTTGTCCATTTTTACCTCTACCAGTTAGTCTCCATATTACAATATTTGAATGATTTATACATTTTGAGTCTCCTTCTCATTTGAATTTACTGATCCGCCACTTGATAGATAACCTGAGCGGAGATGGGGTTTGATCTCTGCATGCCTTTGTCAGTGGAGTGCAAATTTATTTTTCTTCTCATTGTGTTTATCCGTACAGTATTTCTTGTATTGATTTTTCCCCTTGTCCATCCCATTTTCCACTCACACGACAGGTTTATTTACACACCTACATATATGGTGTGTGTATGGTGGATTTTTTATATTTAGTGTTTCTTCCTATCCAGTGGTACAGCTTTTCATGATACTCAGACACATGCAGTTAAAATATATAATTTTGTCAGGCAGACCCCTACAGATGTTGATGCAGCCCTCAGCAATATTTGAGTTTCAGGTTCTCATGGTCCCAAAATCACCTCATGTCACCTGGGCATGCAGTAGGCACCACTACAGCAGTTTTATTGGAACTGATGGACTGCAGGGCCGGATTTGTCATTAGGAAAAGTAGGCACCTGCCTACAGGCGCACGCTAATGAGGGGCTGCGCCTGCGGCACCTACTCACATTGCCCGCCCCCCAGTCTTGTACCTGATGGAGCTCCCTTGTCGCCTCTTTAGGAATGCAGAGCGCTGGGAGATGACATCCTCTCCCAGCGTTCTGCATTCCTGTATAGGAGACCGAGCGGGAGCTCCATCTGGTACAAGACTGTGCCAAAGGAGGCACATACAGATCCCCTACCAGGGAGGTAGGAAATGGACAACGGGGGGAGGCAATATGGAGCTAATGGGGGGGCAAGTTGGAGCCGATGGAGGTCAATGTGGGAATGTTGGTGCAAGTTGGAGCTGATCGGGGCAATGTGGAGCTGATGGGGGGCAGTGTGAAGGCAGTATGGTATATGGAGCTTATGGGGAAATATGGAGCTGATGGGGGGCAGTGTGAAGGCAGTATGGTATATGGAGATGATGGGGGCAGTATGGAGATGATGGGGGCAGTGTGAGGGCAATATGGTATATGGAGATGATGGGGGCAATGTGAGGGTGATATGAGATGATGGTGGCAAGCTGGAGCTAATGGTCGGCAATGTGGTGGTGATGGGAGCAATGTGAGGGCAATATGGAGATGATGGGGGACAATGTGGAGATTAGGAGCATTGTGGAGTTATCCAGTGCAGATGGCCCATGGGGGGGGGTGGTCAAATTTCTGTGCCTACAGGCTCCTGATGGACTGGTCTAATTCTGCACATATTGTATATAGGTGACAAAGTCAGAGGTTACACAACACATCACACTACTTAAGTTATATACTTAATAAGCTGTTATACAAGGAAAATCTATCCTATTCACTGTACATAACATTATCACTGTTTTCTGTAGTACACATTGATCTCACCCCCCAAATTAGGTGTCCTCCCATTAACACTTTCCTGCAGCTATGTTGCCCGGTTCACAGGTATGTTTTTGGACCTTTTCCCTACGGAGTTTGCCTTTATATCTCATTACTGACTCTGAGGTTCTGTATTTAAATGTCGTTAGTCTGAGAAAAAGAACACTAGTAAGCGTTAACCCTTTGAATGCTGTGGTCATGAAACCTCCCTTTACAGCCTTTATCTTCCCCTTTTTTACTGTTAGCCATATTTTTTATAGCTATTTATCTCTATCTCACTATCTCTATATATATATAGATATATATAGATATACATTTATTTTATTTATTTTTTTTTTATATGAATTTTGGCTTCATTTCAGTTCTTAATTTGCTTTTAAAAAGTGGCCACTTTAAGAATAGGCCCTCTTTGTTTCATAGGGTTGCATGCAAATGTTTACAGGGACATCTCAGTACCCGTTTAACCTAAGAGAGTTTGCTGTCAATTGCTGGACATGCTCTTTCGCATGGTCAGTGTGGACACCGTGTTCAGACCACTTAATTTTGCACTTTTAAAATGGCTGGAGAATCACCACTTGCTCGATTTATGGATTAGGAAGCTACAATCCCTTTTTCCCGGGCTTTCTGCTTAGGACAGAGTGGTGCTTTGGCAGCCATCTTACTATTCCCCTTGCATTGACTAAACAGAGGCTTCGCTCTCTTCTCTAACTCTCCAGTTTAACCCTATGCAGTCATAGAAGTACCTCTTCTGTTTTTTTTTTGGTTTTTTTTTAGTATACGTTCCTAATTCTTTAAAGGGACAGTAATGTCCCATAAAAACTGCTTATAATTTTATAGAGCTGAAGAAAATAAGAAGCGGTGCCAATCCTGTCTCTCAAACTGCTATGGTTTGAGAGAGAGAGGCACTGAGAGTTCACCCCTTTCTCCTGATGGCAGCTGTAAAGCTAACAGGAGATTCGAGTCGTACGACTCGATGAGGCTCTGCAGCAGAGCCGAAATCATGGTATTGCAAAATTATTACTTCATTGGAAATGTCTACAAAGTGTGCATGGTTTGCAAGCACATTTTGTAGACGTTTCCAGTGAAGTAATTCTTTTGCAATACCGTGATTTCGGCTCTGCTGCAGAGACACCGGCTCGTCCCCAGACCAGAATCTCCTGCTGTCAGCTAGACGGTAACGTCAGAAGGAGAGAGGGAGGTGAACTTTCAGTGCAAATATCTCTCAAATCATTGCGGTTTCAGAGATGGGGTTTGCACCATTCTTCTTATTTTCTTGAGCTTTACAAAACTATAAAAAGTATTTGTGGGACATTACAGTCCCTTTAAACTACTTTGTCCTACTTTAGAAGGATTTTCTCTGAACATGTGTGATCCCAAGGGAGGGGGGGGGGGGGGGGACATGGTGAAATCCAAACCTAGAAACTGGGCTTCCACGGGAATATTCAGGCACCCTATGTCTATCTTGCACTGTGTCCTCTACCACTTCACCAGGGCCCTCTACTGCAGAATAAGACCCCGTCTTTTGGGGCCAATCTCAGTTGGTTGGAGATTCATGTGTAGTTGAGGTTGACACTGATGGAGAGGATATGTATTCTTCCTTATCCCTTGCCCCTTGGCTGAGGGGCTTATCAGAGCTCCCTTAGAGACTCTGCAGGTCTCTGAGCCTTCTGATACAGCGTCTTCCTCAACGATTCACAAGAGGGAACCATCCATTACTCTCCTCCCCATTGTTCTTTGGAGCAGGTTATCCTGGAAGAATGGAAAGACACTTACTAGGAGACACTTCCTTTAAAGAACTAATTTCCAACCTTTATCCTTTCTCACCTGAGTCATTGTCCCCCCCATCACTTGCCTTACTATAAACACAGTACTGCCTTTAAGCAGATGTCACAGGCCTTAAGGATCAGACTGAGAATAACCTAAATTAAACATAAACTGGTGGAGTCTTGGTCCAATTTTACCCGTAGGGGCTGACATTTTTTTTTTTTATATTTAAAAAAAAAAAAAAAAAAAAAAAAAAAAAAAAGATGAATGGGAGTCTTCTGTGATGAATTGGTAGGTTTCACGGGTAATTTCTGAAGGATACCGCATAGATTTAAAATCCCATCCTCCTCACCAGTTTTTTTAAGCCTTTGAGAGTAGTCATTACCAATTCACTGGCCTCTCCTTCGGACTACAGTCTACTTCGGCAGCCCAAATCCATGCTTAAGGTACTTGGACAACCTTCTACTCAAGGCTTTTGCCATGGATTCAAGACTGCATCCTCATCTTGGAACAACACTGTTGGGTGCTCAAACTCAAGAAATCTTTTCTGGGACCTTCAGGTTCTGTACTACCTTGGCATGAGATTTGGATTTCTACCAGAAGACAAGATCCTGGCTTTGTCTCTTTATTTAGTTCAAGCAATATCTGTTTGGGATTACATGCAAGTCCAACTCACCTGCTTTCTACATTGGAAACCGTCCTCTTTGCTGAATTCCACATGAGGGAGTTTCAGCTGGACATTCTCAGGATCTGGTCAAGACAGTTCTCACCTGTCTCATGCCATGTCCCTGTCTCATCGAGCAGAGAAGGACCTTCACCGGTGGCTTCATCATCCTTGCACAATGCTGGGGCTTCCCTTCATCATACCAGAATGGGTGCTAGTCACCACAGACACCAGCTTTACTGGATGGGATGTCCTCTGTGGTCACCTAATAGCACAGACAATTCAACAATAGTTTACTACACAAATCTCCAGTGAGGAACCAGAAGCGCACGTCCCAAGAATCTCAACAGTTCGCATTCCGAGAGCAGAAATCGTGGTTGCAGACATTTGAATTGCCAACATCTGTATCCCAGAAGTTGGGAATGCCAAGTGTGTACAACCAGGCTGTCCAATGTTAACATCTTCCAGCAGTGGATCTCATGGCATCTTGTGACAACTGCAAGGTTCCACTCTTCTACACCAATAAGGTGGCCCCTCTAGTGTTTTGAGATGGATTCAATGTCCGTTCCACAGAACTTCCATCTGGCTTAGCCACCATTTCCCCTGGTTCTCACTATGCTGAGGAAGATCAAGATGGAGAGGACTCCTCATTCTGATCACCCCCTTTTTTGCCCCGTCCAGAGGCCTCCTTTTGAACCTTTCACTGGCTTCTAATGCTTAGGATGGCCTTTCTTTTGGCCATTGCCTTTGTTGTCAGTGTGGCTGAGCTGCAGTCTCTGTGTTAAACACCCCCACCCCTTTCCTGGTTTTACAACAGGACAAGGCAATTCTTCATACTCCCAGAGCTTTTTTGCCCAAGGTCATCTTGAATTTTCTCATCAACTAAAAAAAAAAATTGTTCTTCCTTTTCCCTGTTCCTTCTAACAAGCAGGAGCTCCATATGCTGGATGTGTACCTTGCCTTAAGTACTTATCTCTCTAGCAAACAGCCTTTCAGAAAATCTGATTTTCACTGTCGTCCAATACAGGTCACTGGTACTCTGGGAGGCGCAAGTCCCCCCCAATAGGCAGGAACAACTATGCAAATGATTTGCAAGGGGCGGAGCCTCCCCTCTTACTTAAGCCACCTTCTGGCCAGAGCCACTTTAGATTGATTTGTTCCTGGTGTGCTTGCACACCAGGTAGAGAACATCTATGCATCTTAGTGTTTTTATTATTTTTTATTCAAATATGGAATACCACCATTAGGAGGGTGACCATGGCTGTGAATTGCCCTCTTTAAAGTGGCTGGTGCAGCTTCCAGGGATTTTCTGTGGACCTTATGCCCTGAAGAGGGGACAGCTTGTGTTAAGCAGCTCCCCTACTGGGGAATTTACCTCTGGTTCTTTCCCACCTTATCATGGTCACCTGAAGACAGAAGTCCTGCAGGAAAGGTGAGTCACCCATTGAGTGCTGAAGGTCCACTTGTCCCCACAGTGTCCCTTTGATGGGCTTGTATTTGGGAGTTTTAATACACTCCAGCACTCATAGGGTGTTTCTATTGCATTATTACTGTTTTATGCAATTTCTGTGGTATTCTCTGGGTTTTGGAGCTTTGGGTATTCATTTATTTATGTTTCTCATGTGTTTCATGCTTGTTTGGGCACTTTTTAATGTTTTCCTAAACTTTATTAAAAATGGTGTTCCGCGCCTTTAAGCGCGGCTTTTTCCCGCTCAGACGCAAGGGCTCCTTTACTCTCTATGAGAATTCACAGTGTGGGACATATCTCTGGAACCGCTTGTCACAGCAACTTCAGAGAGGGCTCATTTTAATGCTAGGCTCCTGCTCTATCATCCGGAATGTGTTTTATTTATGTGGGGTGTTCAGGGGGGCTTCGGGCACTGTTTGGGGTACTTGTAAGGGAAAACTACATTTCCCATGAGCGCTTGGTTCGCGCTCGTTTCTGATTGGCTGTCATGACGGCCGCCATTTTGTGGTACTTTTCCTAGGCGAGTACACTACGCAGGGACAGAGCCTTCTCTCTCCTCAACAGATTAACCCTTCGCTGGCCAGATAAGTCCGATTTTAGACATTTCTGGGGTGAAACTTTAATCATTTACACTTTTTCTGGGTGATAGTGTTATTAGTGGGGTATATTGACGCTGTGAGCATGTCTACTTCACTGGAGCTAGGGGCTAGACCCAAGTCTAAGGAGGATGGGGGGTCTGCTACCCCCATGGCGTTTTGCTCCTCTTGCCACATTGGGCTGGCTAGCGATAATGTGGGGGATCTATGCCCTAATTGTATTGGTCAAGATAGCAACCCTGGGCTTCCCAGCCACGCTATTGAGCCATCTTGGGTGAGGGAGTTTAAAGCTGCCACTAGGGATCTCAGATCCACGCTTCAACTCTTTCCCTCTCAGATTCAGGGGGCTCTCCAGGTCTGGCAGACCCCCTCTACCATCAGGACCTCCCTGCCTAAGCCACAGGGAGCTCCTGATGTCACTGATTCTTCTGAAGAAGAACTCTTACAGGATTCTGATGCTGAGGAACGTACTGTTATTGAATCTAACAGGTCCATTGGGGACCCCTATGAGTGTGACCCCGAAGTTTCGGCTGAGGGTCTGATCAGAGCGGTTCTGAATACGCTCAACCTTCCTCTGACTCAGGAATCCACTTATGATCCTACTGATGTTTTTCAGAAAAAGCCATCTAAGCCAGTTGTTTGTTTTCCAACTAACCCTACTCTTGCCCGTCTAGTCTCTGAGGCATGGAAGAATCCTGATAGATCTTCCTCTGTCTCCAAAAAGTTTGCTAAACTTTACCCTTTTCCTGAGGCTGAGCTGGCAAAATGGGTTCATCCTCCCAAGGTGGATGCTCCTGTATCTAGACTATCCAAATCTACCGCTTTGGCTGTCTCAGATGCCTCTGCCCTGCAGGATTGGACGGATAAAAAGCTAGAGCTTTCTCTTAAATCTATTTTTGCCTCCATTGGCACTGCCATGCGCCCAACCTTTGCTGTGGCATGGGTTAATAGAGCCATTGCGGCCTGGACTGAGCGACTGACTGAAGCAGTTCGCCAGGATGCGCCAGTATCTGAACAGTTGCAGCTACTTGCTAATATCACTGAAGCTCAGAACTATGTTGCTGACGCTGCTTTTGATGCTGTGCGCATGATGGCGAGGGCCTCCACTTCTTCTGTGGTGGCTAGACGCGCTCTTTGGCTGAAAATTTGGTCTGCTGATACAGCCTCTAAGAAAGCCTTGCTTTCCTTGCCCTTTCAGGGGAATTTGCTTTTTGGGTCTGAACTCAAAGAAATGATCAGTGAGGCTACGGGCGGTAAAAGTACTCTTCTACCCTCAGTCTTTAAGAAAAAGTTTCCAGCCAAACGCAATCGGTCCTTTCGTTCCTTTCAGACTGAGACACGCTCCTCGGCCCAAACGGGTCCTCCCACTACGCGCTCCTCCTCCAAGCCCAAACAGTCCTGGAAGCCCAAAGTTGCCCCCAAGGCCAAGACCTCCAAGACTGCTTCGGCATGACTCGCCGAACCCGGGTCCGCATCCGGCTGTAGGCGGTCGTCTCCGCATCTTTCGCCGGACTTGGGAGGAGTCAGTGGCGGACCCATGGGTTCTTCAGGTGGTGTCAGAGGGATACAGGATCCCTTTCTCTTCCCTTCCTCCTTTTCGGTTCCATTTTACTCGTCCTTCTCAGGAACCCACAAAAAGGCGTCTGTTCGACGACGCTATTCAGGATCTCTTGGACAAAGAGGTCCTGGAGGCGGTTCCTCAAGGGGACACAGGTTCAGGATTTTATTCCAACCTGTTTGTGGTAGCCAAAAAGGACGGAGGAGCTCGTCCCATTTTGGATCTCAAAGATCTCAATGCCTATGTGGTGACTTCCCACTTCCGCCAGGAGTCCCTGCGCTCTGTGATTGCAGCAATGTCTCCAGGGGAGTTTCTTGCCTCCCTGGACCTTCAGGATGCTTATCTTCACATCCCTATTCATCCAGAGAGCAGGAGGTATCTCAGGATTGCCTGCCACAGGGGACACTTTCAGTTTGCAGCGCTCCCCTTTGGGCTGACTTCAGCCCCTCAGGTCTTCCAGAGGGTGTTGGGCTCCTTGATAGCGGTGCTCCATCAGGATGGGATCAGAGTGACCCCCTACATGGACGATCTCCTACTGAAGGCCTCCTCAGCGGAGCTTCTCCATCAGCAATTACAGATGTGCATGCACACCCTGAACCGTCATGGCTGGATCCTGAATTTGGACAAGTCGGACTTGGTTCCATCTCAGAGGCTTCTGTTCCTGGGTCTCCTGTTCAACACTCGCCAATGCATGGTGTTTCTTCCAGAGGACGTGGCTCACCAGATAGCCGTCAGAGTGGCTGGGATTCTGGACATGGACGAAATTCCAGTACCGAAGTTGTCGTCCTTAGTGGGGAAGTTCATTTCCACGATCAAAGCAGTACCATTTGCCATGGCCCACTCCAGGGATCTTCAGAGATTTGTGATCCAGACGTGCAAGAATCATCCAGATCATCAACATCTGTCTGTTTCTCTTCCTCCTCATGTCGAGTCGAGTCTGCACTGGTGGTTAGATCTCTCTCATCTCCTGAAAGGGAGATCCTTTCTAGTTCCTCATTGGACCACAGTCACTACGGATGCCAGCCTTCGGGGCTGGGGTGCAGTCTGGGGTCGCTTCAGTGCTCAGGGGAAATGGGGTCTGGAGGAATCCATGCTCTCCATCAATGTTCTGGAACTTCGAGCTGTCCGGCTAGCCCTGAGGCACTGGGAGTCTCAATTGACCGGTCTTCCGATCAGAGTGGAGTCCGACAACGCCACGGCGGTGGCTTACATCAACAGGCAAGGCGGCACAAGAAGCGGTTCCGCCTGGTGGGAGGTCAAGGATATTTTGTCTTGGGCAGAAGATCACGTGCCTGTCATCTCCGCAGTTCATATTCCAGGCGTGGCAACGTCATGGCAGACTTCCTCAGTCGTCACACCGTCGACAGCGGAGAATGGGCTCTTCACCCAGAGGTGTTTCACATGCTCACTCAATGGTGGGGGATGCCTGTGGTGGATCTGATGGCTACCAGACACAACAGGAAGGTTCCGGTGTTTTGCTCCCGGTTGAGGGACTCCCTTGCTCTAGCAGTGGATGCTTTGTCGATCCCTTGGGACTTCCCCCTGGCTTACATCTTCCCTCCTCTTCCTCTATTGGTCAGAGTTATCCAGAAGTTGAAGAGAGAACGTTGTCCTGTCATCCTGATCGCTCCAAACTGGCCTCGCCAGTCCTGGTATCCGGAGTTGATGGCCATGTCAGTGACGGATCCGATCCCGCTTCCTGCCCGTCCGGACCTACTTCTTCAGGGGTATCTGTGGAAGGAGGATGTTCACTCTCTCCATTTGATAGCATGGCGGTTGAATCCTCGATTCTAGCAAAGAAAGGATTTTCTCCTTCTGTGGTGTCGACTATGCTCAGTGCTCGTAAGCCTGTGTCTTCCAAGATTTATCATCGCATATGGTCAACTTTTGTGACATGGTGTTCTGATAAGCAGTTATCCCTTGAATTCCATCTTCCCACTGTCCTGGCCTTCTTGCAGGACGGTGTGGATAAGGGGCTCAGTCTGAGTTCCCTCAAAGTTCAGACTTCTGCCTTGTCTGTGTTTTTCCAGGAAAGGATTGCTATCCTTCCTGATGTGAAAGTTTTCTTCCAAGGTGTGACTCATATTCGACCTGCCTTCAAGAGTCCTGCTCCCCAGTGGGACCTCAATTTGGTGCTGGGAGTTCTCCAGCGA
This sequence comes from Rhinophrynus dorsalis, assembly GCA_037306005.1. Taxonomy (NCBI): domain Eukaryota; kingdom Metazoa; phylum Chordata; class Amphibia; order Anura; family Rhinophrynidae; genus Rhinophrynus; species Rhinophrynus dorsalis. The sequence goes on along the minus strand of CM074727.1, from coordinate 129,096,508 downwards.
CCACCGTTTGAATCCTTGGCTTCCATTCCATTACGTCTTGTGACTTGGAAGATGGCCTTCCTTTTGGCTGTTGTGTCAGTGCGCCGGGTAGCAGAGTTACAGGCCTTGTCTTGTAAACCTCCTTACCTGGTGTTCCACAAGGATAAGGCTGTGCTTCGCACTACCAAGGAATTCTTACCCAAGGTTGTGTCCGAGTTTCACATCAATCAGGAGATTGTGGTTCCCTCTCTCTGCCCTAATCCTTCATCTGACAAGGAACGAGATCTCCATCTGTTGGATGTGGTGCGTTGCCTCAAGTTTTATGTTCATCGCACTGAGTCTATCAGGAAGTCTGACGCTCTATTCGTCATTCCTGAGGGGCCTAGGGCAGGGAGACCGGCTTCCAAAGTTACCATTGCCTCTTGGATTAAGGCTACTATCCGTGAAGCCTACAAGTTGAGGAATAAGCATGTTCCCTTTCGGGTGACTGCCCATTCCACCAGATCTATTGGGGCCTCTTGGGCCTACAAGAATCAAGCTTCTGCTGATCAACTGTGCAGAGCGGCCACTTGGTCCTCTGTGCACACCTTTTCTAAGCACTATCGAGTTGATGTACTGGCTTCGGCTGATGCCAGTTTTGGAAGGAAGGTCCTGGAGGCAGTCTTGCCTGTGTAGGTCTTATGCTCTGTGATCCTTAGTGCTTCCTTACTGTTGAGCCCGGTTGGCTCTGGTTCCGTGTGCTGTGTTAGTTCAGGGATTGTTCCCTTGGTTGGTGTCCGTTGACACTTACAGTTTGGGCTATGTTATTAACTGGTCATAGCAGTTCTAGTGACTTGGGCCTTGCGCCTGGTCCTTGCCTTACTTCCCGCCTCTGGATCAGCTCAATGTTTGTACATCCCAGAGTACCAGTGACCTGTATTGGACGACAGTGAAAATAGGATTTTAGTCTTACCTGTTAAATCCTTTTCACTTAGTCCATACAGGTCACTGGTCTCCCACCCTGTCAAGGGACCAGTCTTGGCTCTCCTGTGGCATCCAGTGGGAGACCGTTCGGGCATGCTCACAGGAGTCTTTCTTTTTGCTTACCTGAGGTCAGTTTTAGGGTCTCAAATCAATCTAAAGTGGCTCTGGCCTGAAGGTGGCTTAAGTAAGAGGGGAGGCTCCGCCCCTTGCAAATCATTTGCATAGTTGTTCCTGCCTATTGGGGGGGACTTGCGCCTCCCAGAGTACCAGTGACCTGTATGGACTAAGTGAAAAGGATTTAACAGGTAAGACTAAAATCCTATTTTCTTTTTGTTGTTCCTGAGGGTCCTTAAGGGGGCCAGTTTGCGTCTAAAGTAACGATTACTAGTTGGATCAAGGCCACTGTCCCGGCAGGTGTGTGTGTGTGTGCTCAGAAAGAAACCTGTTTAAGTGCCATGGCGCCCACTCCAACACATCTGTCGACACCTCTTGGACCTACAAGAATCAGGCCTCTGCTGAGAAGCTGTGTAAGGTGGCATCCTGGTCTTTGCATACTTTCTCCAAACTTACCAGTGTCCTGGACTTGGCTCAGGCCAGCTTTGGACTGAAGGCCCTTAAGGAGGTTGTGCCTGTTTATGGACTTATTACTAGGATTGTTCAGTTGTTTGGTGTCTGACACCTGAGGTCAGTATGGTACCAGTTCATCCTGTGGAATACTGGTCTACAGTGGAGGTCTCTCCCCCACCCCATCCAAGTAATTGTGGTGGACACTTTGTATAGTCCTGTGTTCCATATGGGATATAAAAGGAAAGTATTTTAGCAAACTTGCTGTTAAAAACTGTTCTCTTGGTCCATGTGGAACAGGGACTCCCACTTGGAGGAAAAAGTGATTTAACTCGCTTGTCAGAAGGGTCCTCGGGGGATGTCCTCCTTTCTCCTCACTCTTGGTTCTTTCCTCTGCTTTGGTATATGTGAAATTGAGGGGTGGGATAAAGCTGAAAGAGAAGAGGAGTTTCTGCCTTTTTGGAAGTTCCTTGCACTCTGGAGGAGGGAACTTTATCCCATGGTTCCTGTGCTCACATGGACTAGGACAAAAGGATTTAAATACAACCACCAAAATCCTCATTTATTTAAGTTTTATCCCATTCCATTTCTACATGGAGGTATGTCTGCTATTCCACCACTCACTACAAAGCTTATTTCTACACTTTGTACACGTGGAATTGTTAGCTGCACACTATTGAGGGGCACATAATATTGACACAAGTACTGAATTGTATTGTATACAAAAAAAAAAAAGATTATACTGAGGCTGCTGTTGTAAGGAAAAGCTGAGCAAGCCAAATGCACCATAAGAGAGTGAATAATCACTATTGAATTTAAATGGGGATTTCAACACATTGAATGCTAGAGGCCTCCAAAGCATTGCAAAAGAGAAACCTCTTGCATTCAGAGCTAAAAGCCCCATTTAAGTCAATGGGATTGAATTAAAGGGATCATTATGTCCGCTTATAAGTTGCTGCTATATTGTAGATTTAAAACAAATAAAGTATCTTGAGCAAGTCCCTGAAGTCCCCCCCTCCCCTTTCCCTGATGTCAGCTGTACAGCTGACAGAAGGAGATGAGTAGCATAGTAATTTAGGTTGAAAAAAGACTTGCATCCATCTAGTTCAACCTTTTCCTATTCCTGTTTATCATCGTTGATCCAAAATAAGGCAAACCCCCCCCCCCCCCCCCTCAATTAGTAATTTAAAATTCTGCCTTGAATGGGGGGGAAAAATTCCTTCTTGATTCCAAATGGCAATCCGATTCCTCCCTGGATCAACAAGCCCCAACTAAATATTCATCCCAATACTAACGTACATAGCCCTCTATGTTATGCTCCTTTAAATAAGTATCCAGGCCCCTTTTAAAGGCATCTAATGTTTTCGATAGCACCACCTCCTCAGGCAGTGAATTCCATACCTTTTATTGTCCTTACTGTAAAGAAACCATTCCGCTGTTGTAGATTAAATCTCCTTTCCTCAAGTCTAAGCGGATGGCCTCTTGTCCTGTGTACTGTTCTGTTAATGAACAGGTCTTTGGAGAACCCTTTGTATGGGCCCTGAACATATTTATATAGTGTTATCATATTTTCTCTAAGACGCCGTTTCTCTAGTGTGTACAAGTTTTAACTTTTCTAGCCTTTCTTCATAACTAAAACTTTCCATTCCCCTTGCTAGTTTTGTAGCCCTCCTCTGCACTCTCTCTAGTTCCATAATGTCCTTTTTCAGAAAGGGCGCCCAGAATTGAACAGCATATTCTAAGTGGGGTCTTACCATGGACCTGTAAAGAGGCATAATTATATCTTCCTCCCTTGAGTCAATACCCCTTTTAATACATGCCAATATCTTATTGGCCTTTGCAGCTGCCTGTTGGCACTGCATGCTACTGCTAAGTCTATTGTCTACCATTACTCCCAAATCCTTTTCATTAGTAGATTTCCCCAGAGAAACACCATTTAAACTAAATATTGCATTTTTATTATTATACCCAAAATGCATAACTTTACACTTGTCTACATTGAATCTCATTTGCTACGTGCCTGCCCAGTTGCTCAATTTTTCCACATCCAGTTCAGACTTTATTACCTTACTTAATTTTGTGTCATTGGCAAACAGATACATGGCTCCCTATGCCCTCTGGGAGGTCATTAATAAACAAATTAAAAAGAAGAGGACCCAGGACTGATCCCTGAGGTACTCCACTTATCACGTTTATCCAACTGGAGAACTTGCCATTTACTACCACTCTTTGTATTCTATCTTTCAGCCAATATCCAATCCACACACAAACATTTCCCCTAGGCCTATTTCATTCAATTTGTACAGTAACCTCTTGTGCGGAACTGTATCAAATGCCTTGGCAAAGTCTAAATAGATCACATCAACCGCCGCTCCCGCATCTATATTATTACTCACTTTTTCATAAAATGCGATCAAGTTAGTTTGACAAGACCTGTCTTTCACAAAGCCATGTTGGCTATTGCTAATGATATTCCTGTTCCAGCAGAATTCTTGAATATATTCCCTCAGCAACCTTTCAAACAGCTTCCACAGATGTCAAGCTTACGGGTCTGTAATTTCCTGGCTGTCACTTTGAGTGTCGTCCGACTTGAGGCAGCTATTAATCAGAGCCGAAATAGTGATATTTAAAAAGAACTACTTCATTGGAACGGTGTACAAAATGTACTTGCAAACCAGACACACGTTGTAGACCTTTCCAGTGAAGTATTTATTTTTAAATAAAGCTATTTCGGCTCTGCTGAAGAGCTGCCTGCGGGTCCCAGGAGCAGTACCTCCTTCTGTCAGTAGAGTGCTGACATCATTGCAAGGGGAGGGGGAACTTTAGCTGCGAATATCTCTCAAACCATAAAGGTTTGAGAGATGGGACTTGCTCAAGATTTTGCAGATTTATTAAAAAAAAATAATAATAAAAAATAGTGGCAACTTCTAAACAGGCATTACTAACCCTTTAATTTTTAATTTGTTCACTATGTTTCAATTTGTTTGCTCCATTTTTCGTAGTAAATAATCCTATGCTTTTTAAATTCCGGCTGTTACCTTTCTCGTTTCAGGAGAGAAACCCTTTATCTGTGAAATCTGTGGGAAGAGCTTCACTAGCCGCCCAAACATGAAGCGCCACCGCCGCACCCACACGGGTGAGAAGCCCTACCCATGTGATGTTTGTGGCATGCGCTTCCGTTTCTCCAACATGCTGAAGGCTCACAAGGAAAAGTGCTTCAGGGTCACCAGCCCTGTAGGAGTTCCCCCAGCTTTGCAGATCACACTCCCTAACCCCTCACAGGGTGTCCCCAACCTACCACCAGCTCATGTCCCTCCAAGTAGTCCCACACCTCCACTTAACCTAAATGCCCTGAGTGCCCTTCCTCCTCGGCCCATCCCACACCCCTTCTCTCACCTGCATCTGCACCCGCACTCCCATGCACACCATCTGGCAGTACCACCAGTCCCTCACCTGCCACCACCCCCAGCCCTTTTCAAGAGCGAGGCACTGAATCACCGGGGACAGAATGATGACAGTTTCCTACGACACCTGGCAGAGAAGACCAGCGCTGCCCAACATCATTAACAACCGTGCCAGATTCCAAATGGAAGTGCCACCCTAATGGGGAGGGTGAGCTCCTGCTTAGGGTCTGATTGACCAACACATTTTCTGGCAAGGATACTACTACTACTACTACACATGCCCTTGCAACTGACAGAATGTGTCAAAAGGTTAAAAATGGACATATGTAGACCCTGTTTTCAAAACGACAGTAGTGTAGAGTGGCACTGCCTCTGGGCGTGGCAGATTCGAGATTACATCACATGCATTGTTTTAACCTAAAGTGACAGTGGGACATATGACCTTGGCAGCGAGGTTGGGTGCGGGGGAGGGGGGGACTAACCTGTCTCAGTCCATGAGAGAATCTGTATCTGTGGATGTCCCAGCCCCATTACCAAACCCTGTTAAAAGCGAGTTAATGAATAACTTAACCACGTGGGGCACTTGCCCCAGCTGGATCACTTCAGAAAGACTTTGGAAAGGCAAAGAAACTTTTGGGGGGTCTCTCCTCACTGTATACTAATCTCAGACACTGACCATTTTCCTTAAAGCATTAAAAATACAAGATTTTTTGATCCTTTTCCTTCATGTTACAGCCCCAAGGAGTGTAAAAACGTGTCTTCAAGCCTGTGATGGAAAAGACGGCTCCTGTACTCTTATTTTACTACCGAAATTATTTTAGAGGAATTTCTTTTTTTTGTATAGACAGAATCTAGTCTGATGTATTTCAACAAAGCTGTGTAATTTTTTTTTTTTTAATTTCTTTGTGTAGCTTTACATTTTTGTCGTACTCAACTTTTTTTTTTCTTTTTTTTTTATTTTATTATTATTTGAAATAATCATCCAGATGAATTTTCACACAGATTTCCCTTTTTCAGGCCTTCAGTAATATATTTTGCTCTCCCAATTTTGTAAAGGTGGCGTGCATTTAGGACATTTTAAACATATATATATATTAATATACTTTAAAAGTGCAGTTGCCCTTGGCTGTTCCGGCAGCATTTGTAGGTACTATAAAAATCCTTTTTGTCACACGGAAATTACCGTTATATAACCCCTTTGAGTGCCAGAGGGGTTTGCGTTGTGTATAGGGTTATAGTTGTTCAAGTTGAAGTTTCCACCTTTTTAACCTTTAGAGAGCCAGATGGATGGCACTCTGACTGTTAATTAACGGTGTACCAGTGATATACAACACATTGCAACACAATATGTTGAATTCTTCACTGGCGCTCAAAAGGTTGATGGTTCGTGTTTGGATTGACCAGTCCCACATTGTATTTGAAATTAATTCTTGTGGTTCTAATGGCTAAATATTACAGATATTGTGGAAGCAAGAAGTTGGACTGCACCTTTAAAGTATATCCAGTTTTAGTCAATGTTTAAATCAACCATTTTCTAATAAAATCCTTCCTTTCCACTTGTCTTAATTACCACTCAGAAAACACGTGTTTGAAATGTGACCTGCTGAAAAGTTCTGAGCACTTAACCCACTAAGACCAGGAGGTGTGCAACAGATTACTTTTCGATTTGTTATGCACCCCAGTGATCTTCAGGGGTTAAGGGTATAGTAATGTTTAGAAACTAGTTTGTTATATATATATATATATATATACAGTTTAGAAGTTTTGTAGAAACAGCACACACAGGATCCTTTTGCGATGACACATCGCAAAAGGATCCTGTGTGTGCTGTTTCTACAAAACTTCTAAACTGTATGTACTTTTTTCTATTGACACGAGCACCCAGGTCAAACACTTTAATCAGTGTGTGCAACCCAACCTCGATGACTATGTTATATATATATATATATATATATATATATATATATATATATATATATATATATATATATATATATATATATATATATATATATATATATAAAATTTCCTGTATGTGACGTCATGTATGTAAAACTAATAACATCTTCTTTAAAGTTTTTTTGAAATTCTTAAAGGTAAAACACTGTACTCCCACTGCTGAAAGGTTTTATTCAAAAGTTATTGCAGATCAAACTTTAATTTTTTAGGTGTAGTATCACAGTGGCCAGAAATTGTACAGTGGCGGCGCTGTTACTTCACCACCCTATGGAGATTTATGGTCAACTGAGTAGAGCTGTCCATAGGATGATGTAGAAACAGCACCACTGTAAAATTTGAGGCCACTGAAATACTGCATAAAAAAAAAAAAAAAGTTTGAATTGTAATAACTTTTGAATAAAACACATCAGCAGTGGGAGTATCCTTGTTTTATTCAGGAGAATAAAAAAAAATATATATATATATTTTTTTTTTTCTTACATGTTAAGATTTACTATCCCTTTTAAGTCCTAGTCTGATCTTCTTAGCAAATGGACAACAATGGAGTTTGTCTGAAACTACTGCCAACTGATTTGATTGCCTTATGACTGCTCGCTAGCTATTCCATGTTATTTTCAACACTCTGGCTTCTTGTCCTGATCACAACACTAAAGAATTGACTGATAGTTTAGGGTAGTAATAAATGTGTGCACAACTTTAGAGACCCTATCAACAAGTAGTGATTTTGAAGGACTTTCTAAATCACCTATATTGTGTACTAGATATTTTCTTTAATAAAATTAGTATTTGAGTAATTTAGATTTATAGATTATGTAATTAAGGCGTGGCACACAGGCACTTCCTGTCTTAGCCTTACATTACCTCACACACTGCTCAGCAATACATTCCTCACTACCCCTAGCACAGAAAGTGTTGAGCTTTAAGTGTCATGAAGGGTACGCAAAGCAATTTGTTGCGTACCCCTCTGAGACTCTGTTAAGTGTTAATGAGTGGAGGAGGATATGTAGGGCTAATTTAGGAAGTGTCTGCTTGGCATGCATTAATTATACTATATAATAGTTCGCTAGGTTGATTGTCAAAAGCAGTCATGCGCAGTAGAGGCTGCTGCGTGCACTGCAGTCTGTCTCAGTACAGACTGCCCGCTCTGCAGTCATGCGCAGTACTGACTTCCCAAACGCGCCGCGGCTGATATGGAGCGGGGTGCCTTGAATTCAGACAGGAGTACTCTCTGCGCACCTTCCTGAGACTGCTTGGTCCCAGGAAGGTGTGCAGAGAGGACTGTGGTCTGAATTCGGAGAACCCCGCTCCATATCAGGTGTGTTCGGGCAGTCAGTACTGCTCATGACTGCAGCGCAGCCAGTGAGAAGAGGATCCGGCCACCAGCCGAGGTTGCTGGGTGGCACTTTGGCCTGTGTACACTGGCTTTTCAACTAGTCATCTATAAATCTAAATAATTCAATAAATAGTTTTTTAAATATGTTCTACTATATAGGTGACTTTGTATGCTGTTTCAAAACTGTTATTTGTTTGAGGTTTTAGTCCCTTTAACCCATTGAGTGTTGGATACCTCCTGGCATGCAAATGGTTAATAGTCTACACCTGGTCCTAAATTAAAGGGATAGTAATACTTAAAATGTAAAAAAAAATATGTTGTAGAGTTTATCCCCCTGAGTAAAACAAGGGCACTCCCACTGCTGAAAGGTGTTTCATTCAAAAGTTATTAATTTTCAAAGTTGAATTTTTTAGGTGCAATATCACAGTGGCCTGAAATTGTACAGTGGCGCTGTTGCTACATCATCCTATGGAGATTTATGGTCAATTGACCAGAGCTGTCCATAGGATCGTGTAGCAACAGCGCCACTCTACAATTTCAGGCCACTGTGATATTGCACCTAAAAAATTCAACTTTGAAAATTAATAACTTTTGAATGAAACACCTTTCAGCAGTGGGAGTACTTTTGTTTTACTCGGGGGGATAAACCCTACAACATATTTTTTTTTACATTTCAAGTATTACTATCCCTTTAAAGCTGTTCACACACGTCGCTACTCAAATACTGTTCATACGTTTGGAATATGTTCATCTCAAGGTCCCTAGTCTCAATATTTTTTGAGGTTGGATGTGACACTCGCATCCCTACAAGACTCAACTGCAAGACTTCAGTCATGCAGGCAGTCCAATCTCTTCTCACAGAACCTAAAAGGAAGCCCGAGAGGTCTCTTTTCAGTACTGCATTCTGCCCCCTATTGGTCCACCGGTGCTCACAGTGAACCCCCATCTTTATTAGCAGGTCTGCTCCCAGAAGATCAGATCCTGCAGATAAGTTGCTGTCCACTTTATAGTTGCCATTTTAAACCTGCCCCTAAACTTTCACATTAACCCTATGAGTGACAGATATCTTTCTGGAGCTTAAATTGTTATATTAAGTAAAAAAATAAAAAACCCATAATGACAGTCAAGTTTTACATACATGATCAACTTCAGTTTTGTTTCTTAACCCTTTGAGTGCCAGAGGGGTACGCAGCGCATTGCAATGCCTTGCGTCCCCCTCTGGCCCTCAGACTTAATATAAGACCTTGTTTTTAAGCATTGCTGATCCTTTAAAAATGGATAGAAAGTTACTTTACTATGTTGTTACTTAGTATGGAAGGTACTTCATTGGGATATACATATAAACTGTAAACCGTGTACCCACAATGACAGTTTGGCCTCAGGTTTTTCATATTGGCACGCTCTCTCATTTTCCTGCTTTTACCAGTTAATTCCGACAGCCATGAAAAGGCTTCACATATAAAAACACCCAATGTTCTGTCCGAAGATATTCAGGAATGTGTGTTTTAAAGGGGTAGTGCCTCATAGATGGACAGTTCCTTCTTAAAGGAACAGTGAACCCATATATATTTAATTGAAATGTTTGCTAGGTGCCACTGTCTAGCACTAATCTAATTCAGTAGCTATGGGGTTAATATTGTCAGATTTTGATTTTGCTGCACTCCCTTATGACCATGAATGTCGCTGTGGGAGCTGGAACTGCCGTTTCAAGCCTCTCTAGAGGCAGTGCTCTTGTGCATAGCTGAAACCTAGCATGTCCTAGTTCCCATAACAACAGTCAGTGATTGTAGGTTGGAAGTGGAGGATTGGCCTCCCTAGTCTTAAAGGAGCAGTAAACTTTTTTATGAAAACGTGTTAGAGCTTTTCCTGCTGAGTAAAACAAGGATACTCCCACCACTATGAGTTGTTTTATTCAAACTTTATAACAGTTCAAATAACCAGGAAGGGAGTTTACGGTTTACTTCCTGGAAGTTCTAACTGACAGGAAGTGACTCGTCAGTTCCTACCACATTCTGTGGAGAACTGTATGTCACTGACTTTCTTCTCCATTAGAATGTAACAGGAGAAGTAATTGGAATTTGAACACTAGACAACACTGTTAATGTTTTAAAAAATGCAGGTTTAAACAGTAAAAACTCTGCAAAATATGCATCTATCAGCAGTGGGAGCAGGAAACACTGTACTATATATATATATATATATATATATATATATATATATATATATATATATATATATATATATAAATATATATATATAAATATACACACACAAAGAAGAATTAGGAGGCAGCACCAGTGGGTCTTGTAACATGAGAAATTTATTAGGCGACTGTATACATACAGGGTCAACGTTTCAGTCCCCGGTGAGGACCTTTATCAAGACAATTGCAAGATCGTTTTGGCGTTTATTTAAAGACTCGTTCGAATCCTCCTCGTGGCCCGCGGGAGGATGGTGACGTCAGCACGTTCGAGACGTTCCCTGTCCCGAACGGCTGACGTCATGCCAGCCTAGTCGTGTTCGACAATTTGAACTACACAACCGGTGCACAGTGAGAGTCGACGTCCTCACCGGGGACCGAAACGTTGACCCTGTATGTACACATTCGCCTAATAAATTTCTCATATTACAAGACCCACTGGTGCTGCCTCCTAATTCTTCTTTGTATATCTTTGTTTTAGAGGATTGTGCACCTGGGCAATTTATTTTGATAGAGTGAGTGCCTCCAACCCATGTGTTGTGTATATTTTATTTTATTTTTTTTTTCATAAAAAATGTACTGCTCCTTTAAGGGAGATTCGTGGGATCATCATTAGACAAAGTAACTATTAATTCTGAGTGCCAAAGGGGTACGCAACAAAGGGTTAAGCTCTGATCCACCTGAGCAGACTGGTGGTAGTAACTGGTGGTAGTAAAGGGGCACCTGGACAGCATTTTATTTTTTACTGTTCCTTTTAACACTTTTTGAACAAAATTTGTGTTCATTGTATTGTTCCTCAATGTGTTGTCACCGGTCTTTAAAAGGTTAATATGCCATTGGGCAACGTAATCTTGATACCTCTAATTGCCACCCCAAGTTAGAGATGTCATAATATAAACATACACAAGATTAAGTGTACTTCTTATATAATGCACAGTGTCTTTCATACTATCTGTATCTTTGTATTCTTGAAAATTGAGTCAAAAGTTTCCCCCACCCACCATTTCCATCACATCATTCACAGTTCATGGAGATCACTTGACCGGACGGATCGCAATGAGGGACAGTATTGTGTGTGTCTATATAAGGACTTGCCTCCCTTGATGAAGGAGCAGGGTTTTCCTTACACTGACACAATATTGTCCCTCGCTGCGATCCATCCGGGACTGGCTTTCACGTCTCAGTGTACCGAGAATGACGTGATGGAACGGGGTGAGAGGGGGAAACTTTTGACTGTTTTTCAAGAACAATACAAAGGTATAAACAGTACAAAAGAAACTATGCGTTATATAGTAATACATCGAAAAATCCTGTGTATGTTTATATTATGAAGTTACCATCTCTTTAACCCCTTAACGACATGTGCCGTACTATGACCGTCACGGTCCTTGAAATACTCAAGGACCGATGACGGTCATAGTACGTCACGTACTTTTTACTTACAGCGCTCTACCGGGAGCCCTGTAAGTAAAAATAGGGCCTGAAATTGACCGCTCCAAGATCGGAGCGATCTCTATCAGGCCCCATAGTGACGCGCCGATGCACGCAACAGGTCACGTGTACCGGCGCGTCCACGTGGTTCAATGCGGTCCTTATGGGACGGAAACGTCCCAGGACCGCCGGACGTTAAGGGGTTAATGTACAGTCCCTTCTATCTGAAGTTCTTCAGGGCACCCAAATTATCCTGGATTGTGCTCTTTTCTTCCTGTAAACGTCCCAGTAATGATCTAAAGCCAAACCCAGCCGGAGTTTTAGAAAGCTGGGTAGGAATGAACAATTGACATCCCCAAAGCAGAATAAATTGAGAGCAAAGACTTCCCTCTTTCAGCAGCAACACGAGATGCTTATTAAATGTGTGGGTTTGTTTTTTTTTTTTTGTTTTTTTTTTTTGTATGTGAATAAGAGATGTGAGGACAAAATAAACACTCATCTCATTTATATTCTCTCCTTCACATGCCCCTAGGAGACACTGCCCATTTAAACACAACGATTAGTGGACATTTGTAATATTGCTATGGTATGTACATGTGGATATAGCCTTATTTATAAGTAATTGGTCGTATAAATCTGTGAGACTATATCAAACTCTCTGAATGACAGAGGGGTAGCATTGTGTACCCTCTGGCATTGAAATGGTTAAAAAGAATTAAAGCCTTCTGGACCAAACCAATTAAAACATAAGGCAGGGCTTAAAATTTGAAGTCCTTTACTACCAGCCAGACCTGAAAAGTTACTCGCCACTGCAAGCCATAGCACACCCACCAGGGCTGAATTCCTATTCGCCAGGGCTAAATTTTCACTCTACATTGGCTAGTGGCGAGTGGAAATTTTGAGCCCTGCATAAGGGATTAAAAAAAAAAAAAAATCACATTTAAATGGAATTTTAACCCCATTAATGCTTAATTCTCCAATGCATTGTGAATCAGTGTGTTAACCCCTTAAGGACCAGATGACTTGCTATGACCATCATGGTCCTTATACCCTTAAAGGGATACTAATACTTTGTTTTATCTTTATTTTATTTTGTAGGCATTAAGAAAACATGAACGATATAAGTCTTCTCTCTCAAACCTTTATGGTTTGAGAGATATTCACAAGCAGAGTTTCCCCTCCTGCCCCTTTTACCTAGTGTAAGCCATCTCTTCTCAGATGTGGAATGCAGTCCATAGACCAGACAGATAACAGAAGGGGACAATCTTCTTCCTATGAGGACAATGAAAGCCCTGCCCCCCTTGACAAGTTTTTCAGCTTTTTCCCTTAATTGAAGATTGTCCCTCTCTGCAGTCTACCTGGGCACCTCCCTTCTGCTCTGGCTGAGCAGTGTTACATCAGTAAAAGGGGTAGGAAGGGGATACTTTCTCATTGAATTACTTTTGATCTACAACTCTGACAGAATTGAAATAACACTCTCCAAAGTCCAAATACTATGATGATTAATTAGAGCTGTTTTTATTATGAGACATTACTATCCCTTTAAGGACCAGTTCACAATCATAGTACGTCATGTACTGTTTACTTAGAGCGCTGTAAGTAAAAACGGGCCCTAATATTGACAGCTCCAAGATCGGAGCGGTCTCTCTTAGGCCCCAAAGCTGTGCGCTGGTACGCGTAACAGGTCACGTGTACCGGCATGTCGGCAGGGATCAAAGCGGTCCTTAAGGGAAGGTAACTTACCTGGACCGCTGGTCCTTAAGGGGTTAAAGACCTCTTTAGCGTTCACAGGGTTAAAAGTGCCATTTAGAAACACTCACCCATACATACTTGGCAAGCAGTTTATGGTGCTCTAGTGCATGACATTAGATACCTATACTGAATGAATTTCAGGGTGTACTTTCAGATAACGTGTTAAGGAGCAAACACATTGCTTTAACTATCAACTGTATCCAGCCTTTTAAGACACTAAATCTTTTCTTTAAAGGAACACTAACTTCTAAAATTGTACTACGTACGTGTAAAGGAGCAGTACACTTTTGTTAAGAGATACATTGTAGATCTGTCCTGTAAAACAAGTGTACTCCCGCTACTGAGATGCATATTTTCAGAGTTATTACAGTTTAAACGTTTGTGTATGTATTGAGTTTTGTCTCTCCCCCCCCCCCCCCCCCCCCAGCATTGCCCTCTACTGGCTGGATTTCAATTGGTTATTCTGTTTCATTCTACGGTAGCGGTTACTTACTGACAAACAGCTCTCCATAGAATGTGACTGAAACTGCTGAGTCAGGCTTTCAGGGAGTAATCACACTGTAATTCACTTCCTGATTATTTGAACTGTTATAGCTTTTCGATGAAACAATTAACATGTGGGCGTGCCCTTGTTTTACCCAGAAGGAAAAGCTCCGTAACATATAGATTTTCACGAATAAAGTTTACTGCTCCTTTAGAAGGCCTAAAATCTATTCTTTCAACACACATTTTGGGAGCTCTCATTCCTGCATTTTCAAGGGCTGCCATTGCTGTGTGTCTCAGAAGTTATGTTTTATTGTCTGTTAATGGGCCTGAGATATCAGCCTGTTTAACTACAAGAGCAGCAGATACTAATCTCACTACAGTAGCTGTGCACAAACAATGAATCAAATTGTCTATATACTGTGTGGCAGAGAGGTGCTCAACACATTGAATAGTTGTGTTGTGTACCTCTCAGGTACTCCTTGAGATATAGGATAGTCTACACATGAGTTTAAAATGCAAGTTTAGTATTAGATTTTAAGAATCTAACTTAAAATGACTACATTTTACAGATATTGTTTAGGAGTACATGATATTTAAAAATTATATAAACCAATTAAAATTTTTGGGCCATCGGGGTGTCAAACACATTGCAGAGCAATGTGTCGGACACCCCTATGACACTTAAACTGTTAAAGCAGCTGCCCTCTGTTGTAATGTTTTTTTAATATTTTGTAATGGGTATTTACATTTAAAGGTGAGGCTGATGTACTAAGATCTGAAGTAAACCAGCTGTACCATACAGGGGACAATTTAAAGGAATAGTATTACTTCAAAATTACTATCCCTCATATTGTAGCCCTTAATAAACTGAGTTAAATGACACCAGCGGCATCTCTCAAACCTTTATGGTTTAAGAGATAGCCGCTTTCAAAGTTTCCTCTCCCCTGCTGTCAGAGTTCTGCTGCCAGCAGGAGAATCCGGTCTCTGAATCAAGCTGAGGCTCTTCAGCAGAGCCGATATCTCGTTATGGAAGGAAAAATGATTCATTGAAACAATCTTCTATGTGTGCTTGGTAATCAAGCACACGTAGAAGACTGTTTCAATGAATCATTTTTCCTTCCATAACGAGATATCGGCTCTGTTTAAGAGCCTCCGCCTGTCCCGGGACCGGATTCCCCTGCTGGCAGCAGAACGCTGACAGCAGGGGAGAGGAAACTTTGAAAGCAGCTATCTCTTAAACCATAAAGGTTTGAGAGATGCCGCTGGTGTCATTTAACTCAGTTTATTAAGGGCTACAATATGAGGGATAGTAATTTTGAAGTAATACTATCCCTTTAAAGAAAAAAATCCATTGATTCAGTTTTCAGCCCCATGAGAAAAGTTCTCCAATATTCAAGGATTTAAAAACTCCTTTTAGATCAGTAGGAATTGTTGTCCCTTTTGGTGCATTTGGTTTGTTTCAGAATTGCTCCAGATTGTCTCTGTGCATCTGTATCCCTGTGTACCACTATGTTTATCCTGTCTGACAACAATTTTAGTGATGGTCAAATTGCATATATATTTTTTTTTTCTCCTCCATTTTCACCTATGTCCCTGACAGCAAGCTATCTGAATTTGCTTCCTGAAACAGTTATTTCTGGGACTGTGAAAGCAAAATGCAACAACTTAGAAAAAAGATAGTGTGAAACAATGTAGAAAAGCCTGCTTCTACAGCATACAGATCACTCAGTGCTTTAGAGAAAACACTATTGTATAGATATCTATGCTTTTCCAGTCCCCAACTGAAAGCTCTGGAAACGGCAATCCAGGAGTTCTGTCAATGACATAGAAGTGTAGGGAAAAATATAGGAATTTGATTTTGCATATCATACATTTGCAGAAGAGGTAAATTAATAGGATATTTGTCACTTTAAACCATTGAGGATCAGAGCGCTGTGCAATAAGTTGGGTCCTCAAGGTGTTAATGGAACACTTTATTTTGAGCAAAAAATAGTGTCACTGAATCAATTTTGTGTGGACTTGTTTGTCAGAATGAATCTTTCTCAGCATTTAGTCCTCAAGGCAAACCAACAGTGTAGGTTTTCCGGATTACCCCAGTTGATCACAGGTGGGTGGTCAGTAAATTGGTCATTATATTTAATAGATCTTCTGAAAATAGGGATAGCCTTAAAGGGATAGTAATAAGTCAGTATTACAAATCCCTATATTAAAGCCCTTGTAAAAAGAAATGTTTTGCTCCCAGTGTCATTTCTCAAACCTTTATGGTTTGAGAGATTAACGCTTTTTAAAGTTGCCCTCCCCCTTCCCCATAGTCAGCATTTTAGCTGCCTGCAGGGAAGAGAGTCGTACGACTTTCAGGCGGCTCTCCAGCACAGCCTGATCGCGTTAACTAAAAAAAAAAAAAACTCACTGAAATGGTCTTCTACGTGTGCTTGGCTTGCAAGCACACGTAGAAGACAGTTTTAGTGAAAGTCTTTTTCTTTTTTTCTTTTTTTTTCTCTAGTTAACGAGATCGCGGCTCTGCTGCAGAGCCGCCTGATGATCTCTGACCGGATTTCCCTGAGTCAGCTAAAATGCTGACGAAGGCGGAGGGAGAGGGCAACTTTAGAAGCGTTTATCTTTCAAACCATAAAGGTTTGAGAGATGACACTGGGGGCAAAACGTTTCTTTTTACAAGGGCTTTTATATAGGGATTTGTAATACTGAAGTATTACTGTCCCTTTAAAACCTGACTTGTTGTTCTGACCCGAAAACTTCCATTGATATACCTTGAAAGTTTCTTATCCTTAGTCCCTGGAATACCAAGCAGGGCAGGTGGTGAGAGCTTCCAAATAAGACTATTTGCATCATAAATTGAATAAGGATTAAATGGAGTCTGTGGGATTAAGAGGGAAGGTGTGTTGTGTGGTGGGTTATCTTGAAAAAGAGTGGTGGTGCCTGAAGTGGCTTGGCAGTGGTTACTCCTGGAACTTTCTTCCTGAGTCCTGTTAAAAGAAACTCTGAAAACCAGCGTTTTCAGGACAGATCGGAAGTTTCCAGATATGTACATAACAGATTTGTTGCAGGACCTCAGATTCCTTCCACTGAAAGTTTCCTAGGAAGACTTCTGTGGTGGGGAGTTTGGTGCCCTCGGTTGGCGATATGCACCAAGGTGTGATGGATGGAAAGATGATGATGATAAAGTACAGATGACTTCTCCAGTGATGATCCCTTCTCCAAATCATATCTAATACTATGGAGCCAATTCGAGATATCTTGGTGCACAGAGTTCATAGAATAACATGCGAATTGGAGAAGCGATTATCATTGGAGTCCTAATCTGCAGTTTATCATCTCTTTATCACACCTCCGTTCATAACCCTCTAGAGTTCTGTGGATCATGTGTATGACTCTGTGGACAGAATATCCAGTATATCTAATAGTGAGTTGTACCTATAGAAGTAGTGTGCTTTAGAGTTGCACTATATTAAGTATTAGGTCTCTTGGATAGGCAGTGTCCACAGCTTCTCTAGGGGCCATGAACTGTTTTTTTTACTCTTCGGGTCATTTCTGTTCTTCCCTGGGCCTCACGCAGAATGTAAACATTGAGCAGTTCTGAAGCAAACCAATTTCACTATGGGGGAGAGAGAAAAAGTCCATTGGTTTAATCACTTGAGATACCCCTCTGGTGTTAACTCAGATCCCAAAGTGGTCTTGCTGTGTGGTGGAGACCTAGCTTTCAGGGTGTTAAAAGCTCCATTCAAATCAGTGGCATTAGTGGTTTGCTCCTGAATTGCTAAATTTTTTCTTTCTGCATATAGGCCCCCCCCCCCCTTTGAATTTTCCCCACTTTACTTCTTTGGTCTCTGCCTCATCTTTTCCTTTGCAGCAGTGATGAACAATGTGAGGCTCTCCAGCTACTGCCACACTACAACTGCAGTCATTCCCTGCCAGCTGTTTGCAGGCAGGGAATGATGGGATTTGTTGTCTGTCAGCAGCTGGAGGGCCTTATATTTCCCATCCCTGCCTTACAGCATTCCGTCCATTCATAGCTGGTTATTTACCTAGCGCCCACCTCAACATCTTCCTGTATACTACACTTCTCTCTCTTACAGATTAACAGAGTGGCGGGAGAGAGCGGCAGTGCTGCCTCCTCAGCTCTCTGGGCCTTATGGGTAAAAGAAAATGCAGTAATTTGGGGCTTTTAACATCTTAAATGTGTTGCTTTGCAATGTGTTGGAGACACCTAGCATTGAAGGGCTTTTAACCCTTTGAGCGCCAGAGGGGTACGCAATGCGTTTGTAAACCCCCTGGCACTCAAAGAATGTTTTATTCCCTACAGTGCATTGGTGTACTCTGTTTTTAGTAATCCAAGAGGTGGGCATGGAAGGAAGACAAAATACTCGTCTGTTACCACTTATCCTTTCATAGAATGCAAGTCAATTTGTTTTACGTGAAAAATCCTTCATTAAATCATGCTGACTCTTAATAATGTTGGTCATCACTTAATTGTTAATTAATTGCGGTCTTAACTCTCGTACTATATTACCCATTACGGAAATCAGACTTGCAGGTCTAATGTTTGCATTCTTAAATCTTGCCTTGGTTTTGAATAATGCCATTAAATCTGCTTCCCTCTTGTCACTGGGCACTATTACTGGTGAAAGTGAATCAAAGATTGCACAGTCAACTTTTTTTTTTTCCCCTCAATACAATTTTATTGAAGATTTTTCATAGAAAAAATGAGAAGCTTCACATAAGGTGCATAATATGTAAAGTCAATTTGCCTGTACTTTTATCCCCCCCCCCCCCCCCCCCCCCCGATTTTATACTTTTATGTTGAGTACCCCCTGGCACTCAAATGGGTATAGGCAGGCTTTTTATTAAATATTGTTGCACACTCACTGCTTCCCTGGCAAAAAGATTGCTGGAAACCTTTAGATGGTGAAGATGAACAAAAAAGGACATATAGGCAGGCAGTCTGAATTTACATAGTTTGGAAGTTCATACTATATATAGTCCAAAAGGAGGCTTATCACTTTAAGCTCACCCAAAGGCAGTTCATGTATGCCTTTAGGTCCAGGTGCATTATCTGGCCTATTGCTTCTAATGGGGAGGTTTGTCCTAGAGGCAGATCCTATATAATATATCTCTAGGATATTCATCAGAAGCAGTCATGTGCAGCAGAGACTGTCCGACTGCACGGAATGCTGGGAGTTATGTGCTGGAAGCATTCTGTGCTTTCGGCCAGTCTCTACAGTGCGTGCCTGCAGCAGGACGTAGAGCACAACCAGCATTTTAACCCTTTGACTGCCAGAGGGCTAACCAACCCGTACCCTCTGGCACTCAAAGGGTTAACATCACCCAGACCTTGGTTATGCTACTACCACCATAAACAGACAAGTGCAGCTACAATGCAAAAAGTACAAATGTACCAGACTGTATGAAGGATAATACAAAGTCCTTTTGTATTGAGAGAAACTTATGACACGGGCTTAGTTCCCATGTAAGGTAGAACTAATAACCGAAATAGCTGGTTTTAGGGTAAATGCACAATTTAAAGGAGCAAATGTGTGTATGTATATGTGCGAGTGTGTGTGCCCATGCATGGTGTGAGACTTTCACAGGAGTGGACAGGGTGTGGGCAGAATGCCCCTTTCCATTCCTGTCGGAAAAACTACTGGGACTTAGCAGGGGGCAGAGTTATGAGAATTCCCCCTCATGCTATGTTCTCCAACCTGACACCAGCCCCAGACTGAGTGACGTGGATTCTTAGTCCAGATCACTGCTTATCCCCATTACACACAATTCACAAATACACACCCTCATACAAAATACACATGCAGACATTCATATACACTCTCCAAACATAATTATGCATTTATTTGCAACCATCAGTTGTCTCATTGCAGTCCAACACCAGCTGGGAAGCTGCATATTCTCCAGTCCTAGGTGTAGTTGAAGTAATGCAAGGTGCCCTGTCTCTATTCCCAGGACCTGCCAGGAGAGGTGTGGTCTGGCAAAACACTTTGTATTTTATTGCTTACAGTACATCGCTTGGGCAGCATGTGGCTCCAGGGCCGGATTTATAATTAGGCAGAGTAGGCATCTGCCTACAGGCGCACCCTACAGAGGGGCGCCTGTCACTGGGATCATCTGATTATGTGTGTGATAGGAAATGGACACTGGGGCAATGTGAGGGTAATATGGAGATGAAGGGGGCAATGTAAGGGCAATATTGAGCTGATGGGGGGGCAATGTGAGGGTAATATGGAGATGATGGGGGCAATGTGAGGGCAATATTGAGCTGATGGGAGGCAATGTGGAGCTGATGGGGGCAATATGGAGCTGATGGGGGGCAATTAGAGGGCAATGTGGAGCTAATGGGGGCAATGTGGAGCTGATGGGGGGCAATGTGAAGGCAATATGGTATATGGAGATGATGGGGGCAATGTGAGGGCAATATGGAGATGATGGTGGCAAGTTGTAGCTAATGGGGGACAATGTGGCAATGATGGGGGCAATGTGAGGGCAATATGGAGATGATGGTGGCAAGTTGGAGCTGATGGGGGCAATGTGGAGCTGATGGGGGCAATGTGGAGCTGATGGGGGCAATGTGGAGCTGATGGGGGCAATATGGAGATGATTGGGGGCAATGTGGAGATTAGGAGTATTGTGAAGGTGTCCAGTGCAGATGGCCCACTGGGGGGGGGGGGGGGCGCTTCAGATTTCTGTGCCTACAGGCTCCTGAGATGTAAATCCGGCCCTGTGTGGCTCCCCAGCTCATCATCTACAGTCCTCATTATCTTCAGCCTTCCTTCTGTCTGAGGCTGATGGGAGTTGTAGTGTGATACTAGCAGAGCCATATGTGGCTTATCACATGAGGTGATTGTGCACAGCATGGCGAAAGTCCCTGAATTAGTTTACACCTTCCCCCCTTAGCTCTTTTCTCTTAGTTGGAGCCTTAACCTCACACACACACACACCCCCACTTTGAGTGCCAGTGAGGTACTAAACACATTGCAATTGCATTGCATACGTCTTTGGCACTCAAAAGGATAACCCTTTGAGTGCCAGAGGGAGAACCCAATGACAATTCATTGGCAACCTCTTTTGCACACAAAGGGTTAAACCTTTGTGCGGCAGAGGCAATACACAAATCATTTGAATTTTTTGTTTTAATATATTGGATAACCCTCCGGCACAGAGAGACAAACACTGCAACACTGTTGGACTTATTGCATATATAATATATATTTACACACTCTGTTCTCTTTCATGAGTAAAACAAGGGTACACAAACTGCCTGGAGACTTTCATCCGTAAGATCTTATAGCTTAGACAGGGGTTTTTCTATTATTGTAGTATTCTACTGTGGTCACCAGGTGGAGTTCTTACATTCATTTACTATGGAGTGCCATAGACTGACTCGATCTTCCACAGATCACGTTTAAAAAAAAAAAAAAAAAAGTTTTGAGCTGCAATAACCTTTGAATATTACACCTTTCAGCAGCGGAGGTATCCTTAATTTACTTGAGGATAAATGCTAATCTTCCCCCCCCCCTCATATATATATATATATATATATATATATATATATATATATATATATATAAATAAAATAAGCCTCATTGCATAATTTATGGTTCCTCACACACACAACATAATTTGTCTCCTCAGAAAAAAAACACACATTGCACAGAATGTTTCATATCATCATCAGAAGACACAACTCCCGTTGGCTGATTCAATGGGGACATTACTGCTCCCATTGGGTGATTCAATGGGGGCATGTTTATCATACAGGGAGTTGGCTTGGCCCCTCCAGCCTGCCCACCACTATCCAACTGACAAAAAAAAAATAAATAAATAAATGTATATATATATATATATCTCTGCCACTGGCTCCTGTAGTAGGGGATACCAATAACTTCTCCTGGTCCACTCACACTCTCACTCAGGATCATGACCCCCACAAACACACTGTTTCAACACCGATAATTGTAACCCTCCATACACTGTTTCAGTACGAGGGTGTAATGTTTCCATAAAATACAAACTCAGTGATAAACTTAATAGCAACTTTTATTTAACTATTTTCATCTCTTCAGTCAACCTCACGAACTGTTTTCAACTGTCACTCCTCCACTTCCTGATTCCTGCCCTTTCTCCTTAAAGGGGGAGAGATGCTTTGCTGTATGTTACAGAGGGCAAGCCTCAAACACCACTTTCTATTTGTTCCCTCAGCATACTGCTACGTTGCCTCAACTGAATAGCCACTGTGTGTTATATTGCTATGTTACCTCAGCTTAAGTAAGGAGGAGTTACTGCTCCCATTGGGTGATTCAATGGGGGAGTGATTTAAATCATTCAGGGAGTTGGCCTGCCCCCACTATCCAGCCCACCCACCATTGTCAAAGTGACTGATAAAACAAAATGGCTTCCACTCGCTCCTGCACCACAGACACAAACACACTCAATCACACACTCACTCTCTCTCTCTCACACACACTCACTCTCGCACTCACACACTCATTTACACTCGCACCCCAGGAGCTAACATGATCCACCTTCCACCATAGTATGTGCGATTACCACATGCATTTCAACTACATGAATGAATGCCACAGTGGAGGCATAAGTACAAACTCATTACAATGACACAAGTCACCCCCTTATGACTCACTTCTGTGTGTATGTGTGTCTCTGTGCGTGCCTGTGTTTCTCTCACTGTGTGTTGCATGTCCGTATCACACTCTGTCTGCATGTTGTGCATTGCATGTATGTGTGTATGACTGTGACACTCTTTATGCATCTCAATGCATGTGTGTGTGTGCGTGCGTGCGTGCGTATTAATTCCCTATATAACCTGACGGGCAGCACCATCCCACATTGCTAGTTATGTTATATACTCAGTACATGCATCGGAATCATTAAAACTACTCGCACATACACAAAAGTCTGTATGTAAATGACAGGTTGCTGTAGCAATTTCTCATTCTCATAAGTCATTCTCCTTGCTCATAGAACATGCTGAATTCATGTAGGGTGGGGAGAATATTAAACTGTGAATAACTTCAACTAGTGAGTGTTAGTATGACAATATCGGAGGTGTCACTAACAATTTTGAGTTCCACTTTAGAGGGATAGGAAGTGTATGTATAGAAAATATATATTTCTTAGTGTTCATGATGCATTAAATGTTCCCCCACACAGAAAAATCTTGGTGTAGCGCTGCAACTATTATATATTTAAGAATTTGAGTGACATCATACACACACACTCCTCTGAAGGAAGAATAACACTTTATTTTGACTTCACATATTCTGGAAGTGCATAACATGTAAAGCCAAATTGCCTATACCCCACCCCCTCCCCGAAAGCATTCTACATTGGGCTGTAAAAGAAATGAGTTCAACAATTTAGAAAATATACAATGTTAACAAAACGCGTAAACATTAATCAGCACTGCAGGGAGTCTTGTAACATTGTGTGTGTATATATATTTCTTAGAATCAGAAATTCAATTACCTCACTGTCAGGGCCATTAAAGAAAAAAAACAATAAAGGCCTAGGCAAATTGACTTTACATATTCTGTAAGCGCATAATACATAGTCGGAAGAAAACGTTGCCCTCCCTTGAACACTTTGCAGTGTATTGAAAGAGTAATTTTCCTCCCTCCTTTTAGCACCCACCCACACACACACGTTTCCGTCCATTTCCTTCCTGTCACAGTGGGGCTGCTGCTTTAAGGTGATCAATTTGTTTGTATATAATGGAAAATGTAAGGGGTTTAGATTAAAATGTATTTTATTTTGGTGAATACCAGATTATTTAATCTGGTGTTTTGTAGTTCAGTTTTACATTAAAGTTATTGTTATTTTACTATTCTATTTGGTTGTAACATTTTCTACAACATATTTAACCTAGTAAAACAAGTAATTGGAAACACCAGATCTTCAAAATATTGCAAACAGAGCATAGTTGTTTAAAAGGTTTTCACTGTCGTCCAATACAGGTCACTGGTACTCTGGGAGGCGTAAGTCCCCTTTAATAGGCAGGAACAACTATGCAAATGATTTGCAAGGGGTGGAGCCTCCCCTCTTACTTAAGCCACCTTCTGGCCAGAGCCACTTAGATTGATTTGTTCCTGGAGTGCTTTGCACACCAGGTAGAGAACATCTATGCATCTTAGTGTTTTATTATTTTTTTATACAAATATGGAATACCACCATTAGGAGGGTGACCATGGCTGTGAATTGCCCTCTTTAAAGTGCCTGGTGCAGCTTCCAGGGATTTTCTGTGGACCTTATGCCCTGAAGAGGGGACAGCTTGTGTTAAGCAGCTTCCCTACTGGGGAATTTACCTCTGGTTCTTTCCCACTTTATCATGGTCACCTGAAGACAGAAGTCCTGCAGGAAAGGTGAGTCACCCATTGAGTGCTGAAGGTCCACTTGTCCCCACAGTGTCCCTTTGATGGGCTTGTATTTGGGAGTTTCAATACACTCCAGCACTCATAGGGTGTTTTTATTGCATTATTACTGTTTTATGCAATTTCTGTGGTATTCTCTGGGTTTTGGAGCTTTTGGTATTCGTTTACTCATGTTTCTTATGTGTTTCATACTTGTTTGGGCACTTTTTAATGTTTTCTTAAACTTTGTTAAAAATGGTGTTCCGCGCCTTTAAGCGCGGCTTTTTCCCGCTCAGACGCAAGGGCTCCTTTACTCTCTATGAGAATTCACAGTGTGGGACATATCTCTGGAACCGCTTGTCACAGCAACTTCAGAGAGGGCTCATTTTAATGCTAGGCTCCTGCTCTATCATCCGGAATGTGTTTTATGTATGTGGGGTGTTCAGGGGGGCTTCGGGCACTGTTTGGGGTACTTGTAAGGGAAAACTACATTTCCCATGAGCGCCTGGTTCGCGCTCGTTTCTGATTGGCTGTCATGACGGCCGCCATTTTGTGGTACTTTTCCTAAGCGAGTACACTACGCAGGGACCGAGCCTTCTCTCTCCTCAACAGATTAACCCTTCGCTGGCCAGATAAGTCCGAATTTAGACATTTCTGGGGTGAAACTTTAATCATTTACACTTTTCTGGGTGATAGTGTTATTAGTGGGGTATATTGACGCTGTGAGCATGTCTACTTCACTGGAGCTAGGGGCTAGACCCAAGTCTAAGGAGGATGGGGGGTCTGCTACCCCCATGGCGTTTTGCTCCTCTTGCCACATTGGGCTGTCTACCGATAATGTGGGGGATCTATGCCCTAATTGTACTGGTCAAGATAGCAACCCTGGGCTTTCCAGCCACGCTATTGAGCCATCTTGGGTGAGGGAGTTTAAAGCTGCCACTAGGGATCTCAGATCCACGCTTCAACTCTTTCCCTCTCAGATACAGGGGGCTCTCCAGGTCTGGCAGACCCCCTCTACCATCAGGACCTCCCTGCCTAAGCCACAGGGAGCTCCTGATGTCACTGATTCTTCTGAAGAAGAACTCTTACAGGATTCTGATGCTGAGGAACGTACTGTTATTGAATCGAACAGGTCCATTGGGGACCCCTATGAGTGTGACCCTGAAGTCTCGGCTGAGGGTCTGATCAGAGCGGTTCTGAATACGCTCAACCTTCCTCTGACTCAGGAATCCACTTATGATCCTACTGATGTTTTTCAGAAAAAGCCATCTAAGCCAGTTGTTTGTTTTCCAACTAACCCTACTCTTGCCCGTCTGGTCTCTGAGGCATGGAAGAATCCTGATAGATCTTCCTCTGTCTAAAAAGTTTGCTAAACTATACCCTTTTCCTGAGGCTGAGCTGGCAAAATGGGTTCATCCTCCCAAGGTGGATGCTCCTGTTTCTAGACTATCCAAGTCTACCGCTTTGGCTGTCTCTGATGCCTCTGCCCTGCAGGATTGGACGGATAAAAAGCTAGAGCTTTCTCTTAAATCTATTTTTGCCTCCGTTGGCACTGCCATGCGCCCAACCTTTGCTGTGGCATGGGTTAATAGAGCCATTGCGGCCTGGACTGAACGACTGACTGAAGCAGTTCGCCAGGATGCGCCAGTATCTGAACAGTTGCAGCTCCTTGCTAATATCACTGAAGCTCAGAACTATGTTGCTGACGCTGCTTTTGATGCTGTGCGCATGATGGCGAGGGCCTCCACTTCTTCTGTGGTGGCTAGACGCGCTTTTTGGCTGAAAATTTGGTCTGCTGATACAGCCTCTAAGAAAGCCTTGCTTTCCTTGCCCTTTCAGGGGAATCTGCTTTTTGGGTCTGAACTCAAAGAAATGATCAGTGAGGCTACGGGCGGTAAAAGTACTCTTCTACCCTCAGTCTTTAAGAAAAAGTTTCCAGCCAAACGCAATCGGTCCTTTCGTTCCTTTCAGACTGAGACACTCTCCTCGGCCCAAACGGGTCCTCCCACTACGCGCTCCTCCTCCAAGCCCAAACAGTCCTGGAAGCCCAAAGTTGCCCCCAAGGCCAAGACCTCCAAGACTGTTTCGGCATGACTCGCCGAACCCGGGTCCGCATCCGGCTGTAGGTGGTCGTCTCCGCATCTTTCGCCGGACTTGGGAGGAGTCAGTGGCGGACCCATGGGTTCTTCAGGTGGTGTCAGAGGGATACAGGATCCCTTTCTCTTCCCTTCCTCCTTTTCGGTTCCATTTTACTCGTCCTTCTCAGGAACCCACAAAAAGGCGTCTGTTCGACGACGCTATTCAGGATCTCTTGGACAAAGAGGTCCTGGAGGCGGTTCCTCAGGGGGACACAGGTTCAGGATTCTATTCCAACCTGTTTGTGGTAGCCAAAAAGGACGGAGGAGCTCGTCCCATTTTGGATCTCAAAGATCTCAATGCCTATGTGGTGACTTCCGCCAGGAGTCCCTGCGTTCTGTGATAGCAGCAATGTCTCCAGGGGAGTTTCTTGCCTCCCTGGATCTTCAGGATGCTTACCTTCACATCCCTATTCATCCAGAGAGCAGACGGTATCTCAGATTTGCCTGTCACAAAGGCCACTTTCAGTTTTCAGCTCTTCCCTTTGGTCTGACTTCAGCTCCTCAGGTCTTTCAGAGGGTATTGGGAACTTTGATAGCTGTGCTTCATCGAGATGGAGTCAGGGTGACTCCTTACATGGACGATCTGCTCCTGAAAGCCTCATCTGCGGAGATCCTTCACCAGCAGCTGCAGTTGTGTATACAGACACTCAATCGCCACGGCTGGATTGTGAATCTGGACAAGTCAGACTTGGTTCCATCTCAACAGCTCCTCCTCTTGGGTCTCCTGTTCGACACTCAGCAGTGCATGGTGTTTTTACCGGAGGAAGTGGCTCATCAGATTGCTATCCGGGTGTCCAAGATCCTAGAACTGGACAGGGTTCCGGTACCGAAGCTGACCTCTCTAGTGGGGAAGTTTATTTCCACGATATAGGCAGTGCCATTTGCCATGGCACACACCAGGGAACTTCAGAGGTTTGTGATTCAGACTTGCAGAATTCATCCAGATCATCAGCATCTATCTGTATCTCTGCCCCCTCATGTCGAGCTGAGCCTAGAATGGTGGTTGGACCTGTCTCATCTCCTGAAAGGGAGGCCCTTTCGGGTTCCCTTTTGGACCACAGTCACGACGGATGCCAGCCTCCGGGGATGGGGGGCAGTGCTGGGTCGTTTCAATGCTCAGGGGAAATGGGGTCTGGAAGTATCTCTTCTCTCCATCAGTGTTCTGGAACTTCGTGCCATCTTTCTTGCCCTGAGGCACTGGGAATCTCAGCTGGAAGGTTGTCCAGTCAGAGTGCAGTCCGACAACGCCACCGCAGTGGCCTACATCAACAGACAAGGCGGCACAAAAAGTCTCACCGCTTGGTTAGAGGTCAAAGCCATTTTATCCTGGGCAGAAGCTCATGTGCCAGTCATCTCAGCAGTACACATTCCAGGCGTAGACAACGTAATGGCAGACTTTCTCAGTCGTCACACAGTCGACAGCGGAGGATGGGCACTTCATCCAGAGGTGTTTCACCTTCTCACCCAGATGTGGGGGGTGCCTGTAGTGGATTTGATGGCTACCAGACACAACAGGAAAGTGCCAGTGTTTTGCTCTCGGTGGAGGGACCCTCTTGCTCTGGCAGTGGATGCTTTGTCAATCCCTTGGAAGTTCACTCTGGCTTACATCTTCCCTCCTCTTCCTCTGTTGATCAGAGTCATCCAGAAGCTGAAGTTGGAGCGTTGTCCTGTCATCCTGATCACTCCAAATTGGCCTCGTCAGTCCTGGTATCCGGAGCTGCTAGCCATGTCTGTGACGGATCCTGTTCCGCTTCCTGCCCGTCCAGATCTACTTCTTCAAGGATATCTGTGGAAGGAGGATGTTCAGCATCTCCATTTGATGGCTTGGAGGTTGAATCCTCAATTCTAAAGAAGAAAGGGTTTTCCTCTTCAGTGGTGTCCACGATGCTTAGAGCTCGCAAGCCTGTGTCTTCCAAGATCTACCATCGCATATGGTCCACCTTTCTAGCATGGTGTACTGATAAGGATCTGTCTCTAGACTTCCATCTCCCCACGGTCCTGGCCTTTTTACAGGATGGGGTTGAGAAGGGACTCAGTCTGAGTTCTCTCAAGGTTCAGACTTCTGCTCTGTCTGTGTTTTTCCAGGAACGCATTGCTATTCTTCCTGATGTTAAGGTTTTCTTCCAAGGTGTGGCTCATATTTGGCCTGCCTTCAAGAGTCCTACTCCCCAGTGGGAACTCAATTTGGTGCTGGGGGTTCTCCAGAGACCCCCGTTTGAATCCTTGGCTTCTATTCCCTTGCGTCTCTTGACCTGGAAAATGGCCTTTCTTTTGGCTATTGTCTCAGTTCGCCGGGTAGCAGAGTTACAAGCTCTGTCTTGTAACCCTCCTTACTTGGTGTTTCACAAGGATAAGGCAGTGCTTCGCACTTCCAAGGAGTTTTTACCCAAGGTTGTCTCAGAATTTCACATCAATCAGGAGATTGTGGTTCCCTCTTTCTGCCCTAACCCTTCGTCTGATAAGGAAAGAGATCTCCATTTGTTGGATGTTGTGCGTTGTCT
This sequence comes from Rhinophrynus dorsalis, assembly GCA_037306005.1. Lineage (NCBI taxonomy): Eukaryota > Metazoa > Chordata > Amphibia > Anura > Rhinophrynidae > Rhinophrynus > Rhinophrynus dorsalis. The sequence goes on along the minus strand of CM074727.1, from coordinate 129,067,407 downwards.
TAAATTTTATGTTCATCGCACTGAGTCTATCAGGAAGTCTGACGCCTTGTTCGTCATTCCTGAGGGGCCTAGGGCAGGGAGACCGGCATCCAAGGTAACTATTGCCTCTTGGATAAAATCTACCATTCGTGAAGCCTACAAACTGCGGAATAAGCATGTCCCCATCAGGGTTACTGCTCATTCCACCAGATCAATTGGGGCCTCTTGGGCCTATAAGAATCAGGCGTCTGCTGATCAACTGTGCAGAGCGGCCACTTGGTCCTCTGTGCACACATTCTCGAAGCACTATCGTGTTGATGTACTGGCCTCGGCTGATGCCAGTTTTGGGAGGAAGGTCCTGGAGGCAGTCTTGCCCGTTTAGGATCTTCTACTCTGTGGTTCTTAGTGCTCCTTTGCTGTTGAGCCCGGTTGGCTCTAGTTCAGTGTGCTGTGTTCGTTCGGGGGCTTGTTTTTCCCCCTGGTTGGTGTCCGTTGACACTTCTGTGTTGGGCTCTATGATTAATTGGTTCATAGCAGTTCTGAGTGACTTGGGCCTTGCGCCTGGTCCTTGCCTTGCTTCCCGCCTCAGGGACAGCTCAATGTTTGTACATCCCATTGTACCAGTGACCTGTATTGGACGACAGTGAAAATAGGATTTTAGTCTTACCTGTTAAATCCTTTTCACTTAGTCCATACAGGTCACTGGTCTCCCACCCTGTCAAGGGACCAAGCTTGGCTCTCCTGTGGCATTCAGTGGGGGACCTTCGGGGCATGCTCACAGGAGTCTTCCTTTTCTGCTTACCTCTGGTCAGTTTAGTGTCTCAAATCAATCTAGCTTGGCTCTGGCCTGAAGGCAGCTTAAGTAGGAGGGGAGGCTCCACCCCCTGCATACATTTGAATGAATGTTCCTGCCTATTAAAGGGGCGGATCGCCTCCCATTGTACCAGTGACCTGTATGGACTAAGTGAAAAGGATTTAACAGGTAAGACTAAAATCCTATTTTTCTGTCGTCCAATATAGGTTACTGGTAACTATGGGTAGGCGACTGCCTCTTTAAGTAGCCAGGAACAATTCTTGAAGAGAATGCTGGGTGGAGCCTACCTCCTCTCCTTACCTGCATATAGCCACTCTCCTCCAGTAAGGTTTGTTCCTTGATGAAGATACAAGGCAATAGAACAGTTCTGCTATAGTTTTAGCTTCTTTTTTGTTTTCTGTTAGATAAGGAATACCACCATTAGATGGATTACCATTACTGACATTCCCTAGTGGATAGCTCAGTTTCCGGGTGCTATGATGGACCTCTCAGCCCTGGAGTTGCCCACTGAGGCTGCTTCTTTGCAAATGGTAATATGAAGGCAGAAGACCTGCTTAAAAAAAAGTTAGCAACCCTATGAGTGCTGAGGTCCACTTGTTCCACATTTCACCTTCGCACAGGGGTCTCCTTTAGAGTTCCTAATACTCCTGCACTCATTGGGTTTGTCTGTATGTCTGCTGGGGTTTTAGAGCTGAGTTTCTGTGGTAAATTAACCCTTTGTCTGCTGAATTGGCATCTTTTAGGGGGTTTTAGCAATTTTCCCTTCAGGGGTATAGTGTTTGTTTTGCTTTTTGACATGTTCTGTGATGCTTTTACAACTTTTTTGACCTCACTGTAAAACTTTACAAATTTGAGTTCCACTCCTTTACCGCATAGACGCCATGCTCCACTCACCTCTAAACGTTCTTCGGCGTGACTCGCAGAACTCCGATCCCAGCGCGCCAGTGGGTGGTCGTTTGTGCCACTTCATCAGTGTCTGGACAGACACAGTGGTGGATCCGGGAGTTTTGCAGGTTGTGTCAGAGGGGTACAGGATCCCTTTCACCACTCTCCCCCCCCCCCCCCCCCGTTCAGGTTCTTTCCAGAACAGGAAGTAGGTTCGGCTTTTTACTCCAACCTGTTTGTAGTTTCCAAGAAAGACTGCGGTTGTCACCCAGTTTTGGATCTTAAGGACCTCAATTCGTTTGTGGTCAAGACTCACTATCACCAGGAGTCCCTGAGGACTGTGATCACGGCCATGTCTCTTGGGGAATTTCTTCTCTGGATCTTCAGGATGCATACCTGCATATTGCATTCATCCAGAGAGCCGGCAGCACCTCAGGTTTTCTTGCGACCAAGGGCATTTTCAGTTTTCTGCTCTTCCCTGCATCAGAGTCACTCCATACATGGACGACTTGCTTCTGAAGGCTCCCTCTCCGGAACTCCTTCATCACCATCTCAAGGACTGCATTCGTGCACAGACCCATCACGGATGGATCCTCAACATGGACAAGTCACATCTTGTACCATCTCAGAGACTAGTCTTCTTGGATCTCCTTTTCGACTCCAACCGGGGTATGGTGTTTCTCACGGACGAAGTGGCTCACCAGATCATCTACAAAGTGTCTGCTGTTCTGGCTCATGATCCATTTCCGGCCAAGAAGCTGCCCTCCCTAGTGGGGAAGTTCATTTCCACCATAGAATCGGTTCCGTTTGCCATGGCTCACACCAGGGAACTTCAGAGGTTTGTTGTCCATGTGTGCAGAGGTCAGCCGGGTCTGCTTAAGATGTAGGTGTCACTTCAACTTCACATGGAGCTGAGTCTGTTGTGGTGGCTCAACCTTTCCGGTCTGCTGAAGGGCATTCCCTTCCTAATATCCTTCTGGACTACCGTGATGACGGATGCCGGCTTCTCCTGCTTGGGAGCGGTCCAGGGTAACAACAATGCCCAGGGTCGGTGGTGTCTGGAGGAATCTCTCCTTCCCATCAATGTATTGGAACTTTGAGTGATATTTCATGCTCTTTGCCACTGGACGCACCATCTGGAGGGGGGGTGCCCAATCAGAGTCCTGTCTGATAACTCCACGGCCGTGGCTTGCATCAACAAGCAAGGTGGTACAAGAAGTCTTGCAGCTTGGTTGGAGGTCAAAGCTATTTTAACCTGGGCAGAAGGAACATGTTCCTGACATTCCTGCAGTTCATATTCCCAGCGTGGACAACATGATGGCAGACTTCCTAAGTCTGCATACAGTGGACAGCAGAGAGTGAGAACTGAATCAAGAAGTATTCAACCTCATTGTTGAAGTGTGGGCTTCCTTGCATCGATCTGATGGTGACAAGGCACAATCGGAAGGTTCCGTTCTCCTCTTGCTGGAGGGACCCACTAGCTCTGGCAGTGGATGCCATGTCATGGCACTTCCCTCTAGCGTACATCTTTCCTAACATTCCCGTGCTACACAGGGTATTGTGGAAACTGCGTTTGGACGGCTCTCCAGTCACTGGCCTCATCAAGCTTGGTTTTCGGAGTTCCTGGATCTCTCTGTGGTGGAGCCCTTTCGGCTTCCCCGCTGTCCGGATCTTCTGCAGGGGTACCTGCGGAAGGAGGATGTGGACAGTCTGGGTTTGACTGGCTGGAAATTGAATCCTCAATATTGAAAGGTTTTTCTTTGTGTGGTGGCCACTGTGCTTGATAACTGCAAACCTGTTCCTCTAAGGCGTACCACAGGCTGGTCTCCCTTCCTCTCCTGGTGCGCTGATAAGGATCTTTCCCAGGAATTTGATCTGCCAACAGTCCTGTCTTTTCTGCAGGATGGAGTGGACAAGGGCCTCTGAGTTCTCTTAAGGTTAAGACTTATTCTCTCTCTGTTTTCTTTCAGAGACTCATTGCTATCCTTCCAGGTGTCAAGGTGTTCTTTCAGGGTGTCGCTCATACTCGCCCTGCCTTCTGACCTCTTGCTCCTCAGTGAGATCTTAACTTGGTCTTGGGCGTCCTTCAGCACCCTCCTTTTGAGTCAATGGCTTACTATTCCTCTGCGTATGCTGACTTGGAAAATGGCCTTTCTTCTGACGATCGGGTCTGTTCACTGTGTTGCGGAGTTGCATGCCCTGTCTTGTAAACCACCCTTTTTGGTGTTTCACAAAGACAAGGCAGTTCTTTGCACTTCTCAGTAGTTTCTCCCAAAGGTGGTCTCTGAATTCCACATTAATCAGGAAATTGTGGTGCCCTCTTTCTGTCCTGACCCTACATCCAACAAGGAAAGGGATCTTCACTTGTTGGATATGGTGCGATGTCTCAAGTTCTGTGTGCACCGCACTGAGTCTATTCGCCAGTCTGATGCTCTGTTCTTCATTCATGAGGGTCCCAGGGCAGGGAGACCAGCATCCAAGGTGACCATAGCGTCTTGGATTAAGTCTACTATTCGTAAGGCTTACGAACTGTGGAAAAAAACTGTTCCATTCAGTGTTTCGGCTCATTCCACTAGATCCATTGGGGCATCTTGTGCTTGCAAGAATCAAGCCTCAGCTGATCATATGTGCAAGGCTGCTACTTGGTCGTCTGTGCACACCTTCTCTAAACACTACCATGTTGATGTGCTAGCATCAGCTGATACTAGTTTGGGATGGAAGATCCTGGAGGCAGTCTTGCCCGTCTAGGTTCTCCTTTAGTCTCTTCAGTAATCCTTCACTTTTGGGCCCAGTTGGCTCTAGTTCAGTTTGCTGTGTTACACTTTCTGGTGTGTTAATACCCCAGTTTTTGTGTGACAAGTTGTTATTGTCGGGCTATTCTTTGATCTGATAGTTCATATCTGCTCTGGTGACTTTGGGGGCCCTGCGCCTGGTCCTTGCTTTACTTCCCACCTCTCAGAAACTCAATGTCTGGACATCACAAATTTACTATTAACCTATATTGGACGACCAAGAAAAGAGGATTTTAGTCTAACCTGTTAAATCCTTTTCTTAGTCCATATAGGTTACTGGTCTCCCACCCTGTCAAGGGACCATGCTTGGCTCTCCTGTGATCAAATGTGGGAGTCCATTCGGGTTCATGCTCACAGGAGTCTTTTTTTTTTTTTTTTTTTTTTTTTTTTTTTTTCTCTCCTCTCTTTCTTACTACCTAGTCACTATTTAGTGTCTCAAATCTTACTGGAGGGGAGTGACTAGATGCAGCTAAGGAGAGGAGGTAGGCTCCACCCAGCATTCTCCAAGAATTGTTGTTCCTGCCTATTTAAGGGGGCGGTTGCCTACCCAAAGTTACCAGTAACCTATATGGACTAAGAGAAAAGGATTTAACAGGCAAGACTAAAATCCTGTTTTTCAACTGTAAGCTGTAGCCTGACCTATTTAGCCCTTTAAAGACCAGAACGGCATGTAGCATTGCTTTGTATTTTGTACAGCTGTTTGATCCTTTGAGGATTAATTTAAATGTTGCAGAGATTCATTTAATTTTGTCCTTTGCAGTAGTAACCTTGGTAAGAAGACATGTTTGATATAAAATCAATCTGTCTTTAAGCATTAGCAAAATATTCTCCACATCTTTTAACATGGATCTGTAAGAATTGGCTTTCTGATGTATTACAGCTGTTTCCACTCCCAGAATCCTCGGCTTCTCGCATTTGCTATTTCTCCCAAAATGTAAACAGTGATATCAAAAAATAAAAGGGGTAGGTGGGTTACTATAATTTTCTGTCCCTCACAGCAGGAACAATTTCACTGTAGTTTGTTCCCAGTTTGTAGCAGTTAACAAAGACCAGCAGATTCATAGGTTAGGGGAGATTCACACATTTCTGGAAAAAGTGCATGTCTCAGTACAGCAAATGATTTAATTAGCATCTTCAGCTACACTGAAAATCGTCCTTTCTCTGTCATCCAATACAGGGGTAAGAGATCAGCCCCTTTAAGTAGGCAGGAACAATTCTGAGAAGTGACTGCGGGGTGGAGCCTACCTCCTCTCCTTAACTTGCAGCTAGCCAGTCTCCAACCAGTAAGATTTGTTCTTGGTCTAGACACAAGGCAAGAGAACAGTTTTGCTATAGTTTTAGATTTATTTATTTTTTAGATAAGGGGTACCACCATTAGGCGGATTACCATCACTGACTATTCCCATTACCCAAATGTGGATAGCTCAGTTTACCAGGTGTTTTTGTGGACCTAAGCCCTGGGGGGGGGGGGGCGATCTTGGCTGAAAGTTCTTTCCCTAGGAGTTGCCCACTGAGGCTGCTTCTTGATATATGGTAATCTGAAGACAGAAGAACTGCTGAAAAAGGTGAGCAACCCTTTGAGTGCTGAGGTCCACATGTCCCATGCTTTCCCTCCACACAGGGGTCTCATTTGGAGTTCCTATTACATACTCATGCACTCATTGGGTTTATCTGTATGTCTGTGAGGTGTTTGGAGCCAGTTTCTGTGATAACTTAACCCTTTTGCTGCTGATTAGCACATTTTTTGGTGGTGGAGGTTGGGCACTTTCCCTACTGGGACTAGTGTTTATTGGGTCTACTGATTTATCCTAGTAGGCTTTTGAGAGGTTTTACGTTTTGGTATTCACCATGTTAACTTTGTGTTTGGCACGCGTTTACTGCATAGATGCCATTGTTCCATTCACTTCTATGGGACTTTACAGTTTGGGACATATCTCTGCAACCGCTCCACGTAGAGAGGTCAGAGATGGCTCATTTTGTTGGTTTGCCCTTGCTCTGTCATCTAGTTAAAGTTCTGGGCATTTTGGGGGCCTTAGGGGTCTTCAGGCACTGTTGGGGTACTCTGTTAGCGAAACTACGATTCCCATGAGCACTCACTTTGTGCGCTCTATTCTGATTGACTCCCGCCGCTGCAGCCATTTTGTGTATTTGCAGATCGAGTATCCTACACAGGGCTTGAACTCTCCTCCTCAGTTTACCCCTTTGCCTACCAGATTAGTCTTATTTAGCGTTGGGTGTGAATTTATTTATCCTACACACTGTTTTGAGGGTGTTTTGATACTTTGTCCTTTTGACTCTGTATGAATGTCTACTCCGTTAAACCTTGGGGCTAAACCTTAGACACTGGGGTGTCTGTGTCCCTCATTGCTCCTCTTGTCACTCAGTTACCTAGAGAATACTCAGGTCATGTTTGCCCAGCATGTGCTGCTGCCTCTGAATCCAATACAGGGGCCTCCAGCAATGCACTAGAGCCAATATGGATGCAAGAGTTTAAGACTACTACCAGGGACCTCCGGTCCACCCTACAACTCCTTCCATCCACTTTACAGGGGGTCTTCCACTTGTGGCAGACCCCCGCCCCTATCAGATCTTCCCTGCCTAAACCGTCGGGTGTACCTGATGTGTCTGATTCCTCTGAGGAGGAATTACTGGTGGAATCCGATGATGACAGTTCATCTGTTCCTTCATCGCAGTTTTTTGGGGAGCCCCTTGAGGCTGACCCCATTCCCTCAGCTGAGGGCCTGATCAGGGCTGTGTTGACAACCCTGAACATTCCCTTGGTGCAGGAGGTTTCTTCTGACACCTCTGATGTGTTGCAGGAGCCTGTTAGGCCCCATACTTGTTTTCCACCTAACCCCACCCTTGACTGGTTGATGTCTGAGGAGTGGAAATTTCCAGACAGGAAACCATCTGTATCTAGAAAGTTTGCTAAGCTTTACCCGTTCTCTGAAGCGGCCCTTATGCATTTGGTACATCCCCCCAAGGTGGATGCCCCTGTTTCCAGGCTTCCTAAGTCCACTGCCTTGCCTGTGGCTGACGCATCTGCTCTGAAAGTCTGGACTGACAAGACATTTGAGACCTCTCTCAAGGCTATTTTTGCGACAGCTGGTTCTGCCCTTCGCCCTGCCTTTGCACTTCAGCTGTCCGTCAGGGGGCCCCTACTGCTGACATGTTGCGGCTTCTCCCCAACATTGCTGAGGCTCAGAATTATGTTTTTGATGCCTGGTTAGATGCTGTGCGTATGGTAGCCAGTGCATCTACCATGTCTGTGGTAGCCAGATGTGCTCTTTGGCTCAATATCTGGTCAGCTGACACGGCCTCCAAGGGGGCTTCCCTGTCTTTGCCCTTTCAGGGCACCTTCCTTTTTGGGCCTGAGCTCAAGGATCTGATCAGTGAGGCTACTGGATGGAAGAGTACTTACTTGCCAGTGGTCCTAAGGAAGAAGGTGCCTGTCAAAAGGAATCGGATTTTTCGTCCCTTTCAGGCAGACTCGCGGCAAGCGACCCAGACGGTCCCTCAGGCTCCGCGCTCCTCAACCAAGCCTAAGCAGCAATGAAGGCCCAAGTCCTCCGAAGCCCAAAGCTTCCAAACCTCCTCCTACATGACTCGCCAAGCCCACGTCCCCACCCGAAGATAGGTGACCGCTTACACCACCACTACCTCTCAGCTTGGGAGGCCTCTGTGGCGGACCCGTGGGTTTTGCAGGTGGTGGCTACAGGGTACAGGATTCCCTTCACCTCCCTTCCTCCTTCCAGGACCTTCTCTTCTCGTTCTCCCTGTTGGCTCTAGTTCAGTGTGCTGTGTAACAGTTCCTGGGGTTTGTTTTGCCCTGTTAAGTGTCCTTTGACACTTTACGGTTATTGTTGAGCTCTTCATGATCTGTAGGTTCATTGGTACTCTGGTGACTTTGAAAGGCCTGTTCCTGGTCCTTGCCTTTCCCGCCCTGGGAAACTTAATGGTTGGACATCCCAAAGTTACCAGTAACCTGTATTGGACGGCAGAGAAAATAGGATTTTAGTCTTGCCTGTTAAATCATTTTCTCTTAGAGCATTACAGGTTACTGCTCTCCTGTGGCAGAACGTGGGGGTCCTTTCAGGTTCATGCTCACAGGAGTCTTCCTTTACCTTCTTACTACCTAGTCAATAGTTACCAACAATATACAAAAAGAGTAATAGCACCACTTGTATATATCAATCTAGAAATCACCTATAAAATAAAATATCTAGGTGACGGTGCCAGTAGTCCTTGTAAATAATAGCAAACAAAAACAAAAGAAAAAAGAAAAACTACTTAACAGGCACTCAATATCTTCACAAGAAAAAGTAGTAATGTGAGTCCAATATATTATATCTAAAAAATCCAAAAAAGTAAAAAAAAGGTCCTTTATTACAAAAAATGTCTAAAATAACAAGAATTGAGCAAAATGTGGAATAGAACCCTATCGCTAATGAGCGTTATAATAAACCCAGCGTCCCGTCAAAACATGTCCAAAACATCAACTGACCTTAGACAGCTCTACACATCACGGTATATAAGGTTGAGGAGAGGCCCTCGTACTCATACCCATAAAAAATCATCCAAAAGTATCGAGCAGTTGACATTTCAGGAGTTACTCATTCAGAGATTAACCCTATACATATGTTCAACCTACTCATACGATACCTGAAAAAAGATCTGCATTTTCGGTCACATCTCATTCAGTTATTCACCACCAGCTATAGCTCAGGTGTTTTAATCAACTAGAGGACCGAATACTCGTTGAATTAGCATATGGGTTGAATCGGACAATCAGGGAGCATGAGGAATTGCAACAAGATATAAATCGCAACCCTATTAAAGCAACCCTTGTTCCACCAGATCACTCCCACTGCTAATGGGTAGAGTAGCGATACTTAACCCTTTACTCGCCAACCTAAATCCACAGATGTGAAAGAGCAAATAAACAACGGTCACTCATTATAATTTACAATCTCCACAGGAAAAGCTAATTCTAAATGTCTGAATCGAATACACTAAGTATATACTTAGGTCTATATCATGCTCCCATACACACGGCTGGTAGATGCTCATTCCGCTACATTCCACCAGCTAATGATAAGAAACCAACCAAAAGCTGGTCATGTAGTCTTATGACATGAGAACAACATATCATACCAGTCATTATATAGGACAGACCAAACATTTATGTTGATAGAACAAAAGCTATATATCCTAAAGAGGCAAATAGGACAAAAATCTCGGCAGGACGCATGGGGTTAACCGAAACACCCATAAAGCAAAAAAATATACAAAAGCTGCTAAAATGACAATCACACAAGTGATAACACAGACGCCTAACGCGTTTCACCCATTAAATGGGCTTCATCAGAGGCAAATGTCTACTTACCATTAAAAACGCCAAATTTAAACAGGTCAGATCCCTCCCTTCCTCCTCCTTTAGACCAATCAAAAGGACATTAAATATCAATCAATCAAAAACCCTCGGCATCTCTTGACGTGCGAAAGAACCAATCGTCCTGAAACAACTTAAATACCAAATATTACCAAAACAAAAACTAAGGTATTTAAAGACAAATATAACACTACAGTCAAGAGGTAAATTAACCCATTACATCTAGACTGTATCAACTGTAAAGAAGTAGTATCCAATCACCTTATAAACACTCCAAAATTTAATGATTCATTAATTCCATGTGGTTGTAAAGTATCCATGTTAAAAATCCACTCGCATTCCTTACGTTGTAAGGCTTCTACTATATTACCTCCTCTTATTCCAAGAGATATTTTCTCCAGTCCCCATACTTTGAATGAGTCTACTTGACTATTGTGCTTGGAGAGAAAATGTCTCGCAATAGGGGACAATTTTTTATCCTTTTCCAAATCCTTAACAGAGTTCTTAATATCCCTTAGGTGTTCCATAGTTCTTGTATGTAAGCTCCGTTTAGTCATACCTACATTACATATTTCATGTTACAACCACATTCTATGCAGTAAATCACTCCTACAGTTTTACAATTGATATAATCACGTATACAATGTGTATATCCGAATCGATCCATAATCTGTTGCTTTTTGACCATAAATTTACAGGTACTACATCCATAACAAGGAAAGGAACCAGCAATGGGTAATTTGCCACGAGATCTACAAAAATGACTTTTAACTAATCTGTCCTTCAACGTAGGACACTTCCTAAAAGTCACCGGTATGTGATCACCCACCACATCTCTTAAAGCTGTATCCCCTCTTAGGACATGCACATGTTTGTCTAAAATTTTTTGAATGAGTCTAGTATTCCCTCTATAATCTGTAATAAAACGTATTACATTATCGGTATTCGAAGATTTGATCTTATTCTTTAACAACTCACTTCTTTTTGTATGCAATGCCCTATGGTACGCTTTTTTTAATACATGTATTGCTATACCTCTTGAAAGTAATCTATTTCTCAAGGCATTACTTTGAGTTTTAAAGAGGTCAAATGTTGAGCAATTCCTTTTTATACGAAGAAATTCCCCAGTGGGGATATTAACCCTAACTGACGGTGGGTGATAACTATCAAAGTGTAAAATAGAATTGGTCGCTGTGGATTTCCTAAAGGTCTCAGTGACAATTGAATTATCGTCACCCCTACTGATGGCCAAATCCAAAAATCTATCCGATTAGCATCTATGACAAAAGTCAAATGTAGATTAAGATTATTGGAATTCAGTATATCCATAAATTCCTCAAACAAATCCACATTACCTTCCCAAAAAATCAATATATCATCTATGTATCTTAGATACAAGATAATATGATCTGTATATTTGTCATTGCTCTCGCAAAAGACATACTCGTGCTCCCACCATCCCAAATATAAATTGGCATAGGTGGGAGCACAAGCACTCCCCATTGCCGTCCCCCTAACCTGCAAAAAGAACCTATCATCAAAAGCAAAAAAATTATGAGTCAACACAAAGTGTAATAGGTTCAACAAGAAAGCATTAAGATCCCTACAGTCACATGATTTGGTATTTAAAAAGAACTGAACAGCTTTGATACCCTCTATGTGATTAATACTCGTATACAGTGATTCCACATCACAGGTCACTAATTTAGTATCCTCTGTGATGTGTAAATCACGTAGTTTACATAAAACATCCATTGTATCACGAGTATAAGATGGTAAGTTAACCACAAATTCTCTTAACCGGAAATCCAAGTATTTGCTAGCACGTTCAGTCAAACTCTGTATTCCTGACACAATAGGTCTTCCACTGGGTCGAGTCAAGTTTTTATGCACCTTAGGCAGAAGATATAGTGTTGCTACCTTCGGACTTGTTACTTGTAGAATTTATATTCCTTCTCATCTATTAAGAGATCTTTTTTAGCCTCATCAATTAGTTTATTATATAAGTCCAAATAATTTTTGGTGGGATCCCCACAAAGTCTCAAATAACAATTAGTATCAGACAACTGTCTATTTGCTTCTCTCATGTACATATCAAGGGGCCAGACAACCACGTTGCCACCTTTGTCCGATTCCTTGATAAGAACATCATTCCAATTCGCCATTTCTCTAATAGCTTCACGTTCTAGTCTACTAAGGTTATCTGTAGAACTATAAAAATTAGTCCCCAGAAAATCCCTACTGACCAAATTAGAAAAACCTGAACATGAGGAGAGATCTGAATGCTAGGTGTAAAAGTAGATTTCAATTTAATTTTCTTTTTCCATTCATCAGGATCCGGGTTATTATCCAACCTCAGCTCCTCCAAAATTTCCAAAACTTCCAAATCCCCCACATCCTCATCATCATTAACATTAGGAGTATCTACTCCTTTATGAAAAAATTTCTTTAGTAACAATTTTCTAATGTATAGATGGAGATCTTTAATGAGATCAAATTTCTATTTTGTGCTGTAGGAGAGAAGGAAAGTCCCCTCTCCAAAACTGAAAATTGAATCTCAGTGAGTAATTTATCAGACAGGTTAACCACCATCAACTTGTCACTTGGTCTGTTGGTGAGACATTCGTTTTGTTTTGTCTTGTGTGATAGACATGCTGTCTGTTTTGCCTGTGTTTGATCCCTCCCCGTCTTGTTTTTTGTTTTTTCCTCTTCGCTGTTTCAAATATCTTCCACCTAAAAAATGTCTAGAACCCTGTTCATGTGTTTCCTGATCAGAAACCTCAGTATCTGAACTGGAAATATCAGAATAGTTATTATCCGATTTTTTAAAACCACTCCATCTATAAACTTTTTTGTTTGAATAATCCAAAAGATCCCTTTGAAATTTCTGTTTCTTCCTGCGAATAATATTCTGTTCAATCTTATCTATTTTATTAGTCATTTGTTTATAACTTTCCTCAATGACATTGAGATCCTCATATTCCTTAAGTTTGTTATTGATATCATCAATTTCTTTTTGTAGTCGATCTAAGCGACCCTGTTCATATTCGATTAATAAGCTCATCAGTTCCTGAGAGCACCTATCTAGAGTATTCTCCCACCTTTCAATAAATGTTGTATCTTCAATAACAAAAGAAGGAAAAATCTGGACTCTCAAGCCACGAGGAATCATATTCTTATTTTTATAACTCTCAAAGGAATTTAGATTCCACCATGCCTTAGTCTGTTTAATAATGGCTTTTTGAAGTTCTTTAAAAAGGGAAATATGTGTGGATTTCTGTGTATCGGATAAGTCAGGAAGCACAAAGACACTTTCCAGATTTTTCTTTCTTTCAATCGCCCTATTAGCCAATTGGGTAGAAATATTGAACTCAGCCATTATACCTACTTAACAAGCGTGCAACTCTAAGAACGTCGCAGTATACTGCAACAAAAGAGAATGTACCAACAATATACAAAAAGAGTAATAGCACCACTTGTATATATCAATCTAGAAATCACCTATAAAATAAAATATCTAGGTGACGGTGCCAGTAGTCCTTGTAAATAATAACAAACAAAAACAAAAGAAAAAAGAAAAACTACTTAACAGGCACTCAATATCTTCACAAGAAAAAGTAGTAATGTGAGTCCAATATATTATATCTAAAAAATCCAAAAAAGTAAAAAAAAGGTCCTTTATTACAAAAAATGTCTAAAATAACAAGAATTGAGCAAAATGTGGAATAGAACCCTATCGCTAATGAGCGTTATAATAAACCCAGCGTCCCGTCAAAACATGTCCAAAACATCAACTGACCTTAGACAGCTCTACACATCACGGTATATAAGGTTGAGGAGAGGCCCTCGTACTCATACCCATAAAAAATCATCCAAAAGTATCGAGCAGTTGACATTTCAGGAGTTACTCATTCAGAGATTAACCCTATACATATGTTCAACCTACTCATACGATACCTGAAAAAAGATCTGCATTTTCGGTCACATCTCATTCAGTTATTCACCACCAGCTATAGCTCAGGTGTTTTAATCAACTAGAGGACCGAATACTCGTTGAATTAGCATATGGGTTGAATCGGACAATCAGGGAGCATGAGGAATTGCAACAAGATATAAATCGCAACCCTATTAAAGCAACCCTTGTTCCACCAGATCACTCCCACTGCTAATGGGTAGAGTAGCGATACTTAACCCTTTACTCGCCAACCTAAATCCACAGATGTGAAAGAGCAAATAAACAACGGTCACTCATTATAATTTACAATCTCCACAGGAAAAGCTAATTCTAAATGTCTGAATCGAATACACTAAGTATATACTTAGGTCTATATCATGCTCCCATACACACGGCTGGTAGATGCTCATTCCGCTACATTCCACCAGCTAATGATAAGAAACCAACCAAAAGCTGGTCATGTAGTCTTATGACATGAGAACAACATATCATACCAGTCATTATATAGGACAGACCAAACATTTATGTTGATAGAACAAAAGCTATATATCCTAAAGAGGCAAATAGGACAAAAATCTCGGCAGGACGCATGGGGTTAACCGAAACACCCATAAAGCAAAAAAATATACAAAAGCTGCTAAAATGACAATCACACAAGTGATAACACAGACGCCTAACGCGTTTCACCCATTAAATGGGCTTCATCAGAGGCAAATGTCTACTTACCATTAAAAACGCCAAATTTAAACAGGTCAGATCCCTCCCTTCCTCCTCCTTTAGACCAATCAAAAGGACATTAAATATCAATCAATCAAAAACCCTCGGCATCTCTTGACGTGCGAAAGAACCAATCGTCCTGAAACAACTTAAATACCAAATATTACCAAAACAAAAACTAAGGTATTTAAAGACAAATATAACACTACAGTCAAGAGGTAAATTAACCCATTACATCTAGACTGTATCAACTGTAAAGAAGTAGTATCCAATCACCTTATAAACACTCCAAAATTTAATGATTCATTAATTCCATGTGGTTGTAAAGTATCCATGTTAAAAATCCACTCGCATTCCTTACGTTGTAAGGCTTCTACTATATTACCTCCTCTTATTCCAAGAGATATTTTCTCCAGTCCCCATACTTTGAATGAGTCTACTTGACTATTGTGCTTGGAGAGAAAATGTCTCGCAATAGGGGACAATTTTTTATCCTTTTCCAAATCCTTAACAGAGTTCTTAATATCCCTTAGGTGTTCCATAGTTCTTGTATGTAAGCTCCGTTTAGTCATACCTACATATTTCATGTTACAACCACATTCTATGCAGTAAATCACTCCTACAGTTTTACAATTGATATAATCACGTATACAATGTGTATATCCGAATCGATCCATAATCTGTTGCTTTTTGACCATAAATTTACAGGTACTACATCCATAACAAGGAAAGGAACCAGCAATGGGTAATTTGCCACGAGATCTACAAAAATGACTTTTAACTAATCTGTCCTTCAACGTAGGACACTTCCTAAAAGTCACCGGTATGTGATCACCCACCACATCTCTTAAAGCTGTATCCCCTCTTAGGACATGCACATGTTTGTCTAAAATTTTTTGAATGAGTCTAGTATTCCCTCTATAATCTGTAATAAAACGTATTACATTATCGGTATTCGAAGATTTGATCTTATTCTTTAACAACTCACTTCTTTTTGTATGCAATGCCCTATGGTACGCTTTTTTAATACATGTATTGCTATAACCTCTTGAAAGTAATCTATTTCTCAAGGCATTACTTTGAGTTTTAAAGAGGTCAAATGTTGAGCAATTCCTTTTTATACGAAGAAATTCCCCAGTGGGGATATTAACCCTAACTGACGGTGGGTGATAACTATCAAAGTGTAAAATAGAATTGGTCGCTGTGGATTTCCTAAAGGTCTCAGTGACAATTGAATTATCGTCACCCCTACTGATGGCCAAATCCAAAAAATCTATCCGATTAGCATCTATGACAAAAGTCAAATGTAGATTAAGATTATTGGAATTCAGTATATCCATAAATTCCTCAAACAAATCCACATTACCTTCCCAAAAAATCAATATATCATCTATGTATCTTAGATACAAGATAATATGATCTGTATATTTGTCATTGCTCTCGCAAAAGACATACTCGTGCTCCCACCATCCCAAATATAAATTGGCATAGGTGGGAGCACAAGCACTCCCCATTGCCGTCCCCCTAACCTGCAAAAAGAACCTATCATCAAAAGCAAAAAAATTATGAGTCAACACAAAGTGTAATAGGTTCAACAAGAAAGCATTAAGATCCCTACAGTCACATGATTTGGTATTTAAAAAGAACTGAACAGCTTTGATACCCTCTATGTGATTAATACTCGTATACAGTGATTCCACATCACAGGTCACTAATTTAGTATCCTCTGTGATGTGTAAATCACGTAGTTTACATAAAACATCCATTGTATCACGAGTATAAGATGGTAAGTTAACCACAAATTCTCTTAACCGGAAATCCAAGTATTTGCTAGCACGTTCAGTCAAACTCTGTATTCCTGACACAATAGGTCTTCCACTGGGTCGAGTCAAGTTTTTATGCACCTTAGGCAGAAGATATAGTGTTGCTACCTTCGGACTTGTTACTTGTAGAAATTTATATTCCTTCTCATCTATTAAGAGATCTTTTTTAGCCTCATCAATTAGTTTATTATATAAGTCCAAATAATTTTTGGTGGGATCCCCACAAAGTCTCAAATAACAATTAGTATCAGACAACTGTCTATTTGCTTCTCTCATGTACATATCAAGGGGCCAGACAACCACGTTGCCACCTTTGTCCGATTCCTTGATAAGAACATCATTCCAATTCGCCATTTCTCTAATAGCTTCACGTTCTAGTCTACTAAGGTTATCTGTAGAACTATAAAAATTAGTCCCCAGAAAATCCCTACTGACCAAATTTAGAAAAACCTGAACATGAGGAGAGATCTGAATGCTAGGTGTAAAAGTAGATTTCAATTTAATTTTCTTTTTCCATTCATCAGGATCCGGGTTATTATCCAACCTCAGCTCCTCCAAAATTTCCAAAACTTCCAAATCCCCCACATCCTCATCATCATTAACATTAGGAGTATCTACTCCTTTATGAAAAAATTTCTTTAGTAACAATTTTCTAATGTATAGATGGAGATCTTTAATGAGATCAAATTTTCTATTTTGTGCTGTAGGAGAGAAGGAAAGTCCCCTCTCCAAAACTGAAATTTGAATCTCAGTGAGTAATTTATCAGACAGGTTAACCACCATCAACTTGTCACTTGGTCTGTTGGTGAGACATTCGTTTTGTTTTGTCTTGTGTGATAGACATGCTGTCTGTTTTGCCCTGTGTTTGATCCCTCCCCGTCTTGTTTTTTGTTTTTTCCTCTTCGCTGTTTCAAATATCTTCCACCTAAAAAATGTCTAGAACCCTGTTCATGTGTTTCCTGATCAGAAACCTCAGTATCTGAACTGGAAATATCAGAATAGTTATTATCCGATTTTTTAAAACCACTCCATCTATAAACTTTTTTGTTTGAATAATCCAAAAGATCCCTTTGAAATTTCTGTTTCTTCCTGCGAATAATATTCTGTTCAATCTTATCTATTTTATTAGTCATTTGTTTATAACTTTCCTCAATGACATTGAGATCCTCATATTCCTTAAGTTTGTTATTGATATCATCAATTTCTTTTTGTAGTCGATCTAAGCGACCCTGTTCATATTCGATTAATAAGCTCATCAGTTCCTGAGAGCACCTATCTAGAGTATTCTCCCACCTTTCAATAAATGTTGTATCTTCAATAACAAAAGAAGGAAAAATCTGGACTCTCAAGCCACGAGGAATCATATTCTTATTTTTATAACTCTCAAAGGAATTTAGATTCCACCATGCCTTAGTCTGTTTAATAATGGCTTTTTGAAGTTCTTTAAAAAGGGAAATATGTGTGGATTTCTGTGTATCGGATAAGTCAGGAAGCACAAAGACACTTTCCAGATTTTTCTTTCTTTCAATCGCCCTATTAGCCAATTGGGTAGAAATATTGAACTCAGCCATTATACCTACTTAACAAGCGTGCAACTCTAAGAACGTCGCAGTATACTGCAACAAAAGAGAATGTACCAACAATATACAAAAAGAGTAATAGCACCACTTGTATATATCAATCTAGAAATCACCTATAAAATAAAATATCTAGGTGACGGTGCCAGTAGTCCTTGTAAATAATAACAAACAAAAACAAAAGAAAAAAGAAAAACTACTTAACAGGCACTCAATATCTTCACAAGAAAAAGTAGTAATGTGAGTCCAATATATTATATCTAAAAAATCCAAAAAAGTAAAAAAAAGGTCCTTTATTACAAAAAATGTCTAAAATAACAAGAATTAAGCAAAATGTGGAATAGAACCCTATCGCTAATGAGCGTTATAATAAACCCAGCGTCCCGTCAAAACATGTCCAAAACATCAACTGACCTTAGACAGCTCTACACATCACGGTATATAAGGTTGAGGAGAGGCCCTCGTACTCATACCCATAAAAAATCATCCAAAAGTATCGAGCAGTTGACATTTCAGGAGTTACTCATTCAGAGATTAACCCTATACATATGTTCAACCTACTCATACGATACCTGAAAAAAGATCTGCATTTTCGGTCACATCTCATTCAGTTATTCACCACCAGCTATAGCTCAGGTGTTTTAATCAACTAGAGGACCGAATACTCGTTGAATTAGCATATGGGTTGAATCGGACAATCAGGGAGCATGAGGAGCTTTTGGTTGATTTCTTATCATTAGCTGGTGGAATGTAGTGGAATGAGCATCTACCAGCCGTGTGTATGGGAGCATGATATAGACCTAAGTATATACTTAGTGTATTCGATTCAGACATTTAGAATTAGCTTTTCCTGTGGAGATTGTAAATTATAATGAGTGACCGTTGTTTATTTGCTCTTTCACATCTGTGGATTTAGGTTGGCGAGTAAAGGGTTAAGTATCGCTACTCTACCCATTAGCAGTGGGAGTGATCTGGTGGAACAAGGGTTGCTTTAATAGGGTTGCGATTTATATCTTGTTGCAATTCCTCATGCTCCCTGATTGTCCGATTCAACCCATATGCTAATTCAACGAGTATTCGGTCCTCTAGTTGATTAAAACACCTGAGCTATAGCTGGTGGTGAATAACTGAATGAGATGTGACCGAAAATGCAGATCTTTTTTCAGGTATCGTATGAGTAGGTTGAACATATGTATAGGGTTAATCTCTGAATGAGTAACTCCTGAAATGTCAACTGCTCGATACTTTTGGATGATTTTTTATGGGTATGAGTACGAGGGCCTCTCCTCAACCTTATATACCGTGATGTGTAGAGCTGTCTAAGGTCAGTTGATGTTTTGGACATGTTTTGACGGGACGCTGGGTTTATTATAACGCTCATTAGCGATAGGGTTCTATTCCACATTTTGCTCAATTCTTGTTATTTTAGACATTTTTTGTAATAAAGGACCTTTTTTTTACTTTTTTGGATTTTTTAGATATAATATATTGGACTCACATTACTACTTTTTCTTGTGAAGATATTGAGTGCCTGTTAAGTAGTTTTTCTTTTTTCTTTTGTTTTTGTTTGCTAGTCAATAGTTAGTCTGCAAATCTTGCTAGTTGGGGATTGGCTAGCTACAAGCTAAGGAGAGGATATAAGCTCCACCCAGCAGTCACTTCTCAGAATTGTTCCTGCCTACTTAAAGGGGCTGATTGCCTACCCCAAAGTTACCAGTAACCTGTATGGACTAAGGCACTAGTAACCCTTTGAGTGGCGGAGGGGTATGCAATGCTTTGCAGCACTCAATGGGTTAATGCGAACTTGTCACCTTAGTCTTATTTGTTGAACTAGCTATTTTGAGGTCAAAACAGTTGTTGTGGTTTGTTTTTTTTGTTTCGTTTTGTTTTGTTTTTTTTTTTTGTTTTTTTTTTTAACCCCTTACCGCCTGAGGACATACATGTACGTCCCGGAAATCCGGGTCCCCTCGCTGCTACACGCTGTTTGGGGACTCCAGATTCTTTAAAAAAAAAAAATTAAAAAATGTCTGGTGGGCGTTAAGTGCCGGGGGTTAAATGACTTTCTTTTGGTGGTACAGTGTTCATGCTCATTTAACTTGTTCTATGACAAATAGAAGTTGATTTCTTAGGTGGGAAAAAAAATCCCTAAATTACAAACTGTTAGCACAGGGGTGTCTAAATTTGATCTTCAAGGGCCACCAACAGGCCAGGATTTAAGGATTTCCCTGATGGAGCACATGTGAGTTAAGCTGTAGCTCATTCATTTTTGATTGGGCCACGTGCGCAATCAGGGAAATCCTTAACCCTTTGAGTGTCAGAGGGGTAGAAATGCTTGCATAATCCTCTGGCACTCAAAATGTTAATCCAGATTTATGGTAGCTCTTGAAGACCAAACTTGGACACCTGGCTTAGTACAAAAATATAAAACATTTTGTAATAACTTATAAAATTAACAAAACTTATCTTAACCCTTTGAGTGTGGTAGGGGTACGCCAAAGCATTTTTTGTAACGCATTGTATACCCCTCTGGCACCCAAAGGGTTAAGGATGAGTAAACTGAGGTTCTTCCATCTGGTGGTAAATGTCGGTTCAATTTTAATACTCCCCCCCTCCCTCTTATTAATTCCCTCTTGGTATTCAGAAAGCGCACATCCAGTTCCCTATAAACAAAAAAAGAGGAAATTCCATATAGGGTAGTACTATAATACTATACAGCACAACGATCCCCATCTTGTAGCAATTGCATGGATGTACAGTAGAGATCCTAGATGTGTGCAGAGATCCCAACTAGGAAGGTCAGAATGAGGCTGGGTTCACTTGTCCCACATGCTTGAAGTGTAGACCCTGAAGGGTATGCTGATGTGTAGCTACATCAGAATCTGAGCATACGTCCTTTTGGGAACAGCAGCACTACCCTATGTGGCTCTCTTGTGCCTCTTCTTTGGAGATCTATTGGTGTGTATTTCTGTCAAATGAGGTAGCAGCCAGCAAATAGAGGAACAAGTGCTGAGTGGATACAAACAGAATATCCTGTACTATATAAAATACCACAGGTCTTCATTGTATAGTGGCAGTTTTGTGAGTAATTTAGAAGCTTAAGTATGGGCTCAATTTTTATGTGTCCCTGCCCTTTTCTGCTCTATTAATAGCTAAGGGATGATATAATAAAGTATAAATGGCAGGTGAATAATACAGGAGCATAATGAGACCATTTTACACAGTTTACATTAGAAGACCCTGCAGGGATATTCACTAAGAAATAAATATGAGAAACTGTCCAATGAGAGACCCTTCAGTTACCATGTTTTAAGTGTTTTCAGAAAGGTACAATTCTGGAGCGAACCAACTGCACAATGGGGAACAAGTAACACTTTTCACTGAGTTAAAGGGAAGTCACGCCTTTCATTAATAACACCCACCTACCTTAAAGGGGAACTTTCACCTCCTCATTATCATTATTGTATCCCTTCCTTTGTGTCCCCTCTGTACATTGCGATGTTTCTTTTTGCCTACAAATCTGTTTAAATGAAGCAAAAAGATACTTGAATTGTGTACCTGATGACGTTAACAGCCGCGCACCGTACGGTGCAGAAGACACTCCCACAGCCTCAGTTCCTTTCACTTGCCCCAGCATCCTCCGATGACGGAGGCGTTCTGTTAGTAAGCTGGAGAGAGATCTCATTGGCTAGATATCGATCTCTGCCAATGAGATCTCTCTCCAGCTTACTAACAGAACGCCTCCGTCATCAGAGGATGCTGGGGCAAGTGAAAGGAGCTGAGGCTGTGGGAGTGTCTTCTGCACCGTACGGTGCGCGGCTGTTAACGTCATCAGGTACACAATTCAAGTATCTTTTTGCTTCATTTAAACAGATTTGTAGGCAAAAAGAAACATCGCAATGTACAGAGGGGACACAAAGGAAGGGATACAATAATGCTAATGAGGAGGTGAAAGTTCCCCTTTAATAGACAGGAATATCCTAATAGCCTCTGAATTTTGCCTTTGTTCAACAGAGAACATATTGAGTCGGTCCCGGGTGTCATGTCCATAGCTTTGGACATGGCTATTGCTGGCTGTTTTTTCAAATTGAACCAAGCAGAATGGATGAGACTACTTATAGGGATAGTACTATTATAAGTACATTTAATATTGTAGATATTAGAAAAATACATTTATTGCTGCCAGTCAGATCTCGCAAACATATCGTTTGAGAGATATATGCCGCTAAAGTCTCCCTTCCTTCCCCTTTCATAGACGTCAGCATCTAGCTGACAGCCTGAGATCCGGGACCGGTTGGCGGCTCTTCAGTAGAGCCGAGAGAGCGCTATCTAAAAAAAGAAAAATAAATAAATACTTCACGTGACCAGAGATGTCTGTAAGGAATCGTGTTTAGCATTACAGTGGGTGACAGAGACCTGTTTTCCAACTGAATTATCCTCATTACATACAAAGTTTGCACAGACACGAACATAAGCAAAAGAAGCTGAAAGTCCCGTCCAACAAGGTTGTTCTCAACAGTTTAACCTAAAGGTTTACCTCAGGGAGCAGCTGACTGGGAATATATCTGCGTGCAGGCAGTGTAATATCCCCCCACGTGTCTATTAAGCCACCAAATATATACATATGTGTGTGTGAGTGAAAATGTGAGTTGTTTACCAAATTATATTTTAGAATATTGTCCATCAAGCCATATTAACACTATGAGGGCCTTCTCTATTTTTTGTTTTTGTCTTTCTATAGTGTACCAGTTTATTAGTCAAAATATTAACACTTAACCCCTTCAGTGCCAGAGGCTCGGGCCATTTTCTGAACCCTGCAGGCCAGACACTTTTTCAACATTTTTTGCTATCCTTCCGTTTAGGCTTGATTTCCTCTGGGGATTTTTAGTTACATATGGAAAACTATATATTGTTTTTTTCAGAACGAATTGAGCTTTCTTGTGATACCTTACATGAAGAGAATTTTACATCGTGCAAAAAGCTATGATGTCATAATGACAAAAAAAAGTGAAAATTTACTCATTTTGCTAAAATCACATACTATGTATCAAAAACATTTACCTTGATTGAAAAAGTTTCAATTATTTGAAAAAGCCTCGAGTCCCCCGAGTAAAAAAATACCAAATTTGTATAGTTTTACCTACGTCCATGGCTAGCGTAGAGCCCTAATCACCAGCAGCGCAAAATGACATTTTCAACTTTATAAACTAAAATGCGCATTCTAGGGTTTTTGTGGTAAAACTACCCTAAAACAGTGGAATAACTATATAAAACTATATATTTCTGAAAAGTAGACAACCTGCCGCATCTAATGAGGGGTAACTTACCTTCTTGCCCCAAGCCTGTTGTGCACAAATGCTTCCAGAAGGTGGCACTATAGGAAAAAAATGGCATTTTCTTACATTTCTGCCCCTTCATCTGTATGGAAATCTGTGAAAACCATGGAATTTCCAACTGTATTCATTAGCTAGTGCTCTTAGGAGAAAAATTACACCTCATTGGTATGAGTTCCCCTACCTTAGTGGGCGCTACAAGTACCAAACTACACCTATTGCAACCACTAATTTTTCTAACATTTTCTCAAACATTACTTGTCTGTACAAAAATGGTTATAACAACTAGAGAAGTGAAGAAAGGGCACACAAACCATACCATTTTGGAAAGAAGACAACCTGCCGCATCTAATGAGGGGTGAATTGCCTTCTTACCCCAAGCCTGTTGTGCCCAAATGCTTCCAGAAGGTGGCACTATAGGAAAAAAATGGCATTTTCTTACATTTCTGCCCCTTCAAATGTGCTGAAATCTGTAAAAACCATGGAATTTCCAGCAGTATCCATTAGCTAGTGCTCTTAAGAAAAAAATGACACCCCATTAGCATGAGTTGACCTACCTCAGGGGGCGCTATAAGTGCAAAACGACACCTACTACAACTTCTAATTTTTCTAACATTTTCTCAAACATTACTTGTCTATACAAAAATGGTTATAACAAATACAGAAGTGAAGAAAGGGTACACAAACCATACCATTTTGGAAAGAAGACAACCTACCGCATCTAATGAGGGGTGACTTGCCTTCTTACCCCAAGTCTGGTGTGCACAAATGCCTCCAGAAGGTGGCGCTGATGAAAAAAAAAAGGCATTTTTCTTACATTTCTGCCCCTTCAAATGTACTGAAATCTGTAAAAACCATGGAATTTCCAGCAGTACCCATTAGCTAGTGCTCTTAGGAGAAAAATGACACCCCACTTGCATGATTTGTCCTACCTCAGGGGGCGCTATAAGTGCAAAACGACACCTACTACAACTTCTAATTTTTCTAACATTTTCTCAAACATTACTTGTCTATACAAAAATGGTTATAACAAATACAGAAGTGAAGAAAGGGTACACAAACCATACCATTTTGGAAAGAAGACAACCTACCGCATCTAATGAGGGGTGACTTGCCTTCTTACCCCAAGTCTGGTGTGCACAAATGCCTCCAGAAGGTGGCGCTGATGAAAAAAAAAGGCATTTTCTTACATTTCTGCCCCTTCAAATGTACTGAAATCTGTTAAAACCATGGAATTCCCAGCAGTACCCATTAGCTAGTGCTCTTAGGAGAAAAATGACACCCCACTTGCATGAGTTGTCCTACCTCAGGGGGCGCTATAAGTGCAAAACGACACCTACTACAACTTCTAATTTTTCTAACATTTTCTCAAACATTACTTGTCTATACAAAAATGGTTATAACAAATACAGAAGTGAAGAAAGGGTACACAAACCATACCATTTTGGAAAGAAGACACCCTGCCGCATCTAATGATGGGTGACTTGCCTTGTTACCCCAAGCCTGGAGTGCACAAATGCCTCCAGAAGGTGGCGCTAATGAAAAAAAAGGCATTTTCTTATATTTCTGCCCCTTCAAATGTACTGAAATGTGTGCAAACCATGGTATTTCCAACTGTATTCATTAGCTAGTGCTCTTAGGAGAAAAATGACACCCCACTGGAATGAGTCGACCTACCTTAGGGGTGCCAGAAGCACATAACTACACCTACCTGTTTGCTTCTTCGAAAATGGCTGCTTGTACTAAAATGTCCATAACTGTTAGAGACATGAAGGAAAGGTATAAAAGGTATACCATTTTGGAAAGTAGACATTCTCCCGTATCAAATGAGGGGTCACTTGCCTTTCTACCCCCTGGGCTGAAGTGCACAAATATTTCCAAAAGGTGGCGCTATGGGAATAAATACAGGTTTTTTTACATTTCCACCACTTCAAAGATACTAAAATCTTTGAAAACCATAACATTTCCTGCTGTATTCAGTACTTGCTACCAACATGAGAAAAATGGTAGCCCATTTGTGTGGGTTAACATACAATATGTGGGTGCTAGGAACACGAACGTAAACCTGACACTTTTGTTTTTTAAATTATCTGCTTGCACTAAAATGGTTATAACCATAATAGATATGCAGGAAAGGTAGAGAAACAATGCCATTTTGAAAAGAAAACAACCTGCCGCATCTAATGAGGGGTCACTTGCCTTCTTACCCAAAGGCTGGTATGCACAAATGCTTCCAGGAGGTGGCGCTAATGAAAAAAAAATGCTTTTTTTTTTACATTTCTGCCCCTTTAAATGTATGGAGCTCTGTGAAAACCATGGAATTTTCAACTGCATTTGTTTGCTAGTGCTCTTAGGAGTCAAACGACACCCCATTGATATGAGTTGAACTACCTTAGGGGGTGCTAGAAGTAGAAAACTACACCTACTACAACCTCTGATGTTTCTAACATTTTCTCAAACCTGACTTGCCTGTATAAAAATGGCTATAACACCTTCAGAATTGAAGAAAAGGTAGATAAACCATACCATTTTGGAAAGAAGACAACCTGCCGCATCTAATAAGGGGTCACTTGCCTTTGTACCCCTAAGTTATTTGGAACAACTATTTCCAGAATGTGGTGCTACAGGAAAGAAAAACAAACATTTGTTTTACACATCAGTCACTTCAAAGATACTAAAATGGTTCAATGGCGTGGGATTTCCTAGGAGGACTTCTTGCCAGCCAAAAAAAAATGGTACCCCACTGCTCTGGGTTCACATACCAATTTACGCTACAAGAGCGTAGCTACCAGTGAAACAGAAATGGGAAAACAAACAGTGTATGTGTGATTTTATGGCTAACAGATGAAAGAAGCTAGGACGTCAGCCGGTGTATGTGCGGACCTGTGACTACAAGTCTAACAAAATGTGTGAGAGGGTGAGGGATTAGGCAGTGTGTGTGGGTATGAGCAGAGGAGCAAGGATGGTGGTGATGGTGGGGCAGTGTCTGATAGTGTGTATGGGAGATCTCTGACTACCATTGTGCACTGTATGTCCCCTCATACAAAGCACTGCGTTGGACCCCCTTCCTGTTGCACGTGCATTTTTTGGGGCTTTTTCCCCCAATATTTTTTGTGTAGACCTCGTTGGGGGCATCAGAACCCATACAATGAGGCCTAAATAAAAAATAAAGGGGGAAAAATCCTTTATGTGCCACAGGGGTGTCCAGCACACAAAGGGTTAATTTTTTTTTATCGTTACTTTGTATTCAGATGGCCACCAAACAAGCTCTGATCATAAAGTAATGATAAAAAGTCCTGTGTGTACCACAGGAAGGGGGTCTGCATTGAACCCCCCCTCCCAGTGGCACACACATGGTTAATTTTTTATTTAATTTTTTTTTTATTATATACCTCATTGAGGGGCATCAGGACCCCCTGATCCCTCCCCAATGAGGTCTTAGTAAAAAAAATATATATGTCCACAAACAGAGTGACCCTGTGAGTGCCACAGGGGTCTGCAGCGCATTGCAAAGCAATGCACTGGATCCTTGTGGCACTCAGAGGGTTAATTTTTTTTTTTATCATTACTTGGTAATCAGAGCTTGTTGGGGGGCCATCAGGACCAATCATGATGGCCCCCCAACAATCTCTGATAACGAAGTAATGATAAATGCCCTGTGTGTGCCGCAGAAGGGGGGCTGCATTGGCCCCCCTTGTGGCACACACAGGGTTAATTTTTTTTTCTTTACATTTTTTTTATTATGGACCTCATTGGTGGGTATCAGGACCCCTCTGATTCCCCCCAATGAGGTCTTAAAAAAAAAAATAAATAAAAGGAATCAAAATAAATGTCCCTGTGAGTGCCACATGGGTCTCCAGGGCATTGCAAAGCAATGCACTGGATCCTTGTGGCACTCAGAGGGTTAATTTTTTTTTTTATCATTACTTGGTAATCAGAGCTTGTTGGGGGGCCATCAGGACCAATCATGATGGCCCCCCAACAGTCTCTGATAACGAAGTAATGATAAATGCCCTGTGTGTGCCGCAGAAGGGGGGCTGCATTGGCCCCCCTTGTGGCACACACAGGGTTAATTTTTTTTTCTTTACATTTTTTTTTTATTATGGACCTCATTGGTGGGTATCAGGACCCCTCTGATTCCCCCAATGAGGTCTTAAAAAAAAAAATAAAAGGAATCAAAATAAATGTCCCTGTGAGTGCCACATGGGTCTCCAGGGCATTGCAAAGCAATGCATTGGACCCTTCTGGCACTCAGAGGGTTAATTTTTTTTTTTATTATTACTTTGTAATCAGAGCTTGTTGGGGGGCCATCAGGACCAATCCTGATGGCCCCCCAACAATCTCTAGTAACAAAGTAATGATAGAAGCCCTGTGTGTGCCACAGGAGGGGGGGGGGTGCATTGGACCCCCCCTGTGGCACACACAGGGTTAAAAAAATTTTATTTATTTTTTTTAATAATAGACCTCATTGAGGGGCATCAGGATTCCCCCTGATCCCCCCAATGAGGTCTTTAAAAAAAAAAAAAAAAAAAAAACCAAAAAATGACCCTGTGAGTGCTACAAGGGTCTCCAGCACATTGCAAAGCAATGTGCTGGGGACCACTGCGGCACTCACAGGGTTATTTTTTTTTTTTTATTATTTTTTTTTTTTTTTTTAATATATTCAGACCTCGTGGGGGACATCAGGACCCCTCCTGGTGTCCCCCAAGTAATTGATCTCCCAGCCGATAGGCTGGGAGACCAATTTGGCGACTGCAGGAGAGCAGAAGCTCTCCTGCCTTTCACTCCTACCACCGGTAGGAGTGAATGGGACCGGGGAAACTTCCCCAACGTCATCAGTGACATGTCACTGATGACGTTGGGAGGCTTCCCCCGGTCCCGCCCACTCCTACCCGGAAGTTCGGGTAGGAGAGAAGGAAGAGGAGAAGCTGCGCTTCAGCTGCGCTTCTCCTCTTCTTTTATTGATCTCCCAGCGCGATCGGCTGGGAGATCAATAACAGGGGGGACATGAGGAGTGATCGTACGAGCTTGGCACAGCGGGTACAGCTGTCCAAACTCGTACAATGTACCCACTTGGCACTCAAAGGGTTAAAGGAGCAGTAAACTTTATTTTATTTCAAACCTCTGTTACAGGGGCTTTTCTTTCTGTGTAAATGAATAAAACACTACTGACAGTTGTTTTATTGAATAGGTATAACGTTTCATAAGTTATATATTCTGGAATTAGCCTGGGAGTGTATGTCATGAAAGTTCAAACTGACAGTAAGTGACAAAGATAAAGTTGTTACTGTAATTCTGGAGAAATGTTGTCAGTGACTCACCTCTCTAGAATGGAATAGAATAACTATGTGAAATCTGACCTCCAGAGGACAATGTTAATGAGGAAAAAAAAAAAAAAAAAAGTAAATTGTAATCATTGTAAAGACACATAATTGTTAGTAGCATTGTTTTACTGAACAGGAAAAGGCGCTAAGTAAAATTTTTGCTATCAGCGCGTGCACTCTCATTACTGCTTTCAAGTGGAGCTACCACCTTTAAGAAAAATGGCCCCAAATAATTCCTCATCTTGCGACTAGCTGCTCAGTAGAGCTAGTCGCCAGAATTATTACCTCATTATCGTGAATTAGCCGCTGCTCCAGGACTGACAGGCAGGACCGAGCACAGATATCTTTCCATAGTGACATCTGCGCGCCCGCGCTGTGACTCCCGGCCTGCTCTAGGAGGCGTTGCTAGGAGCCTTCAGCTCCAAAAGGGACTGACAATGCAGGCGCGCAGACGTCATCGTGGAAAGATGTCTGCACTCCTTCCTGCCCGTCAGTCCCGGAGCAGGGTATAATCCGCATTAACCAGGTAATAATTCTGGTGACTAGCATTACTAAGCAGCTAGTTGCCAAATGAGGAATTATTTGGGGCCATCTTTCTTAAAGGTGGTAGTTCTGCTTTAACCCTTTGAGTGCCAGAGGGCTTTGAAATGCTCTGCCGCTCAAAGGGTTAAAAAAAAAAAAAAACACTAAATACTATTTTAGTTTTTCTGTACAAACAAGCATGGTATGATACATTGGCATAGACCTTCAATTCTAATTAAAGGGGTAGCTCTGTACAAGCTATACATTAGAGAAGAGCAATGTCTTAAATAGCTCTAGGTAATTTCATTTGCAACGTGTTCTGTTGTCCACTGATGTAGACCACGGGCCACCCTGTAATTATGTGATCAGTAGGCCTTTGTGAGACTCACATGGGGAATGATGTGTTTTTACCACAGAGATGGATTGCTGGGGCCCAGTTGGTCATTCTGGTTTAGTGGTATTTAGCCCAGTCTGTAATTTGCCCTCTGCTGACTCATTGCTTGTATTTAGAAATAGGAGCCGCCTCAATTTAGCCAACATTCACTGCCTGCCTGAGTGGAATGTAATGAGGCTGATGTACTAAGTAAAAGTGGTGGAACTCTGGGGGAAACCAACAGCACCATAGGAGACTAATACAAATTTCCATTGGTTTACATGGGTCTTTTATTGCCAGTGTTCTTGAATGCTTTTATTTTCCATGCATTGGAGACCTATCTAGCATTGAATGGGTTTAACCCTTTGAGTGCCAGGAGGGTATCCAATGCATGGCTTTGCAGTGTGTCTGATACCTCCCTGACATTCAGTGGCTTAACCCTTTGAGTGCCAGAGTGGTACAGAATGCATTGCTTTGCAATGCATTCCATACCACTCTGGCACTCAAAGGGTTCATCCTTGGAGTGCCAGAATGGTGCATAATGCATTGCTTTAGGTACTCCTCTGGCACTGAAAGGGTTAAAGCCCAGTATCTATACAGAAGAATGTTTTGTTCTCTGCTCTGCAGTTTGCCCCCAGACTTTTACTACATAGTAAATTGGCCTTGTTGAGGCAGACGTACAAAGAAATATTAGCTGCAACATAGGAAACAGCTAAAAACTCTGATTGGTTCAGGAAGATTTTAACTGTTGGGTGTGGCAGATGTCAATTGTATAGGTGCAATAAAGTATATATTATACATGCTAAAATATATATATACAGGGGAGAAAAGGGGTTAAGTTCAATGGGTAGTGAAAACAGTTACATATTTAATGTATTTGTGTGAGAGATCACTCACAGGAAATGTATGGGTTTTGCCCAGATAACCAAGAAAGGCATAACATGGTGGTTCTTCACTGATGTCAACAAGGTAAGTTTTTTTATATATATATATATATATATATATATATATATATATATATTAAAAAAAAAAATTACATTTTTATTTTGGACAGTTTTGTTTTACTTTCTGCTCCCAGTTTAATTCTTCCCGAGGTGTAAGCAACACATTGCAGAGCATTCAAATCATTAAATGGACACTGTCACCTACTGGTGATTCTGTTTTCAAAATAATCAGTATTTTGCCTTAGCCATTTTAGCAAGCTAGCCGTTCACTTATTTAGAAATGTAGATTATGCAAATTAAGGCACGCCACACAGGCCTTTCTGGTTGTAGGCCTATGTTACCTTCCCATTGACTGTGATGGCTCTGCAATGTATAGCCTGTCTCCTCTAGCCTTGAAAGAGTTAAGTCCGTGAGTGAAGGAGGTAAGGTAGTGTTGAGACAGGAAACCCCTGCACAGCATGTCTTAATTAGTCCAAGTTATACATATAAATGTCAGGACTTTTTTTTATTTAAAAAATTAGCTTCTATTAAAAGTTGGGAAATGATAGGGTCCCTTTAACCATTTGAGTGCCAGAAGGGTATCTGATGCATTCTATAGTCATCTGGCACTCAAAGGGTTAACTCTATGTACTAATGTGCTGCAGCAATCGGTATAAAATGAGTCAATTTTCCTTTCCATGCTTATGGGGGATTGGTATTTGTGGCTTGCTTGCATTAATGTATGAAAGATGGAGAAGTGTGGGTGTCCGCATGCTAGATCGTATTAAAGTGATCAGCCCTTCCACAGAACCCTGAGTGCAGACATGTAATTCCTATGCCAACCCCCCAGCACAGAAACTGAGCTGCACTGGTAGATTTGTATATCCCCTCAGCGACTGTCTGGGGATGATGGGAGTGTAGTCCAACAACCACTCAAGCGCCATTGGTGGTTGTCCATCCCTACTGCTGAGCTGCACTGGTTGGCACCCTACTGGTAGTCAAAGGGCAACAATCTTAGGTATAAGGACAGGTATTGATTTCCAGCTTAAGGTGACCAGATTTTTAAAATGAAATCCTGGCAAAATATATATATACTAGCAGTTTGGGACGGCGTTGCCCGTCATGTTATGCAGGAAATGTTTCTTTTTTTTTTAAATAAATGTTATGATAGTGAATTATAGCGTAGGGTGTACGTGTCAGAAAGGTACACACAGTGATAGACAGAGACACATGCAACACACACATATACACACACATGCACTGACAACACAAACAGTGACACACAGCTGCAAATCAGAACATAAATACATACAGTGTGAGCAGTGTAAGTAACATACCTCCCAACATTTCATATGGCCAAAGAGGGACACTTGTGTTTTCGGTGGTGTTACTGGGGGCGTGGCTGGTGGTGTATTTTAGAGAATTTTTAACCCTTTGAGTGCCAGGGGGTAAGCAATGCATTGCATCCCCTCTGGCATTGAAATGGTTAAGTTACTCTTTCTGTAAGTGAATGATTTAGAAGAAGATGAAAGTATTTTTTTTACACAGACTAATGTAACAGATATATACAGAAGTTTATACCCACATTACTGTGGGTTTTATTGATGTGGAGCAATCTGATACACTGGTATATACACCACACAATGTGATCTCCTAAATAGAGGTGCAGAGGGATTTGGGTGTCAAACAGGGACTGTCCCTCCTATACTGTATAGTGCCAGTCCTTATACACAGACACATGCAGACTGTATACTATACAGCAGAAGTTCTCAGCCCATGCCCTCAGTGGCCACTAACAGGCCAGGACTTAGGAATTTCACTGCTAGAACACAAGTGTGTTGATCAGAGGCTCAGTCATATTGATTAACTCACCTGTGCTCTTAAAAGGAAATTCTAAAATCCTGGCCTGTTAATAGCCACTGAGGGCACAGATTGAGAACCACTGCTATACAGTGCCAGACCATTGTAGAGAATTTTTAACCCTTTGAGTGCCAGGGGGTAAGCAATGCATTGCATCTCCTCTGGCACTGAAATGGTTAAGTTACTCTTTCTGTAAGTGAATGATTTAGAAGAAGATGAAAGTATTTTTTTACACAGACTAATTTAACAGATATATACAGAAGTTTATACCCACATTACCGTGGGTTTTACTGATGTGGAGCAATCTGATACACTTGTACATTAGGCTGACCAGACCTCACCTTTAACCAGTGACACATATGAAAAATGCATACTGCAGGGCTGCTTTGATTTTGGTGCACTCCTGAAATATGCTTATTTCCTATGTGTCCCCGGTTAAAGGTGAGGTCTGGTCAGCCTACTGTATATACACCACACCGTGTGATCTCCTAAATAGAGGAGCAGAGGGATTTGGGTGTCAAACAGGGACTGTCCCTCCTATACTGTATAGTGCCAGTCCTTATACACAGACTGTATACTATACAATGCCAGACCATATATAAATAGTTTGTCATACATGCTATACAGTGAGCTATGTACAGCATGGAGATGATTGCAGGAACTGGCACCTCTACTTACAGACAGACTGACAAACAACCTGCTCTCTTTCTCTCTCTTTGTGCAATATATAAATACAGTCACATCCATGTCTCTGCCATTTACCAGCTCAGCTGAAGCCTTGCTCTGCACTGCCTGATCACCTCTCTGCCGTTGTTTCCACTTTCTCAGCAAGCCAGTATCCTCCTGCTGATTGTTTAGAAATCAGCTCACTTGTAGTAATTAGCAGAGCTGTGTAGGCTCAAAGACAGGGAATGAAGAAGCTGCATAATACAGATTGGACCATGGCCTTCCAGCTGTAGCTTGAACATTGTTCCCATCATCCTCAGCATGCGTGTGTGTATATGTGTGTATGTGTCTGCTAGTGTGTGTGTGGGAGGGCATGTGCATGTGTCTGTGGTGTAGGAGTGTGTGGCAGCCATTTTTTTTTTTCAGCCTTAGATAGTGGTGGGCGGGCTGGATAGTGGGGGCAGGCCAAAAATCACACTCCCACAGAATCACCCAATGGCATCAGTAATCCTTTTTACTGCCGCCCCTGGGTGTGTTTTGCCAGGCACAAAGTCTTCTTTTATATATATAGATATATATATATATATATATATATATATATATTTTTTTTTATTATTTATTTATTCATTCATTCATTCATTCATTCTCTCTTCTTCATCATCCCCTCACCAGACCTTGTCCACCCTCACATGCTGTTCACACTAACACCCTGGCTGCGCTGGACGGCAGTGGTTCCTATGTGACCCTGCAGTGAGCATTTATCAGATGCGTGTTTGTTTTAAAGTGGAACAGCAGTCCTGTGGTTCTCCTGTTATAGCCCTGTCACGCTAGATGATTCTACATCGTGTACCGTGGCTGATCCATGTGATGGCAGATTAGAGGGTCAGAAACCATCTCTCAGCTGACCCGGGAATATCATGGTGAACCTGATCGGAAACACCCTAAAATCCTGATCCCACAGCAAATATCCACTTTCTAAACCAGAATGATAACCGCAATCCTGGAGCAAGCCAACTGTACCATTGGGGACAAGTAAACATTCCCTAAATTCCTAGTAATATAAATGGGGATTCTCATCCTTTCAATGATATATCTGCCTGCATTACATTGCAAAGCAATGCTCTGGAACCACTCTAGCATTCAAGTTGGTAAAGGTCCAGTTTACATCAATATAAATGTAGTCATATTCTGGACTGACCCCAGAACTGCCTTACTGTTGATTAGACAGAAACAAGATGACTACTGCTGGAAGGGACATGGAGAGCGATGAACATACTTACAGGGATGGTGGCCTTGCTACAAGATCAGAAAATAGAGAAAAGAAATGCATGAGGTTGCCAATGAAACCAGTTTAACGGGACCCCTTGACTGACAGACCACAGAATATACAGGTAGCTCAAATTTCACTTGTCGCAAGAAATGTCCTCGGAGAAAAGTGGAAAACATTAGGGTAGGTGCAGTAAGGTATGATAAAGAGGTGATAATGTGGAGATGACTTCTCCAGTGATATCACGTCAAGTCCTATGTTATTCTATAGAGCCTATGTACTAAGATCTCTCCAACTTTGGACATCTAAGGGCCGTATGTTCAAAGGGATAACAACAAAAAAATTCTCGTATGAAAGACAAAAGTAATTGAATGCATGAACGACATATTTTCTACAGCGTATACGACAAAAAAAAAAATAGTAATGTCCGTTGTGTATGACACAACTCCAGAACTGGTGGGGGCAAGGGCACGGCTAAACTATTCTCCAGTGTTGTATAGAGGAAAAGAAAATTTGTCGTAACTAATGACAAAAAAATGTCTTTCAAAATGCAAAATTTGTACGTTAAGAAAAAAGTGGAGGGAATGTGTTCTGAATGTGAGAATTTTTGTCTTTAGTTAAGAAATTTTTGTTGTTAGTTGAGACATTTTTAAAGATATTTTTGTCGATACTTAAGACACTTTTTGTTGTTACATATGGCAATTTCAGTCAGGACAAACAACATATTTCCAATCACAACTGACACTCTGAAAATATTAATGATCCCAACGACACTGTACTTTGGAAAGTCGTTACAAATTACAAAAGCTATTTCGTTACTTCTTTGAACACATGGCCCTTAGTGCATAGACTCTATAGAGTAACATAGGAACTGGAGAAGGGATATCACTGGCGTAGTCATCTCTCTTATCACACCTTAGTGCAGTGGTTGTCAGCCTTATTTTTGCTCAAGGAACTCCTAACACACAATTTAGAACATTCAGGGCACCCCTAACATGTTTAATGTAATTTTTCTAGGGCATAATAAAGGGTACAATTCATGACTATCCAGATATGCTTCGGTCTCACAATCATAGTAATAAAAATTTTGCATAACAAGTTCCATATTTCAACAATATAAGATAATATTCACATCTTTGTCAGTGTTCATTGAAAACATGGGGCATCCTAATTTGATGTCCGTGGAACACTGACTGAGAATCACTGCCTTAGTGCATAACCACCATTGACTGTTGCAACAAACTTTTGAACTAGAA
Organism: Rhinophrynus dorsalis; assembly: GCA_037306005.1. NCBI lineage: Eukaryota > Metazoa > Chordata > Amphibia > Anura > Rhinophrynidae > Rhinophrynus > Rhinophrynus dorsalis. The sequence continues at coordinate 129,031,952 of CM074727.1, read as the reverse complement.
AACAGTGCAGTTCGAGGCAGTACTAATGGGTCTACGTAATACAATTGTGTGTTAAAAGTTGTTATATTTAATAATGACAAAGAAATTTCACACCTAAAAACATTGCATTTCTTATTGACAAAAATATATATTGCTTATGGAAAAATTGCATTGTAAATCTGTTTGGCATTGACTCCTAAATTTACCAGTGCTAATAAAAATGATCATTGTTTCTGAGAGGTTAGAAATGCTAATAGAATAGAAATTCACACTTCTAGAAATAAAAATAAAATAAAAAAAAAAAGCGATGCTAATAAAAATTCTCATTGCTTCTAAAAAGTAATGCTAATAAAATGCTTCAGGGCGTCTGTATTTCTATGCAAAGTTCTTAGATGTAATGCTAATTTTTAAAGCAATGCAAATGATTTCAGTTCTCTCTGACATGTCTATTAAATAGGGCTCTAAAAATTTTAAGAACATCTGAACCACCTGGGTATTGTTTAAGACACAATGGGGATTATGCACAAGCGTGATAAGCTGATAATGGGGGAGATTCACTTAGATTCACTAAGCGATGATAAAGTGGAGATGGCTTCTCCAGTTTATCTCTTATTCAATTCCTATTTTATTCTATGGAGCTTACGCACTAAGATGTCTTCAGATCTCAGTCCATAGGCATCTCCATTCACTGCTTTGTGAATCTCCCCTAACGGCTCCAGTGAAATCACTTCTCCAGTTCCTATCTTATTCTATAGAACCTATGCACTAAGATCTCCATAGCTGGAGAAATCTTAGTTAATAGGCTCCATAGAATAACGTGGGAACTGAAGAAGTGATAACGCAGAGATAATTTCTCCAGTGATATCACTTCTTTATGACACTTTAGTGCATAACCCCCAATGACTATAGACCCTGACCAAGACATGAGTTAGTAAAATACAGAGTGACTGCAAACCAGTAACTAAGACAGGATTTAAAGGCGAACTACCACCTCGTCAAGAATTTAACTTCAATAAATCCCCATCTGGCGACTAGCAGCTTAGTAGCACTAGTCACCAGAATTATTACCTTATTCCAAAGAAATGTGCATTGTTCTGGGGCTGACAGCAGGACGGATCGCGGACATCTTGCCATAATGACGTTCGCGCTCCTGCACTGTCAATCCTTTCTGGAGCCGGCCGGCTCCTAGCAACGCCTCCTAGACCTGACTGGGACTGACAGCGCAGGAGTGCAGATGTCACTATGGCAAGATGTCCGCGATCCGTCCTGCTGTCAGCCCCAGAACAATGCACATTTCTTTGGATTAAGGTAATAATTCTGGCGACTAGCACTACTAACCTGCTAGTCGTCAGGTGGGGATTTATTGAAGTTAAATTCTTGAAGATGTGGTAGTTCCCCTTTAATTCTCTCAATGCCAGAGGAGGTAGCCAGTGCATTGCAAATAATGTGTTGGTGAGCCCCCTCTGGCACTCACAGGTTTAATATGAGATATACGTGACCATGAGGTTCAGAATGATCTGCTGAATGTCTTTTAGACTTGTATCCCTCCCTTTCTTTACTTTAAAATGTAAAAAGTTGGTTAAAAAAATTGCTTTACTGTTGTTGCAGTAGCAAAGCTAGTCATTGGAGGGCCCCTATTACAAAGATATATTCATAGATGTGTAACTAGAACCTACTTGATTCTGTGGCAGATGGGGTCCCCCTTGGATGCTGGTGCAACTACACCCCCCTGTAGTTATGACTCTGTATTGTTTTATGCATATTATACACGTATGTATATATATATATATATATATATATATATATATATATATATATATATATATATATATATATAATACACACACTAGTGTAAAAGCCAGTGTACACGGGCCAAGGACTGGGTGATGTTAACCCTTTGAGTGCCAGAGGGGTATGCAATCTGGCACTCAAAGGGTTAAGAGGCCAGACCTGCTCTGTGTCTTGCCGCCAATGCAGTCATGCACTGTAGAGACTGCCCGAAAGCACAGAATGCTCCCAGCACAGAATTCCCTGCATTCTGTGCATACCAGCAGTGTGTACTGCGCATGACGGCTTCTGACAAACATCCTTAGTGAATTATTATATAGGATATATACATGTATAATAATTTTTTTTCTCTTTCTAACTGGTTCTCTGTCCTCTCCAGTTATTGGAGGCAGGTAGTGAATTGGGTGGTGATTATCAAAGGTTTGGGTGGGAGAGCTACTTTGAAAAATCACTGCAGCAAGACTCTACAGCAGATCCCCTTCTCTGAGAAAATACCTCTAACTCACATATCAAACAGCTTCCCTACCTTATGCATATGTGGGTTAGTGGGTTGTTGCAAGCCTTGGGACATACTGTAGGAGTGGCAAACCTGGGGCTCTCCAGTTCTTGCACTATGTCCCCCCATAATCTTCCATGACCTAGGGTGGAAGAAATGAATTTATTGGTCAAGAGCTGGATAGACACAAGATGCCTTCATGTCTGCAATAACTAATTCACCTACCTGGGAACTCTCAGGGTTTGACCCTGAGACTCAAGGTTTTGGCCCAAATCTCAGGGTGAAGAGCCAAAATCTCAGGGTGAGAGAGTTCAGTGTTACCTGTTATATATTCTGCTCCAGTTAAATGCTTCTTTAGTCTCTAAATTGGTACCACTTGTACCAGAAAGGCAGAGGGAGAAGACCTGCTTGATTTGTGTGTGTTCATGAAGTGTATCTGTAAGTTGTTGTATATTCATGTCTCTGTGAATGCTCTCGATTACAGCAATGAGGGATATATCGCGGATAATGTATATTATGGGAAATTTAAGGGTTAATATTTACACAATCTCAGGGTCAGCTCATTTTGAAAGTTCCCAGGTATGCTAATTCAATAGCAGGATATCCAGGACATATGGTTTTACAAATACAAGTTCTAACTGTACGTATGTATGTATGTATGTATGTATGTATGTATGTATGGATCTGCGACTACCAGTACACTCCCTTACCCCTACCTCTTCTTGCATGAGCAACACCGTGCTTCTTATATATATATATATATATATATATATATATATATATATATATAAAAAAATAAGCCTCATTGCATAATTTATGGTACCTCACACACAGAAAATAATTTATGTCTCCTCAGAAAACAAACACACATAGAACAGAACCTCATTACATAATTTATGTCTCATTAGGAGACACAACTCCTATTGGGTGATTCAGTGAGGACTTTACTGCTCCCATTGGGTGATTCAATGGGGGCATGTTTATCATACAGGGAGTTGGCCCACCCCCTCCAGCCCACCCACCAGTATTCAACTGACAAAAAAAAAATATATATATATATATATATATATATATATATATATATATATATCTGCCACTCACTCCTGAAGTAGGGGATATCAATAACTTCTCCTGGTCCACACACACTCTCACTCAAGATCATGACCACACAAACACACTGTTTCACCTCCCACAGATAACTGTAACCCTCCATACACTCTGTGTTACCTCCCACAGATAACTATAACCCTCCATACACACTGTGTCACCTCCCACAGATAACTGTAACCCTCCATACACACTGTGTCACCTCCCACAGATAACTGTAACCTTCCATACACTCTGGTTCAGTATGAGGGTGTAATGTTTCCATAAAATACAAACTCAGGGATAAACTTAATAGCAATTTTTTATTTAACTCTTTTCATCTCTTCAGTCAACCTCACTAACTGTCTGTTTTCAACTGTCACTCCTCCACTTCCTGATTCCCGCCCTTTCTCCTTAAAGGGAGAGAGATGCTTTGCTGTATGTTACAGAGGGCAAGCCTCAAACACCACTATTTGTTCCCTCATCATATTGCTACACTGCCTCAACTGAAGAGCCACCGTGTGTTATATTACCTTAACTTAACCCTTTCAGTGCCAGGGGGTACACAATGCATTGCAAAGCAATGCATTGCGTACCCCTATGGCACTCAAAGGGTTAAGTAAGGAGGAGTTACTGCTCCCATTGGGTGATTCAGTGGAGTAGTGATTTAAATCATGCAGGGAGTTGGCCTGCCCCCACTATCCAGCCCACCCACCACTAGCCAAGTAACTGAAAAAACAAAATGGCTGCCACTCGCTCCTACACCACAGACACAAACACACACTCAATCACACACTCACTCACACTTACACTCTTAATCACACTCCCTCACTCATACACTCTCACTCATACTCTCACACACTCTCAATCACACACTCTCTCAATCACACACTCACACTCTTTCACTCATACTCTCTCACACTCACTCATACTCTCTCACTCACACTGTCTCACTCACACACTCTCTCACTCACTCTCACAAACACGCACTCACACCCTGGAAGCCAGCACGATACACCTTCCACCATAGTCTCACTCACACTCACTCACACCCCAGAAGCCAGCACGATCCACCTTCTACCATAGTATGTGCAATTACCACATGCATTTCAACTACATGAATGAATGTCACTCACACACACTCACTCACACCTCGGGAGCCAGCACGATCCACCTTCCACCATAGTATGTGCAATTACCACATGCATTTCAGCTATATGAATGAATGCCACAGTGGAGGCATAAGTACAAACGCAAACTCATTACAATGACACATAAGTCACGTGTGTGTGTGTGTGTGTGTGTGTGTGTGTGTGTGTGTGTGTGTGTGTCTCTCTCTGTGTGTCTCTGTGTGTGTGTGTGTGTGTCTCTCTCTGTGTGTCTCTGTGTGTGTGTGTGTGTGTGTCTCTGTGTGTGCCTGTGTGTTCCTCTCTGTGTGTGTTGCATGTCTGTATCACACTCTATGTGTCTGCATGTATGTTGTATGACTGTGTCGCTCTTTATGCATCTCAGTGCATGCGTGTGCATTTGCGTGTGTGTCTCTGTGTGTGTTTGTCTTGCATCCATGTGTGTGCATTAATTCCCTATATATATATATATATATATATATATATATATATATATATATATATATATAAATAAAAAAAAGCATTCTTACGTTACAGCATTTTTTTTATCACCTGCCTAGTACTAAATAGTACTAGGCAGGTGATTAAAAAAATGCTGTAAAAAAAAAAATAGACATGTTAATAGTTTATAATTATCAATTAACAAAATCCATATTTCCATTTATATATATTTATATTAAGGAGGTGATTAATTTGAACAGACATTCTAGACCAGAGGTTCACAACCCGTGGTCGCTAACAGGCCAGGACTTAGGAATTTCCCTGCTAGAACACAAGTGTGTGGATCAGAGGCTCAGTCATATTGATTATCTCGCCTGTGCTCTTAAAAGGAAATTCTCAAATCCTGGCCTGTTAGTAGCCACTGAGGGCATGGGTTGAGAACCGCTGTTCTAGACATTCCAGGCTTTATTCGGTTAACAATTATCTGCCAAATGGAGATTATATAATGTTCACATTAACTCTTGATTCATTACCACATTGAGCAATAAAAATAAGATTTCAAATGGTAAAATGTACTTTAAAATCTCATCAAGCAATGAGCACAGACTGTCCACACTGCAGAGGTCTGATGTGGCCTCAAGAACAGAGGAGAAAAAAGATTCTAACACGTCCTCGAGATTCATCAAAACAGCATCAGCAGCACAGAGTGAAGCTCAGAACATCACCTGCCATATTCTGTGGTCAGACAGGGAAATTAAAGAGGCTGAAGTACTGTACTAAGAAGAAATGGAAAAATTAATAAAACAATAAAATGATTTAGAGCAAATATTAAGCATTACTATCCTTTAATATATCAGCCTCAGAATCGTCTGGAGGTTTAGGGCACATTATCATATTGAACCAGGGTATTGTGTTCCCAACAGCTTACATATGGCTGACAAAGGAATGTTAGTGATCCATTGTCCTCTGGGATCTGCCTGAGGTGAGGATATTTAGAATTACAAAAACAGTGTAGTCTCCTTTGAATTTGTATGAGATGTTACTGCTCCCAACAGAAAACACATGAGATAAAGGTTCACTAATTACTGGAGTGTTGTCAGTGATGTAGCCCAAACACAAAAAGGTCCAGGACTCCCCATCCAGCATCCGCAATATACCTGCCCATTGCCCCTCCCTCCCCTTCAGAAGTAATTAGTACACTATTCACAGTAAGATGCCTATATGTACAAAGGGGTACCTCCCAAGTATCCCTCTTTAGGAGGGACAGTCTCTCTTTAAAGGGATAGTAATACCTAAAATGTAAAACAAAAATATGTTGTAGGGTTTATCCCCCTGAGTAAAACAAGAGTACTCCCACTGCTGAAAGATGTTTCATTCAAAAGTTATTAATTTTCAAAGTTGAATTTTTTAGGTGCAATATCACAGTGGCCTGAAATTGTACAGTGGCGCTGTTGCTACACAATCCTATGGACAGCTCTGGTCTCAGGACCATAAATCTCCATAGGATGGTGTAGCAACAGCGCCACTGTAAAATTTCAGGCCACTGTGATATTGCACCTAAAAAATTCAACTTTGAAAATTAATAACTTTTGAATGAAACATCTTTCAGCAGTGGGAGTACTCTTGTTTTACTCAGGGGGATAAACCCTACAGCATATTTTTTTTTACATTTTAGGTATTACTATCCCTTTAAGTTCCAAATACCCATGTCCGTCTTTCCTACCCTGATATACCTGTGTTTAGGAGATCAGACTGTGTGGTGTGTATATAAGTGCTATACAGCAATAAAAATTAATGTTTGTTTATAATTAAGTATATGTGTTTATAAATTAGTCTGTGTAAATAAAATTGATTGTGCTCTAAATCATTTATTCAGTTACAAAAAGAGGTGTCAATAGGTCATGAAATAACCTAGATATTCTCTGTAATACCCTGCCCACCAGTCACATTCCCCAGCCACACCACCTAAACCAAAAGTGTCCCTCTTTGGCCATCTGGAATGTTGGGAGGTATGCAAAGGCAATGTGGATCACTGCATTAACTTAAAGGGATGGAGATTTTTCACAATAAAAGCAGCTCCATTTAATCTTCATAGCATATGGGTTGTAGTTCAAGAGTAATTGAATGATAAAGTATCCCCCTCCTGTCCCTTTTACTGATGTAACACTGCTCACCACAGAGCAGCAAGACTGTCCAGGTGGATCGCAGAGGGGGACAATCTTCAGGGAGCATAAGGAAAAACCTGTCAAGGGGTACAGACTTTTCCTTATGCTCACAGTAAGAAGATTGTCCCTTGCTGTGACCTGTCCAGTCAAGTGACCAGATTCCACATCTGAGGGGAGGTGGCTTACACTATCTAAAAGGGGAAGGAGGGGGGTATCATTCAATTACTCTTCAACTACAATTTGGACAGTATTAAAATAACATTCTCCATGGCCCAAATACTATGAAGACTAATCTGAGCTGCTTTTCTTGTGAAACATTACTATCTCTTTAATCAACATTTTTATTTGCCCCCTGTGGTGTAGTTGGTTTTCCTCAGAATTGCTCCAATGTACAGATAACCACATATCCCTTTAATTCAGGGATGCGTATGAAAACGTAATTCTGCAGGACTGCACAGGAGTCAGTACAGCCCTGCAGTTTGTGTTTTTTATGAGCATCCCTTATTTAAAAGAATATGTGATCACACTACTTTATACATAAGGCCTAAACGAAGATGTGATGTTGTAATGTCATTACTTTCTCAAGGTGAATCTACTGGCACAGCCCTGCACCACTTGTCCCTTCCTCCGCTAGAACTGCCACCTCATCCCTTTAAAGAGCAACCATTGGAACAGACTTAATTAAAAGCTTAATTAACAAAGCCTGGGGTTGCTCTGTGCAGCTGCAAAACAGCTCCTTAGAGACATTTTGGAGGCCAGAAAACTGATACCTACAGATGACAGGGGAGATGGGCTTCAGAAATTAGATCTGTTGCATAGGCCACAGGTTTCACTTACTGCATTGCCGTCTCAGTAGGTAGAAAGTGTCTGTATGTGAAAATCGACACTTGCTGTCTATTATACTCTGACCAGATATCTTTCTAAATGCAGGATGCTTATGAAATTTTCATTTTGCCCCGCTGCACAGGAATAATTCCAGCTCTATAGAATGGGTATGTCATGATTGTACTGAAATTAAAGGCATATCTGGTCACCTCCGTCTATGGGGACTGTAATGCAGCCCCAAGAATTTGAATTAACAGATTTCAGTCGTAAAGATTAATGGTTACTTGCAATTTGTATTTAATTATACAGAATACCATCAAGCGCTGTGAGTCTACCATTCCCATTCCCAACAACTCTACCTCCTAAGTGTCACTATTTAGGACCCAAATCCGTCTTTCTCACCTTAGTCTCCCTCTTTTTAGATTGTGTGGTGTGTATATAAGCTGACCAAACCTTCCCTTTAACCCGTGACACATAGGAAATAGGCATATTTCAGGACTGCACTGAAATCAAAGAAGCCCTGCAGTATGCATTCTTCATGTGTCCCCAGTTAAACGTGAGGTCTGGTCACCCTAGATAAATGTATCACAGCAATAAAACTAACAATAATGTTTGTTTAAAGGGATAGTAATGGATCAATTTAAGTAAACTGAATATTGTAGCTATTAAAAAAATAAAATAATTGAGGCCATTCCTATCTCTCAAACCTTTATGGTTTGAGAGATATTTGATTATAACTTTTCCCCCTCTCTCTCCTTTCACACACATCACGCTCCATCTTACTACAGGAGATCTTGGTCCCGTGACCGGCTGGTGGCTCTTTGGCACAGCCAAAATAGCTAGATCTAAAAACCAATAATCGGAATGGTCTACAAAGTGGGCTTGCAAACCAAGCACACTTTGTAGACAGTTCCAATTAAATATTTGTTTTTAGCTCTCGCTATTTCGGCTCTGCTGAAGAGCCACTGGCCGGTCACAGGACCAGAATCTCCTGCAGTAAGATAGAGCGTGACATTTGCGAAAAAAGAGGGAGGGGGAACTTTATAATCGTATATCTCTCAAACCATAAAGGTTGAGAGATAGGAATGGCATCAATTATTTTATTTTTTTTATTAGCTACAATATTCAGTTCACTTAAATTGATCCATTACTATCCCTTTAAACTTTAGTATATGTGTGGATAAATTAGTCTGTGTAAATGAAATACTTTGGTCTTGCTCTAAATCATGTATTCAGTTACACAAAGAGGTGTCAACAGGACATAAAATAACCTAAAAATTCTCGCTAATGCCCTGCTCACTGCCACACCACCAGCAACAACACCTACATTGGAAGTGTCCCTCTTCGGGGAGGTATGAACAACCAGTACAGATGACAAATACCTACATGTTGTGCTCCTAGACTAGACTGTGCAATATTGTGAGCCTGTGTTTACTAAAGTAGAACCCTGTAGGGACACAAAGTTTTTGGGGGTTGCCTGCCCTTTTCTCTTTATGCACTGCAAGTAGAACTTCTGTTTGAAGGTATCCATCCCAACCCTGGGGGGGAACTGACCCTAGTTGAAGTTAGAGGTTTAACTAGAAGCCACCTCTGACCACATTGTCCCCAATCTCCACACTGTCCCTAATCTCTACATTGCCCCCAATCTCCACCTCCACATTGCCCCTATGGACCCCCCCAGATGACATAATCTCCCAGCGCTCTGCATTACTAACAACCGCGCAGGAGTTTGGTTCCAGAGGTCTGTGCCTCATTCGGCACACCGCTAGATCACCAGGGACTCGAGGTAGGAGGACGGGGGGTCAGTAGGGGCAATGTGGAGAATGAGTGGCATTGTGATGGGGGCATTTTTGAAGGGGCAATGTGGAGATTGAGGGGCAGTGTGGAAGGGGCATTGTGGAGAATGAGGGGCAGTGTGGAAGGGGCATTGTGGAGATTGAGGGGCAGTGTGGAAGGGGCATTGTGGAGAATGAGGGGCATTGTGATGGGGGCAATGTGGAGGGGGCTTTGTGGAGATGAAGGGGCAATGTGGAGAATGAGGGGCATTGTGGAGATTGAGGAGCAATGTAGAGGTGGCCAATGTGGTTGAGGGGGGCCAGTGAGGTCAGAGGGGGGCCCATGGCAATTCTTGCACCAGGGCCCCGTGGCTTCTAGTTAAGCCTCTGAAGAAAACTAAACTTACTTCTTATAATGCACAGGAGTCCTGCCTCTCTGTGTGCAGAATTTATCTCCTCTGTGCATTCACGCTTTTGCAGCATCATGTTAAATGCGGTTTTAATAAGGTTTTAATAAGGCAAAATTTTAAACACACCATTTTGATGCAATGGAGATTTTAAAAGCGCTGTAGTGACACTTGGCATTTACTATTCGCCAGTGCAATAGGATACTGCTAGCAACAAGGTCAGTTGCTTTAAAGGGATAGTAATGTTTCAGAATAAAAGCAGCTCTAATTAATCATCATAGTATTTGGACTTTGGAGAGTGTTATTTCAATTCTGTCAGAGTTGAAGTTCAAGAGTAATTAAATGACAAAGTATCCCCCTCCCGCCCCTTTTACTGATGTAACACTGCTCAGCCAGATCAGAAGGGAGGTGTCCAGGTAGACTGCAGAGAGGGGCAATCTTCAATTAAGATAAGGGAAAAACCTGAAAAACTTGTCAAGGGGGCAGGGCTTTCATTGTTCTCATAGGAAGAAGATTGTCCCCTTCTGTTATCTGTCTGGTCTATGGACTGCATTCCACATCTGAGAAGAGATGGCTTACACTAGGTAAAAGGGCAGGAGGGGAAACTTTGCTTGTGAATATCTCTCAAACCATAAAGGTTTGAGAGATAAGACTTATATCGTTCTTCATATTTTTTTAATGCCTACAAAATAAAATAAAGTTAAAACGAAGTATTACTATCCATTTAAGCATATGACCTGGGGTTTAAGCCATCTTAGCCAGTTTCTTGCACACTTGCCCTCACTTATATCATCAGTCTTGCATGCTGGTAGTAGAACAATATACTCACCCCATAATGGACTATACCTTAAAGGGATAGTAATACTTGAAATTAAAAAAAAAAAAAATATGTTGTAGGGTTTATCCCCCTGAGTAAAACAAGAGTACTTCTACAGCTGAAAGGTGTTTTATTCAAAAGTTATTACAGCTCAAAGTTGAATTTGTTTAGGCGCAATATCACAGTGGCTTGAAATGGTACAGTGGCGCTGTTGCTACACCATCCTATGGAGATTTATGTTCAATGGACCAGAGCTGTCCATAGGATGGTGTAACAACAGGGTCACTGTACAATTTCAGGCCACTGTGATATTGCACCTAAAAAATTAAACTTTGAGCTGTAATAACTTTTGAATAAAACACCTTTCAGCAGTGGGAGTACCCTTGTTTTACTCAGGAGTATAAACACTACAATAAATATATTTGCACATATTAAATATTACTATCCCTTTAATGATGTTTCTGTCATTACTTTGATCAGAACAGGGAGTTGTATACACGCTTTTAAAGGGAGATTATAAGCTAAAAATAAAAAGGATTACCATCTATTTAAATATCATGTACTCTTGTTCATATTATCTTTAGCTGTAATTGATAATGTACCAATGCACTTTACAAATACTGTCTAGGAATGCGTGATATTTAATTCACTGGATGCAAGAGATAGTTCACAAACACAGTGAAGCAATGCATTGAACACATACCTATCTTCCAAGGGGTTAAATAGGGACATCACATTTACAGCAAGGGGAATGTTTATTTTGTGAGGTTAAAACTAAAAGCCCCATTGAACTGAAGGGGAATTTGGGTAATTTTCTTTGTGCATACAGACCAATAAGATGCAGCACAGGACCTGGGTGGGTAGTTCATACTTGCCAATGTTTCAAGAATATTTCCAGGGACACTTAGTGTATTAGTGGACCATAGCACCGCACAGAGCAACGTCAGCAAAAAAGTTATACAACATAATTAGAGCTGCACTTGTACAGCATAATAGACATTACCCACTTCTACTTGCCACATGAAATAACATAAAAAAGAAGGATTGCCATGTGGAAAAGATCATAAACTACTAATCTTGTAATGACAAGCATATAATATATTATTTTGAAACAAAATTTCAAAACCAGGAACAAAAAAGGGACATCAGGATCCATGGACAAAAAGCCAAAATCAGAGACTGTCCCTGGAAATATGGAACAGTTGGCAAGTATGGTAGTTTGTTAATTTACAATTCTTGTACTAGTGCAGGGCTGTCTGAGTTCAGTCCTCAAGGGCCACCAACAGGCCAGGATGTTGTAAGGATTTCCCTGATTAACCACAGGTGAGTTATCAGTGGATCATTCATTTTGACTGTCTCAGCTGTGCCTAATAAGGGAAATCATTATATTCTGGCCTGTTGGTGGCCCTTGGGGGTTCAATTTGGGCAGCCCTGTACCAGGGTAAGCCATGGAATCTCCTGGCAGGATAAAAAAAATACAGTAGGATTCCTAAGGGGCGATAAGGGGTCAGGTTGGCAAAGTGATAACTTCCCTGTGAATCCTCCACCAATCCAACACAATCCACCAACATCACCATGAATCTATCATGCCTTCCACAGGTTTACAATTTTGTTCAACAATGGCTCATTTGCCATTCACCACAATCCCTAAGCGCCCATAGCTGTCGGAGTTCACAGTCCCTGTGGTTGGCAATGTTGAAAGTTCCCTGTACTTTTCTATGCAGCTACAGCCATGGTCACAACCCACTCCTTAATATAGTGATGGAACAAAAAGAATGAGCTATTGAAAGCTTCTTATGTAATTAAATAACTTATTTAACACAAGACCAAATTGTTTTTGTTTCACAGACACATTTATAAACACATATACTGAAGTTTATACAAACATTAATATGTTTTATTGCAGTGGAGCAATGTGATACACACACAAAATACATTCTGATCTCTAAAATGAGGGAAAGTAGTTTTTGATGGCCTCAGATAAGCTTCTGATGTCACCATCGCAACATACCAACCCACCATATCTCAACACAAACAAAGATGTGATCTTGTGTGACTTTGTCAAGCACCTCAGCTGCCGCCCGCCCACATTACTAGATGTATAGAGCTGTGTGTATGTGTGTAATTGTGTATATCGGTGTGTAGCTGTCCTTACACGCTGTCCTTTGTGGAAAGCTGTGTCATACAGACACCAAACTTGATTCCCATACTCCAGATATACCTCTCTAATAGTGAACACATATGTGAAGAGAGCAGAGCAAACCCAGAGTTTCTAGCCATCCCATCACTGGAAGTGGAATTTCATCCAATCAAGCACCAGGAGCCGAACGTGAAAGAGACATGAAAGAACCGGAGGATGTGGATGTGAAAGAAGAGGAACAGGCAGTGAGGTTGGGGAAGGAATGACTAAAGAGCTGCACTCTGTCACACTGGAGGGTATAAATTTACCTGTCTATAGTAGCTTGTGTATACATTCTGCACAAACAAACACAGAGACATGGGAGTTATAGACTGAAGAGTTATAAAGAGCAGATGACTTCTCCGGTGATATGACTTCTCCAGTTCCTACGTTATTCTATGGAACCAATGCACTAAGTTGGAGAAACCTTAGTGTATTGGCTCCATAGAATAATATAGGAACTGGAGAAGTGATATCACTGGTGAAGTTATCTCCAATTTTTCACCTCTTTATCACCGCTTAGTGCATCTCCCCCATTCTGTTCAACTAATGTATACATACATTTTGTACCTTACCCATATTTGTATGCAAACCCGTATACAGAAGAAACAGGGTAAGAAACTTTCTCTCTTCCGGGGAGATGAGACAGCAAGTAGATGCCAGTGGAGCTGCTTGGTAAAGTCACATTTGCTCGAATTGCCAGACGCACTGTGCAAGGCCAACAGTGTGGCTGGTGAGGAGCAGATGTGACTTTGCCAAGCAGCAGAGCTGGCATCTACTCAGATTGCTGAAATACATTCTTCACCCCACTGATCCCCAAGTGGTTAATATGACAGTTGGGTGTATTGATCCTGATAGACATCCCATCATACTGAAGAATACAAGGGAGACATTGGGGAGGTATAGACTACATTAGTGTATTCATTGCTCACTCCAAAACCGACCCAACCTCCACTATATGAAGACCAGTTTTTGTGGCAACAGGGGATATAACAGCTAATAATGGAAAACCCCTGTTGCACCATAGGGGTGGGCAACCTAAAGATCACCAGCTATTATGAATTCCAACCCCCCATCATCTCACATGTGGCTAAAGTGTATTTTTACCTTTGTCCGATTCACTGCAGGCTACGGAGAGTGAAGTGATCTGATCATGCATAGCCTTCTTCACACGCAGAACGGCACATCCAGAATGGTCATGTGACCTGGCCCACACACACATATTCCCACCTGCTATTTACAATGAGTGGAGCCATGGGTGAGGGTGCATTATTGTTTAAGGCAAACTGAGGTAAAAATTTTCCCTCCCACGCAAGAGCATATGCCAGGAAAACAGGAAGAGTCCTGCCACATGCACTTTATGCTGTTGCATTGTGGACCTGCTGGGGAAACAGATTTCCTTCAGATTCATGCAAAGTGGGCCCCCCAACTTGTCCGGGCCCTAGGCAGGTGCCTTGGGCTCCTTGTCCATAATCCGGCTCTGCTTCTTTATAGTAAATGTAACACATTGCGCTATGTTTATCCACTTAGTTTTGTGTAGTTCAAAAAATATTAAGTGTAGAAAGTTCCCCCGCCCTCTCCTTCTGGTCCCCTCCCACTGAACCTGCAATTTAACGAGGGACAAACTTCAGTCAGTAAGTATAAGGAAAACCCTTGACGAAGGAGGGCAGGATTTTCCTTTGCTTACTGAAGATTGTCCCTTGCTGCATCCGTCATGACCACACTGTAGATTTAGTGTGACGCGGCCAGAAGTGGGATGTTTCTATACTTAATATCTTTTGAGCTACACAAAAGTAAGTAGATAAATATAGCACAATGTGATACATTTATTATAAAGAAAACTTGCCAAACTACTTTCTAACAAACATTAGTATCCTTTTAAACTTTTTTATATGTGTTTATAAATGGCCTGTGCAAATCAAACACATTGGTCTTGTTCTAAAGTGTTTCCTTTATTGCCTGAAAAGCTTTCAATAGGTCCTTTTTTTGTTCCATAACTATAGTGAGTGAGAGCTGCTGTTCTTAGTGCTGAAGTCTCTCCGCATCCGCTCTGCACTCTCCCTTCTCACCCCAACACATTGACACCTTTACGTCAGGATAATATGCTAATGAGTGAATTCTTCCTCACTCCCCTTCTTGCATCCCTAAATCTTTGTGCATATGGTAATGTGTGGACACATCTCCATAACATGACCTATAGTGTATCTCAACCAGGGCTTTATGCTGGGGTCACTTCATCCTGGGAATTGTGTGAGGAGATTCACAATCCATTGTGTATCCCTCTGGCACTCATAGGGTTAGCGATCAGTTCCCTGCATCAGTATTGGGGCCAACCAAATATTTGCTCCTTAAATATAAAGCTTAGGGTCTAGGGAAACTGCAGCAATCCAACTGTCACTGGACCGCAATTCCCATCGTTATCATTCTCAGCCTGATGTTGGGTGATATGAGTAGTAGTACAGCAACTGAGGGTGTTCAACACAACAGTCCCCTACTCATTCACTAGACCAAGGTTAGGCAACATGCAGTGCCCCAGCTGTTGATAAATTTCAACTTCCATCATGCTCATCCATTGATAGAACAACATCTGAAGAGCAATGGGTTTCCCATTCCTGCACTAACCTTGATAATTCAGTGTAGAAACACAGGCAGATCTGCTGTGGGGTGGGTTTGACCACTGTGATATTGAAGTGGTTTACCCACAGTTCTTTAAGGCAGCACTGCTGTTTCTATTTTTGCTTAAAAATCACATGTAAAGTCTATTTGCACATTTTTCTTACAACCTGCGGCTGGCCCTTACCCACAGAACAGCTGCTCTGAAGGCACAGCCTCCCCCAAAGAGGCGTTTTCCTTATCTTAAAGGGATAGTAACACTTCGTTTTAACTTTATTTTATTTTGTAGGCATTAAAAAAACATGAAGAATGATATAAGTCTTATTTCTCAAACCTTTATGGTTTATGAGATATTCACAAGCAAAGTTCCCCTCCCCGCCCCTTTTACCTAGTGTAAGCCATCTCTTCTCAGATGTGGATCAGGTTGTATGACAGTACAGATAACAGAAGGGGACAATTTTCTTTGTATGAAAACAATGAAAGCCCTTCCCCCCTTGACAAGTTTTTCAGCTTTTTCCATTATCTTAATTGAAGATTGTCCCTCTCTGCAGTCTACCTGGGCACCTCCCTTCTGATCTGGTTGAACAGGGGGGGGATACTTTGTTTGTGAATATCTCTTAAACCATAAAGGTTTCAGAGATAAGACTTATATCATTCTTCATGTTTTTTTAATGCCTACAAAATAAAATAAAGTTAAAATGAAGTATTACTATCCCTTTAAAGGGATAGTAACAATTATGCAAAATACATATGTTGTATGTTGTATAGCACCACTGTAAAAGGCAGTGGCCAAAAAAATATTACACTACAACTCTAACAAAAATGCACGTTTGCGTTGCAATATTTCAAGTTCCCTGTAGGAGAAAGACCCATGTTTTACTCACTTGGAAAAACTTAGCAAAATATAGTTTTCGTGAGACATCTCCAATGCATTGCTTTACAACATGTTAGAGTTGTTTCTCGTATCCAAGGGGTTAAATCAGCTTTGACTACTTGGTATATGCTAATAAGGCAGCTGCTGTACGGGAAGCAACATGTTGCCTGCTGGTTTTCTTTTTGTTTATAGGAACAATACAGTCTAATAATAAACATACACTTGTGTCTAAGCTTACAGTAGCATAAATAAAAGGTAGCGAAGGTTTGTGGTGAAACCTAGGTGATGGTTAAAGGGATAGTAATACTTCGTTTTATCTTTATTTTATTTTGTAGGCATTAAAAAAACATGAAGAACGATATAAGTCTTATCTCTCAAACCTTTATGGTTTAAGAGATATTCACAAGCAAAGTTTCCCCTCCCGCCCCTTTTACCTAGTGTAAGCCATCTCTTCTCAGATGTGAATCTGGTTGTAAGACCAGACAGATAACAGCAGGGGACAATCTTCTTCCTATGAGAACAATGAAAGCCCTGCCCCCCTTGACAAGTTTTTCAGCTTTTTCCCTTATCTTAACTGAAGATTGTCCCTCTCTGCAGTCTACCTGGGCACCTCCCTTCTGATCTGGCTGAACGGGGGGGGGGGGGTGAATATCTCTTAAACCATAAAGGTTTGAGAGATAAGACTTATATCGTTCTTCATGTTTTTTTAATTCCTACAAAATAAAATAAAGATTAAACGAAGTATTACTATCCCTTTAACATATATGCGAGCTTATGCCAATGAGTCTGATTAGAAAATCCACCCTAAAAAGGTGATAGAATTAACAGGGTATTGGAAGAAGGGGATCACTTCATGACAGGGAGTGGCAGGAATTTTGGGTGTATGAAGACAGTTCTAGGTTCTAGATAGGCAAAATGGACTGTTGAATAGCAGAAAGTCCACAACTTGATACCATGAAGCTACCATAGGGGAGGGTGAATGGGAAGTAGTTTTCAATTGCGAGATAACTGATATAGAGGATCAAGGTTTTTGGCCAAAGTTAAAGATGCATTTGATGGCATTTTGATGGCATTGTCATTACTTGTTTAATTCATGGAAAAACTCCTCTAAGGGAATGAGGGAGTTAAAACTGGGTGTAGATGAAGAGTATGGGCTGAAAAACCAATGATGAATCTCTTCTAGAGGAAAACTTTCCTGGAAGCAAAGACTAGGGGGCTGACTCTCCAAAACAATGAATATGGGGAGGAGAAGAGAGCTTATAAGTCCTTCTACAAGTTCTTTGGACATGCCCATGTCTACACACAGGGGGAAGTCTAATACAGAAAGGAAGTTAGGCCATGAACATGTAGATGAAGGGCAGGTGACTAGGACTCTGTGGATCCCTTCAAGCCAAAAGCACAGGGGGGAGGAGTGGCAAAGTAGGGAGCAGGGAGAGATGACAGGGAGGGAAATGAAAAGATTGTAGAGGGACAGGCAAGATGGAACTGAGATGGAAGGGCAAAAATAAGAGAGAACAAATGACAGAGCTCGCAGGTTGGACGTGGGCTGGCAGATATGTATCATCCTTGAAGTGTAAAATGAGCTTAATGCTAGATAGGTAGAGGAGATTCATAAAGAGGGATGATAAGATAGCTTTCTTGCTGAAGCTGAGTAAAGAATTCCTCTCTAGATTAACTCTCTCATCAGCATGGAGTAGTCCAAGAGCTAAAAGAAAGAGGATTGCTGAGATGTTTCAGTATAGGTCTTAGTGTAGAAGGTGGCCCTGTGGATAAGGTTTTGGAATATGTAATATCACAGTGCTGGGTTCTGCCATTCTCTTATAGTTGAGTAGATATAACTGGGGAGGAAAAGTGAGGGGCTGTGGTATGAGAGGAAACAGAACCTCTGTAAAAGAGGTAAAATCATGTGCTAATCCATCAGCCTCGGTGAAAAGAGGTAAGGAATGTGTACTAGTCATTTGGCCTTTGAGAAAGAGGTAATGGAATTGTGCTAGTCCTTGAGACTCTGTGAGAGAGGTGAGGATATAATGCTAGTCCTTCAGCCTCTGTAGGAGAGATAAAGAGATTGTGGTAGTCCTTCAGTCTCTGTGAAAGAGGTAAGAAGAGTGTGATAGTCCTATGGTCTCTACGAAAAAGGTAAGGAACATGTGCTAGTCACACGGTCTCTGTGAAAGAGGTAAGGAGCGCTTGCTCATCCTTCAGCCTCTATGGGAGAGGCAAGATGCATGTGCTACCCCTTTGGCCTGTGTGGGAGAGGTAAGAAGTTTGTGCTAGTCCTTCACCATCTGCTGAAAAGGTAAAGAGCATGTGCAAGTCCTTCTGCCTCTGCAGTAGAGGTATGGCGTGTGTGCTAGTCCTTCAGCATCTGTTTACAAGGTAAGGAGCATATGCAAGCCCTTCAGACCCTATGCAAGAGGTAAGGTCTTTTGACCTCCGCAGAACAGGTAGGGAAGAAGTGCTAGTCCTACAGTCTCTGCAGAAAAGGTGCATGGCTAGTGCTTCAGTCTCTGAAAAAGAGGTAAAGAGTATGTTCTAGTCTTTCTATGGTGACCACATTTCAATTCTGCCATTCAGTGACACTGCAGAGAGAAGAGCGCACCACAGAGTTTTCAGTACTAGAGGTAGAACAGCCCACTGACTGCTGTTACAGAAAGTGATGCCTGTTGTGGGCTACAAGAAAATATACATCATGCCCAAAGCCTTAAACTCACATTACACTGCAGCCCCCGACTGATGTGCAGATCAAGGCTCAGCTCTCTCTAGTGTTTAGAGCTCTGTCTGGAAGCCATTTTCCTGTAGCCCAGCAGAGGCATCACTTTGTGTCACAGTAGGCAATGGGCAGTTATCCTTCTAGTGTTTAGAACTCTGTGCTCTGGAGTCTTCATTCCGGGACTTTGTATTGTCCCAGAAGGAGATTGACCGGGACAAGGGACTGACACATGACCACCCTAAGTCTTTCAGCCTTGGAAGAAGAGGTAAGGAGCATATGCTAGTCTCTCAGCCTCTGTGAAAGTGGTAAGGAGAATGTGCTAGTCCCTTGGCCTCTACCATAGAGGTAGGGATCATATGCTATGCTTCAGCCACTACGGGAGAAGTAAGAATCATGTGCTCGTCCTTTGGCCTGGTGGGTACAACATTAGACATATATTTTAGTTAACTTTCTGACCCATTGACACCACCTTGAGTAGCTGATTAAATGGTTTAGAGCAAGACTAAAGTATTTTATCCAAACAGACAAACTTATAAACATGTACTGAAGTTTAAACACTAAAGGGTTAGTAATGCCCGTATTTAAGCTGATGCAGTATTGTAGATGTTAAAAAATAAAGTATCTGGAGAAAGTCCTTTCTCTCAAACCTTTAAGGTTTGAGAGATATTCACCTATAAAATTCCCCTCTCCCTCATGTCAGATGTAAAGCTGACAGAAGGAGATCAGTGTCGGCCGACTCGAGGAGGCTCTTCAGCAGAGCTGAAATAGTGAAATTTAAAAAGAAATACTTCATTGGAATGGTCTACAAAGTGTGTTTGCAATCCAGGCACACTTTGTAGACCATTCCAATGAAGTAATTCTTTTTAAATATCTCTATTTCGGCTCTGCTGAAGAGCCGCGGCTGTTCCCAGGACCGGGACCTCCTGCTGTCATAGAGTGATGACGTCAGGAGAAGGGGAGGGAGGCAGGGGGGAACTTTAGTGGCGAATATCTCTCAAACCGTAAAGGTTGAGAGATGGGACTTTCTCCAGATACTTAATTTTTTAACATCTACAACAGGGCTTATAATTTGAACTCCTTTGCTACTAGCCAGACCTGAAAAGTTACTCTCCACTGCAAGCCAAAACATACCCACCAGGGCTGAATTTCTACTCGCCAGAGCTAAATTTTCACTTGCCATTGGCTAGTGGCAAGTGGAAATTTTGAGCCCTGATCTACAATATTGCATCAACTTAAATACAAGCATTACTAACCCTTTAATGTGAGTTTTATTGTTGTAGAGAAATGTAATACATGTATATACACACCACACAGTCTGATCTCCTAAAAATAGGGACAACAGTGTAGGAAACAGGGACAGAGGGATTTGAGTCTCAGAAGAAAAGTACCCCCTAAAAAAGGGACACTTGGGAAATATAAATTAATGTTCATGCTTTTTTATCCAGTCCCTGTTAACCTTTTGAGTGCCAGAAATACCTCTCTGGCACTCAAAGGGTTAAATTGCACTAATTATGCAAAGATCGTCACAGGAAAACCAATCAAAATGTGTTTTTATATCCTCATTGAACTAAATGATGGGCTGTACAAAAAAATATATGAAAAAAGCCTACTTATCCTTACAAAATCTGTATATTATTTGTGAGAGTGTACTCACTGAATTAGAGTGAAAATATGGTTGAACAAACCATACTAAAAAAAAGCCAAAATTGCTCTTGTCCTTTAGTGCAAAAGGCCCTTGTCACCGAGGGGTTAATTAAACAAAATGCTGGTAGGTGACAGACCATCTTTAAATGTTATGGTTGGCATTTACTAAAAGGAGAATTTGTGCTTTATGTCTAAAATAGGGACGTGACGGAATGTATTCCTCTACCTATTTGGCACTATTTACTTGGCTTCCAAGATATTTTGATGGCTCTGAACACATAGCTCTGCTAGCTGTGTAAATAAAGGGGATATCTGTGCATGTGTCCTGGCATCAATGGAGGTGCTACGCATGTTAAGATACATATCATGTGTAAAACCCCATAAATGCAGCTTGTCCTATTAACCATTCACATGCCAGAGGGGTATGTGCATAGCTGGGAACTCTCCGGTTTTGCCCCAGAGACTCCAGATTTGCCTCTGAATTACCGGGTCTCCTGGGTAGAGGCTGATTCTTCGGATGTGGGGAGTTTCTTCTGAAACTCTACCCACAGCTGCTCCTTCCCTGTCTTTCTCCCATTTCTCCTTCTTCTGTCCCAATTCTTCTTCTACCCTAGGAGATTTTGCAGGTCTGTGAAGCCCTGCCCCCACTCATGATTAAGCCCCACCCCCTTTTTATGTGACTCGTGTCATCTATCTCCCACAGCTGCACCAAAGGAGTCCACCTCCGGGGAGAGCAAAATTAAAAGTTCTCAGGTATGGATATGTGTTGCATACCCCCTCCCCCCCCCCAGCACACAAAGTTAACCGTTTTTTACATTTAGTAAATAGGAAATTCTTACTAGCTTTTTATCCCCTTAAAGCGGAACCAGGGCCGGGGCAAGGATTTTTGACTACACAGGCGAAGGTACATTTTGATGCCCCCCCCTCCGACCCGGCCACAATCCCCTGCCCCTGCCCACATTGTCCACCTCCACAATCTTTCCACATTGTAATGGATGAAATAAATTTAAAGGGATAGCATTGTAAAATTTTTACAAAAATGAATCTTGTAGCATTTAAAAAATTAAACTAAATGACCCAATTCCCATCTCTCAAACCTTTATTGTTTTAGAGATAATCAGCACTAAAGTTCCCCCCTCCCTCCCCTTTCCCTAACGTCAAAGCTCTAGCTGACAACAGGGAAACCCGGTCCCGGGACCGGCAGAGGCTCTTCAACAGAGCCGAGATCGTGAGATACAAAAATAACTACTTCATTGGAACGGTCTACAAAGTGTGCTTGGTTATTTTTCTATCTCGTGATCTCTGCTCTGCTGAAGAGCCTCCGCCGGTCCTGGGACCATATTCCCCTGCAGTCAGCTAGAACGCTGACGTCAGGGAAAGGGAAGGGAGGGGGGAACTTTAGTGCCGAATATCTCTCAAACCATAAAGGTTTGAAAGATAGGACTGGGGTCATTTAGTTACATTTTTTACATGCTACAAGATTCATTTTTGTAAAAATTTTACAATAATATCCCTTTAAGCCTTTATGAATAGAAGAAATGTGAGCTTATCACTCATTACAAAAAGCACAAAACAAAATGCTAACTATAAATTGGGGTCTAAGAAACTACAAGTATTAAAAAGGCAAGTTCAGGATTAGATGTTAGAGATCAAATAAACTTTTTCCCTCAGAAGCTAGCTGGAAGCATCCTATATAATAATTCGCTAAGTTGTGTGTAACACCGGACATGTGCAGTAGACACTGCTGCGCGTGCGGCAGTCATGCGCAGTACAGACTGGCCGCGCCGCGGCTGATACAGAGCTGGGTGCTCCGAAAGAGCGTCCAGCTCTGTATCAGCAGTGGCGCGGGCAGTCTCTGCTGCGCGTGACTGCCCCGCGACCGGCTGCCAGAGGCACTGTGGCCCGTGTAACGGGCTGTTCAACTAGTATGATATATAAGATTATGAAACTGCATTTCATTTAAGTGTGTGTTCATTTAAGACTCAAAATAAAAAATAAAATAGTAAAAAAAAAAAAAACTGCCAAATCAGATCAAGAATATCTGCATTAGTATTCACATGTTTTGAATGGGAAGTTAGAGAATGTATAATTGCTTGCCAAGATAACTTTAGGTTGGTTTGCTCCAGACTAGCTCCACATTTGTCACTGTGCAGATGGCCCGTGGTGATGTTGAACCCTTTCGCTACTTGAAATGCGCTGCGTGTACACAGTACCTGTGACAGGAAAGTGACAGCCAAAGTAAAATGCTAGGGGCACACTGCTCCCACATCGCCAGCATACCTATAACTAAGAGCTCGGCCACTTTACACACAGAGGGGTCAGCTTGTGCTTGGGACTCTGGGCAGCGGCTATTTTAGCTGCCCCTTTACCCTTCCTCCTGGAGTCAGACATGCTGTTCCTACTGCTAGAGTACTCCTAGTCATGTAGGACACTCAAATCCAGTGGCGTAACAATAGGGGTTGCTCGTCACTCCAGGGGCCCGGCCGCCCCCTGCTATCCCATCTTCACGCACCTGCAGCAACTCAGCTGATCTCCTGGCGCTCTAGTAATGCAGAGCGCTGGGAGATGACATAATCTCCTAGCGCTCTGCATTATTCAGAACTGCATGGGAGCAGGTAGGAGATGGACACAGGGCAATGTGAAGAATGTGGTCGGGGGGTGGGCCTATGGCAATTTCTGCACCAGGGCCCAGTGGCTTCTAGTTAAGCCACTGCTCAAATCTAACGTGTGCTCTCCACTTTAAACACACAAACTTCCGGGGTCAAGGGAAAAAGAAGGTAACGTACCGTAATACAGAGAGTATACGCGCAGTGACAATAACATGAGGGCTTATAACAAACAGAAATTAAGTAAAAGTTAGGGAACATACGGTGATGGTTGAATAGCTATGCCAGTCTGATGGCTCCCCCGCCAATCCCTCCCCAGACCCGGATGCACACAAATACCGGCTTTTCAATTGCCGGTAAAACAGTGCAGCAGAAGCGGCCAATATGTGTCTCTCAAATCAGATTAACGCCGGACGCACACAAATAATACCGTCTTTTCAAGCTCCCCATTTTGGAGCCCCTTTGCTGTGGCACCCTAAGGCGGCTGCCTAAGCTGCCTTATTCTAGCGCTGGCCCTGAGCAGAACTATCAATCCAATTAAAGTGTCACCCAAATAATTATTCGTATAGCGATATGCATACCAGTAGTTGTAAGATACTGAATAAGTCTGGCATTATTGAGAAATCCATCCTGTTTGGAGAATGACAGACTGGCATCAACGCAGACATCTTGCCTCTTCAGCATCTGTGCGTCTGCACTGGCCGTCCCAGTCTCCTCTAGGATTGGTGAGGAGAAGTTGCATTGTACCATAAGGTACAGAAAGTGACTGATGGCCCAGGCGCACAGATGCCGGTACAGTAAGAAGCCTGCCTGTCAGTCTCCAAACAAGATGGATTTCTCAATAATGCTGGACTTATCCTATATAATAATTTGCTAGGATGTTTGTCAGAAGCCATCATGTGGGCCTTCACCAAGATCCCTGCCGCTGCTGATGCCTGACAAAAAAGTTGTATTTCTCACTAATTCCAGGCTTATTCAGCTTAACAGTGTGTATATACATAACGCTATGGTAATAGGGACTTGGGGGGCAATTTAATTTTGATGATAGTTCTGCTTTAAAGTTGAGTAATTGTGGGGCAAACCAGCTGCATTATATGGGACAAAGAAAAATTCCTAATGATTTCAATTGTGTTGTTAACCTCTTGAGTGCTAGAAAGGTCTCAAAGCAATGCACTGGAGACCCCCTCTAGCAGTTAAGGGGTTAAAAACACCATTTAAATGCTTTGCATTGGAGACATCTATAGCATTCAGGGATAAAAATCCTCATTTAAATCAATTACAATTTTTGGGAATTTCCTTTGTATCTTAACAAAGCAATTGATTTTCTCCAGAATTGTTCTGCTTTGTCTTCATACATAAAACGACCACTAGGACAGTCTGGATTATCTCTAATCCTAAATACCACTGGCCTAAATAGAAGCCAGTTCAGTGCTGTGTTAGGATAGTAACCTTTTGGTGGCACTCTAAAACGTAATCTTTTATTAATATATATCTCTTAAAAACAATAGATATTTAAGCTTTCGATAATGTACCTACAGTGCAGATCATATACGTTTAAACTGGTATTGCACTGTGAACAAGGCCCCAGAGTCCTATCTCATATACAGCACCAAGGACATTATCCACATGCACATACCATGATAAAAGCAACACGTAATACGGGTTTTATCTCTCAATATTAGAGGCTTCCTAGAGTAATTAAAGGAAACCTTCGTTATTCCTTAGTGCAAGTTTTAACAGGTAGTTAGGCTTCTAGTTAGGCCAGTGGTATTTAGGATTAGAGATAATCCAGACTGTTGCCCTTCCTAGTGGTTGTTCTATATATTTGCTTGATGAAAGCAACAAGCCTGCAGTGTACTCTCTGATAAATAGGGATACTGTATTTCACTACTAATATGTAGAAGCTTCTTCATACATAAGACCATAGCTGGTAACACGCAAAACGATGTTTAAACCCTCCAGATAATTGAGGAGATCATATAACCTGAGTCACGGATATGGATAAGTACTTGTTTTACTTTTGATAGTAAAAACTTTTTATGTTTTTAATCGTAACGGGAGTGTCTAACATTGTGCGGTAGACTGTGTGGTTGAGTGCTTAATTGTTATGACCTGGGAGGGTCATTATTCTACCTGGCACATGTTTTCTGCTATCCGTTTGGAAGGACACTGTGGTTGAACTACAAGATATTCTGGCAACTCGAGAGCCGCTTAAAAGTTTCTCCAGTTGTCTTCATTGACAAATAAACTTTCTCACAGTTCATATTAAATGGGGCTTTTAACCCCTTTAATACTAAAAATGTCTACAATACAATGCTTTGCAATGCTTTGGAGACCTACAAACAAAGATGTGATGAGCACCCATCGAGAACCAAGAAGATAAAGTGTCTTGTACTGAGGCATGGTGGCCTCTCAATGGTGCTACAAGTCAATTTTTATCAAACTGGTCCTGCCCACAAACAGTCCAGCTCTGAAATGTCAGGCAAATCTTCTCTGCACAAGAGAAACAGCACAACCACAGATGTACATTTCATCCTCTTCAGTGTGGTGCAGCCGACTCCCTCTAGGCAAATGGAAAGCAAGGGCCCATGCCTGAGATATCCGCTAACTTAGGGAGACCTACAAACAAAAATGTGACAAGCAAGATAAAGGGTCTTATTCTCCAACATGGTGGCCTCTCAGTGGCGCTACAAGTCACATTTTGTTCACTCCCATGAGCCATTGCAGAGAGGAAATTCCCATATCCATATGCGACTGTCCTGCTACAGACAGTCCAGCTCTGAAAATGTAAGACAAATCCTCTCTGTACGTGAAAAACATCCGAACTCCAGACGTACGTTTTGGCCTATGTGGGCCTCGTCGGTTTGGTGCAGCCGACTCCCTCTAGGCACATGGAAAGCAAGGGCCCATGCCTGAGATTTCTGCCTACTTAGGGAGACCTACAAACAAAAATGTGATGAGCAAGATAAAGGGTCTTATTTTCCAGCATGGTGGCCTCTCAATGGTGCTACAAGTCCCATTTTTTTCACTCCCATGAGCCATTGCAGAGAGGAAATTCCCATATCTATATGAGATTGTCCTGAGCACAGACAGTCCAGCTCTGAAAATGTAAGACAAATCCTCTCTGTACGTGAGAAACATCTGAACTTCAGAAGTATGTTTTGGCCTATGTGGGCCTCGTTGGTGTGGTGCAGCTGACTCCTTCTAGTATTCCCCACAAGCCCTAAGAAGGGGAATCATGTCAGGGCTGTGGGGGGGTCAAAGAAAGCTTGTAAGGGGTATCTGCCCCTTTAATGTTTAAGAAGGGGTGGGGCATGGGAACCAATATAAGGGGGACACTTGGAGCATCACTTCCTTTTCAGAAGTGAATACCAAAAGTATCGGCCCTCCCTCCCTCCCTGTATTTGGGTTTTATTGTTAGTTTGGGGTTTGTTTTCTGGTGGGTTTTGGGTCATGAAAGTACCTGGGTTTACTTTATTTGTCACAGCTTTTGGCGCTTTTGGCCCTTGCCAATAGGAAAAATGGTACATCATGTTTGGAATGCATGGTTAACAGGTGGATGTCAGGCCAGCGGCCTTGGGCATTAAGCACCCGGACCACGGTCGCGGGTTGTGGTCACCGCCCCTCATTGAGCTGCACAGACCAGCTAATGGGGTGTGGTGGAATGGAGGAAAAGATGGGTTGAGCCTTTTGGGGCTCAGTAGGGTGGGCATAAGTTTATGCCTAGCATTTGGCAAGGGCTTAAAGTTGTGGTGGTTATTAAATTTTAAGTTAATAAAGCTGTGGCCTGGTTTTTACATCCAAACAAGTTGTGTGTGTCTTTATTTGATCTATACCACATGCCCTAGACAAGTCACATGGAAAGCAAGGGCCCATGTCTAGGATACCTTTCCACTTAGGGAGGCCTGCAAATAAACAAGATAAAGTGCTTTGGAGACCTCTTTGGAAGACAAGGTTAAAAGCCGTATTTCAATCAATGAAAGTGTTTATTTTTTTCCTTTGGTGCAGAATTGAATCTGTTCTTCTTAGTGCAGGGGCGGACAAGATCATGAGTCACATGATCAGAAAGCCATGAGTGTGAGGGCCTGTGTTTTTTTTTTAATTGATAATGATGGTGAATTATAGCCTGTCAGCTATTCAAAAATATTGATTTATTTATTAATTGAGCAAGTCAATGACATACTGATATATAACAAATATCTATTCTTTGATTGTACAGTACTGACAAGCACGGGACGAAGTCTTACTGGCCTACTAGTTCATGTGTGACAGTTTATTAGGTACAATTAGTTTAAAAATAAATCTCAGGTGGGCCACACCCTGGAGTCAGGTGGGCCATATTTGCCCTCCCTTTAGTGTAGATGGTGTTAAGGGGACAGTTTTTGGAATATGTAGCTTAGTAAGTGGGCTTTAGGCAGATGTAGTGATAGAAAATCTATTCAGCCAGGGTTGGATTTACACCCCACACTCCTCTAGGGAAGGCATTCTAGGCACCCTTAGCTCCGCCCAAGACCACACACCCATTCTTCATTTAGCTCCAGACCCATCCACTATTTCCTGGCAAAGAAATACCTTGTGCCTATAACTAGTAAAGCCAAAAAGAACTCTCTAGTAACCACAGGGTTAAATAATAGTCTGTAAAGCGGTATTAAACGTGGCGCAGGGAAGCTGAGTGGGTGTGGCCATTACTGCTGATGCCCTCATAAAAATGTGGTGCTCTAAGCAGTTGTTTACTCTGCCTATTGGGAAATCTGGTCCTGATTCCAGCACCTGTTTCTATGTTGAATTGGATTCATACATTCCCTCCACAAGATGTGCAAAAGGTACAGAGGCATAACTAGAAACCACCGGGCCCTGGTGCATAAACTGCCCTGGGGCCCCCCAACCACATTGCCCCCAATGACAACCTCCACACTGTCCACTTCCACAATGCCCCCATTGTCCACCTTCACAATGCCCCCAGTGACCACCTCCACAGTGACAACCTCCACATTGCCCCCATTGACCAAGTTCACACTGTCCATCTCCACAATACCCCCATTGTCCACCTCCACAATGCCTCTAGTGATCACCTCCACATTGCCCCCATTGACTACGTCCACACTGTCCATCTCCACAGTGCCCCCATTGTCCACCTCCACAGTTTCCCCATTGCCTCCTTTCACATTGCCCCCAGTGACCACCTCCACAATGCCCACAGTAACCACCTCCACATTGCCCCCATTGACCACCTCCACACTGTCCACCTCCAAAATGCCCCCATTGTCCACCTCCATAATGCCCCCAGTGACCTCATCCACAGTGGCCCCCATTCCACCTCCTACCTTAGCTGGTACAGGAGGGGGGCCTTATCCCTGGTGGTCCAGTGGCGTGACAGAAAAGGTCAGTGCCACCTTCTGCATAGACCTCTATCAGAAGCTCCTGAGCGGTTCTCTCTCCAGTAATGCAGAGCTCTGGGAGATGATGTCATCTCCCAGTGCTCTGCATTACTAGAGTGCTGGGGACCAGAGAGGTAGCTGCTAATAGAGGTCTGTGCCAAAGAAGGCACAGACCTCACCTTGCCGGTGGGGAGATCAGTCAGACCTTCCCACCAGCCAAGGTTTGTTGCAGATGCTGGGCAGACTGGGCAGGGGGCTCACAGGGGCAGGGCTGGATTTGCCATTAGGCAAAGTAGGCACCTGCCTACAGGCGCACGCCACCGAGGGGCGCCTGCCATTGGGATTTAAAAAAAAAAAAAAAAGTAGCCACCTCACTGGCGCTGTCCCCCCCCCCCCCCCCATTCCCTATTTCCTACCTCTCCGGCGGCAGGACATGTCTGTGCCTCCTTGGCACAGACAGTCCTGTAGGCGGTGAGCTCTCTCGTTGCATCTTTAGGAATGCAGAGCGCTGGGAGATGACATCATCTCCCAGCGCTCTGCATTCCTGAATAGGAGACCGCGCGGGAGCTCCATCAGCTAGAGGATTGTGCCGAGGAGGCATCCAGTTCATAACACAGATAGAGGTAATAACAGAGAGAGAGATCATAGTCCTGAGTGACAGGGAGAGACAGCTCATGTGAGACAGAGAGATCATAACAGAGAGACAGAGAGTGCTAGATGGGAGAGAGAAAGAAACCGAGAGAGAAAATGGGAAGTGGGGAGAGAGAAATCCTAATGGAAAGAAACCAAGAGACAAAGGGGGGGACAGCTCATAACAAAGATACCGAGAGGGAGACAGAGGGGGAGAGGGAGAGTTCATGTCACACAGAGAGTGACAACTTATAACAGACAGGGGAATACAGGTCGGTCAAACAGAGACAATTTTTAACTGATAGACATGGAGCAAGGGAAGTAAAAGCAATATCTCTCAGACAGAGCCAATTTCTTACATGCAGAGAAACAGTGATGGCTCCTGTGCTGAGAAGGGTAGCTGCCTAATCAGGGAGATGGAGGGGCAAGTTCCATGATACAGAGAAACTAGGTGTAACAGCCTGAGATCCAGAAAGAGGGGGGAAATTCACTGACAGAACAAGACAGTCTCTGACAGAAGGGGCCATTGCTAACATGCACAGAGACAGCCCCCAACAGGCAATAACACATCTCCACCAGGCAGACAGTGAGAAGGACAGATGACGACTGACAAATAAACATGAGTCTTCAGGGGAAGGGAAACTTATAGGCGCTAGTCCCGAGTCACAGGGAGAGACAGTGCCTGGGAGACAGACAGCTCCTGAGAGAAAGGCAATGAGAGAAAGGCAATGTGAGGGCAATATTGAGCTGATGGGGGGCAATGGGAGGGAAATATGGAGCTGATGGGGGCGATGTGGAGCTGATGGGGGGGCAATGTGAAAGCAATATGGAGATGATGGAGGGCAAAGTGGAGATTAGGAGCATTGTGGAGGTGTCCAGTGCAGATGGCCCACGGCCGGGCGGGGGGGGGGGCGCGTCAGATTTCTATGCCTACAGGCTCCTGAGATGTAAATCCGGGCCTGCACAGGGGGTGGATGGACCGTGACCCCTATTGTTACACCACTGAGAAGGTACTAACTTTGGGATGGTTTCCACTGCAGTCAATAACAGTATAACTTTGTTTTATCTACAAAGGTTCCCATAGACTTAAGGGAGAAGTAACACATAATAATGTCCCACTAACCTTACAATGGATAGAAAATCTTAGTGGCCTCTAAGAATTTTCCCTTGAGCCACTGTTCAAGAGATAATCTCTTTAATCAATCCTGGATCTCATGTCCATGGACGAGGACATGACAGTCCCTGGCGGAACCACAGGACACAAACTCTGTCCACTGCACATTGTTATCTTAACCCTTTAAGGGCCAGAGAGGTGTGCAATGCATTGCTTCATACACCCCTCTGGTCCTTAACCCTTTGCAGGTACGTGCACACATAGACATGAGGGGGGTTTGAGCACATGCCCTTTTTGTCCAAAGTGCCCTTGTGCCTTTTTAACAAAATAAATAAATAAATAATTATGAGAAGTGCCCTTTTTTTCATTTGAGCCCCTGCCGCCCAAAATGTCTGTGCATGTCCCTGACCCTTTGCGTGCAAGAAAAGTATGCCACCCAACCTTTCTGGTGTTAAAGAGTCAAGTAGTCTCATACACTGCCTGGTTCAGCTTGATAAAACTGATAGCAACTGTCATGTCTGCCTCCACGTACATAACGTCCAGCACTGATTGGAGATGTTTTCTCCAGAACAGAGGCACATGGGTAAAATTCATAAGGGTCATTAGGAGTTTCTTGCCATAGTACGTAAACCCTTTGAGTGCCAGAGAGGTACGTTGAGTACCCCTCTGGCACCTGAAGGATTAAAACCAGTGATAGCGTTGAGCACCTGCGATGTTATCCAGGTTATGGACTGAGTCCCTGATGAACAGCTTGCCCCAGAGGAATGAACAGTAACTGTTCTATGACATTTGTACTTACATCTTTGTTGCAGAAACAAAGTCCCTGTATCCAGGTTGCAAGAGTGTAACTGCACATAAATGTGTAACCTGTTTTACCTGCATTTTTGTTGTGTGGCTGTAATTAGCACCCACTCGCAACTAGATACAACTGATGTTGAACTTTGTTACTTTCTAAATAGTAAACACTGGGGAGATGTATAAATAAAGGATTTAACCCTTTCTGTGCCAGAGGGGTCCGCAACGCATTAGTACCCCTCTGGTACTTAAAGGGTTAACAACCATCTTACATGGTGCAGCCGGCCATTAAGGACCACAGTGTATTTGTTTTGTTGTTGTATTGGATTCTGTGGATGCGGAGCGTCAAGCAGACATGCAGCGACCCAGGAATTCCATGATGTACCAGGAACATCACCGATTCTTAAGTGCTGGACCAGGCGTGACGGTCCTGGCAGGTCATGGGTCAGTAAGGGGTTAAAGTGGACCTGTCACCATAAGAAAAGTTCATTTTATTCTATAGAGAATTAAACACTCTTTGAGTGTCAGACAGATGCCCAACGCAATGCTTTAGATACCTCTCTGGCCCACAAAGGGTTAAAATCTGCCTATTTGTTTATTCATTTTTTTTTTTCTGTAAAATACATTGTTTTTGAGAAATGAACCTCTATATTTTTGTGCCACTGTGTGCCTCTAGAGAAAAACATGGGGGGCGTTATGCACTAATGCGTGATAAAGAGGTTATAACATTGAGATTATTTCTCTAGTGATATCACTTCTCCAATTTCTATGCTTTTACATGGAAATTATGCACTATGTTCTCTCCCACTTTAGAACTCAAGGAAGAAGATGAATTAAGGTGTGATAAAGAGGTGATCAAGAGCAGGTGACTTCTCCAGGTCCTATGTTATTGTATGGCACCAATGCACTAAGGTTTCTCCAGCTTTGGGGATGTTAGTGCATAGACTCCATAGAATAGCATAGGAACAGGAGAAGCAATATCAAGGCGAGAAGGCTCATTTGGTTAATGCATCAGCTGTGGAATATGTTTAAGCCGCAAGGTCACATGTTCTAGTCCCGGCAAGGTCAGCTCAGCCTTTCACCCTTCTGAAGTAGGTAAAATGAGTCCAGGACATACTTGAAAATGAGAGACAATCTCAATGTATTCTTCTTGGTAAAATACTTTCACAAAAAAAACAAAAAGTAATCTCTGCTTCATCATGACTTAGAGCATAACCCCCTTTAGTACATAGGATTCAGAGAAGGGCTATCACTGGAGAAGTCATCTCCATGTTATCGCTTATTTATCACCTTTTAGCGAATCTCTTCCCGGGACTGGAGACATGATCTCGCTGGAGAAATCATCTCCAATTTATCACCTCTTTATCACACATTGGTGATCAACTCCCAAAGGATTTTTAATGTACTTTCAAATTAACTAAACATATGGTGACAGATACTCTTTAAAGCGAATGCAGTAATGGGTTTTGCAAGTCGTGTTTCTATGTGCATTAGGTATTATGTGTCGATACGTTTGCAGTTATGTTAATCCATTGCTTTTTAAAGCGGAACTTTCAGATAATAGCAAGACGCCATGCATTCATTAAATGCATTGCGACTAGCTTGAAAATGTATGCCTTACCAAAAAAAAATACTTGTGTCTAATGGAATCCGTCTCGTTTGGAGACCGGAACTGAGGCTAGAGCGCAGACATCTTGTCTGTGCACATGAGCCGTCAGTCCCGGTCTCCATAGAATAGACTGCTTTGCACCATATGGTCACCGGAAGGGACTGACGACGCAGGCTCACAGACCTCACTAACCTGCCCATCAGTCCCGAAATGGGACGGATTTCTCTAGACACAAGTATTATTTTTGGTAAGACATATATTTTCAAGCTAGTCGCCGTGCATTTATTGAATGCATGGCAACTGGCTATTATCTGAAAGTTCCACTTTAATATGTTGGGCATTAACATATGGTGGTGTTTAACCCCTTAGTGACCGGCTGGCACTTAACGCCCGTGTTTTTTTTTCAGCATTATGCCGTCCGGTCGGGACGTACATGTATGTCCTCGGGCGGGAAGGGGTTAAATTAAGTGTATTACAATGATCTTACATTTGTTATAAAATGCAACATTTTTTATACATTGCTTAAGACCAAGGAAAATAAAGGGGTCTAGTTTTATTGTTTATTTCTAGGTGTATTTTGCAGGAAACAAAATTGTGCTGATTTAAATGTTTTAAACCCCCCCCCCCCGGCACTAAAGGGTTCAGGGGAGGGCTGGCAACTTGTGGCCTGGAGGGCAACTACAATCAAGTTGCCTGATTTTACAATTGTTCCAGGCCACTGTCCCAGACCCCTCCCTTTTGTTAATTTTAAAACTGCCATTAACCCTTTGAGTGCCAGAGGGGTATGCCACGCATTGCTTTGCAATGCGTGGCATACCCCTCTGTCACTCAAAGAGTGTTGTGAAGTAAGGCAAGCAATACCACAAAGCTTACAACTGAAATGCAGTTACACTGGTGCAACTACAGAGCTTACAGTGTAAGTAACACTGCACTAGAGATACTATAGAACTTACAAGAGAAACTGGTTATGCTACTAATGTAGCTCCACTTGGATTGTAGCTCCATTTCAATTGTAAGCTCTGTGGTATCAGTAGTGTAGCTACATTTGCAGCAACAAGCGGGAGTGGCCTACCAGCCCAGACATATGACTGGCCCAGGGGGCAATTGCCCCCCTGCCCCCAGGCCAGCCCTCCCCTGAAAGGGTTACAGTTTAACACATAAACAGATGGTCACGGAACTTCTCTAGTCTTGCTTCCCTGTCTGCCATTGCTTACTTCTGCCTTGTGAATCAGTTTCACAAGGACATAATTAAGTGTACTATACATGAATAAAAAGTGACTCTTAGGTCTCACACTGTACATAATAATTTCCATAACCATAAATTAGAAACTCAACTTCATCATTTTGTGAAAATCTTCATGTAAAAAGTGGGGCACTCTGAGCTGGTGTCCAATGCACTCCAAAGTGCCATGACACACTGGTTGACAAGTGTAAGTTTGTGTGTGTGTTTTATTTTTTTTTTAATTGACCGTCTGAGTGCCAGAGGAATATACAACCGATTGCTTTGCTATGCATTGCTCAACCCTCTGGCACTCATAGGGTTACATATAAAAAATAACTATAGATTGAATCACACATTCAGATAAATAAAAAATAGATCTGCTGAGAACAAGAGGCAGGTGTGGGAGTGCTGACTACTATGGTACCTTTGGGCGTGGTTTCGCAGAGCTACCGCCCCATCACTGCTTGTGAATGGGAATGGGCGTGGTTTGCCCCCGAAGTGGGCCTGACCCTCCGCCCTCTTGCGGTGTCCTCTGATCGGTACTGATCGCTGCCGATTGGTTGAGCAGCGCTTGACGTGTAGGGATGCAGCCGGTTCTCCTCCTGATATATAACCTCGGGGGAAATAAAAGGGACCGAGAGAACATCGTCTGCACCCAGGGGAGGCGAAGCGATCGGGGACAGAGCTCAGGGAAGAGAGGTAAAATAGCACTGGGGAACCCCCGTAAATGACACGGACTGTCTTGACCTTCAGGGTATCACATGCGGGGAGATACCATTGGGGGGCATAGAAGGGGGTAAGTTGATAGCGGGCAAAGCGAGGAGTGGAAGCAACCACTAGCGATAGGTGATACGGTGGCACCATGTAGGATGAGATGCGAGGAAGGGGAAGTTTATAGAGGGCATTTAGGGCATCAGCCATCAGTTACTAGGCGATCAGGTTGGAGAAGCAGTGTTGGTACTGATGGGGGATCCAATGGACACTGAGGCTATTATGGGGATTGTATGTTAGATTGTGACTTCAGAAATTGTGATCCGTTTTAACCCTTTGAGTGCCACAGGGGTACCCAACGTTGGGTAACCCACTGGCATTCAAGGGGTTAAGGCTACAATAGGTTCTAGATACTGACAATGTATTGACCGCAGTAGTAGGCTGAAACGGGAACTGGCATCATTGATAACGTACCACCAAATAGTGGCATTAATGTTGACTTGGTGCCACTAACAGTTAACTGACATTCATTTGGAGTTTACACGAGGGAGTGGCAGCAATGGTGTGTGAACCTTAATGGTGATATTAACCCTGTGAGTGCCAAGGGGATCCTCAACACTTCGCTCTTCAAATCGTTGATCACTTCCTTGGCACTCAAATGGTTGAGGTGGCTGTCGAATTACTTTTTAACTTTATATATTCTTCAAGTGCACGTTATGTAAAATCAAATCTTTATTTATTTTTTATTTATTTATTTATTTTTTTACACTTTTATGTGACAGTGAGCTCCCTGGGTCTTTGTTTCTATCTAGCTTTCTGTCAGGGTTTGTGAAAACTTGGATAGTGTTACACTGTGTTAAAGGGGAACTATCACCCCAAATAAAGGCCAACCCTATAATTATCCATCTAGTGATAAGATTAACCAATAGTACTGTCAGGGCTTATAATTTGAACTCCTTTGCTACTAGCCAGACCTGAAAAGTTACTCACCACTGCAAGCCATAGCATACCAACCAGGGCTGAATTTCTACTCGCCAGGGCTAAATTTTCACTCGCCATTGGCTAGTGGAAATTTTGAGCCCTGGTACTGTAATCCAGTCAAAAATCCTACTTCTGCTGAGGCTGGCGGCCAGGCAACATCGCTTTAGAGGCATCTGTGCACCTGTCAGTCCCTTCTGGTGACTTTAGGTACCACGCAATGCCTCCTAGAGGAGACTGGGACTGACAGCGCCCGTGGCCAGATGTCTATAAGCAAAGATGTGTGCGCTGTTGCCTGGCTATCAGTCTCGACAGAAGTAGGATTTCTGAGTAACGCGGTAATTAGTCTGAATAATAGTACTATTGGTAAGCTTATCAATAGATGGATAATTATTGGGGAGGGGGGCTTTTTATTTGGGGTGATAGTTCCCCTTTAAATGTACTAATTATCCAGTGCAGCTGTACTGCTGTCAGCATCTAATGATGGTGGTTGTATTTCAGGGTATGCACTACAAAGAGTACTATAGTGCAATCCAGCAAATAGACAGTCTCCTCCAATGTTAGCAGTTAGATGTCGGCAAGTCCTGTACACCAGTTCCATAGCATGCACAGGGGAATGGCGTTAAATCCTGCCATTTCCTCTAAGCCTTTTGTAACACATTGCCTTAATCCTTTGAGTGCCAGAGAGGTACCCAACGCATTCCGGCTCCTGATTTATAGAGGATTCTCTGCTGCACAATCATCCCAGTGTTATGCTATCCCTTCAACAGGAAAGCCTTCCACCACTACAGATATGGTGTGCTCAGTGCTGCAGGGATACTGCATCGTCTAATCAGTGTTTGTGCTTTCACATTCCCTAACAGAAAGCTCTCTGCAAAGCAATGCGTTGGAGACCTCATTGGTATTCAGTGGCTTAAAATCCCCATTTTACAATCAATGAGAATTTTGAAACATCTTCTTTATTATACATAGATGTCAATATCGTACCATGAGTCCACAGTATAAAACGGTCCCCTAGGTGTGGATTTGGTAACAGCAGTACAGGTCATTTGGTAGCAGTTGGTGGTGAGTTAGATGAACAGGCATTTGCAGTTGAGCTTAACTGATAACGGTATTTGGTGTTACTAGAGAAGAGGTAGCCAACCATGGTCTTCAAGAGGTACCAACAGTGTATGTTTTCTACTTATCTGAGGTGGACTAATTAGTGTCTCTGTCACTTTAATTGATCTACATGTGCTCATTCAGGGATATCCTAAAAAATACACTGTTGTTAGCTCTTGAGGACCTGGGGTAAAGGAGTGATGAAGAAGATATAACTTCTCCAGGTTTGTAATATCTCTAGTTCATCCTATATAATAATTCACTAATGTATGTTTGTCAGAGGCTGTCATGCCCAGTACAGACGGCTGTGCGCTGCAGTCATGCAGAGTACTGACTGCCCATGCCGTGGCTGATAATGGAGCGGGGAGCTCCGAATTCAGACCGTAGTCCTCTCTGCGCACAACAGTCTGAATTCGGAGCGCCCCGCTCCGTTATCAGCCGCAGCACGGGCAGTCTCTACTGTGCATGACTGCACCGCGGCCGTTGCTGCCTAGCACTGTGGCCCATATACACGGGCTGTTCAACTAGTGTTATTCTAAGAAACTTATGCACTAAGAAGATCCCTCTTACTGAAGAGATGTAAATGTGTAGGCTGCATGGAATAAAATAAGAATTGGAGACTTTGCCCTACTGGAGAAGGTATCCCTGTTGTATCACCTCTTTACCACATATTACTGTATAACCCCCCAGGCTTGGCCATTCCTCTATTAGATGATAAGAGAGGTAGACATTAATTGGCTGAGTCACCAAGGACGACTGGAACAAACCAGCTGAACCTGACCAGACCTCACCTTTAGTCAGAGACACAAAACTATGCATATTTCAGGGATGCGCTAATATCAAAGCTGTCCTGCAGTATGCATTTTTCAGATATAAACCAATTGCATTTCAGGGGACAAATAAAATTTTTTATTGTTAATTAAACAAGACTTTTATCCCATTAACCAATTGAACGATTCAGAGGTCTCCAGTGAGATCTGTCCAGCATTTAAGGGGGTTAAATCAGGGGGGGTATTTTTTTTTTTCTGTGATGCATTTGGTTTGTGCCAGATTTACTCCAGTATTTAGAAATGACGTGCCAGGACCATCACTGGTCCTTAAGTGCTGGACCGCCGTGATGGTCCTGGCACATCAGTGGACGGGAAGGGGTTAATTAGCACAATGTCTACATCTAAATAACTTAAATAATAGTTTTCCGAATTAAAAAAAAATCAATATAATATGTATGTGATTTTTTTTTTTTGAAAGCCCTTTCAAAATACCAAAGTTGTTTTTAGCTGATAGCATCTCTTTAACCCTATGAGTGCCAGAGAAGTGTCTATCATATAACAATGCGTTAGTCACCTGGCATTCAAAGGGTTAAGGTAAAAGGTTCCTTTGTTTACCAGGAGGTGTCCATATTACTTTTACCCTCTGAATGCAAAAGGGATATGCAATACATTGCACATCCTTCTGGCTCTTAAAGGGGAATTGTCACCCCAAGTAAAGTCCCCCCCCAATAATTAGCCATCTAGCGATTAGCTTACCAATGGTACTATTATCCAGCGTAATTACCGCGTTAGTCAGAAATCCTACTTCTGCCGAGACTGACAGTCAGGCAACAGCACAGACATCTTTGCTTGCAGACATCTGCACGCATACGCTGTCAGTCCCGGTCTCCTCTAGGAGGTGTTGCATGGTACCTAAAGGTACCAGAAGGAACTGATGGCTCAGTTGCCTCTAAAGCGCTGTTGGCTGGACATCAGTGTCGGCAGAAGTAGGATTTTTGACTGGCGTGATAATAAGGCTGGATAATAGTACTATTGGTAAGTTAATCGCTAGATGGCTAATCATTGGGGGTGGCTTTATTTGGGGTGAAAGTTTCCCTTTAAAGGGTTAATAACTATAACATTTATTACAACAAAATAAAACTGATACGTATTATGGGAAGCCTTGTGTTAAAGGGGAACTCTCGCCTCCTATAAAAGTAATCCTTATTTTATTCCCTGTCCTCAATACAGCATGAATCCTTTTTTTTTCTTCAGATCTGTAATTTTATTAAGATATCTCTCGCTCTCTCTCTCTCTCTCTCTATATATATATATATATATATATATATATATATATATATATATATGTAAGGCCAGATGTATGTTTGTCCGATGCAGTCATGCTCAGTAGAGACTGCCTGAATGCTTGACCTGTGTACACGGGCTTTTACATTAGTAAGCTTATAAAGTGTTACCGCATGACATCACTGGTTGCCTCGCCACAGTACAGCTCTGTACCGCACATCTGTCAATCTTCTCCTCTCCTGTTGTGTCTCGTTCCTCCTCCTTGTCTGACTCGAATCCTCCATGTGACTTGGCGAACTCTCAGTGGCAAGAGACCGTGCCAAGTCACATGGAGGATTCGAGTCAGACAAGGAGGAGGGAATGAGGCACAACAGGAGAGGAGAAGTTTGACAGATGTGCGGTACAGAGCTGTACTGTGGCAAGGCAGCCAGTGACGTCATGCGGTAATACTTTATAAGCTTATATCTCAATAAAATTACTGATCTGGGAAATAAAAGGGATTCAAGCTGTATTGGGGACAGAGAATAAAATAAGGATTACTTTACTGGTGGGGGGAGAGTTCACCTTCAATTCTAATATGCTGTATTGGGGACAGAGAATAAAATAAGGATTACTTTACTGGTGGGGAGAGTTCACCTTTAACTCTAATATGATGTACAGTCCTCTAGCAATCCAAGGGTAAAAATGAAATTCACTGGAAATGTGCAATCAGCATTACCATACAGATGATAACTAGCCCTTGGCTAATATCGCTGCTTTCAAGGAACATTGGAAAATATGAGCTATAGGTTGTAAAGATAACGAATTACTTTTTTTAGATTAAAGTTAACATTGAAATCTCTATTGAAAACCACTGCATATTGATTACGTTTATGCATTTACTACAACAAGCAAATAAACTGTTAACTTTGTACAGAAATCCACTCCTAGTTCTATCTCTGTACGTGGCTGATATCATATTAAGATATTGTGCTAGTGATCAATTTCTAAGTAGTATGGAGAGGATCAGCATTTCCCCTGTATTTCGTGCACTAGGTCAGAGGTAGTCGATTGTTGGCTAGCTGGGGATCATAGGATCTGTAGTCCCCAACAGCTGTAGGTCCAATAATTTACTACACTTACATTTAGGGTTGCCACCCAGCCGGTATTTTACCGGCAGGCCGGTAAAAAATTGGTTTCTGTCCAATGTTAAGTCTATGGAGGGAATGCCAAGGCAAGTATTTTTTTGAGGAAAAGGTGGCAACCCTACTTACATTAGCTCAATGTCAGTGGCAACTTGAATCAGGGGAGGGCTGGCAACATAAAGTCCAGGGGGCAAATAAAATCAAGTGGCCCATTTCTACTATAGTCTGAGCCCACTGTCCCAGCCCACCCCCTTTCGTTAATTTTTAAATTGTCATTAATGTTGTAAAGTAAGGCAAGTAATACCACTTAGCTTATAATTGAAGTGGAGCTACACTAGTGCTACTATAAAACTTACAATTTAAGTATAGCTAAACTAATGATACCATAGAGCTTACAAGGGAAATGGGTTATGCTACTAGTGTATCTCCATTTGGATTATGGCTTTGTGGTATCATTTGTGTAGCTTCATTTCAATTGTAAGCTCTGTGGTATTACTAATATAGCTCCATTTACAACAGCAAGTGGGGTAGTGAGTGAGGTAGTGGCCTACCGGCCCAGACATATAACCGGCCCAGGGGGCAATTGCCCCCCAGGCCAGCCCTCCCGACTTGAATTTACTGTGAGGGGAGGAAGAATTGTCACACAAAGCAATCACACACACACAATAAATGCTTAGGCTCTCTTCCTCCTGTTTAATAATACACAGCTAGAGTCACTGCAATGTCACTATGTGCACTATAGAATGAACACCAAAAAAAAAACATTATAGAGAGAAAAAAAATATGTAAGTGTAGTACACCTGCACGTTTTCCATAAGCTAAATGTGCTTATAAATACCGTAAAATCTCAGGTATAATATGCACCTGTGTATAATACGCAGGTGTATATTATGCCCAAGATTTTAGGGGAAAACAAGAGTGACTATGTATAATACGTACCCTTGTTTTCCCCCCTTACTCAAAAATAAAGTTCGAGCTTCCAGCTCCCTCCCTCTCCCAGCGCAATCCGGTGACAAAGTAAAACTGAGAGGCTGCACTTCAGTATTGTTACAGTGTATCTGAAAAAGATCCCTCTCTTCCTTCTTTCCTGCGGGCGGCACGCTTGCATCTGCTGCCTGCTTCCTTCAGTCGGCTTTCAGGACCTTGAGATCCTCACAGGGCATTTAAAGGGATAGTAGTACTTTATTATTACTATCCCCCATATAGTAGATATTTGCAAAATAATTTAATAGCCCCCAGGTTCATCTCTCAGACCTTTATGGTTTGAGAGATAACCGAAGGCAAAGTTCCCCCTCCCTCCCCCTTCCCTGAAGTCAGCATTGTACTAACTGCAGGGATATCCAGTCTGACATTCATCATGCGGCTCTGCAGCAGAGCCGCGATCGCGTTAGTAACAAATAATTATTTCATTGAAATGGTCTTCTACATGTGCTTGCAAACCAAGCACAAACCAAGAACATGTAGAAGAGCGTTTCAGTGAAATAATTCTTTGTCACTAACGCGATCTCTGCTCAGCTGCAGAGCCGCAAGCCTGTCGTACTACAGACTTCCCCTGCAGTCAGTACAATGCTGACTTCAGGAGAGGGAGGGGGGAACTTTGCCTTTGTGGGGCTATTAAATTATTTTACAAATACCTACAATATGGGGGATAGTAATAATAAAGTATTACTATCCCTTTAAAAAGAGAGCATCACCTGGAAAAAAGTGGTTTGTTTTTAAAGGGATAGTAATACTTAAAATGTAAAAGGAAATATGTTGTAAGGTGTATCCCTCTGAGTAAAACAAGGGTTCTCCCACTGCTGAAAGGTGTTTTAGTCAAAAGTTATTACAGCTCAAACATGATTTTTTTAGGTGCAATATCACAGTGGCCTGATATTGTACAGTGGCGCTGTTGCTACACCATCTTGAGGAGATTTATGATCTACTGACCAGAGATTTCCATAGGATGGTGTAGCAACAGCGCCACTGTACAATTCCAGGCCATTGTGACACTGCACCTAAAAAAATTAAGTTTGAGCTGTAATAACTTTTGAATAAAACACCTTTCAGCATTGGGAGTACCCTTGTTTTACTCAGGGGGATAAACCCTACAACATATTTTTGTATACATTTTAAGTATTACTATCCCTATAAAAACAATTTTCTGTGTGTCCTGACACAGTGAGGGATGTACACTAAGCAGAG
The DNA here is from genome assembly GCA_037306005.1 of Rhinophrynus dorsalis. Taxonomy (NCBI): domain Eukaryota; kingdom Metazoa; phylum Chordata; class Amphibia; order Anura; family Rhinophrynidae; genus Rhinophrynus; species Rhinophrynus dorsalis. The sequence goes on along the minus strand of CM074727.1, from coordinate 128,989,520 downwards.
CTGAAGCAATTGTGTAGCAATTATCTGCACCATAGGGGACAAATACACATTTGTATTGATTTTAATTGTGCTTTTTATCCCTTGAACGCTAGGGTGGTCTCAAACACATTGTGAAGCAATGCTTCGTAGACATCCCTTGTATTCAAGGGGTTAAATGCCTTATTTCATGATTTGAGTGCCAGAGAAGTATCCAACACGTTTCAATGTGTTGGAGACCTCTCTGGCACTTAAAGGGTTAAACCGGTGGGAATTTTAAGAATTGCAATTTGTTTTATGTTGTGGTTAATTTGCTTTGGCATTTGGTCCTGTTTATATTAGGCACAGGTAGATGCTAATGTACTGTCTCAGACAGCCATGGGGCATTGTTAGGAGTCTGGGAGGAGAAACCTCCCAATTTGTCCCTCTTTAGGAGGGACAGTTCCTCTTTTAGAACCAAATCCCCCTGCCCCTCTTTTCTACCCTGATGTCCCTCTTTTTAGGAGATCAGGCTGTGTGGTGTGTATATAAGTGTATCATACTGCTGTACAGCAATACAACTTACATTACTGTTTATATAAACATCAGTGTGTGTGTGTTTATAAATTATACTGTGTAAATAAAATACTTTGGTCTTGTTATAAGTCATTTATTATATTACACAAGGAGGTGTCAGTAGGTCATAAAATAGCCTAAAAATTATCGGTAATGCCCCACCCACCAGCCACACCCATAGCAACACCCCCTAAAATAAAATTGTCCCTCTTTAGTAATTTGAAATGTTGGGGGGTATGCCTATCTTTCCATCAACTGTACATGAGCAATGATACATATAAGAAATCTGGATTTTCCTTGAAAGTCCTGCTCTTGAACTGATTGCAATGATGGACGATATTGTGTCTGTCTGTGTAAGGAAAACACTACTCCCCTTGACGAAAGAGGGCAGGTTTTTCCTTATGCTGACACAAGATTGTTCCTCATTGTGATCTGTCAGGACCGGCTTTCTGATGTAAGGGAAGTAAGCATGAAGTGCTGAAAAGGGGTGGGATGGGGAAGCTTTTAATTGGATTTTCAAGCTGAATATGAAGGTAAAGGATTATCAGAACATACTATTCATTATACTGAGCAATTGGATGTACACTTATTTTTGGACATTATTATTCCTTTAAGACTCTAATGCTTGTAAAGGGGAACATTCACATTAGAAAAACTTTTGTCCATGGGGTTTAAGCATCACGACTATAATAGCATTGGTTTTTTTTTTAATTTACTTACCTACTACTGAAGATATGAAGAGTTAAAATCGAGCACTCCTGCGTTCTGTGGCATCCTGTATGTGGAGCACAACGGTGCAGGACTTCCCACTTCCTTCCCAGCTGCCCCAGGGAATGCGTTTATGCTTACCCTCATGGTGGCATTTATGTGGGCTATTCTCAATCTACATAGTAATATAGTTGATGAGTTTGAAAAAAGACATGCTTTCTTCAAGTCCAGCCCATGCCAACTAATCCCCGTTGATCCAGAGGAAGTAAAAAAAAACAAGCAAACCATTTAAGCCATTTCCAATTATATCCCTGGATCAACAACCTGCCTGCTTTGAGGCGAACCGCCATAATTCTCAATACTGTCCTGTGTTAGATAGGTATCCATTACATTTTTTGAAAACAGGTACAGTATCTGCAAGCATAACATCCTGAGGCAAAGAATTCCATAGCTTTACTGCCCTTACTGTAAAAAATCTCTCTTTGTTTTAACCAAAAGCGACTTTCTTCTATTCTGAATGGAAGATCTCTCATTATGTGCTCAGCTATTTGAGTGAATAAATAATTGGAGCGTTCTTTGTATTGACCTTGAATATATTTGTAAATTGTAACTTTTTTTGTTCTAGCCAGCCAAATCAGAAATTGAAATACAAACCCGTATGTTTGTGTAGTCATTGCTCAAACCTAGATGTGTGTTGCAGAAGGAGGAGAAACATGAACTCTCCCTCCTACTGCAGCATGTATAGTTAGTGCTCATGCTATCTGTGAAAGGCACTTACTTTGGGTAAAACAATGAAAGTGATCTCCAATATACCTGGTTTGTTTCCTCATGTTTTAAAGTTTTTGTTTATTTATCTTTATTTTTCTTTGAAGATCTTACCAAAAGCTTGTAATACTAGATATAATGATACTGCAAAGCACTATAGAAACAGAATGGTGTTTTCTGCTGCAGAATATCACTTTTGTCTTGCCAGTGAGACTTGCAATGATGTTAACTGTTTTCTTTTAATGTATAGATATTAAAGATGGCATCCATCCTCAAGTACCTCCTGGTCTTCGACTTTGATGAAACTATTGTCAATGAGAACAGTGATGATTCCGTGATTCAGGTGGCACCTGGTCAGGAGCTTCCTGATTGGCTGCGTCAGACATTCCAGGAAGGTTTTTATAATCAGTACATGCAGAGGGTGTTTGAGTACATGGGGGATAAAGGGGTGAGGTTGTTGGACCTCAAAACAGTCTATGAGAAGATTCCACTTTCTCCTGGAATGCCAGATCTCTTCCGATTCCTGACCAAAAACCAAGATCGGTTTGAGATCATACTTATTTCAGATGCAAACATGTTTGGCATTGAGAGCTCTTTGAAAAGTAATGGCTATCATTCACTCTTCCGCAGGGTTATTAGCAACCCTACCAAAGTGGATAAGAACGGTCACCTGACTCTAGGTCCTTATCACTCCCACACCTGCCCTCAATGCCCAGCTAACATGTGCAAGAGGAAAATCTTGACAGAATATCTTTCAGAGAGATCTCAGGATGGGGTGGCCTTTGAGAAGCTATTGTATGTTGGGGATGGAGCCAATGATTTCTGTCCATCTGTTCTGTTGACTTCAACTGATATAGCTTTCCCTCGCAAGAATTACCCTATGCACCAGTTGATCCGAAAGATGGAGGAAAAGCAGAAAGGAACCTACCAAGCTAAAGTGGTAGCTTGGGATTCTGCTGATGTTATCACTCATTCTCTTCAGGGACTTCTGAACAAGTGCTAAGAATGGCATAAAAAATAATGACTGTGAGCACCAAGGCTCTGTATTTCTGATCAGTCTTTCTATGCAGTTATTTTAACTTCCTACTCTCCTCGTTGAGGGTGACTTTTTAGAATGCAATTTAAAAACATAAACATTCTTAAATGTAAAACTATTTATCAGGATCTCATAACTTTCAAGTTGTAGTATTTATGTATCAGTATTAAATAAGTTAAATTATCCTGTGGGTGGTATCTTGTAATGGGCCTGTTTAACTCTGCTGAATGAAGACTTCTGCATTCGATCTGAAAATGCCACCGAAACAGTGGTTCAATGAAGAACCAAATGTGACTGTTGTGACAAATCAGCATGGATCCCCTACATGCAGTACTAAAGTATGATCTTCTGTAGGAATAGAGTCTTTGGAGGGGAACTCTGGAAGACGTATAAATCACAATGCCCTATATAAAGCTGACTCTATCCTAAAATGAAGTTCAGTAATAGATCCAAGGCTTTCCCAGGTAAAACAAAGGGTCACAGGGTGTGCTCCTCATTGAGATATCATGCTAGTCAATTACAGAGCCTCACAATTCTCTCCCTGGTGTTCCATTACCATGACCAACAGTGGATCTTTATTAGGAAGAAATATAAGTCTGTGCATGTTAGCATTCATGGGCTATATGAGTATACATAAATATATATTACCCTCTATTGTGCTTCCAGTATATGATTTCCAGTGGATGGTAATGATTCAAAGGGCTAACATTAGGATCAGTCCCACTTAGAATCAAATGGAACTTGTATAAAGAAACGAGGAGCAGTAAACTTCTTTTTTTATGAAATATACGTTATAGGAGTTTTTTCCTTCTGTATAAAAGGAAGGTATTTTTAAATCTAAAGTTATTATATCTCAAACACATGAAACTGTAATCTACTATTGTGGTCACCAGGTGGTGCTATTCCTTTAAATGAATTTATATTAATGGAAATGTTTTATTTGTTCCTTATGGTGCAAATCAGTTTACCCCAGAATTACTCCATTTCCTTTTGAACATTAGGCCCTAAATATATTATATATATTTAATTCATTTTTAGCTATTTCACCACAGTAAGATATTTATGTTACCTTCCTCTGCATTTCAGTACAGTGATAACAAATGCTGAATAGAAAAATACAGGTTCTCCTAATCATATATTGCTGAGGTTAGTAAAGGGATGATGGCTTAACTCTTTCAGTGCCAGATGGATGTGCCGTATATTACTTCTAGCCACTTGTATGATAGAGCTGTGGTAGGCAAACTGTGGCTGTCCAGCCATTCAGGAATACAACTTCTATCCTTCCCAGCTGGCTGGGGATGATGGGAGTTGTAGTCCTGAACAGCTGCAGGGCCAGCAGTTGCTCAACTCTGGGCTAGAGACATCTTCACTGCATTGTGAAGCAATAGAGGTATCCTTAGCCTCCAGTGAGTTTAACCCTTTGTGTGCCACAGATGTATGCAATGCATTTTATTCAAAGGGTTAAAGGGATAGTAATACTTAAAATGACATTTATTTAATATTGTAGGCATAAAAAAATATAAAAAACGATGTAAGGCTTATCTCTCAAACCTTTATGGTGTGAGAGATATGCCTCGCTAAAGTTACCTCTTCTTGCCTGTTTAAACAAAGGGGAAAACGTGCAATCTCAACATTAATACTTCATTGGAATGGTCTACAAAGTGTGCTTGCAAACCAGGAACACTTTGTAGACCATGCCAATGAAGTATTAAAGGGATAGTAATACTTTATTATTACTATCCCCCATATTGTAGATATTTGCAAAATAATTTAATTGCCCCCGGGTTCATCTCTCAAACCTTTATGGTTTGAGAGGTAACCGAAGGCAAAGTTCCCCCCTCCCTCCCCCTTCCCTGAAGTCAGCATTGTACTGACTGCAGGGATATCCAGTCTGACTTTCATCAGGCGGCACTGCAGCTGAGCCACGAACGCGTTAGTGAAAAATAATTATTTCACTGAAACAGTCTTCTATGTGTACTTGCAAACCAAGCACACGTAGAAGACCGTTTCAGTGAAATAATTATTTTTTACTAACGTGATCTCGGCTCTGCTGCAGAGCCGCAAGCCTGTTGTACAACAGACTTCCCCTGAAGTCAGTACAACGTTGACTTCAGGGACGGGGGAGGGAGGGGGGAACTTTGCCTTCGGTTATCTCTCAAACCATAAAGGTCTGAGAGATGAACCTGGGGGCTATTAAATTATTTTGCAAATATCTACAATATGGGGGATAGTAATAATAAAGTATTACTATCCCTTTAATGTTGAGATCACGCATTTTCCCCTCTACTGAATAGGAGGAAAAAGCATGATCTCCACATTAATACTTAATTGGAACGGTCTATAAAATGTGCTTGCAAACCAGGCACACTTTGTAGACCATTCCAATGAAATATTAATGTTGAGATTGCGTGTTTTCCCCTCTACTGAAGAGCTTCCATCCGGTCAAATGACCGGATTCTGCAGCTGTCAGCTAGAGCGCTGACTTAGTTCAAACAGGCAAGAAGAGGTAATTTTAGCACGGTATATCTCTCAGACCATAAAGGTTTGAGAGGTAAGCCTTACATCGTTTTTTATATTTTTTTATGCCTACAATATTAAATAAATGTAAATTTAAGTATTACTATCCCTTTAACCCTTTGAGTGCCAGAGGGGTACGCAACGCATTGCTTTGCAATGCATTGCGTACCCCTCTGGCACTCAAAGGGTTAATAAGTCTTCAGTTCTGTGGATGGGAATCCTCTCTTCTACCACAGGAATGGACAAAAATAATATTGACAGAAATAAAAACCTATTTATCAAGCTAAAGACATGTAAGTCTGGGGCAAATCATCCGTACCATGCAACTGAAGAGAAAATTTCCATAAATTACATTGATTTAAATTGGGCTTTTAACCCCACAAATGCTAGTGAGGTCTCCAAATTTCTGCAATGCCTTGGAGACTTTTTTTTAGCAATCAAGAGGTTAAAATCCATATTTAACCCTTTGACTGTCAGAGAGGCATCCAAAGCATTGCAACACGTTCGATACCGTTCTGGAACTCAGGGAGTTAAATCAATGGGAATGATCATTTGCCCCATGGTGCAGTTGGTTTCCTTCAGAACGGCATCTCTTCCACTTCATGACTGAGGGGGCTCATTTTAATAGATTATTATTAATCCTTTGAGTGCCGGAGGGGTACGCAACATATTGCTTTGCAAGGCGTTGCGTACCCCTCTGGCACTCAAAGGGTTAAATGGAAAGTGTACTCGTTTTAAGATTTTACCTATTCTTAATAATATTAATAGTAATAATTACAGATGCCTGATGTATTTTATCCAGATATTAGCTTATAAACATGGTAATACCTTTCGGACATGTCTGTAATAGGACAAATGGACCCTTGATATGGATGTTATAAAATGATGATGTTTCATGGTGTTAATGAGGCAGCAGTTAATTTATATTCATTGTTCTTATACTCAGGAAATCTCATACCATACTTCATAAACTCTTTCCCTTGAGCTTGCCCGCTTGTTCCATATGACTTCTCCCACTAACTCCTCCTGTTGGTCCATATAACTCTCCCTATAGCTCCTCCTACTGCTCCATATAACCTCTCCCTATAACTCCTCCTATTTCTACATATAACTCTCCCTATAACTCCTCCTATTGCTCCATATAACTCTCCCTATAGCTCCTCCTACTGCTCCATATAACCTCTCCCTATATCGCCTCTTGTTGCTCCATATAATCCCTCCCTATAACTCCTCCTATTTCTCCATATAACCTCTCCCTATAACTCCTCCTATTGCTCGATATAAACCTCTCCTTTAAAGTGGAACTATCACCTAAAACCAATGTTTTACCATGCGTTTTAATGTTTAACCCGACATTAGTGCTGTGTGTGTGTTCTTTAAGTCACCTGGTAGTGGAGATATTTGCCCTGCAAAATCGGGCACTTCCGCGTTCTACGGTACCCTGTACCGTCTCAGGACTTCCCAGCTGCCCCAGGGAGAGCATTCATGCTCCCCTTCGAAACTGGATTTCTGTGATGTAACGTTACAGCAAACTCCGTTTCCAATGCTACTGAGGTTGCAACCTGTAATACAACTATATACAACCTCAGTAGCATTGTAAATGGAGTTTGCTGTAACGCTGCATCACAGAAATCCGGCTTTGAAGGGGAGCGTGAACGTGCTCCCTGGGGCAGCTGGGAAGTCCTGAGACATCATGGAGTCCTGCAAAACGCGTAAGTGCCTGATTTTGCAGGGCAAATATCCCCACTACCAGGTGACTTGAAGAACACACACACACAGCACTAATGTCGGGTTAAACATTAAAACGCATGGTAAAACTTTGGTTTTAGGTGATAGTTCCGCTTTAACTACTCATATTGCTGCTTACAACTTCTCATTATAACTCGTATCCCATAATACACCCTACTATAATACAGCACAATGCAACATGTTACCAGCTTCAGTGGCTCTTTGAAGGTTATTAACTTTAAACATATTTTCTGTAATATTAAAAAGCCATATAAACATTTATTTTCTCAAATAACAGCTCTGAAATATAATGAGTATGTATATTTGTACTTAAGCATGTAATGTGTATCTGTTGAAAATGTGTGGGATCTTATGCTCACAGAATAAATACCTAATGAGAGTGTATTGGAAGTCTTATTTGAACGTCATACATTAATCGAATTTATGTGTACTTTCTCTGGAAAACCTGGGGGAGAGTCACTAAAGGTTGATGCTGTGGCTGTATGATTCTGTCAATGTGTTCAAAGCACTTCAACATTTTGATGTACTCACACATCACCATATTTACCAAAATTTAGGGATGGAGAGGGTCCCCATTAGCATACAGGATTGTTGAACTGTTGTTGATGTTGAAGGGATACACTCCCTCACACATCACTGGCACTACGACATTCCTGACGTCTGACAGCATTCTCACTGCTAACTCACTTGGTCAGTAGGGGAATGAAGAGAATACTTTCAGCACCATGGACAGAATCACTCCCTTATCCCTTTGAGTGCCATAGGGATGTGTATTGCTCACCTCTGTGGCACTCAAAGGGTTAAAAGTACATCAAGTACTACACAATTATCCCCTTAAAGGGATAATAATACTTAAAATGTAAAAAAAAATATGTTGTCCTGGGACCAGAACTGGCCATAGGATGGTGTAGTAACAGCGCCACTGTACAATTTCAGGCTACTGTGATGTTGCACCTAAAAAAATTCAACTTTGAGCTGGAGTAACTTTTGAATAAAACACCTTTCAGCAGTGGGAGTTCCCATGTTTTACTCAGGGGGATAAACCCTACAACATATTTTTTTTTACATTTTATGTATTACTATCCCTTTAACTATGGATCATATATTACTTGTTGTACACTCCCAAGGGAACAAGGCAGGGGGTCAGGCAGTGTCCATGGGAATTTATGGCTACAACTTGCCCCCAGCCTTGTTTCCTTTCCCACTGGTAGCCACAGATCCCCATGTACACTGTGTGTCCCTTTCCAGCCTTTTCCCCTTGCCCACTGCTCGCCACAAATCTTCATGGGCACTGCCTGGGCAAGGGAAGAAGGCTGGGGGTGTCAGTCAGTGTATGTGGTATAACACACAATGGTGATGTTCCTCCACGATACTTTTATTCAACATGCTGCCCTACAGTTAAAATTTGACATGTGCTGCGTCGCCCCAGTAAAATCATACAAATGATGTCCCTTATCTTCGAACATATGCTGCCTCACATTGTTAATTTCCATTTTATACTGTGTAAATATAAAAAAAACTAAAAACATAGTGCAGTTTTTATCATTGTAAAACAAAATTGGACCTCTCAGGGAGCACCGGAACCCCTCCTGATACACCCTGACATTGATCACCTATCCAATAGGATAGGTGATCAATGTGGCTACCAGGAAGGCTATTACTACCTTTCTCTCCTTCATACTCGAGAGAGGTGCTTTTTTTTTTTTTTTTTTTTTTTTTAATTTTATTATATCAATGACTGACTTGAGCAGAACTCCTCCTACTCAACCTGGTCACTGACAAAAAGCCACTTTTCATTAATTCAAGAAAAGCGGAGATAACTCCACTTTTCATGAATGAACTCAAGCAGTTTTTTGTCAGTATGGAAGAAGAAGAAAAAAAGGGCGCTCCTAGTGTAATATGTACCAATATAGGACCTCCACCAATACACCACTTCACTTACAATTTGGATAACCACTAAAAGTGATCAGCATACGTCTATGAGGGACTTCAACTGCCCTCACTCAGTTTGATATGCGATGGATGCTGCGTCTTAAGGACTCCCACAATCCTTCAGGACCCTTGTAACAGAAGAAAAAAACGAACAGAAAGCGCGCAAACCACCTTACCAATTCACTTGGACTAAGATCACAACAATACTCACACTTATAAGGTGTAGTAGCTGGTTAAGAAATCCAGCTAAAGCAAACGGGGATATATTGACCGCCCCGATCCGGTCGCCTTGGTGTACCGATTGAATCAACAAATCCTTATCTTCTTAAAATTCAATTTATTATAAAAATACTTAAAAAAGCATCTTGCAAATATTTGCCCAGTGTAACGCGTTTCAGGGTAACAACCCCTTTCTCAAACTTATAGGCAAAGCTTGTTAAACAAAAGCAATCTGCTCAAATTTATATAATCAAATCAAAGGATTTGATTATATAAATTTGAGCAGATTGCTTTTGTTTAACGAGCTTTGCCTATAAGTTTGAGAAAGGAGTTGTTACCCCGAAACGTGTTACACTGGGCAAATATTTGCAAGATGCTTTTTTAAGTATTTTTATAATAAATTGAATTTTAAGAAGATAAGGATTTGTTGATTCAATCGGTACACCAAGGCGACCGGATCGGGGCGGTCAATATATCCCCTTTTGCTTTAGCTGGATTTCTTAACCAGCTACTACACCTTATAAGTGTGAGTATTGTTGTGATCTTAGTCCAAGTGAATTGGTGAGGTGGTTTGCGCTCTTTCTGTTCGTTTTTTTGTCGGTATCCTGGTTGAGTCGGAGGAGTTCAGTCATTTTATTGATAAAAACAAACAAAAAAAAAAGCACCCACCTCGAGTAGGAAGGAAAAAAAGGTAGTAATAGCCTTCCTGATCGCCGCATTGGTCACTTATCCTATTGGATAGGTGATCTGTGCCAGGGTGGCATCAGGAGGGGTCCCGGTGCCCCCCCCCCGGGAGGTCTGATTTTATTTTACAATTATAAAAACTGCACTGTGTGTTGTTGTTGTTTTTTTTTTTTTTTTTTTTTTAATGTTTGCACAGTATAACACTGAAATTAACAGTGTGAGGCAGCATATGTCAAAGATAAGGGGCATCATTTGTTGGATTTTAATGGGGGGGTGCAGCATATATCAAATGGTAACTGTAGGGCAGCATCAGCATTGTGTGTTAGCCCACATACACTGACTGAAACCCCCCAGCTCTGTTCCCATGCCCAGGCAGTGCCCATTCAGATTTGTGCCTAGCAGAAGGCAAGAGGAAAAGGCTGGAGAGGGTCAGACAGTGTACATAGGGATCTGTGGGTAGCAGTGGGCAAGGGAACAAGGCTGGGGGGGCAACCGGTAGCCACAAATCCCCATGGACACACTGAGAATGCTGTCAGACTTCAGGATTGTCGTAGTGCTGGTGATGTCTGAGGGAGCGCATCCTTCTACATCGACAGCAGTTTACAACCCTACTTGTTATTGGTTGAGAGCTGTTACTGCATAGGAAAACTAGGAGATTCCAACTTCGCCAACCTCAGTTAGGCGAGGTTGAGATTGTGAACTCTGACAGCAAAGGCTGCTTTTGGAGTTTAGTGAATGTGGTGTGAAGTGCCACATTAACATATCAATACACTACTGTAGATAAAATAATGGCTCATTATCCTTCATTTCCATATGGAAATAGGCCATTGTCAATGTGATGAGTGAAAATTCGTAAACCTGTTGGACGGATGTCGATGTGGGCAGATTTTGTCAAACTGATGGTGATGTGATGTTGAAGACACTTTAGTGAATACTGTCCATGTGCCTTCAACAATGCTCCAACAGGACATCAATATTTTGAACCCTCTTAGAACTTTATTGAATCTCGGCCCTGATCTATTAACAGTGCCATGTTTAAATGAACAGTATACCCTAATAAAGAAACATATACTGTATTGCTTTTCCTATAGAGTAAAACAAGAGTACTCCCAATGTGTGGAGTTGTTTCTTTCAAATGTGATTAAAAGATTCTGATAGTTTGAATTCAAGAAGTTTTGCAGCCAGGTGGCTTTGCTATTACAGCCTGTGTAGCTGAGTGTTGCAGACAAATGCCCCCCATAGATCGATGTAGCAGCAGTGCCACCTAGCTATACATCTTGAATTAATCTTTACAATTTCTGATAACTTCTTTTTTTTTTAAATAACTTTTGAAAGAAACCAAAGCATTGGTATTACCCTTGTTTTACTCTATAGTAAACGTCCTACGGAATGTTTTTAATAATTGTATATTCTGTTCTTTGAATGGGTTAATCCTTGAGTGCCAAAGGGGTACACATGTGGCACTCAAAGGGTTAAACTGATATGATTTCAGAATTATAATTCTATTTACATTTTAAACACAGCCTGTAGGTTTCTGGTTCGTAACTCTGTCCATCTGCATCTTAAGTCTTGCAGCGGTAAGAAAATGTTGGCTCTTCAGCTGTTTGGAGCTATAATGCCTATCATCCACAAGGAGCCATTGACTCGTTGGAAATAATGGTACTTATGGTTTCCAAAGACTATATTTTTGATTGCTTTCAATTTGCTAATTAACCCTTCAAATACCATAGGCATTGAAGTGGTTAAAGGAGCAGTAAACTTTTTTAAATTAAAATCTGTATGTTATATGGCTTTCCTGCTGAGTAAGACAAGGATACTCCGACCACTGTCAGTTGTTTTATTCCAATGTTATAACTGGTCAAATAATCAGGAAGTGAATTACAGTGTGATTACTTCCTGAAGGTTCTAATTGACAGCATGACTCAACAGATTCTATCCATTTAAAAGAAAAAGCATATTAAGGCATGTGAGAGTCTCTGACGACAAACAAAATAACATGTTGTTTTTTCTAGTCACCACTCCGATACATCATGTTTTAGCTCTCTATAGCCTTTACAGCGGGCAAATTTCCATGTGCTTCTTAGACTAATCCCACCCAAAAGGGCAGTCCAGTTTCAAAATTACAGGCAAGTCTCACATTTCGGCACGTTTCTTGAATACTCTTAGGGGATCTCACTAAGAGTGAAAGGAAATTCAGATGTGGACCTCTTGCTCTCAATGCCTAGGAAACCTAGATTCACCTCATTGAGGCTCAGCAAGGCTAAAACATATATCCAGAGTGTGCTGGTGTTCTCTTGTAGAGAGAACTTGCCTGTCATTTTGGAACTGGACTGCCCTTTTGGATGGGATTAGAAATTCTCCACTGTAATAGTACTATAGAGCTAAAACGTGATGGTCCTTGGAGGTGACTAGCAATAAAACAAGCTATTGTGCATGCTTCACCTCACTGGTGGTCCTGTGAAGAGAGGACTTTCCCATCATTCTGGAACTGGACTGTCCTTTTGGGTGCGGTTAGTCTTATATGTAAGTGGAAATGTCTTCTCTCTAATGGCACTAGAGAGTTAAACATGATGCTCATGAGTTGTGACTAGCCATAGAAGAAGAAATTGTGTTTTTGTTCATTCTCAGACCCTCTCACATTCTGGTAATTTTTCTGATTACTCTGAGGGGTCTCCCTAAGGGTGAAGGGTAATCGAGGTGTGGCCCCTTGCTCCCAGTGGCTAGGGAATCCAGCTGTACCTCACTGAGAAGGCCCAACAAGGCTAAAACCATCTCTCCCTTAGGGAGTTAAAGACAAGCAAGCTAACACAGGATGAGAGATTTTACAGGATACTGTATGCAATCCTTGGCTAGGTTAAATGCTACCTTACAGTTTGCTGCAAAAACGTATGTACACAGCATTACATTTTTGCATCACTGCTACAGATCAAGAAATGACTTGTACTACTATTATTCAGAGAGGAACACTTTTACTGTTTTATGTAAATTTGCAAGAGGGGGGTCTGTCTGGCCATGGCTGAGGGATGCAAATGGCCCAGTGGCCTTAATTTGGATATATCTGCCCTGAAGTCTAAAAGTTAAAGGGAAATATCAATTAAAGGGATAGTAATACTTCGTTTTAACTTTATTTTATTTTGTAGGCATTACAAAAACATGAAGAACGATATAAGTCTTATCTCTCAAACCTTTATGGTTTATGAGATATTCACAAGTAAAGTTTCCCCTCCCCGCCCCTTTTACCTAGTGTAAGCCATCTCTTCTCAGATGTGAGTCTGGTTGTATGACAGTACAGATAACAGAAGGGGACAATTTTCTTTGTATGAAAACAATGAAAGCCCTTCCCCCCTTGCAAGTTTTTCAGCTTTTTCCATTATCTTAATTGAAGATTGTCCCTCTCTGCAGTCTACCTGGGCATCTCCCTTCTGATCTGGTTGAACAGGGGGGGGGATACTTTGTTTGTGAATATCTCTTAAACCATAAAGGTTTCAGAGATAAGACTTATATCATTCTTCATGTTTTTTTAATGCCTACAAAATAAAATAAAGTTAAAATGAAGTATTACTATCCCTTTAAAACAAAATGGGTGAGTTTGAAAGAGCTTTCAAAAAACCACTTAAATGTTGTACTAGTCATTTTTTTATTTAGAAAATTCGTTTTTTGTGTACTTCAAATTCATACATTATTCTCATAAAGGCATGCTGTGCAGGCACTTCCTGTCTTAGCCCTACATTTCCTCCCCCATTGATTGACACTTGGGGAGGTGGACAATCATAATCAGCAGTCAGTGAGTGTGGCAGGTAATGTATGGCTAAAACAGGAAGTGTCTGCACGGCATGCCTTAATTAGCATCATTTATAAATGGAAGTCAAAAACGAATTTTCTAAATTAAAAATTGGATCATACAACACCTAGTGATTTTGAAAGGTTTAAAATAACAATAAAAACAACTTTTCTCATATGGATATCCTGGAGAGGAGCACATTTAACCCTTTGTGTGCCTGAGTGATATCCAACACATTGCAAAGCAATAAGTGTATACGCCGCTGGCACTTAAAGGGTTAAGGAGGATGGAGGCCCAGTGGGTCCAGGCATTCAACATGATTATATGCAGATTTCAGAGTAAATTATTAGCTCTTCATATATTTAACCCAATGTTTGCTTCATAGTATGGACATTGTATAAGTGCGTGTTTACACCATGGTACATACTATACCGGAATGAATAGAGGGCTAGGGCAATAGTTGCGTGAATCTGGAAGTGCAAGTCAATTCTTCTTAAAGGGATAGTAATGTTTCATAATAAAAGCAGCTTTAATTTATCATCATAGTATTTGGACCTTGGAGAGTGTTATTTCAATTCTGTCAGAGTTGTAGTTCAAGTGTAATTCAATGATAAAGTATCCCCCTCCCTCCCCTTTTTCTGATGTAACACTGTTCAGCCAGATCAGACGGGAGGTGCCCAGGTAGACTGCAGAGAGGGACAATCTTCATTTAAGATAAGGGAAAAACCTGAAAAACTTGTCAAGGGGGGCAGGGCTTTCATTGTTCTCACAGGAAGAAGATTGTCCCCTTCTGTTATCTGTCTGGTCTATGGACTGCATTCCACATCTGAGAAGAGATGGCTTACACTAGGTAAAAGGGGCGGGAGGGGGAAACGTTATCATTCAATTACTCTTGAACTACAACTCTGACAGTACTGAAATAACGCTCTCTATGGCTCAAATACTATGAAGATTAATTGGAGCTGCTGCTTTTGTGAAACATTACTATCCCTTTAACACTTTGAGTGCCAGAGAAGTTTAACAGTGCTAATTTATAAAAATGAAAAATATAATCGTAGAGGCTAACTAAAAAAAACCCCAAAAACATCCACTCAAAGTTAAGTACATTTGGTTGAAAATATGTAGCATAAAAAAAGAGTCTGACAATGAATTGAGATAAAAGATACTAATAACAATCAATAAAATGGAAAGAGAACTACTGAATTATTTAAACAGCTGCAGGTGTTATACCAATACATATTTAAAAGCAAGGTAAAAACCCGAATAAGTAAAAAGGCACTAAATAGACACATATATCATCTGCAAAAGAAGGATACGGATCCTGGATTTACACTGACCCAGTGGACTGACAACAAGTGGAGGACAGAGGGCAAATAAGGAGGGACAGACGAGATGCAGCTGTGGAACTGAGTAAAGGAGGTGACTTGGGTAAAATAAGCCAGTATGTACAGCTTAATCAATAATCTCCCACCTAAGAAGTCTCAGTTCAACTTCTATTAAGATACTCTCCACTGGTGCCAATCTCCCCACAGCTGCACTGTGTACTAACAATGCATTAGAATGGCCTAAACTCCAGGTCTTTTGGGATCCTGGCACCTCCCCTGTTCTAGTTAAAGCTAGTAATGTTTCACAAAAACAGCAGCGCAGATTAATCTTCATAGTATTTGGGCCATGGAGAGTGTTAGTTCAGTACTGTCAGAGTTGTAGTTCAAGAGTAATTGAATGATAAATTATCCCCCTCCCGCCCCTTTTACCTAGTGTAAGCCACCTCCCCTGAGATGTGCATACCTCCCAACATTTCAAATTGCCAAGGAGGGACACTTGTGTTTTATGGGGTGTTGCTGGGGCGTGGGTGGTGGAAGGGGCATTACCGAGAATTTTTAGGCTATTTCACGACCTATTGACACCTCCTTGTGTAACCTAATAATGATTAATAACAAGACCAAAGTGTTTTATTTGCACAGACTAATTTATAAACAGATATACTGAAGTTTACACAAACATTAAGATGAGTTTTATTGCTGTAGAGCAGTGTAATACACTTATATACCCACCACACAGTCTGATCTCCTTAAAAGAGGGACATCAGGGTGGGAAAGAGGGACAGAGGGATTTAGGTCTAAAAGAGGGACTGTCCCTCCTAAAGAGGGACACTTGGGAGGTATGGATGTGGAATCTGGTCTCTTGACCAGACAGATCACAGCAAGGGACAATCTTCTTACTGTGAGAACAATGAAAACCCTGCCCCCCAGGTTTTTCTTTATGCTCACTGAAGATTGTCCCTCTCTGAGATCCATCCATCCGGACAGTCTTGCTGCTCCGAGGTAAGCAGTGTTACATCAGTAAAAGGGGCAGAGGGGGATACTTTATCATTCAATTTATCTTGAATACAACTCTGACAGTTTTGAAATAACACTCAAAACGGCCCAAATACTATGAAGATTTATAGGAGCTGCTTTTATTTGAAACATTACTATCCCTTTAACTTTGAAGAAGACAGTAAAGGCACATACTGTAGATAAAATGCAATATTTAAAAAAAGCACAGACAGTTTAGAAACAGGAAATCAGCCAGTACAACATTATGATTCATATCTGAATGTTTCTTTCCTTCCCCTCCCTGTCCTATGACTTCTTTCCTTTTACTTTTTGCACACTAAGTCTGCCCCTCCACCATCAGTAATGTAATTCTGGTCTGTTGTCCTGAAAGTGGGGTCATTGGTAATACTGATTTCCTGTGTGTACTGAGTGTTACAATACAGGAACATGAAGAGAATTATAATATTATGCAGCGTATTATCACCCAGTTAGCTAATAACATGGGTGGGGCTAGGGGTTGTGCAGTAAGATGTGATACAGATATGATGAAGTGGAGATGACTTCTCAAGTGATATCACTTCTCCAGTACCTATGTTATCCTATACCGTCTATGCACTAAGATCTCCAAAGCTGGAGAAATAGTACATTGGTGCTATAAAATAACATAGGAACTGGAGAAGCTATATCACTGGAGAAGTCATCTCCACTTTATCACCTCTTTATCACACCTTACTGCATCTTCCCCGAGGTCTTTTGAAAGTTGTGATGCCTTTCACTGGATCTGAATAATTCAGAGATTTGACTGCATATGCTTTCAAAACTGCAAAGGGATCATCATCATAAAATGCATGTATTGCATTTAACCCCTTGTACGCCAGAGTTGTCTCCAATGCATTTTTTTTTCTACAGAAACCACCTTCATCAGTTATCACTTAATGAGGTTGTGACTGAGCATTGCTGAGGGAATCCATATTGTCTTTGCAGCTGTCTTAAATGGGGCAAATGTTTGCTTTGCCCAGTAAGTGCCTAATTTCTGTGAAAGCCTATTGTTTTCAACTTAGGTTTTTGTGGTATTGCATTGATCATTGGCTGCTAACCTTGGTCTTCAAGATCTACCAACAGTGCATGTTTTCAGAAAGTCTGTGATTTTTTACAGGTGGATTATCAGTGGTTCAGTTACTTTAATTGATCCACCTTTAACCATTCAGGGATATCCTGAAAACATGCACTGTTGGTAGTTCTTGAAGACTGGGGTTGGCTAATTCTGGCATAGATTAATGAAAAATACTCAGACTACATCATATGACATATCTCTGTGGACAAAATGGATACACGTAGAATTTCCATCCTCACATCTTCAGCAAGTGATAATTGGAAAAGAGACAATATCTGGAGAAAAAAAACACATTTCTTTAGGCATACATCCCCTCGAGGCACTTGATGTTGAATCCTTGAGGACTAGTTGCACTGCACACCCCTTTGGTCCTTAAAGAGTTAATATGCGAGGTTCTGGAGCACACACGTTCCCCCCACCCCATGTCAGTTGTACAGGAATAACAATGAGATGTGGTCGGTATTAACCCCTTAAGAACAGTTGCATTGTGTACCTCTCTGGTCATTAAGCGTTTAACAGAGAACATCCTCTGTGTGTTGCAGAGAGGAAAATGGGCAGAGCTGATGTCAGAGTACAGATATGAGAAGGTCACAACTCAAGGTCAGAGCCTTTAGGTGCTGCTGATGTACTAAGAAATCGTCTTTGCGATTTGTTGGAGATGTATGGGTGAGGTGGTTAAGATGTTTCATATCTGTTGGAATGTGCTTCACTACAACACTATTGGAAAGAGGAGGTTGAGATGGTTAATAAGTTCCTTTCCACTACACTCCCTCACTCTCTGGATATCTTTCTGTTTGCAGCTTTACCTGAATCCTGCAAACTGCATAAATCCAGACGTAAGCATTTTTACTTCCTAACGCAGCAAAATTGACTATTCCTCTTCATTGGCAAGACTGGCAGATCCCAGCTGTGACCATGTGGCACTTCTGAATACGTTCCATGGTGACCTTGGAATAAATACATGTGACTGCCACAGTGGGGGGAGGTTGGATGGTTTCAAGATGTATGGGCATCACAGCTCTCCTGGGCCAAGGACAGTAGTTCTTAACATGTTCCATCTTTCAGGAAAGTTGGTCTCCATGTAGGAAAGCCACTGTACTACTCTTCCTTACAGGGGCTCCAAGTGGGAAGGGGGGAAGGTGGATGTAGACCTGGCATCATAATGGATGATTATTGGATACTTGCAGGGATGGGATACTCTTTGCGGTACTTTGAGATATAGCTGGAGTGTGTCATTCTGGCTTTCTTCTCCATGTGGCACGATTGTGGTGCTGCGGACCTCCTCCATCCCTCTTCTCTATCTGGGCAGGACTGCATGATCATGATCTTATTTTTTCCAGTTCCTTCCACTTTACTCTATTGCTCCCTCTGATTTCTACCCTAACTCTGTTGTGCTTCTTTTGTGTTAGTCTCTTTTCTCTTTCTTATCACCGCTCCATCATACAAGCTCGGGGCTGAAACTCTAGTGCTGAATATATCTGTTACTATTGCTAACTTTTTACCAATGTTAGTGGATATTTCATGCACTATTTGATGTATGGGAATTCTGTATTTGTTTGTTACTTTAATTCTTCTATTTTCTGTACTTCTCTTCATTCAATAAAAATTACAAAAAGAAAATCTAAAACACATAAATAACGTTACATGATTGCAACATCTTGGACCCCACATCAGGACAGTGACCAGTGCCTGGGACCAAGTGATCACGACCAGGATTTTCTGAGAGCTACATATTGTCAGCAAAGGGGCCTCTCCCGAATGTGAGATTTTCATCGAGATTGGATAAGCGCTTCAGTTCTGCTTCCTCTGTTCATATAGACACCAGCTGTAGTCATTAAAAATGAATTAACTCTTTAAAAAAAATTCACCCTCTCCCCTGCTTGCACCCTTTCCCACTTTAAGTGGTTTCACCCTTTGAGTGCTCTAGGATTAACAAATGCATCGTGAAGCAATGCATTGTATACCCCTCTGGCACTCATAGGGTTAGTAGGGTGGTTGGGTGTTGTGTTCTGTTCCTAAGGAAGGTCTGGGGTTCAGACTGAAACGTTAACAATAGATCAATGAGTGGTATGAATTCGGAACATCAGGGGGAGATTCTCTAAGCCAGTGGTTCTCAACCCTTTTTTGTTCATGGCACCCCTATCATGCAGTCAGGAAGTTTCGGGGCACACCAGCATTTTATAGGTCGTTTGTCAAACAAGTAATGGATGATAAAAATGCGTAAGTATATAGCTCTCTTTAGGTCTCACAATAAGAATAAAATAAATAAAAATATAATGCAGAAAATTTACAGAAATAGACTCTTGAAATGCAGTATTCACATTTTATCAAAGTCTTTATAAAAAGATGGGGCACCCTTAGTGGATGCCTGTGGCACACCAAAGTGCCACGGCACCCTGGTTGAGAATCACTGCTCTAAGCGGTGATAAAGAGGTAATAAAGAGGAGATGACTTCTCCAGTGATATCACGTCTCCATTCCTTTGTTATTCTATAGAGCCTATGCACTAAGATTTCCAAAGTTGAAGAAATCTCAGTGCATAGGCTCCATAGAATAACATAGGAACTGGAGAAGTGATATCACTGGAGATGTCATTTCCACTTTATCACCATTTTATCACCTCTTCATGAATCTCCCCTGATGTTTCTTTATTTATTCATCATTAATTTTCTGCCATTCAAATTTGGAAAGGTATTTTTAGAATAATGTTTAATTAAAGGGATAGTAATCCTTTATTATTACTATCCCCCATATTGTAGATATTTGTAAAATAATGTAATAGCCCCCAGGTTCATCTCTCAAACCTTTATGATTTGAGAGATAACCGAAGGTAAAGTTCCCCCTCCGTCCCCCTTCCCTGAAGTCAGCGTTGTACTGACTGCAGGGGAAGTCTGTCGTTCGACAGTCAGGCGGCTCTGCCGCTGAGCCGAGATTGCGTTAGTGAGAAATAATTATTTCACTGAAGCGGTCTTCTACATGTGCTTGGTTTGCGGCCATATGTAGAAGACCGTTTCAGTGAAATAATTCTTTGTCACTAACGAGATCTCGGCTCTGCTGCAGAGCCGCATGATGAAAGTCAGACCGGATATCCCTGCAGTCAGTACAACGCTGACTTCAGGGAAGGGGGAGGGAGGGGGGAACTTTGCCTTCGGTTATCTCTCAAACCATAAAGTTATGAGAGATGAACCTGGGGGCTATTACATTATTTTGCAAATATGTACAATATGGGGGATAGTAATGATAAAGTATTACTATCCCTTTAAATAATTGTATTGGACAGTTGTGTCCATTAATGTACATTTATGGGTATCTATTACCTTACCGAAAGGTCCTATTTTGACCTGTTGATTCTCAGGTTTCATTCTGTTTTTGTGATTGTATATTTTTCATAACTAAAATGTATTTTTTAAAAAGTACTAATTTCTTTATATTTATTTCTTTGAATTTATATATGCTGTTTATATTATCAATAATGAGAGACATTTATTTAATTGCCATTACTTGTGGTGTGATATTGAATGATATTATTGTACCACTTATGAATAAAGCATTATATACGTTGTGCGTTGTATTCAGGGTGCAGTCACTATGACCATGGGTATAGTTTTGATTTAGTGCTTGTGTGTGCACTGACTGTGGATACCTTGTGTCTCAGCTTGATTATCAATGCTTATTGGTTTTAGTTTAATGTACGCCCATTTTTAAATTGTATTTAAAGCGGAACTTTCAGATAATAGCCAGTCGCCATGCATTCACTAAATGCATGGTGACTAGCTTGAAAATGTATGTCTTCCCAAAAAACAAAAATAGATGTGTCTAAAGGAATCTGTCCCGTTTCGGGACTGATGGGCAAGTTAGTGCGGTCTGTGAACCTGCGCCCTCAGTCCCTTCTGGTGACCATATGGTGCAAAGCAGTCTACTCTATGGAGACCGGGACTGACGTCACATGCGCACAGACAAGATGGCTTCTCTCTAGCCTCAGTTCCGGGCTCCAAACGGGATGGATTCCTTTAGACACACATATTTTTTTATGGTAAGACATCTATTTTCAAGCTAATCACCATGCATTTAACCCCTTCGCGTCCTGTGACATACCCGGACCGTCACGCTGGTCCGGCACTTAAGGACCAGTGACGGTCCTGGTACGTCACATACTTTTACTCACCGCGCTCCTGCAGGAGCACGGTGAGTAATAATGGGGACTGAAATTGATCGTTCCAAGACCGGAGCGATCTCTTCCAGTCCTTCGTTCGACGTGCCGCCCCACGTGATCAGTCACGTGGGACGGCACGTCGAACTCGCCTATCTGGTCCTTAAAGGACCAGACACCCCGGGACCGCTGGTCCTTAAGGGGTTAATGAACGCGTGGCGACTTGCTATAATCTGAAAGTTCCGCTTTAAAGAGGAACTGTCAAGTTGTAAGTCCACTACTCCCCCAAATTGGTGCATACCCCCCCAAAAAAGCTTAGAATTCCAAAAGAAACTTATATAATTTTCCTCCATGATGAAAAATCTAACCTTATCCCTCCTCGGCAGCAAAAGGGAGAATGCCCACAAGACAGGAGTTCAGCTCTGAGATCAATGCCTCCTTCCTTCCCTCACATGCTCATGAACTTTACTGCACAGAGCTTCACATCACCTCCCTCCTACTGCTAGCAGTCCAACCACGCACACAAGGCAGAGCATGAATGGAACATACAAATGGCACGGGTTAGAGACAGAGAATGAAATAAAATAAATGAGGCACTATATATGTAGTAATCCATAATAAGTAATAAATAAAAAAGACATATACAAAATACTGTAGATTGCACATTTTTATAAATATATTCATGTACTCAATCTAATGTGTGTACAGACACATGTACATAGCGCCCATCTGTGTATATTTCTTCATTAAACATGGAGAAGGTGCTTGTCCTGGATCTTGGAGCGGGTTGAGGGATCAGATGGTGAGAGAAAAACAGTGTTGCTGCAGAACAGATGGCATCATCTGATCCCACCATCCTGCTCCAATTGCCATTACAAGCACCTTCTCTGTGTCCCATTCATGCACTGCCTTGTGCAGTGTGTAAGGTCGGATAGGCTGACAGTAGGAGGGAGGTGATGTGCAGCAAGGTTTGTTGAGCATGCAGGGGTGGAAAGGCAAGTGAAGGCAAAAGCACCTTCTCCAATAGTGGTTGAGGAGTTATAATGCCCTCCGTTTTCAGCCACACTGGGTATAAAGAAAGGAATGTGGGCAGTGCTAGGAACAGCTATGAGGGGTGGTGGGTGCAGTATTTCAGTACATGGGATGGCCTGCGCAGACTGTCACAAGGTAATGTTTGAAAATGCTCTTTCATAATATTGAGAATTTAGGGCTCGATGCAAATGTTGGCGGTAAAAAAGCCAGTAGGGCAAAATGGATACCGACCGACAAAAGAAAATGTCTAAGTCTGTATTAAAATGCCCTATCGGCTGAAAGCACAACGGATGTTAGGCCACAGAAAAAGTCTTGTGGCCAAACGTCGTTTTTATGCATTAAGTTCCCAAAACACCGCTAAATAGCGGTAATAATGTCAACTTCAAAGGAAAAAAAGCTAACTATCGGCACCTGACATTCTATCAAGCACCAATCGTTAATTAATCTGTCTTACACTTACCTGCCATCCACTGTCCTTCTCCTTCAATCTTTTCTTCAGGTTCTCTTCAGTCTTCTCTTCAGTCTTATGTATGCCATAATAAAATACGTAGATCAGTGTTTTCATGTCTCCGCCGCTGTGTGCGGCCACGGAGGCGGTGGCGGAGACAGTGATGTATGACACAGTCACTAGTCCTGTCCTTCAGGGGCTGATGCCCGTTCCACACAGAGGGAATTTGAGCAGAGACTGCCTTTAAATACGGGCAGCCTCTATTCAAATTCCCTCACAGCCAATCAGTTCCATTCAAGCCAATCAGTTTAAAGAACAGCCATTCAAATCTGAATGGCTGGGATGTGCGTAAGCGCATCCAAGCCAATGGCTGTGAGGAAATTTGAACAGAGGCTGCCCATATATAAAGGCAGTCTCTGCTCAAATTCCCTCAGCGTGGAACAGGCATCGGCCCGTGATGGACAGGACTGGGGACTGTGCCACACATCACTATCTTTGCCGCTGCCGCCTCCACACAGGAACGGAGACATGAAAACACTGAGAAATGTATTTAATTCTGGCATATAGATAATTATGGCATTTCTGGATATATTATTTTGAACAAGTTGGACATATTTGAATAAATGGAGGCATAGTCATATTTCCAAATGGACAGTAAGACATGTTTTAATCCTTTTGAGCCCCAGAGAGGTATGCAGCTCTCTGGCACTCAAGGGGTTAAACTATGTATTATTGTGCCAGATATTTCTGCATTGTATTAATAGTTTTATTTTTATTTACAGCAAGACTGAAGGAGAAGACTGAAGGAGAAGACTGAAGGAGAAGACTGAAGGAGAAGGACAGAAGATGACCAGGAAGCTGAGGACTCTGCTGGACATCAGGATTAATGGTGTTACTTTTAATGGGATGTTGCTTTGTAACTTAGTTGGGTTAAACCTATGAATGCAGATGGGGTAATTATACCCCATTGGCACTCATAGGGTTAATTCTACTACCTTTGGACACATTTTAGGGACTGTGGATATACTGATATGGTGCTTAGGCCCCATATCAATACATTCACTGGGGACGTAGGTTTTTTTTACTTTTTTATTTCTTTCAGTTTCTGCATCGGCTATTTGAAGATCCGATAAGGGACTCTAGTCCCCAAAAAACTGGGTCTTAAATTTCCTGCAATAAATTGAGTCCCTTATTGGATCTTCATGGCTAATGCAGACATTTGAATTGATAATTACGGTGTTTTCATTATTTACTATGGCTGAAAACACCTCCTAACTTTATCACACAACGGCTTTTTTTGCTGGTATTTTTTACAGCACAGGCATTTGAATAGCTTACTTTGCTTGAAGAAAATGCCGTCGGCAGAAAGAACAGCTGCCGCCAACATTTGCATCAAGTCCTTAAAATAAATAATCCAGCAGAACATAGCCAGTTTAAAAAATAAGTTCAATAAGATAAAGTTCCTTGGGGTGAAAGTTCCACTTTAACCCCTTAAGGACCCATGACGGTCCTGCACCGTCATGGGTTGTTATACACTTAACGACCCATGATGGTCCAGGACCGTCATGGCTTAAATGATAGCAGCGTGCCTCCGTGCACGCTGCTATCATTAATTCCAGGCTGAGACTGAGCGCTCCGAGACTGGGGCGTTCAGTCTCAGCCCTTCCTGCTTGTGCCAGTTCATGTGATCGCCGTAGCAGCGATCACATGTACCGGCATAGTGACAGACAGAGGCAGCATGCAAAGCATGCTGTCTGTGCCTGTCTCGTCTGCCTCTGTCTCCCTTGCTATCAAAGTAAGGGAGACAGAAGTAGACGGGAGACACCTAGTGGTAAAAAAAAAAACAGCAGCTGGGGGTATTAACCCCTTCACTGCTGGTGCAGGAGGCTGGCTAAATGCAGGTCAATTTTTGACCTGCAATTTTACACTTTTTTTTTTTCTAAATAAAAAAAAAACACAACACACTTTTTTTTTTTTTTTACAAAAAAAATTTTTTTATTTAAAAAAAAATATATATATAACTAAACAATATTGCAAGTGTGATTGTTGTGGAGCCATGTAATACACTTATATACACCACCAAATGCCAGGGACAAAAAAGTGTCAAAATAGGGTGGGAAAAAGGGACATGGGGATTTTCATCCAGGGGGGACAGTGGCCACGTTAAACTGCAAGTTTTGTAGGTATGACTGATCAGTCATACTTTTCATGCAGTCTCCATAAAAATTTAACCCTTTGTGGCCAATTGATCCCAAGAGAAAAATCAAAAATGGTGTTTTTTTTACTTTTTTTACTTTTTTTTTTAATTTTCATAAAGTAAATGGTGGGTTATCTATATAAGTGGGGTATCAAATGAAAGCCCTATTTGTGCATAGAAAAACAGTATATAATTTATGGGGCTGGAATAAAAGCCTAAGAGGGAAAACACTTGAACAAAGACATAGTCAAAAAGGTCAGAATTGCTCCGGTCCTTAACACCTTAAGGACCCATGACGGTCCTGTTCTGTCATGGGTTGTTATACCCTTAACGACCCATGACGGAACTGGACCGTCATGGAATTCCGGGCTCCCCTCGCGGCTACACGCCGTTCGGGGAGTCCGGAACACAGCTGCAAGGTGCGGGCGCGGCCCGTCGTTAAGGGGTTAAGGTAAAACGACCTCAGATTTTCCCGGTCCTTAAGGGGTTAAGGATGATCGGTCTACATTGACTCTAAGCCTGTGATGAAATGATACACTCACGAAATATGTAAGGTGGCTCATATCCGATCATCGTTTCTCCTTTTCATGAGATCTATTTACCAACTTTGTTTTTAAAAAGACTGCACTATAATAGGCAAATGTTATCTTTGATATAGCCGGGGTCATGTTAACCCCAGGAATGCTAGAGAGGGCTTTTTTTGCATTCAGCAGGGCAACCCTTTTAGTGACAGAGTGGTATCTCTGGCATTCAAATAAATAAAAACCACATTTAAATCAATGGTGATTTCTGAAATTTTCACATGTACCCTGTAGTGCAAACTGATATACCCATAATGCACCTATTTAGATTGCTGAATACAGTGTAAGTTTATGATTCTTTTTTTCTATCAGTCAACAGACAAATGTAGATATATTTTCACTTTCATGTGCCAGACCCATGTCAGAGAAAAGTGAACACAGGGCAGTGATATATCTATTATATAAATGAGATTTTCATTGTAGGCATGAAGAATATTACTCCAGGGCTTATTTCTGGTTCATTTAAGGACACATTTTATTGTATCCATAAATAACAGTGTGTCTGATTCAAGAGAACATTGTGTAATTATATTTATACTGGTGATGTCAACCCTAATAAAATGATAACTCACAAAACTATACATAAATCTAGAGATCAATATATATAACATACTGTTCTATAATAAACGGTAGAGTTGTCTCTTTAATAACATATTGATACAGTAACATGGAGAGTGGAATAATGATAGGTAGCATAATAGTATAATAGTGAGATATAATTGCATACAAATGCACACTTTATGTACAACGATACCACAGTATACAGCGACATCAATTTATCCAGTGATATAATTACAAAAAAAATATATACACCAAAGAACAGAGGTTCCCCAACTTTGCTCCCTTCTGAGTCACATGCATAGTAAAAAAAAAAAAGCTTAGTAAGCCATAGAAGCACCAAATTACACCATCATCATTCTAACAGTGGATTCTCCCGTCAGCAGCGAACTCGCTCTCTTTTCAGCAGGTATCGCTATCTACCCTGCACCTAACTAACTTCCCTTACAAACAGCTATCTTTCTCTTCCCTGTATCTACCTTCCCTTTCAGCAATTATCTCTCTTTTTCCTACATCTAACTCCCCTTCCAGCAGCTAGGTTTCTCCCTGCTGCATCTAACTTTTCTTCTAGTGCCCATCTCACACTATTCCAGCACCTGACTCCACTCCCAGTTGCTTTCTCTCTCTGTCTATCTCCACTACACTTATCTTTTCTTCTGAAGCTTATCTACCTATTTCCAGTGCATTTAGTTCACCTTTTCTCTGAATGTTAACACTCCTTCTGGCACAGTTACCTGAGTACAGCCCTTTTATAAGCTTGATAGTGATGAACAGGGAGCAAGGTTGGAGTGCAGTGCTAGTTCTGCATGTGTCCTTGCTGCAGCCAAAGTAAAAGAAGTTAAAGATGTCTGAACCCAGTTGAGCTGGGGCCAGACCAGGATGAACACATCTGGATCAGACGACGGCTCTTCAGCAGCGCCGACATAGCGATACTAAATAAATACTTTATCGGAACGGTCTACAACGTTTGCCTGGTTTGCAAGCACACGTTGTTGACCATTACAATGAAGTATTTATCTTTAGATATAGTTATGTCGGTGCTGCTGAAGAGCCGTGTCTGGTCAAGCGACCAAAATCTGCTTCTGACAGCTTTACAGCTCATCAAGCAGAAAGGGGAGGGAGCGGAGAACTTTATTTTCGTTATGAATAAACGCAAGTAATCTCTTTTAATTGTATCTACCATATCGCTAATACTTTTTTCCTGACATTACTATCCCTTTAAGTGCAGAACCTTTAAATACCCACAATGTCCAATGGAAGGTGAGGTGCGTCAACCAAAGGTGGGATCAGACAGAACAGTGATACCTTCCAGCAGCAAACTCTCTCTCCCTAGCAAATAACTTGCTTTCCAACAGATATCTCTCTTCAGCACCTAATTATCCTTCCAGCAGCTAGTTCTCTCTCCCCCACCTGATTATCCTTCCAGCAGCTAGTTCTCTCTCCCCCACCTGATAATCCTTCCAGCAGCTAGGTCTCTCTCCCGCACCTAATTATCCATCCAGCAGCTAGTTCTCCCTTCCCCACCTGATTATCCTTACAGCAGCTAGTTCTCTCTTCCCCACCTGATTATCCTTACAGCAGCTAGGTCTCTCTCCCGCACCTAATTATCCTTCCAGCAGCTAGGTCTCTCTCCCGCACATAATTATCCTTCCAGCAGCTAGGTCTCTCTCCCGCACCTAATTATCCTTCCAGCAGCTAGTTCTCTCTCCCGCACATAATTATCCTTATAGCAGCTAGATCTCTCTCCTGCACGTAATTATCCGTCCAGCAGCTAGTTCTCTCTTCCGCACCTAATAATACATACAGGAGCTATCTCTCCTTCTCCAGTGCCTAACTCCCCTCCTAACAGCTAATTATCTCTCTTTTTGGAACCTAACACCCTTTTAGCAGCTAGCTCTCACTCCATTCCATTTAACACTTCTCATACTCTTTCCTAATAGCTAGTTCTCCTATTCCTCCCCACCATACAATTATCCTCAGAAGTCAGAAGCTTATCTCCATTCTCTCAGTTTTTCTCCTCCCTCTTTTTCTACAAGGCAAAGACAAAATCTTTAGCCCAGGTGCAGGCAGTGGAACAAATGTAAAGGCTCTACAAACCTCAGGTTGGGAGCCATTGCATACACCAGTTCTCTAATTGCACCTCATGGAACTCCCAATATTTCCTAAAGAAGAAGAAGCTCATTGATACACATTTCAGTAAAAGGCAAATGGGAACAAGGATAGAGAGTCAGAAAAATTATGTTTGGTTCTGTGACTATTAGTGGGCCTGTGTAAAATTAAAATGTTTCACACTGTGCATTTCTTTTTTCTATTTCTCTTGCAATATTTATCTAATAATTTAGTATGAAAGCAGTAGTGAGCCCTAAATATCAACTATGTATATTACTATGTAACTACTATAAAAAAAAATAATAGTAATCTTACTAGGTCAGAACCAGGAGGTCAGGCAGTAGTGGGTAGGAGTAATTATACAAAGCTGGGGTCACAAACGGGATTATGGAGAAGTGGCACTAGGTACAGGATCGAACTAGAGTCAGAGACAAAGTAGAGGTCAGATAAACAGGAACATCGTAAACTTGCACATTCACCAAGAGGCTTGAAGAATGTGTGTCCACCTCATAGCAATGCAGGTAGATAAAGGATGTGCTGTGTAATAGGTGATAGGACAGTGAAAAACCAGCATGTTGTACATACTAATTACTAAGAATGGATTTCCTGATAAGCTAAATTACAGATGAATAGTTAATGGATGACTGATTTATTTTCTTTCTGTATATATTAAAATCAAGAAGGCAAGACAATGCTTTTAGAGACCAAACAGAATTATAGAAGCTAACTAGTTGCTCATTGGGTGGAAGAGGAAGGCTTAGGCTGTTGGATGGATCTGGTGATGTGTAGACACTATACATAACCATGAACTTCATAGACATTAGTGAACTGCACACACACCTCCAGGCAAATAGGTTTATCACGTTGATAAGAGACTCCAAATAAGGCAGGTCAGGAAGTGCAACTGCATTGTACATTTACACAAGATTAGCAGCACATTATATGATATTGGCAGTACATGAAATTAGCAATGTATTGCACAATTACATGATATTAACAAACCATCCCAAAAAGAGAGCCAGAGAAGCAGGTGGAATGGAGAGGCAGGAAATGATGATGTGATAGGCGAGACAGAAAGGTAGGGCATGGGAAAGACAGTCAGGGGAAGGAGATGTGATGGGAGAGACTGAGATGTAATGGGTGTAAGAGACAGAGGCACTGGATGGTGAGTTAGGGGCAGGCAGACATATGGTATGTAAGTGGGAGAGGCAAGAGCAAATTGAGGCTGGGATAAGCAAGGGATGGTGAGGAACTGGAAAGACAGAAAGAGAACGGATGGTTGGGGGAAGGGAGAGATGATGATGATGTGGGGATGTTTTGGGATGAGATAGACAGAAACTTGGAATGGGGAGAGGGTGCGAAAAACAGAGTGGCAAGCAATAATGGGAAGATGGAAAAAACTGAGAGCTAAAGGATGGTAGGGGATTAAAGGGATAGTAATGTTTCATAATAAAAGCAGCTCTAATTAATCATCATAGTATTTGGGCTTTGGAGAGTGTTTTTTCAATACTGTCGGAGCTGTAGTTCAAGAGTAATACAATGACAAAGTATTCCCCTCCCGCCCCTTTTACTGATGTAACACTGTTCAGCCAGATCAGAAGGGAGGTGCCCAGGTAGACTGCAGAGAGGGACAATCTTCAATTAAGATAAGGGAAAAACCTGAAAAACTTGTCAAGGGGGGCAGGGCTTTCATTGTTCTCATAGGAAGAAGATTGTCCCCTTCTGTTATCTGTCTGGTCTATGGACTGCATTCCACATCTGAGAAGAGATTGCTTACACTAGGTAAAAGGGGCAGGGAGGGGAAACTTTGCTTGAGAATATCTCTCAAACCATAAAGGTTTGAGAGATAAGACTTGTATCGTTCTTCATGTTTTTTTAATGCCTACAAAATAAAATAAAGATAAAACAAAGTATTACTATCCCTTTAAATAAACAGAGGCTGGGGATGGGAGACAGATAAGGAGCATGGAGTGTAAATGAGACTGAAAAGCAGTGGATGGCAGAGAGATGGAAGAAAGAGAGGCAGAGACTGTGAGACAGATGAATAATATGATAAAATAGTAACACAGATGAGTGTGAAATAAGAATATCTGCCATAACACATTTTTGGATCCAGAGGAAGGCAAAAAAACACTCAACAAAACAAACTCTACTGATTTAATTTTTCAGTATTCCCAAGAGGGTAAAAAATCCCTTACTGACTCCATAAGTCATTCAGATATTTCACTGGATCAACATCCTATCTGCATTACAATACATTTTCTGAGTTTAAAAGGTATCCTAAATATTTTGGAAACCATCTACACTATTAATGGGCAAAATGGCCCCTAGACCTCTTTAACCTGGTCCTTGGCTTCGGCTGACTGTACACACGCAGCAGTGCTGTTATAGAGAGAAATATCACTTCTGGCTTTCTCTGCAGGAATGATACACTTGACAGATCACAAATTTGATACAAATGTATCATTCTAACAGTACAGAGAGAAACAGAATAATCTCAGCTCTCTAATAACACTTTGAACAGAGACATATCTCTCATTCCAAAATGATTGCCCATCACTGATCTACACTACTGTAAACATAGCCTCCCAAGGTAGAGAATTCCACATTATTATTATCCTAACTTTAAAAAACTAATTATACCTGCCTTTGTTCTGGGTGAAAGCATCTTTTCTCTAGTCTTGTTTTTTGCTCAGCTCTGAGTTTAGAGTTCCTCACAGAGTTCTTTGTATTATCTATGGATATATTTGTAAATAGTAATCATATTCACCCTTAGCCAAACCCAAGGTGACCCTGAAACAAACCCAGGTTGACTAGTCTGTCTTTATCACTAAAACCTTCCAGAACCTTTATCAGTTTTCATGCACTGCTCTATACCTTTTCTAGTTCAATAATGTTTATTTTTTAACAACTGGTGCCAAATACTGTATTCCATATTCTGAATAATGTCTTACCAAGGATTTATAAAGAGGTAGAATCACATTCTCAGCTCCCACACATCCCAGCTTGGTGAGTGGATTGATCTCCAACAAAGGTCAGTCCTTGTCTGCAGTTCCCCAGTTGGATTGATCTCTGCCAGTGCTTGTCGTTCCTGTCTTACTGTTGGTTGGATCTCCACCACTTCCCAGACCTTGAGGCATCTTGGGTGGTTTGATCACTGGCTCTGGATTCGCTAGCTGCAACTTGAGGTGAATGTCGACAGGACTGACTTTCTCCGTCCATCCAGGTTTTCACAGTCTGTGACAGGTGAGCACTGTGTGTCATTCATCGGCAATACATGTCCACGGAAACATCCCAGCGTACAACCTCTGACAGCTGAGCACCACATGGCATTCATTGACACTCCGTGTCTACTCCAACATCCCGGCGTAAAGCCACTGACAGTTGAGCACTGTGTGATGTTCATCAACACTTCGTGTCCACGCCATCTACCTTGTGAACTTTCTCCACCAGCAGAGCATCTAGTGGCAGGTCAGCAACTGAATGCTACTGTACACAAAATCTGATGTACTAAGAAGAACTGTAGCAATTCTGGAGCTAACCATCTGCATCACAGATGACAAATAATAATTTCCACTTATTTAAATGATGCATTTAACCCTTTTAGTGCTAGAGAGGCATGAGAGACCTTTCTAACATTGAGGGGGTGTACAGACCCATTTATATCAATGGAAATTCTAGCAGTATTTCTTTTCTCCC
This sequence comes from Rhinophrynus dorsalis, assembly GCA_037306005.1. Lineage (NCBI taxonomy): Eukaryota > Metazoa > Chordata > Amphibia > Anura > Rhinophrynidae > Rhinophrynus > Rhinophrynus dorsalis. The sequence goes on along the minus strand of CM074727.1, from coordinate 128,957,393 downwards.
CATAGTGCATTTCATTTGCTCCAATTTCTTAGTACATCAGCCATGACCTTACATTTAGTTGTAGTAACTATTATCTGTCAATGTGAGGAGAAATAAACATCTTGCTCTGTAGGTATTTTCTTATATAGTTTAGTGCCAGCATTAAAGATTGAGACATCACTTTTAAAATCCACTTTGAGATCATTAATAAATTAAAAAGCATTGGGCCCAGGAGTGAACTGAGGCTCTCCACTTACAACTGTAGACCAACCTTGTACAAGTGATCTCTCTGAAAACTTGTACCTCTAGAGCAGTCTCTTTGGTATCACTCCATGTCTCCTGTGTTTGATGATGTGCTGTTATCCCCTCCATCACGTAGAACAGATAGCTGGACAATAGGCAAGGAACAACCATGGCTGGAAGACTGATGGTGAATTATACATGTGGACAAAGAAACTATTTCTTCAAGGTACGTTTTTTCTCTACCACAAGCAGAGATTTTCTTTTTATTGGAACTTACCAGGCTACTCCTTCCTTCACGGCCACTTTCCCACTATGCTGATACTTTTGTGTCCCTGCCAGATGTCTTATTGCCACTAAGACAAGGAGGAGTCTGTGTGACATCCTTAAACTGCTTTCAGTCCCTGGAAAATGATGAGAGATTTGGGAGTACCAGCTGTGCTGTTGGAGTGGAAGTTAATGGGAGGCTGTATGTGTTGCAGAAATTAAATGGGGTGTCAAAGACACGTGTCCTAAGTTTGTTTTAGAAAGATGAATAGCTATGCAGTTTTGAATGTAGGATTTTTATGTAAGCCAAGTTAGTATACTGAATCAGGGCTTATAATTTTAAGTCCTTTGCTACTAGCCAGACCTGAAAAGTTACTCGCCACTGCAAGCCATAGCATACCCACCAGGGCTGAATTTCTACTCGCCAGGGCTAAATTTTCACTTGCCATTGGGTAGTGGCGAGTGGAAATTTTGAGCCCTGCTGAATATAATATATGTAATGTTATTTTGTAATATTTTATATTCTGTCCCTGTCAGAAAACTAGGGAATGCAAGAAGAGAGAAAAAAATACATTGCTGCACTATCACATCCAAGAGTAAGTACACACAGGCTACAGGCAAATTACATGTGCAGTATTAAAAGTTGTGGTGCACATCTCAATCTGAGTGTCAGCCAATCATATGTGGCTGATTTCCACATTGTCTGGCCATCCATTATAGCTCCATTCAACAACGGCAGAGGGCACAAAATGGCGCTTGAAGCCCACTAAGGGCCAGGAGCCTGCAGCCTTCCCTCTTTGCTTCCTGTCTGGCCTTCTGGTGGGGGAGAAGGGGCTCCAGAACAAAGGAAACTGGCTTCCTCTCCCCTTGCTGCAGGGGTGGGATAGGGGGAAAAGGGAGCGATAAAAAAGTAGACAGGGCTTTAAGTTTAAAATAGCTTACCTGCAGCAGGTAAGCAGGAGTTCAGTTTTTTTCCCATCTCTCCCTTCTTGTTTCAGGTCATCAAGATGCAGACTTCCACTGTGAGGAGGTCACGCTTAGGACAGCAAGATTGGGGGAACCAGAGAGCTTTATGGTCCCAATTAGGCCCATAGAGGGTGTGGTGCTTCCAGGGCCCCGACAGTGCGGCATAGCCAAGATGGTGAAGGTGGGCAGGCTGGCTTCTGATGTGCAGCCAGGTCAGCCTGCAAAAATGGCGTGAAATTACCGGAAAGCACTGTGGGAGGGAGGCATGGAGGTAGTGTTGTGGTGGATTGACATTGAGGCCTCGTTCGCCTCCCCTGGTATGGTGGGTTGTAGCGGCCATGGAGAGGGACCAGAGGTGGGGAGGCAGTGATTGCCTGAAAGATCTTGCCCTTTACTTCCCATGGCCTCAATCTGGGCTTAGGCGCGGCCCAAGAGTTTAGGGGATCTGGGGGTGCCACATAGTAAGGGGGAGGGTACTCCTTGAGCTCCCTTAAATAGGTCAAAAAAACTTTAAATGAAGTTGTGACCTCACAAATTTGCCACCTTACTGAGTTGTACGTGTGTTTATTTCAGGGTGTTGTGGGGGGTATTTGGGAATTGTGTTGTTGGTGGCTGGCGGGAAGGGAAATGACAAATATGGTTCTTATAGAATTGCAGGGGAAATGCAGGAAATTGTAGGTAAGTAAGCCAGAGTGGCTTGGCCTGTATTAAAATAAAGGGTAACTTTCAAAATCAAGTCTTCTTTTTTATGCAATTTAATTGCATCGAATGCTGCTACAAAAAGGTAGAAGAAATCAGTTTTAAGAAAATATTTGACTCTCAGAATATAGGGGATTCGTAGTGCATGATATTAAATTACAAAGATAAGTAATTTATCACTTGATTGCGTTCCGTACCCTTCTGGCATTCAAAGGGTTAACACCTCGGATGCTTCACATTGTGTTAGAAACTTTTTTAACATCCAAGGGTTAAAAGGTGTGGGATGAGATCACAAGAGGAGAGGTGTAAAAATTGGGTGAAACAGATAATGTGATTAGAAGAATATTTGGATCCGAGACAGGAAATCACACAGATGGAACTGTAAGTTGTTGGTTGCACAGAGTGACGGAGTGTTTATTATATCTCCCCTCACCATGAACGAATGCTCCTTCATATCTCCCTCTTCACTACCTCCACCCTGCCTTAAAGTCTGGGTGTGGTGATTAGGGAGAGTTAAAACTATAATTTAGAATGACAGGCAGAAAATATTTGTTCCAGCAATTTAGAGACAAACAGTTATGCTAAACCCGTTTAGGTCTGTTCTGCATTAACCCTTTGTGTGCCAGGGAGGTAGCGAAATACCTTTCCAGCACTTAAAGGGTTAAGGGTCTGCTTATGAATCGAAGAGCTGACCATCAAGAGTATCTGCTCAAAAATATTCCCGGCATGAGATCATTCATAAAGACTGGGCCACATTATCAACGTTTACTCTAAGAAGTACTGCAGCAACATGCCTTGCCCCTATCCACTGCATCACATGATTGAGCAAACTGTTTCTTGGAGACATCAGCATCAAAAGGGTTAACAATTTGCTATTTATTTCACACACACACACACAGTACCCTCACTGACATTAAAGGGGAATTATAATCCAACTAGTTGAAGAGCCTGTTACACGGGCCACAGTGCCACTGCCAGCCGGTCATGGGGCAGTCATGCACAGCAGAGATTGCCCACGCTGTGGCTGATACAGAGCTGGATGCTCCTTCGGCGTGGGTAGTCTCTACTGCGCATGACTGCATCATTACACGCGTTTTAGTGAATTATTATATAGAATAATGAGTCACTCTTAATTGAACACATTGACATATATATACATATATATATATATATATATATATATATATATATATATATATATATTTTTTTTTTTTTTTTTTTTTTTTTTTTTTTGAGATGTGAATGGCTCAGGGACCTTAGTTGTTAGATAAAACTGAAAAAAGGAGACTAGAAGAGAGAAAAAATGCAAATAAAACAGTAGGAAAAAAACTGACTGATGCTGAGGGACACCTACCTAGGAAAGTACTTCTGATAAATTAAGATGTTAGCAACATACTGTGGTAATATTCTAATATTCACAAGGAGTAGACTGAAGCAGACTCGCTTCAAATAGTAATTTGCTCAGTACAGGAGTAGTGTGAGGCATACAGTTGCAATGTTCCTGCAATACAAAAGAGTGTACCCATGTTACCAGCTGGCATGCAACATTGCTAGTTTGGGATCTCCCTTCTGGTCTGGGCCCAGGACAAAATACCTCTCCCACTAGGATCAGGGCCGGTGCAAGGATTTTTGTCTACACAGGCGAAGGTGCATTTTGATGCCCCCCCGCCAATCCACCCCCCCTCCGACCTGGCCACAATCCCCTGCCCCCCCGACCTTGCCACAATCCCCTGCCCCTGCCCTTTGTGCTGGCCATGGCACTCTCTGGGAAGGGTGGAGTGGGGAAAGAAGGAAAAGATGCTGCAGTTCCTTCCTGTAAATATATTTGGGAGGGAGGAGGAAGGGAATAGTTAGCAGGGCACCAAGGACACTGCATTTTATTTGGGTGGGGAAGGGGTGCTGGTCAGGGCCGGATTTGCCATTAGGCAAAATAGGCACCTGCCTACAGGCGCACGCCAACAAGGGGCACCTGCCATTTGGATTTTTTTTTAAATATTGTTTTTTAAAAAAAAAACAAAAAAAATAGCCGCCTTGCTGGCTGCGCCGGCGGCACCCACTCACATTGCCCGCCCCCTCCAGTCTTGTACCTGATGGAGCTCCCTCGTCGCCTCTTTAGGAATGCAGAGCGCTGGGAGATGACATCATCTCCCAGAGCTCTGCATTCCTCAATAGGAGACCGCGCGGGAGCTCCATCAGGTGCAAGACTGTGCCAAAGGAGGCACATACAGATCTCCTACCAGGGAGGTAGGAAACGGACAATGGGGGGAGGCAATGTGAGGGCAATGTGGAGCAAGTTGGAGCCGATAGAGGGCAATGTGGAGCTATTGGGAGAAATGTGGAGCTAATGGGGGGCAAGTTGGAGCCAATGGGGGGCACGTTGGAGGGCAATGTGGAGATGGTGGGGGCAAGTTGGAGCTGATGGGGTGGGGGGCAATGTGGAGCTGATGGGGGGCATTGTGAGTGCAATGTGGAGCTGATGAGGCAATATGGAGCTGATGGGGGGCATTGTGAGGGCAATATGGAGATGATGGGGGGCAACATGGAGATTAGGAGCATTGTGGAGGTATCCAGTGCAGATGGTCCATGGGGGGGGGGCACTTCAAATTTCTGTGCCTACAGGCTCCTGAGATGTAAATCCATCCCTGGTGCTGGTGCGTATTGAAGCCCTCTGGCACTCTAAGGTTTAAATTACACCTACTTAACCTTTCCTCTTTGCACACTACACTTGCTCAATATGTTTTTTAGCACATATAAAAAGGTGCAATCTCTAAAGTTTATTGTATTGCTCATTCTTATTCACTTTTAATCACAATATGTTATGAATATCTCCAGCCCCTCTGTGTGCATCATTGTCCCCTTCACCTCTGTGTCACTGTCCCCTTCCCCAGCCCCTCTGTGTGTGCCTCTTTCCCCTTCCCCAGCCCCTCTGTGTGTGCCTCTTTCCCCTTCCCCAGCCCCTCTGTGTGTGCTTCTTTCCCCTTCCCCAGCCCCTCTGTGTGTGCTTCTTTCCCCTTCCCCAGCCCCTCTGTGTGTGCCTCTTTCCCCTTCCCCAGCCCCTCTGTGTGTGCTTCTTTCCCCTTCCCCAGCCCCTCTGTGTGTGCTTCTTTCCCCTTCCCCAGCCCCTCTGTGTGTGCTTCTTTCCCCTTCCCCTCTGTGTGTGCTTCTTTCCCCTTCCCCGGCCCCTCTGTGTGTGCTTCTTTCCCCTTCCCCAGCCCCTCTGTGTGTGCCTCTTTCCCCTTCCCCAGCCCCTCTGTGTGTGCTTCTTTCCCCTTCCCCAGCCCCTCTGTGTGTGCTTCTTTCCCCTTCCCCGGCCCCTCTGTGTGTGCTTCTTTCCCCTTCCCCTCTGTGTGTGCTTCTTTCCCCTTCCCCGGCCCCTCTGTGTGTGCTTCTTTCCCCTTCCCCAGCCCCTCTGAGTGTCTCTGTGTCCCCTTCCCTAGCCACTCTGTGCGCATCATTGTCCCCTTCCCTGGCCCCTCTGTGTGTGCCTCTTTCCCCTTCCCCGGCCCCTCTGTGCGCATCATTGTCCCCTTCCCTGGCCCCTCTGTGTGTGCCTCTTTCCCCTTCCCCGGCCCCTCTGTGTGTGCCTCTTTCCCCTTCCCCAGCCCCTCTGAGTGTCTCTGTGTCCCCTTCCCCAGCCACTCTGTGTGCATCATTATCCCCTTCCCCGGCCCCTCTGTGTGTGCCTCTTTCCCCTTCCCCAGCCACTCTGTGTGCATCATTATCCCCTTCTCCGGCCCCTCTGTGTGTGCCTCTTTCCCCTTCCCCAGCCCCTCTGAGTGTCTCTGTGTCCCCTTCCCTAGCCACTCTGTGTGCATCATTATCCCCTTCCCCGGCCCCTCTGTGTGTGCCTCTTTCCCCTTCCCCAGCCCCTCTGAGTGTCTCTGTGTTCCCTTCCCCAGCCCCTCTGTGTGCATCATTATCCCCTTCCCCAGCCCCTCTGTGTGCATCATTGTCCCCTTCCCCTCTGTGTGTCACTGTCCCCTTCCCCAGCCCCCCTGAGTGTCTTTGTGTCCCCTTCCCTAGCCACTCTGTGTGCATCTCTGTCCCCTTCCCTTGCCCCTCTGAGTGTCTCTGTGTCCATCATTGTCCCCTTCCCCTCTGTGTGTGTGTCACTGTCCCCTTCCCTAGCCCTTCTGTGTATGCCTCTTTCCCCTTCCCCTCTGAGTGTCTTTGTGTCACCTTCCCTAGCCACTCTGTGCTTGTTATTGTCCCTTTCCACAGGCCCTTTTGTGTGTCCCCCCCCCCCTTGTGCTCCTGCTCCCCTCCCTGCTTGTAGCATGGCCGAGTGAACCGCGGTAGAAGATCTTCTGTATCCTATACCCAGTCTGTCAGGAAGCTGTTCATTGCTCCTAATGAGCACCTTCTGTCAGACTGGGTAGAGGATACAGAAGATCCTCAACCCACGGTCTGCATGGCCATAGTACAAGAAGTGATTGGCAGGAGGGGGAGCGCTGTGTTGTGTGCTCCCCTCCTACCAATTACCTGGAGCCCGGACATTGTGCCCGCTGGGCGGGTGCACCCTAGGCAGATGCCTAGCTCCATAAGTGGTAGCGCAGGCTATGGACGCAGGACACAGACCTGTCGGCTGGTGCCCGACTGCCCAAAACAACATGCCTTGTCAAAGGACCCATGTAAGGGCCAGCTCTGCCTCAGCGTTTGCCAGTGAACCCGGGGGTGTGATCGCTTAGCCTCTCTCACCTCTCGGGGGTTCCATTCCTTGCCGGGAAAAAAAATAATAATAAAAAAATTGTTTTCACCATTTCGGCACCCCTCCGCTTTTGCACCCTAAGGCGGCTGCCTAAACGGCCTTATGGTAGCACCGGCCCTGCCTAGGATTACATACCTCACAACATTTCAAATGGCCAAAGAGGGACACTTTTGTTTTAGGGGATTTTACTGGGGTGTGTGGCTAGTGGGAGGAGCATTACAGAGCATTTTTAGGGTATTTTGCGACCTACTGACACCTCTTTGTGTAACTGAATAAATAATTTAGCGCAAGAACAAAGTATTTTATTTACACAGACTAATGTATAAACTCATATACTGACGTTTAGATAAAAACATTAATGTGAGTTTTATTGCTGTGGAGCAATGATACACATATATATACACCACATAGTCTGATCTCCTCCTGTCTGGGTTCTCTAAATAGATTATCTGGTCCGCAGCACTAGCTGTACTCTTGACTCTGCTTTGTATTCACTGATAATTGCAGGGAGCAGATCAAGGTCTTATGAGGTGAGTGATACAACTCTTGCTACTGTCCGTTGTCAGCTTACACAAATTGTAGGTGCTCCTTTGGTGCATGACACACAGTATGTATATTCTGCAGGGACGTGCGCAAACATTTTGGGGGGCAGGGGCTCAAATGAAAAAAAGGGCACTTCTCATAATTATTTAATCAAAATATATATTAAAAAAAAAGAAAATAATTTACATCTTAGGAGCCTGCAGGCACAGAAATCTGAAGCTCCCCCCCATTGGCTATCTCCACTGGACACCTCCACAATGCTCCTAATCTCCACATTGCCCCCCATTATCTCCATATTGCCCTTACATTGTCCGATGTCAGCTCCACATTGCCCCCATCATCTCCATATTGCCCTTACATTGCCCTGTCAGATCCATATTGCCCCATCAGCTCCACATTGCTCCATCATCTCCATTTTACTCCCATCATCTCCATATTGCCCCCATCAGCTCCAACTTACCCCCACATTGCCCCCATCAGCTCCATATTGCCCCATCAGCTCCAACTTACGCTCACATTGCCCCCATCAGCTCCATATTGCCCCCATCAGCTCCAGCTTACCCTCACATTGCCCCCTTTATCTCTATATTGCCCTCGTCAGCTCCATATTGCCATCAGCTCCAACTTACCCTCACATACATTGCCCCGTCATCTCTACATTGCCATCATCTCCATCTTGCCCCCCATCAGATCCATATTGCCCCATCATTTCCACATTGCCCCCCAGTGTCCGTTTCCTACCTCTTCCCTGGTGGTCCAGCTGCAGGAGAGGTCTGTATGTGCCTCCTTTGGCACAGACCTGTAGCTGCTGGAGCTCCCGCCCGGTCTTCTCTTCATGCAGAGCGCTGGGAGATGATATCTCCCAGCACTCTGTAATGCTAAAGAGCCGACGAGGGAGCGCAGCATCTACAGGTCTGTCCTTAAGGAAGCACAGATCTGACTGGGCAGTGGGGGGGTTAGTGTGGGCGGCGAGGCAACTTTTTTTTTTTTGTTAAAAGGGCATGAGGGCACTTTGGACAAAAAGAGCAGGTGCTCAAGCCCCCCTTGGTGCCTATGTGTGCACGTGCCTGATAATCTGTGCACGCTGACTATGGCAGTTAAATGTCTGTTTGACATACCTGATAAAGATCATTACATATTTATGAATGATCGAGTTAATTTCCCAGATAAAATTCACTAGTAAGGGAAGAAGTGTAAGATAAGGCAATGAAGGTAGAACTTTCCATGTGTCTATATATATATATATATATATATATATATATATATATATATATATATGTATATTGAGCTAATGAGTGTGATTTAAATGTAGAAATATTCATGTGGATGTTGTGGTTATTAACATCTTCAAGCTAAAACAGACAAAAATCTAGTGTTTACTGCAGGTATTTCAAGTCAGTTCATATGTATTTCATTTACACTCAAAAATTATGTTTTTCTTCATTAAAAAAAACAGCTAAAACGAGGTACACAAAATGACACTGGAAGGGTTAAAGGAGAACTAACATATCATAATAATAACACCCCATTTACCTTTATATGGCCAGAAAATGCTACATTTAATTTATCCCCAGTGCTAGCCTTCTATTTCAATGGATACAGACATGACGTAGCTAGCAGGACCAGAGGAGGACCTCAAACTCTGCTCACTGAACATGGTAGCTTTAAACCTTTAACCCTTTGTGTTTCAAAGCGGTGTCCAATTTATTGCTTTGCTTTGAAATATGTTGTGCTCCTGTCTGGACCTTCAAAGGTTAAAGGGATAGTAATGTTTGAAAAAAACTTGATCGGTGAGTTTTCTTTATAATAAAAGTAACACATTGCGCTATTTTAAACAAACTATATTTCTGCAGTTCATAAGATATTAACTGTAGAAGGATCCGCCTCCCGCCCCTTCTGGCCTCCTCCCATTGTATCTCTAATCCGGTTGTGGGACCGGATGGATGTAGCGAGGGACAAACTTCAGTAATTATAAGGAAAACCCTTGACGAAGGAGGGTAGGATTTTCCTTTGGTTACTGAAGATTGTCCCTCGCCGCTCTCCATCCGGACCAGAGAGAGCTGCAGCAGTGATGAGGACAGAAGGGGCAGGAGTGAGATACTTCTACATTTAATATCTTACGAACTTCAGACATGTAATTTGTTTAAAATAGAGCAATGTGTAACTTTTATTATAAGGAAGACTCTCTATTTAGTTTTTGTCAAACAATACTATCCCTTTAAGCAGGGGCGGATTGTAGGGGAATACCAGCCCGGGCATTTTTTTTTTTTAAAGCAGCCCACTAGCTGCAACAATGTCCCTATCGACGCCCCGTTGTGGTCCCTGTACAGCATGGGAGAGCAGGCGCCAGGATATCATGTAACATCCTGGCGCTCTGCATTAACCCTTTGAGTACCAGAGGGGTACGCAAGGCATTGCAAAGCAATGCGTTGTGTACCCCTCTGGCCCTCATAGGGTTAACAAGGAACGTGAAGGCTGTCACAGCGAGTGCCTGTGCCGGTGGCAACATGAAGTGAGTTTACTGTGTTTACTTCCTGATAGTTCTAACTGACAGGAAATGACAGGCAGTTTCCATCACATTCTATGGAGAACTGTTATGTCTCTGACTTTTCTGACTTTCCTCTCCATTAGAATGTAACAGGAAATCTAATTAGAATTTGACCACTAGAGGGCACTACTAATGTAAAAAAAAAAAACGGGTTTAAACTGTAATAACTCTGGAAATATAAATCTCTTGGAAGTGGGAGTACCCTTATTTTACTCAATAGGAAAATCCCTACAATATATAATTTTTCATAAAAAAAGTTTACTGCTCCTTTAACTGTTTTTTTAATCATTCTCTCCAGAGATCCACAGGCCAGTGTCTGACTATCTACTTTTCTTATCTAATCTAAACTGTTCTCCTCTGAGTCAATCTCTGTTATTCTACCATTTATAAATATATTCAAGGTCAATACAGAGAACTATTTAACCCCTTAAGGACCATTGACGTGGCAGGACCGTCACGCTGGTCCGGCACATAAGGACCAGTGACGGTCCTGGCACGTCACGTACTTTTACTACAGGAGTGCGGTGAGTAATACCGGGCACTGAAGTTGATCGATCCAAGACCGGAGCGATCTCTTCCAGTGCCCCGTTTGAAGTGCCGCCCCACGTGATCAGTCACGTGGGGCGGCATGTCAAAGTTTCCTATGTGGTCCTTAAGGGACGGCACGCCCCGGGACCGCTGGTCCTTAAGGGGTTAAAGGGGATCTATCACCCCTATACATGTTGGTCTAAATGGTTAGTTTATATAGTTAGTAGATGTTATAACATTTTCATTTAATTTCATTTTCATTGCTGGAAATAAATGAGTAAATATTGCCCTGAGCCCTATTTCCGGACTGACTGTGGTTACCAGCTCTGTATCGCAGTCTGTCACTCTTCCTCCGCTCCCCTCCCTCTATCCAGCCTCCTCTGATGATGGCCAGAGAGTGCTCCAGCTTACATGCAGAAAGCCTCCATCATTGGAGGAGGCTGAATCGAGGGAGGGGAGCTGACAGGCACGTGCACACATAGACACCAAGGGGGGCTTGAGCACCTGCCCTTTTTGTCCAAAGTGCCCTTTTAACAAGAAAAAAAAAAAAAAAGTAATCAGTCCGATAAGGTCCCTTTAACATGCCGGCTGGCCCGGGTCCTTTTTACGTGCCGCCTGGTCTTCTCTTCTTGCGTGTCAGATCCTATCCTCTTACTCCTTGCACGCCGCGAAGATGCTGCCGTTGGATGTGACAGGGCTGGTGAGAGGAGGAAGGCAGCAAGCAGTACAGCGCCCTTTTTTTCATTTGAGCCCCTGCACCCCAAAATGTCTGTGCACGTCCCTGGGAGCTGAGAAAGAGTGACAGACTGCGGTACAGAGCTGGTAACCGCAGACTATCCGGAAGTAGGGCACAAGGCAATATTTACATGTTTATTTTCAGTAAACTAACAACTTTATTAAAAATGAAAATGTTGTAACATCTAGTCTCTACATAAACTGTTTAGACCAACATGTACAGGGGTGATAGATCCTCTTTAAGGAACTGTTTAGTCAAAGAGTTGAGCAAAAAGGAAGAGGCCACCTATTATGACTTGAGGAAAGGCACTTTAGATTAAAACAAAGGCAGGGATTTTTTAAGGTAAAGTTATGGCTTTGCCTTAGGATGCGGTGCTTTTAGATACTGCAATTTCTTTCAAAAAGTAACAACAACCTTTCTAGCACAGACCAATATTTAGAAGAAAAGAACCAACTGGCACATCCAGTCTACCTGTTTCCCTATCTAATAAAATACAGTCTTACATACTTCTCAGAATAGACTTATGTCTATCCCAGGCATTTCTGAATTCCCTAAAAGTATTTGTCCCAGTCACATTTGACAGGAAGCTGTTCCACAACGACTAGATTCTATTAGTTCTACTAAATCTATAGTTAGGGCCAAAATGAGCATGGGGGTAATTGTTGCTAAATTATATATGTAATACAAATTACATATATAATTTAGAAAAAGAAAATCATTGTTACACATGAATTAAATATTTAATTACATTTGCACACAAATTACATATATAATAAAAACAAACACTTTTTTTATACATATACAGGTTGCCTATTAACCCTATGAGTACCAGAGGGGTAGCATACACATTACAATACCTCTCTGGTACTCATCGGGTTAATCTTGCAATACAAAATACGAGGGCAGGTGGAATATAATAGGAGAAGAAAAATGTGGGATAAAAATGGTAAAAGGAAATCATGGGAGCAATGTAGTCGACTTTTCAAGGGGGGGGTTAAAATGTCGGATGTACAATATTCGTCGAATTAATATGGTGAAAGAAAGCACTGTAAGTCGGATTTGGAAGGGCAAAGGGAAGGGTTAATTGTTGACTATGAACAATATTTGTCGGATTAATCTGGTGGAAGAAAGCACTGTAAGTCAGATTTGGAAGGGGAAGGGTTAATTGTTGAGGGGGGGTTAATATGTCGAGGGGGGGCACTCTGTCGGATTTTGTTATGTGGAGAACACATCTAACACTGAACTTGATCTTTCTGCCGTCAAATGTACGCCTGTTTCCTTGGGCTTTGACATTTTGCTCATTTTTGTAGGCAGTAGTCGGAAAAAAGCAGACAGCGCCAGTTTTGTTAGTACTCTGAAAAGTGCTGTCTGCGCCAGTTTTGTTTTACACATGTTTGCAAAATTTGCGCTACTTGTTTTTCTTGTAACGCCAGTTTTAGCGCTGGTAATAGAATTGAGCCCTAAGTCTGTCTCATCCCTCCCTAGCTCTCACTCAGTGAAGTGTTAGTGTTGAGGTTTTCTGACACTCAGACCAGGTTATAAAGTAAAAACACAGTTTTATTGAATCAGAATGATAAACAGTGCCCCTAGGGGCCAGCACAGGTAAGAACATTACTGATAAATACAGACAAGGTATAGGTAATATAAACAGGAGTATACGTACAGATAAAGGCTGTAGTAACCCCAAAGGGTTAACAGGAGCAACTGGAGAAGCTCAGGCTAGATTGGCCAACGCCCAGGATAGATATCAGTCTCTGGAGAACAGTCTCTAGATGTAGAGCAAGGAACACAGTATCAGCACTGTATCACTCTCTAAGTAGAAACGGGGTGCGCCCCTGTTGCTCTGAGCTGAGCCAGTACCACCACCGTGGGCTAGGAGGAATGCTACTGCCAAAACTGAAGTAACCAGAATAGGAATCGCCCACAATGTGACTAGTAAGTAACCCTGCATGTGCCAAATGGATTGTGTTATGAAGCCCTTGGGATGCCACAATAGATGATAGTTGCACAAGCTACGAGGAGCCGATGCACTAGGCAGTGCAGATGGAACTGTACACTTTGAGAGAATGAGAAACGGAGCCAGGACACCCTTCCGGTGTCGTACAGAGTCCTATAGCAAGAGCGAACAGACTACCGGTGCCGACCGGCGTGGTCACGGTGCACCCCGAACACCGGACAAGCGGAGCTCTGCAAGGTCTAGTATGGCGTCAAAAAGCGACTCAGAGTGTAACGGCTCAATGGACCAACAGAGGCTTGGCAAACTAAACAAGTGGCACGTAAACCGGAGACTACAGGCACTGCACGGGTTAATCTGGTACATACAGAAGAGCAATGCTCAGCACGTAGATGGCAGGCAACCTCAGGCTACAGCTGAATGAGCGAGAGAAGATCAGTGAAAACAGTTCAGAATGTCGCCAGCGCGACCGGAGGACACTGGAGCAGCAACCGGACAGGAGTGATAACCGGAACCGGATGGAAACAGCCGCAGGAACACCACCGTAGAAAGGGTCAATCACGGAGCAGGATCAACAGCCAGAACCGGGTCGAATCACGGAGCAGGGTCGTCAGCCAGAACCGGGTCGAATCACGGAGCAGGGTCGTCAGCCAGAACCGGGTCGAATCACGGAGCAGGGTCGTCAGCCAGAACCGGGTCGAATCACGGAGCAGGAACAGGAGAAGAGTCAGACTAGCCGGGTCGGTACACAGGAGACACTGGAATTCAGCAACAAGGTGCAGCAACAGGAACACCACGAAAGGGCAACTGACAAGTGCCCCAACTCCAGTATATAAAGGCACATCCTGGGCGGGCCAATCAGACTCCTCCAATGCAAAGGTAACACAGTCATAGATTGACAGGGAATCACGGGGACCGTGATAGTTAGCCCTAGGTATTGACCAAATCTGTCTCATCCCTCCCTCGCTCTGACAAAGTGAAGGGTTAGCCCACCCCTCCCTTGAACCTGACACCCTCCTTTTCACCAGTTCAACATGGTATTAGCTGTATCACCTCCCTCCTGCACAGGGGAAAGGTTTAGCCACCCACTCTCTTACCCAGGGAAGAATTATCCCATCTACCACTTTACTATATCCCAAACATGCTGCTCTCTCTGTGCTTTTGGGGAGTCTACTTTTACCCACCTATCCTTTCCCAGTATCCTTTCTTAGTATTGCCACCTATTGTCTAACCCCACTTCCTCCTTTTAGGCCACTCCTCCTCCCTCTGAGCCCTCTATCTCAGCTCTCCCATCCTTTTTTGTATCTCTGAGCAACCCATGTGTCAACTCTAAATACATACTGTAATAACCATGCTCATATTATTATTTTAGCCCTTTTGGTGCCAGGGGATGCACATCACAAAGCATAGCTCTGATACTCAAAGGGTTAAAACGTACTCTTAAAGGGATGGTAATATTTGTTTTCATGACAATGCAATATTGTAGCTATTACAATAATACACTAACCGATATAAGTTCCATCTCTCATACCTTTATGGTTTGAGACTTATAGGAGGATAAAGTTCCCCCTCCCTCCCCTTTCTCTGACGTGACCTGTAAAGCCAGTTGCCGGATATCCTGGTCCCAGAACCAGACGGAGGCTCTTCAGCAGAGCCAAAATAGCAAAATCTAAAACCAAATGCTTCACTGGAACAGTCTACAATGTGTGCCTACAATCCAGACTGTTTTTGCCTTCCTCTGGATCAACAGGGGTGATTTGGCACGGGCTGGACTTGATGGATGCATGTCTTTTTTCAGCCTCATTAACTATGTTACTCTGTTAAAGGGATAGTAATACTTCGTTTTAACTTTATTTTATTTTGTAGGCATTAAAAAAACATGAAGAACTTATATCTCAAACCTTTATGGTTTAACAGATAGTCACAAGCAAAGTTTCCCCCTCCCGCCCCTTTTACCTAGTGTAAGCCATCTCTTCTCAGATGTGGATCAGGTTGTAAGACCAGACAGATAACAGCAGGGGACAATCTTCTTTGTATGAAAAGAATGAAAGCCCTTCCCCCCTTGACAAGCTTTTTAGGTTTTTCCCTTATCTTAATTGAAGATTGTCCCTCTCTGCAGTCTACTTGGGCATCTCCCTTCTGATCTGGCTGAACGGGGGGGATACTTTGCTTGTGAATATCTCTTAAACCATAAAGGTTTGAGAGATAAGACTTATATCATTCTTCATGTTTTTTTAATGCCTACAAAATAAAATAAAGATAAAATGAAGTATTACTATCCCTTTAAACGTGCATCTTGGCACTCTGACAGACTGTGTGGAATAAAGTTTGGGACAACCATCAAGAGCCCAGCAGCTTCACCACCCTTCCCTGCATTGTGAACTTGCCATGGCGGGAAAGGAGACCAGAGTGAGGAGAATGCTCTGGGGTCTGATTCAGCTCATTGTTTGATACAGAGATTATCAGTGGATTCCTACTGGTTGAATTCAGGCCTGGAACCTGTTAGCAGTCTCCTGACATGCCGATTTGGCTCTCCAGGGTAAAAGGAATTTCAGGAGTTTGGGGATAAATACTGAATACTTTGGAATATAGCTGTTTTCATTGTTCCTACAGAATGTGTATAAGCGTAGACTACACCCTGATGCCCCATTTACAGTAATGTTCCTGTACTGTCTCAGATGTTCCTTTTCACTGCTGAATGCTGTATGATTGCTCTGATTTTACTGATGTTCCAATAAAATTGTGTTGCACCTAATGAGCTTTTTTTCTCAGCAGCTAAAAACCCACAGTGGAGTCCCTAGATAAGCACGGGTTCTTTCCGTCACACTCCTCCTTTGAAAGTACAGTCCAATTTGAATACTATCACCCATAATCAAGCTTAGAGGCATTGTTATAGTCCTGCAACATGTTTCTTGCCCTGTACTTCTCCACGCTAAGGATTTACTTTTACCAAAGGGGTAGGTCTCCAATTACCAACAAAGGAAAAAGATTGACCCTAAGGTACCAATCAGCCCAGTACATCCATAACTTATAAAACTGTTCCAATGAAGTATTTGTTGTTAGATCGCACTATTTTGGATCTAATGAAGAACCTCCAGCAGGTCCTGGGACCAGGATATCCTGCAACCGGCTTTACAGGTCACGTCAGAGAAAGGGGAGGGAGGGGAGAACTTTATCTTCCTATATCTCTCAAACCATAAAAGTATGAGAGATGGAAAGTATATCGGTTAGTTTATTATTGTAATAGCTACAATATTACATTTTCATAAAACATACTTTACTATTGCTTTAAGATATAATTCAGTAAACTAAAGAGGTGCAATTCTGATGCCACCACACTGCACTATAGGTAACAAATATAGATTCTCCAAATCCCCATTGATTGCATTGGGACTTTTAACCCCTGGTATGCTAGAGAGAGATTTGCAATGTGTTGGAGACCTCTCTATCATTCTAATGCTTAAAAAACAATTTAAATGAAGGTGTGTTTTAAAGGGTTAGTAATGTAAAAAAAAACATTTTTTTTGCATTTAGAAGAGCTTAAAAAGTTGAGCTAAATGCAAACAACTGTATCTCTCAAACCTCTATGGTTTGAGAGATACAGGCATTTAATGTTCAATGTCTTCTGCTGACATCTGTAAAGCTGTCAGCAGGAGATCCATGTCGGTCGACACGGAAGCTCCACAGTAGAGCCACAACTGCGTTATTGACAACGAATCTCTTCAATGGAATGGTCTAAACCGTGTGCTTGCAAACCAGGCACACGTTTTAGACCATTCCAATGAAGGGATTCATTGGCAATAACGTGATTGTGGCTCTTCTCTGCTTTACAGCTATGAGCAGGAGACATCGAACTTTAAATGCTTGTATCTCTCAAACCATAGCAGTTTGAGAGATACATTTTTTTGCATTTAGCTCAACTTTTAAGCTCTTCTAAATGCAAAAAACTTTTTTTTTTTTTTTTTTTTTTTTACATTACTAACCCTTTAATTTCTTCATTACTAGGCAACTGGTTTGGTCCAGAATCATGCCTCTGGCTCTTTAGCTTCCTGACTTGCTCTCTTAACCCCTTAAGGACCAGGCCTTTTTACGCTAGAGGACAAGAGCAATTTTGGCATTTTTTAGTATTCCTTTGTTCAACCTTGTTTTTCCTCTAATTCATTTAGTATACCCACACACAAAATATATTAAATTTTTTTATACCTGATATATATGTATAACTTGGTTGACATATATTTTGTATATTATGCATATTTAAGTTAATATACGGTATTTACTTATTTGTGTTAAGATATTTAAGTTAATATATATTTTAAATCATATTAAATTAATATATTTAAAATTAAACAGTCTGGTTATATATTTTAAATGTCTTTAATTTGTTGTAGCTAACGCCAAACATGGTTTCTAGAGTCTGGATGTTTGTTTGTGTGTGTGGGTGGGATATGTTAGCCACGTCTCAATGTCCTGCCTTTTATTAACCGGCCTATGCTCCGCCCCATTCTGCCTATGCCTTACCCATTTGTGACATCAGCAGAATTGGGCGGAGTGGGGGTAGGGATAACATTTTGCCTCCCCTGGAAAAATGTCCATACGTATGTCATTGCATCTTGTGTCTTTTCATGCATGTACCATGGCACTCCAGTGTGTCATGATGAGAGACTGATCATTTGTCCCAAGTTGCATGGATCTGTGTCATGTGTGGGTGCATCTTTTAAGTGTAAGTAAAGATAAGTTCTTAATGTTTTTTTGGTTTTCATGAATGTAATTTAGTTGGTCAGATTCAATTTTGGTATACATATGGGCCCAATACTGCTGTGCTAATTTTTTGTAGTGAGCTCAGTGATTGTAAGAGTTGTGTTGAATCATTATGTGGAATGCAAAATATGGATGAAACATATTTGTTTGTTTTGAAAATATTTCTGACTGGGTGGCATGTGTTAGTGTAATACATGTTTTTGTGTGTGTTTACTCTGAAAAGGTGTAAAATGGAGGTGAAAGTGTAAGATCGTGTACTGCCCAACCTGTATTGATGGAATCTCAAGTGAGTGTGTATGTTCAATTTTTTTATTTTTATGGTCTGTAGGGATTATGTTTCTGCAAAGTTTTGTTATTGTTTTACAATGTAATTTGTGGTGACAGGGTATATTAAGGGGTGAGCAAGTGGTTATAACTATTGAAGGTGTAATAATGTTTCATAAAAAAACAGTATTAGTATTTGGGCCGTGGAGAGTGTTATTTCAATACTGTCAGAGTTGTAGTTCAAGATTAATTGAATGATAAATTCTCCCCCTCCTGCCCCTTTTACTGATGTAACACTGCTCACCTCAGAGCAGCAAGACTGTCCCGATGGATCGCAGAGAGGGACAATCTTCAGAGAGCATAAGGGAAAACCTGACAAGCCTGTCAAAGGGGGCAGAGTGTTCATTATGTTTACAGTAAGAAGACTGTCCCTTGCTGCGAACTATCTGGTCAGGTGACCAGATTCCCGATCTGAGGGGAGGCGGCTTACATTAGGTAAAAGGTGTGGGGGGATACTTTATCATTCAATTACTCTTACTCTGACAGTATTGAAATAACACTCTCTTTGGATCAAATACTATGAAGATTAATTGCGGCTGTTTTTTTGTGAAACATTACTATCCCTTTAAGTTGAATATCCTTCTATTGAGTACAGGGTTTGGACTTTGGTGGATTTGTATTTGTTTCTTATGGTGCAGTTAGTTGTTTCCAGAACTGCACCAGTTTTCTTAGTACATTAGCCCCTATGTGTGACACTAAGGGGAGATGCAGTAAGTAGTGATAACAGGAAAATAAACTCTCTAGTGTTACAGAGGACAAAAATGGATGGGCCACCATTAGTGCAGTATATTCTGGTACCAGTGACAAGAACCTTCACGACTTAACACCTACACATGGATGGGCACTCATAATCTTAACAGTTAGACTATTTTCCAGCATAAAATGTTGACATGTAGATTTAAACTGCCCAAGTAACATTATAATTGATCTCATATTCATTCAACTGACAGCAGTATATGCACTGAATATAAGGGCATCAATAGTGCCTTATCACCAGTGTGAAATGTATATGTTATTCATATTTTGTGTGACGTGAATCTCACTTTAACGAAGCAGTGTTATGGAAAAATGTAGCCCATCTTTGTTTGGGGGACCTTGGTAGATACTATTCTCCCTTAACCAAATGCATTGGATACTTCTCTGGCACTCAAAGGGTTAAATCAGACCTCCAACAATTTATGTAAAAATACATTTCTTAAAACTAACATTAATTATGCATTTTGTTGCAATAAAAGCCACTTTATCAAAGGACAATGGCCATAAAAAAAAAAAAAAAAAGGAAAACGGATATAAAAATGCTTTATATTGATCCACCTGTAGCCGATTGGTGGAAAGAGGTCTCTTTCCTAAACACTCTAGTCATGCCTACTAAAATACCCATTTCATCTAAAACTCAATGTGGAAGGAGTTGAGATCCATTATTAGTGAAAATCTAAACCAATAAAAACAATGCCTGCTTATAATATAATGAAAATGGATAACAAACGGTTTATATAAGTTCCCATGGCAAGAGATCACTAACCGCAATCAGAATATAAACATAGAAGAGCACGTCCTCCTCGGACACCAACTGGCCATTACATGACATATACATATGTGTATACTTCATAACTATAAGTGCTCAACATTGTATGAACCTTGGTGTGAGCACACAACAATCACATTTAATAAGAGAGGAAAACAGTTGAACTTAGGACTGAACCTTTGACTGTAAAAGGGAGGTATCCTTTGAAAATGTCACACACAAAAGAGCATGCGACATAAAGGCGAAATAACCATGTTGCCTCGATGAAAACGGCGATATGAGAATCTCTCCCTGCATCAAAAGAGTGAGATTCTCATGTTGCCGCATTAAATGTCACTTGAACCCTTTACTTTATTATTAGCAATGCTGACCTGGAATTTCATGGATAATGCCGATATTTAATTATAGAGGCACACACATAGCTGCCTTGTTCTGTTTTAAACACAGCCTACATTATAGCAACAGGAAGAGGATTCAGCCATGCCACCCCAGCAGCAAATTAAAAATGTACCTGTACAAGCTGACTGACTATGCCGGGCTCTCTCTCTTGATGATGATCACAAAATTCGCAAAATCATTGTGAAGAAGCTGGTACACAGATTATATTGGGTGACACAAATAAAGTATTCAAAACATGTCACAATATTTTCCTACAGGATCTAGACCTATCAGTCTCAGATCAACCCTTCTTATTGAGAAGATTAAGAGAAAAAAGATGAAAACAGAAGAAGGACAGAAAAAGAGAGTTCAGAAGAGAAAGAGAAAAGAAAGAAGGAAGAGAGTAGAATAGTTGTCAAAATAAGGAAGAATAGGGGGGGATTCGGGGGGGGGGGGTACACAGACCTGAGATTCATTGGGGAGTCTCTGATAAAACAATTACACCGTCATAAGTTGAAGTGAATGCCAATGAGCTGTCAAGGGCTCTAATAAAGATATGTCTTTATTTGATTTCTGCCAGGAGAGACAGACGAACAACAGCTGTTCCTCAACTTTATTACATCAAGCCGAGATACTTTGGGAAGAGGAACACTTCCAATTCAATGGTATAAGAGCTTTTGCCACATTGAGCATAGTAAATAAATATAGTTTTTTGGCTCGGTTGATATGGTGCAAGTTTTTGAATACACGTATCTGCCAAGTGAGATATACAGTACATATTCTATGTGTTTTAGGCAGGATGACCAGTAAGAGGATAGTTGTGGGCTGAACCACCATAAATGGCAAAATGATCCTTTGTTAGAGTTAAATCTCCAGCATTTCTGACATATCTTCTTATCAAAAGAGTGTGATTTGGTGGGGGTATAGTACCATCTAAATAACAATTTGCAATTCATCTCTATCTAATTATTAGAGATGAATGAGGAGTGAGTGTTTCTCCAGACCGAGTTCCAATCTGAGAGAGGGAGAGATTCTCCCCTAGTTCTCGTTCCCACGCCTGTGCATAAGTTGGTTTCAAGATCCTGTGAGGATAATATTTTATAAATTTTACCTAGAAATCTCCTAGGTTGCAATGGAGATTTTTCTAAGAGGAGTTCAAAAGGAGAGTGTGGTCTGTGTTTTTTGTAGGATTGAGACAAGAAATGTTTGATTCGGAGATGTTTCCATAGTTAAACCGCTTTTTCATGGAGGTGAAGTCACTTAAAACTGAGCGTTCCCAGAAATCTTTTAATTCTAAATCAGGGATAGAGGACCATGCTGGGAACCAGGAGAGGGTTGGCAACCTCTGGCCTGGGGGGCAAATACAATAGAGTGGCCCATTTCTACTATCGTTCCACTCCACTCCCTTTTGTTAATTTTAAAATTGGCATTAATGAAATAAGGCAACTGATACCACATAGCTTATAACTGAAACGGGCGTACAGCAGTGATACCATAGAGCTTATAAGAGAAACGAGCTATGCTACATGTATATCATTTGTGTAGGTCCATTTCAGTTTTAAGCTCTGTGGTATCACTAGTGTAGCTCTATTTACAGCAGCAAGTGGGATACTGAGTTAGGCAGTGGCCCCCTAGCACAGATATATGACCGGCCCAGGGGGCAATTGCCCCCCAGGCCAGCCCTTCCCTGCTGGGAACTGTTTTGATGGTAAGGAGTGTAGATATTTTATAGGTAGAAAAATCGTAGAAAATGGAGATGGATGAAATAAGAGTCATTGGGATTTATTAGTCGTAGTACAACATGACAGCACGTTTTGAATAATGGGATTAAACATCGGTGAAACACGGAAATTAGTAGCTCTAATGGGTCTAGTGAGGACAATTCTCTTTCCAGTCTTAACCCTGAGGTACATTTTTAATTCGCTGCTGGGGTAGAGTAAAGCAACAATAAGATAGGTACTCCAAAGATTAAAAGGTGCACCATTTTTTTGTAGCTGAAATTTTAAATAAACTACAAATGCCCGAATACACATTCTGTAACATTTATAGTCTGAGGCGACTAACTCCATGTAATATTGCACTTGTAGCTCTTTTTCCTGTAGGTTGTAGGCAACAATTTCCGTTTTCACTCCTCACTTTCTGCTTTGTTTTCCCAATCTGCATAGGCACCATTTTTAATATTTCTTTTGATTAGTGGAATTGTCATCCAGTGAGACTGATGTACTAAGAGGAACAAAAGTAATTCTGGGGCAAACCAACAGCACTTTTGGGGATATTTAAAATGTATTTATTTGAATAGAGCTTTAATTTTAGCCCTTTCGGTGTGTTAGATAGCCATCTGGAGCTCAAAGGGTTAATCCTTTGAATGCTAAAGGGGTCTCCAACTAAATGTCTAGGATTCAAGATTTTAAAATCCCCATTTAATCGATTATACTTTTTGGTGTCATTGGTTTGCCCCAGAATTGCTGTAATTTAAGGCCTGGATTACATTGCAATTGATAACTTTATTAAGGGTTTTAGCTACAATTTTCTGCATGGACTTTAAGGGATTATGTTAGATAAATTATCACCTGCAGTGTAATCTAGGACTAAATCATTCTATGTGTTACTCTGTTACGTAAATGCCCATTGCACTGTATTATTGTACGCCAAAAATTAAAATAAAATAAATACAAAGAACTCTCCATGGAACTAGTTACTCAAACAGCTGAGGAAAAAACACAAGGTCATCTGTTAAGACTCAAGGAAAGACCCTTTTGACTAAAACAAGGCATGGATTTTTCACAGTAAGGGCAGGAAAGTTATGGAATTCTTTGCATTGGGGTGTTGTGCTTGCAGATAATGTAACTGCTTTCATGAAAGTAATGGATACCTTTCTAGCTCAGAACAATATTGAGAATTATGACAACTGGATCAACATGGGTGATAGGGCATGGGCTGGACTTGATGGGCGCATGTCTTTACAGCCTCATAAACTATGTTACTAATCTTATAATATAAAAGGCCAGAATGTTTGTCCAATGCAGTCATGCGCTGTAGAGACTGCTCGAACGCACAGAATGTTGGGAGCATTTTGTGCATTCGGGCAGTCTCTACTGTGCATGACTGCATCACGTGCACCACCACTGAGGTGGTGGCAGTATGCAGAGCAGGACCGCCCCTTTACCTCACCGGACCTTGGCCCGTGTACACGGGCTTTTACACTAGTTTCCTATAATCAGAAAGGTCTGAGGCTGAGGTCTTAAAAAGCAACAAGACTGTAGTTGAGCATTTTGAAAGATTATAGACAACAATATTTATTCTGAGGCAATAGAATTAGGGCCTTATGAACACGGCAAAAAGTGACATAATTCTGAGGCAATCCAACTACCTTATAGGTGACAAAAAAGTCCCCAAAATGTGCAATGCCTTTAATAAGTCTTTTTTTTTTTTTTAATAAACTTTTTTATTGAATTTTCAGAATACAAATATATACATCTATACATACTTGCAAAAAAAGGCACATGGGACATCATAAAGTTCAAGTAATATGAGAAAGAACCTAACACCAGTGTGCTGGATAAACAGCATGAGGATCTCTCCCCACAATAGAAAAATATGTCACTCACTGACTGACCCCTTGGATTTAAGAAGAGAATTGTGAAGGGAACATGGCAGGAGCAAACAATGAACAGTGTACGTGGAATGCTACGACCCTTGAGGTATCCAGCAAACCATCTAGGTGATTAATGTCCTAATTAGTAACTGCAAAGAACATAAGACAACACAGAACATAAAACAAAAAAGACAAGAGACAGACGCATGCCTCCAGAGGGGCCCAAACACCCCCCTCCACTCTCACAGTAAGGAAAAGAAGACTAAGGTTGTAGAGAAATGTCAGACACTCCCGGGTCTCCCTCTCCCACTTCCAAACAAGGAAACAAAAAATCATCCCCCTCTCCCCCTACCACCACCGACTGCTCCAAAGCACTATCCGTCTTTCCTCCATCCACGAAGTATACTTAAAGCAATGGTAAAACACCCTTTGACGAGCAACAGGCAAGGATAGAATAAAAGGTTCCCAAAGAGAGATGAAACGAGCACCCACCACCTCTTTATCTGAAAGGGCAAGTGTCCGATGTAGTCTGGTGAAGTAAAACAATTTAAGCGTCCAGTGACGAAGCAAGGGAGGTTGAGGAGATAACCAAAGCACCAGAATACATTTCATAGCCACCATAACAGCAAAATCAGCTAGTTTAGTTTGGCAAGTCGTCAACTGAGAGGAAGAATCATAAACCCCAAGGAGAAAGGCTGGTGAAATAAAATCAATGGGAATCCCGATTTTTGTCGTGACATAAAAGAATACCTTGGTCCAAAAGGAATACACATGTGGACATGAATATATCATATGGAGTAAAGTTGCCCTAGGAGACTGACATTTAGGACAAGAGGAGACTGGGGTAAGGCCAATGTGATGAGCTACTAAGGGAGTCACATAAACACTATGCAATAATCTATAAGAAAGGTCATGAAAATAGGCAGTTGGGGAACATCACAATCTGCAAAAAGCTGGATTCCAAAAAGCCAGATGAGCTTAGGGGATTCTTATCCCTATAAGCCATGGAAAAGATAGTCCTATAAATACGAGAAGTTTTGAAAGACACTGCCGAAAATTTTTTAAGTAAACAATCTAACGGGTTGTCTGTAAGTTGGGTGGACAATACCAGTAAAAGAGACTGTACATAATGTTTAGCCTGCAAGAAAACAAAAAGATGGTTTGATGGCAGAGTATATTTCGATTTCAAATCTGGAAAAGAGTATATCAGTTGAGTTAAAGGATCCAGTAAGTGACCTACTGATGTTATACCCCGAGAGTCCCAATGAAGAAACCGAGTGTCTGCCATCCCACCTTGAAAAGAGGAGTTGCGGATGAAAGATAGAAAAACTGAAACAGAACGTGATTTAAAAAGATGATATTTAATGTATTGACAACCCTTCACTTTAGATGCCAGCAAAGAATTAGCCACACAAGGAGGGGGAAGAGCAGACAAACAGCCTCATAAACCATGCAAGACATATGGAAGACTGAGCGACGGACAAAAACATTGGTCTCTATCTGAAACTGAGGTGCCAACCAGCCAATCCTTTGCGTATCGAAGAAGGCATGCAACAATATAAAATCATAAATGTGGAAAATTAAACCCCGCAGACCTTTCAGGTTGGGTTAATTTGGCCAAGCTCAGCTTGGGGCATTTGCCACCCCAGACAAACCCTTGGAAGCGGCGATTAATCGACTGAATGTCTTGCGCAGATAGATACAATGGGAGCATATGCAGTAGATATAAAATGCGTGGAAAGACTATCATTTTAATTAAATTAATGTGGCCAATAAATGTTAGCGGTAAAGCCCTCCAAGCAAGAAAATCAGAAGTTAACTTGGTCAACAAGGGACCAAAACTGGCCTGGTGAAGCATAGAAATATCCCTTAGCAAAAGAATACCCAGAAATGTAAGATGACGGGTGGATCATTGTAATGGGCAAGAAAATGGTAGGGGAAGAAGAGGGCACAGAGAAAGCCACATTGCCTCAGATTTACCAAAATTAATCGTAAAACCCGCCACCCTGCGGAAGTCCTTAAAAACATGCATAATGGAGGGAAGAGCGGAGTGTGGGTTACGGTTAAATAATAGCAGGTTGTCCGCAAATGCAGCAAGTTTGTTCTCCACAGCCCCCACTCTAATACCCTGAAAATCCTGTAATGCCAATAAAGTACGAAGAAGAGGACCCAGAGCTAGATTGAAAAGAAGCGGAGAGAGGGGGCAACCCTGTCTAGTACCTCTGAAAAGCTGGAAAAGGAATGAGTTGAGAGAGTTAGTAGAAATTGTGGCATGAGTTGTAGAATAAAACTGTACAATTAAAGCACGGAATAAGGGACCAAAGACCTAAAACTCCAAGACCTGGAACAGATAAGGCCAAAGAATTTTATCAAATGCCTTTTTGGCATCAAGATTTATAAGTAGATTATTATTACAAGGGAAGCCAGAGGATTTAATAACGGCTGCTACTGCAGTACGGAGACTAGTCACAGAGTACTGGCCTGGGATAAAGCCTGTCTGTTCTGGAGTAATGAGCTCGGGCAAAAACCGATTGAGTCTATTCCCCATAACCTTACTGAGGACCTTATAATCTGTATTTTAAAGCGATATCAGCCGATAGGATTCAACCCGAGTAGGATCTTTCCCAGGCTTAGGCAGTAGAATAATCCTAGCAAGAATGAAGAAGAAGGGCATTACATGCAAATCGAATATAGTATTATACAGAGATAACAACGTAGGAGTGATGTCCTCTCGCAAGATTTTATAGAGCTGGAAGACCATCCGGTCCTGGAGACTTATGCAAGGATTTAAGCACCAATGCCAATTCCTCAGCAATGATGGGCGCCTCCAATAGTGAGTGCTGGTCATGCGTAAGCGTAGGTAAAGATAGGTGATGCAAAAACTCTGTCCAAGCAAAAGAATCATCTGGCTCAGGACCATAGAGGCTGGAAAAGTACTCAACAAAAGCTGCATTGATATTCGCCGGGATCAATGTGATTGTCGAATTTTGCTGTTTACAGCAAGATAAGCAGAGTGACGAGCAGTAAGTGTACGTTGTAGCTGCGTGAGTTTGTTTGTCGTCTCCTTCCGTAACTTCATAATATAAGAGATAATATGACCCGTCAAAACAACCTTAGCCGCTGGCCAAAACAGAATGGGATCAGAAGAATGGAGAGCATTATTGGTCTGAAAAGCAAGCCATGCATTCCGTACACTTGTGCAAAATTCAGGAGATTGGACTAGAAAAGAGGGCATATGCCAATAAAAGGAGGAATGCACAGGAGGACAAAAGGACAGATGCGGGGTGACAGGTGCATTGTCCAAAATAAGAATGTCGTGAACCTGACAGTCAGTGACCAATGGAAGAATAGTCGCGGAGCCCAGGAAATAGTCTAATCTGGTAAAGGTGCCATGGGGATGAGAGAAAAAGCTATACTGCCGATCAGTAGGATGAAGATGGTGCCAAATGTCAGTAAGAGGGACTTGATCCATAAAACATTGCAGGGGATAAAATAAAGAAGCCTCAGAAATGATAGGGCATCCGCTCCTATCTAATCTCTGATTCAAAACAATATTGAAATCCCCACCTAGCAGGATATTACCGGGAGTGTATGGCAGTAAATGCGGGAGGAGAGGAGCGAAAAAGGAATAGGTAGGATCATTGGGGGCATACACATTACAAATCATGAAGGGTTTTTGATCTATCTCGCATTGCACCAACAGAAAACGTCCATCGGGATCACAAATAGTCTGTAAAGGCACAAAATTGAGGGATTTATGAACAAGAATGGCCAGTCCACACTTTTTGCTGGAATAAGAAGCAGCAGTGCAATGCCCCACCCATTCCCTACGAAGTTTAGCATGTTCCTCAACTGTAAGATGAGTTTCCCGCAGTAGGGCAACCTGAGAATGTAAGCGGTGCAAATGGCCTAGGATTTGCTTGCATTTAATAGGACTATGTATGCCCCCAACTTTCCAGGAGGTGAAGCAGAGAAAATGAGGAGATGATCTAATTTGACAAGAAGAATCCGCTATGGAGGCAACCAGTGAAAGAGAAACCAGGAGAGATGAGCATAGGCAAAAAGAACCAACGCCTCTCCCAGCAAGGAACTGTTAGTTCGACAAAGAAGAAAGGGAGTGGGGCAAGATAACCATAGGTCAAACCATCTAGAAGCACTCGTCGACATGACAAAAGACATAGACAACATTAACATAAAGAACATAGTCCATAACGAACCTATCAACATATTGAAGAACGTAAGTTCTCATGAACCTGTGGACCAATCCCCAGATTGAGCAATGCAATACAACAACAATAGTGGCATTAGAGCTAACCAGGGAGCCCAGTGTCAAGCCAGGCCATATAACTGATCTCCGCCATGACACTGCACCCCCTCAGAAGAGAAGTTGTTCAACCAAGAAAAACGAGAGGCCCACACTACCCATCTTCAGACCACCAGAAAATACTTTCCATCCCTCACAAATGGTGTACATGTAACCACGCTGAAAGTGCCCATCTAAACACTAACCCCCAAATCCCTGGATACATAGAATCCAGCCCTCCAGAGGAATTCACCATCTGGCCAAACCCCAAGGCAGCCCGGAAAAAAAACGGAGCAATACCGCAACCGATCCATGGGGAGAGCCAGACAGGGAAAAGGGTCTGATAGCTGTAAAATCAAGTATAATGAACAGCAATTGAATTAGGAAATAGAGGAGAGTTACACATAATGCAGAAAACTAAAAAACTTAGGATAAAGAATTTTACCACCACCAGTGGAGTGAGATAGATAGCAATACAGTCTCATAGACTGAGCAAGGAGTCCCACTACCATTGAGGGAAAGGAGGGAGGAAGCCCAGCACTCCCGCGCGCCCAAAGGGGCCCAACAAGCGTGCCGCACAACCCCAGCCCATCCCCGAGCAAGCACCCATCAATCAACACGGCTCATATAAGTCATTCTAGAGAGCTCCCAACCCACCCCCATCCCCCCAGCTCAAAATAATGGCTCCCCCACACAACCCACAATTCTCTATCAGTCTGATCCCCTGACAAACCAGATAGGACCCGAAACAAAACTTAGCCGGTCCAGGGGAAGAGCCTGACAGAGAACAATATCCTGGAACCTGTAAGGAAAAAACTGGGGTTATCAGCAGTACAAGAGTCATAAAAACACAATAAGACAACATTCAAGTAGATAAATAAACAAGCAAATGAAATTGCTTATAGCTCAAAGATCCAAGTACAGAAGACGTGGCAAAACAAAACAAGAGGGCATGGATATCAAAAACAGTCAACCACTCCAGGCTAGGCCATGAAAGCAGCA
The DNA here is from genome assembly GCA_037306005.1 of Rhinophrynus dorsalis. Classification (NCBI taxonomy): domain Eukaryota; kingdom Metazoa; phylum Chordata; class Amphibia; order Anura; family Rhinophrynidae; genus Rhinophrynus; species Rhinophrynus dorsalis. Next base: position 128,928,340 of record CM074727.1, on the reverse strand, counting down.
GAGACGTCTTCCAGCAACCAGAAGGGGTCAGATGTCCATTCAGATATCCAAAGGAGGGTGACCGTGGAGGAGGCCAAGTAGGACATAGAAAGCCTCAACATGTAGACCAGATTCCGCAGAAAAAGTTCCAGGAGTCCAGAATAGCAGAGGTCCATGGATCGATGAGATGGAGGGCAACAGAATTAGCAACGTCCTCCAGCTCTCCTCTCGCCATTACTTGCTGACTAACTCTCATAGAAATCCCGAGTTTCCGCAGGTGAATCAAACCAGTGAGTAGATGAACCATCCAGAACTTTGAGGCGTGCAGGGTATAATAGAGCAAATTAGATGTTTCTCTTAAAGAGCTTGCTGCAGATTTCCAAGAAACCACTCCGTTGTGCGGAAACTTTGGCTGAAAAATCCTGAAACAGTAGGAGTTGAGAATTAAGATGACTGGCCAAGGACGGCCCCCTTCTGATGGGGCAGCCTGTCCCAGCTGATGAGCCCTTTCGAAAACTAATGGAGCATCACAATCTTCCATTTTCAGAAGTACCGGCAGTTCCGTGCTCAGAAAACGTATCAATTCCTTGACTCAAAGAGACTCAGGCAGACCAATGATGAGAAGATTGTTCCTACGACTGCGGTTCTCAAGATCATCGATTTTGTCTGTAAGAGCAGTAGCACTGGCCTCCAAGCTACGTATAGTAACATGGAGATCTTCCACCAGTGCCTCGCAATCATTTGCACGCTGTGTAAGACCCGCGATCTGTTCGCCATGGGTTTTAACTTCCCCCAGGATAGAGTGAATTGAAGACTGAAGCGCATCCAATTTAGTATCCAGAACTGGCGTAAGCAATGCAAGGGCCACCTTGGCTGTGTCTTCAGCAATTGTGGATGGCACAGTGGTAGCAACAATAGCAGATGTACTTGTAGCATGTTCTTCCACAAGGGAGACCTGGGCAGTTTTATTTTTGCCTTGCTTTTTATCTCCATGTTGAGGGTGTAGGGTTTTAGTTTGATCTGCAGACTGTACAAAATGCTCCATGAGGATAGCAATAAATGGAGGATGTGGGTGATGTATCAGATGCAACAGTGATGAATATCACAGGTGGAGAAGGAGGTTGGGGTGGATAAAGAGCGGGAATATCACAGCATGATATGCTCCAAGCAGGTGACTGGGAAGCACACAGGCTAAGAGGAGTGGATCACATGACAGCAGACATCCCGCAGGACACAATTGAGATGATATTAGGCCAAAATTGCAGGAGGGCCATCTCTTGAATTAGTTTTCAGAGAAACAATATATGGGAAAAGCAGGGGGACACAAAAAGGAGAGTCACAAACAGGGCAATGACCTGGGAAGATTAGCAGCGTCCCAAATAATCAGATGTGGACTTCTTGAGATCTGAAGCAATGGTAGGCACTCCAGCTACACCCCTTTTATGCACACAGAAGGGCAGAGAGGTACAACTCTGGAACGCCGCTGCTATCTGAAAAAGTCAAGGGTAATCTACAGGCCTATCCTAATACATGGGGCAGATGAGGGGCACAAATATCGGAAAGGAACAAACAAAGGGGGTGAGTGATTGCAGGTGCGGATAAGAAAGAGGATTTGGTGACGGCAAGTTGTGTCTCTCCAGTTCCAGCCATGCAGAGGCTACAAGTAGAAGAAACCCAAGAAGAAGTGTAGGGCGACGGGCAGAATATACTGGTGACAATACTTGTTGCAATACAGGCTCTTGAGTAGGGAAGGCCGGGGTAGCACTGCAGGCCCTCCCACGACTAGGCACTCCTTTCCACACTACCTCCATGTCAACAGTAGGGAGGGTCACCTGTGTCCTGAAAGCCACATCTGTTGTTCGGAATTCTGTTGGGGGAGCACAGAAGGGTACAAACATGCCGCCGTGGCCCTTTGATGGGGCTTTTAACTCCTTGAATACTAAAAAGATTTCCAACATATTGTAAAGCAATGCATAAGAAACCACTTGCATTTAAGGGGTTAAACACCTCATTTAAATCAAACAGGAACTTTTATTTGTCCCCTATGGTTCAGCTGGTTTTATTTCTCGCTTGTGATCCAGTTTTGTTATATGCATAAGGCTTTTAGGTCAGGGACGGACATCATGAGGTTCTCCAGCTGCTGCCAGACTACAAATCATATAATTCTCCACAAGCCATTGGCTGGCAGGGAATTATGGGAGTTGTAGTCTGGCAGCACCTGGAGGACTTCACTTTCCTACCACTGCTTTGGGGTCATATTCAATGAGCTAAAGAGTAGCAATTCTTGAGAAAAACAATATACACTAACCCCAACTTGAAAGCGTCTCTCTCTTTTTCTGCTTTGCAGTAAGTCAACCATTGTGGAGCTTTCTAAAGTGTTGTGGAGGGAGGGGGGTCTGCATCAGATACAGAAACGTCACTAGAACCGAGGAGGAAGTCCAGAGTAGCAGCCTTGTCCCCTTGTCTGTACAATGATTCATGGCGAGCTCTTGCTCAACATATGGATCCCTGTGACTGAGCTTTTGGAAGCAGCTGTACTTCCTGGGGCATACACGCAGCATGCATGAACAGGACTGGTCTTTCAAATGATTCCAGAGGAAAGCAAAGGCAGTTACTTCTAGAAGTGTCTTCTCCTGCAAACTGAACCATCCAGGAACACTTTAGAATGCTCCATGATGGATGTCTTAATGCAAAAAGGTAATAGGACCCCATTTTTATCAGTGGGTCATTACAGGGCCAACCCTTTGCAAACATTTCTTGGAAACTCTAACACAAATATTTTTTAGAGAAGTATATCTAGATCCTATTGGACCCTGGGGCAGATAGGGCCCCTTTGATGATGGGTTCTGCCACAACTGCGGCCTCTGCACCCTCTGTAGATGTACCACTAGTTTTCATTTTGGTGTTTGTGTTCAATGATTTAAATGGGGATCGTAATCCCCTTATTACTAGAGAGGTCTCCAGTGGGAATTTGAGGATTGTTGCATTTGTCCCCTATAGTGCACCTCATTTGTTCCTGTATTGCACCTCATTATCTTATTGAATGTGGACTTAGTGCACAGTAATGATGACGCTCTGATGGTGTCCATGTTGGATAACTGATTAAAATCAACCAGACAACATACAAACATTTCTGTGTCAGTTTATGGATCAAATACAAATATAAAGAATGCGATCATACATGTTAAAGGCAACAGTTTCCCTGAGGAGAAACCTAATCATTTCCACATTTAGTAACTTGCATTAATTAATTAGTCATGACTGTAATTGTTCCATACAGTTTCCGTGTTCCAGATTCTCCCTTTAACCTTCATGAGACTTGGAAAACTGGCAATACCCTCCTTCCTCGGGGTAAAAAACAAATTCTAGAACCTTTCAGTTGAGGTCAATTCATTGTTCTAATCCTATAAACAGAAAACAGTTTAATTAATATGTGGTTCCACTAGGAAGCAAAATAATGTAGGAGAACTGACAGGTTTAAAATGGATATCACTACAAAATATTTAGACTGATTTAAAGCCTCTGTTTACAATGAGTTTACAATGTGCTTTATGATTTTCAATCAGTGTGATGGTTTTAGACATATTTGGCTTAGTAATCTCTGTATAGTTGAAGTTGAAGTGTTTGGAATAATTAATTACTCACGTGTGCTGCCAGGGGCAAGAGCATAAATTAACGAGTAGGAATAATCATGAAAATCCTGTCAAGACGGATACTTCCACTGGGTTGAAGTTTAAAGGGATAGTAATGTTTCATAATAAAAGCAGCTGTAATTAATCATCATAGTATTTGGACTTTGGAGAGTGTTATTTCAGTTCTGTCAGAGTTGTAGTTCACAAATAATTCAATGATAAAGTGTCCCCCTCCCGTCCCTTTTACTGATGTAACACTGCTCAGCCAGAGCAGAAGGGAGGTGCCCAGGTAGACTGCAGAGAGGGACAATCTTCAATTAAGATAAGGGAAAAAATCTGAAAAACTTGTCAAGGGGAGCAGGGCTTTCATTGTTCTCATAGGAAGAAGATTGTCCTCTGCTGTTATCTATCTGGTCTATGGACTGCATTCCACATCTGAGAAGAGATGGCTTACACTAGGTAAAAGGGGCGGGAGGGGAAACTCTGCTTGTGAATATCTCTCAAACCATAAAGGTTTGAGAGATAAGACTTTTATCGTTCTTCATGTTTTTTTTAATGCCTACAAAATAAATTAAAGTTAAAACGAAGTATTACTATCCCTTTAAGAAAGCTGACAGATCCTCTTTACTGGGGCATAGTGTTAGTTGTTTGAAAATGTCAAAGAGATAATGTTGCAAAAATCCCAATGGCCCTTATGATTTTTTTCTTTATTCCTTGGTACAAATGATAATATTTTCAATCAGTCCTAGATATCATGTCCATGGAGGCGGACATGATAGCTCCAAGCAGGACCCCAGAACCTCAGTATGCTCACAGCACAGTTAAAGCTCTGCAGACCGGAGGGGGTTGCAAGGCATTGTGAAGAAATATTATGCATACTTCTGTGGTCTTTAAAGAGTTAAAGGGATAGTAATACTTCATTTTAACTTTATTTTATTTTGTAGGCATTAAAAAAACATGAAGAACGATATAAGTCTTATCTCTCAAACCTTTATGGTTTAAGAGATATTCACAAACAAAGTATCCCCCCCCGTTCAACCAGATCAGAAGGGAGATGCCCAGGTAGACTGCAGAGAGGGACAATCTTCAATTAAGATAATGGAAAAAGCTGAAAAACTTGTCAAGGGGGGAAGGGCTTTCATTGTTTTCATACAAAGAAAATTGTCCCCTTCTGTTATCTGTACTGTCATACAACCAGACTGACATCTGAGAAGAGATTGCTTACACTAGGTAAAAGGGGCGGGGAGGGGAACTTTGCTTGTGAATATCTCATAAACCATAAAGGTTTGAGAGATAAGACTTATATCATTCTTCATGTTTTTTTAATGCCTACAAAATAAAATAAAGTTAAAACGAAGTGTTACTATCCCTTTAAGTAGGCTATGCACTCTGCCTGCTTCAGCTTAAAAAAACTGCCAGCAACTGTCATGTCCACCTCCATGGACATGGCATCCAAGACAGACTGACGTTATCGCTTGACAAAAGAAATAAGGGCAAAATTCAAGAGGGACATTATTATTTTCTGGTCTTTGGAATGTAAGTGAGAGGTTATTATAAAGAGTGTCTGTTCTCCTTTAAAGGATGAGTTAACTTTTTTAGGGGAAAAAATAGAGTAATATTAGACATTTCCTGATAAATAAAAGAAGGGTACTCCCACTGCTGGGGAATTCTTGTTCCAAAGTTATTGCAGTTTACATTTTTTTATATCAACAGTGCCCTCTAGTGTCCAAGCAGTTCACTTGATATTATACTATTATATTCTTTTGAAAGGTGAGTCTCTGCCTAGTTCTCCAAAGAATTTGACAGTAACAGCTTCATCATTTCGGGACAGATTGAACTGTTATAACTTTTGAACAAAACAGCTGCCAGCAGAAAAAATCCACATAACATAGTTTTTCATTAAAAAATATTAATAAAAATGTACTGCTCCTTTAACCCCCTTGAACAACACTAGTGAAAACTATGCTTTGCAATACATTGGAGACTTCTAAAGCAGGGCTGTCCAAGTTCAGTCCTCAAGGGCCCCCAACAGGCCAGGATGTAAGGATTTCCCTGATCAAGCACATGTGAATTAATCAGTGGTGTATGCATTTTGATTGACTCGCATGTGATGAATCAGGGAAATCCTTAACCACTTGCGTACCAGAGGGTGCATTGCATACGCCTCTGGCATTCACTGGGTTAAAGCCTGTCCTTTTGGTATCCCTTGAGGACTGAACTTGGACAGCCCTGCTCTAAACTATTCAAGGGGTTAATGCCCCAAGTCTGTTTGGAAGAGTCATATAACAGGCTGACCAGACCTCACCTTTAGCCGGGGACGCACAGGAAAAATGCATACTGCAGGACTGCTTTGATTTCAGTGAAGTACTGCAAAATGGCTATTTCTTATGTGTCTCCAGTTAAAGGTGAGATCTGGTCAGACTATCATATAATGGTGTAATAATGTGCTAATATGACTACTGATCATGGTGAAAAAGGGCTGTGAGTGATAGTGATAATGCACTAGGTATATCCATTCCCCACGTCTTTTGGGAATATAGCAACTCCCCTGCCGATGCACTAATCAAATAAATCTAATCAAAACCTCCAATGGTCGGTGATCCTTGAGGAATGAAGTTGAGACCCCCAGTCTATACCACAGATTATCAGACTTCTGTGTGATACGGTGATGTACTATGGTACAACATAGCACCATTGGGAATAAATAAAAATAGCCAATGCTTTGTGTGTGTGTATATCTATCTATCTATCTATCTATCTATCTATCTATCTATCTATTTATCTATCTATCATATACCTATCAGTCTGTATATCTATGTAACTATCTATCATATACCTATCAATCTGTATCTATCTATCTGTCTATCTATCTATCTATCTATCTATCTATCTATCTATCTATCTATCTATCCATCTATCTATTTATCATATACCTATCAATCTATCATATACCTATCACTCTGTATATCTATCTATCTATCTATCTATCTATCTATCTATCTATCTATCTATCTATCATATACCTATCAGTCTGTCTATCTATGTAACTATCTATCATATACCTATCAATCTGTATCTATCTATCTGTCTATCTATATGTCTATCTATCTATCTATCTATCTATCTATCTATCTATCTATCTATCTATTTATCATATACCTATCAATCTATCATATACCTATCAGTCTGTATATCTATCTATCTATCTATCTATCTATCTATCTATCTATCTATCATATACCTATCAGTCTGTCTATCTATCTAACTATCTATCATATACCTATCAATCTGTATATCTATCTATCTATCTATCTATCTATCTATCTATCTATCTATCTATTTATCATATACCTATCAATCTATCATATACCTATCAGTCTGTCTATCTATCTATCTATCTATCTATCTATCTATCTATCTATCTATCTATCTATCATATACCTATCAGTCTGTATCTATCTATCTATCTATCTATCTATCTATCTATCTATCTATCTATCTATCTATCTATCTATCGTAAGGTTTATCCTCCTGAGTAAAACCAGGGCACTCCAACTGCTAAGAAGGATTTATTCCAAAGTTATTGCAGCTGAAACTTATTTTTTATAATTGCATTATTTCAGTGGCCTGAAATTGTACAGTGGATAGGTTGGTCCACCATCCTATGGAGGTTTATGGTAAGCTGATCAGAGCTATCGATTAGGATGGTGTAGCAACAGCGCCGCCATAAGATTCCAAGCCATTGTATACTACACCTATAAAATGCACATTTGAGCTGCAACAATATTTGAATAAAACACCACTCAGCAGTGGTAATAACCTTGTTTTAATCAGGAGAATAAACCCTAATATATATATGTTTCTTACATATTAAGTGTTAGTATCCTTTTAACCCACTGAATACTTGAGAAGTCTCCAACGCATTGGTTCACAATGCATTGGAGACCTCTCTAGCATTCAAGGGGTTAAAAAGCCCCTTTAAATCTATGGGAATTTTCATTAGTCTCCTATGGTGCAGTTGGCTTGTTCCAGACCTGCACTACTTTTCTTAGTAAATGAAGGTCACTGTAATAGAGAGGATAGGGGATTATCTAGAGAAATGAGAGATGCGGCAAACTGTTAGTCTCTATGAGAATATTGGAGAACATTACAAAATATTTACAGACAAGTAGTGTAAAAGACTTTGGGGAAGATTTATAAGCCTGGGGTTATGACAAATGTGAAGTAAAAGTGGCTTAAATGGACAGTAATGTTTCACAAAAAATCAGCTCCAATTAATCTTCATAGTATTTGGGCCATGGAGAGAGTTATTTCAATGCTGTAAGAGTTGTAGTTCAAGAGTAATTGAATGATAATCCTCCTCCCGCCACATTTACCTAGTGTAAGCCGCCTCCCCTCAGATGTGGAATCCGGTCCCTTGACCAGACAGCTCACAGCAACGGACAATCTTCTAACTGTGAGCATAAGGAACACCCTGCCCCACTTGACATGTATATCAGGTTTTTCCTTATGCTAACTGAAGATTGTCCCTCTCTGTGAGCCATCCGGACAGTCTTGCTGCTCTGAGGTGACCAGTGTTACATCAGTAAAAGGGGCAGGAGGGGGATACTTTACCATTTAATTACTCTTCAACTACAACTCTGACAGTATTGAAATAACACTCTCCGTGGCCCAAATACTATGATGATTATTTGGAGCTGCTTTTATTGTGAAACATTACTATGCCTAAATGAAGGCCTGCATTTAAAAAATACAATTGCAGATGTTTTGGAGGCCTTAATGCCACGTAGTTGTGTTTTGGGAAAAGTGACAGCTGGAAAAAATTCTGATGCATTGAATTTATATAGAAATGACGCTAGCTGTGACAATTTTGTGAAAGAACCAGAATCTTAACCCTTCGAATGCCAGAGGGGTATGCAACGCATTGCTTTGCAATGAACGGGTTAACGCCAGCTATAGGCTGTCCTTAATCATTCTAAGCATTAACATCAATGTACTAATTCCATATTTACAAAGATGCCCTTACTCATTTATAAATCCGACCTGCCATTATTGCCATGACTGAACGGCAATTCTTTAAGAAGTACTAAGAAAACTTTTTATAAAGCTCCCCCTTTGTAACTTATTTCCAGGTTGAAATGTGATTCTGGATAGTAAAAGGAAGCAGTGTTGTGGAGAGGCAACTATAGAGCAACAGTACAATCTTATATGCTTTAGAGTGAACCAGTAGGGTTTAAAAGGATAGTAATACTTTGTTTTATCTCTATTTTATTTTGTAGGCATTAAAAAACATGAAGAACGATATAAGTCTTATCTCTCAAACCTTTATGGTTTGAGAGATATTCACAAGCAAAGTTTCCCCTCCCGCTCCTTTTACCTAGTGTAAGCCATCTCTTCTCAGATGTGGAATGCAGTCCATAGACCAGACAGATAACAGCAGGGGACAATCTTCTTCCTATGAGAACAATGAAAGCCCTGCCCCCCTTGACAAGCTTTTCAGGTTTTTACCTTATCTTAATTGAAGATTGTCCCTCTCTGCAATCTACTTGGGCACCTCCCTTCTGCTCTGGCTGAACAGTGTTACATCAATAAAAGGGGTGGGAGGGGGATACTTTGTCATTGAATTACTCTTGAACTACAACTCTGACAGAATTGAAATAACACTCTCCAAAGTCCAAATACTATGATGATTCATTAGAGCTGTTTTTATTATGAAACAGTACTATCCCTTTAAGTAATGCCAGCCAGGAAAAGGTTATAGTAGTCATGGTGGGAGATGATTAGAAAGTGAACTTTCTTCACTGACCCTTCTAGGGGAGGGCAGAGCCAAAGATACCAGAAAAAAAGAAACTGGTTTGGAATATGAGGAAATGCTACATTACAGGAAGTAGTTGAAGCATGGAACAGCCTCCCAGAAGAGTGGTAGAAGCTAACAGAAGTGATGTGGAAAAGCTAAGGTACATTTAAGACTCAATCCACAAAAAGAAACAAAACAATCAGATGTTTTATCCCCTTAGACCGCAAAAAGATGTCTATTCATTTAGATAATTAATCTGGGGGCGTAGCTACGAGTCATCTTTCCCAGGAGGCCTAGTTATTCTTTTGTGAAAAATGCTTGCACCGGGGCCCTTCAATGACTAGTTACATCACTGAATGAATCCCTTCCCTGTGTTAAGAATAGGTTAAGACAATTTAAAAAAATTACGTATGGGTAAATTACTGTGAATTTGCTACTCACCGGATAGCAATGATAACCTCCAGATACCAAAAAGATTCATCTAGAAGTCTGGAGGAGGCGGGAGGCAGTCCAGAGAAGAGAGGCATGCTGGGAAGTCAGTGGCTAAAGAAGAAACAAAGAGAAAAAGAGTCTGACTTTAACACAAGGCATACTAAGGTAGGGATGACAACCTGTAACCCAGCGGTTCTCAACCTTTCTAGTGTAGTGACCCTTTGATAAAATTTCCCAAGTTGTAGTGACCCCTAACAGTAAAATTATTTTCGTTGCTCCTTCATCGCTGTAATTTTCCTACTGTTATGAATCGAAATATAAATATCTGATGGTTTTAGGCGACCCTTGGCAAACCGTCATTCGACCCCCGAAGGGGTCCCAACCCACAGGTTGAGAACCACTGCTGTAACCCATTGCAGATGTAACCTCTTTGCGATATAACCCATGTAACCCCTTCCGGATATAACCCATGTAACCTATTCCCGCTGTTAGTGAAATACTCTATGTATCTCTAATACCTCAAATTTGCATTTATGATTTTACTTTAGAAAATCACCAAGAACACATTTGGAGTCCATGATTCCTGCAAAATGAATCATGTCACCATCCATCGACATAATATGCAGATGTAATTAAAGATTAAATTCAGGGATCCAATCCAAACAGAATGTATTCATAGAGGGCATAACTCTTTGTATGCGAAGAGGTCTTCACCATATTGCAAAGCAAAGCATTGGAGAGGTCCCTAGACCCCCCGAGAATAAATACTGATTTGTATTTGGCTCTAAAGATACAGGGTTCTCCACCTCTGTCTTCTAATGAAACCTTTTATCTTATATTGCTTTGTCCCTTTAAAGTAATGTTTCATAATAAAAGCAGCTCTAATTAATCATCATAGTATTTGGACATTGGAGAGTGTTATTTCAATTCTGTCAGACTTGTAGTTCAAGAGTAATTCAATGACAAAGTATCCCCCTCCCCCCCTTTTACTGATGTAACACTGTTCAGCCAGGTCAGAAGGGAGGTGCCCATGTAGATTGCAGAGAGGGACAATTTTCAATTAAGATAAGGGAAAAACCTGTCAATGGGGGGGCAGGGATTTCATTGTTCTCACAGGAAGAAGATTGTCCCCTGCTGTTATCTGTCTGGTCTATGGACTGCATTCCTCATCTAAGACGAGATGGCTTACACTAGGTAAAAGGGGTGGGAGGGGGAAACTTTGCTTGTGAATATCTCTCAAACCATAAGGGTTTGAGAGGTAAGACATATCGTTCTTCATGTTTTTTTAATGCCTACAAAATAAAATAAAGATAAAACGAAGTATTACTATCCCTTTAAATCACTGGGAACTGGACTGTTCATGCTGAATTTGTTGTCTTTGGCTGTTTTGCTTTTGTATTATATTCTACGGGCCATCTGAACAAAAGAAAACTAGAGAAATTAATTGTATTCCATATTCCACAATGTCCCTTTGATTTAAATGGGGCTTTTAACCCCTTGAGCTCTAGATAGGTCTCCATCACATTGCCAAGCATTCAGAGTTTAAAATCGAGGATCATTTTTACTTATCCCCTATTTTGCAATTGGTTATCCCCAGGATTGATAAATACTTTTCCTTTTGCATATGATCAAATGTTTTATTTATTTTACATCACTCTCTCATTAGTGACTCATATTTAGTAATGCCATTAAATCCTTGTCATACCGTTCTCTGGTGGCCAAAATTCATCATTTATTTCATAATCAAGAGGTGGAGGAGGAGGAATGGCTTCACGGCACTGCTCAAGAGATGCACAGGTGGGGAAACCTGAGGCTGATGAAGAAAGTAAGATACAGTCACACTCAAAAAGGTTTGTAACAGTTTCATTAAATAAAGTGAAGACTTGATGTAACACATTCTGTGACTTCTATGTTACAACAGTGATTCAGTAAGCTACTGCCATCTAGTGAGTAATGTACTAACTGCAGCTGTTTCGGGATTAATGAATGGATTTAAAGTGATCTAAATATGGAAAAAATACTTGGATGCAAGTATGCCCACACACATTACTAATTATCTAGATAGACAGATAGGGGATTCATTTGACACTTCTCTGGCATTGAAAGGGTTATACAGTGACAGCTATGGCAGATGAAAATACCCAAATACAGTCTGGGGGACACCAGTCATGTTGGGAGAGCAGGTTTATGGAACCTTTTTCTAAAACCATACCTGCGCTGACAGCAGTGAACATAACAATCAGAACAGATTTACATTTATTGAACGGAAAGGAGAATGTTTATATGTCATCATGCACAATGTAACTAGAAACAGCCATCTACCTTCCTCCTGTCATTGGTATTTATAGGAGATCCACACATTGAGCTGCACTGGCAAGGTGTAATGCTTTCTGGCACTAATTCACTTTATTGACAGGAGCATACAATACTGGTGTCTTGTTTCCATTACATTTTAGACCAGCCATTAGAGACACTCCAAACAATGAAGCTTTCCCATTCACACAGATATTTGAATTCTCTGTCTCCTCTCCGAACCCTTCTGTCTCCAGTTGTTACAGTCCTAAATATTACATGATACGTAAGGTGTTTTAAATGTATATATATATATATATATATATATATAAAGTTCTGTGTAAAAGTCTTAGGCAGGTGTGAAAAAATTCTGTAAAGTACGAATGCTTTCAAAAATGATATTGATTGAACAGAAGAAGTGTCTAAATCAAATCAGTATTTGATGTGACCACCCTTTGCCTTCTAGGTACACTTGGTACAAAGGTAGGGATTTTGTAAGCATATAGTCAGGTGTATAAATAAACAATTATACCAAACAGGTGCTAATGATCACCAATTTAAGATGTGGGTTGAAACACAATCATTAACTGAAACAGAAAAAACTGTGTAGGAGGAATAAAACTGGGTGAGGAACAGCCAAACTCAGCTAACAAGATCAAAAGTCATAAATCATGGCAAGACTGAGCACGGCAACAAGTTACAAGGTAGTTCTACTGCATCACCAAGGTCTCCCCAAGGCAGAAATTTCAAGGCAGACAGGGGTTTCCAGATGTGCTGTCCAAGCTCTTTTGAAGAAGCAGAAAGAAAGAGGCATTGTTGATGATCGTAGACGCAATGGTTGGCCAAGGAAATTTAGGGCAGGAGATTAAAGACACATCATGTTTTACTTTCCTTCACAATCGGAAGATGTCCAGCAGTGTCTTCAGCTCAGAATTGGCAGAAAACAGTGGGATCTTGGTACACTCATCTACTGGCCAGAGAAGTCTGGTCAAAAGTGGTCTTCGTGGAAGACTTCCGGCCAAAAAGTCATACCTGTGACGTGAAAACAAGGCCAAGTGACTCAATTATGCACAAAAACACAGGAACTGGGGTGCAGAAAAACGGCAGCAGGTGCTCTGGACTGATGAGTCAACATTTTAAATATTTGGCTGTAGCAGAAGGCAGTTTGTTTGCTGAAGGGCTGGAGAGCGGTGCAAGAATGAGTGTCTGCAGGCAACAGTGAAGCATGGTGGAGTTCCTTGCAAGTTTGGGGCTGCATTTCTGCAAATGGAGTTGGGGGTTTGGTCAGAATTAATGGTCTCCTCAATGCTGAAAAATACAGGCAGATACTTATCCATCATAAAATAGCATCAGGGAGGCATCTGATTGGCCCAAAATGTACTCTACAGCATGGTAACGACCCCAAACATACAGCCAAAGTCATTAAGAACTATCTTCAGGGTAAAGAAGAACAAGGAGTCCTGGATGTGATGGTATGGCCCCCACTGAGCCCTGATCTCAACATTAATGAATCTGTCTGTGATTAAATGAAGAGAGAGATGCAACGGAGGCTGCCTAAATCCACAGAAGAACAGTGGTTAGTTCTCCAAGATGTTTAGAACAACCTACCTGCCGAGTTCCTTAACAAACTGTGTGCAAGTGTACCTAGAAGAACTGATGCTGTTTTAAAGGCAAAGGGTGGTGACACCAAATATTGGTTTTATTTAGATTTTTCTTCTGTTCACTCACTATGCATTTTGTTGATTGATAAAAATAAACTATTAATATATCTATTTTTGAATACAATCTTACTTTACAGCATTTTTTCACACCTGCCAGTCTTGCATATATAGTATATACATTTTATTTAATGTTTTTATTGCTAAGCACTTTGGTTTGCTGACCATTGTCTATCTATGCATTCAAATACTTGCAGTCAAATTACTTTGTTTTAACCCCTTAAGGACCGGGAAAATCTGAAGTAGTTTTCCCTTAAGGACCGGAGCAATTCTGACCTTTTTGACTATGTCTTTGTTCAACAGTGTTTTCCCTCTAAGTCTTTTATTCCACCCCCATAAATTATATACTGTTTTTCTACGCACAAATAGGGCTTTCTTTTCATACCCCACATATATGGATAATCCACCATCTACTTTATGAAAATTTAAAAAAAATGTAAAAAAATTGTAAAAAAAAACATTTTTGATTTTTCTCTTGGGATCAGTTGGCCACAAAGGGTTAAATTTTTATGGAGACTGCATGAAAAGTATGACCGGTCAGTCATACCTACAAAATGCACAGTTTAAAGTGGCCTCTGTCCCCCCTAGGTGAAAATCCCCATGTCCCTTTTTCCCACCCTATTTTAACACTTTTTTGTCCCTGGCATTTGGTGGTGTATATAAGTGTATTACATGGCTCCACAACAATCACACTTGCAATATTGTTTAATTATATATATTTTTTTTAAATACAATTTTTTTTTGTAAAAAAAAAGTGTTTTTTTTTTTTTTTAAAGTTTGTATAATTTCAGGTCAAAAATTTACCTGCATTTAGCCAGTCTCCTGCACCAGCAGTGAAGGGGTTAATACCCCCAGCTGCTGTATTTTTTTTAACCACTAGGTGTCTCCCGTATACTTCTGTCTCCCTTACTTTGATAGCAAGGGAGACAGAGGAAGAGGAGACAGGCACAGACAGCATGCTTTGCATGCTGCCTCTGTCTGTCACTATGCCGGTACATGTGATCGCTGCTACGGTGATCACATGAACTGGCACAAGCAGGAAGGGCTGAGACTGAACGCCCCAGTCTCGGAGAGCTCAGTCTCAGCCTGGAATTAATGATAGCCACGGAGGCACGCTGCTATCATTTAATCCATGACGGTCCTGCACCGTCATGGGTCGTTAAGGGTATAACAACCCATGACGGTGCAGGACCATCACGGGTCCTTAAGGGGTTAAGAACAAATCTGTTTAAAGGGATAGCAATACCTAGTTTAAACTTTATTTATTATTATAGGCATTAAAAAATATTAAGAACTATTTAAGTCTTATCTCTCAAACCTTTATGGTTTGAGAGATATTCAAAACTAAAGTTTCCTCTTCCTGTCTGTTTTAGCCAACTCTGCCATCTAGCTGACAGACTTGGAGTCTGGTCTGCAGACCGGCCGGTGGCTCTTCAGCTGAGCCGAGATCACAATCTTTAAAAATAACTTCTTCATTGGAATGGTCTACAACTATGCTTGCAAACCAGGCACACTTTGTAGACAGTTCCAATGAAGTAGTTCTTTTTAAAGATCGTGATCTTGGCACTGCTGAAGAGCCACCAGCCGGTCTGTGGACCAGAATCCAAATCTGACAGCTAGAGCGCTGAAGTCACAGAAACTTTAGTTTCAAATATCTCTCAAACCATAAAGGATTGAGAGATAAGACTTACATAGTTCTTAATATTTTTAATGCCTATAATAATAAATAAAAGTTTAAACTAGGTATTGCTATCCCTTTAATCACTGATTTCACACTTCATATAATAACTGCTTACATACACTACAGTTCAAAAGTTTGGGTTGGAGACCTCTCTAGCAGCCAAGTGTTTAAAAGTTTGTTTATAATTGAATGTTATAGGATAAGGGTATTCTCTGTATCAGGAGACAGTGGCTGGGGTTAGAGGTGGAGTCATGTCAGAAGCAGGGGTGTGGCCATAGGCGATGTCAAGGAATCTTAGATGACTTTGTTTAAAGGCACCTGGGAAGTAATTCCAGAACTTTACCATTCTCTGAAGCTGCTCACATCTCATACAGAATAAAATGCTATCACTTTGCTGTCTCTTGAATATAATGGTCCTGTCATAAGTCAGATACCTTCCTCTGTGGGACTCTGTATCCAGGGTGTGCCATTCATTTCATACGTCAGAGGAGGAGGAGGGAGGTCATTGAACTCAAGAGGAGATGGGTAACCAGGGCAGTCCAACACTGCGGAAGAAAAGGAAAAGAAAATGAATATTTAATTAGTATTGTATATCATGGCAAATGTAACCCCTTAAATACCCTCTGGAACTCAAAGGGTTAAAGTGGAACTGTCACCTTCCCTAAAGAACCCCACCATAACTTTATATGGCTTTCATGTAGTAAAATGCCCCATTTAATTTTTGATCATTCTTCCTACAGATGTAAAAAATGTCTCCTTCTAACAGTGGATCCAGGAGGGAGAGCGCGGCCATCTTGCTTATGTCTGAAAAGATTGTCAGTGTTCTCCCTCCTAATCACTGTCAATCTTTACTGCTACATCTGCCCCTTCTCTCAGGGGCAGGCTCTCTATGCACCTACACATAGAGGGAGATGCACTAAAGCGTGATAAAGAGGCGATAGATGAAGTGTAGATGACCTCTCCAGTGATATCACTTCTCCAAGTCCTATTTTTTTCTATGGAGCCAATGCATGGATTTCTCTAACTTTGGAGATCTTAGTGCATTGGCTCTATAGAACAACACTTTAAGTGGAGAAGTGATCTCCACTTTATCAACTCTTTATCACTCCTTAGTGAATAACCCCCATAGTTTAGTTCACCACCTGAGCTCACAAGTAGTGGGTGGAGATTCTCCATCATAGAGGATGGCCAGCCTTAACCCTTTGAGTGCCAGAGGGGTACACAACGCAAAGCAATGCGTTGCATACCCCTCTGGCACTCAAAGGGTTAAAGGGATAGTAATGTTTCAAAAAAAAAAAAAAAAAAGCAGCTCCAATTAATCTTCATAGTATTTGAGCCATAGAGAGTGTTATTTCAATACTGCCAGAGTTGTAGTTCAAGAGTAATTGAATGATAAAGTTTCCCCCTCCCGCCCCTTTTACATAGTGTAAGCCACCTCCCCTCAGATGTGGAATCTGGTCCACAGACAATTTTCTTACTGTGAGAACAATTAAAACCCTTCCCCCACTGACAGGTTTTTCAGGTTTTTCCCTTATGTTAATTGAAGATTGTCCCTCTCTGCAAGCCACTTGGACACCACCTTTCTGTTCTAAGATGAGCAGTGTTATATCAGTAAAAGGGGCGGGAGGGGGATACTTTATCATTCAGTTACCCTTGAACTATAACTCTGACAGTATTGAAATAACACTCTCCATGGCCCAAATATTATGAAGGTTAATTGGAGCTGCTTTTATTATGAAACATTACTATCCCTTTAAGACTTCTTGCCTGCGGTACAGTTTGTACCGCAGGTAAGAAGTCTGAATGATGTAATAATATAAATATATCACTACTCAGCTTTCAAAATACAGCATTTAAAAAACCCAAAGAGAAAATAAAGACAGTTTTAAATGTTTATTTATATCCCTCTAAGTTCGTTGCTGGACTGAAGGACCCCAAACTACTCCAACTGATGGACTCATAAAAGTACATCAGTGAGTAGAGTATGGAATCTCAGATCGCTGCAAAAACAATAATGTCTGCTACCATGGGCATGATATTCAGTACTAATTAAAAATTAATTTACAGAACCACCCAACAGAGAATTGTATCATAACAGTCATCAGGACTTTGTACTCAGACTCTGATAATAGGAGTCTATTATTAACCCTTTGAATGCCAGAGGGGTATGCACTTACAAACCCTTCTGGTATGCAGAGTGTTAACCTTACTCTTTATTAATAAACCCCCCCCCCCCACACACACACACAATTATAGTATGGGCATAACATCTTAATGCCCACTATAAATCAATTAGGACTGAAATGGCTGTCACAATTAATCTATAATTAGTACAGGATATCATAGGCCGTGAGGTAGACATAATTATTTGTTGTAGGAATTCAGGACCCCAAACTCCTCCCAATGGGTGGGCATAGGGGAATGTATGTGTAGTTTAGTGTGTGCCTTCTATAGTAAATGCATATTGCCATCTTGTGTTGACTTTGCTAACTGCAGGCCACTGAACATTTTAAAAGCAAATGATAGAATTTGAAGACCTTATCCACAAAAAATAAAAAATGGGGAAATTAAGGCAAAATAAAAAAAATATAAACCTTCTCAAAATTCCCATTGAGTTAAATGTGGATGCTTGTCCCTTGAATGCTAGAGAGGCCTCCAGTCCTAAGAAATAATACTTTTGAGACCTCTTCAGCATTAAAATGGAACTTTTATTTGTACCCTTTGGTGCTGTTCGTTTGTGCCGGTATTGCATAATTTTTTTGTTTGATTATAAGGACCTGAATTATTATGTGTTAAAAAACAAAACAAAAAGCATTTCAAGCCACTGCACAAATTCAAGAGATAAACTTTTCAAACAGAATTAACTCTTTGAGTGCCAGGGACGTATTCAACGCATTGCATTGCATGCAATGCGCTGGATACTTCCCTGGCACTCAAAGGATTAAAGTGTTAGTAATGCCTTAATGTTATAAAAAGTAAAATTGTAGTGCAGAAAATAAGAATTGCATTGGTGCAATTCCTATCTCTCAAACCTTATGGTTTGAGAGATAGAGTGTTCTAAAGTTCCTCCCTCCCTCCCTTTCTCCTGACAGCAGGAGATCTCGGTCCGGGGACCGACAGGCGACTCTTCAGCAGAGCCAAAATAGCGTGAATGAAAAAGAAATACTTCATTGGAATGGTCTACCAAGTATACTTGCTTGCAAGCACACTTTTTAGACTGTTCCAAAGAAGTACTTATTTTTAATTCACACTATTTCGGCTCTGCTGAAGATCCTCCTCGAGTTGGCTGACTCAGATCTCCGTCTGTCAGTTTAAAGCTGACATCAGGGAGGGGGAAATTTTAGAACGCTCTATCTCTCAAACGATAAATAGTACAGATGGATTTCTTATTTTCTGCACTACAATATTAATTTTTATAACATGAAGACATTACTATCCCTTTAAATGCAGGTATAAAGCTATAGAAAAGGGGGTGAATACTACTTATCACAATAATAAGTATGACGTATGATCAAAAAAAAAACAACAACGGGGACTACTAATCTGAAGCTTCTCATATACATTTTATGCGCTGTGAGTTGGATTCTATTGCAGGTGATAAATGTTAACACTAGACTTGTGCGAATCAGTTTGGCTGATTTTGGAATTTGGACGAATAAGGGTCATTCGGCATCATTCGGGCTGTTCAAAAGGTAAATGTCGTTTGTTTTTTAAAACTGAATCCGAACAGCCCTGGTCAGAATCTTTGGCGTAAATTTTGGACGATGGCTACCCGCACGAGCGATACTTTCCCTCCCTTACTAGTCCAATTAGCTTCTTTGTTTCATGATGGGGGTTGGACTAATGACACGACAGGCACCCAGACAGCCTGCATTTCCTGTTAGTCTGTTGTTGGAGCTCAGAGAGAGCAGAAGCAGATAGTGTACAGTTGTTGTGTAGGCAGGCAGGTAGCACAGGCAGACAGCCAGCATCAGTACCTTATTGCCACTACAAGGGAGAGTCATCTTTGTTCCTGTGCAAAATATTAAAAATATTAGGAATTTGTTTTAATAGTTTTCAGAGTGACACAGCCAGTCTCACAGTTGTGTAGGCAGGTAGGCCTAGTACCTTATTGCCACCGGAAGGGAGAGTAATTTTTTAAAGTATTTTAAATTCAGCTGAATAATTTGGACTATTGTCGAATTTTATGTGAGTTGAAAAGGTCTGGTCCGCAACGCGGATCCTCCAAACGACAAAAAAAAAAAACATTTGTCCGAAATAGAATTTTACAGAAAATATTTGCCGTGCACAAGTCAACACCTGTTTATCAAACATTTTCTATTGAAGTCTATGGATAAACCTGGAGATAAAAGCAGTGATAAAATTAGCACCTGCAATAGAATCCAGCCCTTTGTTGTGTAGTTAATATGGAAATATTTATATCAATCTGAACACACGCATAAGAACAGTCCATATATGTGCTGGGGTTTCCCATTTAATATTCCTGCACAACATAATAAAATAATTGCTTTCTTAAGATGCCCGGAGGAAGTTGCTGCCTTCTACATGGTAGACCTATATATCTTAGGAACCTACTCTGGGCTGCACAGAGCTGCACCGGTTCTCTCTCCCTGCTCTGCCTGTCATTCTGGGCTGTCTCTCTCTCCCTAGAGCTCCCGTGGGACCCTAAATTGTCATCCGTGGATTGCCTGTAGAATAACAGGTGGAGCGGGGAGAGAGAGACAGCCCAGAATGACAGGTGGAGTGGGGAGAGAGAACTGGTGCAGTGCTGTGCAGCTCAGGTTAGGTTCATAAGATATATATGTCTACCATGTAGAAGGCAGCAACTTCCTCTGGGCATCTTAAGAAAGCAGATCTTCTATTATGTTGTGCAGAAATATTAAATGGGAAACCCCAGCAGTATTTAATCTGCAAGACGATCTGAGAATGGTTTAATCTTTTCTCCCTCTCAATGTATAACAGTTTTGAGCAGCGCTGTGCAAGATGGAAGGTAACAAGGGTTAAAGTGGTGACATGAGAACTGCGAGGTTATCATGTCTCCATTTTAAACAGGGAGACATGGTTAATGCGGCTATTAGCTGCGCAATATTTTATATGGAACTTTTCAAATGGATACCCTAGAGTGTCCTACTACCTGATCTGCACTGATCTGTAGTCTCAAAATTAGGAGGTTCTTTTCTCCTTAAAAGCGCACACCACACATGAAATATCATGTCTTCTCTTTCTTACCATGTACTGTTGCATGATGTACTCCTAATGAAGGAGCCAATGAGTCCTGTGTGAGTGCAGGTGGTGGGGGAAGAGGAACATCACTAAACATGGTGTTGAAGTTTAAAGGAGAATGTATGTGAGGAGTCCTGCAGGAAAATCAGAGAATAGAGACCTGTGAACTTAAACTATACATATGCAGGCATATAACAGGTGTTATATGGAGGGGTTATAAGGAGGGTTTATATGAATCCATATGAAAATGTATAAGGAGTGGTAATTTGGAGCAATTGGAGACGTTAAAGGGAGAGGGTATACGGAGCAATAAGGGGAGGTAAATGGAGGAGTTATATGGAGAAATAGGAGTTAAAGGGAAAGGTTATTTGATGTAATATGGAGAGTTACAGTGATATTTTATATGGAGCAGAAGGAGGAGTTACAAGGAAGGGTTATCTGGAGCAATACGAGCAGTTATAGGGAGGAGTTATCTGAAGCAATAGGAACAGTTATAGAGAGGGGGTTATCTGGAACAACAGGAGTAGTTTTTTGGAAGGGGTTATTTGACATAATATGGAGAGCTATAGGTAGAGGTTAAATGGAGCAAGAGGAGGAGTTATAGGAAGAGCTTTTCTGAAGTAATAATTGAAGCTATATGAAGGGGTTATATGAAGCAATAGGATGAGCTATATGGAGATACAAGGATAATTTAAAGGGAGAGGTAATATGGAGACAAAGGGAGATACTCACGTTGGAGTTGATGGAGCTGATAACTTGCCTTCAGGGATCAGTGGAGGAAGAATAGGATCTTTTACCCGAGAACTTCTCCTAAATAATAAACCCAGACAAAATTATTTACACAGACATGCTACACATCCTCTCACACACAAACTGTTTCACGCCTTCTCTCGCATACCATCTCATATAGCCTGTCATACGCTTCTCACATACCCTTCAACAAACAAATGTGACAAGCATCCATCAAGCACGAACAAGATAAAGTGCCTTGTTCTAAGGCATGCTGGCCTCTCAATGGTGCTACAAGTCATGTTTTTCACTCCCGTGTGCCATTGCAGAGAGGAAATTCCCACATTCATATCAGACTGATCCTGCCCACAGACAGTGCAGCTCTGAAATTTTAGGCAAATCCTCTCGACACAGGAGAGACAGCAAAACTACAGACATACATTTTTGCCTAAGCGAGCCTCATCAGTGTGGTGCAGCTGACATGGAAGCAAGAGCCCATGCCTGAGACAACCTTCTGCTTAGGGAGACCTACCACAAACAAATGTGACAAGCACCCATCGGGCACGAACAAGATAAAGTGTCTTGTTCTAAGGCATGGTGGCCTCTCAATGGTGCTACAAGTCATGGTGTTCACTCCCATGTGCCATTGCAGAGAGGAAATTCCCATATCTGACTGGTCCTGTCCACAGACAGTCCAGCTCAGAAATGTCAGGCAAATTCTCTCCGCATGAGAGAGACAGCAAAACCAAATATATGTTTTGGCTTATGTCGGCCTCATCATTGCGGTGCAACTGACTCCCTCTAGGCACATGGAAGCAAGAGCCCATGCCTGGGATACCCTTATACTTAGGGAGACCTACAACAAACAAATGTGATGAGCACCCATGAAGCAAAAACTAGTGTCTTGTTCTGAGGCATGGTGGCCTCTCATTGGTGCTACAGGTCACGATTTCCACTCCCATGTGCCACCGCAGAGAGGAGATTTCCATATCCATATCAGACTGGTACTGCACACAGACAGTCCAGATCCGAAATGTCGGGCAAATCAGCTGCACCACACCGATGAGGCCCACATAGCTGAAATGTATGTTTTGCTGTCTCTCTTGTGAAGAGAGAATTTGCCTGACATTTTTGAGATGGACTGCCTGAGGGCAGGTCCAGTCTGATATGGATATGGAAATTTCCATTCTACAAATGTACATGGGAGTAAAAAAATTGACTTGTAGCAACACTGAGGGGCCACCATGCTACAGAACAAGATACTTTATTTTGTTTGTTTTCAATCGGTGTTCGTCACAATATCTATTTCTATCTCTCACATATCCTGTCACATGCCCTGTCACACCCTCTCATACAGTCTCTCAAATAGCCTGTCACACAATCTCTCACATACCTTGTCATGCGCCCTCTCCCAAGCCCCTTCACATACTCTCTCTTAGATACACTATCTGTCATTTGGCAAGTAATTAATTATGACCACAAACTGAGGCACCAAGGGCCATATGTTCAAAAGAAAAGTGGAGCAATTCTGAAGCAAACCAGCACCACCACCGGAGATAAAAAAAACATTCCCATTGATTTAAATGGGGGTATTTAATCCCTTGATTGCTACAAAGGACTCCATCTCATGGCTTTGTCATTTGTTGGAGACTTCTGTAGCATTCAAGGAGTAAAAGATCTATTGAACTCAATAGAAATTTTGGGTATTTTATTTGTCCCTTAAGGTGCAGCTGGCTTGCCATAGAACTGCTACATTTTTCACCTGTCCTGCTTTTGTTGCCTAAGGCCTCTGCACAGCACAAATCACATCAATTGGACCGGTGCACTCCAAGGCTACTGAAGCATACTTGAGCATCAATGTTCACAAGTAGTGATTCCTGGAACCTCCCCGGATCTGCCCTGTAGCCTTAGTGTTTCACTGTTAATTAAGGGGCATCCAGGGACAGGGGCTTTTTCTCCAGCTTGACAAGATCCCTGGTAACCCAATTCACGTCCTTCCCCATTCTATCCACTTTTTACCTTTTGTGCCCACTTTAGCGGCAGCCTCTGTCTTCTCTGCTCCCAAATCCCCCCACCCTGATTAAGCCACAACCACAGAAGGCTGTGAATCTCATCATTTGGGCAGGCCCTCCCCTTCTTCACTTAAAAAGCAAACTATGCCTTTTCTCCTCCTTACCTGTCCAGGCAAATTAAGCCATGCTTACAGTAGAACACTAATTCTGTCATCTGGACCCTCCCACCCCAGCCCTTCTTAGTACCCCAGACGATAGGTATGAAGGTAGGTAGATCTCTATGAAGGTTTCATTCTACACTTACCCCAGAGAGCCTTGTGTTTGCACCAGAGACTTGACACTAACTTTGCGTGACATAGTTCCTGTCCTTGACAGCTGTGAATTAGACTCCTGCATAGAAATTAGATGATTTTTAGAAAAGTCATAATTTTAGTACATTCATAGATTTATTATGCAGCATTTCCTATCAGTCTAGAGTTCCTGCTTATTAGTTGCTAATATATATTCTGGTCATATGATGGGAAAAAATGAGATATTTACCTCACTATTTTGTAATATTCTTTTTAAAGGGATAGTAATACTTCATTTTAACTTTATTTTATTTTGTAGGCATTAAAAAAACATGAAGAATGATATAAGTCTTATCTCTGAAACCTTTATGGTTTAAGAGATATTCACAAACAAAGTATCCCCCCCTGTTCAACCAGATCAGAAGGGAGATGCCCAGGTAGACTGCAGAGAGGGACAATCTTCAATTAAGATAATGGAAAAAGCTGAAAAACTTGTCAAGGGGGGAAGGGCTTTCATTGTTTTCATACAAAGAAAATTGTCCCCTTCTGTTATCTGTACTGTCATACAACCAGACTCACATCTGAGAAGAGATGGCTTACACTAGGTAAAAGGGGCAGGGAGGGGAACTTTGCTTGTGAATATCTCATAAACCATAAAGGTTTGAGAGATAAGACTTATATCATTCTTCATGTTTTTTTAATGCCTACAAAATAAAATAAAGTTAAAACGAAGTATTACTATCCCTTTAATAAAATAGCTCTACGAGTGTCAGAGAGGTATCTGATGCATTGTTTAAGAGCATAGCTTGCATACGTACATATATTATATAGCATACATCCTATAGCACATTTTGAATTAATAAATTCACAGTTTATGTTAAAACAATAACAATAAGGTCTGAAAACGAAAGCACAAGAAAAATAATAAGTAATAAACAATCCATAATAAGAAGTAATTACTTCAGGCGGCCGGCAATGGAGAAGCCGGGTGCTTCTGTGTCCCCTTGCAGCGGCATACCTCCCAACATTTCAAATGGCCAAAAAGGGACACTTGTGTTTTATGGGGTGTTGCTGGGGGTGTAGCTGGCGGGCGGGGCATTACCGAGCATTTTTAGGCTATTTCATGACCTATTGACACTTCCTTCTGTAACCTAATAAATGACTTATAACAAGCCAAAGTATTTTACGTACACAGACTAATTTATAAACATAGTTACTGACATTTAAAAAACATTAATGTGAGTTTTATTACTGTGGAGCAATGTGATACATTTATATATACACCACACAGTCTGATCTTCTAAAAAAGAGGGACATCAGGGTGGGAAAGAGGGACAGAGGGATTTGGGTCTAAAAGAGGGACTGTCCTTCCTACAGAGGGACACTTGGGAGGTATGCAGCGGTTCATGCCGCATCTCTGAAAGTGGATTGCTACTGCATTCCTGTTGATCTTGTGGCAGCCCTCCAGTGAAGTTGCGCACCACTTTTAAAAACTTACACTGGGCTAGTTGTGTGCTCCTCCTCCCTGCCTGCATAGATATAAACTGCCTGGACACCATACCCAGTGACCCTTAAGTGGTGTTCCAGTGCAGTACGTTCCTTTGCTCTTGCAGTTCTGTGTATGACCCTTGGCTTGGCTTGTGATATTCCCCTGCGTACCATTTGTTGTGGCATTGTCTGACTACCTGATTGGTCCTGACATGTGGCTCTGGCTGACTACCTGCTCTGATACTGACTCCCTGGCATTCGTTGACTACCTGCTTTGGTATTGACCCCCTGGCATTGTCTGACTACCCGCTTGGTATTGACCTGTGGATCTGGCTGACACCTGCTCTATTATTGACCCCCTGGCCTTGTCTGACTACCCGCTTGGTATTAACCTGTGGCTCTGGCTACCTACCCTCTCTGATACTGACCACCTGGCTTTGCCTGACTATCCGCTGGATTCTGACCTGTGTCTCTGGCTGCCTACCCTCTCTGAGAATGACCTTAGGCTTGGTCTATCTAGCCGCTCCTCTGCTTCCAGGCTCTGTTACTACAAGCCCTAGTAAGGGTGTTCATCTTCACAGGTACCCTTCCAGAGCAGTCTCCCATTCCCTGTGTGATCTCCTTGCTCTGGTTCTTGTCTCTATCCCTGAAAGGTTTTCTATTTTATTTGCCTGACTTGTGTTTTTGTGTGTGGTGTTCATATACTTTACCTGTTTCTTGTTGTCATTATTTCACACCATGACAACTAATCATAGGTCTGTGCTGATAAATTTAGGCCAGTGGTTAATTCTTTTGAAGTCCAGTGTTGTAAATTCTTCTTGAAACTTTTGACACTGTCATGTGACATGGCACAGAGCCATTCCATTCGCAACATTTAATTAATTCAGGAGAGTGTTGTCGACCACTTTGGGCAACTCGAGCAACTTAAAGCAATGATAATTCTAGCTGCCACACAGAGGCTGGTCAAGAGTCATTTGTCCCAGTCCAGGTATGGAGCAACCCAGGAATGCTGTTCAAGGTGTAAGTGTGAAAATGTTCCCTTTGAAGCAAAGTTCCTGCCAGTATATCCATCTTGCCCCATAGCTCCAAGACCACTGCGCAATTCCACGAAATGTGAAGGAAACTGCCTTTCTTGTCATATACCCTTCATTGAAGCAGAAGTGTGTATTATTTTGAATGTTTGTACACAGAGTACTACATTTAACAACCCCCACTGGACTGTTACACGTATACACTTCTAATCTCCTCATCTAGAGTTTCTTCAACCACAGACTTCCAACGATACACAAAATCAAACTGAAGAGGCATGGATGAAGGGAACCCAAGCCTGTCAACATCCCTGAACTCATAACAAGCCTTTCAAAGGTCTTCTATTGATAGGTAAGGTATTTTTCAATCAGGCCAGAATAGCTGGATTAACTAAATCCAAGGGGATTATATCCCTCCCAAATAAACTCCAAGGGGAGGCAGCATCACCCCCTCACAAGAAGCAACACAGTCAACAATCACCTTCAGCTCCCTGGAAGTACCTATAGACAATACGCCAAAAGCAGGGTTGTGTGCCACTGGGGTTAGTAAGTTTGGGAAGGAGGAAAGGCCATGACAGCCCTTTTCTGTGCTGCATAGCTTAAGTGACCATTTAATCAGTGCAGTCATCACTAGATTATAAATAAGGACAGACATGGCCCAAAACACATTGAAGCATTGAACAGGTTCATGTAATTAATGTTCCAAAGTGATACATTTGGGCAGCAACTATGACAACAGTTCAACAGCTGGGCTAGCCTGGGGATTCTGTAGTACACACAGTGTTAGATACATAGTCACTCTGCCTTCTATTCTAGATACAGTCATTTTGTTTGATGCATGATCTCTTGCCTCCCAAGACAATGCACATGGCATAAGAGGCCGTTGATGACATAAGATGGTTCCTCTACTGGCAAGTACTGAAAGTGATATAACAGCTTCAGGAGTGTTAGGGTTTTAATCTTGCATTGCTCTCCCTTTGATGCTGAAGGGTTAAATACACAAAATCACCACCATTCAAACATACGGAGGCTGTGTACTAAGATAACTGAAGCACTTCTGAGACAAATCAAATGCAGCACAGAATATAAATAAAAATGACCATTGATTTAAATGTCACCTTGAAAGGTCTGCAACACATTGCAAAGCCCATTTAAATAAATTGGTATTTGGGTGGGGAATTTTTATTTGTTCCCATTGATGCAGTTGGTTTGCCCCACAATTGCATCATGTTTGTTCATGTAACAGAACGCTCTGGAAGCATTTTGGGAGGGGAGAAAGGATGTAGCATCAGGTTTCTCCCTTTAAAGTAAACGGAAAAAAAAAACAATGCTCCATTTAAAGGGTAACCCAGGCTGCCTGTGTTGGTTTTCAGGGAAAAATTCAAAATGGTCAATCAAATGCTTGTGTATAGAGTGGGCTCCTCCCCTAAATAACCACCATCCTGACTGGTCCTTGTGCGTTCTGCCCCTTGTTTCTGATTGGCCACTGTACTTGCTCACCCCCATTGTTTACTGAATGCCCAGCTCCAGTGTCCCATTAATTGATTCAGCATTTTAATGTTGATAATATCTGGTATTTATATATAGCACTTTTCTCCCAGTGGGACTCAAATCACTTTATTACCCAATTGATTGTACTCATTTATCAACCTCAGAAGGATGAAGGGCTAAACTGACCCTGCTGGGATTTGAACCTGTAACCTTGAGGTTTGGTAGTCAGGGACATTACCACTGAGCTATGTCACCAGTAGGACCACAAGAGCAATGTTTTATTTAATATAAAAGTTGTGTGTTTTGTTCAGTGAATGCGTCCTTTGCATTACCCTCCATAATCCAGCCTTGTCTGCATTATTGGGGAAAGAATTCAGTCCAGGATTTGCTGCTAAGAAGATTCTAATCCTCCAAGACAATGGAAAGAAGAGGCACTCCTCCTGGCTTAGGGGAGAGAAAGCCTGCAACAATGGCTACAGGGCCGGCACCACCTATAGGCGAGGTAGGCGCTGGCCTAGGGCGCACACGTACTGGTGGCGCGGGCATGCAGCACTGCGCTCCCTCATCGGGTCGGATCTTTAGTAATGCAGAGCGCGCTGGGAGTCATGATCTCCCAGCGTGCTCTGCATTACTGAAGAGAAGACTGCGCCGGAGATACAGGTATGTGATGAGGGGCAAGTTGGAGCTGCTGGGTGCATAGTGGAGCTGCTGGGGGCAAGCTGGAGCGGATGGGGGGCAAAGTGGAGCGGATGGGGAGCAAAGTGGAGCTGATGGGGGCAAGTTGGAGCTGATAGGGGCAAGTTGGAGCTGAGGGGGCATAATGGAGCTGCTGGGGGCAAGTTGGAGCTGGTGGGGGCAAGTTGGAGCAGATGGGGGCAAAGTGGAGCTGATGGGGGCAAGTTGGAGCAGATGGGGGGCAAAGTGGAGCTGATGGGGGCAAGTTGGAGTGGATGGGGGGCAAAGTGGAGCTGAGGGGGCACAGTGGAGCTGAGGGGGCACAGTGGAGCTGGTGGGGGCAAGTTGGAGCAGGTGGGGCAAAGTGGAGCTGGTGGGGCAAAGTGGAGCTGGTGGGGGGCATTTCTTACAGGCATCTCCAGACTAGGGGCAGACTGGCCCAGGGGGCAGAGAGAGGACAATCATGAAAAGAGATGGGGTATAAATAGGCGGGGTATAAAGGGGTGGGGCACAAGGGGTGGAGCCAAATGAGCGGCAAAATTAGGTTTTGCCTAGGGTGGCAAAAATCATTGCACCAGCCCTGAATGGCTAGGAAGCCAACAGCACCAAAAGTGCCCAACAACCATCCTGGGTTCTGTCACAGTGCGCATGACCCTGGTCTTTTTTTTTCTCCTCTCGTTGGGGTTTTTGAAGCTTACATCACTATGCTTTATCCTGTATAATAATTCGCTGTTTGTCACGATGCAGTCATGCTCAGTAGAGACTGCCTGCGTTTGGCCAGTCTCTACTGTGCATGATTGCATTGAGTGAGCGAGGCAACGCAAGACTGCATCGCATGGAGCAGTGAGCGGCCTCTTAACCCTTCGAGTTCCAGAGGATTACACAACGCATTGCAAAGCAATGTGCTGCGTACCCCTCTGGCACTCAAAGGGTTAATATTAACCAGACCTTGGTCCGTGTACACTGGCTTTTACACTAGTTTTAAAATATTACATTATTTATTCATTGTAGCTTGATTGTCTGTAGGTTTTTCCATTGCTTTTGACCTTTTGAGTGACAACAAGGTCTCTGAGGGCCACACTGGGGCAAACCGAAAACAACTGCACAACAGGGGACCACACTGGAGCAAAGCAACTGCAATACAGGGGGAAAAGAAAAAAATGTCTT
Organism: Rhinophrynus dorsalis; assembly: GCA_037306005.1. Classification (NCBI taxonomy): domain Eukaryota; kingdom Metazoa; phylum Chordata; class Amphibia; order Anura; family Rhinophrynidae; genus Rhinophrynus; species Rhinophrynus dorsalis. The sequence continues at coordinate 128,898,706 of CM074727.1, read as the reverse complement.
TAAATTCCAATTGATTTAATGAGGTTTTTAAATATTTGAATGGTAGAGATGTCTCTAATGCATCACAAAGCAATGCATTAGAGACTTCTCTATTATTCAAGGAGTTAAAGCGGAACTACCATGTCACAAAATGTTTAGCTTAACTAAGTCCCATTCTGGCGACTAGCTGCTTAGTAGCACCAGAATTATTACCTGATTTAATAGATAGATTCTTTATTCCCCAGCTGTCAGTAGCACGGAGCGTGGACATCTTTCCAGAATGACATCCGCGCGCCTGCGCTGTCAGCTCCTAGCAATGCCTCCTAGACCCGGCTGGGACTGACAGTGCAGAAGCGTGGACGTAAATCTGGCAAGATGTCCGCACTCCGTGCTACTGACAGCTGGGGAATAAAGTATATCTATTAAATCAGGTAATAATTCTGGTGACTAGCGCTACTAAGCAGCTAGTCGCCAGAAGGGGACTTAGTTAAGCTAAACATTTTGTGACATGGTAGTTCCGCTTTAAATGCCCCATTTAAGTCAAAATAAGTTTTACTTTGTCACCTATGTCTCAGATGCTGTTTGTGGTGAGCTCAGAGAAGCTTCACATGCTTACCACAGAGTGTGTAATAGAGAGAAAGGGGTGAAATAACATCTCTCTGCTCTCTCCTACAAGGAAATCAAGGATGTTTACAGCAGACATTAAAATCCCAGGAGGACCGACACTTAAACACCCCAAAGGAGAACATATCTTTTAAAATAAAGACATATATGATAACCCTAATTAAAAAACCAAAGAGTTTTTTAGTTATCAATTAGATTTATTATCTATGAACTCAGATATCCAGATTAATAATCTAGATAAATGGCTTCCAGATTGTGTTCTATTAAACTCAATGGTCATACCAGGGAAATTTCTTCTTTGAAGCCTCCAGAAAGGGCTGGGAATGAGGATGTTTAATAATGCAAATTGCAGCATAAAGGGGGTGGAGCTTTAGGAAGTGGGCATGATTGAGAGGAGGAAAGGAATGGTTTCACAACAGGCTGGGAAATAGGTGGAACAGGCATGGTGGGCTGTGTCACTCAGAAAACTCACCAAAGCCAGAGAATTAACCCAAAAACCAGAGACTCTGGGGCAGATCTGAAGAGTTTCCGGGTATGCTCATGGTTCATTGATGAAGTACCAGGGAACCCACAGAACAAATATTTATTTGATGAACAGTGGAACAAGGCTGGAATGGCAGACAGTGCATGTGCAGTTCTATGAACTGGTATTGCAAGCAGAATTACTTTATATTTGGTTAGAGTTCTTATAATTAGCACTATAGCCTAAGCCAAACAATATTTGGATCTCTCTGGAGAAGTACAACTTCTATCAACTGCTAGTTCATTGGGATGATGAGATACGTAGTCAGCTGGTGGAACAAAGGTTGTCTACCTCTGGTTTAGTCATTATGAATTAAAAATAAATACACATCAGGTACAATTTCCTTGAAATGGTTATCTGACTTTTTAGCCTAATAATTTAGTTTTAAAGTGGAACTGTAACTTTATATAAAACAGGTTATCTTGAAACTGTTTTTATGTTAACCATTTTTTATTTTAAAACAATAATTTATGAGATATTTAACTTCATTTAGTTTCAAGCTACTGTAAACCTGGCAGGTCTGCCAGCTAGATACTAACATTCCACACTGCTCTACATGTCAACTGTCACTTCCTACTGGCAGGTACTAGATCATATGCATAAAATGAGAAATAAATTGAAATACGTTACCAAAACAAACTTGCATTCTGCTTCATTTCATATTAACTCTATGTTGTGAAGCAATGTGTTGGAGACCTGTCTGGCATCCAAGGGGTTAAAGGGTTTGGTTATTAGGGCTCAACAGAGATTTTGTGTGAAACCAAAGTCCCATAAAAAGTGTGAGAACATCTGAGCTAGATCAGTTGGATTTTGGCAGAGTTTTTGATCGATTAAAGGGATAGTAATGTTTCACAAAAAAAACCAACAACTCCAATTAATCTCCATAGCATTTGGGTCTTGGAGAGTGTTATTTCAATACTGTCAGAGTTGTAGTTCAAGAGTAATTGAATGATAAATTATCCCCCTCCCGCCCCTTTTACTGATGTAACACTACTCACCTCAAAGCAGCAAGACTGTCCAGATGGATTGCAGAGATGGACAATCTTCAGTGAGTATAAGGAAAAACCTGTCAAGGGGGCAGGGTTTTCCGTATACTCACAGTAAGATGATTGTCCCTTGCTGTGAGCTGTCTGGTCCCAGGACCAGATTCCACATCTGAGGGGAGGTGGCTTACACTATGTAAAAGGGATGGGAGGGGGAAACTTTATCATTCAATTACTCTTGAACTACAACTCTGACAGTACTGAAATAACAATCTCCATGGGCCAAATTCTATGAAGATTAATTGGAGCTGCTGTTTTTGTTAAACATTACTATCCCTTTAAATCTAATGTAAAAACAACTTTGGTGATTTTGAAAGAGTTTTCACAATTGTCGATATGTCGTATGTCATTTTGCTGAGCTGCTGAGCAGTCAGATTGCTGTTGTTCCTTCTTCACACATACACAGACCAAATCCAGGCATTTTGAAATCAGATTGCCTGTTTATCTCTGTGTGGGGGTGCTGTGAGATCGGGTTGGAACAATCTGATCTTACAGCCCCATGCATGATCGCTGTGGTTTGGTCTGTGGAGGCTACGCACACAGCCATCCGATCACAAGGTATTCATTGTTTTCACTCCAGGCCGACTGATCAAAATCAATAATTTTGTCAGCCTGACTTGTTTCATGTAGCCCATACACAGTGCGATAACCAGTCAATCTGGTCAATTTTGACCATATTGAATGGAATTGCAATGTGTATGTGCACCTTATGACCGGAAGTGTCTGCACTGCATGTCTTGATTAGCATAACCTATAAATAAATAACTGAGGGCTCGATCCAAATGATGGCGTTGGCAGAAAAAACTGGTGACGGTGGTTTTTTAAGTCAAGTATGCGATGCAAATGTTCCCACAAGTAAGAAATAACGGCAGTTTTGAAAAAATGACGCTCGTCACCAAAATATCAAAATACCCCCCCATTGAGGACAATGTAAAAGCGAACCCAGAGCTATTCAAATGTTGGAGTTAGGGATAACGCAAGTTAAATTGCAACATTTTCCTCCAGAAACAGCACACAACTCAGAGTAGAAAACCACCATAGAGGAAAACAAAACAGAGAAGTAGGTCATTCAAGGACATAACCCAAGCATACAGAGGTCAGATATTAACCCCTGCAATGCCTAGCAAATACTACAAGGCCTAGACCAGTGGTTCACAACTCCTCCACCTAAGACACCCCTAACATGCAATCCTGATGTTCCAGGGCACCCCTTGAGGGCACAAGGGAATTCCCAAATAAAAATAACATATGCCTAACATCAGGTCCCACTGTGTCAATTACATTGAGGAGAATACAGTGCATAATATGTCCCGTACACACATCTCCCCCCAAAATTTGTAAAATGAATATTACCAATCATCAATGTAGAATATAGCAACATGCTAGAAGTGACGCACTCTGAGCACATGGCACACCAACATGTCATGACACTCTGGTTGTAAACCACTGGCCAACACCATACAAACAAGTCACAGACAAACAAGAATCCAGCAACCACACATGGACAGGGGGGACACCAAGCAGCACAACATAAGCCATCACAACACACCCAGGAACAACAGGGGTTAACACACAACACAACATGCACACCTGGCACACAAATAACAAAGCAAGCTCATCCATGTAACCTCTGCAGCCAATGGAGACAAAAAAACACACCTGACAGGTACATACTAATTGCAACACATCACACCACCAACCACGGGCACACCAACAAACAATTACCTGTATAACACACACCTTACCATTGGTCTATTGGGACCACATGACTGCTCATGGACAACACCTTACTGCTGTTGAAACCTAATAGTCCACCCTCCTCAGATGTAGTGTGAGAGAGAGACTGGCATGTGCCCTATTACATAACATTAATGTGGACATACATCTCGTGGAGGATGTTGAGCCACAACAGCCCATGGAGGTCCTTGTTCCCATTGATGGAGAGGAGGTTATGTTGAGCTGGACTCAAACGTGAACCAGGATCATCAGGGACTACTTCACCTGTGAGTAACATTCATGTGTGAGAATGTTTGTGCTTGTGGAATGCATGCAAACACATGCACACCAAAAATAACCATCTGTTCCACTCCACAGGATGACCCATAGACACATCTCTAGTAGACTTGTGCACGGGCAAAATTTTCGGTAAAATTTTTTTTATAATTCGGATGATCCTAATTTCGGACCGGGCCTATTCGATTTGGACGAAATTCTGATCCATTCCGAATTATTCGGCCGAATTTAACATGGGTTAAATTATAGCAGTGCGCCTCCGTGCACGCTGCTATCATTCTTTGCAGACAGGGTGTGCATTTAGAAAAAGATCCATCCCAAAAACGGACATTGTCGTACATTGCCAGTCTGTGCATATCACCTCTACTCCAGCATGGGATGCCAGTCACAATGCAAACGTCGAACATCGAGAACCCATGCCTGTCATTCAATTTAGCATATGTTCGAACATCGAAACCCCATGCCTGTCCTTCAATATAGCATATGTTCGAACATCCAAACCCCATGCCTGTCCTTCAATATAGCATATGCTCGAACATCGAAAACCCATGCCTGTCACATCCTACTCAACATAAGTTGTCGACTCAAACATGGACAAACTACATGTCACATTCTATGTTAGTACATGGGTAAAGATTAAGGTTTCATTTTCTGGTACCAGCCTCCTACCCTACTGTGCCTCTTTAGTACCCAAATTCCTCTCTCTCGTTTTCCTATCCTGATTTCCCTTCATATCAGATAACTCTATGTGTATATACATTGTAGTGTTTCATACTACATCAAGAATAAACATCAATGATTGTAATGTGTTAAAAAGAAAAATTGAGACATTCTGTTGTGAACAAACTGCAACACAGGAGATAAATAAAAAAAATGCTTGACATCTATACTGAAGAGGGGTCCACAGCATTGTCTTAGTATAGCAATATCACCGTTTTCCGTGAGTGTGCAATACAGGGCTCTACGGTAATTGCTGGGCATTTCCCAACGTCATAATCAGGGGATGATGGGAGTTGTATTCTAACTACTGTTAGGAAACACATAAGTGATGCACATTCGTCTCCCACCTAGAAATTATTTACACATGAGGCAACTCCCCCAAGTAATACCTAGCCCCTTTCCAAGTGAAAGGACTTCCAGAAAGGCTTCAGATCTCTTAGTGACTCACCTGTTATTGCCAGTCAGCGGGACCCAGAGAGTAGGAGGGGGTGATGCTATGGCTGCAGATTAAGTCTGGCACGGTGCTCTTAGTTGGTCACTCGTCACAATGTTGAAGCTTAGCCCGGCCAGCACCTTCTGGGTGGAGACACCTCACAGCAATCCTGTTCAGGACACATCATGCACTGTTGTGCACTCATACTAGGGATCCCAAATGTTTAGACTCATTTCATACAGGGGGCACCCTCCTGTATTTGTAAAACCTCTCTAGCAAATCTGGGACGGTAGACCTATTTACTCAAGTCTTGACTTTAGGTGGGCGATAAACAATACAAAATAGGCATAATGTTTCACTATCACATAATTCACGTCACTGAAGCAGCCAGCAGGCATCGCCACTGAGTGAGCATAGGGCTGCCCGGCTGCTGACAGTCACACTGATGGGATGGGACACCCTGCAACACAGAACTGGCGGAAGAGCACAAAATAAACATGCTATGGGACAGCAAATTGCCGCCCCTGTCAAAGAGCCTCCTGGGTCCATGGACCCACTGGGACCCATGTAAGGGCCGGCCCTGTATTCGAACAAATACCTAATATTTTTTTATATTTTGCACAGGAACAAATATTACTTGCTCTTGCAGTGGCAATAACTGGAACTAATGCTGGCTGCCTACCTATGCCTAGCCTAATGCTACCTGCCTGCCTACACAACAACTGTACACTCTCTAATCTATTCTCTCTCTGAGCTCCAACAACGCAATGAGGAAATGCAGGCTGTCTGTCTGTGTGACTGTGTCATTAGTCCAACCCCCATCATGAAACGAAGAAGGCTATTCGAATACAGACAAAAGAGGGAAGTAGTACATGAAACAGAGAATGGAATTGGACTAGAGACATGGAGGGAAAATTATGGAGGGAAAGTAATTGAACGCGCACAGGAAGTACAAAAAAGTCCTGGTCAAAAGTAGTCAAAACTTTTGGAAATGTGTCGATTGCCGAAACTTCCGAAAGTTTCGACGAATTTCGGACCTGGGCTGTTCGGAGTCGGACCATTTTTTCCGAATGACCCTTGAGTTTCGGATTGGCCGAATGTCTCCGAATGACCCCATTTTCGACGAAATCCGAATGTCTCCGAATTAATTCGCACATGTCTAATCTCTAGCATGTCAAGGACATCATCCCTCAACCTTGGATCAAAGGTACACCAGATTGGCCACGTACATCACATACTACGTTGTACTGGTGGCAAACTCCATCTACCATTTGGAATATAGTCATGACATGGGTAAAACCCTTTGAGCCACAAAGGGATATCCAATGCAATGACATGCAATGCATTGGCTACAACTCTGCAATCACATGTGTTAACCCATTGATTGCTAGAGGTGTACACAAAACGTTGCAAGGCAATCAGTTGTGTACCCCTTTGGCACTCAAAGGGTTTGGGGGTAAATGGACTCACCTTGCATGTGAGCAATGGTTGGGCAATGCCCAGTGTAGAAGAATGGGGATGGTTATGGTGTGTGGTGTTGCCTACAGTATCAGAGTAACGATCTGTGGGTCAGGTTACAAGGCCCACCATGCTGACATGTTTGTGTGTGTGTGTGTGTGTGTGTGTGTGTGTGTGTGTGTGTGTGTGTGTGTAGCACAGTGAATATGCCACACCATTGCTTGTCAATGTGTTGTCCAGGCCTCATGACCACATGATGTTCCAATCAAGGGAATGACAAGCAGACATATGCATGTGTGTCACGTGGACCCAGAGCACACACCTCATCAGCATGTAAATTGAGATCCATTGAATAGATCCACTGATTCCTGGGTCTTGGTTCACACACTGATGTGGTTGGCCAGTCACACATACATATGTCTGCTTGCCATCCCCTTCAACCAAAAGTCACATGATCATGACGCCTACACAACACATTGTCGAGAATTGGATTGTCTATTCCATGTCAAATGACAAAAGGTTAACCAGTGGAGGAAGCTTCTCAAAGCATTGCTGAGCAATGTGTTGGGTACCTTACTGGCTCCCAAGGGTATGATGATGGTTCAGCAATAGCATGACTGTTGTTTTCACAGTGCAGTTTACAATCTTGTTTTCACTTCCTGCATGGGTCAGATGTTTGTCCTTGTCACACGTTGAATCCACGTCCATGAGGATCACCTGTTATTGTCGATGTCAATGAAACATATGAGCATACATAACTGTCTTGTGCCACTGATTACCTCACCTTTGTCAGGGTATTGAAGAGATAGTAATACCTAAAAGGTTTGAAAAATATTTGCAGTACAGTTTATCCCCCTTAGTAAAACAAAGCAACTCGCACTGCTGAAAGGTGTTTTATTTGAATGTTATTACAGCTCCAAGTTTAATTTCCAGACACAATTTCACAGAGACCTGGAATTGTCAAGTGGCACTGTTGCTACACCATCCCATAGACAGCTCTGGGCCCAGCACCATATATTCCCATAGGATGGTGTAGCAACAGTGCCACTTGACAATTCCACGCCACTGTGATATTTCATCTATCAATCACATTCAACTTTGAGCTGATATTACTTCTGAATAATAGAACTTTCAGCAGTGGGAGTTCCCTCATTCTACTCAGGGGGATGAACCCTACTACATATTTGTTTAAACATGTTAGGTATTACCATCCCCTTACATGTGTTCATGTTGTTGATCCATTGATCTAGCTAATGTGTTCGTGTTGTTCAAGTTCAAAACACATCATGGAACAACACCCTGATGTTGTTTGGCTTTGATATGTGGTTTGTGAGTTGAATTTGTACAAATGTTTCTGTATGTGATGTGTGTGCTCACCCCTGCTGTAAAAGCTTGTGACGCCATCCATCGTGCATGAGTTGTGTTCACTGCATAGCTCTGCCATGCATTGGAGACAACTCACTACCTTACACCCATGTTAGATGTGCATGAGTTGTGTTCACTGCATAGCTTTGCAATGCATTGGAGACAACTCAGTCAAACCAACAAACAATTGAATAGGAAACATACATGGACACAGATGTTATGAAGAAGTGCAAATATTTATTAAGGGGCCTGGACAAGGTTGGCCTTACTTCTTCTTTTTTGCAGGTGGGGTTGGGGGGTGCTGCAGGGGTGGATTCTCTCTGACTGCACTGGGTTACCCGAGGGGGTCTGGTGGCTGGTGGTGGGGGATCAGTGCTGGATAGGGAGGTATTACTGGACCCCTCATGTGATGCCAGTGCCATGTCCTGGCTTGGTCCTTGGTTCTCACGGCAATTTAATTCGTGCATCTCGACCAGCATGTGGCCAAGGACATCCAGCATGCCGGCCTGGAACTGGAGCTGCTGGTTGTTGTCTATCACCTGTTGGGCCTCAATGGCCCTGATGCCCTCCATGATGTGCTCAATGTTCCTCCCCATCCGCCAGAGGGATCATGTGTACCTCCTGATCTCCCTCATTTGTTCCCTCTGCATAGCCACGCACTCTGCATCCAGTACCACTGTAGGCGTGGCTGTGACCGGAGTTCAGGGTGTGGAGGCTGGTGGTGTGGATGGCCCATGCACTTGCACTGACTCCTCCTCAGGCAGTGGAGATGGTGGTGGTAGTGAAGGCACCTGGACAGCCTCATGAGGTTGAGAACCTGTGTGTGGGGAGTGTGGGGACATGTGGAAGTCATGCCATGACCATTCACTCCCCTGTGACATTCCACCCCCTGACAGTATGGGTGGTGGCTGTGGGCTGAAAATGTGTTGGGCCACAGGATGCTGTGGCTCGCTGATTAGTCCCAAGTGTTCAAAGTCCACCAGCCATTCAAACCCCTCCTCCTGCGTTGTGTCATGCCACATGTGAGGCTGGGGCCTGGTTGATGGATGATGTTGTCCTGGAGGTGGCACTGGCACTGTCACTAGCATCAAGTACCTTCCCATGGGTGGTTGTGGTGGTGGCAGTGGGCCCTGGAGGCCATAGTGAGGCTGCTGCTGCTGGTGTGGTGGCAGTGGGCCCTGGGGGGCATAGTGAGGCTGCTGCTTCTGTTGGTGTGGCGGCAGTGGGCCCTGGGGGCCATAGTGAGGCTGTTGCTACTGCTGGTGTGGCGGCAGTGGGCCCTGGGGGCCATAGTGAGGCTACTGATGCTGCTGGTGTGGTGGACGTGGTGGTGGCTGCGCCCTGGAGGTGGTGGGCTCCTCACTGGAGGTTTCTCCTGAGTCCTCCGCATGGGATGGCATGTATGTTGTGTGGGGAAATAACATGATGTAATTAGTTATGTGAGCTATGACAGGAGTGCTGCAAGACTGTAACACTGACATGTGATGTGATGAGTGGCAAGATGGTATCCATTGCATTGCTTTGCAATGCATTGGTTACCATCCTAACACACATCAGTGAGCTTGACATGATCCATACATTGATTCTACTAACCTACAGTGGTGTAGCTTTGGTCATCCTGTGTATCCTGAAGAGTTAGGATGGCAAGGCTTACCGCCTCGCTATCCCCAACCATCAGGATTAGTGTTGAGCGAGCATGCTCGGCCGATGCTCGGATCGGCTCGAGCATCGCTCTGCTCGGCACATGGCGGTACTCGTACGAGTACCGCCATGTGCTCGCCCGCCATGTTCGGGTGGCAGGGATCTGTGCCGAAGGAGGCACAGATCTTACAGATGCTCCGCTGGACCACCAGGGACTGGAGGTAGGGGACATGTGGAAATGGAAGGGGGCATTGTGGAGATGAAGGGGGACATTGTGGAAGGGGGACATTGTGGAAGGGGGACATTGTGGAAGGGGGGCATTGTTGAGATGAAGGGGGGCATTGTGGAGATGAAGGGGGACATTGTGGAGATGAAGGGGGACATTGTGGAAGGGGGACATTGTAGAAGAGGGGCATTGTTGAGATGAAGGGGGGAATTGTGGAGATGAAGGGGGACATTGTGGAGATGAAGGGGGACATTGTGGAAGGGGGACATTGTGGAAGGGGGACATTGTGGAAGAGGGGCATTGTGGAAGAGGGGCATTGTTGAGATGAAGGGGGGCATTGTGGAGATGAAGGGGGACATTGTGGAAGGGGGACATTGTGGAAGGGGGACATTGTGGAAGAGGGGCATTGTGGAGATGAAGGGGGGCATTGACCAGGCACCCTCCCCTCATCAGAGCAGGGGGTGCCTGGTGTAATGCTCAAGTCCTCCAATTGAATTCAATGGGGCTCGGGTGCTCGGCCGAGCACTCGAGCCTCCGGGGGTGCTCGGTCAGAGCACCCGAACACCCGAGCATCGGGGTGCTCGCTCAACACTAATCAGGATCCATGCGGTGAACAAAACTGAAGCATCACACCTTGAGTGACACTAACCCACTGCATGTCCAACACCTAGGCATCAATATCAAACACACTAGGGCCTCTGAAGACATCAATTCGCCAGTGATGACCAATGACTACGGAGTACAACCAATGATATCAGCAACAATAACAGACACAGCAAGCACACCAACAAACATGAACTGTGGAACCCAACAACTTCTCCTTTTTCCTATGTTATGCTATGGAGCCTAAGCAAAGATATGTTCCAGGTTGTTCACATCTCAGTGCATTGGCTCCACAGACTAACACAGGGATTGCAAACATGATTACACTGCAGTTGTCATGTACACATTGTCACCTCTTTCTTACCCACTAGTGAATGTCCCCATGGCATGGTTGATCCTTGTGAATCACATGTGTCCTGCAGAGTGGTGGTGAATACCCCCTAACCATCCCCACTCTGCAGGCTACATATGATGCAGAAAGCTGAACCTTGACTATTCCACTTGGACTAACTACCTACACGTACAACGCCTAGGCCTGACATGCAGTAACAATACTCCCGAACACATGTCATTTCCTCTCCTTGCTATCTTCTATAACCCTTTGGGTGCCATGGAACTAGCCAATGTATTGTCAAACAATGCATTGCTTATCCCTCTGGCACTCAAGGGGTTATGTGCTGACCTATTTTTCACTCGATGTATGACATTACAGTCATATCTTTGCCTCAAACATGATGGTGTGAATTGTTTAGGTGCTGTGCATGATGTTGTTGTGGACAGCATGAGGGGGGGGGGGTTTAAACAGGGACTTGACCATTACCATTAAGGCTGGGTCTGTCAATTATTCTGTTCTTGTTTGACGTCCCTCCAAGCTGTGTTGTTGAATTGTGGTGTGGAATGCTGTCCATGTGTTCAGGTGTCACTGTGATGGCCTCTGTCTAGTAGGTGTCAAGATTTTTGTGATGTGTGTGTAGGCCTTGATGCACTTACCGGTGGACTGGAGGCTCCTTTCATCACTGGTGTCACTCCATCCAAGGATCCCCTGCACTGATATAGCAGATATTGTCCTGCGCACAGCCTCCTCCCGCTCGCAGTATTCCATGCGCAGGGATGGACCACCCCCTGTGCCGGCAGCATGCAAGGCCTCCTGTCCCATCTTCCTCTTTACCATGGCCTTACAGTTGGTCCACCTTTTTTTTTTATAGAATCCAGCGACCGGCTGCAGCTGGACACGGCATTAACAGCAGCAAGGACCTCCCTCCATGCTGCTTCCTTTTTGGCCCCCATGCCGGTGACCTTCCCCCTGGGGAACAGGATCCTCAACTGTGGATAACAGCCTCCACCAGAGCCAGGTTCTCCTCCTCCATATACTTGGGGTCTCTCACCCTGTCCTCCTCACCCCCAGAGGTTTTTTGGGAGCCCTTGCTTTGGCTCTCCAGCCCTGCCTGTACTGGCCCTGGTTGCGTTGGATGCTCCCCCTGATGTACCCCTCGTCCCACTGCCAGATCTGGCCCTGTTCTCTGTGTGCCTAGTCTTGTATGGCTCCCCCTCCTCCCCAGGGATCTCCCTCTCCCTCCTCTACCCTGACCCACCTGCTCCTCTTCCTCCTCTCCTCCTACTCTCTCCACCACTCTCTCCTCTCCATTCCTCTCACCCACTCACACCCAGGCACCCACTCAGACCCTCACACACTCACTCACTCTCTGTCACTCACTTGCACTCACAGACTCACACTGACAAAAAAAGATAAAGGTGTGTGTGTTTTACTAATAAAACAAAATATGGCCTGTGTGTGTGTGTGTGTGTATGTGTGTTTGAATGCGTGTATTTGGTATGTACAAAAGTGTATTATGTGTCGCTATGTGTGCTGTCAGTCTCTCCAGCTCCTTCTACCTGTATGTGTGCTCCTAAAACTCCCTTTCTCTCTCTTTGTCTAGCCTCCCCTCCTGGGTTCTGAGATCTAGCTCATGGAACTCGAAATCAAACAAAGGTGCGTCAGTTATTTTGGGTCTATATATAGTTTATTCAACTGAACTCTGATTGGCTGGGGCACTAGGTAACGTCAGATGTTCGCTGGTTTCTTTAACCCCTTCCCGACAATGGACAATTACAATAACGGAAATTTTTTTTTCTAGCCGGGCGTTATGTGACAGCTGCGTGTGCACCCGGCCCGTCACTAAGGGGTTAATTGGGACGTTTCTCACATTTATTCTGTGTTTTTTGACGACAATGAGGTCAGATTTTAGGCGACTCCAGTTTTGTAGTTTTTGTGTGTTTTGTAGGCCGTCGCATGTTAACCTTTCCAGGTAAGGAAGATTTGAATCTTACGTTACTCGGTCTTGGTTAACTCGCGAAGGCAGTTTTTTTCTTCATGTTGGTTTTAACCCCAACATTTGCATCGAGCCCTAAATCACTAGTCTTCTAAATAACAAAATGATTAAAGCAACACATGGGATATTTTGAATGCTCTTTCAAAATCACCAAACCTGTTACTAGGTAGGTGACAGGGTCCCTTTAAGGGCCCTATGTTCAAAAGACACAAGGGGGACAAATACTAATTCCCACTGGGAATTGGGGCTTTTAACCCCTTGAATGCCAGATATGTCTCAAAGGTGTTGCTTCACAAACCAACTGTGAGAAAAGGGAACATTCTCAATGTTTTGTCAGATTCTAATTCGGTCTTTCTAAACCACTTCTCTTTTCTCTCTCTCTCATTCGTCACCTTGTGGTTTAAAGTGGCGCCGGTTGGCTTTGCTGTTTCTTACACAGTATCAATGCAAAACCCACTAAGATTCATTCCAAGCAATGTAAAGTTTGATTTATACAAATAAGCACGTACTTTTCATTTGAATCAGGTTATTCTGATGCTCATTTGAATTAAATCTTTATCCTATTAAACATACCACAGTGGTTTAACTAGTCATTGTAGGGCAAACACTTTTTGGACTCTCCTATCACAAAAAAATATTTTTACAGATGCACAACTAGAACCCATTGACGCCTGGAGAAGATGGGGTCCCCCTGAATACTGGGCTACACCCACTGCACTTCCTGTAACTACTCCCCTGATAACACTGTCATTATATCTCTTTGCTCTTATGAGGTATCGGCCCTTTAACATTAAACATGCCACCATCATTAAAGGGATAGTAATCCTTAAAATGTAAATATATAGTAGGGATTCTCCCCCTGAGTTAAACAAGGGTACTCCCACTGCTGAAAGGTATTTAATTCAAAAGTTATTACAACTCAAACTTCAGTTTTTTAGGTGCAGTACCACAGTGGCCTGAAATTGTACAGCGGCGCTGTTGCTACACCATCCTATGGACAGTTCTGGTCAGTTGACCATAAATCTCCATAGGATGGTGTAGCAACAGCTCCACTGCACAATTTCAGGCCATTAGGTTACTGCACCTAAAATAAAGATTGATCTGTAATACATTTTGAATAAAACACCTTTCAGCAGTAGGCATTCCATTGTTTTACTCAAGGGGATAAACCCTACAACATATTTTTTTTTTACTATCCCTATATGTCACATAGGCTCATATTTATAAAAGCAAACTGGAGTTATTCTGGAGTAAACCAGCTGCACCATAGGGGACACATAAAAATTCCTGTTAAATTAATTTGGTCTTTTAACCCCTGGAGTGTTAGAAAGGTCTCCAATGCATTGGGGACCTCTCAAGCATGCACAGAGTTAAAAAGCTCTATTCAAGTACATGGGAATTTAGGAATTGTATGTGCCCTCTTTGGTGCAGTTGGTTTATTTCATAATAGCTCCAGTTTGCTATTATAAATATGGGCCACTGTTCCTCTGCTTAGGACTGATGCTTTAACCCATTAAAGGGGATCTATCACTCCTAAACAAGTTTGTCTTAATATGTACTTTATATAGTGATTATGTGTAATATTGCTTTCATTTTTTGTATAGATCGTTTTTAGGCTGAAATCTAAGAAATAAATATTGCCCTGCACCTACTTCTGTACAGACTGAGGTTACCTGCTCTGCACCGCAGTCTGTCACTGTTCCTCTGCTCCGCTCCCTCTAGCCAGCCTCCTCCAATGACGGAGGCTTTCTGCCTGTGAACTGGAGCGATCTCTAGCCAATGAGACCCTTAGGGCCTTGCAGATCTTGTTCAGCCCCCAACAACCTTGGAACGGGCTTCAACAAACTTGTAGGCAACAGGAAGGGAATGCTCAATGGATCCGCCAAATGAAGGACAACCAGTCATCAAAAGTTTGGTAAAAACAGCAATATCCTATTTAATAATTAGCTAAGGATGTTTGTCAGAAGCCGCCATGCGCAGTAGAGACGGCTGCATGCACTGCAGTCATGCGCAGTACAGATTGCTCATGCCGTGGAAGATACGGAGTGGGGCGCTTCAAATTCAGACCGGAGTCCTCTCTGTGCACTTTCCTGGGACCAAGTGGTCCCAGAAAGGTGCACAGAGAGGACTCTGGTCTGAATTCGGAACACCCCACTCCTTATCAGCCACGGCGCAGGCAGTGTCTACTGTGCATGACTGCAGCGGTAGCACTATGGCCCGTGTAAACAGGCTTTTCAACTAGTTTTATTCATATAAAAATAAAACACAGGCCCTAGCTTATGATTAAGTGAGATCTTTCACGAAAAGCATAAGGCGGGTCGTGCTTATGAATTGATTCTTACTGCACCTCCTTACTGATTCTGTGTGGAGTATTTTTTATTTTTATATGAATAAAATATTGATGTTTTTACCAAACTTTTGATGACTGGTTGTCCTTCGTTGGCAGATCCATTGAGCGCTTCCTTCCTGTTGTCTCTTACAACACTGACCTGCTTGACCATTTGGGTTCCGATTAGAAATGTTGATAAGTTAAAACTGATATCAGGAATAAATAAATAAACTAAAAAATGAAGTATACCGACTGTAAAATGGTCTTATATGCCTATATAAAACATGTAGATATCAAATTAAATAAAAATAAGCAATTTAGATAAAGCAAATTTGTGGTAAAATAGCTCTAAAAATGCATAGCAAACCAGAAAAAGCAAAAAAGCAAAGAAACAACAGGGGAGCTTTCAAACAGCAACAGAAATATATTGACTGCAATATAATATATACATATACTCACAATGGGTGGTCAACCAGTTGCAGTAACCTCAACCGGTACATATATGGCGGAATACAAGAAACATGTGCATGCGCTAAAGGCATTTTTCACGCACAGATAGATATTGCGCATGTTCTAATGCAGGAAGCCATATACTGACACTTCTTGAACTGTGCATGAAAAATTAGCTTTGAAGACAAAACTACACAGACGTATTAAACCATATGCAAAGCATTTCCTGCATTATTTTTCCATAATACAATATGTGGGAACTTTAAAAAAATATGGGTCTTGAAACTATGAACTCTTAATATCCACTTTAATATAGATTCTTGGCAATATGTCCCTGCTTGATCTATTCCAAAGAATGTCCAATCCAACCTCAACCAATAATTAACATACAACAACTTGGAGACATCATTGCTTGAATGAAGACAAGGCAAGACGGACTTCTTCTGCTGCTTTACTGCTATAAATTGTGCTAGAGACTAAAGCAGCAGTTAATTTTAGTAAATTAGATAAAAGATAACACTGGACATTCTCATCCTGAGAATTTGACTCTTCACCCTGAGATTTGTGTCAAAATCTTGAGTCTCAAGGCCAAAACCTGAGAGTTCCCAGGTATGTTTAATACTGTTGGTACTCAGAAACAATCATGCCTCTCTGTGGCTAATGAAATGTCGATTTTGTCACAGCTTTCTATGCAGACTTCTGATAACATTTATTCATTTACACCACCTCATATGGGTCATTAGCATATTGGCATAATTTTCATAGTTGTAATTGGTGTTTTGCAAAGTTTTCCACTGAAGTGTATTCAAAGTGCCCCATGTAGACGTACATTTCAAACATCTCTATAGCTGTCTAGCAAGAAACCTCAATAAGGCAGAAAGAAAGAAGTTTAACATTATACTTCCGTGGAGAAGTTTGAAAAGCACTGTTATCTAGTAGTTTAATATTAGTCTGGTTACAAACCTGTTGGAAAGATTATACAATTACCGCAGAGACTTACACCACATAATGTTCTAATAACCAGTGTGTCTACCCTTGAATACAGGATTCCTAGTGCATATGGAAAAGTATGTCTTATCCACCAAAGTGTGATGAAAACAGGGTGACCACATTTCCATTCTGCCATGAAAGGACATGTGGTCACCCAGGTCCCACGGCTGTGGCTCAGCCACGGGTCTCACTTGCAGCACCAGCATATCTGCTCCACCCCAGCTGTCTCGCACATACCAGTCCAGCCAGCCAATGAAATGTATTTGCTATATGGTCTTCATTGGCTGGCTCAGCCAGCCAATGAGGACCATATAGCAAACACATTTCTTTGGCTGGCTGGACTGGCGGGTGTTGCTCAATTCCAGGACTCTTTGTTGCCTGGTGGGGGGTGACCTGGGACTCGGGGCACAGAGCCCCAATAAGAGACAGTCCGGAGCATTTCGGGATGCGTGCTCACCCTAGATGAAAACTACACAGTGTTCGCATCACATCAGCAAAAATAATTCACCAACATATCAAACTTTAGTGCATCTCGCCCTGTAGCTGGAAAAATGACAATTTCCTTCACATATGCACATTTCTTCAGGAAACACAATATAACATTATGAATGTTTTCAGGAATGTGTGGAGCAGTAAATCTGGAGCAGTGACACATTCTGGGGGCAGATTCACTAAGCAGTGATATAGAGGTGATAAAGTGGAGATGACTTCTCCAGCTTATCGCTTCTCCATTTCCTATGTTATTCTATGGAGCCTATGCACTAAGATTTCTTCATCTTTTCATAGGCTCCACAGAATAACATAGGAACTAGAGAAGTGATAAACTGGAGAAGTCATCTCCACTTTATCACCTCTTTATCACACCTTGGTGCATCTCCCCCCTGGTGTCGTACCACATCTGGTGGGGAGAAGCATTAAGGTGAGAATAGTCACTCCAGTGACAGGAATCTCTCTCTGCTTTCTATGTTATACTGTGGAAACTCCTTTTTATGTTAGAGAGATCTTAAAGGGAGAGTAATGTTTCAAGATAAAAACAGCTCCAATTAATCTTCATAGTATTTGGGCCATGGAGAGTGTATTTCAGTACTGTCAAAGTTGTAGTTCAAGAGTAATTGATTGATAAATTGTCCCCCTCCCGTCACTTTTACAGATGTAACACTGCTCACTTCAGAGCAACAAGACTGTCCGGATGGATCGCAGAGAGGGACAATCTTCAGTGACCATAAGGAAAAACCTGGAAAAGGGGGCAGGATTTCCCTTATGTTCACAGTAAGAAGATTGTTCCTTGCTGTGAGCTGTCCGGTCAAGTGACCAGATTCCACATCTGAGAAGAGGCAGCTTACACTAGGTAAAAGGGGCAGGAGGGGGACACTTTATCATTCAATTACTCTTGAACTACAACTCTGACAGTATTGAAATAACAATCTCCATGACCCAAATACTTTGAAGATTAATTGGAGCTGATTTAATTTTGAAACATTACTTTCCCTTTAAAGCATACGCTCAACTGACCGGTAATAACCATAATGTTAATTTTTCATACTGTTAGTTGTTGATTGTAATGGTATCAGAAAATGTGTGTTTCTTGTCAATTCTTGCAGTCTTTCCGCTGTTAACATCTTGTTTACTTTATTTTAGCAAATAACATTTATTTAAAAAAAATTAAATACATAAAGAATTACATGAACTAGAGAGATCTGTGTTGTTGGAGTGACGTTTTCTACCTCAGTCAATGGCTAGTTAGGGATGATGGATGCCAAAGACTGACTATACCTGTCTTAGTGCATGACCCCTCAAAAGCTCTGCATGAACCCAGAATCCTCACCGTGATTCCATGCCCAACGTGATCAAGGACAGTGAAATTGATGGGCACTCTGGAATATGGGGCCCGTGGTGCTTGGTCCTCCCCATTTAGGATTTTCTGAGCTGTAAGCTTTTTCTTGCTGCGTGTCAGAGTACCAATTTTGTGCCTGGAAACCTTTTCTGCATGAATATCGACTAGCTGCGGAAAAATCAAATATGGAAAAACAGATTAAATGAGTTTTGGACTAACTGCTAACTAACCGTTAATATTAGTTTTTTTTTTTCATTCTGTACAGTTTATTTTCAAAATGAAAGTTACTGGGTGACGTTGTTCTTGAGTCTTAATGTTAACAAGGAAAGTGGTGTTATTTTGGGGCAAACCAGCTGCAGAAAAGGAGACAAATACAAATTCCCCAAATTTTCATTGATTTAAATTGGGATTTTAAAGGAATAGTAATACTTTGTTTTATCTTTATTTTATTTTGTAGACATTTAAAAAACATGAAGAACGATATAAGTCTTATCTCTCAAACCTTTATGGTTTGAGAGATATTCACAAGCAAAGTTTCCCCTCCCGTCCCTTTTACCTAGTGTAAGCCATCTCTTCTCACATGTGGAATGCAGTCCATAGACCAGACAGATAACAGCAGGGGACAATCCTCTTCCTATGAGTACAATCATAGCCCTGGCTCCTTTGACAAGTTTTTCAGGTTTTCCCTTATCTTAATTGAAGATTGTCCCTCTCGGCAGTCTACCTGGGCACCTCCCTTCTGATCTGGCTGAGCAGTATTACATCAGTAAAAGGGGAAGGAGGGGGATACTTTGTCATTGAATTACTCTTGAACTACAACTCTGACAGAATTAAAATAACACTCTCCAAAGTCCAAATACTATGATAATTAATTAGAGCGGCTTTTATTATGAAACATTACTATCCCTTTAAAAGAGATAGATAAGTGTGCCAGAGTATAAACAGGGGAGGGCTGGCGACTTTTGGCCTGGGGGGCAAGTACAACTAAGTGGCCTGTTTCTATTACCGCTCCAGTCCCATGTCCCAGCCCAGACCCTTTTGTTAATGTTATAGCTGGCATTAATGTTATGGATTAAGTCAAGTGATACCTCAGAGCTTATAACTGAAATGGTAGTGCACGATTGAAATCACAGAGATGACAATTGAAATGGATCTACACTAGTGCTACCACAGAGCTTATAACTGAAATGGAGCAACACTAGATATACCGCAGAGCTTACAATTGAAATGGATTTACACTAGTGATACCACAGAGCTTATAACTGAAATGGATCTACACTAGTGATACCACAGAGCTTACAACTGAAATGGAGCAACACTAGATATACCGCAGAGCTTACAATTGAAATGGATCTACACTAGTGATACCACAGAGCTTACAATTGAAATGGAGCTACAATACTCGTGTAGCTCCTTAAATTCTGTTTACTTTATTTACAACAGCAAATGGGAAATTGAGTGAAGCAGTGGCCCACTGGCCCATATTCATGACCAGCCTGGGGGGCAATTGCTCCCTTGCCCCCCAGGCCAGCCCTCCCCTGAGTATAAAGCACACAAGAGAAAAATAACCATAGATATGGACAGATGAGAAAGAGAGAGAGAATTGTACACTAGAATATAAAGCACACATGACAAAGATACCCATAGAGATGGACAGATGAGACAAAGACAGAGAGTGATGTGTACTAGAATATAAAGCACACAGGAGAATGATAACCACATAGATGGACAGAAGGGAGAGAAAGACAGGGAGAGAGAAAGAAGAAACAGATGCTTATAAAGCCATACACTAGAGCTGTACAGCAATACAGAAGACTATATCAAACAAGCAGGGTACTACACCAATGCATGAGAGCAGCAGAATATTACATGAAATCAGAAGGGTAACACACCATGAGACCAGCAGATTATTACATTAAATCAGATGTGTAATACAGTTACATAAGAGAAGCATATAGGGGAGGGCGGACAGTTGTTTAATTTCTCATTTTGTTTTACCAATCAGATTGGAGGAAGAGGCTCAGTCTCAGGCAGCCCAGTTATTTACAATGAAGAGCAAAGTCTCCACGGAATCAGGAGCATTAGCAAATATGACTATGGGTTTTATGCACAAATAAAAGAGATGCAATTCTGCACTGAGCCAACTGTACAATAGGGGATAATACCCACTGATTTAAAGGGATAGTAATGTTTCATAATAAAAGCAGGTCTAATTAATCATCATAGTATTTGGACTTTGGAGAGTGGTATTTCAATTCTGTCAGAGTTGCAGTTCAAGAGTAATTCAATGACAAAGTATCCCCCTCGTGCCCCTTTTACTGATGTAACACTGCTCAGCCAGATCAGAAGAGAGGTGCCCAGGTAGACTGCAGAGAGGGACAATCTTTAATTAAGATAAGGGAAAAACCTGAAAAACTTGTCAAGGGGGGCAGGGCTTTCATTGTTCTCATAGGAAGAAGATTGTCCCCTTCTGTTATCTGTCTGGTCTATGGACTGCATTCCACATCTGAGAAGAGATGTCTTACATTAGGTAAAAGGGGCGGGAGGGGAAACTTTGCTTGTGAATATCTCTCAAACCATAAAGGTTTGAGAGATATGACATATCTTTCTTCATGTTTTTTTAATGTCTACAAAATAAAATAAAGATAAAACGAAGTATTACTATCCCTTTAAATGGAGCCTTTAACCCTTTTGACTGCTATAGAGATGTCTGATGCATTGCTTTGTGCAAGCTTTATGCTCTCTATATACACCACTAAGATCAGCACAACAGCCTGTGTTTATGCCCTGCACATGCCTAACACCTTTCAACTAAACTTCTTAATGCAAAAATTGTCCGCTTTGCATCCCTTGCACCATGGAGCAGGCAGTATCGAAGTGTATATGTGTTTTGGGGGGTGCAGTTCCTCTGTCCCTTGTTTTACACCATGTACTAACAAAACAAATGATTGATTTTTGTTCTGCATACCCAAGGTGCCATTAGCAATTGCTTGTGTTAACCATTTGAATGCCAGAGGGGAACACAGTGCATTTCGTAATCAAGGATACCTGTGGGGCTTTCCATTGTTCTAGAGAGCAATGACAATGAGCATACACTCAGGACAATACTATATCCTCCTCAGTATGTGCAGACAACCTGGCACCCAGACTAGTCACTCTGCTGATTCAGCCATGATGCTGAACCACCTAGATCACATACAGTTAAGTACAATAAATCATTGCATTAAACACAACACATATAAACCAAACACATTGTATGATACAAAATGCACCTCTCAGGGTTGATGGTGGGGGACTGTGAGCAGTCCAGAGAACACAGCCCCAATATCTAATGCCCAGGTACAGTGAAATATGCCTGTGCTGCTGGGTGCCTGGGCTCCATCCATTTGTACCAGGCAGCTGATTACTCCCTGATGAATGCTGAGTACCTGAATGTCAGCACCTCCCTGCTCTCATACAGTCCCCTACAGCACCATGAAATGGGAGCACGGCTGCTGCCAGGCAGGTGCAGGGGCTTGGCTGTTAGCACAGCAGGCAGGAAGGGTTGCCAGAGTGCCAAAAGGTGATTTTATTTTTATAACACACTCTATTGTAGAGCTTGAATGTTTCACTATGACTCTCCATATTAAGGGATAAGAACAGCACCACCTACTGAAAAATACAGAAAATTGCAGTTTGGTTTAAAAAGTAAACTACGCTGAGATAACTTTTGAATGAAAAATCCCCCAACAGTGATAGTACTGTTATTTTACTTGGGAGGAAAAGACCTATAACATTTATATTTTATGCTTTTTTAAAGAGAGAATCTTTCACAAATTAATTTCTTGCCAAGGGATAGACTAGTAACATAGTCGATGAAGATGAAAAAATACATGTGTCCATCACACCCAGTCCATGCCAAATCACCCCTGTTGATCCAGAGGAAGGAAGGCAAAAAGAACCCCATTGAAGCCATTTCCAATAAAGCCTCAAGTGGGTAAAACAATTCCTTCCTGACTCCAAATGACAGTCAGATAGTTCCCTGGATCAACATCCTATCTGCTTTGAAGCCATCTGTCATAATTCTCAATATTGTTCTGTGCTCGATATGTATCCGTTGCTTTTTTGAAAGCAGTTACAGTATATGCAAGCACTACTTCCCGAGGCAAAGAATTCCACAGTTTTACCTCCCTTACTGTAAAAAAATCCCTGCCTTTGTCTTAGTTGAAAGAGACTTTCTTCTAGTCTTAATAGATGACCTCTCGTTCTTAGTTCAGCTCTTTGCGTACATAATTAATTGGATAGTTCTTTGTACTGACCTTGACTTTATTTGTAAATAGTAATCATATCACCCCTTAGTAAACAAACCCAGTTTGGCTACTCTCTCTTTATAACTCAGATCCTCCAATCCCTTTATCAGTTTTGTTGCAAGTCTTTGCACTTCTAAAGTTCAATAATGTATTTTTTAAGAACCGGTGCCCAATACTGTACTCCATTTTCTAGATGAGGCCTAACCAAGGATTTATATAGAGGTAGGATAATATTAGCATCCCATGCATCTACACCTCTTTTTATGCAGGCTAGTACTCTATTTGCTCTTGCAGCAGCTGAGTGACTCTGCACACTGCTATGAAGTCTATTGTCTATCAGTACTCCTAAATCTTTCTCTAATGAGGATTCCCCAAGGGGTTCCCATTTAGTGGATATGTAGCATGTTTGTTTCTGCAACCCAAATGCATAACCTTACATTTATCTCCAAATAGTAAATCAGTGGATTGTTTTGGATTACTTGGCATTTGTTTTAGTTTAGAAGGAAAGGAGTTTTTTCACTCAGTGGTAACTGACCTGAGAGATGATGCAAACTCTGTTCTCCTCCCGTTGTAGGAGCTGACACTGGTCCTGTAACATAAATGCTATTTCCCGGGCAGCAGACCCCACCTGGAAGGCCACACTGGCCAGGGTCTGGGTGACGAGAGACATGGTGTCCTGTAAAGCCATTTGCTTGTCAGAGGCCTGCAATGGAAAAGATCAGTAAGAGTTGTAGTAAAGAGAAGTGGTGCAGTGAGAAACATCTGTATTATGTAGGAGAACTTTCATCTGAGGATGCTACAGGTGTGGCTTGGGATGCCTGGGAGAGCTTGTGCATTTGTCTGACCTAACCGTTTTCTCTCTGCTTCTTATCCAGCTTTTCTCTTCCTCTATGGTTCTCTCTCTTACTAGTATTTTTTTTACTCTGCTTCTCTCTCTTACTCTCATCTTTCTCATGTTCTTCTTCTTTCCCGTACATGCTTCTTTCTTATTCTGTTTTTATACTGCTTATCTCTCTCTTTCTCTTACTATGCTTTTTATTATTATACAATTCTCGCTCCCTTACTCTGCTTCTTTCTTTTTATTCTGATTGCGTATCTTATCCAGACTTTCTTACTCTCCCCTCCTCACGCGTTGGCATTGTGCCCTGCCTGTCGCACGTTGTACAATTCGTCCCTTCTCACAATGCGCATTGTGAGAAGGAACAAATTGTACAACGCATTGTGAGAAGGGACGAATTGTACAATGTGCGACAGGCAGGGCACAATGCCAACGCGTGAGGAGGGGAGAGAGGTATCGGAGGAAGCGGGCAGCAAATACAAGCTTGCCACACGCTTCCTCAGATGTCTCTCTCCCCTCCACCCGCTTCCTCCAATGCCTCTGTCCTTTTACTGTCATAAGCCCATGCCCACAAATAAAGCATTAGCACAATATTTGCTGAAGGGAGCGCTGCTGTCAGCGCAAGGTTGCTTCAGCAATACAGTATGTCACTCATTTAGTAACCCTTTGAGTGCCAGAATGGAATGCAGGGCACGGCTTTGAAATGCATTGTGTACCACTCTGGCACTCAAAGGGTTAATAATGTCCTACTTACTGTGTCCCTTTGTTAGTAGTGTTTTTGCTCCACTCTCTGTTTGAAGGAGAGTGGAGCAAAATTAATTATAGCAATGGGACACAGGAGGTAGGGCATTATGAATGAATGACTTTAAGTCAAAATACATTTATTAATGGCATTTTAATAAAAAATATGCATTAACAACACACACACACACACACACACACACACACACACACACACACACACACACACACACACACACATATATACAGGTATGGTATGTACCTTGCCTATTAACCCTTTGGGTACCAGAGGGCTAGGAAACATGCTAAGCAATGCTTTCCTACCTCTATGGTACTCAAAGGGTTAATTGTGGAATAAAAGACACATTTGCCCACTACATGGAAGTCCATGATGTGGATGTGGATGGGGTTAGTATGTCACATATATGCAATATATGTGACATACTAAGGGGGGGATGTGGAAGGGGGCATTGTGTAGTGCTTGGTGTACTAGTGTTATTGATTGTAACCCTTTGAATGCCACAGGGGTGAGCAGTGCACATCCCTATGGCATTCAATGCTGTCCATGGTGCTGAAACCCTTCTCTGTGTTCCCCTAGTGGCTGGGTAGGGAAGAGCACAGAGAATGCTGTTCAGAACTGTCGATGTTGGTTTTGGATTTTCTGACTGAACTTTCTGCTATGGAGTGCTGTGATTGGCTGTGGTGCTAGGTAACATTTTTATCGTGTGTTTTTAGATTTTCTATGCGAAGCAGGTTTAAGGTGAACGTGTATTTTGTTGGTCTTCGCTCGTTAGCCTTTCTGGGTAAGGAAGATTTGAATCTCTCGTTACCCAGTTTTGTTTAACTCACGAAGCCAGTTTTTTTCTTCACGTTAGTTTTAACTCCAACATTTGCATCGAGCCCTTAGAGTGCTTTTCTATATTTTTCTTCTACTTTCTCATACTCTGCTTCTCTCTCTTACCATACTTCCCCTACCTTGCTTCTCTTTGTCTCTTATCCTACTTCTCTCTCTCTCTTCTACTCTGCTTCTCTCTGTTACTTTCTCTTTCCCTCTTATTCTGGTTCTCTCTCTTATTCTATTTCTCTTTCCTTGCTTTTCTCTTTCACACAGCTTCTCTCCCTCTGTTACTATTTCTTCCTCTTTCTCTCTTACCCTGCTTCTCTTTCTCTCTCTCCCTCCCTCTTACTCTGCTTCTCTCTCTGTTACTGTTTCTCTATCTTACCTTGCTTCTTTCTCTCTTTCCTCACCTCTCTGCAACACTCTGTTTTTCTCTCTTATTTCCAGATTTCTTTGGGTATTAAACTAAGAAAAGTGATTTCTGATTTTTGCATCCGCAATCTAAACCTATCATAAATAATGTTTCCATTCAAATCATTTGTCTGTTCTCTTTATCGTTTGTCTGTAGACAGTTCAAATGATGGAGCCCATTCATGCTATTGATGTAAGAGGATTTTAGTCTTACCTGTTAAATCCTTTTCTCTTAGTCCATACAGGTTGCTGGTAACTCTGGGTAGGCGATCCGCCCCTTTAATTGTAGACAGGAACAATTCTAGAATTATATGCAGGAGGTGGAGCCTACCTTCCCTCCTTAGCTGCAGCTAGCCAACCAGCTCCAGAAATATTTGAGACACTAACTATTGACTAGATAGTGGAAGGGAAAGAAGACTCCTCTGAGCATGACCCCGAAGGACCCCCACGGTCTGCCACAGGAGAGCCAAGCATGGTCCCTTGACAGGGTGGGACCAGTAACCTGTATTGGACTAAGAGAAAAGGGTTTAACAGGTAAGACTAAAATCCTCTTTTCTCTGTCATCCAATACAGGTTACTGGTAACTTTGGAATGTTCAACCATTGAGTCTCACAGCGGTGGGAAGGAAGGCAAGGACCAGACGCAAGGCCCCCAAAGTCACCAGAGCAGATATGAACCATCAGATCAGAGATAGCCCAACAAAACAATGAAGTGTCAATGGGCAACAACACCCCAAACTGTTACACAGCACACTGAACTAGAGTCAACAGGGCTCAAAAGTGAAGGAAGCACAAAGAACTGAAGAAGATCCTAGACAGGCAAGACTGCCTCCAGGATCTTCCTCCCAAAGCTAGCATCAGCCGATGCCAGCACAGCAACACGGTAGTGCTTCGAAAAGGTGTGCACAGACGACCAAGTGGCAGCCTTGCACAACTGATCAGCAGAGGCCTGATTCTTGTAAGCCAAAGAAGCCCCAAAAGATCTTGTAGAATGAGCCGTGACCCGAAAGGGGACAGGCTTCTTCCTCAGCTTGTAAGCCTTATGAATAGTGAACTTGATTCAAGAAGCAATAGTCACTTTGGATGCAGGTCTTCCTGCCCTGGGACCCTCAGGAATGACGAACAGTGCTCAGATTGCCTGATAGACATAAAACTTGAGACAACGCACCACATCCAACAAGTGGAGATCCCTCTCCTTGTCAGAGGTGGGGTCAGGGCAGAAAGAAGGCACCACTATCTCCTGACTTGATGTGGAACTCCAAAACCACCTTCGGAAGAAACTCCTGAGAAGTGCGAAGCACAGCCTTGTCCTTGTGAAACACCAAAAAGGTGTTTTATAGGACAGAGCATGTAACTCCACGACACTGAGAATGAACACAATCACCAGGAGAAAGGCCATTTTCCACGTTAACAGGCGTAGAGGAATAGTAGCCAAGAACCCAAATGGAGGGAGCTGAAGAACGCCCCAAACCAAGTTAGGATCCCATGGAGGACCGGGATTCTTGAAGGCAGGACAAGTATGAGCGACGCCCTGGTAGAAAACCTTGACATCAGGAAGGATGGCAATGCGCCTCTGAAAGAAAACAGAGAGAGCAGAAGTCTGAACCTTAAGGGAACTCAAACTGTGGCCCTTATCCACACCGTCCTGCAAAAAGGCAAGGACTGTAAGGCAGATCAAATTCCTGAGATAGGTCCTTGTGAGCACACCAAGATAGAAAGGTCGACCAGACATGATGGTAGATCTTGGAAGAAACAGGTTTGCGGGCACTAAGCATAGTAGCCACCTCCCCAGAAGAGAAACCTTTCTTCTTCAATATTGAGGATTCAATTTCCAAGCAGTCAAAGCTAGCTGATGAACATCCTCCTTCCACAGGTAACCCTGTAGAAGAATATCCGGATGGCAAGGGAGCCGGAATGGCTCTGCCACTGACAGATCCAGCAACTCCGGAAACCAAGCTTGGCGAGGCCAGTACGGAGCAATCAGAATGACTGGACAGCATTCCAGTCGCAAGTTCCGTAACACCCTGTGCAACATTGGGAGGGGAGAAAAGATATAGGCCAGAGGAAACAACCAAGAATGGACAGTGCATCCACCGCCAGAGCCTTCCACCGAGGGTAGAACCTTGGAACCTTCCTGTTGTGTCTTGTCGCCATCAAGTCAATGTAAGGAAGACCCCACTTCTGAACAATGAGGGTGAACACCTCTGGGTGCAGTTCCCACTCTCCGCTGTTCACTGTGTGTCGACTGAGGAAGTCCGCCATGATGTTGTCTATGCCAGGAATGTGCACTGCGGATATGGCAGGAACATGTTCTTTTGCCCAGGACAAAATAGCCTTGAACTCTAACGAAGCGGTGAGACTTCTTTTTCCGCCCTGCTTGTTGATGTAAGCCACGGCAGTGGCATTGTCAGACTGTACCCGGACAGGACAGTCTTCCAGCTGAGATGTCCAACGACGAAGGGCATGAAATGTCACCAGAAGCTCCAACACGACCCTGAGCACTCAGGCGACCCAGGACCGCTCCCCAGCCGGAGAGGATGGTGTCTGTCATCAGAGTGGTCCAGAAGGATACCAGGAAGGACTTGCCCTTTAGCAGATTGGAGAGGTCAAGCCACCACGACAAACTCAGTTCCACATGAAGAGGGAGGAACACTGACATCTTCAGAAAGTCCGGCTGACCCTTGCACACCTGGATTACAAACCTCTGGAATTACCTGGTGTGTGCCATGGCAAACGGGACCACTTCTATGGTAGAGATGAATTTCCCCACTAGAGAGGACAGTTTTCTTAGCTGGAGCCAGAACCGCAGAAACCCTGTGGGCAATCTGGTGAGCTACCTCATCCGTGAGAAACACCATGCTCTTCTGAGTGTCGAAGAAAAGGCCCAGGTAGACCAGACGTTGGGATAAGGCAAGACTTGTCCTTGTTGATGATCAACCTGTGATGGGTGAGAACGTGAATGCATAGCTGAACCTGCTGATGAAGAAGTTCCGCAGAGGGGGCTTTCAGAAGCAGGTCGTCCATGTATGGAGTAACTCTGATGCCGTCCGGTGGAGGACGGACACTAAGGCTCCCGGGACACGGTTGAAAACTTGAGGAGCTGTAGTCAGACTAAAGGGAAGAGCTGAAAACTGAAAGTGCCCTCGGTCGCAGGCAAATCTGAGATACTGCCGACTCTCCGGATGAATGGCGATGTGTAAATACGTATCACGGTGCCCGTGCTCCTGGCTGCAGGCGGCGACATTCTGACTAGCCTATTTCCATAGCTCCTTTCTGATTGGCCAGTGTCATTGTCTGCGCCCAGTGATAGCCTTTATAACCTCTGTCATGTCTACACTATGGTGCCCTTTCGTGGTGTACTAGTTCCTGACTTCTGCTCCGTTATTGCTGATTGTGTATACCCTGGATTGCCTGATGACGTTCCTGAGTTTGTTGTATTTCAATTGCTCCGTTGCTGACTGTATCTGGGTGAGAACCCGCTCCACTAACGACCATATCTGGCTGAGGACCTGCTTCCATTATTGACTGTTTCTGGCTAAGAACCTGCTCCGTTGCTGACCGTATCTGGCTGAGGATTTGCTCTAACGCTGACTGTGCCTGGCTGAGAACCCGCTCTGTTTCTGACCATAACTGGCTGTGAACCGATTCCGTGTCAAGCGTATTGACACACTGTTGCCTTGAGTATATAGCCTACCGCCTGGTGGCCTCCGTTTCACTCCTGCTATACTTGCAGGGGCTTGCCATTACGCTAGTCGGTTGCGCCGCGTGGCGCTATTACTCTGTCGACCGTTAGCTAAGCACTCATGCTGTAACTACTCTCCTTACTGCCGTTGGCAGAGTGCACACACGAAGTACTGATACAGTGTTCATAGCGCTGACTGTGTTACTCTGATCTCTCTGTGTCCACCTCCTTTACAGCGCTGGGCTCACACCCTTGGGGGGTTGCAGTATATCACAGGACGTGACCCATTAACCCTTTGCATACCTGGACAGACCAGGAAGGGATGTGCATATTCCTATCTGCAGTAGTCTTGGGCTCAAGAGCCAGCATTGCGTTGTACCATCCTCAGTAGAGGGGACATTGGTTGCCGACATATATAAGTGTTTCACTGTGTTGCGATCCACCCCTAGCGTTTTAGGGTTTACTTGGGAGAGTTATCTCGGTCTGATTGGCATCCGGTGCCAGGGTCAGCGTTGCCTCGTTCCTTTGGGTTCTGTGCTTCCAAGGCATCTGGGTTGTGCCAGTAGTGTTGCCTCACTCCTCTGGGTTCTGTGTTTCCCAGGAGTATGGGTTGTGCCAGCTGTGTTACCTCGCTTTTCTGGGTTGTGCCAGTCACTTCCTCCTGGACCATCTGCCATCAAGGTCCTGTGGTCAGCTCTCAGATTGTGTTACCTGCTGCCTGTCAAGTTTAAGCCAGAACCTACATTGCCAGAGATTGTCATCTTTCACATGTTTGTGTGGGCCCATAGGTCTAACTACGTGTGTTATCTTTATTTCAATAAAGTCATTTTAACCTTACCAACCTGTTCTGAGTGTTCATCAAAAAATCGTGACAATACGCGTCCTGAAGATCTAGAGAAGCAAGGAATTCCCCCGGGGACATAGCAGCAATCACCGTCTGTAGACACTCCTGGTGATAATGAGTCTGGATCACAAAGGAATCGAGATCCTTCAAATCCAAAATAGAGCGACAACAGCCATCCTTTTTGGAGACCACAAAGAGGTTTGAGTAAAAACCCCTATCTCTGTCCTGAACTGGAACCAGCTCTAGAACATCCTTGTCCAGAAGAGCCTGAATAGCGCCGTTGAACAGCCGGAGTTTCTCCACGCCCTGAGGCATATGAGAAGGAAAGAAACAAAGGGAGGAAGAGAGACGAAAGGGATCCTGTATCCTTCTGCTACCACCTGTAAAACCCATGGGTCTGCCACTGAATCCTCCCAAACGCTGTGCTAGTGACTCAGACGGCCACCCACAGCAGAGTGGGGACCCGGGTTCAGTGAGTCATGCCAAAGAAGGCTTGAAAGCCTTGGGCTTGGAGGAGACCTTGGGTTTCCATTGCTGTATGGGCTTGGAGGAGGTACGCAGAGCTTAGGGAACCATCTGGTTCGCCGGACGTGTCTCAGTCTGAAAGGATCAAAAATACCGATTACGCTTAAGTGGTGTTTTCTTCCTGGGGACCAAAGACAGAAGGGTAATTTTACCCCCTGTTGCCTCACTAATCAGATCCTTAAGATCTGGCCCAATCAATGATGTGCCTTGAAAAGGCAAGGAGAGCAAGCCTTTCTTGGAAACAGTGTCAGCAGACCAGCTCTTGAGCCAAAGAGCCCATCTGGCAACCACAGACATGGTGGAAACCCTAGCCACCAAACAGATGGCATCAAATAAGGCAGCAGAAACATAGTGCTGGGCCTCAGAAATGTTGGCAAGAAGCCACAACATATCCGAAGTAGGAGCACCCTGACGGACAGCCAGGGTGAGCTGTTCAGTCCAGACCGCAATGGCCCGGTTAACCCATGCCACAGTGAACGCTGGACGCATGGCAGTACCAGCAGTGGCAAAAATGGACTTGAGGGAAACCTCAAGTTTCTTGTCAGTCCAGTCTTTCAGAACTGACGCATCAGAAACTGGCAAGGCAGTAGACTTAGATAACCTGGAGATAGGAGCATCCACTTTGGGAGGATGAACCCACTGAGCAAGCGCTGCCTCAGAGAAGGGAAAAAGCTTTGCAAATTTCTTGGACACAGAAGGTTTCCTGTCTGGAGATTTCCACTCTTCAGACACAACGCGGTCAAGAGTGGGGTTAGGTGGAAAGCAAGTAAGGGGCTTTTTAGGCTCCTGAAACACATCAGAAGGATCAGAAGGAACCTCTTGAACTAAGGGAATGTTTAGGGTAGTCAAAACAGCCCTGATCAGGTCCTCAGCCGAGGGCTCAGGATTGGCCTCAAAGGGGTCCCCTAAAAACTGAGAGAAGCCCACAGCAGAACATTCCTCAGCATCTGAATCCATCAGCAGTTCCTCCTCAGAGGAATCTGATACGTCAGTTACTCCCTGTGGTTTTGGCAGGGAAAACTTGACGGAAGAGGGGATCTGCCAAGAATGGAAGACCCCCTGTAACTGGGAAGAAAGAGCTGCAATGTAGACCTAAGGTCCCTAGTAGCAGCCATGAACTCTTGCACCCAAACTGGCTATAATGCATGACTGGAGGTCCCTGGGAGACCCTCAGGGACATCAGAACATGTTAGGCATAAATGACCTTAGAATTCTCTAAGTAACTCTGAATGACAGGTAGAGCAATGCGCAATGGAGGATAAAGAGACCCCAGCATCCTTAGCCTTAGGTCTGGCCCCAAGCTCCAACGGATTAGACATTCTCACAGTGTCAAAAATGTTACAGTATAAGAAGTCACCCAATTACAGTGTGTAGGATTAAAGTTTCACCTCAGAAATTGCTAAAACAGACTTATCTGTCAGGCGAAGGGTTAATAAGCAGAGGAGAGAAGGAGATTCCAAGCCCTGTGTAGGATACTCGTCCTGGAAATGGCACAAAATGGCTGCCACAGCTGGAGCCAATCAGAAATAAGCGTGCAAAGCAAGTGCTCATGGGAAATGCAGTTTTCCCAGAAAAAGTACCCCAACAGTGCCCGAAGCCCCCTGAGCCCCCCAACACACTAGAAACATGAACCGGATGATAGAGCAAGGGCAGACAATAAAAATGAGCCATCTCTGAAGTCGCTACGTTGAGCGGTTGCAGAGATATGTCCCAAACTGTACAGTCTCATAGGAGTGAATGGAGCAATGGCGCCTATGCGGTAAAGAGCGCCGGAACTCAAATTTTACAAAATTGAAACAGTAAAATAAAAATGCATGAAACATCACTAGAACATGTTAGGATACCCCAAAAAAACACTGAACCGGTAGGAAAAGTGTCAGTACCCCCCCAAAAGCCATCAGCTAAAGGGTTAAAATACTACATAAACCTGCTCCAAAACACCCAACAGACATACAGATAGACCCAGTGAGTGCAGGAGTGTGCAACAGGAACTCCAAAGGTAAAACCCCTGTGCGGAGGGGCACTGTGGGACATGTGGACCTGCAGCACTCAAAGGGTTGCTCACCTTTCCTGCAGATCTTCTGTCTTCAGACTACCATGTATTAAGAAGCAGCCTCGGTGGGCAACTCCTGAGGAAAGAACTTGGACCCAAGATTTTCTCCCCAGGGCTTAAGGTCCACAAAAAGCACCTGGTTACTGAGCTAGCCACATCTAAGTGCATTGTCAGGTATGGTAATCCACCTAATGGTGGTATTCCATTTCTAACAGAAAAAAAAAAAAAATCTAAAAATATAGCAGAACTGTTCTCTTGCCTGTGTCTTCAGCAAGGAACAATTCTTTCTGGAGCTGGTTGGCTAGCTGCATCCAAGGAGGGAAGGTAGGCTCCACCCCCTGCATACAATTCTAGAATTGTGCCTGCCTACAATTAAAGGGGCGGATCGCCTACCCAAAGTTACCAGTAACCTGTATTAGACAACAGAGAAAAGTGTTCTGCAGACAACACTGTTGCCAGCATTGGGCTGGATAATAGTCTTCCTGACCATGAACATGCAGGTCAGAGTACTCTTTAGATGTCTAGCTAAAGTGAACAACACATTCTTTAGGTATCTAGCTACACTGCACCACAATCTTTACTCTATAAACACATATTTTAGAAATCTAGCTACAATCTGTGCTACCCCATTTTGTTGTCTAGCGACACGACGTAGAACACACTCTTTATATTCCCAGATACCATCTGTACAATGCACTCTTTATAGGGTTGCACCGATATTGGTATCGGTATCAGTGCCGATACCAGCATTTGCGCGAGTACTAGCACTCGCGCAAATGCGGCCGATGCCAGCACCGATACCCTGTGTCAGGGTCGGTACTGCAGAGAGGGAGCCCGGGGAGCTGCTCACAATGCTCCCCGGTCACCTCTCTCCCTCCTGCAGCGTCAGAGCATTGCTGCGGGTTACCATGGCAACGCTCCGACGCTGACCTCTGCCTGGGCTCGCGAGAGAACAGCGAGCATCCGGCAGAGGAGGGTAAGGGAGGCAAGATGGGGCAGCGGGTGGTGAAAGAGGCAGAGAGTGGGGTGAACAGGGAGAAAAAGAGGCAAAAGGAGGAAGGATCAGGAGAAAAAAGGAGGGGAGCCAAGAAGAGGCAAAAGGAGGGGGGATCAGGAGAGAGAGAGGCAAAAGGGTGGGGTCAAGGAGAAGGAGGGGGAGAAAGGGGGATCAAAACGGAGAGAAAAAGCCAAGGCAAAAGAAGGCGGCTCAAGAGGGGGAGAATGAAGCAAAAGGTGGGAATCAAGAGGGGGAGAAAGAGTCAAAAGGGGAGCATCAAGAGGTGGTGTGTGTGTGTGTATATTTCAAGTACTCACTGACACCAATTACCTATACTTTTTTTTTTGCGGTCATTTGCCAGTTTTCCAAGTACCTAAAGCATATAGGTACTTGGAAAACTGGCAAATGACCGCAAAAAAAGTATCGGTAATTGGTATCGGTGGGTACTTGAAAAAAGTATCGGTACTCGTACTCGGTCTTCAAAAATCGGTATCGGTGCATCTCTAACTCTTTATATATCCAAATACAAACTGTCTAATACACTATTTCCATTTCTAGCTACATTGTAGCTATCTTCTGTGTCACAGTCCACATATCTATTTACACTCTGTATAATCACATCACACTATTTAGATGTCTTGCTACATTTTGTTCAACACACTCTTTAGATGTCTAAATATACTATGCAACAAGTTCTTTAGATGTCTTGCTACACTGTGCAACACACTCTTTAGATGCCTAACTATATTCTGTACAACACACTTCTTAGATGTCTAACTATACTATGTAACAAATTCTTTAGATATGTGGCTTCACTGTGGAACACATTCTTCAGATGTCAAATTACACACTCTTTAGATAACTAAGTACGCTAAGTTTTTTAGATGTGAAACACTCTTTACATGTCTAGATAAACTGTTCAACACAATCTTTAAGATAATTAGATACACCCTGTACAACATTCTAGATGTTTAGCTACACCCTGTACAACACAGTTTATATATGTCTAGCTACAATCCAAACAGCACTCTACATCTGTCTAACTACAATGCATCTTGTATCTAGCTACAGTCTGAACAGCACATGCTATATATATATGTCTAGCTACACTCCTAACACACTCTACATATGTCTATCTACACTCTAACACCCTCTTCATATGTCTAGCTACAATCTAACACACTCTTCATATGTCTAGCTACAATCTAAACAGCCCACTATATATATATGTCTAGCTACAATCTGAACAGTAAAATCTATATATGTCTAACAACAATCTGAACAGCACTATATATATATATATATATATATATATATATATATATATATATATATATATATATATATATATACAATCTGAACAGCTTACTCTATAAATGTTTAGCTACACTCCTAACAACAAACACAATATATATGTCTAGATACACTCTTAACAGCACACTCTATACATGTGTAGATACAATCAGAACAGCACACACTATATATGTCTAGCTACACTTCTAACAGCGAACACTATATATATGTCTAGATACAATCAGAACAGCACACACTATATATGCCTAGCTACAATGTGCAACATTCTTTAGATGTTTAGCTACACTCAATGCATTTTACTGTTTCTCTCTGAAATGTCTATGTCCACCAAAATGCTGGGGCTGATGTGCTATGAAGAATGAAAGCAGTGCTGGAGCAAACAAACTGCATTATAGGCGACAAACATTCCCATTGATTTAAATGGTGCTTTAATTCTTTAAATGCTAAAGAGGTCTTGAATGCTTTAAAATGCAATTCATTAGGGGCCTCTCTAACATTCAAGGAGTAAAAGCATAATTTAAAGGGATAGTATAGGATCCATAAAAGACCCTTTAAAATGCTTGGCTGTGCCACCAGAGCTATGGGAACCGATTTCCCAGAGTTTAAAACTTCACTTTTTCCCTCAGGTTTGCCCTGCAGATCATGGAGAACTGAAAGGCTGGCTGACATCAGCTCCTCACGCGGTGCTGTTGGGAGATTGCTCTTCTCTCTATAGAAGCCCACTGACATCAGATTAGCTGACATGAGTCTACTATAGAGTTCAGATGAGAGGAGAACAATGTCCCATGAGCTCTGAGTGATGAGCGGATGTCTCCCAGCCCTACAGATCACTGTGATCTGAAAGGCAAACTATCACTGTGATCTGAAAGGCAAACTGGAGGAGTCTTGACCTATGGGAATTCAGTTCCCATAGTTCTTGTGGCATTACCTCACGTTTAAAGAGTCTTTTATGGATCCTGTACCTCCCCTTTAAATTAATGGGCATTTTGGTTTGTTCCTTATGGTGCAGTTGGTTTGCCTCAGAATTGTTCTAGTTCTTCTTAGCACATCAGCCTCAGGGCTAAAGAGGGGGGAAAAAGAAAATTCCCATTTTAACACCCTGAGTTCTAGACTAGCTCTCCAACGCAATGCGTTCAACGGGTTTAAGTCTGTAGACATGTACAAAATTTTCATCCCTCCCTTGTGGTGCAATTGGTATGCTCCAAAATTGCACTGATGACTAAGCATGATGTCTAAAACCATCAGAACAATGCTGTTCTCTCCTATGACTGTCTCACTGCTTTCTCTCTTTCCAGTGCTCTCTCTTACACTACCTTGTTGTTGCCTGTCTCTCACCTCTATGTAGTTCTTCTCACAGTAGTCTGCAACGCTCTGCAGGTTTCTGTAGATTTCTTTTAGGGTCTGTCTTGCTGTAGTGATTTCTCCAGAGTTGTCTCCCATGGCCTGCCTTGTGGTAGTAAGCTCTCCAGAGTGGTCTTTCAGGGCCTGTCTGGCTGTAGTGACCTCTCCTGAGCTGTCTCTCAAGGTCTGTCTTGCTGTAGTGCACTCTCCTGAGCAGTCTCTCATGTCTGACATTATGCTCCAGCACCCTTCAAGCATACACTGTCTGTGAGCAAGAGACTGTGGCTCTGAGACACTTCCTCAGAATAAACCACAATGTATAGCGTGCTGAGACATAGACTCTGACACGGAGATATGTACGTGAGATGTAACTGCAGCCACTAACTCCTCCTATTGCTCAGCACAAATCCTCTGTTAACTTAGTTCTGAGGTAGCCAGTCTTTGGACCTTCAGCAGTTGGGGATGATGGGCATTGTAGTCCTCAACAGCTGGAGGTCCGAAGACTGAATGACTACGCATGCCATGGTATCTGAAGAAAAGAGGCTAACATAGCTATTTATGCTCAATGTTACACAAATAGGCAAAGGACAAATATTAGGCCATATGTATAAATGCAAAAGTGGAGTGGGTCTGAGGTAAACCAAATTCACCATAACAAAGAAAAATTCCCATTGATTTAAAGTGGTAATAAATTTGTGTTATGAATAAAAAAAATTTAAATAAAATCAATAACTGGAGGGGCAGCACCAGTGGGGCTTTTTAAGTGACATTTATAAAAGGGATAGTAATGTTTCATAATAAAAGCAGCTCTAATTAATCATCATAGTATTTGGGTCTTGGAGAGTGTTATTTCAATACTGTCAGAGTTGTAGTTCAGGAGTAATTGAATGATAAAGTATCCCCCTCCTGTCCCCTTTTACTGCTATGACACTGCTCACCTCAGAGCAGCAGGGTGTGTCCAGGTAGACTGCAGAGAGGGACAATCTTCGATTAATAGAAGGGAAAAAGCTGAAAAATCTGTCAAGGGGGGCAGGGTTTTCATTGTTCTCACAGTAAGAAGATTGTACCTTGCTGTGAGCTGTCTGGTCTATGGACCAGACTCCACATCTGAGGAGAGGTGGCTTACACTAGGTAAAAGGGGAGGGAGGTGGATACTTTATCATTCAATTACTCTTGAACTACAACTCTGACAGTATTGAAATAACACTCTCCATGGCCCAAATACTATGAAGATTAATTGGAACTCTGTAAGTAGTTTGCAGCCAGACACAAGTGTGTAGTTTCAAAAACTGCAGTAATTAAGTCAAGCTTGAGGTAAGCTCAGGCTATTACTATTACTTCACTCTTACTTCTCTCTTCTTTTCTATTGTAGACAAAAAACTTAAAAAAAAAAATAAAAAATCTTACTATCATTCTTTAATACTGCTTATGTTGTAGTACTTGGAATTGTGTTGCATTTAGTATTTAGTTTGAATTGTGTGTTTATTTATTTTGGTTAATTTGGATCATTAGTGCTTAAGTTTGTATTTGGCTTGTTTTGGTTTCTGCATAGTGTGCATAGGTGTCTATTTGGGTGTAGCTGGTAACTGGTTTCATTAGATTAGCATAAGAAAAGGCTTGGCTCGCTTCGTTAGCGTATCAACTGCAGTAGGTGTATTTATAGGAGGTTTCAACTCTGTGAGTTTACTCTGTAAGTAGTTTGCAGCCAGACACAAGTGCAGCAGACAGACAGAAGTGTGTAGTTTCAAAAACTGCAGTACTTAAGTCAAGCTTGAGGTAAGCTCAGGCTATTACTATTACTTCACTCTTACTTCTCTCTTCTTTTCTATTGTAGACAAAAAACTTAAAAAAAAAAAAAAAAAAATCTTACTATCATTCTTTAATACTGCTTATGTTGTAGTACTTGGAATTGTGTTGCATTTAGTATTTAGTTTGAATTGTGTGTTTATTTACTTTGGTTAATTTGGATCATTAGTGCTTAAGTTTGTATTTGGCTTGTTTTGGTTTCTGCATAGTGTGCATAGGTGTCTATTTGGGTGTAGCTGGTAACTGGTTTCATTAGATTAGCATAAGAAAAGGCTTGGCTCGCTTCGTTAGCGTATCAACTGCAGTAGGTGTATTTATAGGAGGTTTCAACTCTGTGAGTTTACTCTGTAAGTAGTTTGCAGCCAGACACAAGTGCAGCAGACAGACAGAAGTGTGTAGTTTC
Organism: Rhinophrynus dorsalis; assembly: GCA_037306005.1. Classification (NCBI taxonomy): domain Eukaryota; kingdom Metazoa; phylum Chordata; class Amphibia; order Anura; family Rhinophrynidae; genus Rhinophrynus; species Rhinophrynus dorsalis. The sequence goes on along the minus strand of CM074727.1, from coordinate 128,860,064 downwards.
AAAAACTGCAGTAGTTTGAAAACAGCAGGAGTTTGGTGAAGGCATTGGTTTTGTCAGTTTGGTGAGTAACTGCTTTAATTCTAAGATGTCTGGTTTGGTGCAGTGTAACACTTGTCTGGCTGTTGTGTTCCGCAGTACTCTCTGGAGTTTGGGGTGTTGTCCAGTATGTTTGCATCTGTCCACATTGTATGGTGAAATTTCCAGGCTGCAGTCTTTGGTGTGTTATCTGCAATCAAAAGAAGTGAATCTTTCCCAGCTAGAGTGTGAAGTCAAGCAACCATGTAATCCACCACCGCAGCCCCAACGGCCCATGAAGAGAAGGGCTGTGTGGAAGACAGTTGGTTCCGGGAGGTTGAGAGTTGTGGAGCAGAAGCACAACACTGTTGGTATTTCGGTGTGTAATCCCTTTGGTGTCCTGTCTGAATTGGAAAGTGAGATTTCAATAGATAAAAGCACAGATACTCAGGTACGGGATGTTGTGAGTCCCAAAGGAGAGAATTGTAACAAGCAGTCAGGAGCAGAAAATGGACTTAAAAAGAAGAGAAAGCATCTCCTTGTTGGTGACTCGATTGTTAGAGGTGTTGCTTTAGGGCAGAATGAGGATGGACTGAAGGAGGTGAGATTTCTTCCTGGTGCTACTGCAAGCAGGGATAAAAGACGCATCTCAAATATTGTCAAGGCTGCAACAAAGGAGACTGAAGTTGATCTGATCATTCATCTCGGTACAAACGATTTGTCCCAGAAAAGTGTTGAAGAGGTGAAAATGGAATTTCAAAGTCTCAGCCTGGAGCTGAGCAGAATGACAGACTCTATCACTTTTTCAGAGATTTTGCCAGTCCGCTCTGAAAATAGTAAGAGACTTCGTATCCTGGAGTTCAATGGTTGGCTAAGACAGTGGTGTAAAGAAGAAGGTTTTGGATTTGTCAGTCACAGTGTTAGAAGGTGGAGTTGTAAAGAAATGTTCAAGAGAGATGGTCTGCACCCGTCACACAGAGGAACTGAGGTACTTGGAGAAGAGTTCAGGTGTTTCTTGGAGAGGCATTTAAACTAGATGGAGGGGGCAGGAATTTCATTGAGAAGATTGATTTCTGTCCCTGAACAGTTTTGGTGAACCAGGGTTCTGAGTTTGTTAGTGTGATAGATACAGATGTTGGTGCACAGGAAGTTGCTGGTGCTTTACATACAGATGTTGGTGAGGTAGATGATGGTGCGGTAGATAGAGTTGTTGTTGGTGATAAATGTAATGTTCTTCGTGTAATGTGTACTAATGCTCGCAGCTTAGGCAACAAGCTCAGCGAGCTAATATCAATAGTTTGTAGAGATGACTTGGACTTGATTGTAATAACAGAGACATGGTTCAGGGACTGTAATGACTGGGAAATAGCCATTCCGGGATACACGTTGTATAGGAAAGATAGGACTGAGAGAAGAGGGGGTGGGGTAGCCATTTATGTTAAAGATAGCATAAAATCCACAGCGATCCAGAATTCATGTAAAGAGTTGGAGACTCTCTGGATCTGTCTGCAGAATAAAAAGGGATCAGTTACAAGAATAGGTGCAGTCTACAGGCCTCCGGGGCAATCTGAAGAGCAAGACAACATGCTAGTGGACGAGATTACCCAAATGGCAGTAAAGGGAGATATAGTAGTTATGGGAGACTTCAACATGCCTGATGTTGATTGGAATATCCCTTGTGCGTCCACATGTAGAAGTAGGAGCATCGTAGAAGCCCTGACGGGGATGTCCCTAAAACAGCTGGTGAAGGCGCCAACTAGAGGGGACAATATCCTAGACTTAGTATTCACAAATGGAGACCTGGTATCTGAGGTGAAGGTGGGAGAAAATCTAGGTTCCAGTGACCACCAATGTTTGTGGTTCGGAATCCAGACTGACTACGAGAAATCCCATTCTGCAACCAAAGTATTGGACTTTAGGAAGACGAAGTTTGAGGATATGGGAGAATATGTAAAGAAAGAATTAAAAGGGTGGGATAAAACACCGAGAGTGAGTACTCAGTGGAAGACACTCAAAGAAGTCCTCTTAAAGGCAACAAGATTACATGTTAGACAAATTAGCAAGAGGAAAAGAAAGAGAAATCCACTATGGTTTACTAGAGAGGTAAGAGCTATAGTGAAAGATAAAAAGTCTGCCTATAAGAGATATAAAGAGACTGGAAGTGAAGCGGACAGAGAAGGGTATAAAACTATACAGAAGAAGACTAGACAGATGATAAATGCTGCTAAAGCCTCAAAAGAGGAAGAAATGGCCAAATCTGTTAAGAAGGGGAATAAAACCTTCTTCAGATATATCAGTGACAGGAAGAAGAAAAACTGCGGGATTACAAAAATTAACAACGGAAAAAATCAGTATATAGAAGAGGAAAAGGCGGTCGCTGACCATCTGAATAACTACTTCTGCTCAGTTTTTTCAGACGGCGGCCCTCATAATCAAAAAATGGCTGAACACAGCATTGCCTCTAGTTGTATAATTTTAGCCCCAGTGTTTTCAGAGGCCGATGTTCTAGAGGAACTTGTCCGGCTAAAGTCAAATAAAGCGATGGGTCCGGATGGAATCCACCCTAGAGTTCTTAAAGAACTCCGATCTGTCATAGTTGGCCCCCTGACTAATCTGTATAACCAGTCCCTTCTTACGGGAGAAGTTCCTGATGATTGGAGAATGGCCAATGTTGTACCCATTCACAAGAAGGGTAGTAAAGAAGAAGCTAGTAACTACAGGCCAGTCAGCCTGACATCTGTAGTGGTAAAAATGATGGAGACTCTTCTAAAGAAGAAGATAATTGACCATCTAACAAAAAACAACCTGATGGACCCAAACCAGCATGGCTTCACTGAGGGCCGATCCTGTCAGACTAATCTCATTGATTTCTTTGACTATGTAACTAAAGTGCTGGATGAAGGTGGTGCTGTGGATATCGCCTACCTGGATTTCAGTAAAGCTTTCAATACAGTTCCCCATAAAGAGCTGATAGATAAATTATCAAGAATTGGACTTAACCCCTGGATAGTTCAGTGGATCTGCAGTTGGCTGAAGGACAGAAACCAGAGGGTTGTTGTTAATGGAGTGTATTCTGAGCAGAGACTGGTTACAAGTGGAGTGCCACAAGGATCTGTTCTGGGCCCTGTTCTGTTCAACATGTTTGTAAGTGACATAAGGGAAGGCTTGGCAGGGAAGGTTTGCTTGTTTGCTGATGACACAAAAGTGTGTAATAGGGTTGATGTTCCAGGAGGTGTCTGTAATATGGAGAATGATTTGGCACTATTAGATAAGTGGTCAAAACAATGGAAACTTCAGTTCAATGTTTCCAAATGTAAAATAATGCACTTGGGGACAAGAAACCCTCAATCTGACTATCGTATTGGCAGTTCTGTGGTAGCAAAGACTTCAGAAGAGAAGGATTTGGGGGTGGTCATCTCTGACAGCCTCAAGATGAGTAACCAATGCAACCAGGCGGTGGGGAAAGCAAATCGTATGCTTGGCTACATAGCTAGAGGTATAACAAGCAGGAAGAGGGAGATTGTGATCCCTCTGTATAGAGCTCTAGTGAGACCACATCTGGAATACTGTGTACAGTTCTGGAGGCCTCATCTGCAAAAGGATATAACTAAAATTGAGCGGGTTCAAAGAAGAGCTACAAAAATGGTGGAAGGTCTAAAGCATAGAACTTATCAAGAACGACTCAGAGATCTAAATATGTATAGTCTGGAGGAAAGAAGAGAAAGGGGGGACATGATTGAAACCTTTAAATATGTTAAAGGACTGAACAAGGTTCAGGAGGGAAGTGTGATTAATAAGAATCTGAATACAAGAACAAGGGGGCACAATCTGAGGCTAGTTGGAGGAAAAATCAAGAAAAACATTAGAAAATATTATTTCACTGAAAGAGTAGTAGAAACTTGGAACAAACTTCCAGCAGAGGTGGTTGATAAATCCACAGTAACACAGTTTAAACATGCCTGGGATAAACATGTATCTATCCTAAGATAACAATAAAGGAATACTAAAGGGCAGACTAGATGGACCAGGTGGTCTTTTTCTGCCGTCAATCTTCTATGTTTCTATGTTTCTATGGAACAGCTGTTTTTGTGAAACATTACTATCCCTTTAAGCAAATAGGCAAACAATGGGTCAAAGTTTTGGTCCTGGAAGAGACCTTTATCAAGTCCCTTCCAGGACCGAAACGTTGACCCACTGTTTCCCTATTTGCTTAATAAACGTTACTTGAAAAGCCCCACTGGTGCTGCCCCTCCTTTTTCCTATGTATTATCCTTCTAATTGGGAATTGTACACCTGGGCCTTAAATATATTCAGAGCGAGTGCCTCCAACCATCCATTTGTCTCTCTCTCTCTCTCTCTCTCTCTCTCTATATATATATATATATATATATATATATATATATATATATACACACACACACACACACACACACACTCTATACATAAACACACACTATATATAAACACTCACACACACATTTGGAAATTTCCAGTAATCCATTAGTCTAAGACATTTTGCTGTTTAGTGTTGGGTGGACTAGTAACTTTTTATCTCCTAACCAGTGACTTAATTCTCTGACTGGTGAACTGTACTGATATTTTTTTAGCATTTTTAGCAGGACTTTTTCTGCTGAGTGCTCTCACTCCTGAGAAATGCTAACGTTATTACTGCTCTGGATACTAGGGGGGAACATGCACTGAACTATGCTAAGGATCAAGTTTGGTGATATTTTGGCAAACTGAACTTGACTCCATTTCATGGTATGCACTAAGGTATTTACACCATCTTATCCTGTGATTACAACACAAATATGTCTACTATGCCATGCCTTCACTAGGTTTATGATGTTTCAGTGTCTCCTCAATGGCTCATTTGCATTTTAAATGTGTCCTTAGCCATTCTTCTTATTCCCGAGGGAGTGTTTATATGATAATGGAGATATCCAGCACATGCACTAAGCTTGGAGAGCTGGCATTACTTTTGGAACTCATATAAACAAATAATTACATTTTTCTGGGCATTCTATGGGGCAGGAAATCAGGCCTTGCTCACATTATCAAACACGGCACGTGTGCACCATTACATATTACAGCAGTCATACATACCTCCCAAGTGCCCCTCTTTAGGAGAAACAGTCCCTCTTCTAGACCCAAAACCACTGTCCCTCTTTCCCATCCTGGTGTCCCTCTTTTTAGGAGATCAGACTGTGTGGTGTGTATATAAGGGTATCACATTGCCCCAGAGCAATAAAACTAACATTAATATTTGCATACATTTCAGTATATGTGTTTATACATTAGTCTGTGTAAATAAAATAATTTGGTCTTGATTTAAAGCATGCATTCAGTTGAACAATGAGATGTCAACATGTCATGAAATAACCTAAAAATTCTCATTAATACCCTGTCTACCAGCCACGCACCTGAAACAAAAGTGTTCCTCTTAGGCTACAGAACAGGCGAACTTTATGAGTGATGATGGATTCACATATTCCCACCACTGTGATCAAGTCCCATATACCTTCCCTATAGAATGCACAGAAAAAAAGGAAGAATTTTTTTTTTCAAAACGTTTATTGAATATTGAAGTCCTTTACAGAGTCTATATGTAACAATTATAGATCCATCTGACATCAACAGTGAGAGGAAATTTATGACATAGTAAACATCAAGTTCACAAGTTTCAGACACAAATTAACTGTGCAAGACATAATAAAGGAAGCAATGTATCATAAATGTAAGAAAAGGGAATCTTGCTTGTCAGCTCAGATTGAATCGTAAAGCCGTCAGTTGATGGAGAAAACTTGCATGATAATGTAATAATTCAGGCACATAATGAATTGTTGTCTCGCCATATGTGGGAATAAGAAAAAAAGGAAGAATTTTATGTTATTACAAGGAATGAAAAAGAATATATAGGAATGGAACACCCAAACACACCCATACAGTTCCACAACTGCACCTTGTCAAAAAAGTAAAGAAGAGAATTGTCAGTGTAAACAGTTTAATAAAGTTATCAGATGCAGCACATGAAAATCAGTTTATGTGCATATTTTAGCAAGGAATTTGTACATTTCCCCTTTCAGTTCCAGAGAGTTGTCTAATGAATTGCTTTGCAGTGCAGCACTGAACTAAAGTGAAACTATCCATTTGTAACAAATATATGGTTTTGAAAGAGCTTCCCAAATTGCCTATATTTATGTAGTTTTTAATTTACAAGATATTTCTCTTTGTCAAAATGTCAGTTTACACACCTTGACATGGCTGATTTTACATTCACTCTAGGCTCCCTTAGCTTCACCCCTGGCCATAGCTGGGAACTCGTTAGGTTTCACCCGGAGACTCCGGATTTTGGCCAGTGTCTCCGGGTTTCCGGATGAAGCCTTAAGTTCTCCGGGTTCCAGACAACATATTAAAGCGGAACTACCACCGCTAAACAACTTGATGTCTAATAATTCCCCATCTGGCGACTAGCTGCTTAGTAGCACTAGTCACCAGAATTATTACCTTATTCAATAGAATTCTCCATTCTTCCTGGGTTGACAGGCAGGATGGAGGGCAGACATCTTACAATAGAGACGTCTGCATGCCTGCCCTGTCAGTCCCAGCCGGCTTTAGGAGGCGTTGCTAGGAGCCGTCCGGCTCCAAAAGTTCCCAGGTATGCCCATGGCCACACCCCCAGTCCTCACATGGCCCCCTCCCCCAGTCCCATCCACTATATCATGGCAGCGAAACTTCCCTTAGCCAAAAACAAGCACAGACAAAAAAAAACAAGCTTTAACCCCTTAGATGTTAGAGAGATCTCCCACACAAATAATAGCCTGTAAAAGGGTAGAAAAACAGGTGCAGGGAAATTGCGATTTATCTGGCCACACCCAGAACACAGATGTGGGTGTGGCCAGAACAGCCATGGCCCACCTCAGAATTTGGAGCTCTAAGTAGATACTTACTCTGCCTATTAAGAAATCTGGCCCTGCACATTAGACAATACTGGTCTTCCTTCTCCCAATCCCAACTGACACTCCCTGCTATCCAGTACCGGCTCATTTTCGTAAACTAACAAATAAGTAAAGATAAATATCTCTTAACTATTGTTTGAAATAAAAAATGGCTTTCATAAATATAGCTGATTTTGAAAACTCTTTCACAATTACATATTTGTTCCACTTAAATTCCACTTTAAAGTGGAACAAATCCTTCCATATTAATTCTTTAAAAGGATAGTAATGTTTCACAATAAAAGCAGCTCCAATCAATTTTCATAGTATTTGGGCCATGGAGAGTGTTATTTCATTATTGTCAGAGTTGTAGTTCAAGAGTAATTGAATGATAAAGTATCCCCCTCCCACTCCTTTTACTGATGTAACACTGCTCACCTCAGAACAGCAAGAATGTCCGGATGGATCACAGAGAGGGGGACAATCTTCAGAGAGCATAAAGAAAAACCTGTCAAGGGGGGCAGGGTTTTCCTTATACTCACAGTAAGAAGATTGTCCCTTGCTGTGAGATGTCTGGTCTCAAGACCAGATTCCACATCTGAGGGGAGGTGGCTTACACTAGGTAAAAGGGTTGGGAGGGGGATACATTATAATTCGATTACTCTTGAACTACAACTCTGACAGTATTGAAATAACACTCTCTATGGCTCAAACACTGTGAAGGTTAATTTGAGCGGCTGTTTTTTGTGAAACATTACTATCCCTTTAAGGAGCAGAGTGGTGTGAAATGCATTGGTAAGCAAAGTTTCTGGTCCATAAAGGGTTAAGGGTTGGATTAGCAGTGTTCTACAAAAATGCAATTTAAAGGGACAATAATACTTACAATGTAAATAAAAATATGTTGTAGGGTTTATCCCCCTGAGTAAAACGAGGGTACCCTAACTGCCTGAGGTGTTTTATTCAAAAGATATTACAGCACAAACTTGATTTATTTTTAGGTGCAGTATAACAGTAGCCTGAAATTGTACAGCGATGCTGTTGCTACACCTTCCTATGGAAGTTTATGGTCAACTGACCAGAGCTGTCCTATAGGATGGTGTAGCAACAGCACCACTGTACAATTTCAGCTTAAGCTGTAATAACTTTTGATAAATCACCTTTCAGCAGTGGGACACAATTTTTTTACATTTTAATTATTACTATACCTTTAAAACTAAAAAGTTCCACCAAGTAAGGAGTTTGAGATGAACAGTCCCATAGTTAACTTGTCTACAGATAAACCAGAAGTGGTTCTAGTGGTTCCATGTGGGAAGGTGTTTTTGATTGGCTGTACAAAAATAGTGAGTTAGGATTGTGTTAAGACAGATACCGGGGCTCAAAGGCCTTTATTCATAACAGCAAAATGCAACAATTCTGGTGCAAACCAACTGCATCATAGGGAACACAGAAACATTCCCACAATTTCCACTGGTTTAAATTGGGATTTTAACTCACTGAATGCTAGAGAGGTATTACTCTGCAGTGAGCTTCCCATCTCTCTACCATTCAAAGGGGTTGAAACCTGAAAAGAATACAGCATGAATTTCTTATTTGTTCCTTGTGTTTCACTGGGTTTACTCCAGAACTGCTTCACTTTGCTTTTGTGCATAAGGTTCTACAGGCCTTAAAGCACAAAAGATTCTGGCACAATCCAGCTGCACCGTAAAGGGATAGTAATGTTTCATAATAAAAACAGCTACAATGAATCTTCATAGTATTTGAGCCATAGAGAGTGTTATTTCAATACTGTCAGAGTTGTAGTTCAAGAGTAACTGAATGATATAGTATCCCCTCCCACCCTTTTACTGATGTAACACTGCTCACCCCAGAACAGAAAGGTGGTGTCCAGGTGGATTGCAGAGAGGGACAATCTTCAATTAGCATAAAGGAAAAACCTTAAAAACCTGTCAAGGGGGGCAGGGTTTTCATTGTTCTCACAGTAAGAAGATTGTCCCTTGCTGTGAGCTGTCTAGTCTGTGGACCAGATACCACATCTGAGGTGAGCAGTGTTACACTAAGTAAAAGAGGCGGGGGCGGGATACTTTATCATTCAATTACTCTTGTACTACAACTCTGACAGTATTGAAATAATTTTTTTGTAAAGTTGATACCTTTATTGGCTAACTAAACAGATTTAAAATGCAAGCTTTCAAGACTTCTTAGGTCTCTTCCTCAGACATGTTATACAGATAAATATGAAAACTTCTCTCTTAAATACAAGTACACATTACATTGTTTATAATAGAAATCAGATAAGAACGTTAGTCCAGATAACAATTCCTTGATCAGTCAATGGTAGAGGATGTGATTTAAATAGCATTCTTCCTCTGGGTCCAGGTATTTATGATTCCAGAGGGACTGTCGTAAAAGTTAATTCACCATTAAGTACTGTGACAGGAATTCCCTGTCCCTGTTCATGCCATAGGTCAAAGAGTCAAATTGTAACATTAATTTTACCTCCCATAATTTTCTGTCCCTCTGATTGCGAAATTGTCCCATTAGTACAGTCAATTTAATATCCCTGATACTAACACTCTCTATGGCCCAAATACTATGAAGATTAATTGGAGCTGCTGTTTTTGTGAAACATTACTATCCCTTTAAGCAGAAATAAAATATCACTTTGATTTAAATGGGGCTTTTAACACTCTGAGTGCCAGATAGGTGTGCTTTGGATACCTCTCTGGTAGAGTGACCAGGTGTTCTGGATTTTAACTGCGTGTCCCTTGTCCCTGGCAGCCCCCTTCTGCGATAAACCAAAAGTCCTGGAATGAAGACTCCAGAGCACAGAGTCCTAAACACTAGAAAGAGAACTGCCCATTGCCTACTGTAAAATAAAGTGATGGCTCTTCTGGGCTACAAGAAAATGGCTTCCAGACAGTGCTCTAAACAATAGAGAGAACTGAGCTTTAATTGCAATTAACTGCAGTGCAATTTAGTGTAATGCTAGTTTAACCCTTTGAGTGCCAGAGGGGTACGCAACGCAATGCGTTGCGTACCCCTCCGGCACTCAAAGGGTTAAGGCTCTGGCCGTATCCCAGAGTGCATCCCGCAAAAGGTATCACTTTCTGTCACAGCAATCAACTGAAGTGTTCTCCCTCTAGTGTTTAGAACTCTGTGGTGCGCTCCTCACTCTGCAGTGTCCCTGAAAGGCAGAAATGAAATGTGGTCAACCTACTCTCTGGCAATCAAAGGGTTACTCCCGGGAATGCCAGAAAGGTCTCCAGTGGATTGCTTTGAAATGCGTTGGGAGTCCTCTCTAGCATTTTAGGGGGAGATGCAATAAGGTGTGATAAAGAGGTAAAAACATGGAGATGACTTCTGCAGTCATGTCACCCAAAATGTTAAAAGGCCCATTTAAAGGAATAGTAATGTTTCACAAAAACAGCATCTCCAATTAATCTTCCTGGTATTTGAGCCATAGAGAGTGTTATTTCAATACTGTCAGAGTTGTAGTTCAAGAGTAATTGAATTATACGGTTCCTCCTTTCACCCTTTTTACTGATGTAACACTGTTCACCTCAGATGTGGAATCTGGTCTTGAGACCAGACAGCTCACAGCAAGGGATAATCTTCTTACTGTGAGAACAATTAAAACTCTGGCCCCCTTGACAGGTTTTTCCCTTATCTTAATTGAAGATTGTCCCGCTCTACAAGCTATCTGGACACCACCTTTCTGCTCTGAGGTGAGCAGTGTTACATCAGTAAAAGGGGTGGAAGGGGGATACTGTATCATTCAATAACTATTGAACTACAACTCTGACAGTATTGAAATAACACTCTCTATGGCTAAAATACTATGATGATTAATTTGAGTTGCTTTTATTATGAAACATTACTATCCCTTTAAATGAACATAAGTTTGGGGACTATTTATTTCTCCCATATGGTTTGAACCAGAACTGTTCCTCTTTTCTTTAGCGTACAGGGTATTATGTGCCTTATTTATCAAGCTAAATAAATGCAATTCAGGAACAAGCCAATTCTACCACAGGGTTGAGATGCATTGCATCTCCACCCACAGCACATGATCATCTCATAGGCCTGCTTCACTTTAAAAAAGATGAAAAAAAAAAAAGGGAACAAACAAAAAATGGACTGCTAGCTACTCATGTCCACCTCCACGTACACAATAACAAAACTATCTGAAGATGTTACTTCTCAAACCAAGCAACAAGGGCAAAACTCATCGTGGTCATTAGGATTTCCTGGTCATAGTAAGGTATGTGGGAAGGGTGTTTATTTGGAGGTGCGAGTTTCCTTTAATTAATTTTAACCCTTTGAGTGCCAGAGAGGTATCCAGCGCAATGCGTTGAATACCTCTCTGGCACTGTAAAAAAAAAAAAAAGTCAATAAGTTGAGCTAGACATTAGTTTACAGTATAAATAGATTTTGAGAAATGACCATTTATTTGTCCTTGGCACTGTCTGGCACATTATGCTAAGTAGTGTATTTGCTGGGCCAATATGACCACACACACACACACACACACTATGCTATAATAATCTAGGTAAACCCCACAAACTGGGGTCGTTTCTAATAGCATAGAGAAAGATATGATTAGCTTGCAACAGAACTAATTAGTGCAAGGAATGAAAGAGGCACTCACCACTCATTGCTTCAGGGCAAGCGTTTGTTTATTTTTCACTGTATTTCAACATACGTAAATTGCAGCAAGGCAGAGATGTCTGGACCAAAAGTATACGTTTCAAGGACAAACCGTCCTCCTCCTCAGCACAGCCCACCATAAAACAAGTTCCCTGAGGCCGTGATAAATAGCCTCATACAGCGCCCGTACCAGGCCGAGTCCCTGTCGGTGGGCGTCGTCACATGGACACCAATGTCACATGCGCAACGGCAGTCAGTCAGGCGTGAAGGCTCACCATGACAACCAGTGACAACAAATTTCAGAGCACTATATACAATACTGATAACTTTTAGACATATAATAGCTATTTCATCTTCCTCAAAACGTACACTTTAGGCCCAGACATCTCTGCCTTGCTGCACATTACGTATGTTGAAATACACTGAAAAATAAACAAAGGAGTGGCGAGTGCCTCTTTCATTCCTTACATTGAATTGTTCGTTAATCCACCGTGGAGAGAGGTGGATTGCCTGAGAGCAACCCTATTGAAATTAAAAGCTGATAAACCTGTAATAGCGATAAAGGGCCGGTCTATGCTTGCAGAGTACGGTTATACCATAATAATATTGCAACAGAACTAATTGGCACACTGTGCAGGGAATTAAAATAATGTGCCACACTGCATCACCAAAACATAAAGGTTAATTCCTCAAAAACGATTTGCTTTAAAGAAAATGGCCATTATAACATATAGGCAACTATTAATAATTTGTAACACAAACAAAACTTATCTTAGAGGGATGGTCCATTTTAAAAGAGCAGAAAACGTTTTTATGAAAATCTGTTACATGGCTTTTCCTGCTGATTAAAACAAGGGCATTCTCACCACTGTCAGTTGTTTTATTCAAATGTTATAACAGTTCAAATAATCAGGAAGTGAATTTATTGTGGTTTTACTTCCTGGAAGTTCTAACTGACAGGAAATGTCCCAGCAGTTTCTATCCATTCTATGGAGATATATTTGTCACTGACTTTCCTCTCAAATAGAATGTAACAGAATAACAAATTGACATTTGACCAGTAGATGGCACTGTTAATGTAAAGAAACACAGTTTTAAGCTGAAATAACTCTGGAAAGATTAATCTCTCTGAAGTGTGTGTATCCTTAATTTACTCAACAGGAAAATCCCTACAATATATATATTTTGCATAAAAAAAAATGTTTACTGCTCCTTTAAGATGAGCTATCAACATTCAGTAAGAGGGGTTCCCATCCTGTGGCCTAGGTGGTAGCACATGTGAGTCAGCAGGATAAAAAAGCTGCAAAGAAAACCACTCATTCACCATAGATGCCAATCTGTTTAGAAGATGCTCCTCTTACTTCTATGTATTGCCCAAAGCAGGAGGGATGTTGACTGCAATAGATGGTCCAATGACAGACCAAGAATTCAACCTCTTCTGTGTGCAATTTACATGTAGAGTGAGGTTTATGAACTGGAGCAACCAACTGACAATTTCTGGGGTGGGAAATTAACTAAACAGTGATAAAGGTTCAGGATGGCAATGTGGTGGTGAATTTGTGTCTATGGCATACTGACAGTATGCACTGAGATATGTTCACCATCACATACCTGTGAATCCACCCCAAACCGCCAATATCACCACAAATCCATCCTGCCTTTGACGGTTTTACAGTTTTTCTCTAACTAATTTGACAGTGGCTCATTTGCATATGTAAATGCAGGACAATGAGCCATTGTTGTATTCATGTGTGTGTGCTCATATGTTAACGTGGCTGTTTGTCACAGGCACTAAGTGCCCATAGCAGCCTCTGCTGTTGGAGTTCACAGTCCCAACATCGCCAACCTGAGGATCTTCCTGTAGCTCTCTATGGAGCTAAAGAACAGTTTGATGTCTCTGCTAAAGAGCAGAGACCGCAGCTGTCTTCCCATATCCCTTTCTGTCCCATAGGGATATGCATTGCACATGCCTGTTTCACTGAAAGGTTCCAAAATGAGACAAAAGAAGAGAAGATATATATATATATATATATCTCACAGCCTCTGTGCCCTTCTGTAATGACTGAGCCAGCTAAGCTGGTGATCCTCTGATCATGATTCAGGTAACACAGGACAGTATGAAACAAAGTACCAGGACAAAATATTCTACTGGCAGCTATTTCATGCCATGCATCAGAACCAATGTAGAGCTCTTATGTAGAATGATAATGAAATTTGATTTGTAATATGGATCACCTTTAAAGGGATAGTAATGGTTGTTTTTAACAAAGTTTAATATTGTAGGTATTAAAAATATTAATGCAATGACTTACGTGAGTCAGGTTGTTACTTTATATTGTGTGTCATGGCACCTGTCAGGTGCCCTTTCGTGGTGTTCCTGTGCCTGCGCTATTTTACTGTGTTCCTGTATTCCTGTGTACCGACCCGGCCCGTCTGACTACTCTACGTTCCTGCTCCGTGATTGACCTGGTTCTGGCTGACTTCCTGCTCCGTGATTGATCCGGTTCTGGCTGACGTTCCTGCTCCGTGATTGACCTGGTTCTGGCTGACGATCCTGCTCTGTGATTGATCCGGTTCTGGCTGACGTTCCTGCTCCGTGATAGACCCAGTTCCGGCTGACTATCCTGCTCCGTGATCATCAGATACTGGCTGACGTTCCTGCTTCGTGATTCTTCCAGTCTGTGTTCCTCCTCCGCTCGGCGACATTGTGAGCCTGCTCGCAGCTAGCACCAACTGTTCTCACTTTTGTTCTCTGTGGCCTCTGCATCTGAGCCTGTTGGTTTCCTCCGTTACTGAGCCGAGAGATTACTGCTGAGCCATACCTTTGTGTCAGTGCCTGGCTTTACACTGCGGTGCCGGTTGCTTCCGTTATACCGAGCCGTTGCTTTTGCCTGCCAAGCTTGTTGCCTCCGTTACTGAGCCTCTCTTACACTGAATGAGCATTTCCTGGTATACTGAGCCTAGCTATCATTGCAGAGTCATTATCTGTGTGTTGCCGTTATCCGTTGCATTGTGCCGCGTGGTGCAAAGGGCATTCCTATACTCTGGCAGTGTAAGCTCCATGTCAGCACCAGAAGGGTGCTAGGCTCCGGTTCTATTCACTCACTGTGTATGTGTCCATCCATCCGCACTCATCTGTGCGCGGCTCAATAGTCAGCTTGGGCAGTGCTTCCTCCATTACAGCACCTGAGGGGTGCGAGGCTCAGGTCCCATTGGCATTCTCAGTGCATACTACTACCGCACCAGGGGTGCTCCCTATTCTGGCTCCTTTGGCTCAGGCAGTATCTCTCCGTGTCGCTCACCACTGTAGGGGCATTGGCTCTTATTACAGTTGGTTACCCAATACCCATGGGTATCTCTAGACCGAGATCTGGCCGTGATTCAGTTGGTCGCTCTGCTTGAGCTAGCTGCTACTTCTTCTCCTGGGACTGTTGTATACCGGGCGTTGGCTAATCACCATTACAGAGACTGACTACAGCTTGGGTATTAACCCTATATTGTGCTTGCTATACTGTTCCTGCTCTTGTTATATCAAGCCTGTATTCACTCAGTATTGTATTACCGATTCTGGCCCTTGGGGACGCTGTTTCTCATTTTTTTATTTTTTAATAAAACTGTGTTTTATCTCTAACTCTGTCTGAGTGTCAGAAAACCGTAACACAAAATAGCCTTGACCACTAACCAAGCGGCAAGACTTCTTGTTCCGTCCTGCTTGTTGATGTAAGCCACGGCCGTGGCATTGTCAGACTGGACCCAGACTGGGCAGTCTTCCAGCTGGAGTGTCCAGAGGCGAAGAGCATAAAATATCGCCCGAAGCTCCGGAGACCACCGACCTTGAGCACTCAGGTGACCCAGGACCACTCCTCAGCCAGAGAGGCTGGCATCTGTCAGCACCATGGTCCAGAAGGATACCAGGAATGACTTGCCCTTCAGCAGATTGGAGAGGTTGAGCCACCACGACAAACTCAGTTCCACATGAAGAGGGCGGTACACTGACATCTTCAGAAGGTCCGGTTGACCCCTGCACACCTGGATCACAAACCTCTGGAGTTCCCTGCTGTGAGCCATGGCAGATGGAACAACTTCTATGGTGGAAATGAACTTCCCCACTAGAGAGGACAGCTTCTTGGATGGAACTGGATCGTGAGCCAGAACAGCAGAAACCCTGTGGGCTATCTGGTGAGCCTCCTCGTCCATGAGAAACACCATGCTCTACTGAGTGTTGAAGAGAAGGCCCAGGAAGACCAGACACTGGGATGGGAAAAGATCGGACTTGTCCATGTTGAGGATCCACCCGTGATGGGTGAGTGCATGAATGCAGTCCTAAACCTGCTCATGAAGATGTTCAGCAGAAGGGGCTTTCAGAAGCAGGTCATGTATGGAGTGACTCTGATGCCGTCCCAATGGAGGACGGACACTAAGGCTCCCAGGATACGTTTGAAGACTTGAGGAGCTGTAGTCAGACCAAAGGGAAGAGCCAAAAACTGAAAATGCCCTTGGTTGCAGGCAAATGTGAGATACTGCCGGCTCTCTGGATGAATAACGATGTGTAGATACGTGTCCTGAAGATCCAGAGAGATAAGGAATTCCCCCGGGGACATAGCAGCAATCACCATCCTTAGGGACTCCTGGTGATAATGAGTCTTGATCACAAAGGAATTGAGATCCTTCAAATCCAAAATGTGATGACAGCTGCCATCCTTCTTGGAGACCACAAAGAGGTTTGGGTAAAAACCCATACCTCTGTCCTGAACTGGTTCCAGAACATCCTTTTCCAGAAGGGCCTGGATAGCACCATCGAACAGATGGCATTTCTCTACCCCCTGGGGCGTATGAGAAGGGAAAAACCAAAAGGGAAGAAGAGAGGTGAAAGAGATCCTATACCCTTCCGCCACCACCTGCAAAACCTACAGGTCTGCCACTGAGTACTCCCAGATGTTGTGATAGTGATGCAGATGGCCACCCATAGCCGAGTGGGGACCTGGGTTCGCCGAGTCATGCCAAAGAAGGCTTGGAAGCCTTGGGCTTGGAGGAGACCTCGGGCTTCCATTGTTGTTTGGGCTTGGAGGAGGAGCGCGGAGTTGGGGGAACTGTCTGGTTCGCCGGACGTGTCTTAGTCTGGAAGGTACGAAAAAGCCGATTACGCTTGATAGGCGTCGTCTTCCTGGGTACCATAGGCAGAAGGGTACTCTTACCCCCTGTGGCCTCACTAATTGTAACGGTTCGTACAAATGAATACAGGACAGGTACTTAGAGGTAACAATCACGTTATTAAGCACAGATAATAAAACAGTAAGGCACGTCTCAGCAGTAAGCGGCAACCAGAGGAATACGTATTAAACGGAACTAGCGCCACCTCTTCGGATTAGGAGATTAACTCCATAAGAAACTTGATCAGTATGACCCAGTAGTTGAAACAAATGCGTAGTCTGAAAAGCCACAGGTCCGCACCTGGAGGATACCAGACTATACGGAAAGACACTCAGGAAGGATAACTGTCTGAACCCCTGGTCCGCACCTGTAGGGAAACCAGACATAATCGATAGGCAGCAGTAGTAAGGAATATCTGAGCCTAGGTCCGCACCTAGAGGATCACCAGACTAACCCCTAGTTAGCAGGGAATAGATAGTCGGAAAAGCCAGGTCATACACTGAGCAGGTAGTCAGCCAGAGCCACAAGTTCGCACCACATAGGATATGCACTGAAGCATTGCTATGCTGAATATGCAGTGGACAGAGCCCCAGGTCAACGTGAGTGGGTACTCAGACAAGCCAGGTCATACACGGAACAGGTAGTCAGCCAGAGGCGCAGGTCTGCATCAGAATGGTTGTTGGACAAGCCTAGGGTCATACACAAAGAGGATAGTCAGACAAAGCCACAGGTAAGCACCAGATCGGATAGTCAGATGAACCGAGTAATACACAGAGCTCAGGGAACACAACTGCACTGGAACACCATGAAAGGGCAACTGATGTAGTGTCCAGGCAGTTTAAGTACCAATTGCTCCACTTCCAGAAGGTGGAGCAATTGGGGTACTATGACATTAAGAACCGGGTCACGACATCACAGGGGATTTCCTTGACACGCTCCCATACTCTGCAGCACAGACGTAAGCAGGCTGCCCACCAGGAAACCAGGTCAGGCGGCTATCAAGGAATCAGACGCGGCAAGGAGCCGAAAGGCAGCACACATGAATCCGGTCGCCCACAGATGCCTGGCGGATGTCTTGGCAGGTAAGCAAAATGCTTATAGTACCTCCCTGTCAACACCCCCTCCCCTGCGGGAAAGGTCAAGGTTTAGAAGGAAAACGAGCATGGAATCTTCATATGAGAGCAGGAGCATGCATATCAGTAGATGGTACCCAGGAACGCTCTTCAGGTCCATACCCTTTCCAGTGTACAAAATACTGTAAATGATCTCGTACCCTACAAGATTTGAGAATGCTTTGTACTTGAAATTCCTCGTGATCTGCAACTCTCATGGGAGCCGGGCATACAGGAGCTGAGGTATACCGGTTGCAGACCAAGGGTTTTAGTAATGATAAGTTGAATATATTATGAATACGCGTATTGACTGGCAGTTCTAGGGCATAGGTGACAGGATTGATCCTACGCAGGACGTGGAAAGGACCCATGAACCGGGGAGCCAGTTTTCTACAAGGTACTTGTAGATTCAGATTTCGTGTAGACAACCAAACTCTCTCCCCTACCTGAAATACTGGTGCTGGTAACCATCTAAGATCGGCCTGCCTCTTTTGCTGTTGGGTGGACTGTTGCAGGGTTCTTTGTACCCATACCCATGTGAAGCGGAGTTCCCTTAAAGGCTCCTCCAGAGCTGGAATATTTTGTGCCTCAAATGACTCAGGAAGTACCGAAGGCTGGAAGCCATAGTAATTCATGAATGGAGAATTCTGAGTAGAAGAGTCCCTGGCATAATTCCGGGCAAACTCCGCCGACATTAACAGGCTTGCCCAGTCATCGTGATGGTCCGAGATATAAACACGTAGGAACTGTTCCAAGGCCTGGTTCGATCTCTCTGCCACACCATTAGACTGCAGGTGATAGGCGGAGGAGAAAGAGAGCTGGAAGCCCAATTGCGCACAGAACGCCCTCCAAAACCAAGACACAAACTGGCTTCCCCGGTCAGACTCAATCACCTTGGGCACCCCATGGAGCCGAAAGACCGCTTTTGCGAAGATCTTAGCCAATTGCTGGGCAGTAGGTAATTCTTTAAGTGGTACAAAATTAGCCAATTTCGAAAACTGGTCCACAATCATCAGAATGACAGTGAATCCGTCGGATGGTGGTAACTCTACCATGAAATCAATAGAGATGTGAGACCAAGGGCTTTAACCATTAGGTACTGGAAGCAGGAGACCCACAAGTCTGACATGCTGCTACGAACACAGATACATCTGTACGGATACTGGGCCACCAGAACAGTTGTGATAGGGACCAAAACAATTGGACTCTACCAATGTGCCCAGCTGCTTTAGACGAGTGGTAGGTCTCCAAGGGTTTGACCCATAAGGCTTCGGGCACAAAGCATCTCCCATGTGTTTTTTTTGGCTGGGCCGTCCCCTGAGCCGCCAATATCTCAGACCCCAGAGGGGAAGTAATGCTGGTAAGAATGTTTGCCAGAATACGATCTGGCGAAATCACAGGCATAGGATCACAGTGTTACTTAGTTAAGGACCCAAACTGGCGGGACAGCGCGTCCACCCTAATGTTTTTAGTACCAGGCAATATGACACCACGAAATTAAAGCGGGACAAGAACAATGCCCATTGAGCCTGTCGTGGAGACAAGTGTTTCACCTCAGAAAGGTACGTAAGGTTTTTGTGATCAGTTAGGATCAAGATTGGAACGGAAGTACCCTCCAGTAAGTGTCACCACTCACGTAAAGCCAGAATAAATCTCCAATGTCATACATGGTCTCAGGCTTAGAGAGTTTACGTGAGAAGAACCCACATGCCAGTACCGGCTCGTCTGTAGATGACCGTTGAGACAGGAGGGCGCCTACTCCTGACTCCGATGCGTCAACTTCCAGAGTAAATAATAGCTTCGGATTAGGATGTCTCAAGCGGAGCTGCTGCAAAAGCTGCCTTGAGGGTTTCAAAGGCTTGAAGAGCACTAGGAGACCATTCGGAAGTATTAGCACCCTTGTGCGTCATCTCTGTAATTGGTTTGACAATAGTCGAGAAGTGGCTTATAAATTTCCAATAATAATTGCCAAAGCCCAGGAATCGTTTGATTGCCTTGAGACCCATAGGAAGAGGCCATTGGATCACTGGCAACAGTTTCCCAGGGTCCATAGCCAGCCCAGAAGAGGAAATCACATACTCCAGGAAGGTCACCTGAGACTGGTGAAACACGCATTTTTCCAACTTGCAGAAAAGATGATTGGCCCTTAACAGTGATAACACCTTTGCAACATCTGTATGGTGTTGTTCAACATTCGGGGAGTGGATGAGAATGTCATCCAGGTAGACGACCACACAACTCATCAAAAGATCCCACAATATATCATTAATGAACTCCTGGAAGACAGCGGGAGCATTGCAAAGACCAAAGGGCATTACTAAATATTCGTAATGCCCGCTCCTGGTGTTGAATGCTGTCTTCCATTCATCGCCCTCTCTAATACGCATCAGATTATATGTGGATCATAGGTCGAGCTTAGTAAAGACAGTTCATCCTCGCAACCGGTCAAACAGCTCCGCAATCAGAGGAATGGGGTATGCGTTTTTGATCATAAGTTTATCGAGCCCACGGAAATCAATACATGGTCTTAATTCACCATCCTTCTTCTTTACAAAGAAGAACCCCACACCTGCCGGGGAGGAGGATTTCCTAATAATCCCTCTAGAGATAGCTTCCTCCACATAGTCCTCCATGGCCTTATTCTCTGCCATGGAAAGGGGGTACACACGACCCTTAGGGGGAATAGCCCCTGGTATCAATTCAATAGCACAGTCATATGACCTATAAGGCGGTAAGGTCGTGGCCTGCACCTTATTGAATACCTCACGGAAGGCTCGATACTCCTCAGGTAAGGTGGAGGAGGAGGAGGGAGAGGACAAACCCGAAATTCTGATAGGCCAAGTCAGGCATGACTCTGTACAAAGTAGAAACCAAGATAAAATGTCGCAACTACTCTAGTCCACCCTGGGGTTATGTTTTTGGAGCCACGGAAATCCCAGAATGACCGCATGATGAGGAGAGTTTATGACCTGAAATCGGAGTGTCTCATGATGTAGGGCTCCAAACAACAGGGCTACCGGAATGGTCTCATGGGACACCTGAGGAGGTTGCAGTGGCCTACCATCGATAGCCTCAATAGTCAATGGAGATGTCCTCGGCTGTACAGGGATGGCGTGTCTCTCCACAAATCCCGAATCAATGAAATACCCTGCCACTCCTGAATTGATTAAGGCTGGGGTAATTACAGAGGAACTGGCCCAAGAAAGGATGACCTCCAGAGTGGGCTTCTCTTGGAAATCTCCAGGGGACTGAGAGACACCACCTAGAGTTTGTCCCCTAGGTAACTCTAGGTGCGCCCGTTTCCCAGACGTACGGAACAATTACGCAACAAATGTCCGGGTTTACCGCAATATAGGTAAAGCCCCTCCCTTCTGTGGAATGCTTTCTCCTGAGCCGAAAGACGGGTAATCCCCAACTGCATAGGCTCCCCCCCTCCTAAGTCGGATCTAGGAGGCATGGGAGGTGAGGGAGGAATGGGTGGGCAGCTAAATGTCGGTGCCAAATGTGCTGGAGGCCTCTGCAGGCGCTCCTTAAATGAAATGGTCTACGTTCGAAGGCAATTTTCTGACCGCAATCTCATCCTTGATGACATCACTTGGTCCCTGTGAGAAGGCAGCTACAAATGCCTTATTATTCCAGTCCACCTCTGCAGCCAATGTGCGAAACTCGATCGCATATTCAGCCACCGTATGACTGTCTTGGTGGATAGACATTAACTGTTTGGCAGCAGAGGCAGAGCGGGCGGGTATGTCAAGCACTAGTTTAAATGCGGCCACAAAATCATCAAAATTGTGAATGATGGGTTTATTGTTCTCCCAAAGTGGACTGGCCCAAGCCAAGGCCTTGCCTGACAAAAGTGATATCAACAATCCGACCTTACTGCGCTCATTGGGGTACGCATGTGGTACCGTCTCCATATAACTACCCATTTGGTTTAGGAACCCACAACACAGCACTGGGTCTCCCCCATACCGCTCAGGAAGTGGAGCTCGACTGGAAAAACCCCTGATCATGCCTGTATCAGGAGCGACTTGCACTACTGGTGCCGGGATAACAGCAGGAGGGACCACCGGTTGTCCAGAAGGACTGTCAAGGTGTGCAGTTTGGTTCAACAGAGTCTGAAATGCCAATGTTATCTGATCAATATGTTGATCCTGAGCCTCCACCCTGGCTAGGATGTGCTGGACAGAAGGGTTACCAGTACCGTCTGTAGACATGGCCCTTTCGTACTGTAACGGTTCGTACAAATGAATATAGGACAGGTACTTATAGGTAACAATCACTTTATTAAGCACAAATAATAAAACAGTAAGGCACGTCTCAGCAGTAAATGGCAACCAGAGGAATACGTATTCAATGGAACTAGCGCCACATCTTGGGATTAGGAGATTACCGCCGTAAGAAACCTGATCAGTATGACCCAGTAGTTGAAACAAATGCGTACAGAGACACAGGCCCACACCTAGAGGATACCAGACTATACAGAAAGACACTCAGGAAGGATAACTGTCTGAACCCCAGGTCCACACCTGTAAGGAAACCAGATGTAATCGATAGGCAGCAGTAGTAAGGAATATCTGAGCCTAGGTCTGCACCTAGAGGATCACCAGACAAACCCCTAGTTAACAAGGAATGGATAGTCGGACAAGCCAGGTCATACACGGAACAGTTAGTCAGCCAGAGCCGCAGGTCTGCACCAGAATGGTTGTTGGACAAGCCTAGGGTCATACACAAAGTGGATAGTCAGACAAAGCCACAGGTCAGCACCAGATCGAATAGTCAGACAAACCGAGTAATACACAGAGTTCAGGAAACACAACTGCACTGGAACACCACGAAAGGGCAAACAATGTGGTGTCCAGGCAGAAGGTGGCGCAATTGGGGTACTATGACTTTAAGAGCCGGGTCACGACGTCACAGGGGATTCCCTTGACGTGCGCCCGCACTCTGCAGCACAGACGGAAGCAGGAAGCTGACTACCCGCCAGGAGACCAGGGTAGCCGGCTATCAAGGAATCAGACGCGGTAAGGAGCTGCGAGGCAGCACACACGAGACCAGCAGCCCACAGATGCCCATGGCCGTCTCGGCAGGTAAGCAAAAGAATTACACTAATCAGATCCTTAAGATCTGGCCCAAACAAGGAAATGTCCTTAAAGGGCAATGAGAGCAAAGTTTTCTTGGAAGCAGTGTCAGCAGACCAGATTTTGAGCCAAAGAGCTTGTCTGGCAACCACAGACATGGTGGAAACCGGTGCCACCAAACGGATGGCATCAAACAAGGCAGCAAATACGTAGTGCTGGGCCTCAGAAATGTTGGCAAGAAGACGCAACATATCCGAAGTAGGAGCACCCTGACGAACAGCAAGAGTGAGCTGTTCAGTCCAGACCGCAATGGCCCTGTTCACGCATGCCGCAGCAAGCGCTGGAAGTAGGGAAGTACCAGCGGTGGCAAAAATGGACTTGAGGGAGACCTCAAGTTTCTTGTCAGTCCAGTCTTTCAGAGCGGACGCATCAGTAACTGGCAAGGCAGCGGACTTAGATAGTCTGGAGACAGGTGCATCCACCTTGGGGGGATGAACCCAATGAGCAAGCGCCGCCTCAAAAAAGGGGTAAGGCTTGGCAAATTTCCTGTCTGGAGATTTCCACTCATCAGACACAAGGAGGTCAAGAGTGGGGTTAGGTGGAAAACAAGTATGGGGCCTCTTAGGCTCCTGAAATACATCAGAGGGATCCGAAGAAACCTCTTGAACTAAGGGAATGTTTAGGGTGGTTAAAACGGCCCTGATCAGGCCCTCAGCCGAGGCATCAGGATCAGCCTCAAAGGGGTCCCCAAAAAACTGAGAGGAGCCCACAGCAGAACATTCCTCAACATCTGAATCCACCAACAGCTCCTCCTCAGAGGAATCTGATCCGTTAGGTACTCCCTGCGGTTTTGGCAAGGAAGATCTGACAGAAGTAGGGGTCTGCCAGGAGTGGAAGACCCCCTGTAACTGGGATGGAAAGAGTTGCAATGTAGACCGGAGGTCACTAGTAGCAGCCTTGAACTCTTGCACCCAAACTGGCTATAATGCATGGCTGGAGGTCCCTGGGGGAGACTCAGGAACAACAGAGCATTCTGGGCATAAATGACCTGAGAATTCTCTAGGTAACCCTGAATGACATGAGGAACAATGCACAATAGGTGACACAGAGACCCCAGCGTCCTTAGTCGTAGGTCTGGCCCCACGCTCTAATAGATTAGACATACTCACAGTGTCAAAACTTTTAAAGTATAAGGAATCACCCAAATACAGCAATTAAGATTAAAGTTATCTGGCAGGCGAAGGGTTAAACAAAATGAGCCACCTCTGAAGTCGCTACGATGAGTGGTAGCAGAGATATGTCCCAAACTGTACAGTCCCATAGAAGTGAATGGAGCAATGGCATCTATGCGGTAAAAGTGGAACACAAATTTTGCAAAGTTGTAACTAAGAAGAAAATGTGCACTGAACATTACTAAAGCATGTCACTAGACCCAATAAACAAAGTAACCCAGTAGGGAAAGTGCCAACAACCCGCCAAAAGATGCTAAACCAGCAGCTGAAGGGTTAAGTTACCACAGAAACTTGCTCCAAAACACCCACCAGACATACAGATAAACCCAATGAGTGCAGGAGTGTGCAATAGGAACTCCAAAGGAAACACCCCTGTGCGGAGGGGCACTGTGGGATGTGTGGACCTGCAGCACTCAAAGGGTTGCTCACTTTTCCTGCAGATCTTCTGTCTTCAAATTACCATGTATTAAGAAGAAGCCTCAGTGGGCAACTCCTGGGGAAAGAACTGGAACCCAAGATTTTCCCCCCAGGGCTTAAGGTCCATGAAAAGCACCTGGATACTGAGCTATCCACATCTAAGGGCATTGTCAGTTATGGTAATCCACGTAATGGTGGTATTCCATATATAACAGAAAAATAAAAAATTAGCTAAAACTATAGCAGAACTGTTCTCTTGCCTGTATCTTCATCCAAGGAACAAATCTTACAGCAGCTGATTGGCTAGCTGCAGCCAAGGAGGGAAGGTAGGCTCCACCCCCTGCATTCAACTCTAGAATTGTTCCTGTCTACTTAAAGGGGCAGATCACCTACCCAAAGCTACCACTAACCTGTATTGGACGACAGAGAAAAAAAAGAGTATCAGGACAAACACAGGTAATTATCTTGCATGTAACTCTTGAGACATATATAACACAGTCAGGAAATGGAAAGCACTCACTCATGAAGTAAATTATGGCCCAGTGAGAGATGCAATAAAAAGAAATAAAGAGCAGTACCCATGGGACTTGTAATAAGTATTGCATAAGTTTACTGGAACCTGCTTCAATGACCTGATTTTTGTTCCAGTAAACTTATGCAATACTTATTACAATTCCCACGGGTGCTGCCCTTTATTTCTAATACATATATATCTGAAAGAGTAAACTCCTATCACAAAAATAACTGGGCAGCCAAACAAAGAAGCTGGTAATACAACCTGCGGTTTAGTGGTTTATAAGCTAAATTGTAGATAGGAAACCCCTTAAAGGGATAGTAATACTTAGAAATTACTAATCCCCATATTGTAGGCATGCTAAAAAGAAATGTATTGCCCCCAGTGTCATCTCTCAAACCCTTATGATTTGAGAGGTAATAGCTTGCAAAGTCCCCCCCTCCCTCCTCTTTCCCTGAAGTCAGGGTTGTAGCTGACTGCAGGGGAAGCCTGTCGCATGACAGTCAGGCGGCTCTGCAGCAGAGCCGAGATTGCGTTAGTAAAAAAGAAGTCTTTCACTGAAACGGTCTTCTACGTGTGCTTGGTTTGCAAGCACACGTAGAAGACTGTTTCAGTGAAAGATTTATTTTTTATTAATGCGATCTCGGCTCTGCTGCAGATCCTCCTGATGCACGCAGGACTGGATATCCCTGCAGTCAGTACAATGCTGACTTTAGGGAAGGGGGAGGGAGGGGGTAACTTTGCAAGATATTATCTCTCAAAACATAAAGGTTTGAGAGATGACACTGGGGGCAATAAATTTCTTTTTAGTATGCCTACAATATGTGGATTAGTAATTTGTAAGTATTACTATCCCTTTAAACCCTGTATAACGCATATATTATAACTCTTTGTTGATACATTTAAAAACATAATATATTAGGGTTTGTTGCATAGTTTGGCCAAAATATATTTAACCCTTTGAGTGACAGAGGGGTAATTGCATACCCACCTGGCACTCAAAGAGTTCAGCTCTTTTATCTCCTCAACATACCCCATTTCAAGTGAGTCCTATCTAATACATATTACCATCCCGATCTAGGTCTAAAATTACCCAAGGAATTCTTGTGAGGAAACACACTGGATTTTAAAGAGCATGTTTAAAAACATAGAAAATTAAAATATCTAATATCTTCATGATATGACTAACTTGCATACCTGAGAACTTTGTCTTGTGGACTGTGGTGCAGCCATTTGTGTCAAAAAGGGGTGGGGTTTAATCGTGAGCAGGGGTGGGGCTTAATGGACATGGAAAAAGTAGGAGGAATAGGGTGGGAAAGTAGGTGTGAGTGGGGAGTGAGAGGTACAGACTGGGAAGGAGCAGAAGTGGGCAGAGTTTTATTAGAAACTCCCCATCTGGAGAATCAGCCTCTGTCCCGGAGACCTGTTAATCAACAGCAAAAAGTCTCCATGGCAAATTCGGAGAGTTCCCAGCTATGGTGAACTTCTTTCAAACAGATTAGCTTGCAGTGAGTGGGGAGACCCAAGTAGACCGGCGCTCCATCAGTCCCCTTTTATAGGTCTTTCCCACCCACCACTACAAGCCACATGGGACCTGTATATTACCTTGATTGCAAATAGACATAGGTCAAGCAAGCCAAACAAAAGGCCACATTAGGGTGACCCCATTTCCATTCTGCCATTCAGGGACACTGTGGAGATGAGAGTAGCAAAGTTCCTGTCCTCGGCTCTAGCGCAACTATGAGAGAGGGGTCACTATACATCACTTGACATCAGGGCGCAAACTACTCTTTCTCCAGTGAACCATACTGGAAGAAGAACTGCCCATTGACTGCTGTCAAAGAAAAGTGATGCCTGTGGTGGTCTACAAGAAAATGTACATCACACCCAAAGCCTTAGACTAGAATTACACTACAACAAAATTGCACTGAAGCTTCTGTTTGATGTCAGGATCAAGACTCAAGTCTGTTTTTAGTGTTTAGAGTTCTGTCTGGAAGCTGTTTTCTTGTAGCCCAGCAGAGGGATCACTTCCTGTCACAGTAGGTAATAGGCAGTTCTCCTTCTAGTGTTTCTAGTGTGCTCTGGAGTCTTCGTTCAGGGACTTTGTATTTTCCCAGAAGGGAGGTGCCCGGGACATGGGACGCACATTTGAAATCAAGGACTGTCCTGGGCAATCAGGGACACTGGTCACCCTAGGCCACATTATATGCCTTTAAGAACATCTTAAAATAAGAAGTTTGCAAATTTAAGCTTTAAGTACATTTCATTCTATATCATTTATAACAGTGACATTAAAGAGATAGTAATACTTGAAACAAAACGCAGCTCCGATTCTTCTTCATACTATTTGTCCCGTGTGGAGCTGTATTTCATTACCATCAGTCTTGTAGTTTATCAGCAATTGAATGGGAAAGGATCCCCATCCAGTCCCTTTTAGCCGTCTCCTATCAGTTGCAGAATTCGGTCCTGGGATCGGACGGATCGCAGCAAGGGACAATCTTCATGCAATAAGTATAAGGAAAACCCTGCCCCTCTTGATGAAGGAGTGCAGAATTTTCCTTATGCTTACTGAAGACTGTCCCTTGCTTCATCCATCCAGACCAGCTGTGAGAGGCAGAGTGATGCAGGGGAAAGGGGTGGGAGGGGGATCCTTTCTCATTCAATTGCGGTTGAACTTCAAGACTGAGAGTACTGATTAAGTGATATTTTCATGAAACACGTCAGGCACTTCGAGGTCTTACATATGTCTGGTGTATCATTTTTACATAGTGAATTATGTTTTTAAAAGTGGAAGAATAAAGTACTTTTTATCGTACAAGAGAGTGGACTTCTTCTTTGGCTGTGGATGAGTGGTGGATCCATTGAAGCACCTCCTCTGGTGTCATCTAGTTTGTCGAAGTACGTGGCCAGGACCGTGGGGGTAGCTTCGGATCCATGGCGGCTTTTAGCCGTGGTGAGTACATGTGTTTATGATGAAGTTTTTACACATGATTATAATTGATTAGGCAGGCAGTAGCGATCTCTCTACTTTACGTTTTATTATGATAGAATTGAAATACAGCTGTACGTGGGACAAATAATAATAATAATAACTAGTATTTATATAGCGCCTTTCTCCCAGTGGGACTCAAAGTGCTTTCAGCGCACGCTCTTTGAATTAACCAAATCGGCAGCTGAAATAATAGATGTTATTATTACCCAATCAATGGTACTCATTTATTGACCTCGGAAGGATGAAGGGCTGAGTTGACCCTGCTGGGATTCAAACCTGCAACCTTGCGGTAGTATAAAAACGAATCGGAGCTGCATTTTGCTTCAAGTATTACTATCCCTTTAAATTAAATATGGTGAAAATGTGAAGGAGAAGAGAAATGCGGAAAAAAAGGAACTCACAGCAGTAGCATACCATATCATATACATATAATATATAAATTCAAAATAAGAACCCAAATGAATACGATATAGAGAGCATCAATGAATAAGGGGGTTCTCACAGCCCCCAAATTAGACAAAAAGCCTAAAGCAAAAGCTAAGACAGAAAACCAAACTTGTACTTCTTCATACAGGTTACCTAAATGTAAACCCTGTATAAAGGATATTTTAAACCACTGGGTTGATACATGTTCAAAAAATGAGGATTTTGTTACATATTTTGGTCAGAGTATGTTTCAGCTTGCTTACCTCTCCAAAGCACCCCATTTCAAGCAAATTCTAATACATATTGCCATCCCTATCTAAGTTAAAAATTAGCCCTGAAGAATTATTTGTTAGGTGACCAAGGATGATGAACACACTACGCCAGAGGTACGATAGAAAAGGAAAGGCTCATGTGAGTCAATGTCACATCCTTGACATGTTTTGCTAAAAGCAAGATCTTTGGAAAAAAGAGCTCATAAGTGACATGATATTACTGCCACTAGTATATTTTGTCCCAGTACTTTGTCTCATACAGTGTCCCGGTACTTTGTCTCATATAGTCCTGTGTTTACCTGATTCAGCTGATCGGCTGAATCAGCTGGTTCAGTCAGTACAGAAGGACAGAGAAGCTATGATATATTGTTTCTCTGCCTTTCTCTCATTTTGGAGCCCTATTAGTGTCACGGGTTTGTGCAATGCAAATAACTATGGCACTGAAAAGGTTAGGGAGCGATGCTGTTTGTGGTGCTGAAGTCTGAGAGGCAGGGGCATTGCTAAGGGGGGCTGAAGCCCCTAGTGTGTCAGTGGGCAGTCCTGAATGTCAGGCCACCAGCCTCCTCAGCACAGCCACTGCATAAGCTGATAGTTCTGGCTTGGGGTGGCTGCTATGTGTAAAAGTAATTTTCTAACCCCCATTTATGCATGTCACTGGTGATGTGGGAAGCTTTTCCCGATCCCTCCTACTTGTACCTGGAAGTTCTGGTAGGAGTGGAATCAGGGGAGTGCTCTTGCAGTTGCCTGTATTGATCTCCCAGTCAGTAAGGCTGGGAGATCAATACCCAACAAGATCTGCTAAATTAATATATGAGATCAAACAGTGTGGTGTATATATAAGTGTAGCACATTGCTCCACAGCAATACAACTACCATTAATGTTTGTTTAAACTTGTGTATATTGTTTTTATTAATTAGTCTGTGTCTTGCTTTAAATCATTTATTCAGTTACCAAAAGAGGTGTCAATAGGTCATGAAATAACCTAAACATTCTCAGTATTCCCTGCACATCTCCCATATCCCCAGCAACACCACCTAAAACAAAAGTGTCCCTCTTTGGTCATTTGAAATGTGTGTGTGTGGGGGTATGTGCACTAGTAGGCATATCCCCCCCATACACTCTCTGTCCCGCAGCCTGTTTCCACTGCCTGCTGGTACTCACCCCACATACACAGTCTAAACCCGCAGACTTTTATACATATGGAACAATGTGCCTTAAGTTAGAACAAAAAAATTACAAGAGTTGCACATAAAGTGGCTTACGTCTTAACTCTTTGCTTTACATTATAATTAAATTTGTAAAATAAACATAATATGTGGATAACCTACTCCCCGCTACAGTGTTAATGCCACTAACATGGGCAGCGGGCACTCTGTTGAATTGTGCCATGGGCTCTATCCCCAGATCATTTTTGGAACCTAGAAAGGTCCCTGCTGAGAGGATCCTTTCCATTCCCCCACGGGGCAAGTGGGAGAGCAGAGGAAGCGCCCAGACTTCATATTATCCGTTACACATCGCCAATAGTTCGACAACCCTGCATGCTAATGATTACATACAACCCCTATCCCCTTGCAAAATTAATTATTTGTGCATATGGCGATGTGTGTCTCCACTGTGTCTCCAGACACATATCGCCATAGCATCACCCCTTAGTGCATCTCCCCTTGTTGATTTAAACTGATGCCTGCAAACATTTGAATGCTAGAGAGGTCTCCAACACATTGCAATCCATTGAAAACCTCTCTCGCATCGAAGGGGTTAAAAAGCCCCACATAAATCAAAGAATATATTTAGAACTTGTATTTGTCCCTTGTGATGCAGTTGGTTTGATCCTATTCTTACTAATATATCAGACTCCTTGACTTTTGGCTTAAGTAGCCAGTTGCTCTGGTCAGCCAAAACTCTTCCGCCTTAAAGCTCCTTATCTGGATTTGTATTCAGCCTATATATTCCGACTTCTGGCCTTTACTTATTATGCACATCAGCTGCTGTTACCAATCTGAGTAATTACTAGCTTAAATATACTGTACTAAGTACTGAAACAAACTAGCTACACTATAGGGGTGAAAAAAAAAAATCAGCCCCCCCCCCTTGATTTATAACCTTCGATGCTAAAGACATCTCTAAAACCCAAGAGGTTAACTGTGATTTTTAACCTCGTGAATTCTAGAGCGGTCTCCAATTCGTTGTGATTTAAACAGGACTTTTTAAAGCGGAACTACCACCCGACACAATCTTTAGCTTCACTAAGTCCCCATCTGGCGACTAGCTGCTTAATAGCGCTAGTCACCAGAATAATTACCTTATTTAATAGATTTCTGCACTCTTCCATGGGGGACAGCCAGGACGGAGCGCGGACATCTTGTCACTGTGACGTCCGTGAACATGAAGATTTGTGCTTCTGACACCCCCTACAGTATGTCATCCCATACCAATGGGGTACCATTTTTCTTGAGCTGGTAAAACGTATAGAATACATTAGGAAATTCCATGTCTTTCAAAGATTTTAGTATTTTTGAAGTGGTGGATATGTAAAAAAATATATTTTCTCTATAGCACCAACTTTTGGAAATAATTGTGCCCACACGCCTAGAGGTAGAAAGGCAAAAACATCTTAATTTCATGCAGTTGAATGTCTAGTTACCAAAATAGTTGAACTGGGAGTATCTGAGTCTCTGAGGAGGATATCCCAACAGTGACATATACTGCCAATTATAAGCATTGCAAAAGACATACAGAAGAATAGTAAGGGAATTTCCTATATAATTTAGAAGCAATAAAATGTTTCCCATGTTGCTGAAATTAAACTAAAAGAGGAACTTACTCCATGAGTATAAGAAAATTGACTGGGTTTTTAGATAATTCTAAGGGCTTCTCAAAGTTGGCATTGGGATTCATCTATCAATTAAAGTATGACAACCTTATTTCAATGAGATGGAGTTTTAATTTGTCTCCTATACTGTAGGGTTTGCCCCAGAATTGTTCTTCTTTAGTTTCCAGAATACAGCCTACAGATCTCAATCAAAGATTGTTGTGTATATGCTTTGCTAAACTAGAATTGCACAACAAATGAAGTGTTTCCTTTCTGGAGAGTTTTCTTAAGATTTGCTAAATAAAGGCAAAAGCAAATGATATATTATTTATCTGTCAATTTGTCTACATACTGACAACTTCTGTTGAACTATAATCAGGTTAGACTTTAAACTCTTTATCAGATTAGGATTAGTGGGGCATCTTCCATCTGTGGATTTATATACAGTGGGACTGAGTAGGAGGGATCAGATCAAGCAAGAGAAGATTCTTTCAGATCATTTCTCATCTTGAAGAGCAACATACTCAATTAAAGAACATTGCATGTCCATCTGCCTATATCTATATTTGTCTGATTCATTTGAATTTCATCCATCATCAGAGCACCTCAAGCTTTGCAGACAGTTTCTCACAACTGCATAGCACTCTGAACTCTTATTTCTGTGTCATACAGTCCTAACATTCTCTTCCATCCATCTGCTAGCAAGAGACACCCACCAACAGATCATCTGGGGACTTCCACAGGATAACGTTTTTCACCATTAAATTAACTCCGGAATTGTGAGCTTGACATAGAGTACATATTGCTGAGTGATGGCTCAGGACATGACAGAGAAGGATCTGCTGAAGATGGAGGTGGAACAACTAAGGAAGGAAGTCAAAACAGAGAGGACACTGGTAATAAGTACTTCATCAAAACAACTGCTAACTGTACCTTCTCCTATCACCTTGTATTACCACTCTCTATTTACATGCAAAAATAGTTGATAGTCAATATGCTAGGGGTAGTTAGTCTTGTGTTTCCAACTGTTGGGGACTACAACTCCCATAATCTCCAACCAGTCTCACTTAACCTCTCCCAGTAACTATTCCTATTGCCCCTATAACCCCTCCCTATAAAACTCCCATTATTGCTCCATATATTCTATTCCTATAATTCCTTCAATTGTCCCATATACCCTCTCCCTATAACCTACTATTCAATATAACATCTCCCTATAATTTCCCTTATTACTCAATATTACCTCACCCTATAACTCCCTTTACCATTCCATATAACATATCCCTATAATTTCCCTTATTACTCTGTATAACCTCTCCATATTACTAATATTATTGTTTCATATAATCCCTCGTTATAACTCCTTCTGTTGCTCCATATTTCCCCTCCCTATAATCCCCCCTATTGCTCCATATAACCCCTCACAGTAACTCCTCCTATTGATCCATATAACCCCTCCATATAACTCCCCTTATTACTCCATATAACCTCTCCATATAACTCCTCCTATTGCTCCATATAACCCCTCACAGTAACTCCTCCTATTGCTCCATATAACCTTTCCATATAACTCCTCCTATTGCTCCATATAACCTTTCCATATAACTCCCCTTATTACTCCATATAACCCCTCCCTATAACTCCTCCTATTGCTCCAAGTAACTCCTCCTGTTGCTCCATATTTCCCCTCCCTATAACTCCTCCTATTGTTCTATATAACCTCTCCCTATAACTCCTCCTATTGCTCCATATAACATCTCCCTATAATGCCTCTTATTGCTCAATATAACCCCCCCATAACTCCTCCTATTGCTCCATATAACTCCTCCCTATAACTCCTCCTATTGCTCCATATAACCCCTCCCTATAACTCCTCCTATTGCTCCATATAACCCCTCCCTATAACTTCTCCTATTGCTCCATATAACCTCTCCCTATAACTCCTCCTATTGCTCCATATAACCCCTCCCTATATCTCCTCCTATTGCTCCATATAACCTCTCCCTATATCTCCTCCTATTGCTCCATATAACCCCTCCCTATAACTCCTCCTATTGCTCCATATAACCCCTCCCTATAACTCCTCCTATTGTTCTATATAACCTCTCCCTATAACTCCTCCTATTGCTCCATATAACCTCTCCCTATAACTCCTCCTATTGCTCCATATAACCTCTCCCTATAACTCCTCCTATTGCTCCATATAACCTCTCTCTCTATATATAACTCCCTTTATTACTCCATATAACCCCTCCCTATTACACATTTTTGTTTTATATAACATCTCCCCCTATCTCATCCTATTACTTCACATACCCTTCCCTGAAAACTACCCTTATTGCGCCATATAACCTCAGCCTATGACTTTTCCTGTTGCTCCATATCAATCCTCCCTAAAACTCCTTCTGTTCCATGTAACCTTTCCCTATAATGTATTCTATTGCCCCATATAACCTCTCCCTATAACTGCTCTTATTGCTCAATATAACACCTCACATTGCTATGTATAAACCTTCTCTATAACGCTTCCTATTGCTCCTTACAACACCTTAGTATATTTCTGGATGGAGGGAAACATTATTGATGAGTGAAATGAATGTGGACATTGTTAGAGACAGAGAGGAGTAATGTTTTCTGTACCAACAAAAAACAATGTTATGGAGTATTCTTCAATCCAGGGTAAATACTATAACCAGGTCTGGAGTAACCCTCTCTGCAGCAATTATATCAGTTTGGGGAGAGGGTGGAAAGGTGAAATTAGAGCAAGGAGACAGGGGTAGTAGGCAATAGAATGGAAGGGGCGCAAGGAAAGGACGGAGAGGTGTGTTGGATAAGAACTGATAAAGTAAAAAAAGGGAAGAAAATCAGTGTAGATGGAAACAGAGGAGAGGGGTAACCCCCACAGTTATATCAACATCATGCATCCAAAGCCAGCCTTTGGCACTTCCCTAAATTTGTGTCTGGTTGTAAGAAAATATCAGGCCCTGAAGCTGGAGGTAGGAGTAATCTCTGGTACATGTCGTAATCTCTAAGCATAGACTGATTCAGCAAATGGCGAAGGGGAAATCCCTTAGATTTAAATGGCAGCTAGGAATAAGTGGCTCTTAATTTGCTTAAGAGAAGAACTTACCTATAAAGGTATCCTTCCAAGAGCAGTATATATATATTCTTAGCGTCATATGATCAAAAAGTGAAAGAATTCTGAGGCAAACTTTAAAGGGATAGTAATGTTTCACAATAAAAACAGCTCCAATTAATCTTCATAGTATTCGGGCCATGGAGAGTGTTATTTCAATATTGTCAGATTTGTAGTTCAAGAGTAATTGAATGATAAAGTATCCCCCTCCCGCCCCTTTTACCTAGTGTAAGCTGCCTACCCTCAGATATGGAATCTAGTCCACAGACAGACAGCTCACAGCAAGGGACAATCTTCTTACTGTGAGAACAATGAAAACCCTGCCCCCCTTGTCAGGTATTTCCTTATGCTCACTGAAGACTGTCCCTCTCTGAGATCAATCCGGACAGTCTTGCTGCTCTGAGGTGAGCAGTGTTACATCAGTAAAAGGGGTGGGAGGGGGATACTTTATCACTCAATTACTCTTGAACAACAACTCTGACAGTATTGAAATAACACTCTCCATGGCCAAATACTATGAAGATTAATTGGAGTTTCTTTTATTGTGAAACATTACTATCCCTTTAACCCTTGGGGTACCCTCTGGCACTCCAAGGGTTACAACAGCTGATGGAATCAAATGGCTGATGCGCCTGCCGAACACTGTTTCCTAACCTTAACCCTTTGAGTGCAAGAGAGATGTCCAACACAATGGGGGAGATGAACTTAGGTGCGATAAAGAGGTGATAAAGTCGAGATGCACTTATGCTTATGCACTAAGATTTCTCCAACTTTGGAGATCTTAGTGCCTTGGATCTATAGAATAACATAGGAACTGGAGAAGTGATATCACTGGGGATGGCAACTCCACTTTATCACCTCTGTCACTCCATAGTGCATAACCCTCATTGTGCTTCAATGTGCTGGATACCTTTCTGGCACAAAAAGGGTTAACAAAAAAAATGATTCATGCTGCCCTCACACATATATTTTTGATCATGTGGTCCACAAATGAAAAAATAAAAATAAATGTAATCCCATGTTCTGGTTCAACATAGTTAATAATAACCTTATTTTTTTCAGGTTTCCAAATCTGCAACAGAAATTAAATCATATGTTGAATCTGTGGCGTCAGAAGATCCTTTGTTAAAGGGTGTTCCAGATGATAAAAACCCATTCAAGGAGAAGGGTGGTTGCTTAATTTCCTGACACTGGCACTAAATGAACTGAACTTGAATCACTCTTTCCACTATTAACTATGCATTGCACCTCTTTTGTGGTTTACTAAAGTGGACCTGTCATCTTGATTCAAGTTTGCCTATTTGAAAACTTCAATAAAAACTGCCTATGTGTCATGTTAGCCTAAAGACCAACAAACGTACAGTTAAAGGGATGGTAATGTCTTAATTACATAAAAAGTCATAATGCACAGCATAAACTAATCCATCGGTGCTATTCCTACCTCTCAAACCTTTATGGTTTGAGAGATAGAGCGTTCTAAAGTTCCTCCCTCCCTCCCCTTCTCTTGACGCCAGCTGTAATCTGGCAGCAGGAGTTCCTGGACCGGGGACCAACAATAGCGTGATTTAAAAAGAAATTCTTCATTGGAACGGTCTACAAAGTGTGCCTGGTTTGCAAGCACACTTTTTAGCCTGTTCCAAAGAAGTATTTATTTTAAAATTGCGCAATTGCAGCTCTGCTGACGGGCCTCCTCGTGTTGGCCGACACGGGTCTCCTTCTGTCAGCTTTACAGCTGACTTCAGGGAGGGGGAAACTTTAGAACGCTCTACCTCTCAAACCATAAAGTTTTGAGAGATAGGAATAGCACCGATGGATTTCTTATTTTATGCTTTACAATATGACTGTTTATGAGATTAAGATATTACTATCCCTTTAAGGAGACAATCATAGTTACTGCCTTATGCTAGTATGCTAATTGTGGTAACAGTGTGGTATCAGTGATGTTTCATAAGAAATTAAAGCGGAACTATCACCCTAAATAAAGTCCCCCCACCCAATAAATTGGTATATAGTCATATGCTTAGAAACAGTGATATTATCGAGCATAAGTACCACGTTATGAAGAAATCCTTCTTATTCTGAGACTGGCGGCCAGGCTTGTGCGCAGACATCTTGGCTTAGAGACATATGAGCGCCTGCGCTATCCTTCTTGGTCTTCTTCATTGTACCTTAAGGTAACAGGAGGAGGCTGACAGTGCAGGTGTGCAGATGTCTCTAAAGCACGAAGCCTGGCCATCAGTCTCAGAAGGAGAAAGGTTTCTTCATAATGCTGTACTTGTGCTTGATAATTGCACTATTTTTAAGCTTATCGCTATATGCCTAATTACTGGGGGGGGGGGGCTTTATTTAGGGTGATAGTTCTGCTTTAAGCTTTTCAATGTTTTCATATGCTAATCAAGGGTTATGGTGATGTTTTGTATGCTAATTAAGCTGTTAGTGACATGTTATACTCTAATTAAGCTCTTCTGTGACACTTGATATGGTAATGAAGGTTTTCAGTGACATTGTATGTGCTAATTACTCACTGTGCTGCACCAGGAGACTTTCACTTTTCCAGAAATAAAATTGTGAATATTTCCTAAAATAAACATCTGCCAGACACTTGGTTAACATGAAA
This sequence comes from Rhinophrynus dorsalis, assembly GCA_037306005.1. NCBI lineage: Eukaryota > Metazoa > Chordata > Amphibia > Anura > Rhinophrynidae > Rhinophrynus > Rhinophrynus dorsalis. The sequence goes on along the minus strand of CM074727.1, from coordinate 128,822,701 downwards.
CATAGCCAGTTATGAATAAAGCTTTCAAATACGTAAAAAAAAAGTCTGAGTACCAGAGGGCTGCCCGATACATTGAAATGCAACGCAATGCAGTGCAACGCATTGAATACCTTTGGTTAAACCAAAAGAATTATGAGTGGTATTTGCTCATAGTTGAAGGCTGATGTACTAAGGACTGGAGCAATTATGGTGCAAACCATCTGTACCATAGAGGCAAAATTAAAATTCCAATTAAAATAAATGATAATTTGTATTCATCCCCTATGAAACAGCTGGTTGGCCTGATGATGTTGATGTACTAATTCTCGAACAAACCAAATGCACCACTGATTTAAATGGGACATTCTGTATGCTATGGCTGCCTCCAGTGCATTGCTTCTCATTGGGGGAGATGCACTAAGGTGTGACAAAGCACAGAACACTTCTCCAGTGATATCACATCTCCAATTCCTGTTATTTTATGGAACCTATGCACTAAGAATTCTCAAATGGGAGAGATTGTAGTGCATAGTCTCCATAGAAAAACATATTAATTGGAGACATGGTGGAAGATGCACTTACATGTGATAAAGAGCTGATAAAGTGGAGATAACTTCTCCAGTGATATCACTTCTCCAAATCCTGTTTAACCCTATGGAACCAATACAGTACTATTTCTCCAACTTGAGAGGTGTTAGTGCCCAGGGTCCATAGGATAACACAGGAAATGTAGAAGCAATATCACCGGAGACGTTATCTCCACTATATCACCTCTTTTTCAAACCTTAGTGCACACCCCCTGATATCAGTGAATAAATCTTCTCTGCTTTATCACATCTTTATCATACCTGGGAACTATTGGTTGCGGACTCCCCAGAGAGGGGAGTCCTGTGGTGCCGCTGAGGGAGAGAAATGACAAGAGTTGTGTCAAAAATGGGCGGGGCTTAATCGAGAGTGGGGGCAGGACTTAGAAAACATAAAAAACTGAGGAATAGGCTGGAGAAGGAGGAGAAGGGGAGGGGAGCGGGAGGAACAGAATGAGAAGGAGCAGAAGTGGGCAGAGTTTCATTAGAATCTCCCCACATCCGCAGAATCAGCCTCTGCCCCGGAGACCCAGTAGTTAGCTGGAAAGTCTGGAGTCTCTGGGGCAAATCCGGAGAGTTCCCAGCTATGGTCTTTATCACACCTTAATGAATAATCCCCATTGTGTTCTAGATCTCGCTAGAATTCAAGCTGTTTAAAGTCCCATTTAAACCAGTGGACAATTTGCTTGTCCCCAATGATGCAACTGGTTTGCCCCAGAATTGTCCCAGCTCTCCTTAGCTCCTCAGGCTCGTTCAGGCTGCTGTATTAAGTGTGATAAATTCTGTAGCAAATCAACTGAACCATAGGGGACAAATGAACATTCCGCAATTTGCATTTAAATCAATGGAATATGTATTGTCCCATACGGGAGAAGTTGGTTTGCCTCAGAGGTGCTTCAGCTGTTACTAAATTAGTCTCACTGTGGAAATTCTGGAGCAAACCAAATGCACTATAGGAGACAATAAACATTTACAGTGATGTATATGGGCTTTTAACCGCTTGAACGATACAGCGGTCTCCAACACATTGCTAAAAAATATATATGCCCCTTTTAACCCTTTGCAAAGTAATACGTTGGATACCCCTTTGGCACTCAAAGGATTAAATCACTGGGAATTTATACCTGTCCCCTGCGTGTGGTTAGTTAGCCCCAGTTCTTATAACATCAGCCTATTTCGGTCACATGGTGCACATGTTGTATGGGGTCCCCAAATGTCATATGCACAATAATGGTGAGGGGGGATACGAAGAAGGGTTCCCACAAGTCTTAGGGGACACTGCAACTACACTGATGTTGGCCCAGCCTCCTGTTTATAATATAGCCTATAATCACTTGCAATAATTATTCCCCTAATTGATTCAGTTACCAATCCGTATAATACCTCCCCTAATTACTCCTGTAAACACTTCTGTGTAATTGCTTCTTTACCTCTTTCCAAAATAAACAGATTTAACTGTACTGAATCCAATACCCTCCTCCTACTGTGCAGGAAATGATACACTGCAATGCTGGGTTCTGATGAATACACGATGGAAATATAATTTTATTCATGAAAAAATAACTAGTATATCAGTTTATTATAAAATATATTCTAGTAATTACCGATATTTTCCTTATGTAAGGAAGGTGTGCACAGCAAAGCGAAGCAAAGCGTTGCATACCCCTGCTGCACCATACCTCCCAACATTTCAAACGGCCAAGGAGGGACACTTTAGTTTTAGGTGGTGTTTCTGGGGGCGTGGTTGGTGGGTGGGCATTACCAAGAATTTTCAAATTACTTCATGATCTATAGAAAGTAATTTATGTCACCGAATAAAAAATTTAAAACAAGACTGACTTAATTTATTTACAGATAAGTGTTGGTAGCGTGTTAGCTGTAGAAATACAGGAGGCAAATATAGTCAAGTTGATACCTTTAATGGCTAACTAAGCAGATTTAGAATGCAAGTTTTCAAGACATCTTAGGTCTCTTCTTCAGATATATAACATGCCTGAGGAAAAGACCTAAGAAATCCTGAAAACTTGCATCCTAAATGTGCTTAGTTAGCCAATAAAGGTATCAACTTGACTATATTCTCCTCCTTAATTTATATACATAGACTAATGTAAGAACACATATACTGAAGTATAAAAAACATTAATGTGAATTGTATTGTTGCGGAGGAATATGATACCTATATATCCACACACCATACAATGTGATCTCCTAAAAAGAGGGACACCAGGGTGAGAAAGAGGGACATGGGGTTTTAGGTCTCAAAGAGGGACTGTCCCTTCTAAAGATGGACTCTTGGGAAGTATGTGGCACTCAAAGGGTTAACTTGCATGTCAGACACAGGCATTGTGACACAATGATGCTGATATGTTTAGAACTGGAACAATTCTGGAGCCATCCAACTGTACCATAGGGGGTCAAATAAGAATTCACAAAATCAACTGACTTAAATAGTGATTATTTTAAGTCCCTTGAATGGTCTCCATCACATTGTGAGGCCTCTCTACCTTTAAGGCGTTAAAAGCACCCATTCAATCAATGGGCGGTTTCATTTTTCCCCTATTGTGTGATTGGTTTGATCCATTCCACTTTAGTACAACAGATTCAGTAGTGGAGAGGTATGAATACAACTCCACACTAAAATAGGTGCAGAAACCAATTTTTCTCTTTGTTATGCTAACAAAGTGATGAGGAAACTGGTGTAAAATTGTTCCTGCGCATATTATAGGAGAGGAGTTTGGGTGTGGCTTGCATTAACTGTTTGAGTGCCTGCATTCCCCTCTGGCACTCAAAGGGTTAAAAGCTTAAAGGATAAGTAACACCACCTAAAAATACTCCCCACTTACCTTACTATGACCAGGAGACTCGCTGCTAGAGAAAGAACTATGAATCCTTGTAAACTACAAACTTGGAAGTAGTGACCGGTGTCAAACAGCAGTACCAAAGTAAGCAAAGTCCTGTCTTGCATAAAAAGGGGCATTGAAGCAAGAGTGGATAATATCATTTTGCCAGTGAAAAAATCATTGGTAAAACCGCTCCTCGAATTTGCAGTGCAGTTTTGGGTACCAGTTCCTAAAAAGGATATACTAGAACAAGAGAGGGTACAGTGAAGGGCAACAAAATTAATCAAGGGAATGGAGGACTTGACGTATGAGGAACGACTAGAAAAACTTGGAGAAATTATGACTAAGAGGAGATCTTGTTACCATGTATAAATAAATTCGAGCCCAATACAAGGATCTCTCTCATTAGCTTTTCATTCCATGGCCTGATCAAATAACTAGGGCCACCCATTAAGATTGCAGGTTCAGCAGAGGAAGAATTTTTTACAGTAAGGTCTGTTAAATTGTGAAATTCTTTGCTCAAGGATGTGGTAATTGAAGATACAATGGACACATTTAAGGGAGGATAGATGCATTTCTTGTAAAAGGGAACATGCAGAGTTTTAATGTATAATAATAGGTAAAACAGTAAGTTCTGGTAAATAGACTAAATAAATACTCATCTGGTGGCAGGAAAGCTAATATAATTCTCATTTTTCTGGGTTATGAGGCAAAGGTTGAACTTGATGGACTTGTGTTTTTGTTTCCAACCTATTTTACTATGTAGAAATTCCTAATGTTCCCTACGAAATCTGTCCTTTTGCCTTTGTTCAACAGATAACATCTTCAATCACTTCTCAAAATCATGTCCATGGAGGCAGGCATGACACTTGCTGGCATTTTTTTCATACAGAAGCAGGCAGAATGCATAAGCCAGGACCCATGACGGTGACGGTCCTGATTTTGACATTAAAAAAAAGCTCTGTGGTCCTAAGCTGCTGGCCACGCAGCTGCGAGGATGGTTGTAAAGGGGTTAACCGGAAAAAGAAAAAAAAAAATGTTCTGCAGTCCTTAAGTCCCGTCACCGCAACGATCTGCCGGTCGTTAAGGGGTTAAGGAACAGAGAAGTGCACAATGTTTTTTGAAACAATGCTCTGAGCACCCCTCTGGTCCTTAAATGGTTAAAATTGCAATTTGCAGTGGTTGACATTTTGTCCTGTGATCCTACAAGGAACTGTCATGTCTGCCTCCAGGACTGACAAGATGTTATCACTAGTAAAGGCACAAGGCCAAATTCATAGGGTTCCTTAAGATTTTCTGGTCATAGCAGGGTAAGAGAGGGGGATATTATTATGAGGTGTTACTTTAAAGGGGAACTATCACCACAAATAAAGTCCCCCTGCCATAATTAGCCATTTAACGATAAGCTTGCCATTAGTACTGTTATCCTGAATAATTACAGCGTTAGTACAAAATCCTACTTGTGCTGAGGCTGCAAGGCTACAGTACTTTAGAGGCATCTGTGCGCCTGCGCCGTCAGTCCCTTCTCCTAGAGGAGACCAGGACTGACAGCGCAGGCGCGCTGATGTCTGTAAGCAAAGATGTCTGCACTGTTGCATGGCCATCAGTCTCGGCACAAGTAGGATTTTGGACTAACGCGGTAATTATTCAGGGTAACAGTACTAATGGTAAGCTTATGGTAAAATGGCTAATTATGGCAGGGGAACTTTATTTGGGGTGATAGTTCCTCTTTAACAATAGTGAAGTATATGTGCTGGAATGCACTAAAGCAATCATACACTCTTGTACATTCCTATGACACGCAGGAGCATTATATTTATGATAAAGCATAAGATTACAGATTCATACATTCTCTCTGTATATTTTGCCTCAATGTACATGTCAGAGGGAGGTATTGTGACTCAGATCCATGATGTGTACACCCACAATGGACTTTGTGTAAATAATTAACCCTTTGAATGCCAGAGGGGTACGCAATGCAATGCTTTGCGTACCCCACTGGCACTCACAGGGTTAAGACCACATTTAGCTTTGATGCACAAAACTGCAACGATTTACTGAATGTATAAACAAACACTAATCTTCTTCATGCACAGCTTCTTCAGGTAGAAGGGAAGAGATTATCATTTTTTTAACTCTGTTCTTGAGCAATGCAGAATCCCTCTGTCTAATCCCTCTGCTAAAACAGACTTCCCAGGCTAAATCCTGATACCCAGTTATTAAACTTACAAGTCCTCTGTAATCCGGTCTCTGCTTCTTAACTGGCCCGTCACAAACTGACATTTATCCGTGTCACCCTAGCTTCTTTTCATGTAGTCTGTCCAGTGAAGGACAAATTGACTTAGTGACATGATTAATGGCTTACAGGTCAGTCCTGTTAAAGAGCAAAGTAAACTAATTACAATACAGAATTTATAGTGATACAGGTTTACTATGAAAAAACATATACTGTATGGTTTTCCTGATGAGTAAAACAATGGTATTCCCAAGGCTGACAGTTGTTTTATTCAAACTTTAGAAGACTCTAAATTGTTAGGTAATGGTAGGGCAAATACTATAACATTCTCTGAAGGAATAGTCAGTGGCTTTTCTCTCTTAGAATGCAACATATCTGTATGGAAACCTAGCCAGCAGGTGGCACTGTTACTTTAAAATAAACAGTTTGGACTGTGGTAATCATTTAGCAGCATTTCACAACAGCTGAGTAACCTTGTTTTAGGCTGAGAAAGAACTTTTAGTATATTGGGCAGAAGGTGCTCAAGGATTGGAGGGAATGGTCAAATAAACTCCCTACAGGGAACCCAAGGCTAGGAAAAGGTGGCAATTTGTGGCACTACAGAGTTTTCTTTGGACTACAATTCCTATTATCTTCAGCCAGCCAATGGCTTGCATTGTGTTGGATATGACTTGAGTATTCAAGGGGTTAAAATCGCAAATTAAATCAAGGGATCTTTCTCCCATACAGAATAATTGGTTTGAACCAACATTCTTCCATTTTTTCCTTAATACATAAAGCTTACTGTTTCTAGATGGGGACATGTATCTATTGCACAATGACTGCTGTTTTTCTACCAGGACATATATCTCGCAGCTCTGCAGAATAAGTTGGCACTATATAAATAAAGTAGAATAATAATATCTCTGGTAAGCACTGGCTGCTGTTCTGTTAGAGGGACATATATCTGAGTCACATATCTCCCAAGTTTCCCTCTTTAAGACCCAAATCCATATGTCCCTCTTTCCCACCATGATGTCCCGCTTTTTTAGATGTATATCTTTATATATCACACTGCTCCACAGCAAAATAATATATATATACAATTATTCTCTGTAAATAAAATAATCTGGTCTTGTTCTAAATCATTTATTCACTTGCAAAAAGAGGTGTCAATAGGTCATGAAATAACCTAAAAAATTATCGGTAATACCCCGCCTACCAGTCACACCCCCTACAACACCATCTAAAACTAAAGTGTCCCTCTTTGGACACTTGAAATGTTGGAGGTATGCAGCTACACACTGGCTGCTTTTCTGCTAAGGGGACATGTATCACTGTTACACTTTGACAGCTGTCCTGTTAGAGGCACAAGTATCAGTGGTATGCACTGGCTGGTCTTCTGCAATAGGGACACGGACACACAAACACACACACACACTGTTCTCCTGTTAGAGGCAAATGTATCTCTGTTACACACTAACAGTTTTCCTGTAGGCACATGTATCTCTGTTACACACTGGCTGATCCCATATTAGACACACAGGAATCACTGTAACACACTGGCTGCTCTCCTGTTAGAGGCACAGATACCACTGTAACACACTGGCTGCTCTCATGTTAGAGGCACAGGTATCTCTGTTACACACTGGCTGCAATCCTGTTAGAGGCACAGGTACCAGTGTTACACACTGACTGCTCTCATATTAGAGGCACAGAAATCAGTTACACACTGGCTGATCCCGTGTTAGAGGCACAGATACCACTGTAACACACTGGCTGCTCTCATGTTAGAGGCACAGGTATCTCTGTTACATACTGCCTGCTCTCCTGTTAGAGGCACAGGTACCACTGTTACACACAGGCTACTCTCCTGTTAGAGGAATAGGTACCACTGTTACACAGTGGCTACTCTCATGTTAGAGGCACAGGAATCACTGTTACACAGTGGCTACTCTCATGTTAGAGGCACAGGAATCACTGTTACACACTGGCTGCTCTCCTGTTAGAGGCACAGGTACCACTGTTACACAGTGGCTACTCTCATGTTAGAGGCACAGGAATCACTGTTACGCAATGACTGCTCTCATGTTAAAGACACAGGAATCACTGTTACACACTGACTGCTCTCATGTTAGAGGCACAGGAATCACTGTTACACACTGACTGCTCTCATGTTAGAGGCACAGGTACACTGTTACACACTGATCCTGTGAGTGCACACATTAGGGTGTGGTGGCGGTTACAATATAACATTTTGATATACACAAGGGGCGCCCCTTGTTCTTGTCTCTCCTATTCCTCTACTGTACACACTGGCTGCTCTCATGTTAAAGGCACAGGAATCGCTGTTATACACTGGCTGATACCATGTTAGAGGCACAGGAATCCCTGTTACACACTGGCTGCTCTACTGTTAGAGGCACAGGTACACTGTTACACACTAGCTGCTCTCATGTTAGAGGCACAGGAATCACTGTTACGCACTGGCTGCTCTCATGTTAGAGGCACAGGAATCCCTGTTACACACTGGCTGCTCTACTGTTAGAGGCACAGGTACACTGTTACACACTAGCTGCTCTCATGTTAGAGGCACAGGAATCCCTGTTACACACTGGCTGCTCTACTGTTAGAGGCACAGGTACACTGTTACACACTAGCTGCTCTCATGTTAGAGGCACAGGAATCACTGTTACGCACTGGCTGCTCTCATGTTAAAGACACAGGAATCCCTGTTACATACTGGCTGCTCTCATGTTAGAGGCACAGGAATCACTGTTATACACTGGCTGATACCATGTTAGAGGCACAGGAATCCCTGTTACACACTGGCTGCTCTCCTGTTAGAGGCACAGGTACCACTGTTACACACTGGCTGCTCTCCTGTTAGACGCACAGGTATCACTGTTACACACTTGCTGCTCTCCTGTGAGTAAAACAATGGTACTCCCAATGCTGAGAGTTACTTTATACAAACTTTAGAGTCCAAAATGTCAGGTAGTGGTGGGGCAGATCCTATAACATTCTCTGGAGGAATACAGTCATTGGCCCCTCTCTCATAGAATGCAATAGAAAAATCTGCCTGGAAACCTAGCCAGCAGGTGGCACTGTTACCATAAAATAAACAATTTGGACTTTAGTAACCTTGTAACCATGCATTTCATAACAGCAGAGTAACCTTGTTTTACTATCATATCAAAGCCCTAGAATATATGTTTTTGTTTAATAATAAAGGTTTACTACTCAGTTAACTCGTCATAACTCAGAGGGGTGTGCAATGCATTGTAAAGCAATGTGTTTCATACCCATGCAGTCCTTAATTAAAGGGATAGTATTGCTTCAGAATTACTATCCCTCATATTGTAGCCCTTAATAAACTGAGTTAAATGACACCAGCGGCATCTCTCAAACCTTTATGGTTTAGGAGATAGCCGCTTTCAAAGTTTCCTCTCCCCTGCTGTCAGCGTTCTGCTGCCAGCAGGAGAATCCGGTCCCGGGACAGGCGGAGGCTCTTAAACAGAGCCGATATCTCGTTATGGAAGGAAAAATGATTAATTGAAACAGTCTTCTACGTGTGCTTGGTTACCAAACACACGTAGAAGACGGTTTCAATAAATCATTTTTCCTTCCATAATGAGATATCGGCTCTGCTGAAGAGCCTCCACTTGATTCAGAGACCGGATTCTCCTGCTGGCAGCAGAACGCTGACAGCAGGGGAGAGGAAACTTTGAAAGCGGCTATCTCCTAAACCATAAAGGTTTGAGAGATGCCGCTGGTGTCATTTAACTCAGTTTATTAAGGGCTACAGTATGAGGGATAGTAATTTTGAAGTAATACTCTCCCTTTAAAGGAAACACTATGGGCTGTAGTAAGGAAGGTATTTCTAAGGCAAACCAACAGAATGTTAGAAGACGAATAAAAATCCCCAAAACGCCCAGTGATTTAAAGGGATAGTAATGTTTCACAAAAACAGCAGCTCCAATTAATCTTCATAGTATTTGAGCCATAGAGAGTGCTATTTCAATACTGTCAGAGCTGTAGTTCAAGAGTAATTGAAGGATAAAGTTTCCCCCTCCTGCCCCTTTTACCTAGTGTAAGCCATTTCTTCTCAGATGTGGAATCCAGTCCATAGACCAGACAGATAACTGCAGGGGACAATCTTCTTCCTATGAGAACAATGAAAGTCCTGCCCCCCTTGAAAAGTTTTTCAGGTTTTTCCCTTATCTTAATTGAAGATTGTCCCTCTCTGCAGTCTACCTGGGCACCTCCCTTCTGATCTGGCTGAGCAGTGTTACATCAGTAAAAGGGGTGGGAGGGGGATACTTTGTCATTGAATTACTCTTGCACTACAACTCTGACAGAATTGAAATAACACTCTCCAAGGTCCAAATACTATGATGATTAATTAGAGCTGCTTTTATTATGAAACATTACTATCCTTTAACATCAGACCAATATGTTTGATTCTACTCTAACACTCAAAATAGCCTGAAATATTTCTCCTATATGGCTCACATTTTTGTTTCCAGAATTAGTATCTTTGAGTTCTACAATTCATCCCTTTGAGTTCCATGTAATACACCCTTTGGAGCAATATGACCTACTTTAGCATTTAATTATAGCTTTTTAACAGCTTGCTGCATAGGGCGGCCCTGAACGCACACGGCAGAGCATTGGGGTGCCTTGAGAAAAAAAAGATTTTTAAACACTGGTGTGGAAGGTGGACTGTTGGGTTACTGAGGTGTAAGAGAGAACAAATTTTTAGTATATTGAGCAGAAGGTGCTGAAGGATTGGTGGAAATGGACAAATAACCTTCCTACAGGGAACTCAAGGCTGGGAAAAGGTGACAATATGTGGCACTACAGCGTTTTTTTGGACTACAATTACTATAATCTTCAGCCAGCCAATGGTTTGCATTGTGTTGGATAAGTTTTGAGCATTCAAGGGGTTAAAATCTCAATTTGAATCAAGGGATATTTGTTCCATTTGGCGCAATTGGTTTGAACCAACATTTTTCCATTTTTGCCTTAATACATAAAGCTCACTGTTTCCAGATGGGGACATGTATCTATTCCACAATTACTTCTGTTTTAATAGAGGGTCATATATCTACCAGCGCTGCTGTATAAGTTGGAGCTACATAAATGAAGTATAATAATATGTCAAGTAAACACTGGCTGCTACTCTGCTAGAGGGTCATATATCTCAGTCACATACCTCCCAAGTGTACCTCTTTAGGAGGGATAGACCATCTTTGAGACCCAAATCCCTCTGTCCCTCTTTTTAGGAGATCAGAGTGTATGGTGTGTATGTAGGTATATCATGCTGCTCCACAGCAATAAAACTCAAATTAATGTTTGTTTATACTTCACTATTTGTGTTTATAAATTATTCTCTGTAAATAAAATAATCTGGTCTTGTTCTGAATTTATTCACTTACAAAAAGAGGTGTCAATAGGTCATGAAATAACCTAAAAAAATTATCGGCAATGCCCCGCCTATCAGTCACGTCGCCTACAACACCATCTAAAACTTAAGTGTCCCTCTTTGGTCATTTGAAATGTTGGCGGTAAGCAGTTACACACTGGCTGCTTTCCTGCTAAGGGGACATGTATCACTGTTACCTGTGCCTTTAACAGGAGACCTGTCAAAGTGTATCACTGGTACACACTGGCTGGTCTTCTACAAGGAACTCTTACAGTTTAGGTATAACAGTACTTGAACTCACACAGGCAAGCAGGCTTGATTCCTCTGCCTTTCTTGCACGAATTATTCCTATTTGGGATACAAACGCAGCTAACAGGGGAAGATGACATAACCTCTAGCATTTCACAAATGAAAATCTAGAATAAACACGAGAATGTGATCAAGAGGTTTGGGTGAATAGAACAGAAGCCAATAGCTGACGCTATCCTGCTATTGACTGGAGAGCCTCCCATTGTCATCCGAATTCTAGATAATGTGTACTATGCCTCTACTCGCACTGGAGCTTAATCACAATAGGCGAGATTCTAAACCAATCACACAAAACTATAGACTGTCTCCTTTCAACAATCTTTACATCAGCACTTACTTACACAATAAGGGGCCGGCTCAGACTTCTCACATCCAATCCCCATTCGAAAACATAAAGACGACATCTACCTCCACCAATCGGCTTCTGAGCTGCCTCAGCGAATAGACGCTTAGCTGAGAAGGTAAACAAAAAGCACCATTCGTCTGCGCAATGAGTCCTTACGAGTAATTTAGTAAATTACAATAAAATAATGCGAAATTTGTAGCACGATATTATTAAAGTAAGGATAATACAACATAATTATAAAAATTAAGACTAGTAATAATATGTGAACAAAAAAAAAAAAAAAGAGGTCCCACCGAGATTTGAACTCGGATCGCTGGATTCAAAGTCCAGAGTGCTAACCATTACACCATGGGACCGTCGCTTTTTGAGAACTTTGTACATCTCGTCTTTATATTTGACAAGTGTGAATACATTCAATATGATAATTTTAATAAAGGTCAAGCGACCATAATTTCATCAATCCATGTACCACAAAAGCACACCTACATAGAAAAACTATTAAAAATATATATTAGGCACACTTATTTTATGAGTCATCAGTCAGGAATTTATGTGAAAATGAGGATTTAAATGCAGCAGGATTAAAAGATACTGATGAAATACTAAGCAGATATCCTAGATAATATGGCTTGAAAATACTTAACCCGTTGACGACGTATGTTTTGTATGTGTCGCAAACCAATATTTTGGAGACTTTTCACGCTTTCAAGGGTTTAATCCTTTGAGTGCCAGATAGGTAGTTAAAGGGGAACATTTACCTCTTAAAAATGTTTACCATATGTTTAGTTATTAAAGTAGTATTAGGAAACGTGTTTTGTTTTTTAATTTACATACTTCTAAAGATATTTAATCTTCAAGCTGTGCAATTCCGCATTATGCGGCGCGCTGAATCTTCGGCACAGCGCTTCATGACTTCCCAGTGCTACTTAATTCTCCTCCCACCTCCCTCCCAGCTGCCCCAGGAAGCGTGTTCACACTTCCCTTCGATGTGGTATGACTCTTTTCTATAATTACAGCAAGCTCCGGTTATCATTTACCGAGCTTGCAACCTCAGTATAATGATAACTGGAGCTTGCTGTAATGCTAGAAGGGAGTCACACCACACCGAAGGGAAGTGTGAATGCTCTCCCTGGGGCAGCTGGGAGCGAGGTGGGAGGAGAACTAAGTAGCACTAAGAGCTGTGCCAAAGATTTAGCGTGCCTCATAATGCAGAAGTGCACAGCTTGAAGACTAAATATCTTTAAAAGTACGTGAATTAAAAAAAAAAACAAGTTTCCGAATACTACTTTAATAACTAAAAATATGGTAAAAACTATTTAAAAGGTGAATGTTCTGCTTTAATGCAAGAATTAGATACCTCTTTGGTCCTCAAAAGATTAAGGGCTCGATCCAAATGTTGGAGACGGCTGTTTTTTCTGCCGACGGCATTTTTCCCAGAACAGTAAGCTATTCAAATATCTGTGCTGTGAAAAAATACTGGCAAAAAAAAGAGCAATTGGGTGGTGTTTCAAAAAATTATTGCATTACAAGTAACATTAACCATTAATAATGATGTCCAACGGAGTCCACAGCTTCCTGGTAGGCTTGTGCGATTCAGTTTGGCGACATTCAGAAAGGGGTCATTTGGTGAAATTCGGGCCGTCCGACAGGCAAGGGTCATTCACCAAAAAAAATCTTAATCCAACCAGCCCTACTCCAAATGTCTTCGAAAATTGTGGAAAATCGGCAACTACTACCCGCGCTCTATTACTTTCCCTCCATGTCTCTAGTCCAGTTAGCTTCTCCGTTTCATGCGCTACTTTCCCACTTTCTCTCTATTCCATTTAGCTTCTTCGGTTAATGATGGGGGTTGGATTAATGACACAGACACCCAGACAGCCTGCATTTCCTCTTAGTGCTTTGTTGGAGCTCAGAGAGAGAAGAAACAGGAGATATTAGAGTGTCCAGTTGTTGTGTAGGCAGGCAGGTAGCATTAGGCATAGGCCTAAAATATTAAAAGTAATAGTAGGAATTTGTTTGAATCATTTTCAGAGTGACACAGCCAGTCTCACAGTGGTCATGTGGCCAGGTTTTACATTTTAAAACTATTTTAGTTCACTACCTACCTATCTGTCATGGATTTGAGTCCTAGTGAACAACCTGATGTTTCTTGTCCTGGTACCAGCTGTAGTGACCCAGCAACCATCAACACCACCACAGTGATGTTGCTTTCAATTAGAGCTAGCAGCAGCAGGTGGGCAAATAAGAGTACTTTGAGTAGTACTAGTCAGACTGAACAGCAGCACTCCAAACCAAAAACTAGAAAGAAGAAGGGAACCGCAGGTCATTCTACCTCTACTAGCAGGGTACAGAGGTCTAGGTCCTCCTCTGAGACCACGAAGCAGCTGTCACCTGTGTCTCGTCAGCTGTTTCGTGATGATCCCCCCAGAACCACCTGCACAATGACTAGTGCCACTGCCAGTTTAGTCACCACCTCCGCTACAGCCAGTTCTATAAAACTGGGGACACCTAGCATGTGTAACACTACTGGTCGGACACTGCGGGCAGTATCAACGCAGGATTGTTATAGGGAACGTCTGTGTAAGTAGGCCAAAATTAAATTATTGCAGTATTTGGATAACATTTTTCCTGCCACCACTGTCACTGCCACTGAGAGCATATCTACTCCAGAAAATGTTATTGAGGGAGATAGTTTAACATTTCCCGGTAGCCACCAGGCAGAAGAGGGAATTGAGCAGCTTGCCACAAAATCTGCTGCTGATGATGATTTTTCTTCCTTTCAAAACTTACAAGAGGTAGAAGAAGAATCTGAGGGATCAAGGCCTCCTAAGCTTGATTTGTCCCCTGAGCTTGATTTTTCCAGTGACCTTGATTATTCCCCTGAGCTTAATTTTTCCTCTGCTTCCCATAGTACTCCTTCTGCTTCTCTAGTTACAGTTGTATCTTCTATTGACAACTCAAAATCTGCCTCTCCAGTTCCATTTGAGGAATTAGTAGTAGCTGCTAGTGTCTCCACCACCAGTACCACTGTTACTCCACTCTCCTCCTCCAGTCCCAGTCCCAACATCCCTGCTACCATCTTTAGGTCTACTTGTACCCCTGTAATGGTACATAGAAAGAAAAAGCAAAGTGAGGTTGCTCCAGCATGTGAAGATGAAGAAAGTGTCACCTCATTTTCTTCTACTCCACCACCTTCCAGAGTCATCCGTCGCTCCAAAACGTGGGACTATTTTGTGGCACTTGGAGGTGGCTGGCTAGCGAAATGCAAATTGTGTGGCAGGGAATTCAGCCGTGGGAGGGTGTTGGGTCATCTAACCACCTCCGGGATGAACCAACACCTGAACAACTACCACAAGTCAGTGTTGATTAGTGCAGAAAGTGGCACTACTGCATATACCAGTATCACACTCACCACCAGTAGGCAGGAGAAAAGGCAGGGGGATCATGCCACATCTGGTCCTAAGAGCAGACAGTCACAGCCCATCCCAAAATCAATACAGGCCACACTGGAAGATTTTGGTGGGTTTCATTCAAAGGGAATGTGCAGAAAGCAGTCCCAAAAAATCACAGGCCTCATTGCACAATTCATAGCCGTTGGGGTTGCTACTTTTAATTTGGTGTACGGGGAGCCCTTCCAGCAACTTATGGAGGCTGTCGCACCACAATATAAAATTCCATCCCACACCACATTTAATAGAACTATAGTGCCTTCACTGTACTGGCCATGCATTGGGCTTTTGAAGGACCTGCTAGGAAAGGCTGGTGGCCAGTCAGTGCACTTTACCACTGACTTATGGAGTGCTCCGAGTGGCCGGCATGGCTTCCTGTCACTGACGGCGCATTTGTGGCAGCCCAGTGTTTTACAAGACACATCATTACCGACAATAAGTTCAGGTGCAGTAGCTAAATAGGAACACCGCTCTTTCCTCCTCCATGCTGATGTAATGGATCAGCAGCACACCTCAGATAACATTCACAAAGCACTGCAGTACATGGTGGCACAGTGGCTGGAGAGCAGGCAGACACACAGGCACAAATTGGGTTTGTGGTTACTGACGGTGCAGCTAACATGATAAAGGGTCTCCGGGATGGCAGATTTGTGGGTGTGCGCTGCTTAGCACATGTCCTGCATCTGGTAGTGAAGGCTGCTCTCGAGGATGGCAGTAACACTAAAAGGTTGCCAGCACTTCTGGAGTCGTGACGACAAATTGCTGGCCACTTCCATCTGAGCATCAAAGATAGCCAGCTCCTCACGGAGGAACAGAAAAAGGCAGACCTCCCAGAACACCACTTAAAACAAGATGTTGGGACCAGGTGGAACTCCTTGTCACCATTTCGTTGGTAGTAACAGAACACTGGGCAGGGCTGACTGAGCCCTGTTGGAACTCGTAGTGACAGTCCTTATGCCTTTCTGTGCTTTGATGGAAAATTTTAAGCAAAGAAAACACTAGCCTGGCAGAAGTCATTCCCCTGTTTTCACACCTCTCCTTAAAATTGGATGATTTCCTTGCCTGTAGGGAATGCTTGCCTGGTGCTGAGGGTAGTATACTTCCCAATGTTGCTGCCCTTCTAATGAGGCTGAAGAAGGAACCGACTCAGCGCATGGAAGAGCACATGGATGATTTTCCTGAGTTAATGTTTGCCACTATTTGCGATCCTCGAATCAAAGGCAAGACGGCACTTAGTTCCAATTCACTCACTGCCTGGAGGGCACAATTGATAGCGAGGGTGCGTGAGAGGCAAAGAAAAAACAGGATGCAGTCACAGGAGGCTGGAGAAGATTACGTAGATGAGCTGGAGGAGTGTGGTGGTCTTCTGGGACCTATCAGTAGCAGCGCCAGTAGCACTTCATCTTGTTCCGGTGGAGCAGCTGCTGCTTTTTATGCTGAGGAAATGGACAGATTATGCTTCGGACAAAACAAACAGCTCCCAATTAATAGAAAAAGTGCTCAGTTTGAGGTTAAGGCTTACCTTGCGAAACCTTTTATGCCCCCAAGTACAGATCCCTTGATTTTCTGGGATAACAAGAGGGCTGTGTGGCTTAATTGGTCCCTGATAGCCCAGGAGTTGCTTTCTTGTCCCCAAACCACAGTCCAGAGTGAGCGTGAATTTTTGGTAACTAACTGGAAATATACTTAGTCCCCAACGCTCTCAACTGGCCCCTCAGCTCATGGAGCAAATTACTTTTTTAAAAGTCAACCTGCCAAAGCTGGGTTACCCTGCTCTCAGGTTTGATGCAGATTAGAAGAAAAAAAAGTACCATAGTACCATAATATGCTGAGTGCTCCAGCTTACCAGCTCTAGAACCATGGTAGGTTGGGCAGAGGACACCCCCCTGACTTGATGGGACACGGGGGGAATTTAAAGTCTACATTGTTGTCCCACTATACAGGTTGTTCAGTCTGGCTCTATTGTTTTTCATCTCTTGTAAAAAAGTGCGCAGTATCTATCTACAGAGTCCTGGCTGCTCCAGTGTTCTACAGTTTGCTGCTGGCAACACCTCCAGTGTTACTGTCATCCTGAGTCTGCCTCGCACCAATAATCCTCAGTTTAGTAGTCTCTTGTAAGAAAAGTCTGCTGTATCCATCTACTGAGATCTGCTCCAGTGTTCTGTAGTTTGCTGCTGGCTACATCTAAAGTGTTGCTGTCATCCTGAGTCCACCTCGCACCAGTCATCCTCAGTTGCTGTATCTCTACTGAGTCCTGGCTTCTCCAGTTTTCTGCAGTTTGCTGCTGGCTACACTCCAGTGTTGCTGTCATCCTGAGTCCACCTTGTACCAGTCATCCTCAGTTGCTGTATCTCTACTGAGTCCAGGCTGTTCCGGTGTTCTGCAGTTCTGGCTACATCTCCAGTGTTGCTGTCATCCTGAGGCTGCCTTGCACCAGTCATCCTCATTTGCTGTATCTCTACTGAGTCCTGACTTCTCTGGTGTTCTACAGTTTGCTGCTGGCTACATCTCCAGTGTTGCTGTCATCCTGAGTCCACCTCGCACCAGTCATCCTCAGTTGCTGTATCTCTACTGAGTCCTGGCTGTTCAGGTGTTCTCCGTTTCTGGCTACATCTCCAGTGTTGCTGTCATCCTGAGTCCGCCTCGCACCAGTCATCCTCAGTTGCTGTATCTCTGCTGAGTTCTGCTTGCTCCGGTGTTCTGCAGTTCTGGCTACATCTCCAGTGTTGCTGTCATCCTGAGTCCGCCTCGCACCAGTCATCCTCAGTTGCTGTATCTCTGCTGAGTTCTGCTTGCTCCGGTGTTCTGCAGTTCTGGCTACATCTCCAGTGTTGCTGTTATCCTGAGTCCGCCTCTCACCAGTCATCCTCAGTTTTGTAGTTTTGTAGTCTCTTGTAAGAAAAGTCTGCTGTATCCATCTACTGAGTCCTGCTCCAGTGTTCTACATTTTGCTGCTGGCTACATCTACAGTTTTGCTATCATCCTGAGTCTGCTTCTCACCAGTCATCCTCAGTTGCTGTATCCATCTACTGAATGAGTCCTGACTTGTCCGGTATTCTGCAGTTTGCTGCTGGCTACATCTACAGTTTTGCTATCATCCTGAGTCTGCCTCTCACCAGTCATCCTCAGTTGCTGTATCTCTACTGAGTCCTGACTAGTGATGATCGAGCACCCCGATGCTCGGGTGTTCGGGTGCTCTGGCCGAGCGCCCCCGGAGGCTCAAGTGCTCGGCCGAGCACCCGAGCCCCATTGAAGTCAATGGGAGGACTCGAGCATTACACCAGGCACCCCCTGCTCTGATGAGGGGAGGGTGCCTGGTTCATGGGAAAAGGTCAGAAAATGATGGAAACACCACAGAAATGGTTCAGGGACAGCATAGGGAGGATGTCTGGATGCATCTTGGACTCCAACGTTGCTGCTGGGAACGATGTTTCGCCCGTAGTACGCCATTTTTACAGACTGACCGTAAAACACACAAAAAGGAAGATAAAAACTAATCTGCGGCTAGGCACACTAAACAATATGTGACGCTAATCTGCGGCTAGGCACACTAAACAATATGTGACGTTAATCTGCGGCTAGGCACACTAAACAATATGTGACGCTAATCTGCGGCTAGGCACACTAAACAATATGTGACGCTAATCTGCGGCTAGGCACACGAAACAGAATGTGACGCTAATCTGCGGCTAGGCACATGAAACAGAATGTGACGCTAATCTGCGGCTAGGCACAGTGAACGGAATATGTGACGTTAATTTGTGAATTTGCACACTAAACAATATGTGACGCTAATCTGCGGCTAGGCACACTAAACAATATGTGACGTTAATCTGCGGCTAGGCACACTAAACAATATGTGACGCTAATCTGCGGCTAGGCACACGAAACAGAATGTGACGCTAATCTGCGGCTAGGCACAGTGAACGGAATATGTGACGTTAATTTGTGAATTTGCACACTAAACAATATGTGACGTTAATCTGCGGCTAGGCACACTAAACAATATGTGCCGCTAATCTGCGGCTAGGCACACTAAACAATATGTGACGCTAATCTGCGGCTAGGCACACGAAACAGAATGTGACGCTAATCTGCGGCTAGGCACACGAAACAGAATGTGACGCTAATCTGCGGCTAGGCACAGTGAACGGAATATGTGACGTTAATTTGTGAATTTGCACACTAAACAATATGTGACGTTAATCTGCGGCTAGGCACACTAAACAATATGTGACGCTAATCTGCGGCTAGGCACACTAAACAATATGTGACGCTAATCTGCGGCTAGGCACACGAAACAGAATGTGACGCTAATCTGCGGCTAGGCACACGAAACAGAATGTGACGCTAATCTGCGGCTAGGCACAGTGAATGGAATATGTGACGTTAATTTGTGAATTTGCACACTAAACAGAATGTGACAATAATCTATGGCTAGGCACACGTTTAAAATGGCCCTTTTTGTTGCTGCGTTGTAAAATAATTGGCCCTGTGCACCTAACGGAATATGTCAGCTTGTCACTGCACTGTGAAATATTTATCCCTGTGAACCTAGTACAATGTCACCTTAGAACATGTCCCCCCCAAAAAAATAATTAAATTCTGCCACCCCCAAAAAAAATTAAATGCTGCCCCCACACACAACAGTCCTAAAAAGGACTTTTGGGTCTTGAAAGAGTTTCAACAATTTTATTCTCCCTACACTGACTTCCTGTGCATCTAGTATTATATGTCACCTTAGAAATATCCCCCCCACAAAAAAAAAGGAAATTGTGCCCCCCCAAACAAAATATAAATGCTGCCCCCACACACAACAGTCCTAAAAAGGACTTTTGGGTCTTGAAAGAGTTTCAACAATTTTATTCTCCCTACACTGACTTCCTGTGCATCTAGTATTATATGTCACCTTAGAAATATCCCCCCCACAAAAAAAAAGGAAATTGTGCCCCCCCAAACAAAATATAAATGCTGCCCCCACACACAACAGTCCTAAAAAGGACTTTTGGGTCTTGAAAGAGTTCCAACAATTTTATTCTCCCTACACTGACTTTCCCTGCCTAAGCGCATCTCTCCCTGGCTAAGAATGAGCCGAACTCGCGCGTCGGGTGCTATACAGCACCTGATCACGGGTTCTGGCCAGCCAATCAGTGTAATGCCAGCAGCCAACATGGCTGCTGGCATTACACTGATGTCAGAGCCTCCCCGCACGTTTATTGGCTGCGCAGCAGCTGCGAAACGTGCGGGGAGGAGACCCGAACATGGCGGGCGAGCACATGCGGTACTCGTACGAGTACCGCCATGTGCCGAGCAGAGCGATGCTCGAGCCGAACCGAGCTTCGGCCGAGCATGCTCGCTCATCACTAGTCCTGACTTCTCCGGTGTTCTGCAGTTTGCTGCTGGCTACATCTACAGTGTTGCTATCATCCTGAATCTGCCTCACACCAGTCATCCTCAGTTATGTGGTCTCTTGAAGTTTGGGGTATTAATCTACTGAGTCCTACTCCAGTGTTTTGCAGTTTGCTGCTGGCTACATCTACAGTTTTGCTATCATCCTGAGTCTGCCTCTCACCAGTTATCCTCAGTTGCTATATCCATCTACTGACTGAGTCCTGACTTCTCCGGTGTTCTGCAGTTTGCTGCTGGCTACATCTACAGTTTTGCTATCATCCTGAGTCTGCCTCTCACCAGTCATCCTCAGTTGCTGTATCTCTACTGAGTCCTGGCTTCTCTGGTGTTCTGCAGTTTGCTGCTGGCTACATCTACAGTGTTGCTATCATCCTGAGTCTGCCTCACACCAGTCATCCTCAGTTATATGGTCTCTTGAAGTTTGGGGTATTAATCTACAGAGTCCTGCTCCAGTGTTCTGCAGTTTGCTGCTGGCTACATGTACAGTGTTCCAGTCATCCTGAGTCTGCCTCGCACCAGTTATCCTCAGTCTTCCTTCTTCCCTCAAATTTAGCCCATTCAGGATTGAGGGCATTGTTGACATGGAAGATGCCTTTTTTTCTTTCTGTGGTCCCTGAACTGCAGGCTTTATCCTGCAAGCCGCATTTCCTGATGTTTTGCAAGGATATGTCTGTTCTTTGTACCACTCAGTAATTTCTTCCTAAGGTTGTCTCTGAGTTCCACATCAATCAGGAGACTGTTGTGCCTTCATTTTGTCCTGAACACAAATCTGACAAGAAGAGGGATTTCTACCTGTTGGATGTGGTGCACTGTCTCAAGTTTTATGAGCACTGCACAAAGTCTTTACATAAGTCTGCTGCTTTGTTTGTCATCCCTGAGGGTCCTAGG
This sequence comes from Rhinophrynus dorsalis, assembly GCA_037306005.1. Lineage (NCBI taxonomy): Eukaryota > Metazoa > Chordata > Amphibia > Anura > Rhinophrynidae > Rhinophrynus > Rhinophrynus dorsalis. Next base: position 128,801,254 of record CM074727.1, on the reverse strand, counting down.
GCAGGTCTGGCTGCTTCCAAGGTCACTATTTACTAGATTAAGTCTACCATTCACAAGGCATATGAACTCAAGAAGAAATCTGTTCCCTTTCGTGTTACAGCACATTCCAGATTTGTTGGGGTCTTTTGGGCCTACAAAAATCAAGCCTCAGCAGATCAGCTGTGCAAGGCTGCAACTTTGTCCTCCATGCACACCTTTGCCAAACTTTATTGTGTTGATGTTCTGGCTTCGGCTGAAGCCAGCTTCAGCAGGAAGATCCTCCAGGCTGTTTTACCTGTTTAAGGACTTCTCCTTCCTGCTCCTTACTGTTCTTTAACTGTTTGATCCTGTTTGGCTCTTGTTCTTGTGTGCTGTGCTACTGTTTTCAGTGTCCATTGACACTTAGTTAAGTTTTGGCTGTTCCTAGTTCTGGATAGTCCTAGGAAACTCCGGTATCATGGGGACAGGCTCTAGGTCCTTTCTATTACTTCCCACTGCTAGGAACCTACTGTTAGTATATCCCATACATGTATTTCATATTGGATGACAAAGAAAAGAGGCTTTTAGTCTGACCTTGTTAAATCCTTTTCTCTTAGTCCATATGTAATACAGGTCTCCCACCCAGAGAAAGGGGACCACTCTTTGTTTCACAAAGCTGGACGTGGGAGTTCTTCTAGGATCTTTTACTCACAGGAGCTTACCTTTTCTTCTCTCGCTGTACTATCTAGTGAGCTTGTCTCATATCAAAAATGGGAAGGCGGGGCTGGGCTAGCCTGATAAGGAAAGGGACAGCTCCACCTTCAAGATCTTGTGTTTTGAAATGTTCCTGCCTAACTAAGGAAGGAAGTCTCCTCCCATGGTACCTGTATTTCATATGGACAAAGAGAAAAGGATTTAATAGGTAATCCTGTTAAATCCTGTTTTATATTTGTTTTGTTTGGTCTGCTGCACTTTTTATATATACATACTAGCAATGTGGCATGGCGTTGCCCATCATGTTATGACCGATGGGAGTACGTGACTGAAATGTAGAGACACTGATAAACAGACATATGCAACACACAAGCAGACACATACATGCAGTGAGCACCAGAAACCTGCATACACACACACAAACACACGCACACAGACAGCAGAGATGCACACATGTAACAGATGCACACATACACACAAATGCAACAGACATGCGCAGGCACATATGCATGCCACAGACATGCACACACATAGGCAACAGACATGCACACACATGCAAAAGACATACACACACACTCAACAGACATACACAAACACAGATGGGACACTGGCACAGTGATAGCTGCTAGTGATGATCGAGCACCCCAATGCTCGGGTGTTCGGGTGCTCTGGCCGAGCACCCCCGGAGGCTCGAGTGCTCGGCCGAGCACCCGAGCCCCATTGAAGTCAATGGGAGGACTCGAGCATTACACCAGGCACCCCCTGCTCTGATGAGGGGAGGGTGCCTGGTCCATAGGAAAAGGGCAGAAAATGATGGAAACACCACAGAAATGGTTCAGGGACAGCATAGGGAGGATGTCTGGATGCATCTTGGACTCCAACGTCGCTGCTGGGAACGATGTTTCGCCCGTAGTACGCCATTTTTACAGACTGACCGTAAAACACACAAAAAGGAAGATAAAAACGACTTTAGGCGAAAAATTGTTACCAAACAGTATTTGCTGTATATTTACTTGTATATCATCTGCAAATTCTGCAAAAAATTTCATCGATTTTTCGGAACTGGGGCCATGATTAAGAGGGAAACGTGCGCAGAGGCAAATTCTGCAAAAAATGTCATAGATTTTTCGGAACTGGGGCCATGATTAAGAGGGAAACGTGCGCAGAGGCAAATTCTGCAAAAAATGTCATCGATTTTTCGGAACTGGGGCCATGATTAAGAGGGAAACGTGCGCAGAGGCAAATTCTGCAAAAAATTTCCTCGATTTTTCTGAACTGGGGCCATGATTAAGAGGGAAACGTGCGCTGAGCCGACCATCTAAAACATTATGGGTGAGGGTCTGCTGCGGAGCTGACCATCCTAAACATTATATGCGAAGGCCCGCTAGTGAGCTGACGCTATAAAACATTATATGAGAGGGCCCGCTAGAGAGCTGACCCAATAAAACATTATATAAGAAGGCCCGCTGGTGAGCTGACCTATACAAAAAGTTGTCAAACAGGGCCCGCTGGTGAGCTGGCCCTATATAAAAATTATATCACAGGGCCCGCTGGTGAGCTGGCCCTATATAAAAATTATATCACAGGTTATATGGAAGAGAGTCAACCATATACCCGTTTTTTGGGTGGAAGGGGTGAATGGGAATACAGAGTATTCCCATCATTGTAAATAACATATATAAAGTCACTTTATGTTCACCCGGGGCTTTCCTCCAGTGGAGTGGAGAAGTCAGGGGAAATCCAGGCCTTGTTCATTTTTATAAGTGTCAACCTATCAGCATTTTCGGTGGAAAGGCGGATACGCTTATCTGTTATGATGCCACCAGCAGCACTAAATACCCGCTCAGACAGAACGCTGGCGGCAGGGCAGGCCAGCACCTCCAAGGCGTAGAGTGCCAGTTCATACCACGTGTCCAGCTTGGACACCCAGTAGTTGTAAGGCACAGAGGGATCATTGAGGACGCTGACACGGTCTGCTATGTACTCCTTCACCATCTTCCAAAACTTTTCCCTCCTTGTGACACTAGGCTGCGCATCAGGATGAGGGTGCTGGCGGGGTGTCATGAAGGTGTCCCACGCCTTGGAGAGTGTTGCCCTGCCTTTGTCGGAACTGCTGTGTGCTCCCCTTTTCTCACCTTCTCGGTTGGCCAAGGTAGCACGTACTCTGCCGCCAGCGTTGTCAGATGGAAAATTTTGGAGCAATTTTTCGACAAGAACCTTCTGGTATTGCACCATTTTGCTTGTCCTCTCCACCGGAGGAATGAGAGATGAGAAATTCTCTTTGTAGCGGGGGTCCAGAAGGGTGAACACCCAGTAATCCGTGTTGTCTAAAATGCGTATAACGCGTGGGTCACGGGAAAGGCAGCCTAACATAAAGTCAGCCATGTGTGCCAGAGTACCAACAGGCAAGATTTCGCTGTCCTCACCAGGAGGACGACTCTCAATCTCCTCATCCTCTTCCTCCTCTTCTGCCCACCCACGCTGAAGAGATGGAACTAAAGTTCCATGGCTACCCTCTGTAGCGGAGGCAACCGTGTCTTCCTCCTCCTCCTCCTCCGCCTCCTCCAATTGTCGCTGAGAAGACGAAGTGAGGGTGCTCTGGCTGTCACCTTGTGTAAGCTCTTCCTCCCGCATTTCCACCTCTTCCACATGCAAAGCGTCGGTTTTAATTGTGAGCAGCGAGCGTTTCAGTAGACACAGAAGTGGGATGGTTACACTGATAATAGCGTTATCGCCGCTCACCATCTGTGTCGATTCCTCAAAATTGCGTAAAACCTCACAGAGGTCTAACATCCATTCCCACTCCTCACTTCTGATTAGAGGAAGTTGAACGGAGAGGCGACGACCGTGTAACAGCTGGTACTCCACTACTGCCCTCTGCTGCTCACAAAGCCGGGCCAACATGTGGAAGGTGGAGTTCCAGCGCGTGCTCACGTCACACAGCAGCCGGTGAGCTGGCAATTGTAAGCGCTGCTGCAGCTTCAACAGGCCGGCTGAAGCTGTTGATGACTTACGGAAATGTGCACACACGCGGCGCACCTTGGTCAAGAGATCATGCACATTGGGGTAGGTTTTTAGAAATCGCTGAACCACTAAATTAAATACATGCGCTAGGCATGGTACGTGTGTGAGCTTGCCGAGCTCCAAAGCCGCCACCAAGTTACGCCCATTATCACACACAACCATGCCTGGTTGCAGGTTGAGTGGCGAGAGCCACTGCTCGGTCTGGTGACTAATCCCCTGCAACAGCTCTGAGGCCGTGTGCTGTTTGTCCCCAAGGCAGATCAGCTTCAGCACGGCCTGTTGACGCTTCCCCACTGCAGTGCTACACTGCTTCCAGCTACCGGCTGATGGGTGAGTGGCGCTGCGCGCAGAGAATTCGGAGGTGGAAACGGAGAAGGAGGAGCCAATAACGTAGGTGCTGGCGGAAACCCTGATGGAGGTAGGGCCCGTAATCCTCGGCGTGGGTAGCACCTGTGCCATCCCAGGGTCCGAGTCGCTCCCAGCCTCCACGACATTCACCCAGTGTGCCGTCAGGGAAATGTAGCGTCCCTGGCCACAAGCACTTGTCCATGTGTCAGTCGTTAAGTGGACCTTCCCAGTAACTGCGTTGGTCAGGGCACGGGTGATGTTACGGGACACATGGTGGTGTAAGGCGGGGACGGCACACCGGGAAAAGTAGTGGCGGCTGGGGACTGCGTACCGAGGGACAGCTGCTGCCATCAGGCTGCGGAAGGTCTCCACAAGCCTAAATGGCAGCATTTCGATGGCCAGTAATTTGGAAAGGTGTGAGGTTAGTGCTATGGTCTGTGGGTGGGTGGCTGGGTATTTTCGCTTGCGCTCAAATGCCTGGGGTAACGACATTTGGATGCTGCGCTGGGACAGGGAAGTGGATGTGGTCGCTGATGGTGCTTCAGATGGTACAGGTGCAGGGCGGGAGGTATGCGGGCCTGCGCCTTCGACAGGCGATTGGCCGGCACCGAAAACAGGGGAAGAGGAGGCAGTGGTGTGGCCTGCAGACACAGATTGGCGATCCGGGCGTTACTCCCACTTATTACGGTGCTTGGATGCCATGTGTCGGATCATGCTGGTGGTGGTGAGGTTTCTAGTGTTCATGCCTCGGCTCATTCTGGTGTGGCACAGGTTGCAAACTACAATTTTTTTGTCGTCCGCACTTTCCTTAAAAAAACGCCATACCGCGGAACACCTAGCCCTTGGCAAGGGAGATTTACGCAAGGGGGTGCTCCGTGGAACATTTGCGGGCCGGTTTGGTGCGGTCCGCCTTCTTTCTTTAGCCACACCACTGCCTCTTCCAGCCTGTTGCGGTGCTGCAGATGGCTCACCCTCAGGACTGCTGTCATCGCTCGGCTCTCCACCTTCCCAGGTGGGGTCAGTCACCTCATCGTCCACCAAGTCCTCCTCCACTTCCTCACTCTGATCATCCTCCTCATTTCTTGATCCCACCACATACTCAGTCATTGACAACTGTGTATCATCCTCCTCATCAAGGTCTTGAGACAGTAATAGTGGTTGATTTGATGGCAACTGTGTCTCATCATCATCATCCTCTTCCTTTGACCTTAAATGCCGTTCCCCTCTGTCATCTTCTTGTGATTGGGTACCCTCTAGAGGTTGTGAATCAGGGCACAAGATGTCATGTTCCTCTGCAAGCGTGCTTGGAGAGAGGTTCAAATGAAGCATTGGTGATGAGACGAGCTCCTCACTATATCCCAGTGTGGGATCACTTCTTTGGCCAGACCCTCTATGGTGGGAGGAAGGATGATCAGGGTGAGGATTATGTTGACCAGACTATTGGCTACTGAGAGTGGACTTGGTGGAAGACAGGGTGGTGCTTAACCGACTGGAAGCAGTATCAGCTGAAATCCAACCGACCACCTGTTCGCAGTGGTCTGACCTCGAGAGTGATGTCCTGCGACGCCCTGTAAACTGAGACATGAAGCTAGGTATGGTGGATGTCTTTCTTTCTTGTGCTCTGGCACCAGGCACAGTTTCTACGCGTCCTGACCCGCGCCCTGAACTATCAGGATCACGTCCACTTCCCCGTCCCTTTTTACCCGCCTTCTTCATATTACACGGAATATGTGCTGCTAATCTGCAACTTTGCACACTAAACAGAATGTGCTGCTTATCTGCGGCTAGGCACAGTGAACGGAATATGTGACTTTTATTTTTTACACTTTGCACACTAAACAGAATGTGCTGCTAATCTGCAACTTTGCACACTAAACAGAATGTGCTGCTTATCTGCGGCTAGGCACAGTGAACGGAATATGTGACTTTTATTTTTTACACTTTGCACACTAAACAGAATGTGCTGCTAATCTGCAACTTTGCACACTAAACAGAATGTGCTGCTTATCTGCGGCTAGGCACAGTGAACGGAATATGTGACTTTTATTTTTTACACTTTGCACACTAAACAGAATGTGCTGCTAATCTGCAACTTTGCACACTAAACAGAATGTGCTGCTTATCTGCGGCTAGGCACAGTGAACAGAATATGTGACTTTTATTTTTTACACTTTGCACACTAAACAGAATGTGCTGCTAATCTGCAACTTTGCACACTAAACAGAATGTGCTGCTAATCTGCGGCTAGGCACAGTGAACGGAATATGTGACTTTTATTTTTTACACTTTGCACACTAAACAGAATGTCCTGCTAATCTGCAACTTTGCACACTAAAAAGAATGTGCTGCTAATCTGCAACTTTGCACACTAAACAGAATGTGCTGCTAATCTGCAACTTTGCACACTAAAAAGAATGTGCTGCTAATCTGCAACTTTGCACACTAACCAGAATGTGCTGCTAATCTGCAACTTTGCACACTAAACAGAATGTGCTGCTAATCTGCAACTTTGCACACTAAAAAGAATGTGCTGCTAATCTGCAACTTTGCACACTAACCAGAATGTGCTCCTAATCTGCAACTTTGCACACTAAACAGAATGTGCTGCTAATCTGCGGCTAGGCACAGTGAACGGAATATGTGACGTTTTTTTTTTAAATCTCTGCCCCCCCAAACAAAATATAACTGCTGCCCCCACACACAATAGTCCTAAAAAGGACTTTTGGGTCTTTATGTTGTTCAAACACACTTTTCTTCTCCCTACACTGACTTTCCCTTCCTATCCTCATCTCTCCCTGGCTAAGACTGAGCCGAACTCGCTGGTCAGGTGCTATACAGCACCCGATCACGGGTTCTGGCCAGCCAATCAGTGTAATGCCAGCAGCCAACATGGCTGCTGGCATTACACTGATGTCAGAGCCTCCCCGCATGTTTATTGGCTGCGCAGCAGCCGCGAAACGTGCGGGGAGGAGACCCGAACATGGCGGGCGAGCACATGCGGTACTCGGACGAGTACCGCCATGTGCCGAGCAGAGCGATGCTCGAGCCGAACCGAGCTTCGGCCGAGCATGCTCGCTCATCACTAATAGCTGCCCCTCCATGTGTAGAGGTTCTGGCTCTTGCTCGTCCCCCTGATCTGTAGATTCTGAATGTAGAAGTGTAGGCTGTGGCCACCCTGGCATTAGTGTAGGAGATTTACAGAGCTGTGTAGGTAACAATCTTGTATTGAAGTGAATATCTGCAGTGTTCAGAGCATTAGAAGCCAAATGTAGCCCTCTAAGGACCAGAGGACATCACGTCACAATGTGTTGCCATCCTCCATCTGGTCCTGAAACCATTAAATCAGTGGTATTTGTTGTGTCCTTTACTTTCGGCAGAATTGCAGTATTATGCCTCTGTGTGTTTTGTGTGTAGAAGTGGAAAGCAGAACACAAAAGGAGATTATGTGAGAGAGACTTACACCAGCATGTTAAGCGATAGAGTGTCAGGCAGTAAACAGCGGTGTATCATGTTAAAGTTAACCCTTTGAGTGCTGAAAAGGCATCCAATTCGTTGTGGTGCAATGCGTTAGTTACCTCACTGGCACGCAAATGGTTAAATAGAGTGCTTTTAATGTATAAAGAAGTCCCAGTGACATAAATAATGTAGATTCAGTGCCCCATGTTACTGTCCCCAGTACAGTGGAGACACTCTTCTCCCCACAATGTGCTTCTCAATGTCCAGATCAAGTGTGAGAGTAAGAAGCCACTGTTGATTCTGAAGGAGCAGGCCTGAGCCTGGAGGAAAGACCAGGGATCCTGGGCATCCACTGTCCATGTCAAAAAAAAAAAAAAAAAAGGCTCCAAAAAAGCCCAGCATGGTCACCCCTGAAAAAAGTCAAGAGTATATGTTTTCAAGAGATAGTAATACTTTAGTTTATCTCTGAGTCTTTATTTTTTTATTTTAACATTACACTATATTTAATAGTAATTTCCATAGTAAAATGCTACGGAAGCCAAAATGATCCCCCTTCCACCCCTTCTGGTCACCTTCCATTAGGTTTGGAATCCTGTTGTGGGACTGGATGGATGCACTGAGGGACAATCTTCATTCGGTAAGTATAAGGAAAACCCTGACCCCCTTGACGAATAAGGGCAGGATTTTCCTTTTGATTACTGAAGATTGTCCTTCACCGCACCTCATCCGAGAAGCTGAGTGATGCAGGGAAAAGGGCAGGAAGGAGATCCTTTCGGTTTGAATAGCATTTGAACTACAACACTGTAAGTAATTAAATATAGTGCTACATGTGAAAAAAAAAAACTTGGAGCTAAACTTTAATAGCAGCATTGCTATCCTTTTAACCCTTTGATTTGACGAGGGTTTCTCAATGCATCGCAAACCAATGTTTTGCATACTCCTCTAGCAGTCCAAGGGTTAAATGTTTGAGTAGACAAGGCATCCAACATCCCTCCCTTGTACATTACTTTCCTTCAAGTTAAGAGTCTATAAAGATTTTATTCTTTGAGTGCCAGACTGATTTGCAGCACATTTCAAAGAATGCATTGCATACTCCTCTGGCAATGAAAGGGTTAACAGGAGAAGTGCAGGTGAGGACATTGTGTGTGTATGTGTATGGAGCAGGAGGACATTTGGGCATAGAAGAGGCTCAGGTGAGGGCTGTGTGTGTATTTCTGTGTCTGTTTGCATCATTAAGTTGCTTGTATTCCAAACGTCTTTTTCATGTTCTGAAAATGCTCATTCAGTTCCTTGTATTCCAAGCCTCTTTTTCATGTTGTGAGCATACTCATTCAGTTTCTTGAAACCAAGTTTCCTTTTCACATGCTGAGCGCTACCACACAGTTCTAAACAGCTTAGTAAGTTCTTCTCAGTCCCTAGGAGGCCCACAAGAGAAAATATCCAGGGGGCTACATGTATGTATGTATGTATGTATGTATGTATGTATGTATGTATGTGTTTCACACTGTGTGTGTTTGTCAGCCATGTCTTTTTTTTGTTGAGGAGGAAGTTGAGGGAGGGCTAACTCCTTGCAGAGCCCTGCCCACTCCTGTGAAAGTCACGTCCCCCTGTATCTCCTGGACTGGCAGCAGGGAGGAGACATGAATATCCCCTCCTTATTGCCACCCCTGGTTGTGTTAGGCTTCGGACAAGTTTTTTGGTCACATGATGCTTTCTCTTTTATACATAGATACTTTATACATCTCTGTGACAACTTTTTTATACTACTCACAATTTATTTCTATGACCGGTCTACAAGCAGAGTGCACCGTCTGATTGCCAGCGGGGAATTATGATGCCAGTTTTCCCCGCAACGGAACCTCAGCAGATGCTTAGAAATAAATTGTGAGTAGTATACGCTTAATACTTTTGATGTGTTCACCACTTGAATGTTATTGGGCCGCTCTCCTTCTGCGTTTCTGTTTTCTCAAAGCGGTTCCTATAACCTGCTGTGCAAGAGGGATTGAGCATTCTGTTTCAAGGCATCTGTGATATGGGCCATACTTGAAATTATCTCCTTTCTTTCCCTCCAGCCACCAACCACAACAACCATCCCCCACCCCACTTTTCCCCCATAAATAAACACACTGACAACAAAATAAGGTGGCAAATTGTTAGGTCATAGCTTTATTAATTTGGGATTTTACCTAGTTAAAGGACCCCAGGAGTACCTCCCCCTCCTTCATGGCTCCCCCAGGTCCCCTAATAGCTTGGGTCACTCCTGCACCCACCTTCGGCCATGTAAGATTCAGGGCAAGACCTTTTATGCAACCACTGCCTCTCTACCTCTGGTCACTCTCCATGGCCACCTCCAATCCATATCAGGGGAGGCAAACAAGGCTCAAACGTCAATCTGTCATGACATTACCTACATGGCTCCCCTCCTTAACAGTGCTTGATGGCAATGGCCAGACCTTTCTCCAGGCTGACCTGGGTGCACAGCACAAGCCTGCCCCCCACTATTACCAATTGGCTATACCTCACTGCCAGGGCCCTGTAAGCGCCACACCTACTAAGGACCTAAATGGGTTTCCTTTAGGTCCTCCACCACTTGCTTGACCTCAGTCGGACATCTTCAGTGGTGCAGCTACTGCACCTAGATGACCTGAAAAGAAGAACAAAAAAGAGGGAGGGAGTGTGGGAAAATACAAAGTTATTCTGCTCACCTGTACAGGTAATCCCCTTTTAACCCCTATGTCTAGCCCCTTTTTTTCCCACCTCGCAGTGTTACCTGCCCCCAACAAGAGAGGGGGAGAGAACCCAGTCTTTTGTCCCAGGCGCCTCTCCCCCTTCCCTGCCGAACCAAGAACCACCAAAGAGGGGGAAGGGGTTTCAGCTCACTGGCCCTTATCAGGCTCTGAGCGCCATTAGGGCTCCCTCCACCTTTTGTAAGGGCCATAATCACCATTCCTCCCTTTCTTTCCTTCCAGTCACCAACCACAACAACCATTCCCCCCACCCCGCCCCGCCCCACTTTTCCCTCAAAAATAAACACACTGACAAAAAATAAGTCCATTGATGCCTTTCCAATCTCTCAAACCTTTATGGTTTGAGAGGTATAAGGTATTAAAGTTCCCCCCTCACTGATGTCAGCTGTAAAGCTAACAGCAGCAGATCTGTGTCGGCCAACTTGAGGCGGCTCTTCAGCAGAGTCAAAATACCACGATCTACAAAGAAATACTTCAATGGAACTGTCTACAAAGTGTGCCTGGTTTGCAAGAACACTTTGTAGACTGTTCCAATGAATTATTTCTTTGCAGACTGTGGTATCTCAGCTCTGATGAAGAGCCACCTCCCGGTCCCGGGACCAGAATCTGCTTCTGTCAGCTAGACGCTGATCTCAATGAAAGGGGAGGGAGGGGGTAACTTTACCATCTTATATCGCTCAAACCATAAAAATTGGAGAGATCTGAGTGGCATCAATGGATTTATTTTTTGAAAAGCTACAATATTACCTTTTATTTCTATAAGACATTACTAACCCTTTAAGAGAAGGATGTACCGCAACAATAAAAAAGGCTGGGAACCACCACATTAGAGGAATAAAACTGTACTATGCTACAGGACATTCCCAAGTAAAAAGGAATATTGTATTAAGACATAAGACTTTTAATTTTTTTTTAGACAAAACAGATAGTATATTGTGTAGAGAATAGTGTTGAGCGAGCACCCCGATGCTCGGGTGCTCGGGTGCTCTGACCGAGCACCCCCTGAGGCTCGAGTGCTCGGCCGAGCACCCGAGCCCCATTGAAATGAATGGGGCAACACCAGGCACCCCCTGCTCTGATGAGGGGAGGGTGCCTGGTCAATGCCCCCTTCATCTCCGCTATGCCCCCTTCATCTCCGAATGCCCCCTTCAGCTCCGCAATGTCCCCCTTCAGCTCCGCTATGCCCGTCTTCCACAATGTGCCCCTTCATCTCCGCTATGCCCCTCTTCCACAATGTGCCCCTTCATCTCCGCTATGCCCCTCTTCCACAATGTCCCCCTTCATCTCCTCTATGCCATAGAGGAGATGAAGGGGGACATTGTGGAAGAGGGGCATAGCGGAGATGAAGGGGCACATTGTGGAAGAGGGGCATAGCGGAGATGAAGGGGCACATTGTGGAAGATGGGCATAGCGGAGATGAAGGGGGACATTGTGGAAGAGGGGCATAGAGTCTATGCCCCTCTTCCACAATGTCCCCCTTCATCTCCGCAATGCCCCCTTCATCTCCGCAATGCCCCCGTACCTCCAGTCCCTGGTGGTCCAGCGGAGCTTCTTCGGATCTGTGCCTCTTCCGGCACAGATCCCCGCCACCCGAACATGGCGGGAGAGCACATGGCGGTACTCGACGAGTACCGCCATGTGCCGAGCAGAGCGATGCTCGAGCCGATCCGAGCATCGGCCGAGCACGCTCGCTCATCACTAGTAGAGAAAGATAGTAAATTGTGTATCTCAATGCTTTTATTTTAATCATTATATCTTGCTATTTAATCAATGTATGTAAGTATGTATATTTTTATTTATACAGCACCAACAGGTGTACTTAGTGCATTACAGTTTGCATTTAGCATAGGGGCATACAGTAAGTGCAGTAGTTAAAAGGATAGTAATGTTTCATAATAAAAGCAGCTCTAATTAATCATCATAGTATTTGGGCCATGGAAAGTGTTATTTCAATTCTGTCAGAGTTGTAATTGAATGATAAAGTATTCCTCTCCCGCCCCTTTTACTGATGTAACACTGCTCAGATCAGCAGGGAGGTGCCCAGGTAGATTGCAGAGACAGGGGCGGACTGACCATACGGGCATTCGGTCACGGATCGAGGGCCCGTGACCGAAGGGGGCCCACCGCTGCTTCCAGCAATCCCACTGCCGCCTGCCACTTATGGGACCCATTTGTAGCGCTGCTCTCCAACTACGGCCACCAGCGCACCATTCTAGTAATACAGAGCACTGTGAGATGACATCATCTCCCAGCCTCTGCATTACTAGAGGCGCGTGGGACTTCGCACTGTGTTAAGCCACGCCGCTAGACCACCAAGGACTGCAGGTAGGGGCAGTGTGGAGATGAAGGGGGCATTGTGGAAGGGGAAATGTGGAGATGAAGGGGGCATTGTGGAAGGGGCATTGTGGAGATGAAGGGGGCATTGTGGAAGGGGCATTGTGGAGATGAAGGGGACATTGTGGAGATGAAGGGGGCATTGTGGAGATGAAGGGGGCATTGTGGAAGGGGCATTGTAGAGATGAAGGGGGCACTGTGGAAGGGGCATTGTGGAAAGGGGCATTGTGGAGAGGAAGGGGGCATTGTGGAGATGAAGGGGGCATTGTGGAAGAGGCATTGTGGAGATGAAGGGGCATTGTGGAAGGGGCATTGTGGAGATGAAGGGGGCATTGTGGAAGTGACATTGTGGAGATGAAGGGGCATTGTGGAAGGGACATTGTGGAGATGAAGAGGGCATTGTGGAGATGAAGGGGGCATTGTGGAAGGGGCATTATGGAGATGAAGGGGGCATTGTGGAGATGAAGGGGGCATTGTGGAGGGGGCATTGTGGAAGGGGCATTGTGGAGATGAAGGGGGCATTGTGGAGACGAAGGGGCAATGTGGAGATTTCTGCAGGGGGTCCAGACCTCTTTTTGGACCAGGGGCCCTGGGTCCTGTCAGTCCGCCCCGTGCAGAGAGGGACAATCTTCAATTAAGATAAGGGAAAAAGCTGAAAAACCTGTCAAGGGGGGCATGGTTCTCATAGTTCTCACAGTAAGAAGATTGTCCCTTGCTGTTATCTGTCTGGTCAAGCAACCAGATTCCACATCTGAGGTGAGCAGTGTTACACTAAGTAAAAGGGGCGAGAGGGGGAAACTTTATCATTCAATTACTCTTGAACTACATGTCTGACAGTATTGAAATAGCACTCTGTATGGCTCAAATACTATGAAGATTTTGTGAAACATTACTATCCATTTAAGTAGTTATACAGATGATAATCATAAGGAGTAGACTAGGCAGGCATACAATAGGATAGGAGGCCCCTGCCCTGTAGCACTTACAGTCTACATATACGGTAGGATGGATGACATACAGATACAATGAGGTAAATGAGGAAATGCAATTTATGACAGTTCTGATATTTCATATGTGATAGCATTTAAATAATATGGCAGTGCTACATTTAATACTTGCTCTTTTAGTTTGGATTTGAAGGTGATGATGGTTGAGGCTTGGCAATTGCTGGAAGGCAGGGAGTTCCAGAAGTATGAGGCAGCAAGGAAAAAAAGCCTTTAGTCACAATACAGCAATAGAGTTTAGAGGAGAAGAGAGCTGTCCACTATGCATGGAGTGTAGAGGATGTACAGGTATATGATGGGATATCAGAGATAAAATAAAGGATGCAGATGAGCAGAGGAGTCTGCAGAATTTTTTTGGGTGTATGGGGGCAAAGCCAGACTATGACCCCCTCCAGGCCAGCCCGCCCAGCCCCTATTTTTATATGGAGGGGCAAGTGTGTGTGGGGGGGGGATCCAAGTGCCCATTCTTGCCCCTCCCCCCTCCAGATGCCCATGGAGATGAGTGATGGAGAGTGGTGAAGGTAATGTGGAGGATTTTGAATGTTATACATTGCTTTATAGGAAGCTATGAGAATGTTTTTAGTAGTGTAGGGTTAGGACAGGAAGAGCATTCTGGTGGCAGAGTTAAGAATCTATTGAAGAGGAGAGATATGGTTATCAGGCAGACCACTAAGTAATAAGTTACAATAGTCCAGGCAGGAAAGAATAACAGCATGCATGAGAGTTTTAGTTGTAAAACAAGAAATAATTGCATGGATTTTTGCTATATTTCAAAGAAAGAGGTGACAGGTGTTTGATTATTAAAATGGATGGGAAAGAAAGAGAACAATCAAAAGCTACTTTTATGAAATCCACTGCTATATTTCAGGTGAAGGTGAAGGTATGGAGAGATAGAGTTGTGTATTGTCAGCATAGAGATAGCAGTTAAATACAAGGGTATACAGAGAAAAGGGGCCCAGAACAGAACCTTGAGGTGCTCCTACTGTGAAGGGAATAGGAGGTGAGGAGGTGCTGGTGTATGGAACAGAGAAACATCATAGACAGAGGATAATAACCCAGAATGTGCCAGGCCACAGATGCCAAGAGTTTGGAGAACCTGGGAAAGAGGGTATGTTCTACAGTGTCAAATGCAGCTGATAGGTCAAGGAGGAAAATAACAGAGAAATTCCCATTAGTTTTCTCAATTTATAGATCATGTGGGTTTACTTTTAAAAGGTCACAAGCAAATGAGCATGAAACCACATAGCACATTAACCATGTCGCCATAATAAAAATGGCGACATGAGAATCAAGACAGTGTGAGATTCTCATGTCAGGTAGTGAAAGGTCGCATCCCAGTCTTGAAGTAAGTCTTGAAGTCTTGCAACGAGAGAGAGAGCTGAGGCAGCACTCAGCTGTATATAGTTTTATACACTGTGCCCTCACATGTATTGACAAGATATCATTTTAACCCTTATAGTGCCTTGTGATGCATTTTTACCCCTCTGGCACTCAAATGGTTAAGACCATTGTTACTGCAGACATGGCAGGATCTGACTGAATTGGAAAACTAGAAAGCTACCAAATATGATCAGGCCTGACTAGTTGCCATGTAAGACTCAGCCCCTTAACGACCAGCCGATCGGCACGTCGCGATCACTTAAAGACCACAAAGCATTTTTTTTTTTTTTTTTTTTGCTGTTTCTGGTTCCGGACTTCCCGAATGGCATGCAGCCGCGGGGGGAGCACGGAATTTCATGACGGTCATAGTACGTCATGGGTCATTAACTCAGATCTATCTATGACATTCTATGACCGTCAGGGGTCGTTAAGGGGTTAATAACTGGAATAACTAGATGGCATAGACCTCACAGGAATTAGTTGAAAAGGATAGGGGATGGGTATCTGGTAAAAGTGGCAAGAGGAAGCGAACAGTACACCTGTGCCACCACCACTGCCAGCTGTGCATGCTGTGTGTGAGAAATACAGGCCTCCATGTGAAACTGCATCCTCTACAGTTGAGTCATGTTGGGAGACACAAGTCTCAGTAACAGCAAGAAGCTGGACTGACTGAAAAGATTGCGTATGGCAGTAGATTTGTTAGTGACAGAGCAAACATTCAATTGACAACATAAGATGGGCTGCACAGATAATGGGAGGCTAGGGATGGGGACGAGGTTAGAAAGAGTAGAGCCTCTATGGAATGGGGAAAAAGGTAGGCGGGGGTGGTTATAAAAGAGGATATGAGTAGGGTCAGAATTTGGGGAGATGTCACCAGTCACAAGAAGGAGAATAATACATATGGCATTAAGGTGGGAGTGTGATTTGTGACAGGTGGGGGTGAGATTAGCAGGTCAGACTGGTCTGAGAAGTATATACGGGGGATGGGATATATATATATATATATATATATATATATATATATATATATATATATATAGTTTTGTAGTTCAAGGACCGCACTCACAGGACTTCCAGATGCTTCAAAATTGTGCAAAGTTTATTACCAACGTTTCGGCCCTGCCTTGGGCCTTTGTCAAGATAGGTTGGGCCGAAACGTTGGTAATAAACTTTGCACAATTTTGAAGCATCTGGAAGTCCTGGGAGTGCGGTCCTTGAACTACAAAACTGTATGTATCTTTGATGGAACCAGGCACCCAGGCCATTGATTTTGATTGGAAGAGTGCTAGGACTTATATGTTTGGTATATATATATATATATATATATATATATATATATATATATAGTATGGGAAATATATACAGGTTATGGCTTTAAAATGGATTAGATGAAAGGAGGAAGGAAGAGATATGAATTTGAGGAGTAATAGGCAAATATAATAAAGAGAATTGTGGATTTTACAATACAAAATGATAGTTGTACATAGTAGTAAAAGTGCAGGGTATATTGTGGGGTAATATAGAGCAGGTAGATGGGAAAATAAAACCATGGAACAGCGCTGCTACAGGGAACGTTGTCCAACTCCTGTCCACCTCCAATCCAAGTCCAATATAACTGCAATAAGCACTTAAAAGGATAGTAATACTTCATTTTATCTTTATTTTATTTTGTAGGCATTAAAAAAATATGAAGAACGATATGTCTTATGTCTCAAACCTTTATGGTTTGAGAGATATTCACAAGCAAAGTTTCCCTTCACTCACCAAAATGGTCAAGTCTGCCATCTAGCTGTCAGATTTGGAATCCAGTCAGCGGACCGACCGTGGCTCTACAGTAGAGCCAAGATCGCGAGATATAAGAAGAACTATTTCATTTGAATAGTCTACAAAGTGTGCCTTGTTTGCAATCACACTTTTTAGACCCTTCCAATTAGTTATTTTTATATCTTGCAATCTCGGCTCTGCTGAAGAGCCACCGGTTGATCTGCAGACCGGATTCCAAATCTGACAGCTAGATGGCAGACTTGACCATTTTGGTCAGTGAGGGGACACTTTGCTTGTGAATATCTCTCAAACCATAAAGGTTTGAGAGATAAGACTTTTATCGTACTTCATGTTTTTTTAATGCTTACAAACTAAAATAAAGATAAAACGAAGTATTACTATCCATTTAAAAGTAACACTTCAGAAATTTGCACATCTAGCACAGGAGATTCCTATACGGTCTAAAACAATGCAAATGATAGGAGAGATAGCAAAAAGCATACTAATTGATAGCAGATAGTCAGGATGCAGGACACAGATTGCCAAGAGGTGTAGAATACCAGTCAGAGAAGTAAACATTGCAGATTCTGGCCTCAATTCAATTAGGTCCAACAACTGAAAAAACAGCCAAATGCATTTTTTCCAGCAGCGGAGAGCAACAAAATTAATTAAGGGAATGGAGGACTTGACGTATGAGGAACGACTAGACAAACTTGGTTTATTTACTCTAGAGAAAA
Source organism: Rhinophrynus dorsalis (assembly GCA_037306005.1). NCBI lineage: Eukaryota > Metazoa > Chordata > Amphibia > Anura > Rhinophrynidae > Rhinophrynus > Rhinophrynus dorsalis. The sequence continues at coordinate 128,783,788 of CM074727.1, read as the reverse complement.
GACGACTGAGAGGAGACCTTATCACATTGTACAAGTATATGAGAAGTCAATACAAGGATCTCTGAGGTGAACTATTTATTCCAAGGCCTGATCAGGTGACCAGGGGACACCCCTTGAGATTAGATGAAAGGAGGTTTAAACTTCAGCAGAGGAAGGGTTTTTTACAGTAAGGTCTGTTAAATTGTGGAATTCATTGCCCAGGGAGGTAGTTATGGCAGATACAATGGGTACATTTAAGAGAAGATTAGATACATTTCTTTCAAAAGGGAACATACAGAGTTATACTGTTTATCAGTAGGGTGATTAGGAAGATCTGATAAAGACTAATTTAATTGGTAGCAGGAAAGCTATAAAATTATCAGTTACTGGGGTATGAGGAGAAGGTTGAACCTGATGGACTTGTGTCTTTTTTCAACCTAATTTACTATGTTACTATGTTACTATTCAATTACCTGTGCTATGAAAAAATGCTTTAAAAAAAACCTGTTGGTCATTAAAGTTAGAGGTGTTTTCGCCCATTCAAAATAATAAAAATGCCGCAAGATGCCATTCAGTTGACTGTGTTAACCCTTAAGATCCAATAAGGGACCCAATTTATCACTGGAAATTTAAGACTCAGTTTTTTGGGGTGCAGAGTCCCTTATCCAGTCTTAAAGCAGCCGACGCACCAATTGAAATGAAAAAAAAAAGTGAAAAATAAAAAAAAATTCCCCAGTGGTTGTATTGATATGGGGCCCAAAGCCCCATATTAATACATCTAAAGTACTGAAAAAAAGTGTCCAATGTTAGTAAGAATACCCCACTGATTAATCTGACTAGGTTACAAAACAACAGCCTATGAAAACAAACACCATTAGTCCTGATATCCAGCAGAGTCTTCATCTCCCTGGTCAGCTACTGTCCATCTTCTTCTTCTATCTTGTATCTTCTTTCTTTCATTTTCTAGCCATTCATCTGTAAGAAAAATCAAGAGACATTAATACATATTCCATCCAAATAACCTGCACATCTATGCATAGTTTAACTCCATGAGTGCCAGAGGGGTACGCAAAGGGATAAACAATGCTTAGATTTTAACATAAAATGCCCAAAGTCGAAAGATTTTTCTCCATTTTAAATTATTACATTGGAATCCAAATTATAATCCATTTTTCCATTTCTCTGCCGATGTTTGCTGCACCTTTGGCGGTGCAAGTGAGTAGGAGCACCCCTCCCCTTTGTACCTTATTGGTCGATGCCTGTTCCACTGTGAGGGAATTTGAAATTTGAGCAGAGACTGCCTTTATATATGGGCAGTCGCTGCTCAAAATTCCTCACAGCCATTGGCTGGGATGTGTGCTTAAGCACCTCCCAGCCAATCAGCCTCGAGTGGGGGATTGGAGGAACCTGCTTCAAGCTGATTGGCTGGGAGGTGTGTAAGCACACATCCCAACCAATGGCTGTGAGGTATTTTGAAAAGAGACTGCCCATACGTAAAAGCATTCTCTGTTCAAATTCCCTCACGGTGTAATGGGCATTGGCCCATAAGGTACAAAGGGGGGGTGCTTCTACTCACTTGCACCGTCGCCTGCGCCGCACACATTGGCGGAGAAATGACCACGTGCTTTGTGGTTACATTTTCTGTCACTAATTCTGCGCCTCAGAGTTGAGGCATACAAGCCACAATGACGGTTTTAAAACCGTTGTTGTTCTAACAAAAGCAGTGCAGAGTACAGTATACATCGTAGAAATCCGATATAGAGTGCCCCACTTTGACATATTAACCCCACATTTGACATTCTACTTATAGTGATTTCTTTCTCCATTTTAGTTCGTTAAATATTGCCCCATTCAACATATTAACCACCCTTTGAAATGCGACTTATAGTGCTCCCATGACCTTCTTTCTCCATTTTATCCATTTTAATTCGACAAATATTGCTCCCATTTGACATTGTTTATTCACCAATTTAATTCTACATGCCCTCGTTGTATATGTATTACATAATTAATCCTATGAGTAACAGAGAGGTAGCAATGCATTGCAATGTGTTTGCTAACCCTCAGGTACTCAAAATGTTAATAGGCAAGGTATGCGCCTGCATACCTTACCTTTATATGTGTATTAAATGTAATTGTACATTTAATTTTATTAAAAAAAATTGTTACGACCTCAAGGTGGACATTGGGACCCCTCTGACAACCCCAGTAGGATAGGTGATCAATGCAGGCGACAATTGCAGGCATTTTCACTATAGCCCATATAACATATGTGTAACATATGTTATATGGGCTTTCTTATTATGTTTGTTGTTACATGTATTTAAAATATATAATTCAGACTTCGTCCCCTCCTGACACCCCCCTAGCATGGATCACCTATCCTTCTGGATAGGTGATCCACTGGGCGACAATTGCCTGCTTTTTTGATAAAGCGCATATAACCTATGTTTAACATAGGTTATATGCGATTTTTTAATCTACAATGAATTCAGACCTCGAGGGGAGCATCAGGACCCCTCCTGATATCCCCCCCCAGCATGGATCACCTATCCAGAAGGACGCGCCCGGTGCATCCGACTGCGCCAGTCCGTCGTCGAGAATTAGAGACCAGGGAACGAAGGCGGAAGGTGACGTGGACCCTTCTTAGCTTCCGTTACACTGGTGGCGAGCGGTGGGATTTCTCCTTCTTTCATCGAGTGTATCAACTAAGAGATGGCGGGCAAAGCACGGCTACCGGAGTCCATAAGCATATACAACATGCGGTACCAATATGTCGGATACCAGTGGGAGACCTTGCTAGGTGATCTGGCCGAGGAGTTCTACAGAGAGATCACAGTGTGCATCAAGGAGGAGCTCCAAGTCCAGGATGGATACTGAGAGCTGACCAAATATCTGCATAAGGAGTATGCAGAGGATATGGTCGAGTTTTTTTCCATTTAACTTGCGACTGGATTTCCAAGAACTGGTGTGGACGGCCTTTCATGAGGATGCCAATTTCGGCTGTTTGGACTACAGTTGATACTGGGAGATTTATGACAAGAGGAAAGCAATGTTTGGGAAATATTTTCCTCAGGATCTGGCAGAAAACCTAAACCTGCTAGTAGAAGAAGAATGGAACTTGGAGCGAATGTACATGGGCTGGTTACAGGAAGCCCAGGAGATACAAAGAGAGGGAAAAGACTGGGGGGTAACGCATCTGAGGACGACTTCAGAAACTTTGAGGACCAGGATTGTGTTACCCCTGTTCACTCCACACTGGTGAGTGGGAATGCGCTCCTCACCAGTGCCCCTTTTGTTGCCCCTATATCAGGGAGTGGGACAACGGTCCTCCATGATAGCCCTTTGCCCCTGGATAATGTTTTACCGGATCTGAGGAGTGGGAATGCATTCCTCCTCAGCCAAGAAGATACCTCTGCATTAGGGGATGGGACATGCGTCTCCCCTGATAGGCATGTTGCCCCTTTCCCTGCTTTCCCAGCTGCGGTGGATGAGACACAGGTCCCCACCAGCAGCGATGTTATGCCCCAACTGATGGGTAGGAGAGAGTCCATCAACCCCTGTAAACCCCCTGCAGTGGTGAGTGAGGAAGAGCTCACCAGCAGCCCCAAAAAGATACCCCATGCGTTATTGGAAGATGCCCTGGAAGAGGAGCAGTGTGTGCTCCCCAGGGTCGCAGATGATGCCACCTTGAGGGATGGAACTGTGGTCTCCCTCAAGGCAGAGGAGGGCCCTGAGATTAGTGGCCTACAAGAGGAGGACCCCAGTGGACTGGAAGAGAGCAGTGCTGCTGGCCCTCCTGTGGATATGGTTTGTGAACTGGTGGTTGGAAATGAGTGCCTCACCAGCCCCCCTGTAACCCCTGGCCTGGTGAGTGGGAGCGAGCTCAGCAGGGCCTGGGAAATCCCTGCTGCGGTGGAAGAGATGCAGGTCCCCATCAGCAGCCCCAGTCCGTTGCCTGTTGTTGTTGCCCTGGAGAAGGGGAAGAAGGTGTTCTCCAGGTATATGGATAAAATTGCCAGGAGAATTGAGAGCACCTTTCTCCTCAAGAAAAGGAATGGCCCTGATGTGGGGGCCCAGGAAGACAAGGAGATCAGCGGGTTGCCCCCTTGCATTGCTGATGTCTTTGATACTAGCCCTATGGACTGTAACCTGGTGGGTGGGAGCAAGCCCATCAGCCTCTATGTGACTCCTGGCTTGGTGGATGGGAGTGAACCCACCAGGCCCTGCGAATCCCTGGCTGGGGTGAGTGGGACCACAGTCCTCACTCCCAGCCCAACAGTTGTTTCCCCTTTTCCTGTGACTCCTGGCCTGGTGGATGGGAGCAAACCCGCCAGGCCCTGTGAACACTTGGCTGTGATGAGTGGGACAGCAGTCCTCATCAACAGCCCACCACTTGTTGCCCTTTACCAGGAATCCCCAACCTTGGTGAGTGGGACCACAGTCCTCACCAAGGACACTGTTGTTATCCTGTCCCCTGCTGACCTCTGCCTGGTGGGTGGGAATGCGTTCCCCACCAGGACAACCACAAACTTGGGTGCCCCTGAGCTGGGGGAGGAAACCACCGGCTCTTTCAGCGACCCATTGGGTATTGCCCCAGCCCAGGAGAGTGGGAATAACGTCCTCTTCTGCCCCTCTGGGGCACTTGCCCAACAAAAAGGGGGAGATGTGCCCCTCTCCCCACACTTTGATCCCCAGGCCATTGAGAGCCCAAAAACCCTGCTATCCCAAAAAGAACCCCCCTATAGACTGGCTCTGGACCCTGAGCCACTGGCCCCAGATCCAGGAAAGTTTGGCCCCAGCTCTGCATGGAGCATGGCCCAGGAGAGGTCTCTCAACTTGGTGTTAGCCAGGACCAGGAGGCACCAGTTTCCCTGGCCCAGGAGCAAGGACCAAAGTTGTACCCCTGGCCCAGGACAAGGGGCTTGTGCATTATTTCCAGGCCCGGACAAGGGGCTCCCATTTTCTCCTGGCCCAGGACAACGGGCTTGTTATCATGGTGCCCGTGATTCGTGCTGTTCTGTGCCTGTCACTTGCTGAGTATTCCTGATTGGCTGTCTGCTATTAGCCCTCCTCACACAGCCTTTTTAAACCCAGGTTGAGCACTTCCAGGTTGCCCTTTCGTGGTGTTTCTGACTCCACTTGGCCTGATCTGCATGTCAGGTTTCTGGGCCTGCTGTTCCTGCTTTCTGCTGATCCTGCTGTTCCTGCGTTCCGGTGTTCCAGTGTTCCTATGTTCCTGTATGCTGTGTTCCGGTGTTCCTGTGTTCCAGCACCTAGCGGGTTAATCTGCTGAGTTCCTGCGTCTCCTGCCTGCCGCTTCTTCAGCCGGTTCGCTTTGCACCGCGGTTCCGGTGGTTCCAGTCATCTGTCAGTACATCAGTCTCACCCCGGTGGACTCCCCGTTGGAGTGTAGGGCTTCTGCTCTAGCCCCGTTGCTCTGGCGACATTGTTTTTTTCGCTACTGCTTATTATTGTTGGTTCCAGCGTGCGGACGCTGGATTACTCCATTAAACCTGGTTGCAATATACACTATTGGTTCCAGCGTGCGGACGCTGGTTTACTCCATTAAACCTGGTTGCGATATACACTGTTGGTTCCTGCGTGCGGACGCTGGTTTACTCCATTAAACCTGGTTGCGATATACACTGTTGGTTCCAGCGTGAGGACGCTGGTTTACTCCATTAAACCTGGTTGCGATATACACTGTTGGTTCCAGCGTGCGGACGCTGGTTTACTCCATTAAAACCTGGTGGCGACATTTACTGTTGGTCCCAGCGTGAGGACGCTGGTTTACTCCATTTAACCTGGTTGCGATATACACTGTTGGTTCCAGCGTGCGGACGCTGGTTTACTCCATTAAACCTGGTTGCAATATACACTGTTGGTTCCAGCGTGAGGACGCTGGTTTACTCCATTAAACCTGGTTGCGATATACACTGTTGGTTCCAGCGTGCAGACGCTGGTTTACTCTATTAAACCTGGTTGCGATATACTCTGTTGGTTCCAGCGTGCGGACGCTGGTTTTCTCCATTAAACCTGGTTGCGATGCTCTGTTGGTTCCAGCGTGCGGACGCTGGTTTACTCCATTAACCTGGTGGCGATATTTATTGTAGAACCCAACGTGCGGACTTTGGTTTGCTCCTGATCTATCCAGTACTGAGGCTAGGTCGCTGTCCACTCCTATGCAGTCGTCCGATTTTCCCTGGCAATAGACTTCTGCTGAGTAAGACCTTTGTTCCTATTCCTCTCTGCTGTCATAGTCATCTGACAGCTGGTCTACTCGTTCAGGCTGCCCTGCCCGGTATTGGTAAGGCTGGTAGAACCTTTGTCGTTACCATCCTTAAGGTTGCCTTACCCGGTATTTGGCAGGGCCGGTAGAGCCTACACTCAATACTCCTTTGGGCTGCCTTGCCCGGTATTGGTAAGGCCGGTAGAACCGGTATATGTCATCTCACGGTTGCCTTACCAAGTATAGGCAAGGCCGGTAGAGCCTGTTATTGCTACTGTCACTTGGGTTGCCTTGCCCGGTATTTTAGGCAAGGTCGGTAGAACCTATTGTATTACTATTATTGTTGTATTGTTATGTATGTTTCCCTATGGGGATTGCCTTAACTTTTCAATAAAGTTACGTTTTTACCAAACCTTACGTCTGAGAGTCTTTAAAAACCGTGACACTTGTACACATTTTACCTGGCCCAGGACAATGAGCTCAACCATTGTTGCTGGCCTAAGACCAAGGCCTACGGACTGAAAAACCGTCCAGACAAGCCGCTCACAGCAGTAAGGCTCTCCTAGAGTTCCAAGCCAGCATTTACTACCGCAACCACTGCCTTGGTACAAAAAAGGGGGAGAAATGTAATGGATCCTACCCGTTACTTGAGCCCTTGTCTGGACCTCGAACTATGCATCCAAAGACAATGGACATCTATTACTGTTTGGACTCTGTGCTGTGCCTTGGCGTACAAACTGGCCAGCTATTCCCCAAGAGAAAGACTTATGTTTATAGACTTTGGTTCGTGTACCATGTTTAATATATGTTGAACATTTAATGTTTAATGTACGAAGTGTGTTCGAGGGTTTACACACTCACCGGCTACCAGTCGTTGGGTACTGACGCGGTGTACGATCAGCGCCACCGGATCGAACGTTCGGCGGCGGGGCAAGAGGGGTGTAATGGTTTGTTCAACACTCAGACACAGTGGTTAGGATAAAACACAGTTTTATTGAAACAAACACAATGATAGTTACCCTTAACGGGCTATAGAGTATTTCAGCAGAATTATACAGGTGCAATCCAGGACTTAGATACATATGCCTATACAGGCCCAGTATAATAGGAAGCGAGAGAGTTCATATACTGTCACAGGTCAGGCATGATAGGGTAAATACCCAGAGTAGCAGCACAGCATGAGTTAAAATCCCAATAGATAATATCAGTCTCTGTGGTGGTGTCACGGTTTATTATGACTCTCGGACACAAGTTTTAGGTAAAAATCAATTTTATTGAAATAATACATTGATAATGTAGGATGGCATTCACATACATACAGATATATGCAGAATATAACAAAGACAGAAGGCAGACTCTACCGGTCCTGTCAATATACCGGACAGGACAGTCTGAAGTAATAGAATGTTAGGCTCTACCGGCCTTGCCAATACCGGGTAAGGCAACCTGCAGATGGAATAGCATAACGGTTCTACCGGCCTTACCAGTACCAGGCAAGGCAGCCTCAATAGATTTACAATGTAGGCTCTACCGGCCCTGCCAATACCGGGTAAGGCAACCTCAGATGGAATGTGGCAAACGGTTCTACCGGCCTTACCAATACCGGGCAGGGCAGCCCAGAGATAGTAGCAGCAGTCAGATGGTAATGGCAAATTGACAGGATCGTAAGCAACCCAGTGTACACACACTGAGACCAACTGGGGAATCGTAAAGTCGCAAGACTTTGGAGCAAACCAGCGTCCGCACGCTGGGACCAACACTGAATTGTATAGCCGATAGGCTTAGGAGCAAACCAGTGACCGCACACTGGTGTAACAAGCGAGTTAGTATAGCCGCAAGGCTTTGGAGCAAACCAGTGACAGCACACTGGTGTAACAAGCGAGTTTGTATAGCCGCAAGGTTTAGGAGCAAACCAGCGTCCGCACGCTGGGACCAACACAGGATTGTATAGCCGATAGGCTTTGGAGCAAACCAGTGACCGCACACTGGTGTAACAAGCAAGTTTGTATAGCCGCAAGGCTTAGGAGCAAACCAGCGTCCGCACGCTGGGACCAACACAGGATTGTATAGCCGATAGGCTTTGGAGCAAACCAGTGACCGCACACTGGTGTAAGAAGCAAGTTTGTATAGCCGCAAGGCTTAGGAGCAAACCAGCGTCCGCACGCTGGGACCAACACAGGATTGTATAGCCGATAGGCTTTTGAGCAAACCAGTGACCGCACACTGGTGTAACAAGCAAGTTTGTATAGCCGCAAGGCTTTAGGAGCAAACCAGCGTCCGCACGCTGGGACCAACACAGGATTGTATAGCCGATAGGCTTTGGAGCAAACCAGTAACCGCACACTGGTGTAACAAGCAAGTTTGTATAGCCGCAAGGCTTAGGAGCAAACCAGCGTCCGCACGCTGGGACAAACACAGAATTGTATAGCCGATAGGCTTTGGAGCAAACCAGTGACCGCACACTGGTGTAACAAGCAAGTTTGTATAGCTGCAAGGCTTAGGAGCAAACCAGCGTCCGCACGCTGGTGTAACAAGCAATGTCGCCGACGCGACCAGGCAGGGGGTCGCCAGGATACAGGAGACAGGCGATGAGAACACAGGAACCAGCAACGATCAGTCAGGTCAGGAAACAGCAGAGAAGAAGTTCAGCTGGAACTGCAACACCAGAGACTAGGCCGGAACCAGGACTGGAAGTACTCAGCATGCAGGAAACACTGGAACAGCAGAGATCAGGAACTCAGGAACACATGAGATCAGGAACTCAGGAACACTGGAACAGAGGCCCAGCTATCACTGGCATAGTGATAGCAAGAAGGTCAGAAACAACACGAAAGGGCACCCAAAGGGTGCCCAATCCAGGTTTAAATAGGCAATGAAAGGCGGGCTATCTGCAGACAGCCAATAGCAGCCCCCTACTGGTGACAGACAAGGAACTGCAGCAATCACGGGCACCGTGATAGGTGGTGAGTTCTCAGTAACGCCCAGTATGATGGAATAACAGCGAATAGGAGACTGTAGTGCTAGAATGGAGACAGAGCACTGGTAATCTGCCGGAGCAGAGCTGAGACTTATACCCACTGCCGTAGCAGTAAACGGAGGCAACAATAGTACTCTGCAAGAGCTGAAAGGAACACAGCCAATGGCACAATGCTGTAGCAGTAACGGAGGCAACAGGGTTCCCTGCAAGATCTGAACAGAAATGCAGCCAATGGCGTACAGTCGCAGCAGTAATGGAGGCAACAGTGAAGCTCTGCAAGAGTTAACGGGAGACCCAGCCAATGGCACACTGCTGTAGCAGTAACGGAGGCAACAGTAAGCTCTGCAAGAGTTAACAGAAGGCTCATCAATAGGTACACTGCCGTAGCAGTAACGGAGGCAACAGTAAGCTCTGCAAGAGTTAACGGGATGCTCAGCAATAGGTACACTGCCGTAGCAGTAACGGAAGCAACACAGAACACTCTGCCAGATGGGCCCAATCAAGGCGGAAGTCAGAATGTCGCCCAAGCGACACAACGAAGCAGGAACAGGAGAGCCGGGCCGGATCACTGAGCAGGAACGTCAGACAAGCCGGGTCAGGTCACGAAGCAGGAACGTCAGCCAGGCCGGGTCAAATCACGAGGCAGGAACATCAGACAAGCCGGGTCAGGTCAAGGAGCAGGAACGTCAGCCAGGCCGGGTCGAATCACGGAGCAGGAACCAGAAGCAGAGTAGTCTAATGGGCCAAGTCGGTACACGGGAACACAGCAACTCAAGTCAGCACTGGTACAGGAACACCACGAAAGGGCACCAGACAGGTGCCAGAGCCCAGTATAAAAAGGCCATACTGGGCGGGCCAAACATAGCTCAGCCAATAGGAGCGCATCACACAGAGACTGACAAAAAGCACGGGCACCGTGATAAGGGGAAAGCTGGGTCACTCGAAACCCTGGAGTAGGCATGCAAATATCTTTCATAGCCTAAGCTGGGGAACAGTAGGCAGCTCAGGGATTGGTCAAGGTTGGAGCAGGGCATTCAAAGCAGTGGAACAAAGGCTTCAACCTTGGGCCACTGTCCCTAAGATGTTTATTGAAGCCACTCCAGCCATTTGACTATGTGTACTGTAGCTAGACCTCCTGCTGTGTTTTAATTAAGCCATTGTGAACTGCAGTCAGACAACCTGCCATGTGGTAATTAGTTCAAGCCCTCAAGTCTTTGTTCAATCAAACCCTTTTGTATCTGAAATGTAATCATGTCTAAGTTATGGTATCTATTAAGACCATCTGTTGCTGGCCTTTGTCTGATGTATTATGACTGGCTCACACCCTAGTGTATCTGGTTTCCCCCATAAAGTTCAGTGTAAGATTTGTGTATAAATATCTGTGGTTTGTGTCAATAAAGTGAGTTACATTTTGGAGTGAACCAGGTCCTGGAGTCTTGTGTTCTTATGGTATTAAAGCGGCCACTCTGACGCCCATCTGAGCCCGGGTTCCTGTATCGTTCGTCCGTCTGCTGCTAGTATCCCGCTACCCACTTCGGATGGTGTCAGGCGGCAACGTGGACTCTGCCTTGTTTGCTTCTAATTCCAGTAGGATCTTTGAGTCGAGCACCGGAGTGATCGAACGGCTTGGCAACCGCTACCTTTGTTCCTGCAACATTTTCCCTGTTCCTTGTAGCCCGGGAGTAGAGGCCTCACTCTCTACTGCTCGGTATTCCGGTTCTACGACGTTCGACAGCCCGTCGACCCCTCCACCGTCTGCATCCTTTGAGGTAGAGTCGACTACTCCGGGGTTCGACGCCACTTTGAGTTGACCACCGGAGAGTTGATCTGCTTGCCCGGTGCATCCGACGGCGCCTGTCCGGCGTCGAGAAGGAGAGATGCGATGCGATCCCTTCTTAGCTTCCGTTACAGTGACATCGCTGAGTAAAAAGTACTTAGTAAAAGTACTAAGATTAATAATAATAATAAAAAATAGACACTTTTTAATAGTTACATCCAATGACATATAGTGTCTTGAGGGTGAAAGTTCCACTTGGCAGATGGCTGAGCAACACCCCGCTGTCCAGTGCATTGCTTACCCTCTGGTTCTTAAGGGATTAATTATATAACCCCATGGTAGTTTAGATGCGGTTATTCCTTTAACTCTGAGTGCTGCATGCTAGAAATCCTTTTCTTGTAATTAATCCAGGACACTTCTTACTTTAAAGGGATAGTAATACTTCATTTTAACTTTATTTTATTTTGTAGGCATTAAAAAAACATGAAGAATGATATAAGTCTTATCTCTGAAACCTTTATGGTTTAAGAGATATTCACAAACAAAGTATCCCCCCCCCCGTTCAACCCGATCAGAAGGGAGATGCCCAGGTAGACTGCAGAGAGGGACAATCTTCAATTAAGATAATGGAAAAAGCTGAAAAACTTGTCAAGGGGGGAAGGGCTTTCATTGTTTTCATACAAAGAAAATTGTCCCCTTCTGTTATCTGTACTGTCATACAACCAGACTCACATCTGAGAAGAGATTGTTTACACTAGGTAAAAGGGGCGGGGAGGGGAACTTTGCTTGTGAATATCTCATAAACCATAAAGGTTTGAGAGATAAGACTTATATCATTCTTCATGTTTTTTTAATGCCTACAAAATAAAATAAAGTTAAAACGAAGTATTACTATTCCTTTAAACTTAGGTTTAATTCTGTGGTATATCAGGCAGATACAACTTCTCAGTCTGTGATATAGCAAAATTATTTCAGAGTAGACTGGCATCAGGATACAAAATATTAGGACAAAGGGAGAATCCTTTATATTGTTCTACACAAAGGATTGCATTATGGCCACTCCTATCTATACATCTGAATATACATGGACATATATGGACATTTGTATATATTAAGGAGCTTTCGAAGAGCATAGAGATATTAAAGCTTTTGCGTGTTAGAGGGCTGAGCAACTCACTTGTCTGGTGCATTGCTTGCTAGTCTGGCACTCAATAGATTAAGCATATATGAGCCCATGTTCATGTTTAGATGCTGTTGTTCCTTTAACTCCTTGGGGGAGATGCCCTAAGGTCTGATAAAGAGGTAATAAAGTGCATAACTCCCCTTGAATGTTGCAAATGCCTGTACACTTTTCTGTATTAACTCCTTAAGGTTAGATATGTCTCATGTAGACAGCACTAAAATCCAAGGGGTTAATCAGTAGTATCATTTTGGTATTTGGTTTACCTCTTGAGGACTATTTGCCAATCATTTGGACCAGTGGAAAGGGAGATAATGACTGCTCCCTCAGAGCATATGTGAGACTGGATCCTAGGGCACAGAGAACAAAATAATCTAGCATGACATCCATGATATTTAAATGTAGATGACCCCAGGAATTTTAATTCTTAGACGTTGTCCCTTTAACTTGAATGCTATAAATCTATTCAATTTGTAAGAAATAATAGTCTAAAAGTAATGTGCATGATTTTAATTTTGCCATTGCCCTCTAGACAACTTGTATTTCTCTTATGATTGCACTTTACCAATCTGGAGCCTATGTAAGTAATTGTGTTTTTAAACCTTTCTATATTTGGTATGAGTACTAAAGAAATCTAGATCATTCTTACTCTTCTATGTATTATTTGCCATGGGTGGGGAATTTGGGTGTGGAGCATAACTGGGGGCGGGGAACAGGGGCCCTTATTAGAGTTTGCAGGGTGTCCCTTATATTTTGTGTTACGCTTTTGACTCTGGTCATCTCGTACAGCAAACTCATAGCCATCATACTCCTCTGCAGCAGAAGCTATAGTTGTTATTTGGAATGAACTAACTGTTGGCAGTGGCACACTCTCTGACACATCAGTAACATCACTACTTCTCTTATCTGCCCAAGAGCCCTGGGAACTTTTTGGAGTGCTTCTGCTAGTTGTGGCACCTGTGACATGGTCATGGTGTGTCTCCCAGTTAGACCTGTGGTTACGCTTCAGGTGGGATCTCATTGAGGAGATGCCTAGGTGTGAGTCTGCTTCCCCCTGCTCATGTGCTTTTTGCACAGACAACACATACCTTCATGCTTAGCTTTTGGATCCTGAGTGAAGTAGCTCCATACTGTTTACTTCATGGACTGTGGGGTTCCTGAGGGGCTGCTACTACTACTGATGCTAGATGTTGATGCAGTTCTACTACTACTTTTACTAGGTGTCAAAGGTGTAGCCCTTCCAGCAGCATTAGAGGCACTCATCATAGATAAGACTGTGGATGTTAGTAACCTGTGTTGTTGTTGCTGCTGCTGGTTACTCAACACAGGTGTGTATGTGGCTGAGTGGGGCTTGTACTTGGAAGTGGTGATGATGCTGATGATGTTCGACAGAACGACTTTGTAATTTTATATATCTGTTAGGGACCAGGAACCAGACAAGACACAAAAGTGTAAAATGCAATACACCTTTATTACTGAAACAAGAACAGAAGCATGATCCAAGAGCATAAACCAAAAGACATGCCAGGGTCAGGAACCAAGACAGGTATTCAGCCGAGCCTGAGTCAGGAAACCAGAAGTCTACGATGTCAGGAACAAGCCAAGGGTCAGAAGCACAGAAGTCAGTGAAGTTTGGAACAAGCCAAGGGTCTGCAACACAGCAAACAGGAGCTCAGGAAAATCTACAACAGCCAGCAGCAACAGGTCAGCAAACAACCACAAGGACAATAGGGAAGTGAGCCAAGCTGCTTTAAATACCCTGGGAGAGTTGGCTGATAGCAGTGAGGTGAGCAATCAAAGAGGTCAGCCTGAGCCAGAAACTCAGAAGACATCAGCAGTGGATAGCAGAACACTAGATTAGCTCAGACATCAGAATCAATAGGCAGAATAGAGCTGCTCAGCAAAACCTTGACAGTACCCCTCCTCAACAACCCCCCCCCCGTGGGGGAAGACCAGGTTTATGGGGAAATCGTGCATGGAAAGCACTGAGGAGGGCGGGAGCATGCACGCCTGTGGCTGGAACCCGTGAGCACTCTTCTGGACCGTAACCCTTCCAATGGACCAAATATTGAAGGCTCCCTAGGAACCTACAATAGTCAACTATGGATTGGACCTCGTACTCCTCATGGCCGGCAACGGGCACCGAATGAGGTCAAGGAGTGACCGTAGTGACACTATTATATACTAGAGGTTTCAGCAGCGTGGCATGGAACACATTGTGTATCCGCATATTGGAAGGAAGGTCTAGGGCATAGGCCACAGGGTTCACACGAAGGATACAGAATGACCCCACAAAATGGGGAGCCAGTTTCTGAGAGGGCACTCAGAGGTGAAGATTTCTGGAGGACAACCAGACCCTCTTCCCGACCTGGTAGGAGGGTGCAGGTAGGCGTTTACGATTGTCCTGGAGCTCCTGGGATTGTTGTGAGTGTCGCAACGACTCTTGGACCTGCACCCATGTGGAACGGATTCACTGGAGATGATCCTCCAAAGTCGGGATCCCCTGGGGAGTTAACGAATCTGGAATCATGGAGGGTTGAAACCCATAATTCACCATGAAAGGGGAGAGCCGGGTAGAAGCCGAGACAGCACTGTTATGAGCAAACTCCGCCCAAGGTAGCAGGTCCGATCAGTTGTTCTGATGGTCTGAGATGTAACACCGCAGGAATTGCTCCACGGCCTGATTAGCCCTTTCCACTGCCCCATTCGACTGCGGGTAATAGGCCGAGGAGAAGGAGAGTTGGATACCTAGTTGCGCACAGAATGCCCTCCAGAATCTCGAGACAAACTGGCTACCCCGGTAGGAAACTATGACTTTGGAAACCCCGTGTAGCCGATAGACGTCTTTGACAAAGACCATAGCCAACTCTTTATCGGATGGAAGTTTTTTGAATGGTATGCAATGAATCATCTTAGAAAATCAGTCAACGACCATGAGGATGACAGTGTTAACATTAGATAAAGGAAGGATGACAATGAAGTACATGGCAAGGTGTGACCATGGCTTCTCCCCATTGGGTACAGGTTGGAGAAGGCCCACTGGAAGGTGATGGGGTGATTTAGTCTGCCACAGACTTAACAGGCAGCAACAAAGGCAGCAATATCTTTGCTAAGTTCTGGCCACCAGAAGAGACTGAAAACCGACCATAGAAGCTGGTTCTTTTGGGGATGACCTGCTGACTTAGTATTATGGAAGGTAGAAAGTACCTTAGTATGGAGGTTAATAGGTACAAAACAGCGCCCAGAGGGAGTCTCAGCAGGTGCATCTACCTGGGTGGCCCGTATTTTCTCTCCAAGGGGAGATGATATGCTGGTATGTATGGTGGCCAGTACTTTGTCCTGAGGAATAATAGGACTAGGAGGACTCTCCTCTTTAGCGCCCGAAAACTGTATGGATAGGGCATCAGGCCAGACATTTTTGGTACCTGGCAGGTACGAGACTACATAATCTGGATGGGCTCCACGTCACCTGAGGTTTTGAGACTAGGAGGTGCGGGAGGAGAGGGAGGTACAGGTGAGGATGAAAGGCTCGGAGTTAAATGGATGGGATGCCTCCTCAGGCGCTCCCTAAAGGTAGGTCTCTCACGGATTCGGGAGTCAATCAGAATACAATATGAGACCAGTTCCTCTAAATCACTGGGAAGGTCCCTGGCTGCAATCTCATCTTTAACCATATCCGAAAGCCCATTAGAGAAAGCAGCCAAGAGAGCCTCATTATTCCAACCAACCTCACCTGCCATGGTACGAAATTCTATGGCATTATCACGGTGCCCGTGATTGCTGCCTTTTTGTGTCAGTTACCTATAGGGGGCTCCCCATTGGCTGTCTGCCTTCAGACCGCCCTGCATTGCCTATTTAGACTGAGCCTGGGCACCCTTTGGTTGCTCTTTCGTGTTGTCTCTATGCTGCTCGTATTTTCATCATGTTCCTGAGCTTCCTGGGCCCTTGCTGTGTTCCTGCTAACCTGAGATCGTTTAGTTCCTGAGTTCCAGTTCAGCGGTTGCTGTTTCCGTTCCTGATCCGGTTGGAGTTGCCCTGTGTCGCTGCTTCCTGCTGCCAGTCCCCGCTGCCATTTCTGATCCGGTTACCGTCAGAGAATGCTGGTTCCTGTTTCACCTGTTGTGCTCATTTTCCAGTTCACTTGGGTCAGCTATTGCTCCCTGGTCGCCTAGGCAACATTTCTTCTCTTACTGGTTTATCCAGTACGCGGGTACTGGTTCGCTCCCCAGCCTCACGGCTACTGCTGCCTCAGTACTATTAGTGTTCCCAGTACATGGGTACTGGTTCGCTCCACAGCCTCACGGCTATGCTGCCTCGATACTTATTAGGTTCCCAGTACACGGGTACTGGTTCGCTCCACAACTCCACGGCTACTGTTGCCTCGTTACTGATTTGGGTTCCCAGGATGCGGGTACTGGTTCACTCCCCAGTCTCACGGCTACTGTTGCCTCGATACTGTGTTGGGTTCCCAGTATGCGGGTACTGGTTCGCTCCTAAAGCCTCACGGCTACTGTTGCCTCGATTCTATTGATTCCCAGTACACGGGTACTGGTTCACTCCACGGCCACCCGGCTGTTGTTAAGTCTATGTGTTTTGATTCCCAGTACGCGGGTACTGGTTCGCTCCACAGCCATCCAGCTGATACTGCACGGTAGTACTGTGTTCCAGTACGTGGGTACTGGTTAGCTCCTCAGCCACCCGGCTGCTGTTGCATCATTGTGTTTTGTACTCCCAGTACGCAGGTACTGGTTTGCTCCTTAGCCATCCGGCTTTTGTTGCTACTTGTATTTTATGCTTCCAGTACACTGGTACTGGTTGGCTTTCAGAGGTCACCGGTTGCGGTGCACCGGAAGAGAGACGGTTTCTCCAGTATGCGTGTACGGGTTCGCTCCATGCTGGTGGTTCCCTGCTATTCCTTGGCTTGCCACTTGAGCCCATTTAGCCTCTGCATGTCATCCAAGTGACTGTTGTTGTCATCTAGACGGTCACTGAGGCCTCAGTGGTTGCCACCTTCTCCGTATAAGGCTGCCTTGCCCGGTATATTGGTAAGGCCGGTAGAACCTTTCTTTAGTTACCATCTTGGGTTGCCTTACCCGGTATTGGCAGGGCCGGTAGAGCCTGTATATAGCTGTATTTCGTTAGGATGCCTTGCCCGGTATATTGGCAGGACCGGTAGAGCCTGTATACTTGTGGTATTCCGTTAGGCTGCCTTGTCCGGTATATTGGCAGGGCCGGTAGAGCCTGTATACTTGTTGTGTTCCGCTAGGCTGCCTTGCCCGGTATATTGGCAGGGTCGGTAGAGCCAACTATCCTGTATGTGCAAGTCCAGGCTGCCTTGCCCGGTATATTGGCAGGGCCGGTAGAGCCTACTAACTTCTCCGAGCATTAGTCCTGGCTGCCTTGCCCGGTATATTGGCAAGGCCGGTAGAGCCTATTCGCTACTACTACTGCTTTTCCTGTCATTTCAATATATATGTATGTACGTGTATGATACCCTATGGGGTTGTCTTAAACTTTTCAATAAAGTTGTGTTTTTACCTAACTTTGCTTCTGAGAGTCTTAACAAACCGTGACAGTACAAAAGGGCCATGACCTCAGACAATAAGAGTGATGGTAGCACACAGAATATCCATTGGAGGATGGATGTTCATGAGCAACGCCTGGATCAGCTAGCGGTAGCGATCCAAACCATTCTTGAATGCACTGTACTCTCTGACAAATCTGTTCCTAGTCCGGTGGTCTCTCCAGGTCAGACACCAGAGAGTGATACTATGCCCTCAGGGGTTGCAGTCAAGGGGTTAACTGCCTCCGCACCGTTGCCACTCAGATATGATGGCGATCCTAATCTGTGCAGAGGGTTTATCAACCAACTTGAAATATTTATGGAATTGACTGCACATTCTTTCCCCAGTGATCGTAGTAAAGTTGGTTTCATGATATCCCTGCTGACTGGCAGAGCATTGGCATGGGCCAATCCGTTATGGGAGAATGCAAAACCCTGCACAAAGAATTTCAGAGAATTTGTGCAGTCATTTCGGAGAGTGTTTGAGCCTCCTGGTAGAACCATCTCTGCTGCCAAACGCCTTATGGAGATACAGCAGGGCAGGCGTACGGTGTGCGATTATGCCATTGAATTTTGCACCTTGGCAGCGGAGGAAGGGTGGAACAACGAGGCATTGTTGGCAGCCTTTGCTCAGGGCCTGAGTAATCAGATCAAAGATGAGATTGCAGCGAAAGAACTGCCCACTGATCTAGATGACTATATTGAGTATGTTATACTAATTGACACCCGGATTCGTGAGAGATTAATGGCCAAAGACCGTAGGCTACGGTAAAAAAATAATGGGTCTAGCAGTACATTTTGCCCACCCATCCCTCCCTTGGCATCTAAGCCTAATGAACAGTTACGGGAACCAGGTGAACCTATGCAATTAGGCTTCACTAGGCTAACCAAGGAAGAGAGAATATACCGCAGGAAACAAGGGCTGTGCTTATATTGTGGCAAGAATGGGCACCTGCTAAGATCTTGTCCTGTACGTCCGGGAAACGAACACACCTAGGGTACCTTGTTCAATCATCCCCAGGTTTGGCCACATTGAAACCTACCATACAGGTGGTAGTTTCTTGGGCAAAACGCTCAGTGGAGGTTTTGGCCCTGGTTGAGTCTGGCGCAGCTGGGTATTTTATGGATAATGCCTTTGCTGAATTGCATGGGGTTCCGCGGATTGAGAGAGAGACCCCTCTCGCTATTGAAGCTATTGATGGCAGACCCTTAGAACCTGCACAAGTTACATTCCAAACAATACCATTATCTATGACTATTGGGGCACTTCACAAGGAGGAACAGCAGTTCCAACTTATCAATTCTCCTCACCATGCAGTAATATTGGGATTTCTTTGGTTACAGTTGCATAATCCACAGTTCGATTGGTAAAAGTGCGAAATCTCTGCTTGGTCTCAGTCTTGTATGGAGAATTGCGTAACCCACCCGGTTAAGATCCTGTGCACCTCCCCTTCACTGCCAGACGAGTACCAGCAGTTTGGCGATGTATTCAGTAAGGGAGAGGCTGGCACCCTACCCCAGCACAGATCTTATGACTGTAGTATTGAGTTGCCTCCGGGAGTGGTGCCCCCTAGGGGACGCACGTATGCGTTGTCTTGTGATGAGAACCAAGCTATGGAAGAATATATTTGTGATGCCCTTAAGAGAGGGATCATAAGGAAATCTACCTCTCCGGCCGGGGCCGGATTCTCTTTTTTTGATTACCGTGGCTTAAACAAGTTAATGGCAAAAAACGCTTATCCGATACCACTCATCACCAAGCTATTTAACAGGCTCAAAGGTTCTTCTATCTTCACCAAGTTGGACCTGCGTGCTGCATATAATTTGATTTGGATCAGAGCTGGTGATGAGTGGAAAACTGCCTTTAACACTAGATCTGGGCACTATGAATATCTAGTCATGCCATTTGGTCTTTCTAACGCACCCGCAGTATTTCAAGAATTCATCAATGACATCCTCAGGGATATGCTGCAGTCTTGTGTCGTTGTTTACCTTGATGACATACTTATCCATTCCAAAAATATGTCACAACACATTAAAGATGTGTCTGAGGTGTTGCTTCATCTTCGTAAAAATAAATTATATTGCAAATTGGAAAAATGTGAGTTTCACAGCACTAGCGTGCCATTCTTGGGGTTCGTAATTGGCAAAGAGGGCATTGCCATGGACAAAGAGAAACTAGCGGCAGTCTTGCAATGGCCACGGCCTATGAGTCTTAAAGCCATCCAACGATTTTTGGGCTTTGCTAATTATTACAGGAAGTTTATTAAGAACTTCTCTTCTATTGTTAAACCATTGTCTGACCTTACGTACAAGGGTGCTAACCCATCTCAATGGTCAGTGGCTGCGGAGGAGGCCTTTGAGAAGTTGAAATCGGCTTTTGTTAATGCTCCTGTGTTATCCCACCCCAACCCATCGCTCACGTTTACATTGGAGGTTGATGCCTCAGATATTGGGGTTGGGGCAGTGCTTTCTCAACGACCTATTAAAGGAGGAACTCTCATACCTTGTGGGTTTTTCTCCAAAAAGTTTTCCGGGGCTCAAAGCCATTACGAGATAGGAGACAGAGAATTATTGGCCATTATCCTCTCTCTTAAGGAATGGCGCCACCTACTTGAAGGCACAAAAAACCCTGTCTTAATTTTGACCAATCACAAAAACCTGACATCTCTCTGAGACTAAAAGATTGTCCTCACGCCAGGTCAGGTGGGCACTGTTCCTGTCTCGATTCAATTTCATTGTATCATATTTGCCGGGGTCTAAGAATGTTAGGGCTGATGCACTGTCAAGACAATTTGAGGCTGAAATTGACAGCTTTGAGGTACCAGCACCTATTATTCAACCTGATCGATTATTGGCTACTATACGTACTAGTATCACTTCACCACTAGGGGAGGAGATTTTGGCCTCCCAGGCCTCTGCTCCTCCTGAAACCCCGGTGGGCAAGTGTTTTGTTGCTGAGCCATTCTGCACTCGATTGCTCGAGACATACCATTCCTCTAAAGCTGCAGGACATATTGGCAGAGACCAATTGTTGTGGTCCCTCTCTCAGGTCTTTTGGTGGCCTTCAATGAGGGCAGATTGTGCTGATTTTACGAATGCCTGTGCCACTTGTGCCCGTGCCAAGACCCCTAGACACCTCCCGGTGGGCCTGCTTCAGCCAGTACCTAATGGTGAATGCCCCTGGTCCCTCATTTCCATTGATTTTATGGGAGAATTGCCAGTGTCTAGAGAGTATACCTTCATACTGATGGTGGTGGACAGGTTTTCTAAAATGACTCATTTTGTGCCCCTCCGTGGCCTTCCCTCTGCTAAAGAATTAGCGGTGGTGTTCGCTAAAGAAGTATTTCGGTTGCATGGAGTACCCAGAGTACTGGTGTCCGACCGGGGGAGCCAGATCGTGTCCAGATTTTGGAGGGCATTCTGTGAACAGATGGGCATACAATTATTCTTTTCCTCCTCCTACCACCCCCAGACCAATGGGGCCACTGAGCGTGCCAATCAAGGATTGGAACAGTTTTTGCTCTGTTTCATTACTGACCATCATGACAATTGGGTCAACTTGTTGCCCTGGGCAGAGTTCGCCAGGAACTGTGCGGTTAACTCTTCATCCGGGAGCTCTCCGTTTCTGATTAATTATGGGTTCCAGCCCTGTCTGCTCCCGGATTCCTTTCAGGCACAACAGATTCCAGCTCTGGATGAGCATATCGAGCAACTCCGTTCCACGTGGGCACAAGTCCAGAGGGCACTTGGTCAGTCATTCCAGCACCATCAGCGCCATGCTAATCGCAGAAGACTGCCAGCGGTTTCCTTTCAGGTTGGGGATAGAGTGTGGCTTTCCTCCAGGAATCTTAAGCTTCAAGTCCCATCTAATAAGTTGGCTCCTCGTTTCATTGGTCCTTACAGAGTCATTCGCAGAAATAACCCTGTTTCATATGCTTTGGACATCCCTGCGTCCATGCGTATTCATAATGTCTTCCATGTATCTCTCCTCAAGCCTCTCGTATGCAACCTTTATACCACTAACCCTGTGGTGCCAGGGCCTATTGAGGTTGAAGGTCAGGAGGAGTATGAAGTTCAAAGTATCATTGATTCCCGCAGGCTTAGAGGAAAGGTGCAGTATTTGGTGCATTGGAAAGGTTATGGTCCTGAAGAACGATCCTGGGTGGATAGTAAGGACATTCATGCACCCAAGCTACTGCAAATTTTTCATTCTAAATACCCTCAGAAACCCAGACCCTCTTCTAGGAGAGGGGGTCTTTGAGAGGGGGGTACTATCACGGTGCCCGTGATTGCTGCCTTTTTGTGTCAGTTACCTATAGGGGGCTCCCCATTGGCTGTCTGCCTTCAGCCCGCCCTGCATTGCCTATTTAGACTGAGCCTGGGCACCCTTTGGTTGCCCTTTCGTGTTGTCTCTATGCTGCTCGCATTTTCATCATGTTCCTGAGCTTCATGGGCCCTTGCTGTGTTCCTGCTAACCTGAGATCGTCTAGTTCCTGAGTTCCAGTTCAGCGGTTGCTGTTTCCGTTCCTGATCCGGTTGGAGTTGCCCTGTGTCGCTGCTTCCTGCTGCCAGTCCCCGCTGCTGTTCCTGATCCGGTTACCGTCGGAGAATGCTGGTTCCTGTTTCACCTGCTGTGCTCATTTTCCAGTTCACTTGGGTCAGCTATTGCTCCCTGGTCACCTAGGCGACATTTCCACTCTTACTGGTTTATCCAGTACGCGGGCACTGGTTCGCTCCCCAGCCTCACGGCTACTGCTGCCTCGATACTATTAGTGTTCCCAGTACACGGGTACTGGTTCGCTCCACAGCCTCACGGCTATGCTGCCTCGATACTGATTAAGTTCCCAGTACGCGGGTACTGGTTCGCTCCACAACTCCACGGCTACTGTTGCCTCGTTACTGATTTGAGTTCCCAGTACGCGGGTACTGGTTCGCTCCTAAAGCCTCACGGGTACTGTTGCCTCGATTCTATTGATTCCCAGTACACGGGTACTGGTTCACTCCACGGCCACCCGGCTGTTGTTAAGTCTATGTGTTTTGATTCCCAGTATGCGGGTACTGGTTCGCTCCACAGCCATCCGGCTGATACTGCATGGTAGTACTGTGTTCCAGTACGCGGGCACTGGTTCGCTCCCCAGCCTCACTGCTACTGCTGCCTCGATACTATTAGTGTTCCCAGTACACGGGTACTGGTTCGCTCCACAGCCTCACGGCTACGCTGCCTCGATACTGATTAAGTTCCCAGTACGCGGGTACTGGTTCGCTCCACAACTCCACGGCTACTGTTGCCTCGTTACTGATTTGAGTTCCCAGTACGCGGGTACTGGTTCGCTCCTAAAGCCTCACGGGTACTGTTGCCTCGATTCTATTGATTCCCAGTAGACGGGTACTGGTTCACTCCACGGCCACCCGGCTGTTGTTAAGTCTATGTGTTTTGATTCCCAGTATGCGGGTACTGGTTCGCTCCACAGCCATCCGGCTGATACTGCGCGGTAGTACTATGTTCCAGTACGTGGGTACTGGTTCGCTCCACAGCCTCACGGCTACTGTTGCCTCGATACTGTATTGTATCCCAGTACGCGGGTACTGGTTCGCTCCCCAGCCTCACGGCTACTGTTGCCTCGATACTGATTTGGGTTCCCAGTACGCGGGTACTGGTTCGCTCCTAAAGCCTCACGGCTACTGTTGCCTCGATTCTATTGATTGCCAGTACACAGATACTGGTTCACTCCACGGCCACCCGGCTGTTGTTAAGTCTATGTGTTTTGATTCCCAGTACGCGGGTACTGGTTTGCTCCACATCCATCCGGCTGATACTGCACGGTAGTACTGTGTTCCAGTACGTGGGTACTGGTTAGCTCCTCAGCCACCTGGCTGCTGTTGCATCATTGTGTTTTGTACTCCCAGTACGCGGGTACTGGTTTGCTCCTTAGCCATCCGGCTCTTGTTGTTACTTGAACTTTATGCTTCCAGTACACTGGTACTGGTTGGCTTACAGAGGTCACCGGTTGCGGTGCACCGGAAGAGAGACGGTTTCTCCAGTACATGTGTATGGGTTCGCTCCATGCTGGTTAGAGCTGTCAAGTCCTAGGCAGCTACGTTGGCTCCCCAGTACGCGGGTACTGGTGGTTTCCTGCTATTCCTTGGCTTGCCACTTGAGCCCATTTAGCCTCTGCATGTCATCCAAGTGACTGTTGTTGTCATCTAGACGGTCACTGAGGCCTCAGTGTTTGCCACCTTCTCCGTATAAGGCTGCCTTGCCCGGTATATTGGTAAGGCCGGTAGAACCTTTCTTTAGTTACCATCTTGGGTTGCCTTACCCGGTATTGGCAGGGCCGGTAGAGCCTGTATATAACTGTATTCCGTTAGGCTGCCTTGCCCGGTATATTGGCAGGGCCGGTAGAGCCTGCATACTTGTTGTGTTCCGCTAGGCTGCCTTGCCCGGTATATTGGCAGGGTTGGTAGAGCCAACTATCCTGTATGTGCCAATCCAGGCTGCCTTGCCCGGTACATTGGCAGGGTCGGTAGAGCTTACTAAATTCTCCGAGCATTAGTCCTGGCTGCCTTGCCCGGTATACTGGCAAGGCCGGTAGAGCCTATTCGCTATTATTACTGCTTTTCCTGTCATTTCAATATATATGTATGTACGTGTATGATACCCTATGGGGTTGTCTTAAACTTTTCAATAAAGTTGTGTTTTTACCTAACTTTGCGTCTGAGAGTCTTAACAAACCGTGACAGGCATAATCGGAAACCATCCTAGTACCCTGCTGAATGGACATTAGGTGCTTGGCAGCATAGGTGGAGCAGCCCGGTATATCAAATATCATTTTAAAGGATGCCATAAACTCAGGGTAATTGTATACAATAGGTTTCTGCTTCTCCCAAAGGGGAGTAGCCCAAGCCAAGGCCCTGTCATAGAGTAAGGAAATCCTGAGGCCCCCCTTACTCCTATCAGACAGGAAGGACTGTGGTACCATCTCCAGATAGATGTCAACCTGGTTAAGAAAACCTCTGCATTGGTTAGGGTTGCCCCCATAATGCTGGGGAAGTGGGGCAGACCCTGTCATACCTCTCGCAACACTGGAATCACCATTGGCAGCCAGAGCGGGAGCGACAGCAGCTATAGGGTCAGCCTGCACAGAGGACCACTGAGACGGTGGAATCAGATGCTCAGTATGGAGCAACAAAGCCTGGAGGGCTGCAGCAAACTGGTCCATGCGCTGGTCTACCTGGTCCAGCCTGAAAAAAATATTCTCTGGATTGCCTGCGTTTCCTGAGTTCATGGTCCTTGTGTACTGTTAGGGACCAGGAACCAGACAAGACACAAAAGTGTAAAATGCAATACACCTTTATTAATGAAACAGAAACAGAAACATGATTGAAGAGCATAAACCAAAAGACACACCAGGGTCAGGAACAAGACAGGTATTCAGCCGAGCCAGAGTAAGGAAACAAGAAGTCTGCGATGTCAGGAACAAGCCAAGGGTCAGAAGCACAGAAGTCAGCAAAGTCTGGAACAATCCAAGGGTCTGGAACACAGCAAACAGGAGCGCAGGAAAATCCACAGCAGCCAGCAGAAACAGGTCAGCAAAAGGACAATGGGGAAGTGAGCTTTAAATACCCTGGGAGGGTTGGCTGATAACAGTCAGGTGAGCAATCAGAGAGGAAAAGAAAAAGAAACCACCTATAAAGGCACAACTAATTTACAAATTAAATATAGTGAATGGCATGCCTTTGATAAGACACATCTCACCTAATCCAATAGAAAATCATGGACACTCAGTTAAAAACATTAAATCTTTATTAGAAAAAATAATAATATATAGGAAAAGTGTAAGAGTGTATATCGATCATAAGAACATGTGCACCATACAGGGTAATATGAAGCAAAAAAGTCACTATCTGTATCCAACATAAAATGGGTATAAATAATGCTAAATCAAAAATTCCCTTGTCTAAACAGTAATACAAAAAAGCTCTTCAACCCATTGCTCATAAAAAAACACCTACTGCATCTATGTCCAGTGACTAGGAAACATAGGTGTCTGGGAATTGCAATAACAAAGGATCTTATGATATAATAGAAACCCTACTGACAACCAATGTCCCCACCCTCGTCACTTTTAATAGGATATAGTCCTGCAAACAGTGTACTCGGCGACTAGGTAACAATCGCATCTAGAGATTGCAGACAGAATATCCCACAACTCTATTGATAGCTAATGTTCCAACTATGTCGCATATAGGGCTCATATGTTAGATATCAATTCATATTAGTTAATGAATATAAATAATAAGGGCTAAATAGATTGTATATGCCCAACACAATCATCTCATATCGTCTCTTTAATATAGCACAAACACTGTTGCTATGGTGTAAAAATAGAGCACAAAAAAGAAAGGGTGTTCTCTATAAGTAAGAGCTGACAGGAAAAAGTACTAGCATTAAAATACCAATAAGCTCTGTCAGCAGCATTACACCACCCGGGTGCACCTAACGTGCATCCGTGCAGTCATACAGTCTTAGAACCAGAGACAGTTCATAGTATTAATGCTAATCACTGTTTCTCTTATTAATAGAACGAATCCACGGGAGACAATATTAGTATACTAACAACTACAAACGCTCTGTCAGCTGCATTCCTCCACCCGGGTGCACCTAACGTGCATCCGTGCGGTCATACAGTCTTACGACCAGAGACCAAATGAAAACTACTCACTCTCCCTTACTATAGCATAGGTTGGCAATATAAGAGATACAGCTCCTAAGCTAAATAGTAAAATAATAATCCTGTCAGTTGCATCTCTCTCAATAACTCAGACAGATGCACATGTTCTTAGAATCTACAAATATAAAAACAGCTAACAATTGGAGACACCTAACGCGTTTCCTCCCGCTACACAGGCTTCATCAGAGGCAAATACCGACCCCAATGAAAACGCCAGTTTAAAAACACTCCAACTCCTCCCCCAAATTTATCTCATCCAATCATCAAACAGGCATAAAAGAATACCGTATTGACAGGCGAAAAAAATCCTCAGAGAGAAAAAGAAATACATTATAACAGACATTCTCGTATCAACACAAGCGAAACAAATTCACACAATGAATCAACCAATACATTGTATCAAATGAAAGTACCTCTACTCATCACTTCAAAGCACTTAAAGGGATAGTAATACTTCATTTTAACTTTATTTTATTTTGTAGGCATTAAAAAAACACGAGGAATGATATAAGTCTTATCTCTGAAACCTTTATGGTTTAAGAGATATTCACAAACAAAGTATCCCCCCCCCGTTCAACCAGATCAGAAGGGAGATGCCCAGGTAGACTGCAGAGAGGGACAATCTTCTATTAAGATTAGGGAAAAAGCTGAAAAACTTGTCAAGGGGGGAAGGGCTTTCATTGTTTTCATACAAAGAAAATTGTCCCCTTCTGTTATCTGTCTGGTCATACAACCAGACTCACATCTGAGAAGAGATGGCTTACACTAGGTAAAAGGGGCGGGGAGGGGAACTTTGCTTGTGAATATCTCATAAACCATAAAGGTTTGAGAGATAAGACTTATATCATTCTTCATGTTTTTTTAATGCCTACAAAATAAAATAAAGTTAAAACGAAGTATTACTATCCCTTTAAGAGAAACACATAGTCTAGCGAAAAAATGTTTGAAAAAATCAATGTATCCCTATTACTCAAACGAGTACTCATTCTCCCCACGTTGTTGTTTAAACATACAAAAATACCTTAAAGGGGACACATCACAATTCGCAATCGTTTTCTATTTTTCTCAATATTAAAGGCATATCCTCAAAAAAAACACTACAGACATATTCCTAAGGAATACTAAAAAAAAACATAATGAACATATGAAATGTCAATAAATGACAAATTAAATCACATGTTCCATGACATTTGGAAAAAGTAAATCCTTTTAAGGAATTAAATAAAGACTCCATAATTCTGGGTCTCATTCATACCCATTGGATGGAGGCAGTTCATGTTGAATATCCACTCACATTCTTTACGTAATAACGTTTCCACAATATTACCTCCCCTAATTCCCATTGATACCCTTTCCAAACCCCAAATTTTAAATGTATCAATCTTACTATCATGTAGCTTAAGAAAATGTCTAGCGACTGGTGATATTTGTTTACCGTTATGTGTATCTCTCAACCCATTGCGTATATTTCTTATATGTTCCAAGGTACATATATGCAATGTTCGTTTGGTCATACCAACATATTTCAATTTACATCCACATTCTATACAGTAGATGACACCAGTGCTTTTACAACTGATGTAATCCTTAATCTCATGTATCATACCAAAACGATCATAAACCTTGGTAGTTTTAACCATAAACCTACAAGTACTGCATCCATAACGTGGATATGAACCAAGAATAGGGGGCTTCTTTTTCTGTTTGACCAGATGACTGCTAACTAAATTATCCCTTAAAGAAGGACTTCTCCTAAAGGTGATTGGGATTCTATTGTCCATAAACTCACTCAAGTCTGGATCACCCTTTAATATGTATGCATATTTATTTAATATTTTACGTATGACATTAATATCACCCCTGAAGTCCGTGATAAATCTCACCATATTCATCTTTATGCCACCAGCTTTGTTTTCCTTCAGGGCCTCACTCACTCATTGTGGCATAGTCGCTATTGTGTCACGCTCCACTAGAGAGTGCTTCTTGGGCCTCGCTATTAGGGCCTACCAGCCTCCTGGCCTAATAGCACCTTCACATCATTGTCTCACTGATTCACACAAACTGTAACCTGACCTGTGTCAGTAATATATATTTGCTCTCTGATATATGTACTGGACCCGTGTAGGTTAATGTTATTTTGTAACCTGTCCTGTGTCAGTATTACGTGTTAACTATTGCTGGACCCGCGTGGGTTACTTTATTCTGTCTGGTATCAATAAAACTGCCTCTGAGTGTACTGAAAACCGTAACAGTGCGAAAGGGTCATGACCTCAGACGGTACAGGTGATGGTAATGCACAAAGCATCCACTGGAGGATGGATATACACGAGCAGCGCATGGACCAGCTGGCACTGGCAATACAAACAATACTAGAGCATACCGCTCACTTGGATAAACCGGTACAGGCTTCGCTGGTTTCCCCAGTTAGGACACCGGGAGCTCAATCTGTGACGCAAGAAAAGTCGAATAGAGGGTTAACTGCTACGGCTCCATTACTGCTTAGGTACGATGGCGAACCTACCCTGTGCAGAGGGTTAATAAACCAACTGGAGATTTTCCAAGAGTTAACCCCTCAAGCCTTTCCTAGTGACCGAGGTAAGGTCGAGCTCATGATTTCATTGCTAATGGGCAGAGCACTGGCGTGGGCAAATCCCTTGTGGGAGGCAGCAAAACCATGTACCAAGAACTTTAATGAGTTCTTAAGAGCATTTCGTAGAGTATTCGAAATCCCAGGAAGAGCCGCCTCTGCTGCCAAAAGATTGTTGGAGATCCAGCAGGGATCCCGTACTGTTGCAGAATACGCTATTGAATTTCGCACATTGGCAGCGGAGGTGGGCTGGAATGATGAGGTGCTCGTGGCAGCATTTGCTCAGGGTCTCTGTGACCGTATCAAAGTTGAAACTGCAGCCAGAGACTTGCCGAGTGATCTGGATGAGTTTATTGACTATTCAATACTAATCGATTCCCGCATTAGAGAGAGAATGGTGACACCTACTTGAGGGTACTAGAACTCAGGTATTGATTTTGACTGATCATAAAAATGTAACATACCTTTCTGAGGCAAAGTGATTGTCCTCTCGGCAGTCCAGATGGGCCTTGATTCTGTCCTGTTTTAATTTCATTGTATCCTACCTGCCTGGTTCCAAGAATATTAGGGCCGATGCCCTGTCCAGGCAATTTGGTCCTGAGACTGAGGTTGATGAAACTCCGGTACCCATTATTCAGCCAGAACACATTTTGGCCACCTTGCGGACCAGCATCACTTCAACACTGGGGGAGGAGATTCTTGCTACCAAGGCTACCGCACCCCCTGATACCCTGGTGGGCAAGTGTTTTGTGGCTGAGCCTTTCCGTAACCTCCTACTCGAAACCTAACATGCATCTCGGGCAGCTGGGCATGTAGGCAGGGACCAATTGATCTGGTCTCTTTCACAGTTATTCTGGTAGCCTTTCTTACGTGCTGATTGCACTGCCTACACGGCAGCATGCATTACTTGTGCCCGTGCCAAGTCCCCTAGGCACCTCCCTGTTGGCCTACTTCAGTCAGTGCCTAATGGCGAGCATCCTTGGTCCCATGTCTCGATTTACTTCCTGGGAGAATTGCCTGTGTCTAAGGGATATTCATTTATTCTGATGGTGGTCGACAGATTCTCTAAGATGGCACATTTTGTGCCTCTTCCTGGCCTTCCCTCTGCCCAGGAGTTGGCTGTTGTCTTTGCCAGAGAAGTGTTTTGGTTGCATGGTGTTACCAGGGTGCTGGTATCTGACCGAGGGAGCCAATTTGTGTCCAGGCTTTGGAGGGCATTCTGTGATCAGATGGGCATACAATTATCCTTTTCTTCTGCCTACCATCCCCAGACCATGGATTGGAACAATTTCTACGCTGTTTCGTGTCTGATCATCATGACAATTGGGCCAACCTGTTGCCGTGGGCAGAGTTTGCCAGGAATTGTGCGGTTAATTCATCGTCCGGGAGTTCCCCGTTTCTCATCAATTACAGGTTTCAACCATGTTTTTTCCTGGACTCATTTCAGACACAGCAAATTCCAGCTCTGGATGAGCATATAGAGCAACTCCGCTCCACTTGGGCACAGGTACAGAGTACCCTCAGTGCTTCGTTCCAGCGTTATCAGCATCACGTTAATCGCAGACGGTTGCCGGCGGTCTCCTTCCAGGTTGGGGACAGGTATGGCTTTCCTCCAGAAACCTTAATCTGCAGGTTCCATGTAACAAATTGGCTCCTCGGTTTGTCGGTCCCTTTAAAGTTATCCGCAAGATTAACCCAGTTTCTTATGCTTTGGATCTCCCAGCATCCATGCAGATTCATAATGTGTTCCACGTATCCCTGCTAAAGCCTTTAGTTTGCAACCATTACACTACCACCCCTGCGGTCCCTGGTCCTGTGCAGATGCAAGGTCAGGAGGAGTACGAAGTACAAAGTATAATTGACTACAGGAGATTTAGAGGAAGGTTGCAATATTTGGTTCATTGGAAGGGCTATGGCCCTGAAGAGCGTTCCTGGGTTGACCAGAGTGACCTCCATGCTCCCAGACTGCTGCGCAGATTTCATGCTAAGTACCCTCAGAAGCCAGCTCCCTCCTCTCGGGGGGGGTGTCTTTGAGAGAGGTGTACTATCACAGTGCCCGTGTATTGCTGGCAACATTCTCACAGCATTGTTTCCTGATGCCTTCTTATTGGCTAGTGTGATATTGCTCCACCCAGTGGTAGCCTTTAAGTACTGAGCCCTGTCACTTCTGCAGGGCCCTTTCGTGGTGTTCCCATTGCTTAGTGCTTGCTGTCGTTATCGTGTGAATCCTGTGTATGACCCGGACTGCCTGACTACTCTGTCTGACTCCATTGCTGTTCTGTGTACCGACCCGGATTGGCTGACATTCCTGCTCTGTGTACCGACCCGGCCTGGCTGACGTTCCTGTTCTGTGTACCGACCCGGATTGGCTGACGTTCCTGCTCCGTGTACCGACCCAGCCTGGCTGACGTTCCTGCTCTGTATACCGACTCGGATTGGCTGACGTTCCTGCTCTGTACCGACCCGGCCTGGCTGACGTTCCTGTTCTGTGTATCGACCTGGATTGGCTGTCATTCCTGCTCAGTGTGTCTTAGGCCCGGTTCACTACCACGCCCGGTTATCCGGTAGAGGGAACTTTCCGTTGCTCTGTCTAAGAGCTTGCTAGACCCAGTTGGTTGCCTTGATTGCTGCTGTAGCCGTTCAGCTACTGCGACCCATTTATGCTCCTGTGCCTTGTATCTCCATACCCCAGGGTAGGAGCTATTCCCGGTTGCACACTGTACGCTTGGCTTGTTACTGTACTCCTACTGAGGTTGGTCTCCTTGGCGCCTCAGTTTGTTTCCACCACCTAGCAGTTTCCATCAAGCCTGAGCGTCCGTTAACCTTTGCTGTCTGGTGCACCCCGGGTAGGAGCTATTCTCATTTGCACACTATACGCTTGGCTTGTTACTGCTCTCCTACTGAAGTTGGTCTTCTGGGCTCCTCAGTTGTCTCTACCACCTGGCAGTTGCCATCGAGCCAAAGCGTCCGTCGTTAACCCTTGTTGTCCTGTGACATTATCCTTGGGTTGCAGTTCATGCTGGTTCGATTTGGCGTTACACTGTTCCTCCGGTTACAGTGATACTGTGCTGTCCGGTAGTCCCTGATTCCTTCAGGGCCTCGCTCACTCATTGTGTCTTAGTCGCTATTGTGTCACTCTCCAGTAGAGAGTGCTTCTGGGCCTCGCTATTAGGGCCTACCAGCCTCCTGGCCTAATAGCACCTTCACATCATTGTCTCACTAATTCACACAAACTGTAACTTGACCTGTGTCAGTAATATATATTTGCTCTCTGATATATGTACTGGACCCGTGTGGGTTAATGTTATTTTGTAACCTGTCCTGTGTCAGTATTACGTGTTAACTATTGCTGGACCCGCATGGGTTACTTTATTCTGTCTGGTTTCAATAAAACTGTGTTTTACCAATCTACCTGCCTCTGAGTGTCCTGAAAACCGTAACACTTATGTCTTGCGCAAATCTCCACAGCTCGGATGCTTGTGCATGCGTCCGGTCTGTTCTGGCTAGACTCTGACTGGACGCACATACAGGTAATGTGTAGCGATTCCATGCATGACCTTGGACTGGCTGATTTTCCTCTCTGGCACCTGACCCTGTTCTGCTCCTGACTCTGTTGCTCTCTGACATCCATATCCTGGCTCTGGCTGATTACCATTCTGGCATCTGACCTCTGGCTCAGACTGACTACCATTCTGGCCTCTGACTTCTGGCTCTGGCTGACTACCATTCTGGCATCAGACTACCTGCTCCCTATTTGTCTAAGTTTATGGACGTTATTGTGTTATTATTTCTGTATATTAAATTTATTTTCTACCACTACCTATTTCTAGTGACAGTACGCAAGGGCCATGAATTCTTAAGGTACTGGGAGTCTACCTGTCCAGAACATCCTTGCTAGAATGGACTTACAAGACCAGCGTATTGACCAATTGACTTTGGCCTTGCAGACCCTCCTGAATCATACTGCACACCTGTACCTTCCTATATAGCAATCAGCATCTGCTTCCTCTCCGGTTTCGTTATCTGTTGGTACTGTTGCACCAACCCGGTAAGTACTCAAGGGCTTACTGGGTCTGCTCCTCTTCCCCAACACTATAGGGGTAACCCTGCACATTGCAGAGTATTTCTCAACCAAGTGGGAATTTATCTTGAGATGGTTCCCCAGGCATTCCCCACTGATAGAAGTAAAGTGGGGGTTTTAATTTCTCTCCTCTCTGATATCACCTTAGCCTGGGCAAATCCCCTATGGAAGATGGACAGGCTGATTGTTCATAATTATGCTGAATCTGTGGTCTCCTTCAGAAGGGTCTTTGATGTTCCGGCTCTCTCTACCTCTGCTGCAAAACAACTCATGTCTATCTGTTGGGTTAATAGAACTGTGGCTGAGTACGGGATATAATTCTGTACCCTAGTAGCAGAAGTGGGATGGAATAATGAGGCACTAGTCACTGCTTTATCTCAAGGCCTATCGGATCCTATCCAGGATGAGATAGCGGAACGTTACCTACCCAGTGATATAGAGGAACTAGTGTCTTATACCATCCTCATTGACACTAGGATCAGAGAAAGCCCTTCTTTTAGGGAACGCCTGTGTAGGCCTCCAATCTACTTAGCACCCAGTTTTGCTCACCCTCCCGTACCTCCCTCATCTCCCGCCCCTCCTGGTTCTGGTGCCTCGGGGGTAGAACACATGCAGCTGGAGATCACCCACTTCTCTGTTGAGGAACGGGCCTTTTGGTAGAGGGAAGGCTTATGTCTTTACTGTGGCAAATCTGGGCATCAGGCCGGGAAAAGCTCGACCCTAAGGTCCTGCCGGGGGCAGACCTTGGGTGGCCTCTCGTTGTCCCCAGAAATTAATGTTACAAAACCGCTTATTACTATGATTCTTTCCTGGGCTAATGTCTCCATTACCACCCAAGCTCTTGTTGACTCTGATGCCATTGGCTATTTTGTAGATAGTTCCTTTGTTTACAAACACTCTATCCCATTACAATCTCAGTCCTTACCCTTAGCAGTTGAGGCAACTGATGGAAGGCCTTTTCAGCCTGCCCATATTACTCTCAAGACCATTCCGTGTCTGTTGCCATAGGGGGTCTTCACAAGGAAATGATTCGGCTCCAAGTCATCACGTCACCCCACTACCCAGTTGTCTTGGGCTATCCATGGTTGCAGAGACACAATCCCAGTTTTGATTGGCGTACTAGCGATATTTTGTCTTGTTAACCTCAATGTGCAGAATCTTGTCTCCATAGACCAATCAAAATGAGCGGCTCTGATTCGCTTCTTTCCCTGCATAAAGAGTATCAGTAGTACTGTGACTTATTTGATAAAGTATGGTCTGGTACACTGACTCCTCATAGGTCTTACGACTGTCCTATTGACCTACAACCAGGTGCCAATCTTCTTAAAGGTCATGTATATACTTTGTTGGTTGCTGAGAATAAAGCTATGGAGAGCTACATCGCTGATGCTCTGTTCTGGGGTTTCATACGCAAATTGTCCTTCCCTGCAGGGGCAGGATTTTTTTTTGTACAGAAGAAGGGAGGTGAGTTGTGACCCTGCATCGACTACAGAGGTCCCTGTCGTCTGACTATTAAGAATGTCTATCCTATTCCCTTGATTTCTGAGTTATTCGACCATCTTAAGGGGGCTACGGTCTTCACCAAATTGGATCTGAGGGGTGCTTATAACCTTGTAAGAATCAAGGAAGGGCATGAATGGAAACAGCATTTAACACTAGGAGTGGGCATTACAAGTAATGTAATACCTTTAGGCTTGTGCAATACTCCCGTTGTTTATCAAGAATTCATCAATGATGTCCTACGTGACTTGTTTCTACAATGTGTCATGGTATACCTTGATGATATTCTCATTCACTCCCCCTCTCTGGAAGTTCATGAAACTGATGTTAAAAGAGTTCTACAGCGACTCAGAGAGAATGGTCTGTTTTGTAAACTTGACAAGTGCGAATTCCATCAATCCCAGATAACCTTTCTAGGCTACATAATTTCTGCCAATGGTTTTGCTATGGATCCCCAGAAGTTAAGTGCAGTCCTAAGGTGGCCTCATCCCCTAGGCCTCAGGGCCATTCAAAGGTTTTGAGGGTTCGCTAATTATTATCAGAAATTTATTACAAATTTTTCTTCTCTGGCCAAGCCAATTTCAGACATGACTCGTAAAGGGAGAAATCCCACGCACTGGTCTCTGGAGGCAGTCCAAGCATTTGAGACACTAAAAGCTGCATTTGCCAAAACTGCTATTTTGGTCCACTCAAACCCTGCCTTACCATTTGTACTGGAGGTTGACACGTCCGAGACAGGAGTAGGCGCCCTCCTGTCTCTGAGTTCCATTCCAGGAGGGGCCCTACATCCATGTGTGTTCTTTTAAAAAAAAAGTATCCTTGGTTGAAAGTCAATACGAGATTGGGGACAGAGAACTATTGGCTATTATCCTGGCTCTCCGTGAATGGAGACATCTGCTTGAAGGTACTAGTTTTCCTATACTCATTCTTACTGATCACAAAAATTTGACCTACCTTTCTGAAGCCAAGTGCCTGTCTTCCGGACAGGCCAGATGGGCATTGTTCCTGTCCCGATTCAACTACATCATGTCGTACCTCTGGTACTAAGAATACCAAGGCAGATGCACTATCTCATCAATTTTCCACTGACTCTAAAGAGGGACCCGCTCCCACCCTTATCATTCCCTCAGATTGTATCTTGGTTACCATACGCACTTGTATTGCCTCTCCCCTGGGGGAGGCAATCTTGGCTGCTCAAGTCTTCGTTCCGCCTGAAAAAAACAGTGGGCGATGTTTTGTACCCGAGAATCTTCATTTTCAGCTGTTGAAAAGCTATCATTCCACTAAAGGTGCAGGTCATCTCGGTAAGAATCAACTTATAGGGTCTGTCTCTTGACTCTTCTGGTGGCCTACACTTAAGAAGGACATCACCGCTTTTGTTGCCGCTTGTCATGTATGTGTGCTGAATAAGATTCCCTGGCACCTTCCTGTGGGGCTTCTCCAGGTCCTACCAATGGGGAATGTCCCTGGAAACACCTTTGTATAGATTTCATGGTCGATCTTCCTGTTTCCCATGGGTATACTGTCATTCTCATGATTGTTGACTGATTCTCCAAGATGTCACATTTTATTCCCCTCAGGAAACTACCTTCTGTCCAGGAGTTGGCCGTGATATTTGCATGGGAGGTCTATAGACTCCACTGTTTACCCAAGGAGATTGTCTGTTCCGGCTAAGCTCTGATTGGACGCGCGTACAGGGCCTATTACTCTTGTTCTGGCTAGTCTCCCAGGTCTCCACTCATAGCTGTCCTATATATTGCCTGTCCTGACATTATTGCAGTCACCCTTGTGTGGTGTCTGCTCTCCATGCATTCTCTCTGTGTAGAGATTCCATGCGTGACCTTGGCCTGGCTGATTTTCCTCTCTTGCGCCTGACCCTGTTCTGCTCCTGACTCTGTTGCTCCCTGACATCTTTATCCTGGTCTGGCTGACTACCATTCTGGCATTTGACCTCTGGTTCTGGCTGACTACCATTCTGGCATTAGACTACCTGTTCCCTATTTGTCTATGTTTATGGATGTTATTGTTGTGATTATACCTGTATAATAAATGTATTTTTTACCACTACCTTTTTCTAGTGACTCCTTAACATTATGTACTAAGCTCTAGGCATTTATTTAGAAGAATTCATCAGGGGCATTTTTAACTTAGATAGGGATGATTATGTGTAATAGATAGGACTCACTTGAAATGAGGTAATTGAGTTTAAACATGTTTTGTCCAAACTATGCAACAAAAACCTCATATTTATCAACACAGTGGTATAATATATGCTTTATACAGGGTGCCCATTTGGATAATTTGTGTGGAGGAGCAAAGGTTTGCTTTTTTTTGCTTTAGATTTTGCTTTAGGTTTTAGACTAACTTTCAAAGGCCTATCTATCTATCTAGACTGAAAGTTCTAGAGCAGAGACCCAGCTCCCATTGTTTCACTCTGTAAATCACTTGTTTTACACTGTATTGTAGGGTAGTCAAATTTTGGATCTGTGGCTACTGGGGACAAGTTCCAACAATTGACCACCTTTTATATTGTTAGGACCATGGTTAAATACTGTAGGGCTTCCAGCTGTTGAGGATGATGGGAGTTGTAGTCCTTAACTGGAGACCGTCAGGTTGGCCAACCCTGAGCTGATCCCTAAAGTGTAACATGCTGCCTGTGCTTTTGGCACTACATCAATACAGTCATATTCAACTATCTACCTATGTTATCCTGTCATTCTATATATATTCTCTCCCAGAATGGCTGTGTCAGCTGCTTTGAGGCTAACCTTCATCATTAATAGCTTTTTTATCTTTTCTTGGTTCACTTACTATACCTGTATTTGATTTGTACACAGCTGACTTAGATAGGCGGAGGAGTGGCTAGGTGTGGTAATGTAACTGTTTAAAGGCAGATTTACTTCATAAAATACATCAGTCTTCAAAACTACTTCATCCTACCAAGCAATGGCTAGGTTTAACCTCTCAAACACATTTCCTTGGATTTTATCAGCTGGAAGAAATAGGTTTATGTCTACAGGAAAATTATCATTCAAAGCCTTTCTGAGGGCACCTCTGTGCCTGATTATAATTATTGGATTTGGCTTCCTAGGATACAATAGAGAATGGATTCTTGGACCACAAACACAGCAGCTCCGACCAGAAAAATTAGCATCTCTAGCCTCTGAGGAGGAGATAAGATCCAAATTCAGTTATGATGGTATCAAGTAAGTGCATAATATAGTAGCAACCACAGGCACCATTAAAACACAGGGAAGTATGTGTGCAAACTATGTAAAAATTGGCAACATACTTTGTTGACTTTCAGTGTGTGTCCAAGTTCAGTAAACGTAAAGAGACAGTATACTTTCTTTTTGCCTTTACCTGTCCTGCAAGAGCATAACATGTAAAATCACATTTCCTATACTGTCATTTTGTTTTCTTTTCATCTTCATCTATTTTTACACTTTTGTGTCACTAATATTGAGCACACTTGATCTGTGTTTCCACAGAGCTTTCAGTCAGGGATTGTGAAACAGATATTCATACAATACTGTCAGTTGTTGCATGGCTTCGCCCATGGGGTGAAAGCTTGTAATTTTCTTAACCATTTGAAAGCCACAGAGGTATCCAATGCAATGCACTGGATACCTCTGTGGCACTCAAAGGCAGATTCCGTGGTGGGTTATCAGGACCCCTGATGTCCCCCAGCTACTGATCTCCCAGCCATTTCAGGTAGGCGATCAAAGGATACGAGGCAGGGGAGCAACAGGGCTCCCCTGCTTCCATCCTACTATATATATGTACATATATATATATATATATATAATCCAGAGAGGGAAGCACTCACGTTCAAAGAAGTCAATCGCCTGGGTGCTAATCTTCTGGCATAACATGTAATACTCCAAGATAAAGTAAGCACACACAGGGCTTCAAAAAAATAGTGATAAATAAAGTGATTTAATTATTCAACGTTTCGGCTGTTGATCCTGACGAAGGCTGCATGGTTGACAGCCGAAACGTTGAATAATTAAATCACTTTATTTATCACTATTTTTTTGAAGCCCTGTGTGTGCTTACTTTATCTTGGAGTATTATATATATATATATATATATATATATATATATATATATATATATATATATATAAAACAAACAATGGATGTTCGGATGCACTCACTGCGAATCAATCCACTCTGACCCGGGTGCACATCGAAGAAAAAATAACATACATACAATTTGTAGAAAATGACGGCACTCTCAGGAACCTTTTACCAAAACGATGAAACTGTTATATTTATTGCAATCGACGTTTCGGCTGTCGCCGCAGCCTTTCTCAAGATTGAGAAAGGCTGCGGCGACAGCCGAAACGTCGATTGCAATAAATGTAACAGTTTCATTGTTTTGGTAAAAGGTTCCTGAGAGTGCTGTCATTTTCTACAAATTGTATATATATATATATATATATATATATATATATATATATATATATACACACACGACTTTGCCTGTGCAATCAAAAAAATAAATAACCCTCCCCCCATAAGAAAAAACCGAACAACAAAAGTCCCATGCATTTCTATGCATGACTAAATAAACACAGAATCAGAAGCGTAACACAAAATGCAGGGGCCCCCCTGCAAAATTTAATAAGGGGCCCCCATGACCCGCCTCAATATTCCCCACCCCAATTATGCCCTCCACAAAATTTCTTATCCATTACAATAATTAAACAATGCAAAGAAAAGTGAGAATGATCTAGATTGAGCCAGGTATCCAAAAAATAAGCTTTATCATCAGGTACTCCAGGTATCCCATAGCATAAAATGAAAGAAATGGGGCAACAGCATAATCCTGTGTTCACCCCGCACAGTCCAAGTAGAACAAGTGAACTCCCACAGAGCCAAAGTCCACAGATTTTGCCTCTCCCCCCACACTCCACTGGCCCATCTAGTTAGCGCATGTTTTTTTTATTCTTATGCTAGCCATATATTTAGCCCAAGAGTTCTTAAATTCATTCACTTTTGTAGCTTCAGCCACTACTGCTGGGAGGCTATTCCTTTTATGTATTTAGTTTACGCCTCCAGAGAATGCAGTAATCCATAGAGGAAATGCTCCACCTACATTCTGCAGAACCATGTAAGCATTTTCTATTAGTGAACTGCCACTATCTTATTATATACAACAAACACATGAAAATGCTGATATATTGATATATCTGACTTGCTGTTTGCAGGGGTGGACTGACAGGACCCAGGGCCCCTGGTCCAAAAAGAGGTCTGGGCCCCCTGCAGAAATCTCCACAATGCCCCCTTCATCTCCACATCGCCCCTTCCACCATGCCCCTTCATCTCCACACTGTCCCCTTCATCTCCACATCGCCCCTTCATCTCCACACTGCCCCCTTCATCTCCACAATGCCCCCATCTCCACCATGCCCCTACCTCCAGTCCCTGGTGGTCTAGCGGCGTGGCTGTGCGAAGTCCCGTGCGCCTCTAGTAATGCAGAGGCTGGGAGATTATGTCATCTCCCAGCGCTCTGTATTACTAGAACAGCGTGCCGGCGGCCGTTGTTGGAGAGCTGCTGAGCAGAGCTGGAAGCAGCGGCGGGCCCCCTTCAGTCACGGGCCCTCGGTCCATGACCGAATGCCCGTATGGTCAGTCCGCCCCTGGCTGTTTGCAGGACACCT
Source organism: Rhinophrynus dorsalis (assembly GCA_037306005.1). Classification (NCBI taxonomy): domain Eukaryota; kingdom Metazoa; phylum Chordata; class Amphibia; order Anura; family Rhinophrynidae; genus Rhinophrynus; species Rhinophrynus dorsalis. Next base: position 128,743,509 of record CM074727.1, on the reverse strand, counting down.
ACCTACCGTAAAATCTCAGGTATAATACGCACCAGTGTACAATACGCAGGTATAGTACCCAAGATTTAGGTGAAAACAAGATTTCCTAGGTATAATATGCACCCTTTTATCCCCCTTTCTCAAAAAATTAGGGCTGCCAGATACCTTCCCTCCCTCCCCACAGCACAATCTGCTCTCAGAAGATTACCTTACTTGCACTGAGGCCTCAACCCTGTCAGATTCCTCTGTGACATCTTCAATGCCTCCATCAATGCCCTGTTAGGACCTTTCAATGTAAGCCACTGTAATGCACTGTGAGGACCTCAAGGTCCTCACAGGACAATACTGGAGATCCAATGCTTAGATCTCTAAGCACTGGATCTACGGTATTGCCCTGCGAGGACCTTTAGGTCCTCACAGGGCATTACCATTGGCCTACACTGGGTCCTAACAGGGCAGCGAAGATGCAGGCTGTGAATGGGAAAAAAAAAAATGTATTCCAATGACAAGCGCCCCTCTGTGGGGTGCGCCTGTAGGCAGATGCCTACTCTGCCTTATGTCAAATCCGGCCCTGCTCACACACACTCCTCAAACATACCCCACTGACACACACACCTCGCTCAAACACTCCCACAAACACATATCTCAAACCTCACTGACACAAGCACACCACACTCATACATGCACATGCATCTCAATCAAACACACACACACACACACCTACAGCTGACTCACACTTCTCAATTGTTCACTATTAACAAGTAAAGGCAGAGGTATTGATAGAAAGACAAACAGGCAGCTCTCCATTTAACCCTTTGAATGCCAGAGACCCCCCCCCATTACAAAGGGTTACAATCCTATAAATTTTACATACTGTTATATTCAATATAATGAAAACCTGTTGTTCTTTCAATGTATGCTTGAGCCACATAAAAAAGTAACCAGTTTTAATCCCTTAAGGATCCATGACGTGCCAGGACTGTCATGGGTAAACTTGCATTAAGGACCCATGATGGTCCAAGCACATCATGGAATTCAGAGCTTCCCACGTGGCTGCACGCTGTTCGGGATCACTGAATCCATTGCGCAAATAAAAAAAGATCCTTGGTCCTTAAAGGGACAGTATTACTTCATTTTAATTAAGTTTAAAATTGTGCATATTAAAAAAAATTATGAAAAGATGTAAGTCCCATCTCTCAAACTTTGCTAGTTTAAGAGATATTAGCTTCTAAAGTCCCCCCCTCTTTATATTGCATATAAATATAGATTTCATGTACTAGTATTTCTCCACCCTGGGATAATATAATATCTGATTCTCCTCTAGATAAAAGTCTGATAGATTTGAACAGCAGAATAATTATTTTTATGGCCTGAAAACATTCAGAAATTGTGATTTTTTTGTCCTGTGACCTTATGTATGTACTCTCCAAAAGGCAGCAAAGACAGAAAATACCCATCATAAAACTTCTGCTTTTAGGGTGACATGTACTAAGTATTTAATATCAGACAAGACTGGCAGGAGGAGGGTAGTAGTTGGGTTGGCTGTACTGCCTTTGGGTATACTGTCAGGGGTACAGAGAGCGCAGTGATGTAAGGGTAGTGTTAGGTGAATTGTATACTAGCAATAAGGTAGAGGACTGTATGTAAGAGGGTGGCTACAATGAATTGTGACATGTTTGAGAAGGGCAGCTTAGATAACTGGGGTATAGTGTCAGCACTGGAATGAGAGGCAGCTGGATGTTGTAGCAGTGCCCTCTGTGTGGTAGATCTAAGGGAGAATGAAGAGAAAGGATAAAGGAAATGACAGCAAATGGGGGGACAGGGTGAAAGGAGGCTGAGAGATTGGAGGGTGAGTAGAGGATGAGGAAGAAAGAGAGAGAGAATATGAAGAGTGAGATGGAAAGAAGAATAAAGTGGCTTTAAAGTGGCCAGTGGGAGGGAGCTATAGAGGTGCCATGAGAGAAAAGGAAATCTCTGGCACATAAAGAGTTAATGTTTTAGCACATACTAGAAAGAACACTGCCGAAGTGGTACATGTTTTATTCAGGCAGACAGGAGGGAGAGACTGATTTCTCTGAATGAATCACCCTGACCCAACAGCTATCTACTCCGATGAAAGAGGTATTTAAAGGGACAGTAATGTCCCAAAAACGTTTTATAGCTTTGAGGAGGAGAAGAAAATAAGCTGAATGGCACAAACCCTATCTCTTAAACCGCTATGGTTTGAGAGATATTCACATTGAAAGTTCCCCCTCCTTCCCCTTCTCCTGATGTCAGTGTCTAGCAGACAGCAGGAGACTCCGGTCCTGGGACCAGCCGGCAGATTTGCAACAGAGCCAAAATCATGTTATTGCAAAATAATTACTTCATTGGAAAGGTCTACAAAGTGTGGTTTGAAAGCAATGAAGTAATTATTTTGCAATAACGCAATCTCGGCTCTGCTGCAGAGCCTCCTCGAGTCGTACGACTTAAATCTCCTGTTGTCAGCTTTACAGCTGACATCAGGAGAAGGGGAAGGAGGGGGGAACTTTCAATGACTATATCTCTCAAACCATAGTGGTTTGAGAGATAGGGTTTGTGCCATTCAGCTTATTTTCTTCTCTTCAAAACTATAAAAAAAAGTTTTTATGGGAAATTACTAACATAGTAGATAAGGCTGAAAAAAGACATGCGTCCATCAAGTCCAGCCCATGCCAATAACACCCCTGTTGATCCAGAGGAAGACAACAAAAAAGCCCTCTGGAGCAAATTCCAATGTAGTTCCAAGTGTGTGTGTGTGTGTGTGTGTAGGGGGGAACTACTCCTTCCTAACTCCAACTGGTAGTCAAATAGTTCCCCATATCAATATCCTATTTGTTTTGAAGCCATCTGTCATAATTGTCAATATTGTTCTGTGCTAGATAGGCATCCATTGCTTTTTTGAATGCAGTTGCATTATCTGCAAGCACAACATCCCGAGGCAAAGAATTCCATAGCCTTACCACCCTTACTGTAAAGAATCCCTACCTGTGTTTTAGTCGAAAGCGCCTTTCCTCAAGTCTTAATGGATGACCACTTGTTCTTAGCTCAGCTCTTTGCATAAATAATTCATTGGATAGTTCTTTGTATTGACCTTGTATGTATTTGTAAATGGTAATCATATCACCCCTTAGACGTCTCTTCTCTAATGTAAACAAACCCAGTTTGGATAGTCTCTCTTTGTAACTCAGATCCTCCAATCCCTTTATCAGTTTTGTTGCACGTCTCTGCATCTTTTCCAGTTCAGTAATGTATTTTTTTAGAACAGGCGCCCAAAATTGTACTCCATATTCTAGATGAGGCCTAACCAAGGATTTATACAGAGGTAGGATAATATTAGCATCCCTTGCTTCTATACCTCTTTTTATGCAGGCTAGTACTCTATTTGCTCTTGCAGCAGCTGAGTGACTCTGCACACTGCTGTGAAGTCTATTGTCTATCAGTACTCCTAAATCTTTCTCTAATGAGGATTTCCCAAGTTGTTTTCCATTTAGAGTATATGTAGCAAGTTTGTTTCTACAACCCAAATGCATAACCTTACATTTATCTACATTAAATATCATCTGCCACTTTTCTGCCCATTCACTTAGTTTATCTAAATCCTTCTGTAGGGAAAAAACATCCAGCTCTGTATGTATTTCCTTACATAGCTTAGTGTCATCAGCAAAGATTGAGATGCTACTTTCAATTCCCACTTCTAGATCGTTAATAAACAAATTAAAAAGCATTAGTCCCAGGACTGAACCCTGTGGAACCCCACTTATAACCCTAGACCAATTTGAAAAAGTTCCATTTACAACAACTGTCTGCCATCTATCATTTAACTAGTTCTCAATCCATGTACTGTCCCTTTAAAACAAGAGAGTGGGAGGAGATTCATCTAAAAAGTTCATCAGAGCCGATCTCTCCATTCCCGTCTGCTTAAATAAATCATATACAGCAGTGTGCTGGTATGTGCTGAAACATTAACCCTTTATGTGGCAGACAGCTGTCCAATGCATTAATATCACATCTAAGCTGTACTTATCCCACTAAAACAAACTCACATGTGCAACAAAAAGGAACACAAGCCCAGATTCTTCACTTGATCCTCTACACTGTCTTATAGTGAAACACTTAACCCTTCCTTTTCTCAAATTAATTGCTTTAGGACTTATCTCATTTTTTTACATTCACAAACATACACTATATACCTCTCATCAATCACCTACTTTGCCATTCTGTGTGCTCACTCTGCCTCCCATCCTATCTGCTCCTGCTCTGCTGTTCTCGCTCCTCAGAACTCAAGAGTCTTCACTGACTCGACGGAGCGACGCAGCAACATGCTGTCGCTCTTCCTCATCTGCCCATTCACTGTGTCAAGTTCGTTAACAGATATAATGCCTACTGTTGGGGCACATGAGCCCAGATATTCCGGCAGAGTCCCCTCGGGCCTGCCCTTAGTGATGCAAAAAATTCTGGGGGCCCCTGACTCTGGCAAGGCCTCCAGTATAATAAAATGGGGGAAACACTTATGGGGGCCCTGGAGTCCGGCGGGGGGCTCCACTACGCCTCTTCTACCACTGTCCCACTGGTAATCACAGAACCACATAAGTGACAATGAGATGGCAGCAAAATGCTATAGTATTATAGGGTGTGACGGATAAGAGTGAGTGAGAAATTGATATTTAAAATAGATTATATATTTCTCAATAACTGTATTTTTTCAGCCCTGCACAGTCTGGAATTACCCAGTGTGGCCTTAAATCCTTAAAGGAGAACATCTCCTAATTAAAAGCTCAACTTATTTTACGATGGTTAGAAAATCATAGTGGCCTTAAGGGCCAGCTTAGAAAGGAGAGAGAGAGTGCTGCTAATTCTATACTTCATGACAGTGCTCTCCCTTTTACTTTGGACAAAATATCAGATATATTTTCATTTTGGGGGAGATAAATAAAACACTACATTGGTGCTGTGCATTGCTCTACTTCGTCCACCACTAAGGCACCAGAATTATCTACAATGAAGGAGCTTATGGGTCTAATCTAAATTGATCCAAATCCCTAATGTTTCCAAACTGCCACCATTTCTGGTCACATACATTTGTGCATTAACATTTACTTGCAGTACACCGTGGAGCATACAAATGAGGAGTTGGCCGTGCAACAAAGTTCAAGTAATGCAAGTGTATTTCTCCAGACCACTGCAAGTAATTGAACAAAGATCTGGGCCTTGAGATCACAAATTCTGCATCCTCACAATCCCTGCATGCCTTATTTCCCATTGTAATCAGCAGTGCATCTTATTGTGCAGCTGCCTAGTCAAGAACAACAAAACAAAACTGAGCCTACTATGAAGTTCTGAGGTAGGAGCATGGAGAGACTTCATTATGAAGCAATTCGCCCTTACAGATAAAATATATATTTATTTCCCTCTCTCACCCCAGAAATTGTCTTTTCTTTTATTCTCTCTCACCTTGTTCAACTGCTTCCTTCCTGCTTTTCTCTTCAATGTTACTTTACCTCTCTCAAAATATTTCCCCATCACTAATTCAACATCTCTACACCGCTAACATCCCCCAACACTATTAACAGTCTCGCTTCTCAAACTCCATCTCTTACCCTCTACTCTCAGTTGTTCTGTGTGTTACTCGCCTCTCCTGAATATTTTAGTTTAAGCAGCCCGCGCTAGCTATGTGGTGACGTAGCGCGCGGCTGCTGAGCTCAGCTCACATGACCCAGCCAGCCATGCCTATCTTCCGGACTCGGCAGCAAGGTTATTCTGCTTGTCTGCGCACGCACACAGAGCAGAGGGGGGAGATCAGAATCAGAAGGAGGTGTGACTGACATGAATTCAGTCAGTCAGCTGTGTGTGCGATAGTGAGAAGTGAAGCCTCCCGGTACAATGACCGGCGCTTCTCACTTTGCGGCCTTTTTTAAGATATTTTAGGGGCCCTATGTCTGGCAGTGCCTTAGATTCTCTGGGGGGGCCCCTGAGGCTGGCGGGGCCCCCCCGCACCGCGGGGGCTGCGGGGGCCTCCGCTACACCTCTGCACAGAATGTCATACCTGTCTGGTAGTAATAGAATTAAAAAATGTAAGTGGATTTACGTGTAGGATTATTTTCCCCTGACATCGAGGTAAATCCAGAAAGGAGACAATGTTCTTAATCACTGGATTGTTATTTATTTTATTTATAAAATGTTTTACCAGGAAGAATACATTGAGATTTCTCTCGTTTTCAAGTACGTCCTGGATAGATTTCAGTAAAGGGTTACATATTTACAGAAATAAAGAATCATTATATATACATACAAACATAAATAAACATACATACAAGGGTTATTTATTTACGTAAATTGAGAAACACATATAAATATACATACATATTAAATTAAAATGATGTACAGTTACAGACTGTTTTTAGATATAAAAAAAAAACATTTATTTTTTAGGATTTTAGACTGGGAGCAGATCTGATTATTTCAGACAGAACATTCCAGGCTATTGGAGATCTGAAGGAGAAGGCAGATGTTCCTACTTCTTTCTTGTATTGTGGTATATGGAGTGAATTGTTAGCAGTGGAGCGGAGGTTATAGTTAGTATGGAGAGCAGGAGTGAGCATACTGCTCAGGTAGTCTGGTAGTCTTCCAGAGAAGTGTTTGTGTACTAAGCAAGAAAGGTGAAGGGCATGTCTACATTTGAGTGTTAACCAATTCAGTTCTTTAAGCATATCACAGTGATGGGTAGTGTAATTACATTGGAGGATAAATCGGCATAATGAATTATAGTGTCAAATTTACTAAGATGGATTTGTGGCGCTAGAGCATATACTATGTCACCATAGTCTATGCAGCAACATCTGTTGTACAATGTTTTTTCTCACCAGGGTACTTAAACATGATTTGTTTCTAAAGAGAATACTTATTTTGGGATAAAGTTTGGAGGTTAATTTATCAGTATGAAGACCAAAAGTGAGGTTGGGGTCAAGTCACATACCAATATATTTATAGGAGTCCACTGGGGCCAATCTCCTATTAGATTCTGCTACAATGGATAGGCGGGTTTTGTTGAGATTATGCAGTTTGTGCTTTGTACAAGATATAGTTGTGACTGTTTTGTCTGTGTTTAAGAACAGTCTGTTCTTTGTTATCCATCTTTTAACGTCAGAGAAATCAAGTTGTAATATGGTTTCAAGTTGTGTTATGTTTGAGTTTTTAGTATAGATTATGGTGTCGTTTGCATACATGTGTACTGAAGATGATTATCAATCCATGGGCAGATTATTGAATAAAAAGAATGGAGCCTTGGGGAACACCACTTTTTACTTTTAGTGGATGGGAGTCATTGTCTGCAACTGACACATACTGCATTCTCTCTGATAATTAGGATCAGAACCAGTTTAGAGAATTATTACCCAATTCTGAGCTTTGGAGTTTGTCTATAAAAATATTATGGTCTACTGTGTCAAAGGCCTTTGTAAAATCTAGGAAAATAGCTCCAGTGAGTTCACTATTTTCCATGCCAGTCTGGATATCATTGGTTACTTTTAGAAGGGCCATGACTGTTGAGTGATTTGGACGAAAGCCTGATTGAAGGGTGGTGAATAAACTGGTCTGTCGGTAATACTGATATAGTTGCACGTGATCACATTTTAGATACATTTGAATTTGCATGTCTATGTGTATGTGTTGTGTGTGTATTATGTGTGTTTTGTGTGTGTTGTACATGTGTGTTGTGCATGTGTGTATTGTGTGTGTATTGTATGTGTATGTATTGTGTGTGTGTTGCGTATGTGCATTGTACGTCTGTCTGTATTTTGTGTTGTGGTGTATTGTGCTTGTGTGCGTATGGTGTGTTCAGGGCATGCGTGTGTATTGTTTGTGTGTGTTGTGCATGTGTGTTGTGCATGTGCATATTGTGTGTGTGTTCTGCATGTGTATTGAATGTGTGTATTGTTTGTGTGTGTGATTTGCGCATGTGTGTTGTGGTGTAGTGTGCGTGTGTTTTGTGGTGTGTCGTGTCTGTGTTTTTTGTGCATGTGTGTATTGCGCGTGTTTGTTTTTTTGTCAGTGCGTATTGCGTGTGTATTGTGTATTGTGGGCATGTGTGTTGTGCGTGTGTGTTTGTGTATATTGTCTATGTGTTGTGCGCCTTCTGGTGTGTTTTTGTGTGTGTGTTTTTTATGTGTGCCTGTTTTTTGTGCATGTTGTGTGTGTGTGTATTGTGGATGTGTGTGTATTGTCTGTTTGTGCTATGCATGTGTATTGCATGCATATATTGTGCAAGTGTGTGTATGTATTGTTTGTGTGTATATTGTCTGTGTGTGTGTTGTCTTTTGCATGTGTGTGGTACGTGTGTATGTACTGTGTGTTTGTGTTGTATGTATTGTGTTGTGTGCGCATTGTGCATGTGTATTGCATATATGTAGTGTTTTTGTGTTGTGTATGTGTGTATTGTGTAGTATTGCATGCATGTGTTTTGTGTATTGCACTTGTGCATTATACATGTCTGTTAGTATTATGTGTTGTGGTGTATTGTGTGTGTGTATGGTGTGTGGTGCATGTATGTGTGTTGTTTGCGCGTTGTACATATGTGTTGTGTTTATATTGTGTGTTGTGCATTTGTATTGAATGTGTATTGTATGTTTTTGTACATGTGTGTTGCGTGTGAGTTTGTTTTTTTGAGTGTGTGTATTGTGGGCATGTGTGTTGTGAGTGTTTTTGTGTATATTGTCTGTATGTTGTACGCCTTGTGGTGTGTGTTTTTTTTGTGTCTGTTTCTTTTGTGTGTGTTGTGGGTGTATGTTGTTGAAGTGTGTGTATTGTCTGATTGTGTTGTGCATGTGTATTGCATGTATGCATTGCACATATGAGTGTGTATGTATTGTTTGTGTGAATATTGTCTGTGTGTGTTGTCTGTTTGTGTTGTGCATATGTATTGCGTGTGTGGGTTATGTGTTTGTATGTTTGTGTTGTATTTATTGTGTTGTGTGTGTATTTTGCATTTGTATTGCATATATATTGTTTGTGTGTATATATGTATTGTTTGTGTGTGTTTTGGGCGTGTGTGTTGTATATGTGTATTGTGTGTGTTGTGATGTATTGTGTTTGTGTTTTTTGTGTGTGTGTGTATACTTCATGTGTGTTTATTGTGTGTGTGTGTATGTTTGTTTATTGTGGCCATATGTGTTGTGCGTATCTTTATGTTTTTTGTGTGTTGAGTGTGTGGGTGTTTATTGTGTATGTATGTATTTTCTGTTTGTGTTTTGCATGTGTATAACATGTATGTATTGTATGTGTGTGTGTTGTGTGTGGTGCATGTGTGTGTGTGTGTGTGTGTGTGTGTGTTGTGCATGTGTGTTGTACATGTTTTTGTGTGTTGTGGTGTATTGTAGATTATTATTTCAATACTGTCAGAGTTGTAGTTGAAGAGTAATTGAATGATAAAGTATCCCCATCCCCTCAGATGTGGAATCTGGTCACTTGACCGGACAGGTCTCAGCAAGGGACAATTTTCTTACTGCGAGCATAAGGAAAACCCTGACCCCCTTGACAGGTTTGTCAGGTTTTTCCTTATGCTCAATGAAGATTGTCCCTCTCTGCGATCTATCCTGACAGTCTTGCTGCTCTGAGGTGAGCAGTGTTACATCAGTAAAAGGGGCGGGAGGGGGCTACTTTATCATTCAATTACTCTTGAACTACAACTCTGACAGTATTGAAATAAAACTATTCATGGCCCAAATACTATGAAGATTAATTAGAGCTGCTTTTATTGGGAAACTTTACTTTCCCTTTAAGCAAATTAAGGTATTCAACTTTCATTGACTTGAGTGGGAGTTTTATGAATGCATGTCCTGTTTTCTGTGATGGAGGAGTAGAATTAACACAATAAAATGAAATAACTTTCACAACATATGTAAATAAACATATCACCTTCAGAGGCTGATGCACTAGAAGAACTTGGGGGTGCACTAGTGTGATAAACAAGTGATAAAGTGATATAATGATACAGTTTCTCCAGTTCCCAAGTTATTCTATGATTCTATGGAGACTGTGCACTATGATCTCTCAAGTGGGATAGATCTTAATGTATAATTTACATGGTATAAGTGGAGAAGTGATCTCACTGGAGAAATCATCTCCACATCCTCACCCTCTTTATCACTGCCTAGTGCACAACCCCTTGGCATATAATTCTTGTGAAAAGCAACATCACTGTAGGAGACACATAAAAATGTCCATTGAATTAAATGGGGCCTTTAAAGTGGAACTTTCACCTCTGTATAATCGTGGCTTCATCCCTTCATTTGTGTCCCCTGTGTATATTGTTGTGTGTGTTTTCGCTTAAAACTGTGTATAAATTCAGCAACAGAGACCTGAAATCTTTACCTGATGACGTGTGCTCCGCTTAGAGCTGTACAGCCGTGCCCCGTATGGTGCAGAAGACACTCCCACGGGGCTTGTGTGTGAATCGTCTGTCCTGCCCCTGAATCCTACGTAATTCCTTGCAAAACCATGTGACCCGGCGCTCTCCTTGAATCGTGCGCGTCCAGGTCATGTCAGTGAAGTTAACATTTGGAAGTAAAATAAGGTTTAAAATCCAGGGACTTAGGCTGACACAATGCAACAACTTCGTTGATTAAAATTTCCTGCTACTTCATTTATGCCTTCTCAGTCTTACCTCTCATACCTCAGACAGTGCCGGGAGACAGATGCTGTGCGCATTGCAGTTCAGGATCCTGTGTGAGCACGCTGTGGACGACCTTGCTGTATACAAATCAATTTGCATGTGGGTCGTGCACGAGCGCGCGTCACGCTCAACACACTAAAAAAATTGTAGGGGACGTCTCTTGCGCTGTGTTTGACAGGACACAGGGAGAGCTGACGCATGCCCTGTGTTACTTCATAGGAAAGATGGCGCCGCTCTCCCTGGTCTTGCAGCAAACTTATAAGGTAATGTTTAATAACACAGGTGGATAGCAGGGGACAAGTATATACCCAAACATGATCTTTATAGGTATACCTTCCAACCAAGGTATACTTAGATTAATGTAAAAGTTCCGCTTTAATGGAGATGTAATAATTAGTGTTGAGCGAGCATGCTCGGCCGATGCTCGGATCGGCTCGAGCATCGCTCTGCTCGGCACATGGCGGTACTCGTACGAGTACCGCATGTGCTCGCCCGCCATGTTCGGGTCTCCTCCCTGCACGTTTTGCGGCTGCTGCGCAGCCAATAAACGTGCAGGGAGGCTCTGACATCGGTGTAATGCCAGCAGCCATGTTGGCTGCTGGCATTACACTGATTGGCTGGCCAGAACCCGTGGTCGGGTGCTGTATAGCACCTGACCATCGAGTTCGGCTCAGTCTGAGCCAGGGAGAGCTGAGGATAGGAAGGGAAAGGCAGTGTAGGGAGGAAAAAAAAAAATTGTGACAAAAAAGAACCAAAAGTCCTTTATAGGACTACTGTGTGTGGGGGCAGCAGGTTATTTTGTGTGGGGGGGGAAAAAAAAAAAAAAAAAAAAAAAAAATATTCTGTTTAGTGTGAAAAGTTGCAGATTAGAGCACATTCTGTTTAGTGTGCACAGTTGCAGATTAGAGCACATTCTGTTTAGTGTGCAAAGTTGCAGATTAGAGCACATTCTGTTTAGTGTGCAAAGTTGCAGATTAGAGCACATTCTGTTTAGTGTGCAAAGTTGCAGATTAGAGCACATTCTGTTAAGTCTTCAAACTAAAATATCAAAGTCACGTATTCCATTCAGTGTGCGTCGCCGCAGTTTAGCAGCACATTCTGAGTACTGTGCAGAGTTGCAGAATAGGAAGAAATACTGTTAAGTCTTCAAACTAAAATATCAAAGTCACATATTCCATTCAGTGTGCTTCGCCGCAGTTTAGCAGCACATTCTGTGTACTGTGCAGAGTTGCAGAATAGGAAGAAATACTGTTAAGTCTTCAAACTAAAATATCAAAGTCACATATTCCATTCAGTGTGCTTCGCCGCAGTTTAGCAGCCTATTCTGTGTACTGTGCAGAGTTGCAGAATAGGAAGAAATACTGTTAAGTCTTCAAACTAAAATATCAAAGTCACATATTCCATTCAGTGTGTTTCACCGCCGTTTAGCAGCCTATTCTGTGTACTGTGCAGAGTTGCAGAATAATAAGAAATACTGTTAAGTTTTCAAACTCAAATATTAAAGTCACATATTCCATTCAGTGTGTTTCACCGCAGTTTAGCAGCCTATTCTGTGTACTCTGTACAGTTGCAGAATAATAAGAAATACTGTTAAGTTTTCAAACTCAAATATTAAAGTCACATATTCCATTCAGTGTGTTTCACCGCCGTTTAGCAGCCTATTCTGTGTACTCTGTAGAGTTGCAGAATAATAAGAAATACTGTTAAGTTTTCAAACTCAAATATTAAAGTCACATATTCCATTCAGTGTGTTTCACCGCCGTTTAGCAGCCTATTCTGTGTACTCTGCAGAGTTGCAGAATAATAAGAAATACTGTTAAGTTTTCAAACTCAAATATTAAAGTCACATATTCCATTCAGTGTGTTTCACCGCAGTTTAGCAGCCTATTCTGTGTACTCTGTACAGTTGCAGAATAATAAGAAATACTGTTAAGTTTTCAAACTCAAATATTAAAGTCACATATTCCATTCAGTGTGTTTCATCGCCGTTTAGCAGCCTATTCTGTGTACTCTGCAGAGTTGCAGAATAATAAGAAATACTGTTAAGTTTTCAAACTCAAATATTAAAGTCACATATTCCATTCAGTGTGTTTCACCGCAGTTTAGCAGCCTATTCTGTGTACTCTGTACAGTTGCAGAATAATAAGAAATACTGTTAAGTTTTCAAACTCAAATATTAAAGTCACATATTCCATTCAGTGTGTTTCACCGTCGTTTAGCAGCCTATTCTGTGTACTCTGCAGAGTTGCAGAATAATAAGAAATACTGTTAAGTTTTCAAACTCAAATATTAAAGTCACATATTCCATTCAGTGTGTTTCACCGCAGTTTAGCAGCCTATTCTGCGTACTCTGTACAGTTGCAGAATAATAAGAAATACTGTTAAGTTTTCAAACTCAAATATTAAAGTCACATATTCCATTCAGTGTGTTTCACCGCCGTTTAGCAGCCTATTCTGTGTACTCTGCAGAGTTGCAGAATAATAAGAAATACTGTTAAGTTTTCAAACTCAAATATTAAAGTCACATATTCCATTCAGTGTGTTTCACCGCAGTTTAGCAGCCTATTCTGTGTACTCTGTACAGTTGCAGAATAATAAGAAATACTGTTAAGTTTTCAAACTCAAATATTAAAGTCACATATTCCATTCAGTGTGTTTCACCGCAGTTTAGCAGCCTATTCTGTGTACTCTGTACAGTTGCAGAATAATAAGAAATACTGTTAAGTTTTCAAACTCAAATATTAAAGTCACATATTCCATTCAGTGTGTTTCACCGCCGTTTAGCAGCCTATTCTGTGTACTCTGCAGAGTTGCAGAATAATAAGAAATACTGTTAAGTTTTCAAACTCAAATATTAAAGTCACATATTCCATTCAGTGTGTTTCACCGCAGTTTAGCAGCCTATTCTGTGTACTCTGTACAGTTGCAGAATAATAAGAAATACTGTTAAGTTTTCAAACTCAAATATTAAAGTCACATATTCCATTCAGTGTGTTTCACCGCCGTTTAGCAGCCTATTCTGTGTACTCTGCAGAGTTGCAGAATAATAAGAAATACTGTTAAGTTTTCAAACTCAAATATTAAAGTCACATATTCCATTCAGTGTGTTTCACCGCAGTTTAGCAGCCTATTCTGTGTACTCTGTACAGTTGCAGAATAATAAGAAATACTGTTAAGTTTTCAAACTCAAATATTAAAGTCACATATTCCATTCAGTGTGTTTCACCGCCGTTTAGCAGCCTATTCTGTGTACTCTGCAGAGTTGCAGAATAATAAGAAATACTGTTAAGTTTTCAAACTCAAATATTAAAGTCACATATTCCATTCAGTGTGTTTCACCGCAGTTTAGCAGCCTATTCTGTGTACTCTGTACAGTTGCAGAATAATAAGAAATACTGTTAAGTTTTCAAACTCAAATATTAAAGTCACATATTCCATTCAGTGTGTTTCACCGTCGTTTAGCAGCCTATTCTGTGTACTCTGCAGAGTTGCAGAATAATAAGAAATACTGTTAAGTTTTCAAACTCAAATATTAAAGTCACATATTCCATTCAGTGTGTTTCACCGCAGTTTAGCAGCCTATTCTGTGTACTCTGTACAGTTGCAGAATAATAAGAAATACTGTTAAGTTTTCAAACTCAAATATTAAAGTCACATATTCCATTCAGTGTGTTTCACCGCCGTTTAGCAGCCTATTCTGTGTACTGTGCAGAGTTGCAGAATAATAAGAAATACTGTTAAGTTTTCAAACTCAAATATTAAAGTCACATATTCTGTGTAAGATGAAGAAGGCGGGTAAAAAGGGACGGGGAAGTGGACGTGATCCTGAAAGTTCAGGGCGCGGGTCAGGACGCGGAGAAACTGTGCCTGGTGCCAGAGCACAAGAAAGAAAGACATCCACCATACCTAGCTTCATGTGTAATTTTACAGGGCGTCGCAGGACATCACTCTCGAGGTCCGACCACTGCGAACAGGTGGTCGGTTGGATGACAGCTTATACTGCTTCCAGTCGGTTAAGCACCACCCTGTCTTCCACCAAGTCCACTCTCAGTAGCCAAGAGTCTGGTCAACATAATCCTCACTCTGATCATCCTTCCTCCCACCATACACGGTCTGGTCAAAGAAGTGATCCCACACTGGGATATAGTGAGGAGCTCGTCTCATCACCAATCCTTCATTTGACCCTCTCTCCAAGCACGCTTGCAGAGGAACATGACATCTTGTGCCCTGATTCACAACCTCTAGAGGCTACCCAATCACAAGAAGATGACAGATGTGAACGGCATTTAAGGTCAAAGGAAGTAGTGGATGATGATGATGATGATGAGACACAGTTGCCATTAAATCAACCACTATTTCCGTCTCAAGACCTTGTTGAGGAGAATGTTATACAGTTGTCAATGACTGAGTATGTGGTGGGATCAAGACTTGAGGAGGATGATCAGAGTGAGGAAGTGGAGGAGGACTTGGTGGACGATGAGGTGACTGACCCCACCTGGGAAGGTGTAGAGCCGAGCGATGACAGCAGTCCTGAGGGTGAGCCATCTGCAGCACCGCAACAGGCTGGAAGAGGCAGTGGTGTGGCTACAGAAAGAAGGCGGACCGCACCAAACCGGCCCGCAAATGTTCCACGGAGCACCCCCTTGCGTAAATCTACCTTGCCAAGGGGTAGGTGTTCCGCGGTATGGCGTTTTTTTAAGGAAAGTGCGGACGACAAAAGAATTGTAGTTTGCAACCTGTGCCACACCAGAATGAGCCGAGGCATGAACACTAGAAACCTCACCACCACCAGCATGATCCGACACATGGCATCCAAGCACCGTAGTAAGTGGGAGGAACGCCTGGATCGCCCATCTGTGTCTGCAGGCCACACCACTGCCTCCTCTTCCCCTGTTTTCGGTGCCGGCCAATCGCCTGTCGAAGGCGCAGGCCCGCATACTTCCCGCCCTGCACCTGTAGCATCTGAAGCACCATCAGCGACCACATCCACTTCCCTGTCCCAGCACAGCGTCCAAATGTCGTTACCCCAGGCATTTGAGCGCAAGAGAAAGTACCCAGCCACCCACCCACAGGCCATAGCACTAACCTCACACCTTTCAAAATTACTGGCCATCGAAATGCTGCCATTTAGGCTTGTGGACACTGAGTCCTTCCGCAGCCTGATGGCAGCAGCTGTCCCTCGGTACGCGGTCCCCAGCCGCCACTACTTTTCCCGGTGTGCCATCCCCGCATTACACCACCATGTGTCCCGTAACATCACCCGTGCCCTGACCAACGCAGTTACTGGGAAGGTCCACTTAACGACTGACACATGGACAAGTGCTTGTGGCCAGGGACGCTACATTTCCCTGACGGCACACTGGGTGAATGTCGTGGAGGCTGGGAGCGACTCGGACCCTGGGATGGCACGGGTGCTACCCACGCCGAGGATTGCGGGCCCTACCTCCATCAGGGTTTCCACCAGCACCTACGTTATTGGCTCCTCCTCCTCCGTTTCCACCTCCGAATTCTCTACACACACCGCCACTCCCCCATCAGCCAGTAGCTGGAAGCAGTGTAGCACTGCAGTGGGGAAGCGTCAACAGGCCGTGCTGAAGCTGATCTGCCTTGGGGACAAACAGCACACGGCCTCAGAGCTGTTGCAGGGGATTAGTCACCAGACCGAGCAGTGGCTCTCGCCACTCAACCTGCAACCAGGCATGGTTGTGTGTGATAATGGGCGTAACTTGGTGGCGGCTTTGGAGCTCGGCAAGCTCACACACGTACCATGCCTAGCGCATGTATTTAATTTAGTGGTGCAGCGATTTCTAAAAACCTACCCCAATGTGCATGATCTCTTGACCAAGGTGCGCCGCGTGTGTGCACATTTCCGTAAGTCATCAACAGCTTCAGCCGGCCTGTTGAAGCTGCAGCAGCGCTTACAATTGCCAGCTCACCGGCTGCTGTGTGACGTGAGCACGCGCTGGAACTCCACCTTCCACATGTTGGCCCGGCTTTGTGAGCAGCAGAGGGCAGTAGTGGAGTACCAGCTGTTACACGGTCGTCGCCTCTCCGTTCAACTTCCTGTAATCAGAAGTGAGGAGTGGGAATGGATGTCAGACCTCTGCGAGGTTTTACGCAATTTTGAGGAATCGACACAGATGGTGAGCGGCGATAACGCTATTATCAGTGTAACCATCCCACTTCTGTGTCTACTGAAACGCTCGCTGCTCACAATTAAAACCGACGCTTTGCATGTGGAAGAGGTGGAAATGGGGGAGGAAGAGCTTACACAAGGTGATAGCCAGAGCACCCTCACTTCGTCTTCTCAGCGACAATTGGAGGAGGCGGAGGAGGAGGAGGAGGAGGAAGACACGGTTGCCTCCGCTACAGAGGGTAGCCATGGAACTTTAGTTCCATCTCTTCAGCGTGGGTGGGCAGAAGAGGAGGAAGAGGATGAGGAGATTGAGAGTCATCCTCCTGGTGAGGACAGCGAAATCTTGCCTGTTGGTACTCTGGCACACATGGCTGACTTTATGTTAGGCTGCCTTTCCCGTGACCCACGCGTTGTACGCATTTTAGACAACACGGATTACTGGGTGTTCACCCTTCTGGACCCCCGCTACAAAGAGAATTTCTCATCTCTCATTCCTCCGGTGGAGAGGACAAGCAAAATGTTGCAATACCAGAAGGTTCTTGTCGAAAAATTGCTCCAAAATTTTCCATCTGACAACGCTGGCGGCAGAGTACGTGCTACCTTGGCCAACCGAGAAGGGGAGAAAAGGGGAGCACACAGCAGTTCCGACAAAGGCAGGGCAACACTCTCCAAGGCGTGGGACACCTTCATGACACCCCGCCAGCACCCTCACCCTGATGCGCAGCCTAGTGTCACAAGGAGGGAAAAGTTTTGGAAGATGGTGAAGGAGTACGTAGCAGACCGTGTCAGCGTCCTCAATGATCCCTCTGTGCCTTACAACTACTGGGTGTCCAAGCTGGACACGTGGTATGAACTGGCACTCTACGCCTTGGAGGTGCTGGCCTGCCCTGCCGCCAGCGTTCTGTCTGAGCGGGTATTTAGTGCTGCTGGTGGCATCATAACAGATAAGCGTATCCGCCTTTCCACCGACAATGCTGATAGGTTGACACTTATAAAAATGAACAAGGCCTGGATTTCCCCTGACTTCTCCACTCCACTGGAGGAAAGCCCCGGGGGAACATAAACTCACTTTATATATGTTATTTACAATGATGTGAATACTCTGTATTCCCATTCACCCCTTCCACCCAAAAAACGGGTATATGGTTGACTCTTAATCTTCTCATCCTCCTCCTCCTCTTCCATATGCCCTGTGCTATAATTTTTATATAGGGCCAGCTCACCAGCGGGCCCTGTGATATAATTTTTATATAGGGCCAGCTCACCAGCGGGCCCTGTTTGCCAATTTTTATATAGGGCCTTCTCATATAATGTTTTATTGGGTCAGCTCTCTAGCGGGCCCTCTCATATAATGTTTTATAGCGTCAGCTCACTAGCGGGCCTTCGCATATAATGTTTAGGATGGTCAGCTCTGCAGCAGACCCTCACCCATAATGTTTTAGATGGTCGGCTCAGCGCACGTTTCCCTCTTAATCATGGCCTCAGTTCAATAAAATCAAGGAAATTTTTGGGAGAATTTGCCTCTGTGCACGTTTCCCTCTTAATCATGGCCTCAGTTCTGAAAATCAAGGAAATTTTTGGGAGAATTTGCCTCTGCGCACGTTTCCCTCTTAATCATGGCCTCACTTCCGAAAATCAAGGAAATTTTTGGGATAATTTGCAGATGATATACAAGTAAATATACAGCAAATATTGTTTGGTAACAATTTTTCGCCTAAAGTCGTTTTTATTTTCCTTTTTGTGTGTTTTATGGTCAGTCTGTAAAAATGGCGTACTACGGGCGAAAGATCGTTCCCAGCAGCGATGTTGGAGTCCAAGATGCATCCAGACATCCTCCCTATGCTGTCCCTGAACCATTTCTGTGGTGTTTCCATCATTTTCTGCCCTTTTCCTATGGACCAGGCACCCTCCCCTCATCAGAGCAGGGGGTGCCTGGTGTAATGCTCGAGTCCTCCCATTGACTTCAATGGGGCTCGGGTGTTCGGCCGAGCACTCGAGCCTCAGGGGGTGCTCGGTCAGAGCACCCGAACACCCGAGCATTGGGGTGCTCGCTCATCACTAGTAATAATGAGGGGGAGATGCACTTAGGTACGGTGCTGTGACGATGTGTGCCTGGAGATGTGTGGGGAGCATATCACCTTAGTGATGTACAGGGGCATCACTAGGGAGGGATAAGGGTGCTGAAACCTCAAGTGCTTAGGTGGGCAGCCCTGAATATCCTGCATCCCGAGCCACTCATTACTCGGGCATTTAAAAGTCCCAGAATGAAGCAATCTCTGCTCCTTTCATCTGCTAAAAGGAGAAGACTGAGCGGTTGGGAACTCATTCACAGACCAGTGGCCCCTTGCAGAGGAGTGGCCATCTGCAGAAGAGAAGGTAGGTAGTGGACCAAAAGCTATATCTGAGGGCACATAAAGATGATGTCGATGTGCTTTTGGCTCACATAGCAGTGTGCATGTGCAATATCAACCAATGAGCACTGACAGCGGCATACTGCCTCTGTAGGCTCATAAGTTAGCAGTAGCCCGCTGCTTGATCAGAGCAGTTAGTGTATAAGCACAGCAAGCTTAGGAGCTGCACCTGTAAAACTCCTCCTCAAGAAATTTTACATTGGTAGTGCAGATGTGCTGAAATTTGGTAGTGTATGAAGGTAAGGGTGGTGCCCGGCTCTTGGAGTATCTTACGTCTATGCAGTCTGTCCTTTACAAGAAAGCACAAGCAGCACAATGATCATAACATGACATACTTCCCATGTGTCCTTCATTAGAACCAAAATCCCTCTGTCCCTCTTTCCCACCCTGGTGTCCCTCTTTTTAGGAGATCAGACTGTGTGATGTGTTTAAATGTATCACATTGCTCTACAGTAATAAAACTCAAATTAATGTTTATAAACATCAGTATATGTGTTTATACATTAGTCTGTACAAATAAAATACTTTGGTCTTGTTCTAAATCCTTTATTCATTTACATAAAGAGGAGTCATTAGGTAATAAATTAACCTAAAAATTATTGGTAATACCCTGCCCACCAGCCACGCCTGCAGCAACACCCTTTTTGGCCTACGCTGAATCTGATGTAGTAGCCAGGTGACTTCGAAACGTTGTTTAGCTAGCCTTTGTTTTTATACATATCCTGTAATAGATATTTTATGCAATTTTTTACATTGTGTTATACACAACCAAAATAAAAGAGTTTTTCGAGAAACCAGCAGCATCCTGTGGATTCCGTACTCCTGTCCGGGGTAACCTGAACAGAGACAGGTTAAATTCTCTGTAAGCCTAGTCTGTTGTGTTTGGGTATAAGTCCCTTCACAACCATCATACTTGTGAGTACCCTCTAACTTATAACATTAATTTCATCCTATATAATAATTCGCTAGGGTGTTTGTCAGAAGCTGTCATGCGCAGTAGAGACTGTCTGAATGCACAGAATGTTGGGAGGTGTAGGAATGCTGGGAGTTCTGTGCTTGGAGCATTCTGTGTTTCTGTAACAAATTAAATCGGCGCTCAGATGGATAATGTGTGAATGTATGTTGGACTACATTTATATAACAATAAATCCCAATTCCTGATATATTTATTTAAAAAATTCACAGAATTTCCAATATATCTCACAAAATGAATCCAATCCAATTGACTGAACTTATTATAAATGATGGGGCTAATAGTTCACGATCTTCTAGTCTACCACTCCAGACAAGAAATCATAAACTCCTCCCAATCAATTTTCTATATGCATATATATTAAAAAATCAAACAAACCCCATATGCAACTGCACCATAAAAAAAATTCTGTGTTTTTGGCCAGTTTCTCCAGAGTACATGACTGCGTCGGGGGCAGGACGCAGAGCTTGACTGGCCTCTTAACCTTTTGGGTGCCAGAGGTGTGTGCATTGCATTGCAAAGCAATGCATTGCATACCCCTCTGGAACTCAAAGGGTTAACATCACCCGGACCTTGGCCCGTGTACACGGGCTTTTACACTAGTTGTAAAGATTAGTGATGAGCGAGCATGCTCGGCCGAAGCCCGGTTCGGCTCGAGCATCGCTCTGCTCGGCACATGGCGGTACTCGTGCGAGTACCGCATGTGCTCGCCCGCCATGTTCGGGTCTCCTCCCCGCACGTTTCGCGGCTGCTGCGCAGCCAATAAACGTGCAGGGAGGCTCTGACATCAGTGTAATGCCAGCAGCCATGTTGGCTGCTGGCATTACACTGATTGGCTGGCCAGAACCCGTGATCGGGTGCTGTATAGCACCTGACCAGCGAGTTCGGCTCAGTCTTAGCCAGGGAGAGATGAGGATAGGAAGGGAAAGTCAGTGTAGGGAGAAGAAAAGTGTGTTTGAACAACATATAAAGAAAGACCCAAAAGTCCTTTTTAGGACTATTGTGTGTGGGGGCAGCAGTTATATTTTGTTTTGGGGGGCAGAGTTTAAAAAAAAAAGTCACATATTCCGTTCACTGTGCCTAGCCGCAGATTAGCAGCACATTCTGTTTAGTGTGCAAAGTTGCAGATTAGCAGCACATTCTGTTTAGTGTGCAAAGTTGCAGATTAGCAGCACATTCTTTTTAGTGTGCAAAGTTGCAGATTAGCAGCACATTCTGTTTAGTGTGCAAAGTTGCAGATTAGCAGCACATTCTTTTTAGTGTGCAAAGTTGCAGATTAGCAGCACATTCCGTTCACTGTGCCTAGCCGCAGATAAGCAGCACATTCTGTTTAGTGTGCAAAGTTGCAGATTAGCAGCACATTCTGTTTAGTGTGCAAAGTTTAAAAAATAAACGTCACATATTCCGTTCACTGTGCCTAGCCGCAGATTAGCAGCACATTCTGTTTAGTGTGCGAAGTTGCAGATTAGAAGTTGCAGTCTGTAAAAATGGCGTACTACGGGCGAAACATCGTTCCCAGCAGCGACGTTGGAGTCCAAGATGCATCCAGACATCCTCCCTATGCTGTCCCTGAACCATTTCTGTGGTGTTTCCATCATTTTCTGCCCTTTTCCTATGGACCAGGCACCCTCCCCTCATCAGAGCAGGGGGTGCCTGGTGTAATGCTCGAGTCCTCCCATTGACTTCAATGGGGCTCGGGTGCTCGGCCGAGCACTCGAGCCTCCGGGGGTGCTCGGCCAGAGCACCCGAACACCCGAGCATTGGGGTGCTCGATCATCACTAGTAAAGATAATAGTCACTATTGGGCGCCCTCTTGTTTGTGTTTTTTTCTGCATACCCTGTAAAACAAAAGTGCCCCTCTTTGGCTGCTTGAAATGTTGGGAGGTAATTTAAAATAAGTTTGCACATTATGAGAGAAAATGCAGCTACATTTTAACCCACTCAGTGCCAGAGGGGTGTGCAAAAAAAGGGGCTAGTATTGTAAAATCATTCTGGTAGGCCAACAGAGTTCTGTGAACAGACAGGATCCCCTCCCTTTGCCTCCCTCTCACCAGTGGCAGGACTAGCCTCCTTCCTTCTCAAAGACTTAAAGAGATAGTAATACTTAAAAAGGAAAAAAAAAAATGTTGTAGGGTTTAACCCCCGAGTAAAACAAGGGTACTCCCACTGCTGAAAGGTGTTTTATTGAAAAGTTATTACCGCTCAAAGCTGAATTTTATAGTTCCAATATCACAGTGGGAGTGGCCTGAAATTGTACAGTGGCGCTGTTGCTACACCATCCTATGGACAGCTTTGGTCCTGGGACCATAAATCTCCATAGGATGAATAAAACACGTTTCAGGAGTGGGAGTACCCTTGTTTTACTCAGGGGGATAAACCCTACAACATATTTTTTTTCTTTTTATGTATTACTATTCCTTTAAGTGCCTGGGGATCAAATTTATATAAGCTAAGAACAGAGAGATCATGGATGGGTGAGAATGGGTTAAATAAAAACTCTTTAGGTGCTAGGGGTAGTGCAATGTAGTGATAAAACCAGGGAGACAGAAGCAGAAGAATTGTGCTGTTTTGCTGGGGCATTAACCCTTAGAGCTCCAGAGAGGTATTTAATACATTGCAGTGCAATGAACTGGAGACCTTTCTGGCACTCAAAGGGTTAATGCAGTTGTCTCGCTACATTTTAAACATGCTCCGCATGCAAGAGAACTGCACAATCATAAGCAGCATGCCAAGGGAAAAGTAAATATTCATGCCCCCGCCACCCTCTTAAAAACTCTTACTTCTGCTCATCTCATTGGTCTGTTTACAATAGGAAGATCTACAGTATTAGATTACTATTATATCTGTTTGAGCCTTGAACTAAACTGGCATGAACAACTTCCAGCTGTACAAACACAATTAAGCTTCTGTGTCCCTGTTTTAACCCTTTGCGTGCTAAAGGGGTGTTCAAAGCAACTTTTCCCATGAGCTGGGTATCTCACTGGCACTAAATGAGTTGATCACCTCAGAGAAACTTTTTTCTAAACTGGGCAATTTTATTGGGGGGACACATCTGGCCGTATGTTCAAAAGGATAACGACAAAAAAATGTTGTATGAACGACAAAAATAAGCTCCGTAAAATCTCAGGTATAATACGCACCTGTGTATAATACGCAGGTGCATATTATAACAAAGATTTTGGGGGAAAACAAGAGTGTTTATGTATAATATGCACCCTTGTTTTCCCCCCTTGCTAAAAAATGATAAAGGCTTTCAGATCCCTTCCTACCTCCCCCGGGTCAAACCCGCTGTGCATAACGCTGTATTTTGCCTTCTCCACAGCAAAAGATGCGGACTTCAAGTGGGGGCGTTAAACTTCAAGCAAGTAAGGCTTGTTCTGACAGCGGGTTTGACCCGGGGGAGGGAGGGAGGAAAGGGATCAGCCAACCCTAATTTTTTTTTTTTTTTTTTTTAAACTCTCATGTATAATACGCACCCCCCACTTCACATAAGGTGAAGTGGGGTAAAATTGTGCGTATTATACCCAAGATTTTACGGTAATTGTATGCATGAACAACATATTTTCTACAGATTATACGACAAAAAACGAGTAGTGTCCGTTGTGTAAGACACAACTCCAGAAATGCCAGGCAAAGGGGCGGGGAAAGGGTGTGGCTAAACTATTCTCCAGTGTCGTATAGAGGAAAAGAAAATTTGCCGTAACTAACAAAAAAATGTCTTGCAAAAGACAAAATTTGTACGTTAACAAAAAAGTGGAGGGAATGTGAAGTTCTGAATGTGAGAATTTTTGTCTTTAGTTAAGACATTTTTTACGACATTTTTGTCTTTACATACGACAATTTCAGTCAGGACAAATGACATATTTCTGATTACAACCAACACTCTCTGAAAATATTAATGATCCCAACGACACTGAACTTTGAAAAGTCGTTACAAACAACAAAAGCTATTTCTCTACTTCTTTGAACATATGGCCCATAGTCTTGTTATGCTATGTGGGATAGTTACTGCCAGACAGGGCCGGCGCCACCTATACGCGAGATAGGCACCGGCCTAGGATGCGCACCTGGTGGGGGCGCAGCACAGTCAGAACCACCCGCACCTCAGAGGCTGCTGACTGCTGTGTGAAGAAAGTAGGAGATAGAGCGAGCGGTGAGAGAGAAAGCAGCGCCCTGCTTCCGCCAATGAGCATTGCATCGCCCATAGATGTCATGCAGATCAAATATCCAAAACTGGTAGACTTGCTTCATTAGGAATTCTGTCCAAGGCAACGAGGATACATCTGACACAGGGAAATACATTACAGCTGCTATACATGGAGCTGAGGTTTGACTATACTTGTGTTTGAAGCTCACATTTTTGCACAGAGGTGAATATCATTCCTTGTTCTTCTGTTGTGTAGTATTTAAACCATTTTTGTGGAGTTATGCAAATAATTTCTTGCTATTGATAACCCAACAATGGACAAACTTCCTTTGGCTATACAGTGTCTTGTTAATTCTGTCTGGAGCTATAAAGTGTAAGGACAGTACTTTACAGTTTGTAATTTGTACCTGCATGGCTTGTAACGTTCAGCCAGAAATGAATTATTGTTAGGTAGATATATGGTTAGATATATAGACAGAAAAACAGACATATCATTCTTGTATATAAGTACATCAATACGATATTTTGGTTTTTGAAAACACCTTTATTATCAATATTAAATCCTAGATATAGAAGGGGTATTAACCCTTTCAGTGCCAGAGAGGTACGGAATGCATTGCAATGCATTCCGTACCACTCTGCCACTCAAGGGGTTAAGAGATGATCTTGACATATCTGTATAGCTCTCAAAAAATAGGAAAGAAACGCATTGCCCCCAGTGACATCTCTCAAACCTTTATGGTTTGAGAGATATTCACTCGCAAAGTTCCCCCCTCCCTCCCCTTTCCCTGAAGTCAGCGTTGTAGCTGACTGCAGGGGAAGCCTGTCATACGACCATTCGGCAGCTCTGCAGCAGAGCCGAGATCACGTTAATTTTAAAAGAAATCATTCACTTAAAAGGTCTTCTATGTGTGCTTGGTTTGCAAGAACACGTAGAAGACCTTTTAAGTGAATGATTTATTTTTTATTAATGCAATCTTGGCTCTGCTGCAGAGCCGCCGGATGATCGTAGGACAGGCTTCCCCTGCAGTCAACTACAATGCTGACTTTAGGGAAAGGGGAGGGAATTTTGCGAGTGAATATCTCTCAGACCATAAAGGTTTGAGAGATGTCACTGGGGTCAATTCATTTCTTTTTTTTTTTTATTACTACAATATTGGGATTAGTAATTTTTAAGTATTACTATCCCTTTAATTCTAACAAAGTGCATTGTTAAAAAGGTAATCAAGGCTAATACTGCGCTAATGGAACAAAACATTAATTTTATGATGTTCCAGAAACAGAAAATATTTGAAAACGGGGATAGAGCAGGCAAACTTATGTCCCACTTGGTGGGAGCTAGAGAGGGCAGACGATGTATTACATCTATATATAACACATCAGGGGCTCTTGTGCATGAGGAAGTGGGCGTCAGTGCTGTGTTTGCAGATTTCTATTCTACTCTATATAAGACGCAAACTAACTGCACCGCTCAGCAATTGGAGGATTATCTGGTGCAGGTTTCTCTTCCATCGTTGTCTGCTGAGCAGCGACGGATGCTTGATTCTCCCATTTTGCTAGGTGAGGTTGTGGCAGCCATTGACTCTCTACCCACGGGTAAATTCCCGGGGGTTGAAGGACTGCCAGCTGAATGGTACAAGAGATATGCTGACACATTGGCTCCACAATTTCTTAATACTTTGTGTGACGCTTTGGAGGTGGGTAGGCTTCCACTGTCCCTCACTGAGGCAACAATAGTAGTGCTTCCTAAACCGGGTAAGGATTTGACTAAATGCTATTCGTACCGACCTATCTCGTTGCTTACATCGGATGCTAAAATTCTGGCCAAGATATTGGCAACTAGATTAAATGTAGTGATTTCAGATCTTATTCACCCGGATCAGGCAGGATTCATGCCTGGGAAATCAACGTTTCACAATCTACGGAGACTATTTTCCCATTTGCATACAACTCATGATAATGCTGGCCATAGATTCTCTCTAGACGCGTCTAAAGCATTTGACTCTGTGGAATGGGATTACCTTTGGTGTACATTACGAAGGTTTGGATTTGGACCGACTTTTCTGAAATGGGTGCAGCTTCTCTGTGCAAATCCAACTGCTAGGGTCTTGACTGGATCAGTCTGGTCAGGGTCATTCGTGCTTGAAAGGGGCACGCAACAGGGATGTCCCTTGTCGCCGGGACTATTTGCTCTGGCCATCGAGCCGCTGGCCAGCTTGATCCGTAGTGACCCACTGGTGGAGGGATTTGTGATGGGCAGTAGGGAGGAGAAATTGGCACTATATGCAGATGATATATTATTGTTTTTGGGAGCATCCTCTAGATCTCTTCCACGTGTTCTAGATTGGGTCAATTCCTATGGTGTCTATTCGGGACTGCGAATTAACTGGGCTAAGTCATCCATTCTGCCTGTAGTTCCGGTTATTAATGGGGGTCCTATATTGTCTGCGCCTTTGAAATATGAAGACTCGGTGAAGTATCTAGGGCTTCTGTTGACTGTATCTGCGGATAGATATGTGAGGGACAATTTAGAGCTGCTAATTGATCACTTTTGATGCAAAACTACATCTCGGCTTACGCTGCCATTGAATGTTATTTGAGCCTGAGATATGGAGTGCATTGCCTTGATTATACTTTAATGGCCTTCTTTATAGCAGTGTACTGCTGGGGGTTCCATACTGAAGATCTGACTGAGCATTTAATTCAACAGGGAAGGGCAACCTACATATCCTAATTTGACTACATCTCACACTTCTTATCTTGACTATGTCTGGCTAAGAATGATGCAGTTGCAGTCCAACAGCAGCAGCTGGAGGGTCACATGTTGATCACTCTTGGTAAAGGACATAATTGAAAAAAGAAGAGCCTCTCTTCCATTGTCGAGCCTCTCTATGATTTTCATTAATGGTAAAGGTGTGTCTGTTACATATGTTCAGACCACTTTAACCCTTTGAGTGCCAGTGCAATGCGTTGCATACCCCATTGACACTCAAAGGGTTAATACAATACACATCTGGTCTGATGACCAGAGGTCTGATCACTTTAAGCAATTATAATAGATAAATGACAGAGGGGTAAGACAGCTGGACAGAGGTCCTTCTCTCCTTCAGTTATGTCCTTTACCCAGAGTGAGTAACCTGTCGCCCTCCAGAGATCTGGTCACATTATCTGTCTGATGACCTCTCTTCTCTATCTCTTTCCCTTACCACACATCTCTTTCTTAGTCTCCTCCCCTTCTTTCTCCCTATCCCCTCCTTTCTTAACACACCTTATCCTCTTACCACAGTGCACAATTATGTATATACACAAACACAATACACATTTACATAACAATTATTACACTGAATGTATGCACTAGACACCCCTATAGCACACAGAGGGTTAGACTCATCCTAATTACACATGACTGGGATGCTTGTGTGTGTATTATGTGAAATAATAAATACAAACACACATCAGCCAAATGTGAAACATTATAATGTGTCTAACCCTTTGTGTGCCATAGGGATGTCTAGTGCATACATTCAGTGTAATAATTGGTATGAAACTGTGTATTGTGTATATGTGTAATTGTGCACTGTGTGTAATGGTTCACTTTTAAAAGGTTGCATGCAAAAGAGTGTGCGACCACATAACACATTAAATGTGTCACCATGTTAAAGATGGCGATATGAGAATCTCGCACTGAATGACAGCACAAGATTCTCATGTTGCCTACTGAAAGATCGCATACCATTTGTGTCAAAAATAAATCAGTGCTCAGCAAATGTATTTCCCAGCAGGTGCTGGTGTGTGTAGGAGCCCCTCATCCGTTCTAAAGCACAATTTCAAACTGCAACGCTCAGCAAGACTGTGATGATCTTGCACTACAACTCCCATCATCCTTACCCATCTTGTTGAGAACACTGCAACAGCTCTCTCCCCTTCCCTGCATGCAGAACACGCAGTATTGGAGACCACTAATTACTCATTGGAGTTGGTAAATGATGAGGGGCTCCTACACACACCCGCACCATTGCAGCACTCAGCAAGATGGGTAAGGATGATGGTAGTTGTAGTGCAACCTCACCCCAGTCTTACTGAGCACTGCGGTGTGAAATTAAATAGCTGTGGAGGAACCAGCTTAACACATCTGTGCTTCAGAATGATCGAGGGGCTCCTACACACACACCCGCACCTGCCAGGAAATACATTTGCTGGGCACATGAGCAGAACGCAGGAAGCAACCCAATGATGCATATGCAGAGGCAACTGATTTCTTCTTGACACAAATGGTATGCGATCTTTAAGTAGGCAACATGAGAATCTCATGCTGTCCAATTGGTAAAACTGCTGGTAGGGCAAAATTGATTACCGAATACTATCCTATCACCCATAGGTAGAACACGTACCTTTCACCCTGATGTCCAGCAGGGTCTTCTGCTCACTGGTCTTCTTCTTCAATCCATCTTCTGTAGGCCTCTATCGTCTTCTTCATCTGTCACCCTCTTCTTTCTTCTTCTTCTTCATCTGTTTTCTTCATCTGTCATCTCCATCTTCTGTCATCTTCAACTTCTTTTTTCATCTGTGCTTCATTTCATTCCTCTTCTTTACACATACTGTTGAACCTGTAATAAAAAAGATACAGTTAGTAAAATAAATCTGTCATTGAACATATGCTGCTGTGGTAGCAGCAGCAGGAAAAAACAGCAAAAAAACTCCCTCATCGTTCCTTTCTGCCCATTGCCCAATGCAAACGGAGAGAAAATTTGAACAGAGACTGCCTTTTATATGACCAGTCCCTGTTAAAATTGCCCCATTCTCCCATTGCTTGGGACGTGGGGTTGCACAGGCCAATCAGCTTCTAGCTGGAAGGATGACTCAAGGCGCTGGGAGCTGATGGCTGGGAATGTGGGGTTACTGCAGAGCACATTCTGTGCCCTGTGAAACCCCACATCCCAGCCAATGGGAGCATGGGCATTAGTTTCAACAGGGACTGGAGATATAAAAGGCAGTCCCTATTCAAATTTTCCTCAGTGCTCATCGGGCAACGGCACAAAAGGTATGAGGAGGGTTGATTCTTGCTATTGTTTCCTGCCTCTGACAGTGGTAGAGTATGTTTAATTATAGTTTACTTTACTAAATATATCTTTTTATACAGGTTCAGCACTAAGTTAAAGAAAAAGACTAAAGAGGAGCACAGATGAAGAAAGAAGATGGACATGACAGATGACGACAGAAATGACAGATGAAGAAGAAGAAAGAAGAGGATGGCAGATGAAGATGAAGAAAGAAAAAGAAGATAGAAGTTTACAGAAGAAGAACTGAAGAAGAAGACCTGGGTGCAGAAGATCCCGCTGGACATCAGGATTACAGAGACCACAACCACTGACTCAGTACACACCGCCATCAATTACAGAACCAAGTGAACAGGATTCTGAAGTCAGTAAGATCATAGATGTGGTGAGGGCAGAACGCTCATCCTCATATGATTCACATGCTGACCCCCCTCTGAATACATTTGCCTCACCAATGGCTGCAGCGACAGAGGCACACTCAGACTATGAGGGGACCACCGGTCAATGGACAGATCAAGGAGGAGAGGCATCAGCAGCACCTCCATGTGTACCATCCACTCCCTCATGTGCTACAGCTACCAGAACCACAAGGATGGATGAGGAGTACATCCCCATCCAGGGTAGGCGACTCAGAGAGACCAGATGCTCCAACAGGAGGTGTCTGTGCACAATGAAGAGAACTGCAGCCAGTGTCAGTGGTCTGGAATCCCACTATGCCATCCTGCACACAGAGCGAGTACTCAATAACTTGCTCGGACAGCCGCTCATTGATATATGAGAGCATAATGTCATCCAGAGGCTGCTGTTGGAGAGAGCCTAACTGTCAACTTACGGTTCAACAGCATCCACATCCTCCTGAAGCGTGACACCCTCAACAACCCCAAGACACCCAAGAGTTATCAGACAGTCAATCCACATGTGCACGTGCTCCCACACATAAAAAAAAATTTAAGCCACGTGTATAGCGTTTCCAAAATAAAAATGCACTTTTTTATACCAATCATGTCTTTGATTCCTTCAGGTATCTAACAAGCTCAGTGCCAGAGATGTATCCAATTCATTGCAAAACAATGCACTGCACACATCTATTGCACATTTTACTTGGTGGAAAAGTGTTTCAGCAGTGGTGACCAAACACAGCACATCTACTGTTGTCCAATTTCAACTCACAACACACCTAGCAAAGCAAAAAAATCTGGAATGTGTTTTCTGGGTATGATATGAGTTGAAGGTCAACCACAGCTGATGGAAAACAGTTGACTATCTAAGTCTGGTCAAACACAGAATACAGGGACAGTAGCATTCAACACAAAGGTACAGTTCCTTAACATGGTATTATGTCAGGCATGTGGCACAGAGGTCACACAAAGGTAACTCCACTCAGGGGCGTACCTTAAGCATTTGGCATCCGGGGGTGGATCCATACTTGGCACCCCACCCTCACCTCTCCCCCAAGTTTAAAATGTAAAAAAATTTAAAAAAACACCCACAAAAATGTTTTATGTTTTCAAGATCATTTATTGTACAGATTTGTAAACTGTATACAGTATATTAAGTTGAAAAATAAGTTTAAAGGGATAGTAATACTTATTTTTATGGAAGTTTAACTTGTACATATTAAAACTATAAACTATAAATGTTTGAGAGACGGGACTTACATTATTGCACTTATTTTTTTAATATGTACAAGTTAAACTTCCATAAAATCAAGTATGTATTACTCTTCCTTTAACCCCTTAGTGACTGGCCGCTTGCGCACGCGCCCAGCACTTAACGCCCGCCAAACTTTTTTGCCATTACTTAAAGTGACTTCCGGGACGTACATGTACATTCTCTGTCCACTGGGGACATCCGCTCGGGACGTACATGTATGTCCTCAGATGGTAAGGGGTTAAGTAAATAACATTTAATGAACAGATATGGTTTCAGATATGGTTTCTATATAGAAAAAAGACAACCAAAGTAAGTAAATGACATTTACTGAACAAATATACTTCTTTCTATAAACCGAAAACACAGATCCAGTGCCCACCAGTCTATTTGACCAAAATACATTTGCCGAATAGACTGGTGGGCACTTTGGATCTGTGTTTTTGGTTTATAGAAAGCAGTACATTATTAAGAAAATAACAATTCCTGAAGAGATAATATTCTGCTTTCTCTAAAGAAAAAACTGTCACAGATCCAAAGTGCCCACCAGTAAGTAAATAACATTTACTGAACAAATATACTGCTTTCTATTAACCAAAAACACAGATCCAAAGTGCCCACCAGTAAGTAAATAACATTTACTGGACAAATATATTGTTATTGTTATTATTATTCTTTATTTATATAGTGCAAACTAATTCCACAGCGCTGTACAATAGGGAATGGACACACAGAGGTATTAAATAGTACAAATCTAATGTGGAGAACAGAAGGATCAGAGGCCCTGCACGTGACAGCTTACAGTCTAGAGGAAGGAAGGTTGGACACAGAAGGAGTAAGTGCTATTGGGTGTAAATATACTGCTTTCTATAAACCGAAATCACAGGTTCAAAATGCCCACCATTCTATTTGGCCAAATTACCTTGGCCAAATAGACTGGTGGGCACTTTGGATCTGTGTTTTTGGTTTATAGAAAGCAGTATATTATTAAGTAAATAACATTTACTGAACAATTAATATACTGCTTTCTCTTAAGAAAAAACTGTCACAGATCCAAAGTGCCCACCAGTAAATAAATAACAACATACGACATAGGGAATTTTGTACCAACTTGCTCATTTAGGACCAAGAGATCAGTGAGATATATAGGGATGGATTCCAGCATAACAATGGGCCTCATTAATCAAACACTCCCTAGATCTAAGTAGAGGGTGAAAATAGCATCACATTTATTTAACTCCTTGGATGTTAATCCTTTGAGTGCCAGAGGGGTACACAATGCATTGCTCTGCACTGCTCTGGCACTCAAAAGGTTAAAAAGGTGAGTGTCTCCAAATCATTGCTTTACAATACACTGGATAACATTCTAAAAAAGGACAGACAGGGGGCTTACTTATATATATATATATATATATATACATACACCTAGTAATCATATCAAGGCCTTTTGTAGGCAATATAATGCCCACTACCACCACATTCCCATTGATTTAAATGGGGCTTTAACTGTTGAACTTCCCTGCCCCCCATTAGTACTCCACTGACTCCACTCTCACAATACACAGTGTCTGAGACACAAACATATCCTTTACTTCACCAAATGTGCATCCCCTACGGCCTGTGTTCATCAGGGGTGTGCTGGCGGGTGGTGGAGGATTCTTAGGGGACTCTTGGGGTGCCAGAGGGACACACAATTCATCATACACATATATGTGTTGTGTACCCCTCTGGCATTCCAAAGTACAGGCTAGTTGAATATATATGCAAGATCCACATGTCCTTATGATGGAAGAACCTGTCAAACTTCACTGTTGTCCTACCTTCATGTTGGGTTCCTTCACAATTACACTGAGATAAGGAGGTGCATATCATGGCTGTCCAATATTTCTAACAAGGAACATGTGTGGATTTCAGATGATGTCGCTTAAGTTTTTCAACAACTGGATTTTGTGCTGGTCCTCAACACTTTTGCTCTTCATGGTATGAATGACCTCTGAAACAATAACTTTTTTTTTCAAGGCAAACAGATATGTATGGGCCATTAGGGATGTGTCATGTCTCACCTTTGTACCACTGTGTAGAAACAGATGTGCCATCATCAAGTCCTACCATATGGCTTATGTCAATGACATCACATTTTGCCATATGGTATTAACATTCAGTAGCACCATGAAAGAGAAGGAGGAGGAGCACTATAGGGAAGGGAAGTCAGTATTTCTCCAGGGTAACTTGGACAAACCTTTGTTTCATGATGGGTCATGGCATGGATGCCTGTAGGAAAAATGACAGGGGTCATAGGTCATATCTGTGAATTGGCAATGTTATCATGCACTTATGGAATTTCATATGTTAGTTGAATTCACAGTCACTTGGAACATCCGTTACATGGCATCTACTTCTATTCATTACAGTGAGAGTCATGTAATTGTGATGGTCAAGCAAGCATTTTCCAGGCTGGAGGGTTAGGTGGATCCCAGTCATCCTGTGAAGTGAAATCTATCTTTATGCATGGTGCAAGTGTTCTTCCACACATTCCCTATGCTTAATCACTGTCATATATGCAACATGTTTGATTCATGCATTGTAGTCACAATTAAAGAAGTCTCAGATAAACGTGTCCCTTGTTTCCGCCCCTCTCAGAGTCTTCTCACTCTCAGGCTGGGGAACAGGCACCTCCACAATGGGTTCTGGATCAATATAATCCACAAAACCAGTGTCCACTGCTGTAGAGTATGGCACACACAAGTATAATATCACACACTTTCTGTGGTGCATATTGTAGAGGTCCACCAGAGTTATCCATGAACCAAAATCTTGTTTTGAGGAGGTGGGTTGTATAGCATTGCAGGACACTGTAGCAGTGCTGGTGTTTGAGGATTTGGGTACGATGTGAGGAGCTACGGTTTGCACCCATATCGTACATCCCCTATGGAAAATAAGTGACATTGTAACACATGTACCACATGGTTATGTGGATGATGTTGAGCCTAATGACCATGCTAAGCTAGGGAATTACTTTAGCATTTGAGTGCCTCTATGTATTTTATCTGATATCTTGTGTAGATTGGTCACTCACCCAAAAGCCTTCCACCTCTTTAGGTCCCATTCTCAGTCACAGTAGGATGTATGAGTCATGACAACTGCCAGGATATGAAGCACAGACATGTACAATTCTCATGTTGTCATCTGAGTGTTTATGGAGTGGAAATACTTTCTATTTATGGACACATGTCCCACATGTGGAGGAGCTCTTATGCCCATGTGTGCAGTCAATCACACACATAACTCTGGGTATGCATCCCTTTCTGTAAAACTCCTGTGGGTGCAGGGGAAGTGGATGTACTTCCTGGCCTTCCTCTTCAGAGATGTCAGCACCTGACCCAACACTCTTGAACATGTAGCCTGGAACATTTCAGATGCATATCCCTCGGGAGACTGGAATGATCCAGTTGCCATGAAATGTTTGTCACACAGCACCTTCTCCATGCTGGATAGGGTATGATTGGTGCTGGCAATAGGGTCAATGTCATGTTTGATCACCTCATAGAGGTTGATGATGCTTTGTGACGTTAACCTGTAACAGTCTCTGACCTCAGCCTCCACCATTCCGAAAAGCGTGACCTTTTTGCAGCATATCCTGGGGCATCTGTCCTCCCTGTGCTGCTCCAAAGGTCCCTCTGGCACCTGTGGCTGGGGGAGATCCAGTTGAGGCAACTCAGGTGCTGCTGTCTGGCCTGGTTTTCCACCTGAAGATGGCCTTCTGGGTGATTCACCAGACAGAACATGTGACCTTGCAATAGCTGGCAGATGTGCAGGTGTGTTAGGGGGATTCTGGGACTCCCTACTCCTTTCATGGCCCCTCCTCTGATGCCTTCCCAGGTATTGCAATAGAAACATGATACTCGCAATTGCTGTCTGAGTGGACTCACTGTAAACACGCCATGTTCCATGATGGTGGGATGTCCTTTTAAGGCAGAAATGGGGTGTTGGCCAGGTGTGGTCATCAGGTAACAAGGGACCATTTGTAATGAGGGTATTGTCCAGCCGAGTGTATGGCAGTGCACCTTGGTTCTCCACTGGCTGCTAATTTTGCACACCTAGGTATGTTGCTTTGCACCTGATGTGTGCATATTGTCTTGGCTGAACATACATATTGGTATGCATTAACCCCTGATGTGCCGGTGGAGTGTACTACAGATTGGTTGACATCGATTTGCACATCCCTTTTTATTCAGGGAGTTAATGGGTTCATGTAGGTTGTCCAGGACTTGTGTGGATGGAATGCACATTTGAAGGGTACTTCCTTGTCACTTCAAAGGTTATTATTGCATTTGCTTTCATTGTGATATGTTCTGACTGTTGTGTGAGCTGTTTCTTCTGTGTTTTCTGTTTTTCACCTTTATTCTGTGTCCTACACCTGGAAATGTAGGCTCAGAATTACCCTGAGTAAATACATCTGTTTACCATGCGTTAGCACTTAACTGCACACATTTGAATGGCACATGGCTTGAGCTGTTCCATTTATGTGAATGGATGAAATCTTACAGGCCTTTGTAATTTTTCACCATTCATTAGCAGGTCATAACAATGGTAATAGAATATCAAACTGTGCTTGCAAAACTACCATTGCCTATTTTTTCCTTTAACTGTGGTAACTGAATCGAGCCCTAGGTGAGATCTAACTAGAGAGCTGTAGAGTGACATGACCACTTCCCTTTTTCTGCTTCCAACGGGCATACAACTCAACACCCTGCTTGCAACAGAAATAGACCCATTTATCTTTTTCATCTATTTGCATCCAAGCCTCTTTTAAGTCTTTAACCCCTTTAGGACCACGGCCAGCACTGAAGGACCACGGGCCATTTTTTTTTTTTTTTTTTACGATCTGATTCAGGAATCCCTGAATGGCGTGCAGCCACGCGGGGAACCCTGAAATCCATGACGTACATATACGGTATGGGTACTTAAAGCACATTGACCCATGACATTCATGTATGTCTTTGGTTGTTAAGGGGTTAAGGTGTAGAGGGTTGTGCAAAGCATTTTAAAATAGGTCCAGTCTTTTACCCCCTTAATTTCTAGTGCAGTGGTTCTCAACTCCTGTCCTCAGGACCCACTAACATGTCAGAACTTAGGGATTTCTCTGCTAGAGCACAGGTGTGTAGATCAGATGCTCATTCACATTGATTAACTCACCTGTGCTCTAACAAGGAAATCATCAACTCCTGACCTGTTAGTGGGTCCTGAGGACTGGAGTTGAGAACTACTGTTCTAGTGGGACCTGCAGCACAGTGCAAATCTATCACATTCTCTCTGGCAGCAGATCAGTTAAATCAGTTCAGATCAGATCAGATCAGTTGGTAAGAATATTTAACACCTTCTTTTGTAACACACAAAACAATAAACAAACCCTTTCCTTAACCCCTTAAGGGCTGGCGTGCATGCGTGCGACTGGCACATAAGCACCAGAGACCATTTTTTTTACAATCCGACTCAGGGATCCCCGAATGGCGTGCAGCCACGTGGGAGCCCTGAAATCCATGATGTACATGTATGGCATGGGTTCTTATTGCACATTGACCCATGACTTACATGTACGTCTTTGAACGTTAAGGGGTTAACAGAGGCGTCGCCACCTAATTGCAAAGCAATGAACAATACCAAGCAGAATGCTGATTATGATTCATGATTGTTAATATGTCCATACACATGAAGAAACATCTGCTGCTTTGCCAACCTACCTGAGGTTGTTGTTAAAAGTGAAGCTTTTAACCCTTTCAGTGCTACAGTGGTATGCAACGCACATCCCTATGGCACTGAAAAAAATTAAGGGAGGGCAACTACTGTCTCTGCTCTTCAGCAGAGACAGCAAACTGTCCGGCTCCACAGAGAGCTACATAGATATCCCAACATTGCCAACCTCAGGTAAGTGATGCTGGGACAGTGACCTTTGACAGCAGAGGCTGCTATAGGCACTTAAAGAGACAGTAATGTTTCACAATGAAAGTAGCTCCAATTAAACGTCATAGTATTTGTGTCATGGAGAATGTTATTTCAATACTTTCAGAGTTGTATTGAAAGAGGAACTTTCATGTAATACCAAGCCGCCATGCATTCATTAAACGCACGGCGACTAGCTTGAAAATAGATATCTTACCATTAAAAAATAGCTGTGTCTAAAGAAATCCTTCCAGTTTGGAGACCGGGACCCAGGCTACAGCACAGACATCTTGTCTGTGCACCTGCGCCATCAGTCCCGGTCTCCATTGAGTAGAATGCAGTGCACCATATGGTCACCAGAAGGGACTGATGGCGCAGGCGCACATACACCATTAACCTGCCCGTCAGTCCAGAAACTGGTAGGATTTCTTTAGACACAGCTATTTTTTATCGGTAAGACATCTATTTTAAGCTAGTCACCATGCGTTTAATGAATGCATGGCGACTTGCTATTACATGAAAGTTCCGCTTTAAAGAGTAATTGAATGATAAAGTATCCCCTTCCCTCCCCTTTTACCTAGTGTAAGCCAATGCCCCTCAGCAAAACCAAACAATTGTTATGTTTTTCAAATCATTCAAGTTTATGCCTCTACAAGTAGCCACAGTGATGAAAAAGTTGAAGAATTTTACAATGATTTATTACGCCTCTAAAAACAGGACAATTACAACTAGAAATGTATAATAGGAGTTTTCAATGCAAAAATTAGTAAGGTACAAAATGGTGAAAAATTGACTGGACCATATATTATTGTAAAAAGAGACAGCAGAGTCAACCAACTGATCCAATTTAAAGAACAAACATTTGGACATCATGAATTTTTTTTCCAGGATAAAGGCCCAGAGAAAATTGAGATGGAAATGTCCTAATGGCAATAGAAGTGAAATCAGCTTTATACTTGCAAATAATAAAATGATATTCAGTGGCTGCTCAGTCTTAAACTGTTTTAACATTGAAAGTGACCATTAGTGTCAGTGTGTGGCGGCTGCTCGAGCCAACTGCATCCTTAGCTTTACTGCTCGCGGCTCAGCCATGTTCTGTCCTACATGTGGCTCCAGCCGCTTCTGGGATAGGTTCCAGCAGGCAGCAGTGGGTGACGTCATGTTGGGCGCACATCCAAGGGCATGGACGAGTGCACCATTTAAAGGAGCCATGCCAATTTGGTGCTCCTACTCTTCCTTTGGGGCAGGTCTTTATAACTGCATGGACACTGGGCTCATTCACCCTTTCGTTGGTGTCCAGTGCAGTTCATTTGTTGTTTAGTGCTCATTGTATGACCTGGTTTGTCTGACTACTACGTCATGGTGCTGACCTGTGGCTCTGTCTGACTACCCGTTCTGTGTATGATCCTGGCTTGTCCGATAACTAATCTGGTGCAGACCTGTGGCTCTGGCTGACTATTTGTTCCGTGTATGACCTCTGGCTTGTCTGACTAACCGTTCTGGTGCTGACCTGTGGCTCTGTCTCACTATTGGCTCCGTGTATGACTCTGGCTTAGTCCGATAACCAATCTGGTGCATACCTGCGGCTCTGGCTGACTACCTGTTGAGTACCTTGACCCTTGGTTTGTCTAACTATCCTAGCTGGTGCTAACCTGTGGCTCTGTCTGACTACCCACCGTGTGGCCATCCTTGTAGTCAGAAATCCAATCTGGTGCGGACCTGCGGCTCTGGTAGACTCTAGCGTTACTGACTGCAGGCATGAGTCAGTAGTTGCTCTGGTTGCCTTCCTTTACATGATACAGCCTTTCCATCACTGACTATAGGCAGAGTCAGTAGTCTCCCTCGCTGCCTTCCATTGTTTGACGGCCTTTTATTATCGGACTGCAGGCGAGAGTCCTTGGGGAGATCATTTGGGTACGTTGAGGCCTATCTTGCATATGAGACTACCATTGGCTCAGGCCTAGTCTCCGCAGTTTGGGAACCTAGTGGCGTCCTCCTATTCCTGATAGAGGCTCGCTTCTTTGATCACCCTCTGCTCCTGCCTCACACTTGCTGTGATTTTGTTGTGATTATACTTCTAATAAAGGTTATTAAAGTGCTGTCTGACTCCTGTTTTGCTTGTATCGGTGACAATTAGCTAGAGAGAGCAAAAAACAAAACTGACTACAGGAAATAACAAAAGAAAATTATTAAGTCAACAAATGTGAAAATCGTCATTAGCCAACCATTGAAAAATCATACAAATTTTGAATTAACACTGTCAAATCACATTAGTGTGCTGCAAGACCTTCCAGACACAAGCCATAATGACAAAGTCATTGGGATTGTCATAGACACTGCCCATACCCTTGCACCTACTGTGAAACAAGAAAAAGAGCCATTTTGTTCTAAAACCCCCCAAAACAGTTGCTATGGTGAATAGCTACTAAAAATGAAAGAAAAAAAAAATGAGAGTATTGCAGTTAGAAACAGGGTAGAATTATATAGAAATGTGCAAGATCATAAGGAGGTGCATAAAAGAAGAATCACACAAATTCAGTGTTCAGCTCATCAAAAGACACCGGAAGAAAATCAAGGGCTAAAGAAAGCAAAAAGAAAGATGGCCACATGTTTGCATTAAAGCATTAAGGCCTCATTCAGTTAGGTCCGACGGCTGAAAAAACAGCTAACAGCATTTTTTCAAGCACGGTTATCTAGTCAATTACCAGTGCTATGAAAAAATGCCAGTAAAAAAACCCGTCGGGCAATAAAGATAGAGGCGTTGAATTGCCACAAGATGCAGTTCAATTGATTGCGTTAGCCCTTAAGATCTGATAAGTGACCCAATTTATCCTTGTAAATTTAAGACCCAGTTTGTTTGGCCGTATAGTCCCTTATCGGATCAAAACAACCGGCACAGCAATTGAAATGAAAAAAAGTGAAAAAAAAGTCTAAGTCTACAGTGGATATATTAATATGTGGCCCTAAGTCCCATACATACAATGCCTAAAAAATGGGCCCAATGTTAGTAGAATTAACCCAATGAATGCCAGTGGGGTATTCGTACCCCACTGACACTCATAGAGTTAATCCAACTAAGTTATAAAGCAACAGCCCCTGAACAAAAAACATTTAACATTAATCCTGATGTCCAGCGTAGTCTTTATCACCATGGTCAGCTACTGTCCATCTTCTTCTACTATCTTCTTTCTTGTACCTTCTGTCTTTCTCTAGACCGTCTTCTTTCTTCCCTCTTCTCGCCATTTATCTGTAAGAAAAATCAGGAGATATTAATAAATATTCCATACAAATAATCCACACATCTATGCATAGTTTAACCCCTTGAGTGTGAGAGGGGTATACAACGTATTGCAAAGCAATGCGTTGCGTATCTCTCTGGGATAAACAATGCTTAGATGTGCGGGTCAATAT
This sequence comes from Rhinophrynus dorsalis, assembly GCA_037306005.1. NCBI lineage: Eukaryota > Metazoa > Chordata > Amphibia > Anura > Rhinophrynidae > Rhinophrynus > Rhinophrynus dorsalis. The sequence continues at coordinate 128,703,118 of CM074727.1, read as the reverse complement.
TTTACAAAAATTCCCAAATTCGAAAGATCTGTCCCCATTTTAAATCAAAACATTTTAAATCAAAATATGATCCCTCTTTCCATTTCTCCACCGATGTGTGAGGCAACGTTGGCAGCAGAAAAAGTAAGTAGGAGCACACCTCCACCTTTGTACCTTATGGGCCCATGCCTGCTCCACTGTGGGGGAATTTGAACAGAGACCGCCTTTATATGTGGGCAGTCTCTGTTCAAAATGCCTCACAACCACTGGCTGGGATGTGTGCTTTTACTCACTTTCTCCACCGCCGCTGCACACAGTGGTGGAGAAATAGAAAAAGGGATCATATTTTGATTTAAAATGTTTTGATTTAAAATGGGCACAGATCTTTTGACTTTAGGCATTTTTTAAAAATACTGACCCGCACATCTAAGCATTGTTTATCCTTTTGAGTCCCAGAGATGTACTCAAAGCATTGCTCTGCAATGTGCTGCATACCTCTCTGTCACTCAAGGGGTTAAAATATGCATAGATGCGCAGGTTATGTGTATGGAATATTTATTAATATCTCTTGATTTTTCTTACAGATAAATGATGACAAGATGGAAGAAAGAAGACTGACCAGAGGAAGAAAGAGGATGGTGAAGAAGTAAGAGAGAAGAAAGAAGATAAGAGAGAAAAAAGAAGATGTAAAATAGAAGAAGAAGGACAGTGGATGACAGGAAAGTGTAATACAGATCAGCTAGTGTGAGTTTTTGGATCTGAACGAACAAAACAAACGTTTGGCCAAGAGTCCTTTTCTGTGGCCTAGCGTCCATTGTGCTTTCAGCTGATAGCCCTAACGGCTTTCTTAGGTCAGGTAATTGAATCAATGCTTAACCCCTTAACGACCCATGACGGTCCAGGACCGTCATGGGTTGTTTTGCCTTAAGGACCCATGATGGTCCTGGACTGTCATGGGTTAAATGATAGCAGCGTGCCCCCGTGCACGCTGCTATCATTAATTCCAAGCTGAGACTGAGTGCTCTGGTACTGGAGCATTCAGTCTCAGCCACTTTCACCTGTGCTGGGTCATGTGATTGCACATTGTGAATGAAAGAGGCAGCACTGCCTCCGTGTCTCAACTCTGCGTGTCTGTCCCTTACGATCAAAGTAAGGGACAGAGAAGCAGAGAGGAGACACCTAGTGATTAAAAAAATGCAGCAGCTGGGGGTATTAACCCCTTCACTGCTGTGCTGGAGGCTGGGTGGATGCAGGTCAATTTTGGAACTGCTAAAATCAACTTTTTTTTTTTTTTAAAAGACACAGCACAATTTTTTTTTCAAACAAAAATTTTATTTAATAAAAAAAAGAAAAAATTTCCATTAACCAAAGTTGGAAGTGTGATTGTTGTGGAGCTATGTAATACATTTATACACACCGACAAATTTAATCAATAAAAAAAGTGGAAAAATATGATGGGAAAAACGGACATGGGAATTTTTACCCAGGGGGACAGTGCCCACTTAAAAATGCCCATTTTGTAGGTATGACTGACCAGTCATACCTTTCATGCAGTCTCCATAAAAAGTTAACCCATTGTGACCAAATGATCACAAGAGAAATTTTTTTTTTTTTACCGTTTTCTTCAATTTTACTAAAATAAATCGTCCGCTATCCATGTAAGTGTGGTATCAAAAGAAAGCCCTATTTGTGCATAAAAAACTGTATATAATTTCCATGGGTAAAATAAAGTACTTAGAGGGAAAACACTGTTGAACAAAGACATAGTCAAAAAGGTCAGAATTGCTCTGGTCCTTAAGTGAAATCGACCTCAGATTTCCCCAGTCCTTAAGGGGTTAAGATAGTACAACAGCAAAAACGTAATAACAAATAATAAAATGAGTGCAATAATTGTATTTAAGGATGAAGGACAACAACTGAATGCAGTGCCAGATGTTGAATATGTGCCAGAGGTTTTAGTTGTAGAAGAAGAAGCTACAATAAAATCAAGGAAACATGGCAAAGCAGCTGGACCTGATAACGTCACTATTGAAATGTTGAAAGCTAGACTTCAAGCCTTAATCAAAGCTCTAGTTAAACTTTTTTCAAAATGTCTGCTAATTAAAAGAGTGCATGCAACATGAAAAAATGCAAAAGTCTACCTACCAAGGAGAAAAAGGTCATAAGGCAGATCGACAAAACTACCGACCAATAAGCCTATTGCTAGTCGTGTGCAAGGTTTTCCCCAAAGGTACTATCAAGAAGAATGGTCTCAATACTTGATACAGCAAAACCTCAAGAAGAAGCAGGCTTCAAAAGTGGTTTTGGTGCAATGAACCATATCCAGACAGTGCAATGGTTATAGAAAGGCATAATGAATATATTCTTCCATTAAGTATACCCTTTATTGACTATGAAAAAAGCCTTTAAGAATAATAAATATGACTTGGCACCACTACGATATGCAAAAGTATAACACATTTATTATGACTGACTATATCATATCAAATCCCTAACCATATCCATAACCACATCATAATACTCAGTGTAATATAATCTTGATCAAGCCAAACCAGCAAGATCATCCCATAAAAATATATCCAAGATACTTGCAAATGTCCTTAGAGAGATATAGGTTTTATATCCCAAAAACTCCCCAAAAAGATAGCATGGAACAGTCAGGAATGATTCTACAATTCTCTGTATACAAAAAATATAATAAATAAATATACAAATAAATACAAATAATAATAAATATTAATAAAAAATAAAATAAATAAGAACAAAATAAAAAAATAAGCAAAAATAATAATAAAAAAAGAAGAAACTATAATAAATAATCAGGTAGACAGTCATCCTTTTTATTTATTTTTATTATTAATTTATTAGTTTTTTTGTATAGGGAGAATCAGAGAATCATTCCTGACTGTTACCATGCTAATTAAATTATGTTTTTTAGATTTTCTGCCCAAATTGTATGATATATGACTTTTCTTTTGGTCATCTTGGGTTTTAATTTAGTTCAATTTATTGGAATTGGGTCACAATTGTTATATATATGCATCCAGATGTTGTGATGTGCCATTGGAACACATGCTTACAATGAACACATTATTACTATGGTGATGGCCGCAAATGATGTAATATCTGGATTGACAAAGGGATGGTATTGTCTATATATTGGAAACACTGACAAATGGCATGTTTATATGGGAGTAGTTTAAGAAAGGGCTGGGAGGCCCGAAGCGGGTCACATTTATGCCTCTGATATGCTACCTGTTTGTATTGGGACATTATTCATACCACTGGGACTTTTTGGATATGAATCCTATATCCCTTTAAGTACTTTTGCAAGTATCTTGGATATATTTTTATGGGATGATCTTGCTGGTTTAACTTGATCTACATTATATTTAGTATAATTATGTGGTTATGGGGATTTTGTATGATATAGTGTGTCATAATAAATTTGTTATACTTGCATATTGTAGTGGTGCCGAGCAATATTTATTATTCTCATTGTTATTTATGGGGGTGAGTGAAGACCACCACTGCTGACTTCAGTATGATATATATATATATATATATATATATATATATATATATATATATATATTTTTTTTTTTTTTATAGATGTAAGGCGTGGTGCGGTTCCACTAGCTAATATTTATATTTGAAAAAGGCCTTTGATTCAGTGAAAAAGCAAGCAATAATCAATGCATTGATCAAACAAAGAATAGACAGAGCTTACATCAATAGCCTCACATCAATAACTGCATCAGTGCAGGCCAACAATGATAAAGTTCAGCTCAATACAGGAAAAGAAATCCAACACAGAGACAATTTCCCCAAAAATATTTTCTGGTTGTTTAGAAGTAATTTTCCATAAACTAAACTGGAACAATGACTTAAGATCAATGGAGTTTAGCTACATCACTTAAGTTTTACAGATGATATCATACACATTGCCAGTTTTCTTGAAGAACTGCAAGAAAGCATTGATGAGCTGCAACAGGAAAACAAAAATTTTGGTCTGAAAAATGCAAGTTATGTCCAACAAATTGAACATACTAAGGTAAAGTAAGTAAGAATGCTTTCAAAAATAGACATGTTATTAGTTTATTTTTATCAATTAACAAAGTGATAGCAAGTGAACGGAAGAAAATCTAAATCAAATCAGTATTTGGTGTGACCACACTTTGCCTTCTAAACAGCATCAATTCTTCTAGGTATACTTGCACACAGTTTGTCAAGGAACTCGGCAGGTAGGTTGTTCCAAACCTTCTGTGGATTTAGGCAGCCTCAGTTGCTTCTGTTAATTTAATCCCAGACAGACTCAATTATGTCAAGATCAGGGCTCTGTGGGGGCCATACCATAATTTCCAGGACTCCTTGTTCTTCTTTACACTGAAGATAGTTCTGAATGACTTTGGCTGTATGTTTGGGGACATTGTCAAGCTGCAGAATAAAATTGGGGCCAATCAAATGCCTCCCTGATGTTAATGCATGATGCCTGTACTTTTCAACATTGAGGAGACCATTAATTCTGACCAAATCCCCAACTTCATTGCAGAAATGCAGCCTCAAACTTGCTTCACTGTTGCCTGCAGACGCTCATTCTTGTACCACTCTCCAGCCCTTCGGCGAACAAACTGCCTTATGGTACAGCCAAATATTTAAGATGTTATCCCATCATTCCAGAGTACCTGCTGCTATTTTTCTGCACTCCAGTTCCTGTGTTTTCATGCATAGTTGAGTTGCTTGGCCTTGTTTCCACATCGGAGGTATGGCTTTTTGGCCACAAGTCTTCCATGAAGACCACTTCTGACCAGACTTCACCGAACAGTAAGTCAGGATCCCACTGTTCTCTGCCAATTCTGAGCTGATGGCATTGCTGGACATCTTCTGATTGTGAAGGGAAGTAAGCATGATGTGTCTTCAGTTTTCTGCACTAAGTTTCCTTGGCCGACCACTGTGTCTGCGGTCCTCAAGGTTGCCTGTTTCATTGCGCTTCTTCAAAAGAGCTTGAACAGCACATCTGAAAACCTCTGTCAGCCTTGAAATTTCTGCCCGGGAGAGACTTTGCTAATGCAGTATAACTACCTTGCATCTTGTTGCTGTGCTCAGTCTTTCAAAGGTGTATTACTTTTGACATTAAACTGTCTTCAGCAACCTCACCTTGTTAGCTGAGTTTGGCTGTTCCTCACCCAATTTTATTCCTCCTACACAGCTGTTTCTGTTTCAGTCAATGATTGTGTTTCAATACACATATTAAACCGATGATCAATAGGACCTGTTTTGTATAATTGTTTAATCATACACCTGACTACATGCCTATAAAATCCCTGACTTTGTGCATGTATACCTAGAAGAATTGATGCTGTTTTGAAGGCAAACAGTGGTCACTCCAAATATTGATTTGGTTTAGATTTTTCTTTTGTTCACTCACTATCATTTTGTTAATTGATAAAAATAAACTATTAACATTTTTATTTTTGAAAGTATTCTTACTTTCTTACGTTACAGCATTTTTCACACCTGCCTAAGACTTTTGCACAGTACTATATATATATATATATATATATATATATATATATAATTTACCGAGGGTTGGTCGAAGCACTCACTTTTAAAATCAAACTAATGCCCAGATACACAACCCTAAAAAGCATTTAAATCCAAAGACAAAATTGGCAGCACCATGGGGATTTTTTTGATGACAGAAAAAGCAGTTTATTCAGTCAACATTTTGGTCCCAGCTTGGATCTTTATCAAGCTTGATATCCTTGATAAAGGCCCAAGTTGGGGGCTGAAATGTTGACCAAATAAATTTCTTTTTTTTGTCTTACTGGTGCTGTCTATTTTGTCTTCTGATATATCTTATATTATATTTGTGTATGGGGGACCTTCTTGAACATTTAGGACGGGGGCCTCAGAAGTTCTTAAAGCAGATGAATCTGAAAAAAGTTATATGTTGTACACAGAACAGAGTAGAAACAAAATGCCCATATCTGTTCTGGTTAGTAAGCATTAGTTCTTTTTTGAGTCTAATCTCTTTGACCTTTGTGATCCATTGTTCAGTGAAGGTGGGAGTAGCTTTCTTCCAGTTGATAGGGATTGGACCTTTGCACCATAAAATGGGGATAGCTTTTCAAGGTGTTGGAGGCCTCTCGAATGTTTTTAGATTCTGGAATCCCCCCTCCATACAGCTGTATATATATATAAAAATGTATGCTGGCAATTCTGGAACAAACTATCTACAGTAAAGGGGACATATAAAAATACAAATTATCCAATTGATTTAAAAGTTTTTTAACTTCTTGAATGGAAAACAGGTCTCAAACATCTTGCTTTTCAGGCCTCTAGCATTCAACAGGTTATGGAAATGTTCATATCTCTCTATCCTGCAGAAATGCCCTGCTTTAACTTGATGAATAAGACCTATAGTGTCATAGAAAACAACTAAGACCAGATGCATTTTCTAATCAGTATTTGGAACAAAGGTGTGATTTACATTCATTTGTACTTCTGTCTCACCCCTTTATTATCTTGATCTTGAGTTATATTTTCCATTAATGTTGTTAATGATTCACAGCTCTTTCAAAAGGGTGACAGAAACATAGCGGTCACCTGCTACATTTCCATCGTCTGTGTTGTGTACGCACCTTCTTCTGCATTCTCCCAGCTATCCTGATGCATAGTAACATAGTAACTTAGTAACATAGTTGTTGAGGTTGAAAAAAGACATGCGTCCTTCAAGTCCAGCACATGCCTAAACAACCCTGTTGATTCAGAGGAAGACAAAATAAAAAGGGTGAAGACATTTCCAATTCAACCCCAAGTGGGTAAAAAAAATTCCTTCCTCACTCCAAATGTCAGTCAGATAGTTTCCTGTATCAACAACCTATCTGCATTGAAGCCATCTGTCATAATTCTCAATATTGTTCTGTGACAGATATGCATCTATTGCTTTTTTGAAAGCAGTTACACTATCGGCAAGTACAACATCCAGAGGCAAAGAATTCCATAGCTTTACCTCCCCTAATGTAAAAATATCCCTGCCTTTATTTTAGTTGAAAGAGCCTTTCCTCTAGTGTTAATGGATGACCTCTGGTTCTTAGCTCAGCTCTTTGCATCAAATAATGAATTTAATAGTTCTTTGAATTGACCTTGAATATATTTGTAAATGGTAATCATATCACCCCTTAGACGTCTCTTCTCTAATGTAAACAAACCCAGTTTGGCTAGTCTCTCTTTATAACTCATATCCTCCAATCCCTTTATCAGTTTTATTGCACATCTCTGCACTTTTTCCAGTTCAACAATGTCTTTTTTTAAGAACTGGTGCCCAAAGCTGTACTCCTTATTCCAGATGAGGCCTAACCAAGGATTTATATAGAGGTAGAATAATATTAATATCCCTTACATCTACGCCTCTTTTTATGCAGGCTAGTACCCTATTTGCTCTTGCAGCTACTGAGTGACTCTGCACACTGCTGTGAAGTCTCTCATCTATCAGTACTCCTAAATCTTTCTCTAATGATGATTCTCCAATTGTTTCCCGTTTAGAGTATATGTAATGTTTGATTCTACAGCCCAAATGCATAATCTTACATTTATCTACATTAAATGACATCTGCCACTTTTCTGCCCATTCACTTAGTTTATATAAATCCTTCTGCAGAGAAAAAACATCCAGCCCTGTATGTATTTCCTTGCACAGCTTAGTGTCATCAGCAACAATTAAGATGCTACTCTCAATACCCACTTCTAGATCATTAATAAATAAATTAAAAAGCATTGGGCCCAGGACTGTGGCACCCCACTTTTAACTTTAGACCAAGTTAAAAAGGTTCTATTTACAACAACTCTCTGCCATCATTTAACCAGTTCTCAATCCCTATACAGATAAGACAGGCCAAACCGAAGCCTGTTATTTAATTTATGCAGTAACCAGTTGTGAGGCACTGTATCAAATCCAAGTATACTACATCAACAGCAATTTCCTTGCTACTTACTCTTTCGTAAAATGCATGATCTATTCTTCATAAAACCATGCTGACTCCTACTACTAATATTGTTTGCCTTCACATAGTTCTGAATACTGTCAGTTAATAACCCTTCTATGGAAGTCTAGCTCACAGGTGTACAATTTCCTGGTTTGGATCTTGCCCCTTTTGAACAATGGAACTACATCAGCTTTCCTCCAATCACAGGGCACTATGCCTGATGCAGGAGGATGGGGAAGCATGAACATCAGAAAAATATAGTTGGCTGATGCAAAAGTTGGTTGGCTGCCTCCAGTGTTGCTTGCGTGAAAGATCTGCCAAAAGACACATAGACCAACATGTAGATCTGCCCTGCTACATCTTTACTACATTCCTGCATGAGTGCAGTAAAGATTTGGTTTGCTTGACTGTGGTGTGTTCAGGTCAGACAACAGACATCAGTGTGAAAGGCACAATAGTCCCACAGCTTATCTTTCAGCAAGTGTGATATAACCAATGCACCAATTCTGCACTAGTGCTACCCATGTGAAAGGGGCCTTAAGATAATGTACGGGAATTGATAGTAATTCTTAGTATAGAATAGTAATGTTTAATATGAAAATATACATATTGTAGTGTTTATCCTGCTGAGTCAAACATGGGTACTCCTACTGCCTGAAGTCTCTGTGGTGGCTAATTATGGGTAAAGCAGATCAGAATAGTACTAAGTCTATCTGGGGCTAAACAGCTGCATAGATCAAAGAATTGGCTTGTATAAAGGATTTGTTCTTTGGCATCTATGAGAGAGTTGCCTTGACACTGATGTGCTAAGATGAAATGGAACAATTCAAGGCACCTAGCTACACCAATAGGGAAAAATTGGAAGATGTGAGATTATATGCAGGATTTACTACTCACTGTATGATTGTGCCCTATACTGCATCTGATGGGAACATCTGTTATATCTTTGGTGGGAAAAAGACCGAGAGAGCACCTTGGGATTCTGGATTGGAGAGAGAAGGGATTCATTGAAGTAATGTAAAGCTTATGTGGATGCTGTTGATTGCCCTGGGCATTAAAGGAGTTTTAACAATTAGTATATTTTTTGCTTGTGCTTTTGGGGGTACTCCATTTGGTGACAAGGACAGGTGAAAATGGAAGGCGTTACATCATCCAGACAAATTGCATATAACTCTATGGATGCTTAACAATTTGAAATGATCTAAGCACTGAGATCTGAATGTGGTTTATTTTAGATGTCTATATTTTATCATTACATTTTCTTAGTTTGGATCACTGACAATTTGTTCTTTTTAACATTTTTGGTGGTGGTGGTGGCACATCTGTATGGGACTTGCTCCCGGAATATGGGTTGGTAATTGATTCACATTAACACTGTCTGTCTTTGACAAATGGCCCCACTGCATGTGAGATAGTTAAAGCATACTTGCAGGATAACTATTTTCTTGACCAAAACAATAACCCACTTGAGAACTAGTAAACAAAACAGTGTGCATGGCCAGCACTTGTGCTTACTGTTGTGGAAATCCTTAGTTGCCCACCAGCAAACATGCAGTCAGAGTAGGTTTTCAGTAGTACAGAGTGAATGAATGAATGAATATGTTTATTCATAATGTGTACGAGGTGCTTTACAATTTAAGGTTTTAAATAATACAGGGTTACAGGTGCGAGGTCCCTGCCCGAAAGCTTACAATCTAAAGTGGTAACGTGAGACATACAGAGTACATAAGGGTCAAGTGCTGAATACAGTGCTAGTTCTGATGATGATAGAGGACATCATTAAAGTAAAAAATTTATAAGAGCGTTCTTTGTGCAACATCAGTGCCTTCTAGCATGTTGAGATTTTATCCATGAGGTGCGTTTTCAAGTGAGATTTGAAGGTCATCAGAGAGGTGCAGTGTCGCAGGTTGGATGGTAGAGCGTTCCATGGATATGGAGCAATGAGAGAAAAAGATTTGATACGTGGCAGGGCTGTAGGCACAAAAGGAGCAGAGAGAAGACAGTCATTGGCTAAATGTAAGTGACGGGATGGGGTATAGCGGGAGATCAGAGTGGAAATGTAAGAAGGAGTAGAGGAGAGAAGTGTCTTGAAAGAGAGAAGTAAGATTTTGTAAGATATCTGGAGTTTGATAGGCAGCCATTGGAGAGTTTTGAGGAGGACTGGGGCAGGTACAGACCTAGGTGACAGAAGAGTAATTCATGCTGCAGCATTCTGTATAGATTGAAGTGGATGGAGATGGGAAGCAGGAATGCCAGGCAGAATAATGTTGCAATAGTCCATTGGGGAGAGGATGATTGTATAAGAATTTTAGCTGTGGAGGAGCAGAGGAAGGGATGTATTTTAGCAATGATACAAAAAAGAAAGTGACAGGATTTAACGATGGCATTAATATGAGGGGAGAATGAGAGAGACATGTCAATTATCACCCCTAGACACCGAGCTTCTGATACTGGATTTATGGTAGTGCCATTTACCTGGAAGGGCTCTACAGGGCCAGGCCTAGGTGGGATGAGGAGTAGTTCAGTTTTAGACATATTGAGTTTTGAGGTGCCTATAAGCCATCCAGTCTGAGATAGCCGAGAGGCAATCTGTGACTTTAGCCTGGATATCTGAAGTCACTCGAGGTGCAGATAAGTAAATCTGTGTGTCATCTGCATAGAGGTGATATTTGAGACCAAATGAGTTAATAAGATCAACAAGTGTTATTGTATAAAGAGTAGTGATGAGCGAGCACCCCAATGCTCGGGTGTTCGGGTGCTCTGACCGAGCACCCCCTGAGGCTCGAGTGCTCGGCCGAACACCCGAGCCCCATTGAAGTCAATGGGAGGACTCGAGCATTACACCAGGCACCCCCTGCTCTGATGAGGGGAGGGTGCCTGGTCCATAGGAAAAGGGCAGAAAATTATGGAAACACCACAGAAATGGTTCAGGGACAGCATAGGGAGGATGTCTGGATGCATCTTGGACTCCAACATCGCTGCTGGGAACGATCTTTCGCCCGTAGTACGCCATTTTTACAGACTGACCATAAAACACACAAAAAGGAAAATAAAAACGACTTTAGGCGAAAAATTGTTACCAAACAATATTTGCTGTATATTTACTTGTATATCATCTGCAAATTATCCCAAAAATTTCCTTGATTTTCGGAAGTGAGGCCATGATTAAGAGGGAAACGTGCGCAGAGGCAAATTCTCCCAAAAATTTCCTTGATTTTCAGAACTGAGGCCATGATTAAGAGGGAAACGTGCACAAAGGCAAATTCTCCCAAAAATTTCCTTGATTTTATTGAACTGAGGCCATGATTAAGAGGGAAACGTGCGCTGAGCCGACCATCTAAAACATTATGGGTGAGGGTCTGCTGCAGAGCTGACCATCCTAAACATTATATGCGAAGGCCCGCTAGTGAGCTGACGCTATAAAACATTATATGAGAGGGCCCGCTAGAGAGCTGACCCAATAAAACATTATATGAGAAGGCCCGCTGGTGAGCTGACCTATATAAAAATTGGCAAACAGGGCCCGCTGGTGAGCTGGCCCTATATAAAAATTATATCACAGGGCCCGCTGGTGAGCTGGCCCTATATAAAAATTATAGCACAGGGCATATGGAAGAGGAGGAGGAGGATGAGAAGATTAAGAGTCAACCATATACCCGTTTTTTGGGTGGAAGGGGTGAATGGGAATACAGAGTATTCACATCATTGTAAATAACATATATAAAGTGAGTTTATGTTCCCCCGGGGCTTTCCTCCAGTGGAGTGGAGAAGTCAGGGGAAATCCAGGCCTTGTTCATTTTTATAAGTGTCAACCTATCAGCATTGTCGGTGGAAAGGCGGATACGCTTATCTGTTATGATGCCACCAGCAGCACTAAATACCCGCTCAGACAGAACGCTGGCGGCAGGGCAGGCCAGCACCTCCAAGGCGTAGAGTGCCAGTTCATACCACGTGTCCAGCTTGGACACCCAGTAGTTGTAAGGCACAGAGGGATCATTGAGGACGCTGACACGGTCTGCTACGTACTCCTTCACCATCTTCCAAAACTTTTCCCTCCTTGTGACACTAGGCTGCGCATCAGGGTGAGGGTGCTGGCGGGGTGTCATGAAGGTGTCCCACGCCTTGGAGAGTGTTGCCCTGCCTTTGTCGGAACTGCTGTGTGCTCCCCTTTTCTCCCCTTCTCGGTTGGCCAAGGTAGCACGTACTCTGCCGCCAGCGTTGTCAGATGGAAAATTTTGGAGCAATTTTTCGACAAGAACCTTCTGGTATTGCAACATTTTGCTTGTCCTCTCCACCGGAGGAATGAGAGATGAGAAATTCTCTTTGTAGCGGGGGTCCAGAAGGGTGAACACCCAGTAATCCGTGTTGTCTAAAATGCGTACAACGCGTGGGTCACGGGAAAGGCAGCCTAACATAAAGTCAGCCATGTGTGCCAGAGTACCAACAGTCAAGATTTCGCTGTCCTCACCAGGAGGATGACTCTCAATATCCTCATCCTCTTCCTCCTCTTCTGCCCACCCACGCTGAAGAGATGGAACTAAAGTTCCATGGCTACCCTCTGTAGCGGAGGCAACCGTGTCTTCCTCCTCCTCCTCCTCCTCCTCCTCCGCCTCCTCCAATTGTCGCTGAGAAGACGAAGTGAGGGTGCTCTGGCTATCACCTTGTGTAAGCTCTTCCTCCCCCATTTCCACCTCTTCCACATGCAAAGCGTCGGTTTTAATTGTGAGCAGCGAGCGTTTCAGTAGACACAGAAGTGGGATGGTTACACTGATAATAGCGTTATCGCCGCTCACCATCTGTGTCGATTCCTCAAAATTGCGTAAAACCTCGCAGAGGTCTGACATCCATTCCCACTCCTCACTTCTGATTACAGGAAGTTGAACGGAGAGGCGACGACCGTGTAACAGCTGGTACTCCACTACTGCCCTCTGCTGCTCACAAAGCCGGGCCAACATGTGGAAGGTGGAGTTCCAGCGCGTGCTCACGTCACACAGCAGCCGGTGAGCTGGCAATTGTAAGCGCTGCTGCAGCTTCAACAGGCCGGCTGAAGCTGTTGATGACTTACGGAAATGTGCACACACGCGGCGCACCTTGGTCAAGAGATCATGCACATTGGGGTAGGTTTTTAGAAATCGCTGCACCACTAAATTAAATACATGCGCTAGGCATGGTACGTGTGTGAGCTTGCCGAGCTCCAAAGCCGCCACCAAGTTACGCCCATTATCACACACAACCATGCCTGCTTGCAGGTTGAGTGGCGAGAGCCACTGCTCGGTCTGGTGACTAATCCCCTGCAACAGCTCTGAGGCCGTGTGCTGTTTGTCCCCAAGGCAGATCAGCTTCAGCACGGCCTGTTGACGCTTCCCCACTGCAGTGCTACACTGCTTCCAGCTACTGGCTGATGGGGGAGTGGCGGTGTGTGTAGAGAATTCGGAGGTGGAAACGGAGGAGGAGGAGCCAATAACGTAGGTGCTGGTGGAAACCCTGATGGAGGTAGGGCCCGCAATCCTCGGCGTGGGTAGCACCCGTGCTATCCCAGGGTCCGAGTCGCTCCCAGCCTCCACGACATTCACCCAGTGTGCCGTCAGGGAAATGTAGCGTCCCTGGCCACAAGCACTTGTCCATGTGTCAGTCGTTAAGTGGACCTTCCCAGTAACTGCGTTGGTCAGGGCACGGGTGATGTTACGGGACACATGGTGGTGTAATGCGGGGATGGCACACCGGGAAAAGTAGTGGCGGCTGGGGACCGCGTACCGAGGGACAGCTGCTGCCATCAGGCTGCGGAAGGACTCAGTGTCCACAAGCCTAAATGGCAGCATTTCGATGGCCAGTAATTTTGAAAGGTGTGAGGTTAGTGCTATGGCCTGTGGGTGGGTGGCTGGGTACTTTCTCTTACGCTCAAATGCCTGGGGTAACGACATTTGGACGCTGTGCTGGGACAGGGAAGTGGATGTGGTCGCTGATGGTGCTTCAGATGCTACAGGTGCAGGGCGGGAGGTATGCGGGCCTGCGCCTTCGACAGGCGATTGGCCGGCACCGAAAACAGGGGAAGAGGAGGCAGTGGTGTGGCCTGCAGACACAGATGGGCGATCCAGGCGTTCCTCCCACTTACTACGGTGCTTGGATGCCATGTGTCGGATCATGCTGGTGGTGGTGAGGTTTCTAGTGTTCATGCCTCGGCTCATTCTGGTGTGGCACAGGTTGCAAACTACAATTCTTTTGTCGTCCGCACTTTCCTTAAAAAAACGCCATACCGCGGAACACCTACCCCTTGGCAAGGTAGATTTACGCAAGGGGGTGCTCCGTGGAACATTTGCGGGCCGGTTTGGTGCGGTCCGCCTTCTTTCTGTAGCCACACCACTGCCTCTTCCAGCCTGTTGCGGTGCTGCAGATGGCTCACCCTCAGGACTGCTGTCATCGCTCGGCTCTACACCTTCCCAGGTGGGGTCAGTCACCTCATCGTCCACCAAGTCCTCCTCCACTTCCTCACTCTGATCATCCTCCTCAAGTCTTGATCCCACCACATACTCAGTCATTGACAACTGTATAACATTCTCCTCAACAAGGTCTTGAGACGGAAATAGTGGTTGATTTAATGGCAACTGTGTCTCATCATCATCATCATCATCCACTACTTCCTTTGACCTTAAATGCCGTTCACATCTGTCATCTTCTTGTGATTGGGTAGCCTCTAGAGGTTGTGAATCAGGGCACAAGATGTCATGTTCCTCTGCAAGCGTGCTTGGAGAGAGGGTCAAATGAAGGATTGGTGATGAGACGAGCTCCTCACTATATCCCAGTGTGGGATCACTTCTTTGACCAGACCGTGTATGGTGGGAGGAAGGATGATCAGAGTGAGGATTATGTTGACCAGACTCTTGGCTACTGAGAGTGGACTTGGTGGAAGACAGGGTGGTGCTTAACCGACTGGAAGCAGTATCAGCTGTCATCCAACCGACCACCTGTTCGCAGTGGTCGGACCTCGAGAGTGATGTCCTGCGACGCCCTGTAAAATTACACATGAAGCTAGGTATGGTGGATGTCTTTCTTTCTTGTGCTCTGGCACCAGGCACAGTTTCTCCGCGTCCTGACCCGCGCCCTGAACTTTCAGGATCACGTCCACTTCCCCGTCCCTTTTTACCCGCCTTCTTCATCTTACACAGAATATGTGACTTTAATATTTGAGTTTGAAAACTTAACAGTATTTCTTATTATTCTGCAACTGTACAGAGTACACAGAATAGGCTGCTAAACGGCGGTGAAACACACTGAATGGAATATGTGACTTTAATATTTGAGTTTGAAAACTTAACAGTATTTCTTATTATTCTGCCACTGTACAGAGTACACAGAATAGGCTGCTAAACGGCGGTGAAACACACTGAATGGAATATGTGACTTTAATATTTGAGTTTGAAAACTTAACAGTATTTCTTATTATTCTGCAACTGTACAGAGTACACAGAATAGGCTGCTAAACTGCGGTGAAACACACTGAATGGAATATGTGACTTTAATATTTGAGTTTGAAAACTTAACAGTATTTCTTATTATTCTGCAACTCTGCACAGTACACAGAATAGGCTGCTAAACTGCGGTGAAACACACTGAATGGAATATGTGACTTTAATATTTGAGTTTGAAAACTTAACAGTATTTCTTATTATTCTGCAACTGTACAGAGTACACAGAATAGGCTGCTAAACTGCGGTGAAACACACTGAATGGAATATGTGACTTTAATATTTGAGTTTGAAAACTTAACAGTATTTCTTATTATTCTGCAACTGTACAGAGTACACAGAATAGGCTGCTAAACTGCGGTGAAACACACTGAATGGAATATGTGACTTTAATATTTGAGTTTGAAAACTTAACAGTATTTCTTATTATTCTGCAACTGTACAGAGTACACAGAATAGGCTGCTAAACGGCGGTGAAACACACTGAATGGAATATGTGACTTTAATATTTGAGTTTGAAAACTTAACAGTATTTCTTATTATTCTGCAACTGTACAGAGTACACAGAATAGGCTGCTAAACGGCGGTGAAACACACTGAATGGAATATGTGACTTTAATATTTGAGTTTGAAAACTTAACAGTATTTCTTATTATTCTGCAACTGTACAGAGTACACAGAATAGGCTGCTAAACTGCGGTGAAACACACTGAATGGAATATGTGACTTTAATATTTGAGTTTGAAAACTTAACAGTATTTCTTATTATTCTGCAACTGTACAGAGTACACAGAATAGGCTGCTAAACGGCGGTGAAACACACTGAATGGAATATGTGACTTTAATATTTGAGTTTGAAAACTTAACAGTATTTCTTATTATTCTGCAACTGTACAGAGTACACAGAATAGGCTGCTAAACGGCGGTGAAACACACTGAATGGAATATGTGACTTTAATATTTGAGTTTGAAAACTTAACAGTATTTCTTATTATTCTGCAACTCTGCACAGTACACAGAATAGGCTGCTAAACGGCGGTGAAACACACTGAATGGAATATGTGACTTTGATATTTTAGTTTGAAGACTTAACAGTATTTCTTCCTATTCTGCAACTCTGCACAGTACACAGAATAGGCTGCTAAACTGCGGCGAAGCACACTGAATGGAATATGTGACTTTGATATTTTAGTTTGAAGACTTAATAGTATTTCTTCCTATTCTGCAACTCTGCACAGTACACAGAATGTGCTGCTAAACTGCGGCGAAGCACACTGAATGGAATATGTGACTTTGATATTTTAGTTTGAAGACTTAACAGTATTTCTTCCTATTCTGCAACTCTGCACAGTACTCAGAATGTGCTGCTAAACTGCGGCGACGCACACTGAATGGAATATGTGACTTTGATATTTTAGTTTGAAGACTTAACAGAATGTGCTCTAATCTGCAACTTTGCACACTAAACAGAATGTGCTCTAATCTGCAACTTTGCACACTAAACAGAATGTGCTCTAATCTGCAACTTTGCACACTAAACAGAATGTGCTCTAATCTGCAACTGTGCACACTAAACAGAATGTGCTCTAATCTGCAACTTTTCACACTAAACAGAATATTTTTTTTTTTTTGTTTGTTTGTTTTTTTCCCCCCACACAAAATAACCTGCTGCCCCCACACACAGTAGTCCTAAAAAGGACTTTTGGTTCTTTTTTTTCACAATTTTTTTTTTTCCTCCCTACACTGCCTTTCCCTTCCTATCCTCAGCTCTCCCTGGCTCAGACTGAGCCGAACTCGATGGTCAGGTGCTATACAGCACCCGACCACGGGTTCTGGCCAGCCAATCAGTGTAATGCCAGCAGCCAACATGGCTGCTGGCATTACACCGATGTCAGAGCCTCCCTGCACGTTTATTGGCTGCGCAGCAGCCGCAAAACGTGCGGGGAGGAGACCCGAACATGGCGGGCGAGCACATGCGGTACTCGTACGAGTACCGCCATGTGCCGAGCAGAGCGATGCTCGAGCCGATCCGAGCATCGGCCGAGCATGCTCGCTCAACACTAATAAAGAGAAAACAGAAGCGGTCCTAGAACAGAACCTTGAGGAACCCCAACAGAGAGTTGGATGGTAGAGGATGAAGATGTTGCAGAGGAGACACTGAATAGTCTGTTAGATAGATAAGAGGCGAGCCAGTCCAGTGCTGTGTTACGGATTCCTAAGGAGTGAAGTATGCAGGGAGGAGAGCATGATCAACAGTGTCAAAAGCTGCTGAGAGATAAAGCAGGATAAGTATTGAATAGTGACCTTGATATTTGGCAATGTGAAGATCATTGACCACTCTTTTAAGAGCAGTTTCAGTGGAGTGAGCACTGCAAAATAGTACAGCTGGTCATATAGTTAATGACTGCACAGTACAACATGTGTATCCAAGAGCAGTATTGGTAGACATACATTTTTAAAAAGGAACCAGCATCTAATACCATACAAGTATGCAATACAAGTGGAAATGTGCACAGTCAGAAAACCTATGAACAGGGGAAGGAGGGATCACACCTTGGCATGTTTGATCTCATTAAGCACATTCAACATAACCATCCTGAGGTTTATGTTCACAATGTTAAACCGTCTCCTTAGAAACCAGGTGCTCTTGCTGTCACTGTGCCTCATGTCGGTCCCCATCAACAACGAGGACTATGTGCCAAAAATCTCACAAGGAATGCCTGTTCATGGTGGAGATTAATAGCATGCAGTGTATAAGGAAATATCCACAGACTGTCCACGCTGTGGAATAATCAGGGCTCATTGCATGGAAGGTCAATTATTTTTTATTAATTGTGTTGTAGTGACTCAGTCACCCACCACCACCACCAGTCACTTATTGTTGTCAGTTGTCCTTCCACCAGCCATTCACCAATGGGAGCAAAAAAAACATTTAAAGGGATAGTAATACTTAAAATGTAAAAAAAAAAATATGTTGTAGGGTTTATCCCCCCAAGTAAAACAAGGGTACTACCACTGCTGAAAGGTGTTTCATTCAAAAATTATTAATTTTCAAAGCTGAATTTTTTAGGTGCAATATCACAGTGGCCTGAAATTGTACAGTGGCGCTGTTGCTACACCATCCTATGGACAGCTCTGGTCCCAGGACCATAAATCTCCATAGGATGGTGTAGCAACAGCGCCAATGTACAATTTCAGGCCACTGTGATATTGCACCTAAAAAATTCAACTTTGAAAATTAATAACTTTTGAATGAAACACCTTTCAGCAGTGGGAGTACCCTTGTTTTACTCAGGAGGATAAACCCTACAACATATTTTTTTTACATTTTAAGTATTACTATCCCTTTAAGGCCTACTTGGCAGTAGGCTTGTGTTGACATATGCTTTAGCCTCCTAACAATATTTCCAAGATTTGCTTTGCTGTAGTCCTCAGACTGCTAACAATTGTTTCAAGGCTCTCATTGCTTTAGCATACCTCCCAAGTGTCCCTCTTTAGGAAGGACAGTCCCTCTTTGAGACACAAATCCCTCTGTCCCTCTATCCCACCCTGGTGTCCCTCTTTTCAGGAGATCAGACTGCATGGTGTATATATGAGTGTATCACATTGCTCCACAGCAATTAAATAAACATTAATGTTTGTGTAAACGTCAGTATGTGTGTTTATATATTAAACTGTGTAAATAAAAAAAACTTTGGTTTCCTCTAAATCGTTTATTAAGTCACATAAAGAGGTGTTAATAGGTCATGAAGTAGCCTAAAAATTCTTGATACTGCCCCTCCCACGAGCCACGCCCCCCAGTAACAACACTTAAAAACAAGTGTCCCTCTTTGGCCATATGAAATGTTGGGAGGTGTGTTTTGGGACTGATAATTTTTTCAAGGTTTATCTTGCCACAGGCCTCAACCAAGCTAACAGGCTGTAAACTTGCACTATTTATTTTCAGCTGTGGATTTCTTCACTTCAGCACTCAGTAGCAGTAGTATTGCAGTGGAAATGCTCGTGGCCATAGAAATCAGAAAGCAAAGGCAGAAATTGCCAGGGTCTTGTGGGAATTTTATTGGGGGTAACAAAGAGGTGGATATTTTAATTAATTTTTGATCTGTGGGAATTCCTGCAGCAGGCATTTTTTATGTGTCAACGTTTAATCCTTCGTGTACAAGAGGAACCCAACACATTTGTGTTGCAATGCATTGGGCACCTCTCTGGCACAGAAAGTAGGGTGACCAGACCTCACCTTTAACTGGGGACACATATGAAAAATGCACACTGCAGGGCTGCTTTGATTTCAGTGAATTACTGAAATATGCCTATTTCCTATGTGCCCCCGGTTAAAGGGGAGATCTTGTCAGTCTAACAGAAAGGGTTATGGAGTGATCTGCTAATCCTGGGTGTAGGCTGACCAGACCTCCTATTTATCCGAGAACACCTATGAAATATACATTATGCTGGGATTCTTTGCTTTCAGAGTAGGGTGACCATACCTCACCTTTAACTGGGGACATATATCAGCACTGCATACTGCAGGGCTGCTTGATTTCAGTGCAGTCCTGAAACATGCCTATTTCCTATGTGTCCCTTGGTTAAAGGGGAGGTCTGGTCAGCATATTCCAGAAAAGTAGTCTGACCTAGGCTGACCATACCTCACCTTTAAAAAGGGACACATAGGAAATAGGCATATTTCAGGAGTGCACCAAAATCAAAGCAACCCTGTAGTATGCATTTTTCATGTGTGTCCCTTTTTAAAGGTGAGGTATGGTCAGCATAGGCTGACCAGATCTCACCTTTAACTGGGGACACATAAGAAATAGCCATTTTGCAGTACTTCACTGAAATCAAAGCAGTCCTGCAGTATGCATTTCTCCTATGCGTCCCCGGTTAAAGGTGAGGTCTGGCCAGCCTACAGAAAAGCCTTTAACCCTTTGAGTACTAGTCACGTGTGGGGCACAGACTTGACCATATGTTAGGCTGACCAGATCTCACCTTTAACCAGGGAAACATAGGAAATAGGCATGTTTCAGTACTTCACCGAAATCAAAGCAGTCTTGCAGTATGTATTTTTCCTATGCTTCTCTGGTTAAATGTGAGGTCTGGTCAGTCTACCATGTGTACCTGCGTGTCCAAGCCCATGCCCCACACTTGGTTGGAGTTCCTCCCCCATCCCTTTAAAATAAATAAATAAATTTAAAAAAAAAAAAAAAAAAAAAAAAAAAAATATATATATATATATATATATATATATATATATATATATATATAATTCGGGGGGCGACAGAACGCTGACTTTTTCAGGCTTTCCCCAATCATGCCGATTCCATCTCAGAAATTTGTGTGCGGGGCCAGATAGCATATATGGGGGATCAGTGGAACCAGGCAGGGGAGGGGTCAGATATGGTGATTTTAAACCCTTGAATTCTAGAGAAATGCTAGAGAGTCTCCAGTGTAGGCTGACCAGACCTCACCTTTAACAGGGGACACATAGGAAAAAGGCATGTTTCAGGACTGCACAGAAATCAAGCAGCCCTTCAATATGCATTTTTCATATGTGTCCCCGGTTAAAGATGAGGTCTGGTCTCCCTACTCCAATGTGTTGCCTCACTAGCATTTGAGGGGTTAAAATCCCCATATAAAACAATGGACATTTTTAGTTCTCCCCTATAGCACAACTGGTTGCCCCAGAATTCCTCCACTTTTCTTTTGAACATACGGCCTACAGTAGTCCTCCTTATATATAAAAGCAAAGTGGAGTCATTCTGGGACAATGCAAATGCACTATAGGGAAGAAATGAACATTTTCATTAATGTAAACGGATCTTTTAATGCCCTTGATTGCTACAAAGGACTCCCACACATTGCATAGCATGCTTTGGGAGACGTTTCTAGGATTGTTCTAGACGTTTCTAGTTTGGTCTAGAATTGTATCACGTTTCATTTATACACATTGGACTAGTAGTATGGGGTATTCAGATCATCCCTTTCAAGAAGGGTGACCAGACCTCACCTTTAACCAGGGACGCATATGAAAAATGCATACTGCAGGGCTGCTTTGATTTCGGTGCAGTCCTGAAATATGCCTATTTCCTATGTGTCCCCTGTTAAAGGGAAGGTCTGGTCAGCATACTTTAAAGGGACACATATAATAATGCAATGGTTCTCATGTATTAATAAAACAGACATTGTTATATTTGGCAACCCTATTTTAATCCTTGAATGCCAGAAAGGTTGCTCTGCAATGCATGTACAGATATGCTGACCGTACCTCACCTTTAAAAAGGGACACACATGAAAAATGCATACTACAGGGTTGCTTTGATTTTGGTGCACTCCTGAAATATGCCTATTTCCTATGTGTCCCTTTTTAATGGTGAGGTATGGTCAGCCTATGTACAGATCTCTGGCACTCAAAGTATGGTGACCAGACCTCACCTTTAACCGGGGACACATATGAAAAATGGGTATTGCAGGGTTGCTTAGGTTTCAGTGCAGTCCTGAAATATGCCTATTTCCTATGTGTCCCCAGTTAAAGGTGAGGTCTGGTCACCCTAAGTCTGAAAAAGGTTAAATCAAATGGAGTTTTGAGAGTTTTTAGTTGTCTGATGGTTTAGTTTAGGTTGACCAGACCTCACCTTTAACTGGGGACACATATGAAAATTGGGTATTGCAGGGTTGCTTAGATTTCAGTGCAGTCCTGAAATATGCCTATTTCCTATGTGTCCCCGGTTAAAGGTGAGGTCTGGTCACCCTAAGTCTCAAAAAGGTTAAATCAAATGGAGTTTTGAGAGTTTTTAGTTGTCTGATGGTTTAGTTTAGGTTGACCAGACCTCACCTTTAACTGGGGACACATAGGGAACAGTGGCGTAACAATAGGGGTCGCAGGGGTCACACCTGTGACCGGGACCATCACTCCAGGGGCCACCCCCTGCAACCCCCTCGCCCACAGCAACTCCCACTACGGCCGCCGGTTCTAGTAATACAGAGCGCTGGCAGATGACATCATCTCCCAGCCTCTGCATTACTAAAGCAGCGTGCGAGACCTTCAGTTGTAGAGATCTGTGCCGAAGGAGGCACAGATCTGTCAAGCCACACCGCTAGACCACCAGGGACTGGAGGTAAGGGCATTGTGGAGATGAAGGGGGCATTGTAGAAGAGGTAATGTGGAGATGAAGGGGCATTGTGGAAGGGGCAATTTGGAGATTGGGGGGCATTGTGGAGTTGAAGGGGGCATTGTGGAAGGGGCAATTTGGAGATATGGGGGCATTGTGGAGATGGGGGCAATTTGGAGATTGGGAGGCAATGTGGAAGTGGCCATTGTGGTTGAGGGGGTCTGGGGCCAATGTGGTCGGGGGGGGCCCATAGCAATTCTTGCACCAGGGCCCGGTGGCTTCTAGTTACGCCTCTGATAGGGAATCTTATTTTTCAGAGCTGCATTGAAATCAAAGAAGCCCTGCAGTATTTGTTTTTCGTGTGTGTCCCAAGTTAAAGACATAAGTTTACTCAATGTTTAGCAAACTTCACAGGCACAAATGAGCCTTTGTTTAATAATCCTATTGATTTCAGTCCTAAAAGAAAGATGTGTGAGCTGGCCAAACCTCACTATTAACTGGGGACATCGAGCAGCCCTGCAGCATGCATTTTCCATATGTGTCACCAGTTAAACGAGGCGAGGTCTGGCCAACATAATCAAATATTATTAGTGCAAACAAAACTGAAATGATTTTGGGTGGAGTCAGTTTTATTAAGTGGGTGAAACACTGGGCCTTATTTATAAAGGCAACGTAAAATAGTTCTGTTCCAAATATATCATGGGAAACAAATATATAAAAGTAAATAGATTGTCAAAGGCCCGGTAGTTTAAATGGGTTTTTAACCACTTGAATGCTAGAGAGGTCTTATTAACCCTTTGAGTGTCAGAGGGGTATCCAATGCATACCCTCTCTGGAACTCAAAGGGTTAAGATAAATTAATAGGATTGTTTAATTGTCTGCTATGGTGCTGGTGGTTTGTCTTTATGTATACAGCCCAGTGTTTCCAGGTCTTAATCTCAGTTCACCTGTCTAGGTGGTGTTTGTGTTGTGCAAACACATTCTAATTAACATGGGGTCTCTGAACTGGTTTCTTTTGACTTTTAAAAGTACAAAGTCAATTTTCCTTTCTGGCTATATGCTGTCTAGAAGAAGACTTATTGCACAGCTGATCCTTATGAGTATTTTTGTGGTATGTGTTAAGATTTTGGGGCCTGGAAATATCTTGTATTCCAACCAAAAGCTGTTACTGAGAAAGGACTCCACATCCTTGTTTCAGTATGATGGGATCGGGTAAGTTTTTATTAAGTTAAGACCAGATTTAAAGGTGTTTAATACACATGACTTATAGGACTTAATAAAATCATCCTATATAATAAAAGGCCAGAAAGTTTGTCACTATGCAGTCATGTGGAGTATAGGATGACCTCATTTCCATTCTGCCATTGCGGGACATGTGGTCACCATAGTCCTGCGGCTGAGGTTCCCGCAGACGCTGACCATCTTTCTGAGGCTGACCTAGTAAGAGTTCCCAGTGGGAGCTCTTACTTTGTTTCAGCCTCAGAAAGATGGTTAGCGATGGCGTGAGGCTCAGCCGCGGTTCCCACTTACAGTATACCTGCTCCACCCCAGCTGCCTCGCATGCTCAGCCAGCCAATGAGAACCATATAGCAAATACATTTCATTGGCGGGCTGGACTGGAACATGTTGCTCAATTCCGGGACTCTTTGTTGTCCCGGTGGGGGGGTGACCCGGAACGTGAGACACAGACCCCCAATAAGGGACAGTCCTGGGCGTTCTGGGACTTTTGGTCACCCTAGTGGAGTAGAGACTGCCTGCGTTCGGCCAGTCTCTACTGCACATGATTGCATCGTGTGAGGTAATGGCTGTATGCAGAGCAGGTCCGGGTAATGTTAATCCTTTGAGTGCCAGATGAGTATGCAACGCATTGCTTTGCAATGCGTTGTGTACCCCTCTGGCATTTAAAGGGTTAAGAGTTTGGTCCTGCTCTGTGTACTGCCGTTACGTCACTGCTCCATGGCCCGTGCACACGGGCTTTTACACTAATATACATATATAGATATAGAGGTGAACCTCCAGCTGTTGTTGGATAACATTTCCCAGATAGGGTTGTCAGATACGTGGGAACCAATATAACCTAGTAATAACACCTGTAGCTGGCACTTTTCATATGCTCCGTTTTAACCCTTTCAGGACCAAAGGGGGTGGACAACACACTAAGGAGCAATGCATTGTATGCCATTCTGGTCTTTAACCCTTTGAGTGCCAGAGGGGTATGGAACGCATTGCTTTGCAATGTGTTCCATTCCCCTCTGGCACTCAAAAGGTTAAAGTGATCTGGCAGTAAGAAGTGCAGGTCATAAGATGCACTGATGATAGATTATCAGGAGCACCATGTAAATATATGGCAGATTCAGGATCCATATCCTCCTCTTTGGGGCTCTTTTAATCATGCACTGAAAGTTCTCATATTCACTGTGCTCACATATATCCTGGTGTTCCTTTTTCTGTGACTTTTCTCCCATTACCTTGCCCCTCCTCCCGTGCACATAGTCCCCTAAATCCATACCACTTGATACCCGGTGGGCACAGAACCTGGGATATGGTACTCTGTTTCAGCCATGCATGAAATTTGACACATTTCTGCCCTGAATGTGTATGTGGGACTCCTAGACCCTCCTTGACTGTACGTGAAGAGGGAGATGCGTTCCTATTCATTCTCCTACTCTCTCTTCCATTCTCTCCTCCTCCCTTCCATTCTCTCCTCCTCCCTTCCATTCTCTCCTCCCCTCATCCGTTTCTCTCCTTCATTTTTTCTCGCTCTCTCTCTTTTAATCTCCTTGGTTTTTTTTTAATTAAGAAGAAAGGGAAGGTAATAAAAGACAGAGACACACTGTAACCAAAATACAAAGAAATGTTTGCTAAAGCTCTAAGGATCATACTGACATAACAATAACAACTGTGACAAAATGCACACTATATCTCTTGTAGCCAGGTACAGAACAGCCCGGGAAGATAATGTCACTTGAGCAACAGCAGCTCATGTTCCGTTTAAACAAGAAGTCAGCACTGTTATAGCAGTGATAGAGGAGGAAGGGAAGGGGGAAAGTAGAGGGGGGGGGGTGAAGGGAAGGAGAGGGGAGAGAGACTCGGAAGGGGGAATGAGATAGAAGAGAAAAGAAAGAGGGACAATCTCAGTCTTCAGTCAGGAAAAACTATTAATTTGGAGGGCGGATGAGAGAAAGCATGCATATCCATGGAAGCACAGAAATCCTGCCATAAGGTCCAAGTCTCCATGAATGCGGACGCTGGTTTGCTCCAAGCCTTGCGGCTATACGAAATATTGTTGGTTCCAGCGTGCGGATGCTGGTTTGCTCCAAGCCTTGCGGCTATACGGAATACTGTTGGTTCCAGTGTGCGGACGCTGGTTTGCTACAAGCCTTGCGGCTATACGGAATACTGTTGGTTCCAGCGTGCGGACGCTGGTTTGCTACAAGCCTTGCGGCTATACGGAATACTGTTGGTTCCAGCGTGCGGATGAAATATTGTTGGTTGCAGCGTGTGGACGCTGGTTTGCTCCAAGCCTTGCGGCTATACAAAATACTGTTGGTTCCAGCGTGCGGACGCTGGTTTGCTCCAAGCCTTATGGCTATACTATTACTTGTAGGTCCCAGTGTGCGGACGCTGGTTTGCTTCTGTAGCCTTATTGCTATACAGATCACTCGTTGGTCCCAGCGTGCGGATGCTGGTTTGCTCCAAGAGCATTTGAGACATATTCTCTGTTGGGCGTTCCAGAGTGTAGTTCCTTTGGGGCTGCCTTGCCCGGTATTGGTAAGGCCGGTAGAACCTGGTACATATTCCATCTGCAGGTTGCCTTACCCGGTATTGGCAAGGCCGGTAGTGCCTATTGTTACAAGTATATCTGACTATCTTGCCCGGTATATTGGCAAGACCGGTAGAGCCTGTAATTTGTATTGCTATTATTATATGTTGTATGTCATGTTGGAATCCTAAGGGATCATTTTTAATTATTTTCAATAAAGTTGTGTTTTTACCTAACTTTGTGTCTGAGAGTTGTAACACACCGTGACACGTGCCAGACTTAATCTGCAGCCATAGCATCACCCCCTCCTACACTCCGGGTCCCGCTGACTGGCAATAACAGGTGAGTCACTAAGAGATCTGAAGCCTTTCTGGAAGTCCTTTCACTTGGAAAGGGGCTAGGTATTGGGGGAGTTGCCTCGTGTGTAAATAATTTCTAGGTGGGAGATGAATGTGCATCAGTTATGTGTTTCCTAACAGTAGTTAGAATACAACTCCCATCATCCCCTGATTATGATGTTGGGAAATGCCCAGCAATTACCGTAGAGCCCTGTATTGCACACTCACGGAAAACGGTGATATTGCTATACTAAGACAATGCTGTGGACCCCTCTTCAGTATAGATGTCAAGCATTTTTTTTTTTAATTTCTCTCCTGTGGTGCAGTTCGTTCTCAACAGAATGTCTCAATTTTTCTTTTTAACAAATTACATCTATCACATTACAATCATTGATGTTTATTCTTGATGTAGTATGAAACACTACAATGTATATACACATAGAGTTATCTGATATGAGGGGAAATCAGGATAGGAAAACGAGAGAGAGGAATTTGGGTACTAAAGAGGGACAGTAGGGTAGGAGGCTGGTACCAGAAAATGAAACCTTAGTCTTTTTCCATGTACTAATATAGAATGTGAAATGTAGTTTGTCCATGTTCAAGTTGACCACTTATGTTGAGTAGGATATGACAGGCATGGGTTTTCAATGTTTGAGCATATGCTAAATTGAATGACAGGCATGGGTTTTCGATGTTCGAGCATATGCTATATTGAAGGACAGGCATGGGGTTTCGATGTTCGACGTTTGCATTGTGACTGGCATCCCATGCTGGAGTAGAGGTGACATGCACAGACTGGCAATGTACGACAATGTCTGTTTTTGGGATGGATCTTTTTCTAAATGCACACCCTGCCTGCAAAGAATGATAGCAGCGTGCATGGAGGCGCACTGCTATAATTTAACCCATGTTAAATTCGGCCGAATAATTCGGAATGGATCAGAATTTCGTTCGAATCGAATAGGCCCGGTCCGAAATTAGGATCATCGGAATTAGAAAAAAAAATTCGTCCAAATTCGAATTTTACCAAAAATTTTGCCCGTGCACATGTCTAATGAACAGCTTCTTAGCATTCATTATGTAAGAGAACAGTAACGATTTAGAGGGAAGGGATTGCCAGAGCGGAGTGTTAATCACTCTCTTCTTTCTTTTATCCTCACACTGTCTCTACCTTTTAATCAAAACCAGTTCACATCTTATTTATGTATTGACACACACAGCTTTGGGAATCTACATAATATGTTATGTGAAACATAAGAATCCAGGGGTATAAATGATGGTGTGCAAGTGTTACCTGGAGTGTTTGGAAGTAACTCTAGACCTGTGGTTCCCAACCCCATAACAGGGCATCGTCAAGTCAGCCACCTCTTTCCCAATTTTACCCCCCCTTTAAACACACACACACAGACACCTTGGATGGGTTGAGAAGGCCACAGCATTTATAACCAAGATAAAAGAATACTTAAGAAAACGTATTCAATGTATTATCAATTGAAAATGAATACACGTAAACTTAAACCCCCTGATGCCTGCTAATACATAGTCATTACTTGACTTTAACCACATAATACCCACACTTTATTAACTCTACTTGACTGAGGGCCATGCCACCATCCACACTGACTATTTGAATGTGGCAAGTGTTAGCCCAACAGCCATACTGTCACAGTACCCAGTTTCCAGCGCGACATTCCAGTCGGCGTTGCACCCAGACCCGGTGAGCAAAGGGTGCTGGGCCATTATAGGCGTCCTGTGGGAAGCCCAGGCAGACTATGCCTGGAGATCTGTGGCGTCCATGTCCTCGAGCAGGGCTGTGATAGATTGGTCCGAATCAGTGCATGGGTACTGGCATTCTGTTCACGTTATGTTTGTCTCCTAGGGTTGATATATACCGACCTGAGTTAACTCTGCCCTGCTGCTTCCTGTGACCTGGGGTTTTTAGGTCTGCCTTACCTCTTCCCACTCGCCCTTGCACTGGTGTCAGTTTGGAGCTCTGCTCAGTGCATGACACATCGTTGGCTACGAACCCGCACTGTTTATGACCTGATACTGGCTATGAACCCGCACTGTGTATGACCTGATACTGGCTATGAACCCGCTCTGTGCATGACCCGTTGTGGCTGTAACCTGTCCGTGTCAACCCTGCGCTAGGCTATATATCTTGGTACCAGTTTCTGCTCTGCTGACTCTCCGCTGCCTGTTCTGAGAGCCTAACTTGCTACTGGGACTCCCGTCCCTGTCATTTCTCCATCGCTATTCTGACTGGGTACTGATATCGCCTAAGGGCTCTGACGTTTGTCTGCAGGACAAAGCAGAGGGTTCTGGTTGCGCTCCTATTAAGCCAAGGGTGTTTAGCCTGACTCTGACGAGGGTCAGAGGGTTCTGTGTTGCGCTCCTTCCCTAGCCAAAGGGTTCTAGTCTCTGTGTTGTGCTCCTTCCCTAGCCAAAGGGGTCTAGTCTCTGCCTTGGTATCAGAAGGTTCTGGTTGCGCTCCCGTATAGCCATTAAGGGTCTGTCTGACTACTTGTGAATCATAGGGTTCTGTGTAGCTAGCTTGGTAGCCTGTGGGCTATTTACCGTTGTCTATTTATCTAGGGATCCCTGAGTCTGCTCTGAGTCGTACAAGAGATCTTGCTTTTCCTGTGTTCCTGCCTCACCTCTTCAGATCAAGAGTTGCTGCTCCTGTTCCTGATACTACACTGATTGTGAGGATATTGCCAGTGGTCTTTTGCCTAGTCTCCAGCAGCCAGGTTCATAGTTCAGCCTATTATTTCTGGTAATAGGGCCTGCTATCTTTCCTGCTGCTATCCCGACTGTATATATTGATATCTTCAATAAACTACTTTCACTTTACCGAACTGTCTCCGAGTATTCCTAGCAACCGTGACACATACCTACAACTCTTAAGACCAAGCCTAAGACCCATAATCCTGTACCATCACTGCAAAGCCCCATGCTTTGCCCAGCAAGCACCTCACCATGCTGTGACAACACAACACCACCAGACCAGCACCGTGCAAGCCACACATGCTCCCGGATTCCACCACTGCTTCAGACCCCGTACTCATATGCTCTTAGCACACACACTGATGTGTGTACCTGGCACATGTCCAGCACAGGGGTGGGTGTGAGGGAAGCTCCTCACCACATGGCTGTCTCCTCCAACAATGGCTGTGGAACCCAACACCCCCAGCAGCCATCACTTCCTGTGCCTCCCACAACCTTCACACTATCCCAAACTACCTCGCTTCCTGTCCTACTGCCTTCTTCCTTCCTAGCCCCGTCAAGACCCCTCCTCCTGAGTTTCACTCTGCTCTGGGGGTTCCATGGCAGGGCATCGTCAAGTTATCCACCTCTTTCCCAATTTTACCCCCTTTAAACACAGACACCTTGGATGGGTTGAAAAGGCCACAGCATTTATTACCAAGATAAAACAATACTTAATACATTGAAAACGTTTTCTTATCAATTAAAAATGAATACCTAACCCGTAAACTTAAGCCCCCTGGTGCCTGCTAATACATAGTCATTACTTGACTTTAACCACATAATACCCATACTTTATTAACACTACTTGACTGAGGACCATGCCACCATCTACCCTGACTATTTGAATGTGGCAAGTGTTAGCCCAACAGCCATACCTACTACTGTTAAGAACAAGCCTAAGAGCCATAATCTTGTACCATCACGGTAAAGCCCCATGCTTTGCCCAGCAAGCACCCCTCCAAGGCACAGCCACTTGAAACCTTAAGCTGGCTTTGCTCTGCCACAGACCCAGTAGAAGCCCTTTCAACACCATCCATCAGCCTTGCACGGAAAATGCCCCACCCCTACCAGTGAGGTGGACAGGATCCCCAAGCAAATGCCCAGGTCAACCCACAAACCCTTCATGACCCCAGGTACCAGACCTCTTTGCCTCACCCATTTAGTCACCGTCCTGTCGACGAACACACATCACCTGTGAACTCAATCCCGTCCATCACAGAGAAATCACGGACCGCACCTCCACACCTGCCCACCTAAGCCCCGTGAAACAAACAAAGTTCCGTGAAAAAAAACCCCAACTGGTCAACAGCACGGGCAGAGCCTCACCTGAAGCCTGCCATCCAGCAAAAGAAACCAAAACCAGTAACCAGCGATCCAAAGCAGCAGTACTGACCACCCGATTAGCCAAAACGCAGCAACATCCGACAAGCCAACTTCTTCCCCCCCCCCCCCCCCCAATGCAACACCTCAAACAGTGTGCAAAACCAAAAGGAATGAGTGCTGAACAAAGAAGCCAACAAGCCAAAGTGCAACAACCTGTCCTGGAGCAAATAATGAACTAATGAACAGCCATGAGAGAGAACGAAATCCCAACCTTACTAGGAAAGAGAATACCCTCCTCCATACTAGCACATAGGCCACCCAACCTCCAAGCAACTCCGTCACAATACAGAAAGCCTCCACCCCAAAACAACGCCACCCTGAAAAACAGGGGAGGATCTAGAACAGGCAACCCAAAACACGTAACAGATCCCCTAATGCCACCCAAGAGACAGGGCTGCACAACTCCCACAAAACTTAGAAAACCATCCAGCGCTGTACAGACCAAAGGTGTTGATTAATCTCCAGCCAACCGAGAGAACACCACGGCCAAAGACCACACAAACTGATCACCTCTCCTACTAAGCAAAACTAATACCACAACAGAACCGCCAACCACCACAGTCGAAACCCACACCACCCATAAGGTCCACCCCAGTAACCCAAATCAGCCAGCAGCAGCACATGACCCAGGCCCACCAAGCAACCAAACAGCTAAAGAGCAGCATCCATGCTGTAAAAGGAGCAGCCCACAGAAGGTCTGCAGAAAGTTGCATCCGCTGACACAATCCAGCAGAGACACCCAATCAACCAGGAACAACTGCCCCTAGAACACCCAAACAAGACCAAAAACCCAGACGACCAAGCAAACCAAGCCTGGAAGAAGGGGACGGTAGCACCAAAACACGCACCAAACTACATGGAGGAAGCCAATGCTACAGGAAAAAAACCACCCAACCCGCAGAAAAATCTGAATGACAACATTCCAAAACAATCCAAACCCACAGCCTTAGGCACACGTACGAGAAACCATGAGGGTGAGTAACCCCTTAGAGATAATACTTAAGTTTAATAAAGTGAGTGTTTAATTGGGTCTTTACATTCACAGCCGCATAACCCCAAATAGAATACCAAACAGCTCAACTAATAATCCAAGCACAATAAAGCTATAAAACTGAACAAGTGACATCCAAATAGTGAAAGAGCGTTTGGTAATCCCATGGCATTAGCAAAACTGGCTATGCCTCCACAAGCATCATTTGCTACCTACAACAGTCACGTGTATTAACACGTTACAGACCAGAGGCGTGCACATTGCATTTCACACCCGTCTATTTACTGGGGCTAAACTTATGCCATACTTTCCAGGGATCTTAGCATAGCATTTCAGAAGGAGAAGTTTTATTGTAAATAATTGACAAGTTAAACTCGCATCCACAAGCAGCATTTGCGACCTACAACTGACCCATGTATTTACACTTTACAGACCAGAGGCTTGCACATAGCATTGCACACCCATCTAGTCGCTGGGGTCAATCTTATGTCATACTGTCCAGGGATCCTAGCAGAGCATTTCGGAAGGAGTAGTTTTATTGTAAATAATTATGACAATTTAAACTCACATTTCATCTTCTTGCAAGCATTAGTCTTTCTCTATAGGAAAGTGGCATATAGAGACAAAGCTTGAATTCAGGCAAATGCAAAATCAATTTGAATAAATTTCCATATCCATACTGGAGCTCACGTTCATGGTCCATTTTTAAGCAGAAAATATGTACTCGCATTTCAGTAAGCAAGAATTCTACTCTGCCAGTGTCAGATGTAAAGAGACAAAAAGAATGTCCATTTCGTAAACTCTGTCTCTTACATAGCCTGACGTATGTATGATAGGGAAACTATAAACCATCTGTGAAATATAAGTTACAGGTGTACTTCATCACTTTTATAATAAAATCATGGACTCATGTCTAGGAAGCTGTTTCATAGATTTTGCCACAGATATGGTGGCTGACACATTCTTAAATATATCACATGGCACAACAGTTATAACGCACACTTGTCAACAATTCAAAAATATTCCCAGGGACACTTCCCACAGGCTATCACGACAGAGAACGCAAGTGCTGTATAGAGAGACAAGAATAGTGAGCGTTGTGCAACAGACAGAGCTGAATTTATACATTAATCAAACCAATACCACATGAAATCATATACATATGCAAGAGTAACCTATGCAGAACTAACCCCGTAGTAACAAGCAAACAAAATGGGTTCGTAATCAAGAGTTAAACCAGAGACATCTGGATCCAGGGGCAAAGAGAAAATAAGGGGGTGATGGCAAGTATGTAAATCGCATATAAATAAATCCAATAAAATAATTTAAAGTAATCTCAATCGCACTGCATAACTATTTGAGTGCTAAAAAGATGAATAACGAGGAAAATGGCGCTATTAAATCGAACAGACTGGATTCTAGAGATATCTTCAAAATAAATCCATCGTCCTATCTCCAGCAGAAGGCCCCCTAACTAATACAGACCCAAAAAAAGAAGAAACTACAGAAAACTCGCCAGACTCCAGTGGAGAGTCGCAGAGCCAAAAAAAGCCTGCCACAAGGGCGGCATGTAGAGCAGGTGCCGTCACCAGCACACCAAGACACCTTCTCCCAATGGGCATCTGAGGACAACCCCAATGCCGTAAACCCAGAAGCTCCTCCATAGTCCACAGCAAGAAAGGCAGAGCACAGAATAATAGGGAAGATGTCATATGAAAATATTATATTATCACGTTCTACATACTTTTTTTTTTTTTTTTTTGTATTGCAAGCATTGGTATAAAGCCTGTTACAGCATTCATGTAAGAGTTTACTTTTTTTTTTTTTTATTAGTGTCATATAGCTTATTTATTTATTTATTTCTTTTGTATTGTGTGTGTGCTTGTTCACCATATAGAGGTGTGTGTGTGTGTTGTGTTTTTTTTTTTTTTTTTTTCTTTAGTTTTAATGTTCTCTGTGTATGCATTGCTAAGCCAGCTGCGTAGGTTCCCAAGCAGGAGACCAGGGGCAAGGCAAACCCCAGGCTGTCACCCACGTCCTGCAAATGCCACCCAACACAGGATCCGGAACACTGGAAGCACATGGAGGCTGTATGCTCGCATTCCCAATCCCAACAACCCCAACTTAACTTAAAATAAGACACAGACTCAGAGGATGGTGGTAAGGGCGCAGTATTTATTAAAATCATCAAACCAATAAATAAATTAATTTAATAAATAAATAATAATACCATTAACTGTTTATCCGTCCATAACCAGCCAGATAAACCCTTAAAAAATCAAACACCAAAGCTCTGCCCTACCAGCCAAGAGCTAACCATAGGATACCATTAAATTTGACTTAAAAAAACTAACCCTCTAATACTGCGACAACCAATGAAATTTAAATATTCTTTAAATACATTTATTATTTATATTTATTTATTTAATCATTATATTATTATTTTTTTTTTTTTACAAATTACATAACAAATATGTCAGCAAACATACACCTCACAGGGCGGGTGGGCCAGCGTCTGAACACTTCCACAGGCTGGGTCACTTTGAAGAACCTGCAAAGAGAATTCTAACCGAGTATTTATATTTGCTCTTCCCGCCTAAAGACTATATACCGACCGTGAGACCCTTTGCTCTGCGGCCAATCACCTCCTTAGGCGGGAAGGGCAAAACTTCTAGGAACTTCTATTTTTATTTATATATTTACACAGTAAAAATCTTAAAGGGGACAATCCACTTAAACTGGAGCTCTCAACAGCTCCATGAGGGCCTTGCCTTAAAGGCACAGTCCATTCACTTGGAGGCTGTATGCTCGCATTCTATCACGGTGCCCGTGATTGCTGCTTTGCTATGTCTATCACCTATAGGGGGCTCCCATTGGCTGCTTGCCTTTGGCCCACCTCATATTGCCTATTTAAACCTAGCTTGGGCACCCTTTAGTTGCCCTTTCGTGGTGTCTCTGAGTATTTCATTTCCACCATGCTACAGAAGCTTTATTGGCCATTCTGCTGTTCCTGACTACCTGAGTTCGTGCTGTTCCAGTACCGCTGTCTGCTGTGTGGTTGCCAGTCCTGTTCCGGTTGAGTTTCCTGTACTTGCTGTTTCCTGCTACTTATCTCCGTTCCCATTCCAGATCCGGTTGGACGTCCTTGCTGGTTCCTGTTCTTCCTGAGCCTGGTTCCTACAGTGGTGGCGACATTGTTCTTCGGTCGCTTTGCGACATTCCAGTCAGTTGGTTCCCAGCGCGGGCGCTGGTTTGCTCCACTGTCTCAACACTATTCATTGAGAGTTGGTTGCTCCCAGCGTGCGGACGCTGGTTCGCTCCAAAGCCTTGCGGCTACATTATACTAAACTCTGTTAGTTCCCAGCGTGCGGGCGCTGGTTCGCTCCAAAGCCTTGTGGCTACATTATACTAAACTCTGTTGGTTCCCAGTGTGCGGACGCTGGTTTGTTCCAAAGCCTTGCGGCTATATCACACAAAACTTTGTTGGTTCCCAGCGTGCGGACACTGGTTTGCTCCAAAGCCTTGCGGCTATATAATACGAAAACTCTGTTGGTTCCCAGCGTGCAGACGCTGGTTCGCTTCAAAGCCTTATAATATTAAACTCTGTTG
This sequence comes from Rhinophrynus dorsalis, assembly GCA_037306005.1. Classification (NCBI taxonomy): domain Eukaryota; kingdom Metazoa; phylum Chordata; class Amphibia; order Anura; family Rhinophrynidae; genus Rhinophrynus; species Rhinophrynus dorsalis. Next base: position 128,667,732 of record CM074727.1, on the reverse strand, counting down.
GCTCCCAGCTTGCGGACGCTGGTTCGCTCCTGGCCCTCGTGGCTCACTACTCAGTTATTGTTGGTACTTAGTGTGCGGTCCAGTCTTTGACTGTCTTACTCCATCTATATCCTGTCAAGGGTCACATATTATCTGTAGTAGTTGGGCTCCGCATTTAATTACATCATAGACTGTCATTTCCTTCTGACAGCAATTGGGGCCACTCTGGTTGACATCTCTTCCTTCGGGTTGCCCTGCCCGGTATATTGGTAAGGCCGGTAGAACCTATTACATTCCATCTTATGGTTGCCTTACCCGGTATTGGCAGGGCCGGTAGAACCTAGCCTCTCTGTGTTCCTTCAGGCTGCCTTGCCCGGTATATTGGCAGGGCCGGTAGAGCCTGTACCATCCTGACTATTGTCTGGCTGCCTTGCCCGGTATATTGGCAGGGCCGGTAGAGCCACCTTTACAGTGTTTGCCCAGGCTGCCCGGCCCGGTATATTGGCAGGGCTGGTAGAGTCTGATTCCAGATTACCATTCTATTTACTATTTTATGTATTGTATGTACGTGTATGAAATCCTATGGGATTATTTTAAATTTTCTCAATAAAGTTGTGTTTTTACCTAACCTTACGTCTGAAAGTCTTAACAAACCGTGACACATTTCCAATCCCAACAACCCCAATTAACTTAAAATAAGACACAGACTCAGAGGATGGTGGTAAGGCTGCAGTATTTATTAAAATCATGAAACCAATAAATACATTTATTTAATAAATAAATAATACCATTAACCGTTTATCCGCCATAACCAGCCAGATAAACCCTTAAAAAACCAAACACCAAAGCTCTGCCCTACCAGCCAAGAGCTAACCATAGGATACCATTAAATTTAACTTAAAAAACTAACCCTCCACAGCCAACCCTTGACCTATCAAGGGCTGAGCCACTCCCATAGCACTGTGCTGATTCTATGAGTGCTTGAAGACCTATATCAGAGAGGTGGACCCCGTCATTCCTATATAGGCCAAAACCACCATCCTCCAGGTCGATATGCCTGTAAGCCAAACCACCAGTGCTGACAAAAGCCTTTGACAGGAAACGGTTAAGTTTTCTTCTGGTCCTTTCTAAAGGCTTCATACACCAGCTGGCCTCCTTTTGATTGTGGAACCTGACAGATTTCTTTGAAATAAAAACTTTATATATCCTAGAACTGAAAACTCACCACTTTCAAAAGGATCTAAATCATTAACAAGAGCCCACTGAAACCATTCATTCCATGCTACTACATAACCAGTCCACGTGGCAGGTGCAACTGATTTAGCTATGTATTTGCTCAGCTCTCCTAAATTAAATCCCAAAGGTGTTCTAGGCATGACTCTCCCTGCAAATCCGCCTCCGGTGCCAACTGAAAGAATCTGCTGAACTGAAAATGGGAAAGGCTATCAGCTAACAAATTATTGAAGCCTGGAATATGTTTCATTCTTAACCAAATATTCAGCGATAAGCATATTAACACAAGGTGTTTTAATAACCTCCCCAGATTTTGCAGACAGGTTATTGACTGCATTCACTACACTCAGATTGTTACAGTACATTGTGATCCTTTTATTAGCAAAAGTCTGACCCCACAATTCCACAGCCACTAAAACTGGAAAAAGCTCTAAAACTGTTAGATTTTTGTTATAGCCTGCCTGAAACCATATATCAGGCCAAGGCCCGCACACCATTTACCATTCCAAAAGGCTCCAAAACCACAAGAGCCTGCTGCGTCCGTGAACAGGTTAATATCAGGGTTAAAAACTCTTGCGTCTTGCCATAAAGTCCTACCGTTATAAGTTTCCAAAAAACTAGACCATACAGCCAAATCCGCTTTCATTTCTCTAGAAACTCTGACATGCCACCTAGGCGATTTCAAGCCTGCAGTAGCCTGTGACAGCCTCCTAGAGAATACTCTGCCCATTGGCATAATTCTTGTTGCAAAGTTCAATAGCCCTATGACTGACTGTAAAAACTTAAGAGTTAATTTTCTGGAAACTGATAATAACCAAATTTGACTTTTTAACGTATTCATTTTTGCTTCAGGTAACCGAAATTCCATTTTGTTTGAATCAATCGTAATACCTAGAAAAATTAGCTCAGTACAAGGCTGCACTGTTTTTTCATGGGTCAAAGGTACCCCAAAGTCCATAGAGACTTCTTCAATTGTGTCAAGCAGGTTTCTACAAATTAAAGAATCCCTTGGGCCCACAAACAAAAAGTCATCCAAATAGTGCATAACACTGTTTTGACCACTCCTTACTTTTACCACCCATTCTATGAAACTTGAAAACATTTCAAAATAAGCACAGGAAAAAGAACAGCCCATGGGGAGGCATTTGTCGAAATAAAGGTAATCTTGGAACTGAAAACCCAAAGAACCAAAACTCTAAAAGCAGGTTTAATGTCTGCTTTGGCCAAAAGAGCGTTCTGACCACATCTTCTAACCATCCTAAGAGCCTCTTCAAATGAGGTGTATGACACGGAACGCATCTCTTCGCTTATGAGGTCATTTAATGAAGCTCCTGGAGGGAAAGATAAATGGTGAATTAATCTAAAAGAACCTTCCTCTTTTTTAGGCACTACTCCTGAAGGAGACAACCTGAATTCTTCAAAAGGGGCTTTAACAAAAGGTCCTTCAACTCTACCCAGTTCCAATTCTTTCTGAATCTTTTCAGCTACTATTTCTGGATAGTCCTCCGCAGATTTTAAATTTTCTAACCACTTAAATTTTTTATCAGAATGACTAGGTAGACGAAAACCTTGTTCAAAACCCTGTCTGAGCAGAATTGCTGTCTCCTTGTCTGGATAGGCTCCTAGCCAAGGCAACATTCTTATCCAACTCACTGGGGTGACTGCTTTTGGGAAAAACACTTTTTTTTTTTTGTACTGCTGGTGTTGTTGGGCTTTGTTTTCGAAAGCAACGAAAATTGGGATGACTGCTTCCGCAGGTCATGCATTCATGTTTAAATTTACAATTATTAGGAAATTTGCATTGACTTTAATTAAAAGCCCAACAAGTACCTTTTCTTGTAAATTTTGACCATGTGTCAATAAATTATTTTTCTGCAAGTCACCAGAAGCTTGTTGTGACATTAGGAAAACCCATAGCACTACATCTTTTTGACCCCAGGAGACCGCCTTATGTACTGCCAATCTCTGACGCACTTGTTCATCATAAAGAAACCATGCAATCCCCCAAATGTCCTAAATGCTTCCAAAACAATTTCTAAATGTTGGAAAAGTCTCGAGCAAAGCTCAGGGTGCTTTTCCCCCATTACTGCTGCAAATATTGAAAAAACCTGAAGCCAATTATGAAAAGTACGAGGAATAGGCCGCCTTCTGTCAACATCAGATTTTCCCTCAATCGTCTTATGAATAAATTCCATTGACGTTGGCAATAAAGATAAAATATCCAAAAACTCTCCTTTCCAAATTTTTTCTTTTATCTGTGTTGACAGATGTAAGCCTGATGGGGATGAACTACATGCAAAAGCTTCTTTTAAACAGCATTCATTAACACTACCCAAATTTTCTTTCCTCAAACTGTCACGATGAACTTGTAACCCAGCTGACACTTCACTACTTTTAACACTTTCAGCCGGCTCAGCAACTTCCCATACCTTAGCTATATCAGCAGTTTTAGGTTGCAACTGTTTTAAAATCCCAGCTAGGGAGCTTAGAACATCTGTGTTAAAAACAGCGTCAGTATACTCACCAGCCTTCCCTGCTGCTGACTGAATAACTGGAACTGCAGCACTTGGAGCTGGGCTTGATGGCAAAACTTCTGTATGTAGTTTTCTCCAGCTGTCTGTCTGGTAGTCTGTCTTGTTGTCTGTCTGGAATCCTCTTCCTCTTGGCTTTCTAGGGGCCTCTTCTGTCTTCTGGTGAGAAAGAGGCAGCCCAGACGAGCTTTCTGTGTGTTGGAGTCGCTGGTGGAACGCACAGCTCTTCCTGCGTTCCACCATGCAGACCCTGATCATCCCTGAAGTCTCCTCCTCCCATTTCTATGATGGATGGGACAGGTGACAGAGGCGGAGACATGCTGAGCCGATGCCGCTTCCCCCTCGCCTCCTCTGATGAACGCGATGACGCGGGCTCCCCAGCTGATCCTGACGTAGATGGGCCGTCTCCCAGGCATTGACGCAGCCACTCTTCACCTCCGCCGGACAAGGCACACTCCTTCATCCTGCCGAACAGCAGCTCCAGCTCTGCAGACATCCTCCGCTGCAACGTGAACAGCTCTCTTGCTCAGCAGCGTCAGAACACTTCCACAGGCTAGGTCACTTTGAAGAACCTGCAAAGAGAATTCTAACCGGGTATTTATATTTGCTCTTCCCGCATAAAGACTATATACCGAGCGCGAGACCCTTTTGCGCTGCAGCCAATCACCTCCTTAGGCGGGAAGAGCAAAACTTCTAGCAACTTCTATTTTTATTTATTTACACAGTAAAAATCTTAAAAGGGACAATCCCCTTAAACTTAAACTGGAGCTCTCAACAGCTCCATGAGGGCCTTGCCTTAAAGGCACAGTCCCTTCACAGGCTGCTCCACGAGACGTCTCCCAGCGTCACCAGATCCGTCAATCCGCAGGAAAAGACTGCGCCCAGCACCAGGCCACAGCCTGCAATGGTCCAGAAGGCCACTCCAGGGTTGTGGCCATGGTGGGTCCTGTACACCGCAAGGGAGCGAGAATAACAGCAAGGGAAGTGGGGAGGCTGAATAGGACCAACCAGGACAAACCGCCCCACCATGCCTACAAAGCCCAAGGACAAGAAAAAAGAGAGGAGGGACACAAAAAGGGAGGGCTGAACTGGGAAAGCACCTCCCCCGTGGAAAATAGGATCTACCCAATCACAGCTGCACAAGAAGACAGCCGGAGAAGACCTGGAGAGAAAGCAAAAGCTTTAACCAATCCAAGATCCAGGAGCTCCACACAAAGCTCCTCACCACACAGCTGCCTCCTCAAACAATGGTTGCAGGACCCAACACCCACCTCAGCCGTCACTTCCTGTGCCTCCCACAACCTTCACGCTATCCTAAACTGTCTCACTTCCTTTCCTACTGCCTCCTTCCTTCCTAGCCCCATCACGCTCCCTTGTGGTGAAAAAAAAAAAAATACAGCAGCTAGGGGTATTAACCCCTTCACTGCTGGTGCCAAAGGCTTGCTAAATGCAGGTCAATTTCTGACCTGCAATAAAAAAATATTTTATTTAAAAAAAAAAAAAATCTAATTAAACAAAAGTGAAATTTTGATTGTTGTGGAACTATGTAATACACTTACATACACCGCCAAATGCCAGGGATAAAAAAGTGTCAAAATAGGGTGAGAAAAAGGGACATGGGGATTTTCACTCAGGGGGGACAGTGGCCACTTTAAACTGCGTATTTTGTAGGTATGACTGACCGGTCATACCTTTCATGCAGTCTCCATAAAAATTTAACCCTTTGTGCCCAATTGATTCCAAGAGAAAAAACAAAAATTGTGGGTTTTTTTTTTTTTTTTTTTTTTTTTTTATTTTTTTTTTTTTTTTTAATTTTTATTTTAATAAAGTAAATGGTGGGTTATCCATATACGTACGGTATCAAATGAAAGCCCTATTTGTGCTTAAAAAACAGTATATAATTTATGGGGGTGGAATAAAAGACTTGGAGGGAAAACACTGTTGAACAAAGACATAGTCAAAAAGGTCAGAATTGCTCCTGTCCTTAAGTGAAATCCACCTCAGATTTTCCTGGTCCTTAAGGGGTTAACATTGGTTTCTAAGCAAAATATCAAATATGCCTAATTATAGCTTTAGGTGTGATTGAGTCATCATCTTTTAGCCTTTAAAATGACATAAAAAACCTCCTTATTTATCAAATAACCACAGCTGCCTGGAACTGAATTATTTTAAACCCTTTCAGTGCCAGAGAGCTACACAATGCATTGTTTTGCGATGTGTTGCATACCCCTCTGATGCTAAAAGGGTTAACAGGATGTGTAAACATAAGCATTTTTGAGGCCAGAGTATGTGAGTAAAATCACATCCTATATAATAATTCACTAATGTATGTTTGTCAGAAGCTGCCATGCGCAGTACAGACAGCTGCGTGCACTGCAGTCATGTGCAGTAGAGACTGCCCGTGCCGTGGCTGATAACAGAGTGAGGTGCTGCACTACGATCCGCAGAGAGAACTACTGTCTGAATTCGGAGCTCCCTGCTCCGTTATCGGCCGTGGCCCTGCAGTCTTTACCATGCATGACTGCACCGTGGCCGTTGCTGCCTGTCACTGTGGTCCGTGTACACGGGCTGTTCAGCTAGTACACACATAAATGGGTAGCCAGACAAACAACGTGGCGTTAGTGAGACAAAATGTCCATGAAACAACCCAGAGGCTCCTCCACTCCATTTTTCATTCACAGGTTCTCAATCTTTTTTGGCCCAAGCCCCCCCCGACACAGTCTGAAATTAGGTTTTTAAAGAACATTTGTCAAAGGAATAATGTCCACTGTGGTGCAGTTTTTTGCTCCTCTTTGCCATTCTGTATCAAATAGGTGCAACAATTTAAGCTAAAAATGTGCAATTCTGGAGCAAACGAACTGCATCATAAAGGACAAGTAAAAGGTGTGTGTGTGTGTGTGTGTGTGTGTTTTTTTTTTTTTAAGGGATTTGAATGCTGGAGGCTGCAATGCATTGCAAGTCAAGGGGTTGAAATGCATATTTAAATCAATATGGACTTTGGGAATTTTTGGCTTTGTCCCGTATGGTGTAGTTGTTTTGCTCTGGAATTGCAACTCTTTAATGAATTACACCTTTTAATGTGCAAATGTGGAGCAGTTCTGGGGCAAACCAACTGTAGGTCTGGCAATCTACTATGATTTATTGAAAGGATTGTTTTACTTTGTCTTCCAACCATAAAATTAGCTTTACATGCTGGGTCTGGCACTGAGATTCAACAGCTGATTATTTTTTTTAACCCTTGTATGCCAGAGGGGTACGCAATGCATTGCAATGCGTTGCGTACCCCTGTGGCACTCAAAGGGATGAATATGAATTTTTCTTGTACCTACATTTCATCTAGATCATATTAATCATGTTTTAATCACTGTTGAGCATATTATTAATATGCTATGTGTGTCTCTGTTTTAATTCAGGGGGTTATGGGTGCTATTGTGTGGGGTGGCTGTACAATTATGTTTTATTGTTTTTGTGGAGGCATTGTGAAAGGGCATTATTACAGGAAAGGGGCATGGGGGCCCAGCTAATAAAGTTTGATGGGGGCCCCAGTATTGTTTGTTACACCACTGGTACTAGGGCAGACACAGGTGAAGGCAGCTGGAGGTGAATAGGTTGAGAATGGCCTAATGTGGGGGTGGACTGGTCGGCATTGTATGGATCTCTGAAGAGGGAGTAGTGTGTGTTTGAGGAGTCTGGCAATGGAGGGGGGAACACTAATGGGTGTATTTTCAAAAGAAAATTTGAGGCATTCTGGGGCAAACCAATGCAATCTAGGAGGTACTAAAATGCCAGCTGTCTTAAATGGGGGCTTGTAAACCCTTCATGCTAGAGATAAGATGGAGAACTTTCAAATTTAAAGTGTTAAATATCCCATTTATATCAATGGGGAATTTTCGTTTGTCCCCTATGGTGCAATGGTCAGAATGGTGTTCAGTTGATCTGCATACCTGTGGTGCACATTTCATATTGCAGTTTTTACCACAGGTATGCAAGGTGTGTGAGTTTGTGATTATTCATTGTTTACCTTAGTGATTAATCCTTTGACAGACAAAGGGATTTGCAATCCACAGGAACTAAAAAGCACTTTTATCCATCCTCCCCAGCAAAGAGATGGTATCCTATTGAAATGTCGCCCTCTATTTGGATACCATCAAAACACTGAGATCCTTATTGCCTGAAATAAAAGGGTGACACCAAAATGTCACCCACATCAAAAGGGAAACATTCTAATGTTGCACGCTTAAGTGTCACCAAGACAATAACGCAAATCTCCATCTATGCCTTAACTTAAAGGGATGGTAATGGTTCATAATAAAAACAGCTCTAATAAATCATCATAGTATTTCGACTTTGGAGAGTGTTATTTCAATTCTGTCAGAGTTGTAGTTCAAGATTAATTCAATGACAAAGTATCCCCCTCCACACCCCTTTTACTGATGTAACACTGCTCAGCCAGATCAGAAGGGAGGTGCCCAGGTAGATTGCAGAGAGGGACAATCTTCAATTAAGATAAGGGGAAAAACCTGAAAAACTTGTCAAGGGGGGCAGGGCTTTCATTGTTCTCATAGGAAGAGGATTGTCCCCTGCTGTTATCTGGCTGGTCTATGGACTGCATTCCACATCTGAGAAGAGATGGCTTACACTAGGTAAAAGGGGCGGTAGGGGAAACGTTGCTTGTGAATATCTCTCAAACCATAAAGGTTTGAGAGATAAGACTTGTATTGTTCTTCATGTTTTTTTAATGCCTACAAAATAAAATAAAGATAAAACAAAGTATTGCTATCCCTTTAAATCCTGCCACCAGTGTCTCTGCTCTACTGTACTCCAAGTACCCTCTATCTATTCCTTAACCCATTGAGTGCCATAGGGGTCCTGAGAGCACTTTTTAGTGGTTGCTCGGAACACAGTAGAGCAGGCACATTTGAGGCAGGATTTAAGTTAAGTCACAGACAGACTGTACTGGGAAAAGATTTGCGCTATTGTCTTGGTGACACTTAAGCATGCAACATCAGAATGTCACCCTTTTGATGCCCAAAAGAGTCCTGGCTAGTACACACATCTTCATACTGTCAGAATTCTATTCCCTGGCCAGCATTCTCCACAACAAGAGTTGGTCACATGAACTCACTTACCAGGCAAACACCTATCTTTGCTTTATTACTGCAACTCGCTCTAAATAGCATGAAAAGCGGGAACATCATAGTATACCAGCTAACTTTGTCTGTGTCTAACAAGGACTGTGAGCTAATTCCACAGTCATCCCAGACTATAACCCCTCACCCCCACAACACTTCAATTATAATACCCCCCTCAAGTCCCAACAAAAAGCCATGCCCCTCCCAACACCTTTTAACAAATTTCACTCTTACCTTGATGTTGGAGGTCTAGTGGTGCCGCCTTGTCCTTCTGCATCTTCTCACAAAATAAAATGAATATTCAAAACAAAACTGTAATACCCCACCACCACTTCAAATAAATAATAAAACAAAAAATATTCCAACTCGCGTTTCCTTGCTTGGGATCAGACACAGCAGGCATTTGACATCCCCCACTCTGGCGCATGGCAATATCAACAACTCAACACTTTGGTCTATCCCTTGCTGAAATAGGCTATGATGGAAGGGATCTATCAACTTTTAAAAAGGATCTTATGTATGGACATTACAGATTGGGTACTACCTCTTAGCTTCCCATATTGGTCCCTACCTCTGCTATCCCCTCCAAGCCATGGTACTATAGTGTGTGGAAATCCAAACTGGGCTTCTCTTGGTCAGTCCAAGACTGGCTTACAGTTACTTCTGGCCTCTTGGGCTCGACTATCAACGTGTCATGCAAAGAAATGAACTACACACCGCATCATTTGGCCCGAGTCTTCCCCAATGCTTCCCAGTTTTGCTGAAGGTGCCTTTCAGGCATCCGCACTATGGCCCACCTTTGGTGGTTATGTCTTGCGATTCTGACTTTTTGGAAAGCTGTGCGTGCATCCATATGTACTGTCCTGGGGCAATGTCTTCCCTTTGACCTACTACTTCTCTTGTTCGCTTATGATATTAAAGCAGTAGTTCACAGCTCCCCCTTGTCCATATTAGTTCTGCATCTTACTAACTCCACCAAGTTCCTGATACAGGGTCACTGGAAAGACCCGCAGCCGCCCTTGGTAGAGGAATGGTGTGTGAAGGTAAATTCTTTGAATGTGGAGAGGACTAGTGATGATCGAGCACCCCAATGCTCGGGTGTTTGGGTGCTCTGACCGAGCGCCCCCGGAGGCTCGAGTGCTCGGCCGAGCACCCGAGCCCCATTGAAGTCAATGGGAGGACTCGAGCATTACACCATGCACCCCCTGCTCTGATGAGGGGAGGGTGCCTGGTCCATAGGAAAAGGGCAGAAAATGATGGAAACACCACAGAAATGGTTCAGGGACAGCATAGGGAGGATGTCTGGATGCATCTTGGACTCCAACATCGCTGCTGGGAACGATCTTTCGCCCGTAGTACGCCATTTTTACAGACTGACCGTAAAACACACAAAAAGGAAGATAAAAACGACTTTAGGCAAAAAATTGTTACCAAACAGTATTTGCTGTATATTTACTTGTATATCATCTGCAAATTCTGCAAAAAATTTCATCGATTTTTCGGAACTGGGGCCATGATTAAGAGGGAAACGTGCGCTGAGCCGACAATCTAAAACATTATGGGTGAGGGTCTGCTGCGGAGCTGACCATCCTAAACATTATATGCGAAGGCCCGCTAGTGAGCTGACGCTATAAAACATTATATGAGAGGGCCCGCTAGAGAGCTGACCCAATAAAACATTATATGAGAAGGCCCGCTGGTGAGCTGGCCCTATATAAAAAATTATATCACAGGGCCCGCTGGTGAGCTGGCCCTATATAAAACTTATATCCCAGGGTATATGGAAGAGAGTCAACCATATACCCATTTTTTGGGTGGAAGGGGTGAATGGGAATACAGAGTATTCCCATCATTGTAAATAACATATATAAAGTGACTTTATGTTCTCCCGGGGCTTTCCTCCAGTGGAGTGGAGAAGTCAGGGGAAATCCAGGCCTTGTTCATTTTTATAAGTGTCAACCTATCAGCATTTTCGGTGGAAAGGCGGATACGCTTATCTGTTATGATGCCACCAGCAGCACTAAATACCCGCTCAGACAGAACGCTGGCGGCAGGGCAGGCCAGCACCTCCAAGGCGTAGAGTGCCAGTTCATACCACGTGTCCAGCTTGGACACCCAGTAGTTGTAAGGCACAGAGGGATCATTGAGGACGCTGACACGGTCTGCTACGTACTCCTTCACCATCTTCCAAAACTTTTCCCTCCTTGTGACACTAGGCTGCGCATCAGGGTGAGGGTGCTGGCGGGGTGTCATGAAGGTGTCCCACGCCTTGGAGAGTGTTGCCCTGCCTTTGTCGGAACTGCTGTGTGCTCCCCTTTTCTCCCCTTCTCGGTTGGCCAAGGTAGCACGTACTCTGCCGCCAGCGTTGTCAGATGGAAAATTTTGGAGCAATTTTTCAACAAGAACCTTCTGGTATTGCACCATTTTGCTTGTCCTCTCCACCGGAGGAATGAGAGATGAGAAATTCTCTTTGTAGCGGGGGTCCAGAAGGGTGAACACCCAGTAATCCGTGTTGTCTAAAATGCGTACAACGCGTGGGTCACGGGAAAGGCAGCCTAACATAAAGTCAGCCATGTGTGCCAGAGTACCAACAGGCAAGATTTCGCTGTCCTCACCAGGAGGATGACTCTCAATCTCCTCATCCTCTTCCTCCTCTTCTGCCCACCCACGCTGAAGAGATGGAACTAAAGTTCCATGGCTACCCTCTGTAGCGGAGGCAACCGTGTCTTCCTCCTCCTCCTCCTCCGCCTCCTCCAATTGTCGCTGAGAAGACGAAGTGAGGGTGCTCTGGCTATCGCCTTGTGTAAGCTCTTCCTCCCGCATTTCCACCTCTTCCACATGCAAAGCGTCGGTTTTAATTGTGAGCAGCGAGCGTTTCAGTAGACACAGAAGTGGGATGGTTACACTGATAATAGCGTTATCGCCGCTCACCATCTGTGTCGATTCCTCAAAATTGCGTAAAACCTCACAGAGGTCTGACATCCATTCCCACTCCTCACTTCTGATTACAGGAAGTTGAACGGAGAGGCGACGACCGTGTAACAGCTGGAACTCCACTACTGCCCTCTGCTGCTCACAAAGCCGGGCCAACATGTGGAAGGTGGAGTTCCAGCGCGTGCTCATGTCACACAGCAGCCGGTGAGCTGGCAATTGTAAGCGCTGCTGCAGCTTCAACAGGCCGGCTGAAGCTGTTGATGACTTACGGAAATGTGCACACACGCGGCGCACCTTGGTCAAGAGATCATGCAAATTGGGGTAGGTTTTTAGAAATCGCTGAACCACTAAATTAAATACATGCGCTAGGCATGGTACGTGTGTGAGCTTGCCGCGCTCCAAAGCCGCCACCAAGTTACGCCCATTATCACACACAACCATGCCTGGTTGCAGGTTGAGTGGCGAGAGCCACTGCTCGGTCTGGTGACTAATCCCCTGCAACAGCTCTGAGGCCGTGTGCTGTTTGTCCCCAAGGCAGATCAGCTTCAGCACGGCCTGTTGACGCTTCCCCACTGCAGTGCTAAACTGCTTCCAGCTACCGGCTGATGGGTGAGTGGCGCTGCGCGCAGAGAATTCGGAGGTGGAAACGGAGGAGGAGGAGCCAATAACGTAGGTGCTGGCGGAAACCCTGATGGAGGTAGGGCCCGCAATCCTCGGCGTGGGTAGCACCTGTGCCATCCCAGGGTCCGAGTCGCTCCCAGCCTCCACGACATTCACCCAGTGTGCCGTCAGGGAAATGTAGCGTCCCTGGCCACAAGCACTTGTCCATGTGTCAGTCGTTAAGTGGACCTTCCCAGTAACTGCGTTGGTCAGGGCACGGGTGATGTTACGGGACACATGGTGGTGTAATGCGGGGACGGCACACCGGGAAAAGTAGTGGCGGCTGGGGACTGCGTACCGAGGGACAGCTGCTGCCATCAGGCTGCGGAAGGGCTCAGTCTCCACAAGCCTAAATGGCAGCATTTCGATGGCCAGTAATTTGGAAAGGTGTGAGGTTAGTGCTATGGCCTGTGGGTGGGTGGCTGGGTATTTTCGCTTGCGCTCAAATGCCTGGGGTAACGACATTTGGACGCTGTGCTGGGACAGGGAAGTGGATGTGGTCGCTGATGGTGCTTCAGATGGTACAGGTGCAGGGCGGGAGGTATGCGGGCCTGCGCCTTCGACAGGCGATTGGCCGGCACCGAAAACAGGGGAAGAGGAGGCAGTGGTGTGGCCTGCAGACACAGAGTGGCGATCCGGGCGTTCCTCCCACTTATTACGGTGCTTGGATGCCATGTGTCGGATCATGCTGGTGGTGGTGAGGTTTCTAGTGTTCATGCCTCGGCTCATTCTGGTGTGGCACAGGTTGCAAACTACAATTTTTTTGTCGTCCGCACTTTCCTTAAAAAAACGCCATACCGCGGAACACCTAGCCCTTGGCAAGGGAGATTTACGAAAGGGGGTGCTCCGTGGAACATTTGCGGGCCGGATTGGTGCGGTCCGCCTTCTTTCTGTAGCCACACCACTGCCTCTTCCAGCCTGTTGCGGTGCTGCAGATGGCTCACCCTCAGGACTGCTGTCATCGCTCGGCTCTCCACCTTCCCAGGTGGGGTCAGTCACCTCATCGTCCACCAAGTCCTCCTCCACTTCCTCACTCTGATCATCCTCCTCATTTCTTGATCCCACCACATACTCAGTCATTGACAACTGTATATCATCCTCCTCATCAAGGTCTTGAGACAGTAATAGTGGTTGATTTGATGGCAACTGTGTCTCATCATCATCATCATCCACTTCCTTTGACCTTAAATGCCGTTCACCTCTGTCATCTTCTTGTGATTGGGTACCCTCTAGAGGTTGTGAATCAGGGCACAAGATTTCATGTTCCTCTGCAAGCGTGCTTGGAGAGAGGTTCAAATTAAGGATTGGTGATGAGACGAGCTCCTCACTATATCCCAGTGTGGGATCACTTCTTTGACCAGACCCTCTATGGTGGGAGGAAGGATGATCAGGGTGAGGATTATGTTGACCAGACTCTTGGCTACTGAGAGTGTACTTGGTGGAAGACAGGGTGGTGCTTAACCGACTGGAAGCAGTATCAGCTGAAATCCAATCGACCACCTGTTCGCAGTGGTCTGACCTCGAGAGTGATGTCCTGCGACGCCCTGTAAACTGAGACATGAAGCTAGGTATGGTGGATGTCTTTCTTTCTTGTGCTCTGGCACCAGGCACAGTTTCTACGCGTCCTGACCCGCGCCCTGAACTATCAGGATCACGTCCACTTCCCCGTCCCTTTTTACCCGCCTTCTTCATATTACACGGAATATGTGCTGCTTATCTGCGGCTAGGCACAGTGAACAGAATATGTGACTTTTATTTTTAACACTTTGCACACTAAACAGAATGTGCTGCAAATCTGCAACTTTGCACACTAAACAGAATATGCTGCTTATCTGCGGCTAGGCACAGTGAATGGAATAAGTGACTTTTATTTTTTACACTTTGCACACTAAACAGAATGTGCTGCAAATCTGCAACTTTGCACACTAAACAGAATATGCTGCTTATCTGCGGCTAGGCACAGTGAATGGAATATGTGACTTTTATTTTTTACACTTTGCACACTAAACAGAATGTGCTGCTTATCTGCGGCTAGACACAGTGAACGGAATAAGTGACTTTTATTTTTTACACTTTGCACACTAAACAGAATGTGCTGATAATCTGCAACTTTGCACACTAAAAAGAATGTGCTGCTAATCTGCAACTTTGCACACTGAACAGAATGTGCTGCTAATCTGCAACTTTGCACACTAAAAAGAATGTGCTGCTAATCTGCAACTTTGCACACTGAACAGAATGTGCTGCTAATCTGCAACTTTGCACACTGAACAGAATGTGCTGCTAATCTGCAACTTTGCACACTAAAAAGAATGTGCTGCTAATCTCCAACTTTGCACACTAAACAGAATGTGCTGCTAATCTGAAACTTTGCACACTAAACAGAATGTGCTGCTAATCTGCGGCTAGGCACAGTGAACGGAATATGTGACGTTTTTTTTTTAAACTCTGCCCCCCACACACAGTAGTCCTAAAAAGGACTTTTGGGTCTTTTTTTTTGTTCAAACTCGCTTTTTTTCTGCCTATACTGACTTTCCCTTCCTATCCTCATCTCTCCCTGGCTAAGACTGAGCCGAACTCGCTGGTCAGGTGCTATACAGCACCCGATCACGGGTTCTGGCCAGCCAATCAGTGTAATGCCAGCAGCCAACATGGCTGCTGGCATTACACTGATGTCAGAGCGTCCCCGCACGTTTATTGGCTGCGCAGCAGCCGCGAAACGTGCGGGGAGGAGACCCGAACATGACGGGCGAGCACATGCGGTACTCGTACGAGTACCGCCATGTGCCGAGCAGAGCGATGCTCGAGCCGAACCGAGCTTCGGCCGAGCATGCTCGCTCATCACTAGAGAGGACTTATGCCTTATCTTGAAATTACATTAAAGCATTTAATGCTGTTTGGTCTTGTTGGATTACTCTTCAGGCTTCGTAATTTCTACCTCATCACTCCACTGCTTACATCAGTCTTTGTGTTAGGCACTCTGGGACTGAATTTATGCATTCATTCATTCATAGAAGATTTATTCATAGCCTGTTTTCCAGGAGGTGCCACTCCTTTCCACTTCCTCATTCAGGTGTGTGTTTATTCCCCCCCCCCCCGCATCTATATATACTTTTTTCACTTACTCTTCACATTCCATCTTGCCTTGCTTACTCTTACTTTGCGCTTTTCTCCTTGCCTCTCTCTCACTTCTTCCTCTAATCCTGGAACCAGTGTTTTCAATACATTGCTTTTCTTATCGTTAATTGTTATGTATTTGGTCAGCTGAGATAGAAAACCTGAACCCTCTTAGGATGACTTGCTTATATCATCCTCGTTGTTCAGAGATGATGCCTTATTTCTATGTATTCGAGTGCCTTATATCGTAATGTTTTATACTTCTGCTTTCACTCTGTGACGTAGTGAACATGTTTATTGTTCAAGTAAAGCTTTAAAAAAAATATTCCCACTTGGGCCATTGCCTGAGCCAGTGTGAGCAAAAAACGAAGAGGGACTGGCTTATTATGGGCTGTTCCTGTTCAGATTAGTTCTCATGCTTCCATTTGCTGGTATGTGAACTATAAAAGCCACATCACTGTTCATTTTTTGCTCACATTGGCTTGAACAACAGCCTGAGCAGGACAAGGCGGGACTTTTATTAGTGGCGGTGGTGGCAGGGTATTGAGATTTTGTTTTGGATGTTCATTTTATTTTGTTAGTTTTTATTGAGATAATACAGGAGGACCAGGGAGAAGAGAACTGTTGGACATCTGACATCAATGTAAGTGTTATATTTGTTAAACATGTGAGGTGGGGGAGCATGGGGCATAGGTTATTGTTAGAACTGGGAAGGACTTAACCTTTTGATTGCAAAAGGTTAATTTTTGTGCTGGTAGTGTTTTGGAGGGTGGGGTATTGGGGGACACTTAAGTCTGAGTCAATGTGGATACCTTAGTCCCCATATCAATTATCTGTTACTTATAATGTGGCGTGTGTGTGTTTGTACTGCTGTTCTGTTGTTTGGTAGTGATTTTTAACATGCTTTAGGGACTCGATGCAATGTTCAGTAGGCACTGAATTACCAGCAGAAACACATCACCCCAGCGCACATACTTAGAATAGCAAATGGATATGCTGTTCCATTGCTTCCAGTGGGTGCTAATCATTGTGCTTTCTTTTTAAATGGCAGTTAGTTTGTTACAGCCCTGGTAATAGAATACCATCCTTAGTTTCCTTTCCCTAAAGACCCTAACAGAATTGAGCCCCAGGAGGGAAGCATTTTTTTCAGAAAGAGTAATACTGGAATAAGAGATTATCTAACAGAAGTAACGTATGCAAGTTCCACTTTACAGAAAGGGTGATAGACTAATTGTCACGGTTTGTTAAGACTCTCAGACGTAAGGTTTAGGTAAAAACATAACTTTATTGAAAAGTTAAGGCAATCCCATAGGGTTTTCATACACATACAAACATCACATATATATAAGCAATTGACAATTGAGATAGGTTCTACCGGCCTTGCAAATAATACCGGCAAGGCAACCCAAGCGATACGGAAGGAATAGTGATAAGTAGGCTCTACTGGCCCTGCCAATACCGGATAAGGCAACCGTAAGATGGTAACGTACTGGTTCTACCGGCCATACCAATACCGGGCAGGGCAGCCTGAGGAATACACAAGGAATAGTCTCTACCGGTCCTGCCAATACCGGGTAAGGCAACCATGGAGTGGCAACTAGTGATGAGCGAGCACCCCAATGCTCGGGTGTTCAGGTGCTCTGACCGAGCACCCCCGGAGGCTCGAGTGCTCGGCCGAGCACCCGAGCCCCATTGAAGTCAATGGAAGGACTCGAGCATTACACCAGGCACCCCCTGCTCTGATGAGGGGAGGGTGCCTGGTCCATAGGAAAAGGGCAGAAAATTATGGAAACACCACAGAAATGGTTCAGGGACAGCATAGGGAGGATGACGATGCATCTTGGACTCCAACATCGCTGCTGGGAACGATCTTTCGCCCGTAGTACGCCATTTTAACAGACTGACCGTAAAACACACAAAAAGGCAGATAAAAACGACTTTAGGCGAAAAATTGTTAACAAACAGTATTTGCTGTATATTTACTTGTATATCATCTGCAAATTCTCCCAAAAATTTCCTCGATTTTTCTGAACTGAGGCCATGATTAAGAGGGAAACGTGCGCAGAGGCAAATTCTCCCAAAAATTTCCTTGATTTTTCTGAACTGAGGCCATGATTAAGAGGGAAACGTGCGCAAAGGCAAATTCTCCCAAAAATTTCCTCGATTTTTCTGAACTGAGGCCATGATTAAGAGGGAAACGTGCGCAAAGGCAAATTCTCCCAAAAATTTCCTCGATTTTTCTGAACTGGGGCCATGATTAAGAGGGAAACGTGCGCTGAGCCGACCATCTAAAACATTATGGGTGAGGGTCTGCTGCGGAGCTGACCATCCTAAACATTATATGCGAAGGCCCGCTAGTGAGCTGACGCTATAAAACATTATATGAGAGGGCCCGCTAGAGAGCTGACCCAATAAAACATTATATGAGAAGGCCCACTGGTGAGCTGACCTATACAAAAATTGTCAAACTGCGCCCGCTGGTGAGCTGGCCCTATATAAAAATTATATCACAGGGCCCGCTGGTGAGCTGGCCCTATATAAACATTATATCCCAGGGTATATGGAAGAGAGTCAACCATATACCCATTTTTTGGGTGGAAGGGGTGAATGGGAATACAGAGTATTCCCATCATTGTAAATAACATATATAAAGTGAGTTTATGTTCCCCCGGGGCTTTCCTCCAGTGGAGTGGAGAAGTCAGGGGAAATCCAGGCCTTGTTCATTTTTATAAGTGTCAACCTATCAGCATTGTCGGTGGAAAGGCGGATACGCTTATCTGTTATGATGCCACCAGCAGCACTAAATACCCGCTCATACAGAACGCTGGCGGCAGGGCAGGCCAGCACCTCCAAGGCGTAGAGTGCCAGTTCATACCACGTGTCCAGCTTGGACACCCAGTAGTTGTAAGGCACAGAGGGATCATTGAGGATGCTGACACGGTCTGCTACGTACTCCTTCACCATCTTCCAAAACTTTTCCCTCCTTGTGACACTAGGCTGCGCATCAGGGTGAGGGTGCTGGTGGGGTGTCATGAAGGTGTCCCACGCCTTGGGAGAGTGTTGCCCTGCCTTTGTCGGAACTGCTGTGTGCTCCCCTTTTCTCCCCTTCTCGGTTGGCCAAGGTAGCACGTACTCTGCCGCCAGCGTTGTCAGATGGAAAATTTTGGAGCAATTTTTCAACAAGAACGTTCTGGTATTGAACCATTTTGCTTGTCCTCTCCACCGGAGGAATGAGAGATGAGAAATTCTCTTTGTAGCGGGGGTCCAGAAGGGTGAACACCCAGTAATCCGTGTTGTCTAAAATGCGTGTAACGCGTGGGTCACGGGAAAGGCAGCCTAACATAAAGTCAGCCATGTGTGCCAGAGTACCAACAGGCAAGATTTCGCTGTCCTCACCAGGAGGATGACTCTCAATCTCCTCATCCTCTTCCTCCTCTTCTGCCCACCCACGCTGAAGAGATGGAACTAAAGTTCCATGGCTACCCTCTGTAGCGGAGGCAACCGTGTCTTCCTCCTCCTCCGCCTCCTCCAATTGTCGCTGAGAAGACGAAGTGAGGGTGCTCTGGCTATCACCTTGTGTAAGCTCTTCCTCCCGCATTTCCACCTCTTCCACATGCAAAGCGTCAGTTTTAATTGTGAGCAGCGAGCGTTTCAGTAGACACAGAAGTGGGATGGTTACACTGATAATAGCGTTATCGCCGCTCACCATCTGTGTCGATTCCTCAAAATTGCGTAAAACCTCACAGAGGGCTGACATCCATTCCCACTCCTCACTTCTGATTACAGGAAGTTGAACGGAGAGGTGACGACCGTGTAACAGCTGGTACTCCACTACTGCCCCCTGCTGCTCACAAAGCCGGGCCAACATGTGGAAGGTGGAGTTCCAGCGTGTGCTCACGTCACACAGCAGCTGGTGAGCTGGCAATTGTAAGCGCTGCTGCAGCTTCAACAGGCCGGCTGAAGCTGTAGATGACTTACGGAAATGTGCACACACGCGGAGCACCTTGGTCAAGAGATCATGCAAATTGGGGTAGGTTTTTAGAAATCGCTGAACCACTAAATTAAATACATGCGCTAGGCATGGTACGTGTGTGAGCTTGCCGAGCTCCAAAGCCGCCACCAAGTTACGCCCATTATCACACACAACCATGCCTGGTTGCAGGTTGAGTGGCGAGAGCCACTGCTCGGTCTGGTGACTAATCCCCTGCAACAGCTCTGAGGCCGTGTGCTGTTTGTCCCCAAGGCAGATCAGCTTCAGCACGGCCTGTTGACGCTTCCCCACTGCAGTGCTACACTGCTTCCAGCTACCGGCTGATGGGTGAGTGGCGCTGCGCGCAGAGAATTCGGAGGTGGAAACAGAGGAGGAGGAGCCAATAACGTAGGTGCTGGCGGAAACCCTGATGGAGGTAGGGCCCGCAATCCTCGGCGTGGGTAGCGCCTGTGCCATCCCAGGGTCCGAGTCGCTCCCAGCCTCCACGACATTCACCCAGTGTGCCGTCAGGGAAATGTAGCGTCCCTGGCCACAAGCACTTGTCCATGTGTCAGTCGTTAAGTGGACCTTCCCAGTAACTGCGTTGGTCAGGGCACGGGTGATGTTACGGGACACATGGTGGTGTAATGCGGGGATGGCACACCGGGAAAAGTAGTGGCGGCTGGGGACCGCGTACCGAGGGACAGCTGCTGCCATCAGGCTGCGGAAGGACTCAGTGTCCACAAGCCTAAATGGCAGCATTTCGATGGCCAGTAATTTGGAAAGGTGTGAGGTTAGTGCTATGGCCTGTGGGTGGGTGGCTGGGTATTTTCGCTTGCGCTCAAATGCCTGGGGTAACGACATTTGGACGCTGTGCTGGGACAGGGAAGTGGATGTGGTCGCTGATGGTGCTTCAGATGGTACAGGTGCAGGGCGGGAGGTATGCGGGCCTGCGCCTTCGACAGGCGATTGGCCGGCACCGAAAACAGGGGAAGAGGAGGCAGTGGTGTGGCCTGCAGACACAGATGGGCGATCCAGGCGTTCCTCCCACTTTTTACGGTGCTTGGATGCCATGTGTCGGATCATGCTGGTGGTGGTGAGGTTTCTAGTGTTCATGCCTCGGCTCATTCTGGTGTGGCACAGGTTGCAAACTACAATTCTTTTGTCGTCCGCACTTTCCTTAAAAAAACGCCATACCGCGGAACACCTACCCCTTGGCAAGGGAGATTTACGCAAGGGGGTGCTCCGTGGAACATTTGCGGGCCGGTTTGGTGCGGTCCGCCTTCTTTCTGTAGCCACACCACTGCCTCTTCCAGCCTGTTGCGGTGCTGCAGATGGCTCACCCTCAGGACTACTGTCATCGCTCGGCTCTACACCTTCCCAGGTGGGGTCAGTCACCTCATCGTCCACCAAGTCCTCCTCCACTTCCTCACTCTGATCATCCTCCTCATGTCTTGATCCCACCACATACTCAGTCATTGACAACTGTATATCATCCTCCTCATCAAGGTCTTGAGACAGTAATGGTGGTTGATTTAATGGCAACTGTGTCTCATCATCATCATCATCCACTTCCTTTGACCTTAAATGCCGTTCACCTCTGTCATCTTCTTGTGATTGGGTACCCTCTAGAGGTTGTGAATCAGGGCACAAGATGTCATGTTCCTCTGCAAGCGTGCTTGGAGAGAGGGTCAAATGAAGGATTGGTGATGAGACGAGCTCCTCACTATATCCCAGTGTGGGATCACTTCTTTGACCAGACCGTGTATGGTGGGAGGAAGGATGATCAGAGTGAGGATTATGTTGACCAGACTCTTGGCTACTGAGAGTGGACTTGGTGGAAGACAGGGTGGTGCTTAACCGACTGGAAGCAGTATCAGCTGATATCCAACCGACCACCTGTTCGCAGTGGTCGGACCTCGAGAGTGATGTCCTGCGACGCCCTGTAAAATGAGACATGAAGCTAGGTATGGTGGATGTCTTTCTGTCTTGTGCTCTGGCACCAGGCGCAGTTTCTACGCGTCCTGACCCGCGCCCTGAACTATCAGGATCACGTCCACTTCCCCGTCCCTTTTTACCCGCCTTCTTCATATTACACGGAATATGTGCTGCAAATCTGCAACTTTGCACAGTACACAGAATTTGCTTCTTAACTGCGGCGACGCACAGTGAATGGAATATGTGACTTTGATATTTTACAGTTTGAAGACTTAACAGAATTTTTTCCTATTCTGAAACTGTGCACAGTCAACAGAATGTGCTGCTAAACTGCGGCGACGCACAGTGAATGGAATATGTGACTTTGATATTTTAGTTTGAAGACTTAACAGAATGTGCTCTAATCTTCAACTTTGCACACTAAACAGAATGTGCTCTAATCTGCAACTTTGCACACTAAACAGAATATATGAAGTTTTTTTTTTTTTTGTTTTTTTTCCCCCCACACAAAATAAACTGCTGCCCCCACACACAGTAGTCCTAAAAAGGACTTTTGGGTCTTTTTTTTTTACAAATTTGCTTTTCTTCTCCCTACACTGACTTTCCCTTCCTATCCTCATCTCTCCCTGGCTAAGACTGAGCCGAACTCGCTGGTCAGGTGCTATACAGCACCCGATCACGGGTTCTGGCCAGCCAATCAGTGTAATGCCAGCAGCCAACATGGCTGCTGGCATTACACTGATGTCAGAGCATCCCTGCACGTTTATTGGCTGCGCAGCAGCCGCGAAACGTGCGGGGAGGAGACCCGAACATGGTGGGCGAGCACATGCGGTACTAGTACGAGTACCGCCATGTGCCGAGCAGAGCGATGCTCGAGCCGAACCGAGCTTCGGCCGAGCATGCTCGCTCAACACTAGTGGCAACATAACAGGTTCTACCGGCCTTACCAATACCGGGCAGGGCAGCCCAGAATGGATACCCAAGGATAGGCTCTACCGGCCCTGCCAATACCGGATAAGGCAACCTAAATAAAGGCAGCAACGTGAAAAGTTCTACCGGCCTTACCAATACCGGGCAGGGCAGCCCAAGAAGGGAGACACCACTAAAACCAGTGACTGTCAGATGACAATGATAGTAGGATGGTAAATAGAGTATACGGTCAAGCTGTCTCACCCAAGAAGAGGCTAGTGTCGGTACACATCTGAAACAAGTGCTGCTAGGACTGGACAGCACCAGAAGCCTGACTGCAAGTCAGGGAGTGAACCAGCTTCCGCACGCTGGAACCAACAGGCAGTAGAATGAGCCACAAGACCAATGGAGCAAACCAGCGTCCGCACGCTGGGACCAACTGACAGTATTGTGAGCCACAAGGTTAATTGAGTAAACCAGCGTCCGCACGCTGGGACCAACAGACAGTATTGCGAGCCGCAAGGCTAATGGAGTAAACCAGCGTCCGCACGCTGGGACCAACAGACAGTATTGCGAGCCGCAAGGCTAATGGAGTAAACCAGCGTCCGCACGCTGGGACCAACAGACAGAATGTTGCTGGAGCGACAGGAGAGAAATATCGCCACAGGAACTGAACACAGGAGACAGCAGGAACAGGCCGAGGCCCAACCGGGACGAGCACCGCAAGTCTGCTGGCAACCGGAAAGACAGGAACCGGACAGGAACTGACAAGCAGGCAGGAACACAGGAACAGGTGAACTCAGGAACTCAGGAACTCAACAACTCAGGAACAGGCCCAATAGCTTCAGCAGACAGGCAAAGTGAATGCTGTCAGAGACACCACGAATGGGCAACTAAAGGGTGCCCAGACTGATTTTAAAAAGGCAACCAGAGGCGGGCTGACTGCAGACTGCCAATGGGAGCCCGCTGCAGGTGATAGACAGAGAACTGCAGCGATCACGGGCACCGTGATACTAATTGAACAGCCTCCCAGCAGAGGTGGTAGAGGCTAATACTGTAAAGGATTTAAAAATTCCTGGGATAGTGGTAAGTCTATTCTGAGACGTGTGCAAGATTTCCGGATGAAAGCTGGTGGCCACAAGGCCAGATTAGTGCCAACTGGAGGAGCTGGACCACACTCCAAATGACAACCCAAGAAACAGCTAATCACTGAGGTCAGGAGGAGACTAAGACAAAACAGGAACCTACGTGCAGTAAGAGTTGCAATTTAAGTTAGAACAGGAAGGTCTGGAACGTAGTGGTTGATAAGCGACTGAAAGACAAGAAGTCGAGGAACGACCTGTGGTCTCAGTATCAAGGTACGACCATTGGATGTAGAGAATAGATGAATGACCGGTGGTTGAAAGAGTCTGTGAATGACAGGTGGTCTTTCCTTGCAGAGGCATAACTAGAAGCTACCGGGCCCTGGTGCAAAAACTGCCATGTGTCAAGGTTTTGCTGAGCTGTTCCCATTCTGCCTATTGATTCTGTTGTCTGAGCTAATCTAGTGCTCTGTTATCCACTGCTGCTCTCTTCTGATTTTCTGGCTCAACTGTCAGGTGAGTAATCAGAGGTCAGCTATTGGCCAACCCTTTCAGGGTATCTATAACCGCTGGGTCACTTCCCCTTTGTCCTTGTGTTTGTTTGCTGACCTGTTTCTGCTGTGGATTTACCTGCGTTCCTGTTTGCTGTGTTCCAGACCACTTGGCTTGCTCCAGACTTCACTGACTTCTGTGCTTCTGACCGTCTGACCGTCTGGTTTCCTGACTCCGGCTCGGCTGAATACCTGTCTTGGTTCCTGACTCTGGAGTGTCTTTTGGTTTATGCTCTTGGATCATGCTTCTGTTTTTGTTGCACTAATAAAGGTGTATTGCATTTTACCTTTTTGTGTCCTGTCTGGTTCCTGGTCCCTAACACCATACCCCTCCTCATTGGCCACCTCCATTGGCCATCTCCGCATTTCCCCCAATGTCCACATTGCCTCCACATTGACCCCACCAGTGTCTATCTCCTGAAAAACAGAAAAAGAGAAAAGGCGCACACAAATCTGAGTGTAGACTGTTTATGCAAAGATATTGCACCTTCACCAACTTCAAAAGTGCATATTCTCCCTCACTGTGCCAAGTAACACCTTTTATTCTGTGCCAATGACACTCACCTTCTAGTGAGGCAGAACCAGCCTCACAGTATAAGCGCTTTCACTGGATAATCCCCAGTGTCTGTTTCTTTTCCTAAAACAGCCCCTTGAATCTTCAGCTCTCCAAACCTGAATCTAGATTCCTCTCCTCCAAAATGTTTGATTTCTTTTAGGTTTGGCTTAACCCTCTATGTAGGGTCCACCTAAGTCTATTATCTATACTGGGGTATATAGCTGAGAATGAATGACACTGGATTATATAGTAAAAATATATCTAGTAAAAATATACTAAAATATGCAATAAATCATGCACAACACGGATACAATGACCAGTACAAAAAATACAAATACTAATAAAATCAAATTTAAAAGTATGGGACAAATTGTCTATTAAACACCCAGCTCGTTTCCCAGTTTGCACTGCTTCATCAGGGGTCTCTATGGTGGTCCAGTGGTGTGGCAGGAGAGGTCTGTGCCTCCTTCTGCACAGACCTCAGAAGCTGGAGCTCCTGCGCGGTCCTCTCTTCAGTAATGCAGAGCGCTCCCAGATTTCTGCATTACTAGAGTGTAGGCGAGCTCCGTTGCTAGAGGTCTGTGCCTAAGAAGGCACAGACCTCAGATTTCTTCTTGCGGGTGCTGGGCAGGGGGGTCTCAGGGGGTGGCCAGGCCCCTGGAGTGACTGGCCCGGTCACAGGTGCCACCCTTATTGTTACGCCAGTGTTTCCTCGACAAGGGGTTGAGGAAGTTGATGTTCGATCACTGGTGCAAGAGACAGAACAACTAGGACAAGACAGACAGGCCAGGTTAGCAACAGGTGGGCAATACAGTACCAAGCAGCAGGTGAAGAATAGTCAGAGGAAGCCAAAGTCAGGAACCAGTTGGGCAGATACCATGCACAGGGAGCAGACAAGAAAGAAGATGAAGCCAAGGTCCATAACAGGACATCTCTTACAAGGAGCCAGATTAGAAGACTGAAGAGTCAGGAGGGAAGCCGGTCAAAATACAGGAATCACTGGAACAGCACTAGAA
Source organism: Rhinophrynus dorsalis (assembly GCA_037306005.1). Taxonomy (NCBI): domain Eukaryota; kingdom Metazoa; phylum Chordata; class Amphibia; order Anura; family Rhinophrynidae; genus Rhinophrynus; species Rhinophrynus dorsalis. The sequence continues at coordinate 128,642,124 of CM074727.1, read as the reverse complement.
CTCAGGTCATGACAGGAATGCTTTGATCATGTGCCAACACTTAACAGAGTCTCAACAAGCGTGTCACAGCAAGGCGGGGACTACATCCAAAGTATAGTGTAGTTCAACAACAGCTACCTGAGCAAACCATTTTATCATATGCTGGATACTTGCATTTCAAAAGAAATACTGTAGATCCATAGGCTGTGAGCAGGCATGTGCACACAGAGCACCTGCCCTTTTTGTCCAAAGTGCCCTCATGCCCTTTTAACAAAAAAAATTAAAATAATTATGAGAAGTGCCCTTTTTTTCATTTGTGCCCCTGCCCCCCAAAATGTCTGTGCATGTCCCTGTTTGTGAGCCAATTTAAAGGCAAAAAAGCCCAGAGTCTCCATCATATCAGATGAGAGTTGGTACTGTATTAGCCATAGAAATACACTTCTATATTTGCCGTCATACCTGCAGCATCCAAATACTCACTGCAATAGGAGGGAGACTTTCCACTGTTGTGAGTAGGCTAATGTACTAAGCGGTGTAACTCTTGTGTCCCATAGGGAACAAATAATGTAATTAATTTATTACTAATACCTATAGTAAAGTCCTTTTTTAAAAATACACGTATTGTCCCCAGTGTCATCTCTCAAACCTTTATGGTTTGAGAGATGATCGCTCCTAAAGTTGCCCTCTCCCTCCCCCTTCCCCATAGTCAGTGTTCTAGCTAACTGCAGGGAAGCCAGTCGTACGACTTTCAGGCGGCTCTGCAGCACTGCCGCGGTTGCGTTATTAAAAAAGAAAACTTTCACTGAAATGGTCTTCTTCACTTGTAGAAGACCATTTTAGTGAAATATTTTTTTTTTAATTAACGCAATCGCGGCTGTGCTGCAAAGCTGCCTGATCTAAGACCGGATTTCCCTTCAGTCAGCTACAACGCTGACTTCGAGGAAGGGGGAGGGAGAGGGCACCTTTCGGAGCGATCATCTCTCAAACCATAAAGGGCAATACATGTGTTTTTTAAAGGGATTGTAATACTTAAAATGTAAAAAAAAATATGTTGTAGGGTTTATCCCCCTGAGTAAAACAAGAGTACTCCCACTGCTGAAAGGGGTGTTATTCAAAAAATATTAATTTTCAAAGTTGATTTTTTTACGTGCAATATCTCAGAGGCCTGAAATTGTGCAGTGGCGCTGTTGCTACACCACCCTATGGAGATTTATGGTCCAGGGACCAGAGCTGTCCATAGGATCGTGTAGCAACAGCATCACTGTACAATTTCAGGCCACTGTGATATTGCACCTAAACAATTCAACTTTGAAAATTGTGCAGTGGGAGTACTCTTGTTTTACTCAGGGGGATAAACCCTACAACATATTTTTTTTTTTTTTTACATTTTAAGTATTTACTATCCCTTTAAAAGGACTTTACTATATGGATTAGTAATACTTAAGTATTACTAACCCTTTAACAGAGCAAATTGTTAGAGACCTCTCTAGCATTCAGTGAGTTAAAAGCCCCATTTTAATCAATGGAGCGTTTTATTCTAAATTGTGTATTGATTTGTAGCAAAGTTTCACTATATTTCTTAGAACATCAGTCCCACTGAGATCACAAACACAGTGGGGTTTCCTGCTGCTCACAGACAGGGTTGCATTGCAGCACTGAATAGTAATAGTACAGAAGAGATATCATTTAATGTCTTACCCTCCTGCTTCTTTTTCTGAACTCTCGTATTCTAGGATAATACCCATCCTAACTAGGGTTGCCACCCAGCCGGTATTTTACCGGCAGGCCGGTAAAAAATTGGCTTCTGTCCATTGTTAAGTCTATGGAGGGAATGCCATGGCCAGTATTTTTTTTAAGAAAAGGTGGCAACTCTAATCCTAACACTCCTCCTTATCAGATGTTTTCTTTATTAACCATTTTCTCCTTTCAGCCTAATTAATATCTTACCTCTCCTATAACTGTCTTCCTGTTTTATATCTTTCTTTCCATTACCTTCTATCCTCCCTGTTATTTTCTCCTACCTCTCCATTTACTCTCCTACTTTCCTGCTAACCCCTTGCTCTGGACTTTCCCCTTTGCTGTTTCCTTAGATTTGTTATACAGGATACATCTTGCTTGTTTTCCTCTTAAGGAGTGTGTCTGAAATCAATTTCTTTAAAGGAGCAGTAAACTTTTTTTATGAAAAAAAATATATTACAGGGATTTTCCTATTGAGTAAAATAAGGGTACTCCCACTGCCGAGAGATTTATATTTCCAGAGTTATTACAGTTTAAACCCATGTTTTTTTTTTTACATTAGCAGTACCCTCTAGTGGTCAAATTCTAATTAGATTTCCTGTTTGATTCTAATGGAGAGGAAAGTCAGAAATTCAGAGACCTACAGTTCTCCATAGAATGTGATGGAAACTGCCTGTCACTTCCTGTCAGTTAGAACTATCAGGAAGTAAACACAGTAAATTAACTTCCTGATTATTTAAACTGCTATAAATTTTGAATAAAACATCTGACAGCGACGGGAGTGACATTGTTTTATTCAGCAGGAAATGCTTTATAAAATGTGTTTTTATAAAAAAAAGTTTACTGCTCCTTTAATTATTTGGAGCAAATTAAATAAAAATTATTTACTTAACCCCTTCCTCACCTTTTCAAGCACTCAAATCATCTCCCTCTTGTTATTCCCTACCCCTGAAGACATTCCTCACCCGATTAACTTTAATGTTCCCTATTTTGTTAACCCATTCTTTACTCGCATCCCTACATACTCAACCTAGCACTCCATAAAACAGTTTTGGTAAACAATAGTGCTCAGGACTAACACTTATTTCAAGTTTTCAGTATATCCCTGCCTCATTATAGCTGGATAGTTGGTGGATCAGTAATTGAGATTGATCCATCAGTACTTGGAGATATCGATTAAAACCTGACCTGTTGATATGTTATTTTAACTGTAAATGGGAAACAGAGTAAGAGACCGTGTCTATTGTCTTCCACATGCCTAGATTGCAGTCCAAATGTGACCAATGCCCTCCTTTCTCTGTGACAATACTGAGACTGCTTAAGAAAACTGTAACTGTAACCCTGTTTGCTTGTGCTGCCAATAGTATATGCTTCAGGCTTACTGACAAGTTGGATTGCATCCAAATATTTACTCTATACCATTCATTGATTAGTTTTCCTGGTAGGACTAGTCCAACACAGTTGGTGGTAGGACCTAAAACTCTGGTCACTGAAAATAGTAATCTGATCCCTATAGCTGCTCGATTTTATTTGCTCAGCTAGTGAACACACACTACTGTTGGTAGTTTTAAATCAAGGTTTGGTATTCTATTACCTGTGTTGTGACAAACTACCGACAGGTAAAAATGTACAATGGGCGCTAAATTGGCACCCACTGACAACAGTGACAAAAACAGATGAATATGCGATTCAATTACACGTAGTGGCTAGTAACGTACACGTTGAGGGATTCTATATTGTTGAGTTTAAGGTATAGTAATGGTTAATTTTAAGTTGATTTAATATTGTAGACATTAAAGACCTCTAGCTGACAGCTGCAGATTCCAGTCATTTTGACCAGACAGAGGCTCTTGAGCAGAGCTGAAATCACATTATTTAGAAATAAATACTTAATTGGAACAGTCTACAAATGTGCTTTCAAGCCAGGCACACTTTGTAGACCGTTCCAAATTAAGTATTTATCTTTAGATATCGTTATATCGGCACTGCTGAAGAGCCACATCTGGTCAAGCGACCAGAATCTGCTTCTGATAGCTTTACAGCTCATCAAGCAGAAAGGGGAGGGACCAGATAACTTTATTTTCCCATATCTCTCAAACCATAACTGTTTGAGAGATACAAATAAGTGCAAGTACTCTTTTAATTTTATATACCATATAGGTAATACTTTTTTTTCTGACATTACTATCCCTTTAAATTTGTGCCTAGAAAACCTAGCTGTCAAGTCCCTAACGTGTGTGAAAAACCACAGACGTGCAATTGAACAGTGTTTTAAAACAAATACATGCATGCGTGACTAGGGATCCCTACACTGGCGACTGGTGGCTGTGTTGATATGAGGCTCTAAGCCCCATATGAATACATCTAAGGTACCAAAACATGAGTGAAAAGGAGAAAAAAAAAAAAAGAAAATAAATAACCCTTTGTGGGCCAGTGGGCAATGCAGAGCGTTGCATACCCCTCTGGCACTCAAATAATTAATCCCCCTAAAGCCATCACCATCCCATGGCCCATTTCCCACAACATTTAAAATGAACACTTAGCTGTAAGCATGGTCTCCTGCACACTGGTCTTTCCTCTAAGCTTCTTTCTTCTTCTTCCAAACTGTCTGTTGAAAACTAGAAGAATAGATTAGATTCAATGCCTCCATAAATTTTCCTTGCCGCCACCAGAATTCAGAAGAAAAAAAAAAATCACCCTTTTTTCTACCTTTCTGTCTGTTGTCCGTTCCACACTGAGGGAAATTTGAACAGAGACTGGCATTTATATGGGTAGTCGCTGTTCAAAATGGTTCAGTGATCCCATTGGCTGGGATATGGGGTGACACAGGGCACAGAATGTGCCCTGCAATAACCACACCGCCCAGCCAATCCGCTTCTAGCTGGAGGGGTCACAAATGTGTGTTTCATCATCCCTCCATCTAGCCAGTCATTGAATAGCTGGAGGGATGACTGCGTGCTGGCAAACATGACTGATGACGTGTACTGGCACACAGACCAGAGGTCTGAAAGAGGATGCTCCTGTCCTGGAGCGGTCCGTTTCACAGCCCGCTGGTGTTTACAGCGCGCCGTCACAAAATTTGGGATGTGCCAGGACTGTCACCAGTCCTTTAGGCAAAATAAAAAGTGACGGTCCTGACCCGTCACTGGTCAATAAGGGGATAATCAGGTTTACTCGGCTAAATATAACAATGGTATTCCCACTGCTGAGAAATGTAATAATATTGAATATTATTTTTTTTTAATTCAAAAATTCTTGCAGCTCAAGCTTTATATTTTTCTTGGGTGTGGTACCACTATGGCCTGCAATCTTCTGCTGCTGTTACAGAAGTCTATGGAAGAGCATGGTCAACTGACCATAGCTGTCCATAGGATGCTGTAGCAACAGGGCAACCATACAATTTTAATGTTAGGGACCAGGAACCAGACAGACAAAAATGCGAAGTGCAAAACAACTTTATTAAAATAACCAAAGCAAACAAAGCAAAATTGTGATCCAGGAGCGTAAACCAAAAGACAGGCCAGGGTCAGGAGACAAGACTGGTACGCATACAAGCCGGGTTCAGGAATACGGAGGTCAGGAACAAGCCAGGAGTAACAAGCTAGAAGGGACGTCAGAGGAAGCCAGGTCATGCACAGATAATCAGGAACACAGGAGAACGTACTTGCAGCCAGAAACAACACAAGGGCAAGGAGGAAATGAACCTAGCTGCTTTAAATAGCCAGGAAGGGGTTGGCTGATAACAATTAGGCGAGTAACCATGCTAACAGAGAGATAAAGGCAGATCGTTATTCATCAGCTGAGTCAGCCAGACACAGGGAAGGAAAAGGCAGCTTGTATCATCATAAGAGTGATATTTCGGTCATGGATATACTGCAGTGTAATATAGAAGTCACACTTGGAAATGTAAAACTGTAACTTTTACTGAGTTGAGATAAAGACATGGATCAATGATTAGGCGCTGGACGAGCTCAAAATGTGCCTTATTGTTGCCCTTTGAACCTTTTTATCTCATAAAGTTGCGGACGTTTTTAATTTCTGAATGCGACTTGTATAACACTGTATTTGCTTAGAGGTGAGGTCTGAGTTGGCACCAGCGGTGGAACGCTGGGGTGAGCTGCATGGTTTCCTGTTGTCATTGTGAAATGCTTTCTTTGATATTTTATTAAGAAAATGTCCTGAGCCCCATACATGGATTTATGGATAGACCTACTACACCCAAAAAAATGCAAGATTGAGTTGCATTATTGTATGAATAAAGCACATCCCGACAACGGGACTACCCTTGGTTTTACTCGACAGGAAAAACTCTGACATACTTTCTGTATTATGCTTTATCGTCCCTTACTATTCCTATAACGCACATTTAACAACATATAGGATGCAATATGTGAAGGGAAAATATCTGTATAATACAAATAGGCCCATTTTAGAATCTTTGATTTTCAGCCAGGTATGTTTTTGGCACTTTGTTCACCAAGAATAAGGTGGCCTAGTATCTATCTTTTTGCAAAATCACCCCTGATTAGACCTATAATAATTATGTCCATTCTATTCTCATGTAAAACACGGACAAGCTTCTGGCAATAAAATGCAGGATATCCTTTTTAAATATGCTAAACAACCATACAGAACAGATTAGGATATCCCTGCTTGAGAATAAGTGAGATAATCAGTGGTTTGGTAACATTGGCCCATGTATGCTCAATAAGGATATTGTTAATTCCTGCTGTGATTGATGCCTTCAAGCACTAGAGTTGAACACCGCTGCTGTAAAGTCTTAGAACATCCCCTGTCACGATGGATCTGTGTGTAGGATACTCTCCTATACACTTCATTTGCTTTGAGAAGCTGACCAGACCTTCTCTCTTGCAATGAGTAATGATTCTTATATACAAAAGAAACCTGGAATAATTGTGGTGCAAACCAAATGTGTCATTGCTCCCGTTTGCTTTTATGAATAATGCCCACTATACCCTGAATCTAAACTACCTAAAAAGATAAGCCACGTATCCCTGGCTACCACTATTATTTTCCGTTAGCTAGATGGTTAATAGTTAATGAATTGCCTACTTGATACCATGCAGAGGTGTAACTAAAGGCTGCCGGACCCTGGTGCAAAATTTGCCACGGCCCCCCCACCACCATGTTGACCCCACTGTCCACCTCCACTAATGTGCCCCTCTATCCACCTCGTACCTGGCTCAGGAGGAGGGGCCTTATCATCCCTAGGGGTCTGGCGATATAGAGGTCTGTGCCGCCTTCTGCACAGACCTCTATATGCAGCTGCCACGCGGTCCTCCAGTAATGCAGAACGATGGGATATAACGTCATCTCCCAGCGCTCTGCATTACTAGATGGCTAAGGACCACGAGGTAGCTGCTCACAACTTGCCGGTGGGGAGATCAGTGTGATCTTCCCACTGGCAAAGCTTTTTTAATGCTGGCAGTGGTGGTGGTATCAGGGGGCGTCCAGGCCCCTGGAGTGATGGGCCCGGTCTCTGTTGCGACCCCTGCGACCACTCCTGTTATGCCACTGATACCATGCCAATTCCTGATACCTCATGAAGGCTTTCTCTTATTCTGGCTTGGTTGCCAATTGGCAATAAGAGGTTGGGGAAGGATTCTCAGACCAATATTATTATCACAATTACTTAGCCGAAATCCTTTCTCTGCATGATGGCAGTAGTAATAGTGGGTATGAGGAGTCACAAAGTTTGACCCTTCTCATACAGCCTGATAAGCTGGCAGAATAAGCATTCAGCCAACCCTCCAGAAACTGGGTGAGTGACTGTATAAATATTAACCCCTAAACTACCAAAGCAGAACAGCTGTAATCAGGGACATGATGGGGGAGAGTCACTAAGAGGTGATAAAGCGGAGATGACTTCTCCAGTTTAACACTTCTCCAATTGCTATGTTATTCTACAGAGCCTATGCACTAAGATCTCCAAAGTTGAAGAAATCTTTGTGCGTAGGCTCCATAGAATAACATAAGAATTGGAGAAGTGATATCACTGGAGAAGTAATCTCCACTTACGACATATGAGGAACGACTAGACAAACTTGGTTTATTTACTCTAGAGAAAAGACTACTGAGAGGAGATCTTATGACAATGTACAAGTATATGAGAGGTCGATACAAGGATCTCTGTGGTGAGCTATTCATTCCAAGGCCTGATCAGGTGACCAGGGGACACCCCTTGAGATTAGAGGAAAGGAGGTTTAGACTTCAGCAGAGGAAGGGTTTTCTTAAAGTAAGATCTGTTAAATTGTGGAATTCCTTGCCCAAGGGTGTGGTTATAGCAGATACAATGGTGCAGATTGTTTGCCCCAGAATCTGCACCTATTTAGCTTGATGTATAAAGCCCTAAGCATGCTGGTCAGTTTTTACTTTTACTTTTCAGTGAAATTACTGTATCCATTTTACTTCACCAGAGTGCAAACATGCTTATTTTTGATACTGTTACTGTATTTCTCTCTATTTTCATTACAAATATATTGAGGACAAACCAAAAGACTGGTTCCAGCTGCCCAGGACTCTCTCTTTGCACTCTACTGCCCCCTTCAGATCAGAGAGTAACAGAGCTTTATCCCCCCCAGTAACAACCAATGTTTGCTGCTGTTGTGTATGGGTGGGTGGGGCAGCATAGTTCCCAGCATTTATTGCATTTCAACTCCCATCATCCTCAGACAGATGTTTTGCAGCTCTGCATGATAGGATTTGTAGTCCAATAACAGCTGTAAGGTCACTGGTTGTTCAGCCTTCCTTTTTTTCAGGAAACTGCAATGGCTTTTGGATGCAGAACTGCACACAACAAAGTCCAATAACTTTAAAAGTTTGGAAATGCTGTGATTGCTTCTGTAGTTTGTATTTGCAATCAAATTGAAAGCTGGATGTGTTCTACTAGTACACATCTACCAGTTACTTATTTTCTGTGTGGGTACCATATGTATATAATGCACAATATTTATTGTACACAGGCTCTTCCAGCAGACCCAGTGCACGTGCCAAGACAAAGTGAGCAAGGCTGAGGTGTATGAGCTCAAGAATTATTTGAATCCAAGTGAAGCGGAGTCTGTCAGGGAGAGGCGGATGAAGGAGTATGAGCATTTCAGGAGGAGGTATGGAATGTGAAATGATGTATAGGGCAAACCAAAATGTGCCTCTTTGGATCCTGATCCCCTATAATAAGTGCTTGTTGCAGTTGTATGTGTGTGTGTATATATCTAACCTGTGTCTCTGCTCCAACTGTTGCTGCACTAGAAGTCCCATCATCCTCAGTCATCATTCAGTTCTTACTAGGCAAAGACACACACAATTCTCAGTGCAGAATAAGTCAAATTGCATCACTTGTAAATGTTTGTTTTTAACACTTATTTCATTGACATTGAGGTCTCTAGATATTTCCAGAGAGTTTTCTGTTAGGGATTGTGAAAAGAGGGTGCAGTTTGATATAATGTAAACAATATAACATACAGAGCACTCGGAGTTACAAGAAATATATATAATATAATATAATATAATATATACTAGTTGAACAGCCCGTTACACGGGCCACAGTGCCTCTGGCAGTCAGTCGCGGGGCAGTCACGCACAGTAGACACTGCCCGCACCACTGCTGATACAGAACTGGACACTCCTTTGGAGCGCCCAGCTCTGTATCAGCCGCGGCGTGGGCAGTGTCTACTGCGCATGACTGCCGCATGCGCAGCAGTGTCTACTGTGCATGTCGGGCGTTACACACGATTTAGCGAATTATTATATAGGATATATGTGTATGTATGTATGTGTGTGTATATATGTATATGTGTGTATGTATATGTGTGTATATATATATATATATATATATATATATATATATATAATATATATATATATATAGCTAATTGACTCTACATATTATGTTCTTACAGAATGTGTAAAGTCAAAATAAAGGGTTACTATCCCTTTAAAAAAAAAAAAAACAAAAAAAAAAAAAACCTGTAATTTCTCCTGAACAAGTCTAATATCCTTTCCTCTTCATTAGAGAATGATTTGCTAGTAGTAGTGTCTTCCCCTGCAGATCACAATAAACTAATATACCGTCATACCAGGGGTCACAGACCTTGTTTCTTATATATTTATTTGTGAACTGTAAATGCATTTTTTTCTCAATATGGTGTATTTTCAAAATCTCACATGCAGGAATTGTTTCCCAAGGTGTCTTGCCTGAATAGCACCAGGCAACCCCTAGGTTGTTTCAGGAGTATAGTCACAGGTGGTCATAATGGCCCATGCCTTGTGTCTCTAATCAGTTTGTTGACTGGGAATTGAAAATGTTTCCTAGTCTTACTCCAGGCTTCCACAGTCTAATCTAGAGTAAACATTATTAATGCAGTTAACTGGCTTTTTGCTTCTATTTATTTAACCTTTCATTATTTCATTACCAAGTACACAGCACATTGTTAAAGGGATAGTAATGTTTCATAATAAAAGCGGCTCTAATTAATCATTATAGTATTTGGACCTTGGAGAGTGTTATTTCAATTCTGTCAGAGTTATAGTTCAAGATTAATTCAATGACAAAGTATCCCCCTCCCACCCCTTTTGCTGATGTAACACTGCTCAGCCAGATCAGAAGGGAGGTGCCCATGTAGACTGCAGAGAGGAACAATCTTCAATTAAGATAAGGGAAAAACCTGAAAAACTTGTCAAGGGGGCAGGGCTTTCATTGTTCTCATAGGAAGAAGATTGTCCCCTGCTGTTATCTGTTTGGTGTATGGACTGCATTCCACATCTGAGAATAGATGACTTACACTAGGTAAAAGGGGCGGTAGGGGAAAATTTGCTTGTGATTATCTCTCAAACCATAAAGGTTTGAGAGATAAAACTTATATCGTTCATGTTTTTTTAATGCCTACAAAATAAAATAAAGATAAAGTGTTACTATCCCTTTTATAAACTGTTTTTGTAGACCTATCCCCCAATTACCTCTGACTTCCGTAATCTTGCTAATCCCTAGGTTTTTGGTGTTTTTTGCTACAAAAGGTTAAGGCCAAGCACAAGGCTCTCAAATAATTTACCGATTTAAAAATACCTCAAAAAAGCCAAAAGACCTCTCACTTCTGAGTAGTTCAGTTCTATAACTCCAGGTGGTATCTTGGGCACCAACAGTCCCAACAGAAAATAACCATTTGGATAAAAATTGAGGTATGATGTTTTAAAGCCATTTCTAGAATGGGAAATGTACCCTAGTAGAAGAAAATCTCTTCAGACATAAGAGTACTAAAGATAACAAGGTAAGGCCTACCCCTACAAATCTGTTTAAATACCCACAGAAATGTGTAGTCCCTCCGTTGATACTAAAATTTCAGATGAAAGTGGCATAGAACTGGTGGATACATTTAAACAGGGGTTGGATGGATAATCTATAGATTTACTGTTCTCAAATACAATCGCTCTGTCCATTTTAAATGTAAAGGTTTTAGAGTTTGATTAAAGACCATAATATTTTAAATAAGGAAGCTGCAATATCTACCAAATATTCTTGCTATGCTTTTATGCCATAAAAGGGCAACTTTCATACCTGTGTATTCCCCTGACAGGCACCTCTTAAAAAACAACAATTAGGTGGATGGTACTTTATCAGCAAGTCTTCATCCCTTAGAACAGTCCTTCTGAGGAAGTTGCGGCTGGGGGGGTGGGGTTGGACAGGGGCATGGTCCTAGATATACCACAATCTCTCAGATTTGTAATAATCCATGAATAAAATTCAATCAATACAGTGTATTGCACACCATGTTCTCATCGTAGATGGCGAGAACTGAACCCAGGCCATTCCTCAGACCAAGATGTTCAATAATTTGTCCTTTATGTCCTTCCTGCTCCTATACATCCTTGATCTCCTTGATGGTTCTACCAAACGTTCACAGGTCAATGGTCTTTTCCTTGCTTACCATTTGGCCCCTGTTTTGCACAAAGCTTCACATAATTATGATTCATGTAGAGAACCCCCCTTTCTAACCAAGTAGTCATTGCAGTTTCCTCTTGTGTTGGTTTAGAAAGAATATATCCATTTATAACAGTGACAGGGAAATGAACAGAAACACAATTGATCGCCACATAAGTATTCTGAGCACAAGCAGAATCATTCAGACTCTTCCCAAGCATTGTCACATCACCCTTCTTCAGGATGGCTAACAGGATCATAGTTTGCTACATTCAACATGTAGGGGAATAAGATCTAAAACATTAAAAAAAATTCAATAGAGCAAAGTGAGATGATCAATCCTTTGCCTTGACATAAGGCCTCCATATCAAGGATCTGCAGTGCCTACTAAAGAAGAGAATTGTCATAAAGGAGAAGTAATGCCTCCTCGTAATAGCCTTCATATACTTTACTGTGGCTAGGTATTCATAATGGACCCTGTGAATTTTGTTATTGTGCCTTTTGTTCAATAGGTAACCTCTTCAATCTGTTCTAGATGTAATTTAATTGGAGACACATGAAAATTGGTGGTTCTTCTTTTTTATTTTTTCTTCCTTTGGTACAACTAACACACAAAGATGATCTGGGATTATGCACACTTACATCGTATTCCATACTGGCATCTATAAAAAAAAAATCCTTGTTTTGAGGCCTAAAATTTTTATTATTTATGTGTTCTGTGGGGGCTTCCATTCCTCCTTTTTCTAGTTATCTTGGTATCTTAGAAGTGATTGTGTTTTTATTGTCTTTAAAAGGGTTGGGATAAGGTACCAACCTTTCTGAATAGAAGCACAGTGGGATGCATTTACTGCTCCATTAACTACAATGTGTCTATATAAGATACACATGCACTAAAGAGGCAAACTCAGGATTAGAATTTGGGGTTCTAACATAAACCCCCCATATTTTACCTGGTGGTTGCGAATGTATGATATTTAGAATTTTATAAACCCGTTTTATTTTAGTGTTTGTCCTTTTTTAAATACACAAATATATTTTCATGGGTCTAAAAAAGTGCCAGGACATAGCCCTTACATAAGAACACCATTTGTTAATATCTAACACATGCCAATTTACAATTTACACATTGAAAAACATTAAAACCTATCAGATCTCACACAGTACTGAGCAGTGTATGATCTATACTCAATACCTTTATATGTGGCTTCCTTCCCCTAGGCATCAGACTCAGAATATTCTCATTGCGCCTCCTCACTCCCCACTGAGTTATCCAATCCACGGGGTCCAGGTGATGCCCCTTCACACCATATTGCTTCCAGGTATGACCCCTTAATGTAACTCTTACTACAGAATAAGCACCAGTATCAGACCTACTGTAAAGTGCCTTGCTGGGGGCAAACTGTAACATTTGTGCTGGGGAGGGAAAATTAAATGAATATACTCTTATGACATCACAAAACATGCAGAGTCTGATGTACTAAAACATGTAGTAATTCTGAGGCAAACCAACTGCATTACAGAGTTGATATACAAGTCAAATTCCCATTGATTTTTAAATGAGGCTTTTAGCTCCTTCAAGGCTACACGGGTGTCCAACATGTTGCTTCTCAATGTATTTTAGGCCTCTCTAGCAATCAAGGGGTTGAAAGACATATTTAATTAATTGGGCATTTGGGGGCTTTTTTTGAGGGGGGGCATTTGGGGACCTTTTTTTTTTTTTCCCCTGTGTTTGTTTTGCTTTAGGTGAGAGAGGCAGAGCAGAGGTAGACAGGAACGTTATGCACAAACTCACACAGGTCTGTATCCAGAAAACTAAAGACCAGATATTCTGGAGCAAACAATCATCATAATAGATGACAAATATTCCCTTTTTATTTCAAATGAGAGTTTAATCCCTTGCATGCTATAGAGTTCTCCAGTTTACTGCTTTGTAATTCATTAAACACGTCTCTACTATCTGCAAGTCTACCCCTCGGGTTCTATTGGAACAAACAGCCAACCCCGAGGGTCGCTTTCTATTTTTAAAGGCTAGCTTTTTAATAAAATGATTTACACTAGCTAGTGTATGTACCCCTAATTCTGCTTAAATGTTGTTTCTCTGTGATGCCTTTGTGCAGGGCCATATCATCTTGGGAGGAGACTTAAATGTTGCTCTTCACCCTCCTCTTGATCTATGGGTAGGTCTCTGTTTCGACTATTCTTCATGCAACCTCTTTCCACTCACATAGCTAACTTACATTCCAAGAGTCTAGAAGTTGTATTTCACCCTAATACCCTAGACTATACCTTCTTCTCATGCCACATACAGTAGATTGTGATACAAATAAGAAGTCCACCTTTGCTACATCTTGTTTCTTATGCAACCATAGAACCGATCACTTGGTCTGAGCATGCACCGTTGTAGAATGGGATACTCATTATGTTTCCTTGACGGGTTGGATTAATTTAATTAACATGATGCTCTTCAATGCACTTACTGTCCATATCCCTGGTGGATTTTTCCACCAGTTGTGGTCCCTAATTACAAACTTCATTTGGGGACACTGCAAATCACATTTGCAATACGAGTTAATGGCTAGACACCCAGACTTTGGAGGGTTGGGTTTGCTGGAGTTTTTTGGCTATTACCTAGCAGCCACTCTATCTAAGCTCTTTGACTTTCTTCACATCCCCCTGGGTAGCTGAACAGATATGGTTCAGTTTTGAACTGGGCGGGTCGACCACATAAAGCTCCTCCGGGTAGAACGGTCATCGGTCCCACCGGAATGTATGACACCTGTGGTCTTAAGCCATTTTCAAGTGGCATGGTGCTCTGTTAACCTGACGTTCCAGCTAACCTCTCTCCCTTCTCATCTATCTCCGGGATTTACTCCTGTATTATCCCCTACTTCTTTTTCTATTTGGAGGAGGGCTAATGTTTGCACCCTTGGTCAGCTGGTTCAGAACTCAGAGTGTAAATCCTCCGAGGACCTATCTAATCTAGTTGGCTGCCATAAGCTCAAGTGTGTTGCTAGGTTAAAGGGGAGATTAAAAAGGGCTATACCCAGAGGGGCCTTTCCCCATTTGAACAGGTGATGACACTTTCTATCCCCCACCCAGACACCCTCTTTCATTTTGTTACGGACTCTTACACAATTCACCTGCTACCACTAAACCTAATTTCTGGAGTTTGTGGGAAAGAGACTGTAATGGAGCTTAGTCCGTTACTGGAGCCCTTGTCTGGGCCTGAGACTGTTAACCAAGAAAGACCAGAGACTGTGGACATTTTGCCCTGTTTGGACTCTGCTTTGGGCCCTGTCATACGAACTGGCCAACCATTACCCTGGATAAAAAGACTTGTGTCCTACTTTATGTGAAAAGGCAGTAGAGTCGAACAGAACTTTGTGCACAGAACTGCCCTGTGCTAGGCGAGTCAAACATTCACATTCATAAATGAGAGACTGACTAAAAACCTGTGTTCATAGAGTGTGTTTAATGTACTGTCCAATATTCTATGTTTAATGTATTGTTGTGGTTGAGGGCTTACACACTCACCGACTACCAGTCGGAGGGTACCAGCACAGTGTGCGACCATTGCCGTTGGATCGAACTTTCGGTGGCGGGGGGGCAAGAGGCGAAAGCTGGGTCACTCGAATCCCTGGAGTAGGCATGCAAATATCTTCCATAGCCTAAGCTGGGGAACCATAGGCAGCTCAGGGTTTGGTCAAGGTTGGAGCAGGGCATTCAAAGTAGTCAAACAAAGGCTCCAACCTTGGTCCACTGTACCTAAGATGTGTATTGTAGCCACTCCAGCCATTGACTATGTTGTATTGTAGTAAGACCCCCTTGTCACTGTTTGTTTTGACTCTGACACAGAGTAAGATAAAAATCAAACTTTATTGAAAAGTTTAATGGGAACCCTCACGGGTCCTAATCATACACATCAATCACATATACAATTGGTACAAGCAGTAGGATTGCAAGATACACAAGGGAGCCTCTACCGGCCTTGCCAATATACCGGGCAAGGCAGCCTAACGGGTACACGACAATCAGTATGTGGCTCTACCGGCCTTGCCAATATATCGAGCAAGGCAGCCTGGAGATTAACAAGATGAACTGATAGTGGCTTTACCGGCCTTGCCAATATACCGGGCAAGGCAGCCGGGAGGTTACACGACAAGCTGGTAGTGGCTCTACCGGCCTTGCAAATATACCGGGCAAGGCAGCCTGGAGATTACACGTCAACCTAAATGTGGCTCTACCGGCCTTGCCAAATTACCGGGAAAGGCAGCCAAGTAGACAGAGGAACAGCTCCACTAATGCTGCATAGATGGAGCAACAGCATAAGATGGAACAGTGGAGCAGACCAGTCTCCCAACCAAGGAGAACAAACCGGTTAGCAACGGAGACAGCAACAACTGGTGGATGTGCAGTAATCCAGTGCCATGTAAGAAGTACAGTAAAGCCCAACCAGTTCTACACAACTAGATTAGCAACCGGTGGAAGTGGAGTAAACCAGCAAAGCGTACTGGAATAACAAGAGCATAACCGGCTCTATAAAGCGGAATCAGCAGCCGGTGGATGGTGGAGCAAGCCTGCAATGATATAGGTCAACAATGGAGCACACAAGGCTCTAGACTAGCGGAATCAGCAGCTGGTGCATGGTGGAGCAAACCAGTACTGCGTACTGGATAAATGAAATGCCCAACCAGTACTAAACAAGTGGGAGTAGCTACCGGTGAAATGGAGTAAACCAGTACCATGTACTGGATAAGAGATTAGCCCAACCGGTTCTATACAAGCAAATCAGCAATCGGTGAGAGTGGAGTAAACCAGTACCGCATACTGGATAAGCGAATGCCCAACTGGTTCTATACAAGCAACTCAGCAACTGGTGAGAGTGGAGTAAACCAGTACCTCTTACTGGGTAGCGAATGCCCAACCGGTTCTATACAAGCAAATCAGCAACCGGTGAGAGAGGAGTGTACAGAGATCAGAATGTAGCCATAGCAACTACAGAGGCCAAATGGATAACCAGCAGCAGCGACAGCAGACACTCCAGGACCACACAGGAACGATAGCACCGCCAACCGGATCAGGAATGGAACAGGAACACAGCAGCATGGGGTCAGGAACGGAAACAGGAACGACAGCACAGCCAACCGGGTCAGGAATGGAGCAGGAACAGTGCAGGAGAGGTACTGGCTACAGGAACAGCGCTGGTACTGGTAGCAAGCGAAACAGGCCCAGGGAACAGGTACTAGGCAGGTGACTGCTGACATAGAGATACCACGAAAGGGCAACCAAAGGGTGCCTCAGCCCAGTCTATAAAGGCAATCCTGGGCGGGCTAAAGACAGGTGGCCAATGGAGAGTACACACACCTGACTGACAGCACAAGTAAGCAATCACGGGCACCATGATACCCCTGCCTTGTGGTAATTCATTCAAGCCGCTCAAGTCTTTGTGTTCAGTGTCTGAGTTCATCAACTCTTTTGTATTTGAAATGTAATAATGTCTGAGTCATTGTATTTGTTAGACCATCTACTGTTGGCCTTTTGTCTCCTGTGTTGTGATTGAATTATGTTCCTGTTGTATCAGGTTGGTCCATGTATTCCAATGTACGGTTTGAGTATAAATGTGTGGTTTTGTACCAATAAAGTGTCAGTCTTCTGAGTGAACAACTGAGTTCTGGTGTCTTATGTTCTTATGGTTAAAGCGGCCACTCTGACGCCCATCTGAGCTGAGTATCCTGTATCGTCGACCGTCTGCTGCCAGCTTCCTGCGACCAGACTTTGTATGCTGTCAGGCGGCGACATGGACTCTCTCTTCCCCTTCTTCTTGAGTTCCAGAGATCATCCAATTCGAGCTTGCAGCGTGCTCGAAGCTGCTCGACTACAGCTACCTGGTTCCTGCGACATTTTCCCTGTTCGCCATTCGACTGGGAGTCGAGGCCTCACTCTCAACTGCCCGGAGTCTAGCCTGCGACACTCGTGAGCTCTGTCGACCCCTCCTCGACCCACATCCTTCGACATAGTCGACTACATCGGGGTTCAACGCATCTTCGAGTCGACAACCGGATCGTTATCTGCTGGACCGGTGCATCCGTTGGCGCCAGTCCGGCGTCGAGAAAGAGAGACCCGGGAATGACGGCGGAAGGCAATGCTGTCCCTTCTAGTTTCCGTTACAGAGACATAGGGGTTGTCCTAACACTCTCTTGACCAGTGGAAAGCCATGTTTTAGATCCTGCATTACATATGCTTCTGATGTCAGATTACAGGAAATTAATTATAGACTCATCACTCGCTGGTACAGAACTCTAACAGTCCTCGCAGAGGCGTTTTCTGAACTTTCGGACAGCTGCTGGCATTGATCTCTGCATCGGGGCTCGCTCTACCATATTTGGTGGACCTGCCACCAACTGAAGCAGTTCTGGGACAAAGTTTTTTTGGTGCTTGGTCCGTGTTCAAGGTTCCGATCCCCAGAGGCCCACTGTTGTGCCCCGTTCATTTAGAATCCACCCCGGACTGCTAATCTTCCCCCACATTCAGGCTACTGCAATTCACTCTTCTCTTATCTTAGCCAAATCTCTTATCCCTTTGGCCTGGCATTCTCCGAACCCTCTAACCCATGCTCAATGGCTTGCCAAGAAGAAATCCTTTCTTTCATTGGAAAAGTGCTATGCTCTGACTTCTTTTTTTTTTTTTTTTTTTTTGCCAGTTTTCCACTGCAGATGGTCAACCTGAATTAACTACCTAGGAAGCACCTTGCTACCTTCTCCCTCCAACCTTTCTTCTCACTGCTCCTAGGGATTTATGGACCACATGGGCTTTAAACCTTTGGTTTTTGCAGGCACGTGATTGTTACCTGTCTCTCCGACACTTTGACCCATGTAGTCATTGTGGTTTTTATAGCCATCATGGCCACTTTAGTCTCTTGGCGTGCTAAGTGTTCCCCTTCTGGTTGCCATGAGCACTGACTGATTGCTGCCCACTATACCTCCTTGCTTCTTTCAACCTGTGATGTCCAATTGCAGTGGCTGTCAAGCTGCTGTACTCTGACTTTATCATCTGTGGACTTCCCCTTTATACTCTTCTTCTCTCCTTTTCTTCTTAATCACCTCTCCTCTTCTGTCTTCCTTCAGTGTTTTCCTTTCTCTCCGGATACCTTCCTTTTCTATGTCAAGAGCCTCGGGCTCTTAAATCCCCTCAGTAAGGTTATGATTTTAACAGGCACCTATATCTCCCATACTCTGCTTCCCATCCTTATTTCTCTCGGAGCATTTCCAAGAGGCAAGCACCACTGAGCATGCTTTCCTTTATATGTGTGCGTTACTGGACTCGGTATTGCTTTATGTACCACCTCTTTATGTGCCTTCTCTCCATGTCTTCCACGCGTGTCAGACTGTTTTAGCAGTTGATACTGATGTACTTGCTATTACTACTGACTTACTAGTTACTGCATTTTAGATTTCCAACCTCTGTCTGGCCATCTCGTCTTTGTTGGCGTTTTTTGTTTTTTTCTGTACCTTACTGTAATTTATATGCAAGTCTGAAATTAAAAAATGTATTAAAGAAAAAAAATTCTGTAGTACACAAAGCAGTAAATTCCACTAGTAGTAGTACACTACGCAGTCCGTTGCACACCCAATCTGGCACTCAATGGGTTATGTCAGACACAATTGTAAAAAAAACAAAACAAAACAAAAATGTAAATTTGTCCCCTGTGGTGCAGTTAGTTTGCTCCAGAATTGCTCCTGTTTCTTGAATATGACCTAGTTCAAATGCTGCCCCATCAGTTTCCATTGTATTCAGATATGGACCCTTACACTATATAATCCAGTGTTGCTGTTTTTTTTCCCTTAGGGTTGAAAGTGTATGAGGATCTACCAAAATATGTGGTACAGTATAAAATCTAATTTCATCCTTCTAGTCATTCTGCTTTCCAGTGGTAATCTATCTCCTATTAAGGAAGTGTGTCAAGTGAAAGAAATTCACCATTCATGTCAGACACCCCCCAGAGGGGCAGTAATGAGGAGATATGCTATTCTGCCCCATACCTCATGGCACATAGGTACAGGGATAAGGGCATGGTTTTGTTTACTGGCACCTTCTCCAAAAAGCTAAACACAAAATATAGCCTGTGTCTGAGCCCAACCACTGCCAGTGTTCTTGGCCAATCAAAACAATGCACGTGAGTGGGTTTACTTCCCTGACCTTACCCACCTGTCCATGCATGACAATGGCTGCAAAAAAGGCTCATATAGAGGAGAGAGGCTGATCCTCCCAAATGCTGCTCAGAGATGGAGGTCAGTTCTGGGGTGTGGTTCTATAGCTACCACTGGAACAAGGCTAGGTTAGCAGATAGTGCATATAGCACCAGTCACTCCTGGATCATTGAGGCAATGCTCAGAACCAGAGACTGATTTGGGGAACCTGCTGGCTTTAAGTGAGTGTGTTGGACAGTCTGAGTATGATGAGAACGTGTGTAGGTGTAATTTGCACACCCTGCTCAACCGATCCACAGGCAATAGTACACTCCATTTGCTAGTAAAATATGTCACTCTCCTTATATCATACTTTTCCTATTTTGAACTTTTTAACCCATTAAATATGACACGGGACTGCTACTTTAGTCCAGGGGTAAGTATTAGATAATGTTGGTCTTCAAGTCTCATTAACAGTACAGGCATATTTTTAGGATATCCCTGCATGATGTCAGTGAATCCATTTTGGCAATTATGAAAGAGCTTTCAAAATCACATATTAGTTGTGTTATGGGTGTGATTTAAAAAAAAAACAAAAAAAAACTTGAAATTTTTAGGTGTAATATCGTAATGGCCTGAGATCTTAGTGGAGCTGTTGCTATATCATCCTGCAAAGATTTGTAGTCCAGTGACCAGATCTGTCCATAGGATATTGTAGCAACAGCATCACTGTACAATTTTAAGCCATTGTGATACTGCACCTAAAAAATCAAGTTTGAGTTGCATTAACTTTTGAATAAAACACCTCTCAGCCATGAGAGTATCTTTGTTTGACTCAGGATATATAATATATTTTACATCTTAAGGTTTCCATCCAGTTAAATGTCATTAAGAGGGGATACGATTGGTAGGGCCTGCACTGAATGCCTTTATTGTCATATCTAAATCCTAAACTAGTTTTCTTCTCTTAACACTGTGCAACATTCAGGTAATTTTGTAAGTGCTTTCAACATTACTAAAGTTGTTTTTAGGTGATGAGGGCCCCTTTTAAAGTGATTAAATGTGAATTAATCAGTGGCTCAATCAAACAGGGGTTTCTTGAAAACATGCACCTACCTCTGATTTAACACATTAAACATGCTACTCTCTTTAGGTTCCCCATTAAACCCATTAAAGGGATAGTAAAGTTTCACTATAAAAGCAGCTCCAATTAATCTTCATAGTATTTGGGCCATGGAGAGTGTTATTTGAATACTGTCAGAGTTGTAGTTCAAGAATAATCGAATGATAAAATATCCCCCTCCCACCCCCTTTTACTGATATTCAAAATATAAACGCATTGACCTACTCCCTTCCCTCAAACATGTATAGTTTGAGAGATATAAGCTGCCTGGTTTGCATGCACACTTTGTAAACCGTTCCATTGAAGTATTCCTTTCTAGATAGCGCTGTTTTGGATCTGCTGAAGAGTCGCCAGACGGTCCCGGGACCAGGATCTCCTTCTGTCAGCTAGAACGTTGATGTCTGTGAAAGGGGAGGGAGGAGGAACTTTAGCAGCTTATATCTCTCAAACTATACATGTTTGAGAGATGGGAGGTGGGTCATTGCATTTATATTTTTAATATCTACACTAGTAATCTTTGCTAAAAGTAACCAATATTATTCCATTAAATACGTCATGGAACACTTTGCTCATACATGGGACAGGCCCTGAAAAGGCATCACATACATTGGGTCTCTGCTACTGTAGGACTGGCCCTTTAATCCAATAAGCATGTCAAATGGCATTGTTCATAGGAACAGAGCTTTTTATTTTTATTTTTTTTATTTTTTTTATTATTGTAGGTGACCCTGGAGGCTTCCTTGGGGACATTTGGCACATTAGTAAATGCGGCAAGTATTGAAGGAAGCATAGTGTCTGGGAGAGGTGAAAAACGTCTTATTATATCTACTGCTGACCAAAATGTATTAAATTACATTCTGAACTACACCACGTACACAAGTACTGTTTATAGCATTGATAGTATGGATATTGGTGAGTATTTATATCATTCATTTTCTTTCCTAATGCTTCGTATAGCCCCTTTTATTACATAATACTGCTCCTTCTACTTCCTACTATCGTTCCATATAATGGGTAAAGAAAGTTTGCACGTGTAAGCAGGGGAGGGCTGGCAACATAAAGCCCAGGGGGCAAATAAAATCAAGTGGCCTGTTTCTACTATAGTCTGAGCCCACTGTCACAGGCCACCCCCTTTCGTTAATTTTTGAATTGTCATTAATGTTGTGAAGTAAGGCAAGTGATACCACATAACTTACAAATGAAGTGGTGCTACACTAGTGCTACTACAAAGCTTACAATTTAAAGGGATAGTAATGTTTCATAATAAAAGCAGCTCTAATTAATCATCATAGTATTTGGACTTTGGAGAGTGTTATTCCAGTTCTGTCAGAGTTATAGTTCAAGAGTAATTCAATGACAAAGTGTCCCCCTCCTGCCCCTTTTACTGATTTAACACTGTTCAGCCAGAGCAGAAGGGAGGTGCCCAGGTAGACTGCAGAGAGGGACAATCTTCATTTAAGATAAGGGAAAAACCTGAAAAGCTTGTCAAGGGGGGCAGGGTTTTCATTTTTAAGAAGATTGTCCCCTGCTGTTATCTGTCTGGTCTTACAACCAGATTCCCCATCTGAGAAGAGATGGCTTACACTAGTTAAAAGGGGCGGGAGGGGAAACTTTGCTTGTGAATATCTCTTAAACCATAAAGGTTTGAGAGATAAGACTTATATCATTCTTCACATTTTTTTAATGCCTACAAAATAAAATAAAGTTAAAACGAAGTATTACTATCCGTTTAAGTATAGCTACACTAGTGATACCATAGAGCTTACAAGGGAAATGGTTTATGCTACTAGTGTATCTCCATTTGGACTGTGGCTTTGTGGTATCATTTCTGTAGCCTCATTTCAATTGTAAGCTCTGTGGTATCACTAATATAGCTCCATTTACAGCAGCAAATGGGAGACTGAGTGAGGTAGTGGCCCACTGGCCCAGATATGATGACCGGCCCAGGGGGCAATTGCCCCCCTGCCCCCCAGGCAAGCCCTCCCCTGCGTGTAAGGCCAAGTTTACAATGGCGATTTGTTTCATGTACTGAAATCACACTTTTTTTTTTTTTTTTTCCAGTCAATTTAGTATCAATTTATGTTTTCCAATGCATCTTATTATTCCAATGCATCTGATTATTCACCATGATGCTTTTCAGCTTCAACACACATTAATCTCGTTAACATGAGATTTGGTGTGATACCATTGAAATAAATATAAATCACATGTATGTGCGATAACGCAGTCAGATCAAAAGTTGCAGCAAGAAGTGCTAGCTTGTTTCAAGTGCTGCATTTTTCAGTAGTGGGAGCAGTCTCCTATGACACAAACATACCACTTTCATGTGTGTGTTTAGTCATAGGACATCACTCAGCTCACTGCACATGGTAATCCCTAAGGATTTCATGACAGATTGCATCAATAAAACAGAAAACATCTTTCAGGCAGGATACACTGTATGGGAAATATTCAGTTTTGCTAGCAATGCTTCAAAACTATTTGTACAAATGTAGACTATTTATCGGAGTAAATTTTAATTTCGATTCGAAGATGACTCGGTCTGTATTTCATCTTGGTGAAGTAGCCAATTCACCCTTCCACAAAATACATAAGGGACTTGGGGCAGGTTTTCTTCAATTCCTTGGAAGTTGTTTGGGATGTGTAGACATTTTAGACTGCCAGTTGAATTACCCCTCTGACTACCAAAGAGGCACTGAAAGGGTTAATAACTCTGGTGCTCAGAGTTAAGTATATCATTTAACTATCTGAGTGACAGCAGGTTGCTCAATGCATTTGTAAAACAATGCTGGGGGAACTCCTTGCACTCAAAAGGTTAAAGTAACTTCCACCATGTGCATGAGACAGTGACCAAACAGATCCTCCTATCTATCTACTGTATCTATGTAATATATCTAATAGTGTTTGTTTGTTTTTTTGCACTTTATTACAGTCATATTGTTTTTATTGCAGTATGTTTGTGTTTTCTCCAGTTAAATTCACAATAAATCAGCACTTGGCTCAGTTTCCAGTTTCAATCAAACAACCAGCAATGGTCCGGCTGTATGATCCTGGAGCAGGTAGCGTTTAATTTGAAACACACATGCTCATATACTTCTACACACATACAAACACACATCTCTCTCTCTCTCTCGCGCTCTTTGTCTCCTTTTTCTCTTTCTCTTTTACTCTCTCTTTTGCTCTCTCTCTCTCTCTCTCTCTTTTGCTCTCTGTCTCTTTTGCTGTCTCTTTCTCACTCTTTTGAATGATCGTTCAATATATTCCAGTTCTGTACAAAATAAGTGAGACCATTTAGTGACATACAACAACTGGATTGAAACAAGCTATACTTACAGTCCAGAGTTGATCAATATGCAACGTTTTTGGCATTGCACCATTTAACTGAAAATGAGACCCTTTTAAATCAAAAGCTTTTTTTTTTTTTTTTTTCTTCATAAACCTGTATTTATACAATTTGTTTTACACTTTTGTAGGAGATAGACTGCTAATTTTAAGAGAACTAACACCACCTCCTTATGCCCCCATTACTTTTTTTTTCTCTTGCTTCAAAAGAGAACATCTTCAATTGTAGATTGTTAGTTTAGTGTACTAATAATCTTAATTTTAGTAATGACAAGAGGCGAATATTTTGCTTATCTTCCTTTACTGAAATCTCCATAGCACCACAGATCATTTACATAACCAATCAAAAAACAGCACCACAGGCCATAAAAGACCCTCCATACTGAAACTCCTTCTCTTTCTTTGCACAAAACAAGCAAACAACATGACCTAAACATCAGCAACAAATATGCCGTCTTCAAAAATTTCAGCAACCCCCTCGGACCAGCGAAACACGATGCCAGGGGCATCCAAGCAAACTGCCCTCGAGATAGGAGATACACTGAAAGAAAAACAAATGTATGAAAGCACACCAGGAAATATCAATATACATACCAATAATACATACAAGCAAACACAGAAATTATGAATAAGCATAAATAAATGTACCGAAACACACATAACTGAACCCAAACCAAAGTCAACCCTTCTCTAATAAATCCTAAAAAACAAAACCCAAAGGGAGGGACAAGGGAGGGAAAATATTTGCCTCCTGTCATTACTAAAATTAAGATTATTAGTACACTACGCTAACATAATCTACAATTTTACCACATGACAGGAGGCTTCATATTTTGCTTTTTTAACGCTAAGACACCAAAGAAGACAGCATGAGAAGGAGGATGGAAAAAGAAAACGTGAAACATGTCTTCCCTAAGACCAGTCCGCTGAAGACAAAACATCTGTAACTGAAACCCCTGCAGACAGAGCCCACTATGCAGGTGTTCCCCAAACTGAATGAGCACCCAAATAAACATCACCTCCTACCAGAGTCAAAACCTAACAAATACCTCTAGCTAACATCGCCCAAGACACTGGGCCTGACATATGAAACCAAAACTGACCCGATGAAAACAAGTTGGAGGAGCAGAAACCTCCACACAACAAAGCAAAAACCAAGGCAACAAAAATCCTATGAAAGAGGGTGACGAATAAAGCAAAAGACAAAAAAGAATCCACAAACAAGATATACTTGTAACAGACACTACAAATTACAGATAATGAAGACGTGTGTGTAATACACACCCTAAACTACAGATAATATATACGTGTCAGACACCCTAGCCTCCACAGTTAATGTAGACGTGTAACACATACAAGAATCTACAGATAATGCAGACTGGAATACACACCAGAATCCACAGACGATGTATAAGTGGAATAATGAATATGTGAAATACCCGCTAGGGTCTACAGATAATGTACCTGTGTAATACCCCCTGCAATCCACAGATAATGTATATGTGAACTATAAGCTAGAATCCACTGATAGTGAAAGAGTGTAATATATGAAGTACAAACTAAAATCAACACAGAGTGTATACTAGCAATACCCACCAGAATCAACAGATAATGCATATGTGAAATACCAGGTAGAATCTACATATAATGTATATGAAACATACACCAGACTCGACATAAAATGTATACGTATAACCAGGGCTCAAAATTTCCACTAGCCAATGGCGAGTGAAAATTTAGCCCTGGAGTGTAGAAATTCACCCTGGTCGGTATGTTTTGGCTTGCAGTGGCGAGTAACTCTTCAGGTCTGGCTAGTAGCAAAGGACTTAAAATTATAAGCCCTGCGTATAACATACCCTAGAATCTACAGATAATGTATACGTGTAATACATACTAGAATGGACAGATAATGTATAAGTGTAATACATACTAGAATCGACAGATAATGTATACGTGTAATACATACACTTATACATTATCTGTCGATTCTAGTATGTATTACACGTATACATTATCTGTCGATTCTAGTATGTATTACACGTATACATTATCTGTCCATTCTAGTATGTATTACACTTATACATTATCTGTAGATTCTAGTATGTATTACACTTATACAGTACCTGTCCATTCTAGTATGTATTACACGTATACATTATCTGTAGATTCTAGTATGTATTACACTTATACATTATCTGTAGATTCTAGTAATACATACTAGAATGAACAGATAATGTATAAGTGTAATACATACTAGAATCTACAGATAATGTATACGTGTAATACATACTAGAATCTACAGATACTGTATAAGTGTAATACATACTAGAATGGACAGATACTGTATAAGTGTAATACAAGTTAAAATCTACAGATCAAGCGTACCTGTAATACACACTAAAAATCCAAAGACAACATAAAAGTGTAAAACCCACTAGGCTCCACATAACAATGTATATATGTATTACACACTAGAATATACAGATAATGTAAGTTAAATACATGCTAGAAGCTACAGAAAAAGTATACGTGTAAACACACTAGAACCCACAGATAATGTATATGTAAAATACCAGGGAGAAATAACGTATAAGTGAAATACCAGCTAGAATCTACAGGAAAGTATATGCTTAAAGCACACTAGAATCTACAGATAATGTACATGTGTAAAACAAGGTAGAATCTACAGAAAATGCATATGAGAAATACTTGGTAGAAACTACAGAAAAAATATGTGTGAAATACAAGGTAGAGTCCACAGATAATGTATATGTGAAATACAAGGTAGAATCCACAGATAATGTATATGCGAAATACAAGGTAGAATCCACAGATAATGTATATGCGAAATACAAAGTAGAATCCGCAGATAATGTATATGTGAAATACAAAGTAGAATCCGCAGATAATGTATATGTGAAATACAAGGTAGAATCCACAGATAATGTATATGTGAAATACAAGGTAGAATCTACAGAAAAAGTATATGTGAAATACAAGGTAGAATCTGCAGAAAATGTATATGTGAAATACAAGGTAGAATCCACAGATAATGTATATACAATACAATCTCCAAACGGATCCCACATACAGAAAGGAAATCTGTAAACTTGTGTTTGTTGCGCATGTACGCCATGCTTGGTATGCGTACACCGGAGGATAGTAAACACTAGTGTTGAGCGAGCGTGCTCGGCCGATGCTCGGATCGGCTCGAACATCGCTCTGCTCGGCACATGGCGGTACTCGTCGAGTACCGCCATGTGCTCGCCCGCCATGTTCGGGTGGCGGGGATCTGTGCCGGAAGAGGCACAGATCTGAAGACGCTCCGCTGGACCACCAGGGACTGGAGGTACGGGGGCATTGCGGAGATGAAGGGGGCATTGCGGAGATGAAGGGGGACATTGTGGAAGAGGGGCATAGCGGAGATGAAGGGGGACATTGTGGAAGAGGGGCATATAGTCTATGCCCCTCTTCCACAATGTCCCCCTTCATCTCCGCTATGCCCCTCTTCCACAATGTCCCCCTTCATCTCCGCTATGCCCCTCTTCCACAATGTCCCCCTTCATCTCCTCTATGGCATAGAGGAGATGAAGGGGGACATTGTGGAAGAGGGGCATAGCGGAGATGAAGGGGGACATTGTGGAAGAGGGGCATAGCGGAGATGAAGGGGGACATTGTGGAAGAGGGGCATAGCGGAGATGAAGGGGGACATTGCGGAGATGAAGGGGGCATTCGGAGATGAAGGGGGCATAGCGGAGATGAAGGGGGGCATTGACCAGGCACCCTCCCCTCATCAGAGCAGGGGGTGCCTGGTGTAATGCTCGTGTCGCCCCATGCATTTCAATGGGGCTCGGGTGCTCGGCCGAGCACTCGAGCCTCAGGGGGTGCTCGGTCAGAGCACCCGAGCATCGGGGTGCTCGCTCAACACTAGTAAACACGTATTCTCGAAGTTGGCACACCTGTCGCATGAACTCTAGTGGATGAGAGAGAAAAACTCCCCAAATGAGCAGTAGCAAAACCTAGAGATAGAAGGACCTAAGAAAAAACAAAAACTGGCCAATGCCAAACCAGACTCCAAATGAATCACCTGAGTCGCAGGAAAATAAGATATTACGAAGTTAAATCAATGGGGCATACCCCAGGTGCACCAGAAAAAAGGGACCCCCCTAGCGGCAAAGTCAGTAGTGACAAATACACAGCATAAAATCTATACATAGATAGAACCAGTCACACACACAACAATATAAAATATACACATACATATACATCCACAGCCTTAGTCAATGAAATATAAATGATTAGCCATCCAAAACAATATATTTTACGCGGTCACTGGTAGTACAGCCGGAAAAAGAGAGAAACCGCTCACAATGGCAGAAAAACACAGAAGAACAGATAATCAAGCTGCAAACCAAAAAGCAGGGGAAAAAACCTAGAAACACCCTCTCAAAGAAAAAATAGAAATATAACAAAGAAGACAGGGAAAGTGCCCCGCTTCCAGACCAAAACAAATGAAAAAAGGAGCCTGAAAATAAAACTAAAACAAAGAAATAGTAACTAAGTAAAAAGGGATGCAAACCCTGTAGAAACATAAATACAAGTTTACTGAGGGAAAAAAAAGAACCCTCAGTGAGAAAACATCCATGCCAAGCATTGAAGAAAACGCCTGCCAGAGACAGGAAGCCATAATATCCATAACATGGTGGCTCACCCCAGTTGCAGCACAGGGGCATACCCTGCCATTGAAAATATACAAAAATATATAAGGGACAGAGGAAAGTAAAAACTCTCTGAGAGAAAACCCATGCCAAGCATGGAAGAAAACGCCTGCCAGAGAACAGCAAAAAATGGGGGTTCATCCCACAGGAAAACATAATATCATTAACATGGGGGCTCACCCCAGATACACCGCAGGGGCTCACCCTGGCATTGAATATACCACCTAGAGTATATGAAAACAAAAGAGGACTAACCCCATATACCATGTGTTATAAAATGTTGTAAAGTTCCAAAAAAATATACCCATGTAATCACACATGCAAAGCATGGTCTAGTGCCTACCCGAAGGAAGGAGTAAATAAGGGGTCTCGCCCCAAATAGATATGGTGGGGCTCACCCACGAGAAATATAAAAAGGGGGCTCACCCCGCTAATCCTACAACATAAGAGAGTGTTGGGTAACAAAAGCAGTCCTGAATGCAATAATATGGGGGCTCACCCCAGTTGCATCGCAGGGGCTCACCCCGCTAATCCCACCAAATTTGGTGTAATATTAAGAATGTGTCAAGGAAATAGGTGCATTAGTTGCAATAAACTAGCAGTCCTTCACAGTATAATAGCAATGGGTAACAGGAATGGGGCTTGTTCCCCAAGAAAACAGGACATAACAGCGCATGAAAAAAAAAAATAAATTTATATATATATATATATATATATATATATATATATATATATATATATATATATATATAATAAGCATTTCCAAAAGCACTTTATTAATAGAGAAAACAAATCCAATATGTCCCAGAATGTAAACCGCTAGAAGCGGCTTGCAATGCGGCGGTATAAAGCAGTGTAATACACCTAGAAATGGAAAAGAACTCTGCAAACAGAGCCACCCGGCAACAGAGGAAACGGCAAATCAAAATGGCTGCCGAGAATCTTGCGAGAAGCGAGATCCACGATGGCCGCCGGAGCTCACGGCCGGTCCTCAGACCGCTATGCGCCGCGAACCAAGGCTGAAAGGGAATGGGTCCGAGCACGTCCTGCACCTCACAAGGAGAGAGAAATAATACAAAATGCAGCTATCAAAGGTAGTGTGCACCACAAAAACCCAACCTAAGGGTTAAAGAATGGATCCCCAAGTAGATAACAAGGCAGGCTCAGACCCAAAACCCACAGTACACAATATTTAAGTTTGTAAAATGATATAATGGGTGAAAACAAAAGAGCTGAAAGTAAATTAAATACAGCCAGATACAATAAGAACAAAACAAAAAACCCTGAACAGAGCTGAGACAAAGAAAACACATACCCAACACATAGATAGGGAGAAATAAAAATACAGTTAATGAACAATACAGAAATACAGCAAAAAAAAAAAAAACAAGAAGAGGTAATCTGACCCGTGCAGCTTGTTGAAGCAGCAAGAAAGAGGAGGAGTTTCAGTATGGAGGGTCTTTTATGGCCTGTGGTGCTGTTTTTTGATTGGTTATGTAAATGATCTGTGCTGCTATGGAGATTTCAGTAAAGGAAGATAAGCAAAATATGAAGCCTCCTGTCATGTGGTAAAATTAGTCCAGTGACCATGTATATATAGGCAGACATGATAGTTGCTATCGGCATCACAGATCCTCCAACTTCGATCATTGCACATGGTAAAGTGCACCCTTTAAAGGAGCAGTAAATGTAATAATAAATCATATAAAATAGAATGACAGACGCTTTCCAAATATCCATTTGGCACAAAAATATATGTTCTAGTTTTCCATGCTTGGCTATATAAACTGTAATGGAGCAAAACATTTTAAAGTAACAATAAAGCTGAAATACAAGGGGGAGTTTGCACTAAGGAGGGATAGAGGTATGATAAAGAGGAGACTTTTCCATTGACATCACTTCTCCAATTCATATGTTATTCTATGGAGCCTATTCAATAAGATTTCTCCAACTTTGGAGATCTTAGTGCATAGGCTATCTAAAATAACATAGGAACTGGAGAAGTGATATCACTGGAGAAGTCCTCTCCCCTTTATCACCGCTTTATCACGCCTTAGTGCATAACACCCAATCTATCCTTATATGCAAGGGCATGCTGAAGCATATGTTCTAATAATATCCATGCATTTTACCAGGAGGAAACCTGTTATCAAGTATGTCCTGGGTTAGAGATGTTTTATTACCTAATTTAATTGTTCTCACCTGGAAATGATCAAAGCCTGAATTGCTCCTGTCAGGACTAGAACCTGCAATTCTGATGTTTGAACATGTTTGGCGCATTAATTAACAGCGCTATCTCATTAGCTATGTGGAACACTTCCTGTACCTTGATAGAACACAGAGAATTAGTAAAGTTTTTTTTTGAATTTGGACAAAAAAAAATCATTGTATGGCTTTTCCTGCCGAGCAAGGGTGATCCCGTTGTTGGGAGATGCATCATTCAAAACTTATAACTATTCAAAATACCAAAAGTTTGAATCTTTTACTGTTACATTCTCTGTACAACTGTAGTGGGAGACTCATCTATCCAAAAGAATGCAATAAAATAACTCTCTAGATACCAGGAGGAGCTGCATTATTGTGTGATAAAGAAGATAATTATTCAGTTAGTGAGATAATCTCTCCAATTTCTGTGGAGCCTATGCACTAACATATTTCCATTTTTGGGGATCTTTAATGTAAAGGCTATATAGAACAACATTGGAAATAGAGAGTTTATCACATTGGAGAAATGATCTCCTTTACCACACCTCCCCATGTGCCACTGTTGCTAATGCTTAATGTAATCCAGTCTGTTTCAAGTTTTGTACTGTACCCCAATTGTTTATTAACTATACAGTTTCCTGGTATGTGTTTCCCATCCAGTCTGCTTCAGGTTTTGTGCTGAACCCCAATTGTTTATTAACTATACAGTCTCCTGTTATGCACTAATCTACCCTTCACTTGGAACTTCAATCTCATCCAGTCTCCCTCTGCAATTTAACCCCTTGTGGTATGTACTAATCTACATTAGCCATTTTAACACCCTGTTCCAGTCTCCATATTGCCTTCCTCCCCCATTCCTCTCCTATATCTCTCTGTGTCTGTTTCTTATCAGATGTTTAATGGTGTCACACCTGACTGAACTCAGGGCTCTCCCAGTGCGAAACAATTTGTAATTTGGAAATCCCTCAGTCAGTAAGTGTTCTTAGGGACTCCAGCTAGTATTTATTCAGGTCCAGTTAGGGGTGGCATTTGCCAGGGGTATTAGTTGGCACCTTTATCAAAGTACCTCTTTATCTAAGTACTGAGAGTTAGGCAAGAAAATTGGACAAGAGAGAGACAGCTGCTGTAACCACTTAAAGACAAGAGGCAAGTAAACAGGCTGAATTCAGAGTGAAGAAACAATAATTTCCACCAAGCACTGATATTTGCATCTTCTATCGAAACTACTGACCACCCGATTCAATTAACCAGGATTACCAGGATTGATTTTACAAACTGCTCACTTAACCACTAAACCTCTGATGAGGAAAAACAAATCTGACTTTGATTTCTTCTCCAACCACCATTAACCATTACAACTAGTGATGAGCGAGCATGCTCGGCCGAAGCTCGGTTCGGCTCGAGCATCGCTCTGCTCGGCACATGGCGGTACTCGTACGAGTACCGCATGTGCTCGCCCGCCATGTTCGGGTCTCCTCCCCGCACGTTTCGTGGCTGCTGCGCAGCCAATAAACGTGCGGGGAGGCTCTGACATCGGTGTAATGCCAGCAGCCATGTTGGCTGCTGGCATTACACTGATTGGCTGGCCAGAACCCGTGATCGGGTGCTGTATAGCACCTGACCAGCGAGTTCGGCTCAGTCTTAGCCAGGGAGAGATGAGGATAGGAAGGGAAAGTCAGTGTAGGGAGAAGAAAAGTGTTGGAACAACATATAAAGACCCACAAGTCCTTTTTAGGACTGTTGTGTGTGGGGGCAGCAGTTATATTTTGTTTGGGGGGGCACAAATTAAAAAAAAAAAAGTCACATATTCCGTTCACTGTGCCTAGCCGCAGATTAGCAGCACATTCTGTTTAGTGTGCAAAGTTGCAGATTAGCAGCACATTCTGTTTAGTGTGCAAAGTTGCAGATTAGCAGCACATTCTGTTTAGTGTGCAAAGTTGCAGATTAGCAGCACATTCTGTTTAGTGTGGAAAGTGTAAAAAATAAACGTCACATATTCCATTCACTGTGCCTAGCCGCAGATTAGCAGCACATTCTGTTTAGTGTGCAAAGTTGCAGATTAGCAGCACATTCTGTTTAGTGTGCAAAGTTGCAGATTAGCAGCACATTCTGTTTAGTGTGGAAAGTGTAAAAAATAAACGTCACATATTCCGTTCACTGTGCCTAGCCGCAGATTAGCAGCACATTCTGTTTAGTGTGCAAAGTTGCAGATTAGCAGCACATTCTGTTTAGTGTGGAAAGTGTAAAAAATAAACGTCACATATTCCGTTCACTGTGCCTAGCCGCAGATTAGCAGCACATTCTGTTTAGTGTGCAAAGTTGCAGATTAGCAGCACATTCTGTTTAGTGTGCAAAGTGTAAAAAATAAACGTCACATATTCCGTTCACTGTGCCTAGCCGCAGATTAGCAGCACATTCTGTTTAGTGTGCAAAGTGTAAAAAATAAACGTCACATATTCCGTTCACTGTGCCTAGCCGCAGATTAGCAGCACATTCTGTTTAGTGTGCAAAGTTGCAGATTAGCAGCACATTCTGTTTAGTGTGCAAAGTTGCAGATTAGCAGCACATTCTGTTTAGTGTGCAAAGTTGCAGATTAGCAGCACATATTCCGTGTAATATGAAGAAGGCGGGTAAAAAGGGACGGGGAAGTGGACGTGATCCTGATAGTTCAGGGCGCGGGTCAGGACGCGTAGAAACTGTGCCTGGTGCCAGAGCACAAGAAAGAAAGACATCCACCATACCTAGCTTCATGTCTCAGTTTACAGGGCGTCGCAGGACATCACTCTCGAGGTCCGACCACTGCGAACAGGTGGTCGGTTGGATTTCAGGTGATACTGCTTCCAGTCGGTTAAGCACCACCCTGTCTTCCACCAAGTCCACTCTCAGTAGCCAAGAGTCTGGTCAACATAATCCTCACCCTGATCATCCTTCCTCCCACCATAGAGGGTCTGGCCAAAGAAGTGATCCCACACTGGGATATAGTGAGGAGCTCGTCTCATCACCAATCCTTCATTTGAACCTCTCTCCAAGCACGCTTGCAGAGGAACATGAGATCTTGTGCCCTGATTCACAACCTCTAGAGGGTACCCAATCACAAGAAGATGACAGAGGGGAACGGCATTTAAGGTCAAAGGAAGTGGATGATGATGATGATGAGACACAGTTGCCATCAAATCAACCACTATTACTGTCTCAAGACCTTGATGAGGAGGATGATACACAGTTGTCAATGACTGAGTATGTGGTGGGATCAAGAAATGAGGAGGATGATCAGAGTGAGGAAGTGGAGGAGGACTTGGTGGACGATGAGGTGACTGACCCCACCTGGGAAGGTGGAGAGCCGAGCGATGACAGCAGTCCTGAGGGTGAGCCATCTGCAGCACCGCAACAGGCTGGAAGAGGCAGTGGTGTGGCTAAAGAAAGAAGGCGGACCGCACCAAACCGGCCCGCAAATGTTCCACGGAGCACCCCCTTGCGTAAATCTCCCTTGCCAAGGGCTAGGTGTTCCGCGGTATGGCGTTTTTTTAAGGAAAGTGCGGACGACAAAAAAATTGTAGTTTGCAACCTGTGCCACACCAGAATGAGCCGAGGCATGAACACTAGAAACCTCACCACCACCAGCATGATCCGACACATGGCATCCAAGCACCGTAATAAGTGGGAGGAACGCCCGGATCGCCAATCTGTGTCTGCAGGCCACACCACTGCCTCCTCTTCCCCTGTTTTCGGTGCCGGTCAATCGCCTGTCGAAGGCGCAGGCCCGCATACCTCCCGCCCTGCACCTGTACCATCTGAAGCACCATCAGCGACCACATCCACTTCCCTGTCCCAGCGCAGCGTCCAAATGTCGTTACCCCAGGCATTTGAGCGCAAGCGAAAATACCCAGCCACCCACCCACAGGCCATAGCACTAACCTCACACCTTTCCAAATTACTGGCCATCGAAATGCTGCCATTTAGGCTTGTGGACACTGAGTCCTTCCGCAGCCTGATGGCAGCAGCTGTCCCTCGGTACGCAGTCCCCAGCCGCCACTACTTTTCCCGGTGTGCCGTCCCCGCATTACACCACCATGTGTCCCGTAACATCACCCGTGCCCTGACCAACGCAGATACTGGGAAGGTCCACTTAACGACTGACACATGGACAAGTGCTTGTGGCCAGGGACGCTACATTTCCCTGACGGCACACTGGGTGAATGTCGTGGAGGCTGGGAGCGACTCGGACCCTGGGATGGCACAGGTGCTACCCACGCCGAGGATTGCGGGCCCTACCTCCATCAGGGTTTCCGCCAGCACCTACGTTATTGGCTCCTCCTCCTCCTCCGTTTCCACCTCCGAATTCTCTGCGCGCAGCGCCACTCACCCATCAGCCGGTAGCTGGAAGCAGTTTAGCAGTGCAGTGGGGAAGCGTCAACAGGCCGTGCTGAAGCTGATCTGCCTTGGGGACAAACAGCACACGGCCTCAGAGCTGTTGCAGGGGATTAGTCACCAGACCGAGCAGTGGCTCTCGCCACTCAACCTGCAACCAGGCATGGTTGTGTGTGATAATGGGCGTAACTTGGTGGCGGCTTTGGAGCTCGGCAAGCTCACACACGTACCATGCCAAGCGCATGTATTTAATTTAGTGGTTCAGCGATTTCTAAAAACCTACCCCAATTTGCATGATCTCTTGACCAAGGTGCGCCGCGTGTGTGCACATTTCCGTAAGTCATCAACAGCTTCAGCCGGCCTGTTGAAGCTGCAGCAGCGCTTACAATTGCCAGCTCACCGGCTGCTGTGTGACGTGAGCACGCGCTGGAACTCCACCTTCCACATGTTGGCCCGGCTTTGTGAGCAGCAGAGGGCAGTAGTGGAGTACCAGCTGTTACACGGTCGTCGCCTCTCCGTTCAACTTCCTGTAATCAGAAGTGAGGAGTGGGAATTGATGTCTGACCTCTGTGAGGTTTTACACAATTTTGAGGAATCGACACAGATGGTGAGCGGCGATAACGCTATTATCAGTGTAACCATCCCACTTCTGTGTCTACTGAAACGCTCGCTGCTCACAATTAAAACCGACGCTTTGCATGTGGAAGAGGTGGAACTGGGGGAGGAAGAGCTTACACAAGGTGATAGCCAGAGCACCCTCACTTCGTCTTCTCAGCGACAATTGGAGGAGGCGGAGGAGGAGGAGGAGGAGGAGGAAGACACGGTTGTCTCCGCTACAGAGGGTAGCCATGGAACTTTAGTTCCATCTCTTCAGCGTGGGTGGGCAGAAGAGGAGGAAGAGGATGAGGAGATTGAGAGTCATCCTCCTGGTGAGGACAGCGAAATCTTGCCTGTTGGTACTCTGGCACACATGGCTGACTTTATGTTAGGCTGCCTTTCCCGTGACCCACGCGTTATACGCATTTTAAACAACACGGATTACTGGGTGTTCACCCTTCTGGACCCCCGCTACAAAGAGAATTTCTCATCTCTCATTCCTCCGGTGGAGAGGACAAGCAAAATGGTGCAATACCAGAAGGATCTTGTTGAAAAATTGCTCCAAAATTTTCCATCTGACAACGCTGGCGGCAGAGTACGTGCTACCTTGGCCAACCGAGAAGGGGAGAAAAGGGGAGCACACAGCAGTTCCGACAAAGGCAGGGCAACACTCTCCAAGGCGTGGGACACCTTCATGACACCCCGCCAGCACCCTCACCCCGATGCGCAGCCTAGTGTCACAAGGAGGGAAAAGTTTTGGAAGATGGTGAAGGAGTACGTAGCAGACCGTGTCAGCGTCCTGAATGATCCCTCTGTGCCTTACAACTACTGGGTGTCCAAGCTGGACACGTGGTATGAACTGGCACTCTACGCCTTGGAGGTGCTGGCCTGCCCTGCCGCCAGCGTTTTGTCTGAGCGGGTATTTAGTGCTGCTGGTGGCATCATAACAGATAAGCGTATCCGCCTTTCCACCGAAAATGCTGATAGGTTGACACTTATAAAAATGAACAAGGCCTGGATTTCCCCTGACTTCTCCACTCCACTGGAGGAAAGCCCCGGGTGAACATAAAGTGACTTTATATATGTTATTTACAATGATGGGAATACTCTGTATTCCCATTCACCCCTTCCACCCAAAAAACGGGTATATGGTTGACTCTCTTCCATATACCCTGTGATATAATTTTTATATAGGGCCAGCTCACCAGCGGGCCCTGTTTGACAACTTTTTGTATAGGTCAGCTCACCAGCGGGCCTTCTTATATAATGTTTTATTGGATCAGCTCTCTAGCGGGCCCTCTCATATAATGTTTTATAGCGTCAGCTCACTAGCGGGCCTTCGCATATAATGTTTAGGATGGTCAGCTCCGCAGCAGACCCTCACCCATAATGTTTTAGATGGTCGGCTCAGCTGCAGACCCTCATTCCTAATGTTTTAGATGGTCAGCTTAGCGGCATGCCCTCGCCCCTAATGTTTTAGAGGGTCACCAGCAGGCTATTAATCCTAATTTTTCAAGGGTGTGTATGATGCCCTCCTTTATGTGTAATAAAGGGTGTATTGGAGTGACATTTCAGTCTAATTTTTGGCAGCCCTTTCACTTAGTGCATAGGCTTTATGAGTGTTGGACCACTACCTGAACTATTGTACCACAATGTGAATGAGGCCCTCCATTTTGTGATATACAGGTTGTATCGGAGTGCCTCAGGTCCTCCCATTGAATTAAATAGGGCTGGGGTGTTCGACAGAGCAGAAGGTAGTTCTTGGCTTCATCCACTAAGTCACTTCGTCACTTTTACTCAATGGATCAGACCCCACTGTTCCGACTATAAATTTTGGACTTAACAAGGGCAAACGGACATGTTGTAAAACCTGTGGTAGCTGCGGCCTCCGTTCCTGAATGCTGTACCTTACCCGGGCCATAACCACGTTGAACACCTGCTTTACTCTGCGCACGTTTCGCTCTTAATCATGGCCCCAGTTCCGAAAAATCGATGAAATTTTTGGCAGAATTTGCCTCTGCGCACGTTTCCCTCTTAATCATGGCCCCAGTTCCGAAAAATCGATGAAATTTTTTGCAGAATTTGCCTCTGCGCACGTTTCCCTCTTAATCATGGCCCCAGTTCCGAAAAATCGATGAAATTTTTTGCAGAATTTGCAGATGATATACAAGTAAATATACAGCAAATACTGTTTGGTAACAATTTTTCGCCTAAAGTCGTTTTTATCTTCCTTTTTGTGTGTTTTATGGTCAGTCTGTAAAAATGGCGTACTACGGGCGAAACATCGTTCCCAGCAGCGACGTTGGAGTCCAAGATGCATCCAGACATCCTCCCTATGCTGTCCCTGAACCATTTCTGTGGTGTTTCCATCATTTTCTGCCCTTTTCCTATGGACCAGGCACCCTCCCCTCATCAGAGCAGGGGGTGCCTGGTGTAATGCTCGAGTCCTCCCATTGACTTCAATGGGGCTCGGGTGCTCGGCCGAGCACTCGAGCCTCCGGGGGCGCTCTGTCAGAGCACCCGAACACCCGAGCATTGGGGTGCTCGATCATCACTAATTACAACATCTACCTCTTCTGATCATCAATGGACTACTTCACTTAACCCTGCATTGACTCCTACCCTCACCAAGTACTTTGCAGTTCTGCTACTGACTCTCCTCACCATATCTGGCACCTACACCCTCTGCTCCGTGAATTGACCCTTGATTGCCAAGTCATCTGTACTCTCCTGGATCACAGACTGTTGCACATCTCTGTTGCCCCATTCATTAACCCCACTATGGCCAAATTAGCTCCTTGCTTTGTCATCGCCATTCTAACCTGCATAAGACTCTCCTCCTCCTGTGTCCACATTAAGTGTCACGCCATTCACGTTGCACCCTCAATTCTTCACTCACCACTTCTCTGCTCCCATGAACTTTTTTCATTCCTCCATTCCCTATCACCACCATCTCCTTCTACCCCTGCAAAAAATCCCCACTGCTTCAAATCTCACTCCCACCTTATGTCTCTGTCCCTTCTCCTCATGCTTGTTGCAGGTGACATCTCACCTAACCCAGCCCCCCTTCCATTCTCTCTTGTACCACAGAACCCACTCACACGCACAGCATCCACAACCTAATAACCGTACCCAGTCACCTAACCTAATCTTCCCCCTTTTGTTTTGATCTCTGGAACGTCTGCTCTGTGTGTAACAAACTAACAGCTGTTCATGATCTGTTTATTTCTCACTCCCGAAACCTCCTGGCCATCCCAGAAACTTGGCTCACATCAGACACTGCCTCAAGTGCTGCACTCTCACATGGAGGCCTTCATTTCACACACACACACAGGCCTGGAAACAAACTGGGGGGAGTGGGCATCCTGCTGTCCCCTAACCATACATTTCAGGTAATCCCCACTGTTCCTTCTCTCTCCTTCCCTACATTTGAAGCTCACACACTTCGCCTCTTCTCTCCCTTACCCCTGAGTGTTGCTGTCATATACAGGCCACCTGGTCCCACTGCACAATTCCTTGATCACTTCACCTCCTGGCTCCCTCAGTTCATGTCCTCTGATGCCCCTACTCTCATCCTGGGTGACTTTAACATCTCTTTAAATAATCATAACACTCCCCCGCCTGCCCTCAAACTCCTCTCCTTAACAACCTCCTTTGGCCTATCACAGTGGACCAGCTCTCCCACACACAGTGATGGTCACTCCCTTTACTTGATTTTCACTAACCTCTGCTCGGTCTCCAACTTCTCTAATGTCCCCTTTCCCCTCTCTGACCACCACCTCCTCACCGATAACCTCATCATACCACGCAAACCCATCCCCCCCACCCCAATCAAGCGCGAATGCGGAGAACTCTGCATACTCTTGATCTGCAACAATTTTCCACCTCCCTGCAGCTTCTTCTCAACCCCATCCTCACTCTTACTTGCCCAGACAAAACTACTGCTCTCTACAACAGCACTCCCACTTCAGCCCTTGACACAGCTGCACCTGCAACTCCACTCCACCCACACACAACCCCATTACAACCCTGGCGCACAAGACTAACATGATACCTCCAAAGGTGCTCACGCACAGCCGAAAGGCACTGGAGGAAATTGCGCTCCACAGCTGACTTCACACACTACAAATTTATTCTCCGTTCACATAGCTCTGCTCTCTACCTGGCCAAACAGTCATACTTCTCCTCTCTAACTTTTAATCTCTCCTCTAACCCGAAACGTCTTTTCTCAACCTTCACATCTCTTCTACACCCCTCAATGCAAACACCCTCCACTAACTTCTCTGTCCAAGATCTCGCCACCCACTTCAAGGACAAGATTGAATCTATCAGACATGACATTTCATCACACCCACCCCCACCCAGCCAGCCCAGCCCTGTCACCTCTCCTGTATACACACTAAGCTCCTTCCCACCTGTCTCCGAGGATTAAGTCTCCCTTCTCCTCACTCGCTCAAAACTAACCACGTGCCCTCTCGACTCAATCTCATCTCGGCTCACTCAATAATTCTCCCCTCTACTAATTCCAATCCTTACTCACTCATTCAATCTCTCTTTGTCAACCGGCACCTTCCCATCCTCTTTCAAACATGCACTAATGTTACAGGTTACAGCTTACCTTGTTTGCAGCAGCATCTACAGGCTCAAGGCTTCTAGCATGCAGCAGACCTCTGTTTTATCTGTTTGTTTCCTGTAGTCTCCTCCTACCTACTTCCTCCCTCTGAGCTGCTCCTCCTACTTCCTGTGAAGGGGTTTAAAAGGCAGACTGAGTCCTGACTCAGTTGCCCTTGCGTTGTTGTTATTAGATGAAGTACTTTGGCTCTGTGTGTGACCTGGCTATCTATGAAAACCCACTCTGTGTATGACTTGGCTATTTATGAGAACCCGCACTGTGTATGACCCAGCTAAGTACGAGAACCCTCTCTGTGTATGACTCAGTGATCACGAGTATCCCTTACTGTGATCAATTTGTGCTATTGGCTTAAGACAGACCACTGTTGTGGACAGGGTCTGATTGGTGACTGCAGGCGTGAGTCACAGGGTCTCGATATAGTGACTGCAGGCAGAGTCACAGGGTCTGGTGTGTGACTGCAGGCGTGAGTCACAGGGTCTGGTGTGTTGGCTGCAGGCGTGAGACACAGGGTCTTTATATGTGACTGCAGGAAAGAGTCACAGGGGTCCGATATAGTGACTGCAGGCAGAGTCACAGGGTCTCTTAGCGGTGACTGCAGGCATGGGTCACCGGTTTGCTGCAAAGGTGTGGTATTGCTGGTTTGACTGATTGCAGGCGTGGGTCAGTTCTCCAGTCCAGCAGTCCTTCTGTTCCTGTTCATCGGATCAAGATTGCTGAGCCAGTGTTCACAGTGGATCAAGAGTTGGCGTTCCTGTATCCTGCTGAGACTAACAGGGGCTTCGGCCCAGTCTCTCGCATTGTGGTCTAGTGAGAGGCCTACTATTTCTGGTAGTAGTGTCGCCAGCTAGTAACCCTTTGCTTGTTGTACCACTTATTTATCGCTGTGATTTATTCTAATTAAATATTTTGCATTATATTACCGTACTGAGTTCTGAGCATTCCTGGGTGCCCGTGACAACTAATCATTCCCATCCTAAAGGAACCATCCCTGGACCCAAATTCACTGTCAAATTACCGGCTAATTTCTCTACTCCCATTCGCCTACAAGCTCCTTGAGCGCCATGCATATAATCGGCTCACTACATTCCTCTGCTCCCATTCCCTGCTAGATCCCTTGCAATCTGGATTCCACCTTCCTCAGTAAAGTGGCCAATGATTTGCTCTCCGCCAAGCCAAAAGGCATCTCCCTACTCATTCTCTTGGACCTGTCAGCGGCCTTTGACACAGTAGATCACCCACTCCTCCTCCAAGCCCTCCACTCCCTAGGTCTCTGTGACATTGCACTCTCCTGGTTTTCATCTTATCTCTGCAACCACTCCTTCAGTGATTCCTACTCTGGCTCCACTTCCCCACCACTCCTACTGTCTGTTGGAGTGCCTCAAGGATCAGTACTGGGACCCTTGCTCTTCTCAATCTACACTGCTCCCCTTGGAAAACTGATAAACTCCTTTGGACTTCACCATCCTCTCTATGCTGATGACACCCAAATATATCTTTCCTCCCCTGACCTTTCCCCTTCCCTCCTGTCCCGAGTATCTAACTGTCTGTCTGCTGTGTCTTCCTGGATGTCCTCCCGTCAACTCAAACTTAACCTTGGCAAAACTGAACTATTCTCTTCCCTCCATCTACAGCCAGCCTTAGCCCAAATATTACCCTCACTGTTAACAACACTACCATCACACCAACCCCTACAGCACACTGCCGGGGGTCACATTTGACTCTGACTGGATGTAAGGAATGAAGGATAGAGCAATCTCCAACTCACGCCGCCTCCACCTCCGCAACATCTCTAGAATTCGACTCTTTCTCACAAAGACACTACCAAAATTCTAATCCAAACACTCATCATGTCCCGTCTTGACTACTGTAACTCTTTACTAATTGGCCTTCCTCTCATCTGACTAACCCCGCTACAGTCCATAATGAACTCTGCTGCAAGACTAATCTACCTCACTCATCGCTTCTCTAACACCAAACCCCTCTGTCAATCCCTACACTGGCTCCCATTAGCATACAGAATCAAATACAAAATTCTGGTGCTTACTTACAGAGCCCTCAATAACACCGCAGTCCCCTATATTTCTTCTCTCATTTCCAAATATACTCCCACCCGCCATCTTCGCTCTGCACACTACTATCTGCTCTCCACAGCTCTTATCACATCCTCCCACTCCTGCCTACAGGACTCCTCCCGTGCTGCACCTCAGTTCTGGAACTCCCTCCCCCGCCCAATCAGACTCTCCCCCAGTCTTCAGACGCTCCCTGAAAACTCACCTCTTCAGGGAAGCCTATCAACTGCCTCCATAAACATGATCACCAAGATTCACCCCTTGCCTTGACCACTGCACTCAACAGCACTTCTCACTCCCACCCACTGACTGGCAGTTCAGGTGGCAGGAGGCACTTAAACGCAATAGCACTTACTCCCTCTGTGTCATACCTACCTTCCTCTAGACTGTAAGCTCTCACGATCTGGGCCTTCTGATCCTTCCGTTCTCCACATCTGATTGTACTATTTAATACTTCTGTATGTCTATTCTCAATTGTACAGCACTGCGGAATTAGTTGGCGCTATATAAATAAAGAATAATAATATGTGAATGAAGTAACTACCCACCGTGTGAGTGTCCTTATTTAATTCTGCAGGTAGTTATAATTTTTTTTCTCTCTGATGTTTACAACTCCTTTTAAGATGTATAATCTGCCTGTGCTGATTTTTGGCAGACTAGGGAAAGCCTTTTTCTCCCTACCCTCCTCTTCACGTACAGGAACATGTATTCCAGGGACAGTCAATTGTCAGACACCAGCTGTTGGGAACTACAACCAGGGGAGGGCTGGCAACTTGTGGCCTGGGGGGACAAATACAATCAAGTGGCCCATTTCTATTATCTTTCCATCCCACAGTTCCAGCACACCCCATTTTGATACTTTTAAAATTGGCATTAATGTTGTGAAGTAATGCCACGTAGCTTCCAATTGAAATGGAGTTACACAATTGATACCACAGAGCTTACAACTGAAGGGGAGTTACATTAGTGATACCACAGAGCTTACAATTTAAGGAAAGCTAAACTAGTGATACCATAGAGCTTACAAGTGAAATGGGTTACGGTACTAGTGTAGCTCCATTTGGATTGTAGCTCTTTGGTATCATTTGTGTAGCTCCATTTCAGTTGTAAACTCTGTGATATCACTAGCACAGCTCCATTTCAATTGTAAGCTCTGTGGTATCATTTGTGTAGCTCCATTTACAACAGCAAGTGGGAGATTGAGTGAGGAAGTGGCCCATCGGACCAGACATATGACCGGCCCAGGGGGCAATTGCCCCCCTGCCCCCCAGGCCAGCCCTCCCCTGACTACAACTCCCATTGTACCCAACCAGATGATGAGTTGTTGATCCTAACAACTGTAGGTCCTTGTTGTTCTTTGTCTAAGACACAGAGAGAAGTAAGGACCAAGGGAAATTGTCTGTAAATCTATAAATGTAATGCACTATTCAAAGTATAGTCCATCTTTAGAGCTACAGCTTTTGAAAACCACAACTTCCAACATCTCTAAGAAGCCATTGCTTTGGTTAAGGGATGTCGGTAGTTGTTGGCATTGCAAAGATGACCTATTCTTTCATGTAAAATAAAGATGCCTCATATTTATATAAGCAAACTGGAAATAATATGGAGTAAACCAACTACACCATAGGTGATACAAATAACAATCCCTGTTAAATTGCTTTAACCCATTGAATGCTAGAGAGCTTTAAATTGCATTGTGAAGCAATGCACTGGTGACTTCTCTGGCATTCAAGGGGTTCAAAAGCTCTATTCAAGTACTTGGAAATGTAGGAATTTTTTTATTTGTCCCCTTTGGTGCACTATGTTTACTCCAGAATAACTCCAGTTTACTTTTATACATCGGCCCAATTTGGGTACTAGGGACATCTCCAATCCAATCCATTGCTTTGAAATAAGCTTGATAATTTCCAAGCATCCAATTGCTGTTAAACCAGTGCTCCTATGAAATAAATGGAAAAAGTAATGTTCCAAGATATTACCCAGAATCCTCAGCTGCATCAAAATGCAACACGTTAACCCTTTAAGGATCAGAGAGGTGTGCATTGAACAGCCCCTC
This sequence comes from Rhinophrynus dorsalis, assembly GCA_037306005.1. NCBI lineage: Eukaryota > Metazoa > Chordata > Amphibia > Anura > Rhinophrynidae > Rhinophrynus > Rhinophrynus dorsalis. The sequence continues at coordinate 128,597,180 of CM074727.1, read as the reverse complement.
TGGTCCTTTAATTGCTATTTCAACCCCTTAAACAATGTCTTTCCTCTCTTGTAGATAAAAAGATTAGCTCCTTAGTTACAATAACCACAAAGACATTCCTGCGCTATGACAAACTACGGGAGCTGTTAAAGAGTATCCGGCAGTTCTACCCAGATATCAAGGTCATTGTGGCTGATGACAATGAAGTTCCAGAGAAGATTGAGGATGAACACGTGGAGCAGTACATTATGCCATATGCAAAGGTTTGTAATGACTTTGTGGTGCATTTGATTTGTCTAAATCAGGATTTTAACACATCATGTGCTTTTTTTTTTGTTTGTTTGTTTTTATCTTATTGGATTTGAATTGCATGTATGTGTGTATATATAATTTATAAATTCATATTATTTTCAAATATGCGTCAGTGTCTAATTACTATGTTTCTGTAACAATACATCTTCAACTTATTTCAAACACATCGCTACACTTAGATCCCTTGTTGCTCTGTCTCTTCTTGCTTCTAATTACAATGATGAGTAGGGATAACTTGGATATGTTTGCTAAAACGGAGTCTTGGTATAATGACTGGGACATAGTTATAGCTGGTTCCAGTCTTTATGGAAAAGGAAAATGGAATGGAAGAAGGGAGGAGGAGTTGCCCTTTATGTAAAGAATAACTGCACATTAGCAGAGGATACTGGTGAAAAAAAATTAGGGAGGGTTCTCTTGTACCTAAGGAAACTGTAGATCAGGTTGTTCAGATGGAAGTAATTTATAGACCTTCTAGCCAAAATGAAGCATTAGATAAAGCACCGATGGAGAATATTACAAAGATGTCAATGAGATGTGACAATATAATTAAGATATTTCAGTATGCCAGATGTGAACGGACAGGTTACAGTTGCAGTGACACAGGAGTAGGGACGTCCTGGATCCTTTGGTAAGGGCATCCTATATACAGTTGGTGAAGGAGTCAGCTTGTAATAATTGAAAACTAGATTTGTACTCTCAAATACTAATATAGTGTCATGCTTGGACACCCCTGCTCTAAACTGTGAACACTTGTACACAGAATATAAAGATGATTTCTAGTGTTTCCATGACCTTTTTCAGTTTCATTTACCTTATTTCTGTATTCATTTTAATGATTAATGGTAGCTACACTATCCTGTCTACATCACTAAACTGGCATTGCATGATCTTTGTATCGGAGTGTGTGCAGGGGTGGCTTTTCTTGGCTTATCTAGTTTTGCTGACTGCTATTCCTCTAATAGAGGGAGGTAATCATTATCTTTATTACACCAAAGGCTGCTATAAACATTGCAGAAGAGGATTCGTGCAAAGGTTATTGTGCATGTGTGCAAGCTACAACCCTCTCTACCAGAGTGAACATTTGCTATACCTGCATTCCTTCATGAGAATTACACCAAACACACAGTAATTTATTTTTCCTGAATAAACGCTGAACTGGCTTATTGGCTATACAGGTTCTGTTTGGATTCATTAGTGAACCACTTTTTTTTTTTTTTTTTAAATTAAATTCTCTTGCCTCCATTCCAACAGCATCTTAACTCTCCACTTGTGCACGCTATAATGGCCAGCATGGCTTATCTCTGTGCAAGGAATGAAATGGTGGCTGCAGATGACTTCAATTTGGAGCATAACACCGTGCCCAAATCTGTCCTAAGCAACCACCTCAAAGAACTGCTTCCCCTGCATGGGGATGAGTGGTAATGGCCATATTTGATTTAGGCTGCACTGACAGTATCCCTGATGTCAGATGAATACTATCACAATATGAAGCTTAAAATCTAACAACCCTGGACAAACAAGCACAGGCCGCAAATGAGGGCATGGTGGGCCATATGCAGGCCTCTAGTTGGACAGCCCTGCTTTAAATGATAAGTTAATGCTGATCATTTCTGTTAAGGTTGTAACCCTTTCAGTACCACAAGGACATGTAATGAACACCCCTCTGGCACTGAAAAGGTTAAAGGACAACAGCTGCTGTATCTGCTCTCCAGTAGACAAAACAATCTGTCATCTGGCTCCATAGAGAGCCATAGAAAGATCACATCATCAACAACCTCAGGTTGGCAATGTTGGGACTGTGATCTCCAACAGCAAAAACTGCTATCAGAGATTGGTGCATGTAGCGATGTGCCACATTATTTAGATTTAAACACACCCACATGAATACGACAATGGCTCATTATCCTGCATTTCCATATGCAAACGAGCCATTGTTGATCAAAATCGTAATCTTTCAAAGGCATGGGGGCTTATGGCGATGTTGACTGATGTGTCCATTTGGTAATGGATTAACAGGGATATGATGGAGAAGACCCTTTAGTGCGTACTGTCGCCATCAACAACACTTCACCACCATATTGCTACTTTGCTCCTTATCGCTTCTTAGTGCATCTCCCTGGAGTCATTCTGAGGCCAACCAAATGCACCATAGGAGACAAAGGTTATCAAAATACCAATTGATTGGAATGGATGTTTTGAACACTAGAGAAAAACCCACATCTTTGCTAAGATACACAACAATAAGCATTTGCCACTTATCTTTCTGTCTTGGTAAAGTTTTCAAGAGTGTGCTTGTCATAGTAATCAAGCTTGTAAAATGGATTATTAAAGAAGAAGAAAAAATCCTGACTCCAAATGGCAGTCTCTATTGTTAATGAGTTAAAAAGGAATCTTATAGTTTAAATGTTTCTACAGGCTGCCAACACAGCCTCTCTCTGGAAAAGTCCACATAATTTCTGTCATTAATATAGAAAAGGGGAAAAATAATATCTGCACTCGTTTTGCTTGAAATGACTTTTTCTTCAGTCTGCTCTTGACACCTTGTGTTTTGATCAGCTCTTTGATTAAAGCATTTTCCTGAGGGCTCTTTGTATTGACTTATATTTGTAAATAGTATGTTCCCCTTTAGACATCTTTTCTAATGTAAGCAAACAAAATATTTCCAGTCCCTTTTATCAGTTTATTTCCTTTGTGCTTTTTCCAATTCAATAATATATTTTTAAGAACAAGTACCAAAAACATACTCCATATTCTAAGTTAGGTTTTACCGAGCATTATACAGGGGAAAAATTTTATTCTCGCCCCTTGCATTGATACTCCCGAACACTGCACACTGTTGTGAAATCTATTGTCTATCACACATCCCTCTATAACAGACTCCACAAGCGGTTTCCTATTTAGTTCTGTTGTTAGTAGAATGCTTGTTTCTGCAACTCCGATGCTTAAAGGGATAGTAATGTTTCACAAAAACAGCAGCTCCAAATCTTCGTAGTATTTGAGCCATAGAGAGTGTTATTTCAGTACTGTCAAAGTTGCGGTTCAAGAGTAATTGAATGATAAAGTTTCCCCCTCCCGCCCCTTTTACCTAGTGTAAGCCATCTCTTCTCAGATGTGGAATCTGGTCCATAGACCAGACAGTTCACAGCAAGGGACAATCTTTTTCCTATAAGAACAATGAAAACCATGCCCCCCTTGACAAGTTTTTCAGCTTTTTCCATTATCTTAATTGAAGATTGTCTCTCTCTGCAATCTACCTGGGCACCTCCCTTCTGCTCTGGCTGAGCAGTGTTACATCAGTAAAAGGGGCGGGAGGGGGATACTTTGTTATTGAATTACTCTTGAACTACAATGACAGAATTGAAATAACACTCTCCAAAGTCCAAATAGTATGATGATTAATTACAGCTGCCTTTATTATGAAACATTACTTTCCCTTTAACTTTATTTTTATCTATATATAACCTATACCTACATACACACTTCCCATGTGTTCCTCTTCAAGACCCAAATCCCCCCCCCCCCGATGTCCCTGTGTGTAGGAGATCAGACTGTGTGGTGTGTATATAAATGTATCACCCTGGTGTCCCTGTGTTTAGGATATCAGACTGTGTGGTTGTATATAAATGTATCACCCTGGTGTCCCTGTGTGTAGGAGATCAGACTGTGTGGTGTGTATATAAATGTATCACCCTGGTGTCCCCGTGTTTAGGAGATCAGACTTTGTGGTGTGTATATAAATATATCACCCTGGTGTCCCTGTGTGTAGGAGATCAGACTGTGTGGTGTGTATAGAAGTGTATCACATTGCTCCACAGCAATAAAACTCAAATACATGTTTGTTTACATGTCACTGTGTGTTTATACATTAGTCTGTGTAAATAAAATACTTTGGTTTTGCTCTAAATAATTTATTCATTTACACAAGAAGTGTTAGTAGGTCATGAAATAACTTAAAAATTCTCTGTTTTGCCACCTCCCCAGCAACAACACCAAAAACAAGTGTCCCTCCTTTGACCATTTGAAATGTTGGGGCATAGATCTATAAACCTGCCACTCTTAAGCCTAGTCACTGTTTATCCAGCTCTTTCTGCCAGGTTGCACAGCTGATATGGTGATTTAGAACCACCTGAATGCTAGAGAGGTCTGCAATGAGTTGCTTGGAAACCTGTATATAATTCAAGGGGTTAAGATCTCCATTTAAAGGGATAGTAATGTTACACAAAATCAGCAGCTCCAATTAATCTTCATAGTATTTAAGCCATAGAGAGTGTTATTTCAATACTGTCAGAGTTGTAGTTCAGGAGTAATTGAAGGATAAAGTATCTCCCTCCTACCCCTTTTACCCTGTATAAGCCGCTTCCCCTCAAATGTGGAATCTGGTCTTAAGACCAGACCGTTCACAGCAAGGGACAATCTTCTTACTGTGAGAGCAATGAAAACTGTGCCCCATGACAGTTTTTCTGTATTTTTTCCCTTATGCTCACTGATGATTGTCCCTCTCTGCAGTCCATCTGGACACCACCTTGCTGCTCTGAGATAAGCAGTGTTACATCAGTAAAAGGGGTGGGGTGATACTTTAGCATTCAATTACTCTTGAACTACAACTCTGACAGTATTGAAATAACACTCTATATGGCCCAAATACTATGAAGATTAATAGGAGCTGCTTTTTTTGTGAAAAATTACTATACCTTTAAATCAATGGTAATCTGTGTTTTGTCCACATGAAGCAGTTAGTATGCCTTAGACTTGCGCTAGTTCAGTACATTATCCTTACGGTGTCTGTGAATTTATTTTTTTAGGGTTGGTTCGCAGGAAGGAATCTTGCTGTATCCCAAGTCACAACCAAATATTTTCTGTGGGTGGATGATGACTTTCTGTTCACTGGAGACACCAAAATTGAGAAGTTGGTAGATGTGTTGGAGGGAACAGACTTGGATCTGGTAAGAAGCGGTTATGAGGTTTTGGTTCCAAAATGTGTGGCCTGCCTTTTCATTCTGCATGGAATATCTGGACTATAGCTTGAAAGCTGAAGCAATGAAAGGAATACACTGATAAAATAGATCCTATTATTTTTTAATATCTGGAATGATAATAGAAATGGGCCACTTGAATGTATTTGCCCCCCTGGGCCACAAGTTGCCAGCCCTCCCCTGCTGTCAGTGTTCTTGCGGTGCATCCTATGTACTGTGAACTGCATCAACAGGTAATCAAATATATTACATTAGTTGAACAGCCCATTACACAGGCCACAGTGCCTCTGGCAGCCGGTCGCAGGGCAGTCACACGCAGTAGAGACTACCTGCTCCACGGCTGATACAGAGCTGGATGCTCCTTCGGAGCGCCCAGCTCTGTATCAGCCGTGGCGCGGGCAGTCTCTACTGCGCATGGCTGCTGCACGCGCAGCAGTGTCTACTGCGCATGTCGGGTGTTACACACGATTTAGCGAATTATTATATAGGATATGCTGTCCAACAATTTATAAATTTGTTCTATAGTGTACTCCTTTTCCCTATGTTTATCCTGGGAAGCATTGGTTTTGTGTTCCATATGTGTGCAGTTTGCACATTTATTGATGTTACATCTAAAGGAGCCTTTTACTAAATCAGTGGAATTTATAATACCTTGTGCAAAGGTTTTCCCTAATTTTTTTTGGTTTACTTTTGGCAATAATGGATCTTATATTTCTAACCTTCCGCAATATAGTTTTGCCTGTATTTGGATTATCATCTTTCAAAAGCGATTCTTCCTGTAATATATTCCATTCTTTTTAATAATGTTGGATATTTTTGATGCTGCTGAATTATATTGAGCAATATGTCACTGGGTAATGTTCGTTCTTCTTTTTCAGGCACAGTAAAGAATCTCTTTTTAGAGGCCATGCTTTTTTCATAGTTTTAGACTGAACATTATGTCTTCTAAATGACATATCCATGGAGGTGGGTATAACAGATGGTAGTAAGAATACTGGACCTTGCACTCCTTCCACTGTATATCGTAAGCTTTTGTGTCTCATGCACTCTGCAAGTTAGAAAACAATGGATGTTCCAGTGGATGGAGTTTGAGGACCAGTAGTCTTGCTAGATACAATCCTGTTCACCTTTGTGAATATGACATCCAGGATGGACTAAAAATGTATTGAATCAAGGTGCAAGGAAAAACGTAATAGAGGCAATTATAAGCATCTGGCCATATTAACAAATGTGTGTATACGTGTGTGAGGGAGGGGGTTATTAGGAGGTATGAATGTTCATTTAAAGTGGACTTGCGGCACTAAGATGCATTTACTTTAAAGAGAAGTAATATGTTCTTGGTTCCATGGTTTGGAATTTTTTGACAATTTCTTTCTGCGCTGTGCCAACATTACCACACTCTGAGCTATGTATGCATTTAGGCAGCTCCTACACACTGGGGGCATACCTTATAGCACAGTGAGGGAAAGTATGGCCTTGAACTGAACTAATTACTTGTTGCCATTTCCTTTCATAATGTTATACTGTCTCACAAAACGGATGTTTTGTGATACAGCATTAATTTTTACCAAAAATGGCTAGTACAACACAGTCAGATTTTCATTCTCTGTAAAACAAATTAAAGTTGCCTTGCAGAGAATGGTCCACTTTAAATGTTATTAGTAATAACAAGACTTCCTTGTTTCCAGGTTGGAGGCAGTGTGGCAGGGAACCATTTTAGCTTCAAGCTCTTACTGGAGGAAGGTGGGGTGGACGGAGACTGTTTGCACTGGAGAGGAGGGAGCTACCAAGGCATTGAAGGATTCCCCAACTGTGTATTAACTGGAGGCGTGGTCAACTTCTTCTTGGCTCACACAGATCGAGTCCTGAGTGTTGGATTTGACCCAAAGCTTCAGAGAGTAGCACATACTGGTAAATCTTTAATAATAATTATCCATATTTCCTAAAAAAATAGCAGAATGGTTTTGTTTGGTCACCATAAGAGAAACTGTTTTAAATAGGTAAAATCTGCCTATTTGCTGTGCTAGTAAAACAAATGTTTTTTGAGTAATGAACATTGAGAATTTCATGATGGAATGGTTTGCAAATTTTACCACAACACTCTTTCAAGGAGTTATTCTGAATGGCCAATTAGGAGGTAAGGGTCAAGGACAACATTTCAGGCTTTCCTGGATTTCCCTTAAACCCAAAGTGCAATGTGATACAAAAATTTCTACATATTTTTTTACAATTGGTGCTAAAAGACACTCCCCATGGATGTCAACATTCCACTGCATTTTTAACCTTATAATTGCTACAATACTTTGGCAACCATTTTGTCTTAGCGAAGAACTTAGTCTACCTTGAACTCTCATCTTCTGGAGCACTAGGACTATGCACTATCTTTGGCCAAACTCAGCACTTGTAATTTCAGCTTTTGACACTCTCTGTTATCTGTCTCCTATTACCCATTTAGAATGTAAGCTCCTTGGGGCATGGACCTCTCTCCTATTGTTTCAATGAATGTGACATTTTATTTTATCCCCTCTTATTTATTGTAACGTAGTTTATTGTAAGGCGCTGCGTACACTGTGTGGCGCAATATAAATAAAGATATACATATATATGTGTGATACTCTTGGCAATCATATTATCTAGTGAAAGATCTAGAATAAGTGATACCCTCATGTACTGGTGTGTCACCATATCAAGAACCAAGTGAATTGTGTAAAGCCCATCTAAACTGATGGGACATTTGTAAATTTTTATTTCACCGCTATGACACCATTGGGTTGCTTTAGATTTGCTCCAGTTTGATTTTCTACATAATTACCAATATGCTTACTGGATTTATGTATGTATATTTCTTTAATTATCTGACTTTGGCCCTTTCTTGCAGAATTTTTTATTGATGCATTGGGTCGCCTGCGCGTAGGGTCTTGTAATCATGTTACAGTTGGACACCAACAGAAAAGTACCCCATCTGATGGACAAATGGCTCAGCAAGCTAAAAAATACAATGCATTCAGGACAAACACCCAGGAACAAGTGAACTATAAACTTGGACTTCATTATTTCAAAAACAGATTGCGTTGTTTTACAAAGCACTGAGTCCAGGATACTCACATAGAACTTACTGTGCTCTGGAGGCAACATACTCATTTTACTTAAAGGGGAAGTAACTCCTCCTAATAATAAACCCCTACTTTACTATGGCCAGAAAATCCTAAAAGCGCCTATGAATTTTGCCCTTGTGCATTTAATCAGGAGATGACATCCAGGACTGATTAAAGATATTATGTCCCACGAGGTAGACATGAAATTTAGACATTTTTTTTTTCCCAAACTGTAGCAGACAGAATGCATGAGCTTACTTACTCCTTTAAGGACTAGAGGGCTGGACAAGGCTTGGCAAAGCAACCCCTTAGATCCATAAAGGGTTAAGATAACTGTGTACTGTGGGCAGAGTTTGTGTCCTGCAGTTCTACTAGCAGCCAGGGGAGGGCTGGACTTGGGGGGCAGTTGCCCCCTGTGCCGGTCATATGTCTGGGCTGGTGGGCCACTGCTCCTCACTAAATCTCCCAATTATTGCTGTAAATGGAGCTACACTAGTGATACCAGAAAGCTTACAATTGAAATGGAGCTACACAAATTACACCACAGAGGAACAATCCAAATGGAGCTAAATTAGTAGCATAGACCATTTCCCTTGTAAGCTCTATAGTAGTGGGCTTGAACGATATAGAAATGGGCCACTTGAATGTATTTGCCTCCTGGGCCATAAGTTGCCAGCCCTCCCCTGCTAGCAGCTGTCATGTCTAACTCCAGGACATGACTTGAACCCTTTGAGTGCCAGAGGGCTATGCAATGCATTACAAAGCAATGTGTTGCGTAACCCTCTGGCACTCAAAGAGTTAAGGACAGACTGACAATGTTATCTCTTGAGGAGTAAAGAGAAAATGTGGAGGCACCATTAGGATTATCTGGACATAGCAACCTAAATGAAGAATTATTTTATGTGGTGTTACTTCCCCTTTAACTTGAAAACGTGTCTGTTATGATAATCTCCCAAAATGGCGATTTTCAGGATTCTGATACTGGCGAGATATGAACTTCCTCTGTGAGTAGTCAGTACTTGAAGATCCGTGATGAAGTTAAGGCCACCCTGTTGTCCATTTAATCTGGAAGAAGATGTTATTCTCATTGACTCAGTTCCTCAGGGTTTGGAGATTGAACTGGATAAGATGGAATTCAAATATTAACCCTTTAAGTATCAAAGGGGCATGCAACAACTATCTAAGCAATGTGTTCCACACCCATTTTTTCCTTATATCAGTGGAATTATGGAGTATTTGTATGTGTTCCCTATGGTGCAATTGGCTTGCTCCAGTCCTCCTTAGTAAATCATCCTCCGTGTTTTGATGCTTTATAAATGAGTCTGTGATTTAGAAATATTTCTGTGGATTCTTGATAAGAAGTGGTTTTTGGAGTTATTGGTATGAAGACACTCAGGGAGGGAATTTATTCAAAGTGCCAACCTCTTCTATTTGAAGTAGAGGTTGAGTTTTTTGTATTTATTATTATTAAAGGGATGGTAAATAATAACATGAATGTATTTGTAGTAATCCGTTGGATGCAAGAGATTTCCCTTCTCTGTTTTTTCTGGTCCCTTAATGAAATGTCGCCCTATACTGGGTGACCAACAAAAAGGTGCATTCAAAATGCCGCCTGGTTCAAAACAGTGAGATCAGAATGGTTGCCCACAAAACAATCAACTACAGTTATTTTTTTCCTCTGTTGTGCAGTTTGTTTACCCCTAATTGCCCCATGTTTGATTAATACTGCTTGGCATTACCCACTGTTCAGCAGTGCCTGATGGAACGTCAGTAATCCCCTCCTGCGGGTATAACGGCCAAGGCTCTGTAAGATCTCCTGACACTGAGCTCCACTCTCTATTGTTCCCCCAACTGCTGCAGTCCCTTTGCACAACCTGTCCCACACACACACACGGCACAGTCAGGCTACACAGACACACAAGCTCACCGAGCAATCCCGGAGAGCAAAACGAACTGCAACAACGCAGAGAAGTGAATATTCCTGAAATTCATATAGATTTAACCATTTGAGTGCCAGAGGAGTACAAAATGTATTGCATTGCAATGTGTTGTGTACCCCTAGGGCATGCAAAGGGTTAAATTGGAGTGCAGAGCACTGTTAGTACTAAATGTGGTGTTCAGAAAAAGCAATGGCCCATCAGTGTCAGTACGGAGTGTAATTGTGTTCAGGAGGAGCAATGCCCAGCACCGTCTCAGTACCAAGCAGTATTAAGCAAACATGGAACAATTATGGGTACCTCTTCCCTTCCCCAGTGTCAGTACCTTGGACAGGATCGCAACCTTTTGGGCATGATCACATTGTTTTACTATGCGACATCAGGACCTTTTGGGCAGGATCACAACCTTTTGGCATGAGGCATCAGAATGTAGCTGTTTTCATTCAGGCTGCATTCTGATATCGCTGTTTCGTTTGAGGCAATATTTTAAAGTCGCCTTTTTGTATGTCCCCCAGTAGGTGGCGACATTTCAAAAGGATACCCTTTTTTGTCTCTCTTTTCTCTTTCTCTCTTTCTTTCTTTCTTTTTCTTTCTTTCTTTCTTCTTGAAGATAAGTGTATAATAAAGTTTGTAACACTTTGAAAGCGGTATTCTTTACCATACAATGCGTTTCTCTTGTAAATGGTTCACTTTACAACTACTGATTTAAGAAATTAAACCATTCTTTGAATACAGTTTATTATTTACAAAAGGTTAAGTATTACTTTGAAAATAATTAAATGTTGAACCTTATTCTTTATAAATAATGGAAAACGTAGGACCCTAAACAGAGAAAATTGGAATGGTTCTGAAGTAAACCAACTGCAGAATAGAGGATAAATTAGTGTCCCCAAAATTTCTATTCATTTAATTGGTGCTTTTAAAGGGATAGTAACATTTCATAATAAAAGCAGCTCTAATTAATCATCATGGTATTTGGACCTTGGAGAGTGTTATTTCAATTCTGTCAGAGTTGTAGTTCAAGAGTAATTCAATGACAAAGTATCCCCCTTCCACCCCTTTTACTGATGTAACACTGTTCAGCCAGATCAGAAGGGAGGTGCCCAGATAGACTGCAGAGAGGGACAATCTTCAATTAAGATAAGGGAAAAACTTGACAAGAAAAGGGCTTTCATTGTTCTCATAGGAAGAAGACTGTCCCCTTCTGTTATCTGCCTGGTCTATGGACTGGATTCCACATCTGAGAAGAGATGGATTACACTAGGTAAAAGGGGCGGGAGGGGGAACTTTGCTTGTGAATATCTCTCAAACCATAAAGGTTTGAGAGCTAAGACTTATATCGTTCTTCATGTTTTTTTAATGCCTATAAAATAAAGATAAAGCAAAGTATTACTATCCCTTTAAGCCATGAAATGCAATGCATTGGGGACTTTTCATTGGGTTCAAGGCCCCATTTAAATTTGTTGAGGTTTTCATTGTCCCTTTTTTTGTGCAGTTGGATTTCTCCAGAATTCCTCCACTTTTCTTTTGTGCATAGGGCCCAAAAATGGCTTGGTCCCCGCAAGAAACTGCATTAATAATACAGGATTTTAAAAAGATAGTAATGTTTCACAAAAACAGCAGTTCCAATTAATCTTCATTGTATTTGGACCATGGAGAGTGTTATTTCAATTCTGTCAGAGTTGTAGTTCAAGAGTAATTGAATGATAAAGTATCCCCCTCCCACCCCTTTTACTGATGTAACACTGCTCACCTCAGAGCAGCAAGATGGTGTCCAGGTGGATCACAGAGAGGGGCAATCTTCAGTGATCATAAGGAAAAACCTGTCAAGGTGGGGGGCAGGGTTTTCCTTATTTTCACAGTAAGAAGATTGTCCCTTGCTGTGACCTGTCTGGTCAAGAAACCAGATTCCACATCTGAGGGGAGGTGGCTTACACTAGATAAAAGGGGCGGGAGGGGGAAACTTTATCATTCAATTACTCTTGAACTACAACTCTGACAGTATTGAATAACTCTCTATGGCTCAAATACTATGAAGATTAATTGGAGCTGCTGTTTTTTTGAAACATCACTATACTTTTAATGCTCCCTTTTTAACACAATATATGCTGAGAGTCTGGAAAGGAGCTAGAGTATTTATTGTGAAATCTTACTATCCCTTTAAGTGGAATATGTAGTATCTGTCACTGGCAGAAAACATAAAGGCAACACTTTGGATGGGTTACATGACCCACATTTCTTGTATGACCCATGTGTTCAGTGAGTCTCAATTGTGCAAAAAATATTGTGGCAGATTCTGATTTTGGATCATAAAATGTTACAATTTTATTTGTTCCTACTCTGCTCACAATGCCTTGCACAAGTGGTTAAAAAGAAACCACTTCCATTGAACTAGCTGATGGTGGAGGTCTGCTCCCACTCGAACACTACACTTTGTATGTCGGAAGATCTCCACAAGAAGAAAGCCATCAATGACTACCTGTAGGGGCAAATAATCAGGCATGTACCAGCAGCTAAGACCCTTTGAGGAGGATATTATATATGGTTAGAAGGGATAATTATAGCATGAGCCAGATTAACCCACTAATATTTATGCTGAAAAATCACTGCTTCACATATGCGGGCCACCCCACAAGATGACAAATTGAATTATGATAAAGGTATCTGTGAGTGGTGGTGAAGATAAAGGTAAGTCTTCTGCTTCTGCTGAGAAGAACATTGCGATAATGGCGCACATCCTGCTTTCTTTCTTTAGCCGATCCCACACTGGTATAATGAAACCATGCAACCAGTATTTATTAGTCATCATTTTGAATTCCCTTAATGGCAAAAAAGTGGATTTTGATCCACAACCATTAAGAAGAGAGAGGCTGGCTAACCCTTACAGCTAAATTGATTGAATTATGTCTGCTCTTAGAAATCCTTAAGGAAAGATGAAATGATCTTGACATCCTCATTTTCAACATCAAATCTGTCCACACAAAAATAGACAAGCTGTGTTTCTACATTCCTTGTGCCAGCAGTAATGGCAGTGCTGCTGATAAAAGCTAGGCATGTCTATACTTGTAATGGAAAAAGTTATGGCACTGCTGTTGATGCAAGCATTAGTGCTATCATGATGGTTTTAATATAGGCTATGATTTTGGTTAAAATTCTAGATTTTTAGGGTGTAGTTGGACTAACAACCCAATATGTTTACTGTCAGTTGCACCTTTTATATCTTAATGCTATTATTGTGGTGAATGTCTGAATCAAATAATTCTCTTGCATCCAACCATAGTTGGACCCTGCTGAATACTGGGAAAGTACAATTGATACCAGACCTCAAATGGCTAGGTCTACTATCTAATACACTGAGTATTATCTGAAAGGATATTTATTGCTGCCCTTGCAATCGTTACAGATCAGCATACCTGGGATCTTTTTCTTCTGGCCTCCCAAGAGGGGGAGGCCTGTGGTGTCATTGAGGGAGACAAATTACTAATTTTGTGTCAAAAGGGGCGGAGCTTAATCACTACTGGGGCGGGGCTTCAGAAACATGTAAAAATATAGGGGAATAGGCTGGGGAAAGAGCAGAAGTGGGCAGGGAGTGGGTGGAAAAGTAGGGAAGGAGCACAAATAGGCAGAGGTTCTTAAGAAACTGCACACAATCAGGAGAATTGGACTCTGCCCAAAGTTTCTAAATGTCTGAGAAAATTTGCTACTGAGAATGTTTTTTCTCATGCATGGCTTATACATAGTGATGAGCGAGCGTGCTCGGCCGATGCTCGGATCGGCTCGAGCATCGCTCTGCTCGGCACATGGCGGTACTCGTCGAGTACCACCATGTGCTCGCCCGCCATGTTCGGGTGGCGGGGATCTGTGCCGGAAGAGGCACAGATCCGAAGACGCTCCGCTGGACCACCAGGGACTGGAGGTACGGGGGCATTGCGGAGATGAAGGGGGCATTGCGGAGATGAAGGGGGACATTGTGGAAGAGGGGCATAGCGGAGATGAAGGGGCACATTGTGGAAGAGGGGCATAGCGGAGATGAAGGGGCACATTGTGGAAGAGGGGCATAGCGGAGATGAAGGGGGACATTGCGGAGATGAAGGGGGCATTCGGAGATGAAGGGGGCATAGCGGAGATGAAGGGGGCATTGACCAGGCACCCTCCCCTCATCAGAGCAGGGGGTGCCTGGTGTCGCCCCATTGAAGTCAATGGGGCTCGGGTGCTCGGCCGAGCACTCGAGCCTCAGGGGGTGCTCGGTCAGAGCACCCGAGCACCCGAGCATCGGGTTGCTCGCTCAACACTACTTATACACTATCACTATTTACTTCAATTAAGAACAAGTTATACCTGGCAATAAGATTTTATTGCTAAAACTGCCTTTATTTTTGGCTCATTTAGTGAATTTATTTATAAATATGTTGCGACCGATTCTTAGTTGGACAAGACTATTTCTACTCCACTTTTTAAAAAAAATCCACTGACTGGAGTTCGTACTTAGGGAAAATGTTGTTAAATATTTGCACACATCTTTGTAGCTTTGAAATTTTGCTGACACATTCTTTATTACTCCAGTTTCATATATCTCCCACTTTCTTCCTTCATGAGTGTATGTCCTATTGCCCTCATCTTCAATGCATTACAAAGCAATATGCTGGTGAAGGCCATGTCCTAAGCATCCAAGTAAGGGTGCATAATGAAACAGACCACGTTGTTTTAATTAGAAATGGGATATCCTTGTTACCCTCTCTTTCTACATGTTTTCCTTATGCTTCTTTTTGTATACCTATCACAGTGCCCGTGATTGCCTCCATTGGGTAATTGCTGTAACAGCGACATTGTTACTTCCTGGCTGTCGCTCTATGCAAGTCGCTGTTCTTATAGGTCACTGTGGTTGTGATGTCATCTCTCCGCCCATCTGCCAGGCCTTTTAAATCTCAGCATGTCCTATTACCTGTGCCCTTTTGTGGTGTACCTGAGCCTAGTGCTGTGTTGGTCCATTGCTGTCCTGTGTATTACTTTGGCTTCGTCTGACTACCTGATCCAGCTCTGACTCCTGGCTACGTCAGACTAATCGATCTGGCTCTGACTTCTGGCTACGTCCGACTACCCGATCCGGCTCTGACTCCTGGCTACGTCTGACTACCCGATCCGGCTCTGACTCCTGGCTACGTCTGACCACTCTCCCTCTGTTGCGTTCCTCTTACGATTGCTAGCCCAGGCTACTGTATCCTTGCTGTCTGGGCCTACCTTACTGTGCTCGCTACTCATTAGCAGTGCTTGTCGGTCAGTCCATGTACACTGACCTTCCATGATCTGTCTAGTTTGGGCGTTTGCTTCGGTCAGTCCGTGTCACTGTTCTCCTGTGTTCTGTCTGGTCCCAGTGTTGCCTCACCTATCCTACTAGGTGCCCTTTTGCCTTGCATAGGTATACCCTAGCGGTAGGGTATAGTTGCACTTTGAGTCACCTGCCTGGTGTGACTAGGGAAGTGCCATGCACTGTCCCTATATCCTGCTGTGAAGGTTACCTAGGGCCGATAGGTTACTGCTACACCAGCCTATTGAAGGGTTGAGGAAGTGTCTTTCACTGTCGTCACACCTGGCCTCGAGAAGATGGTGGAGTTAGTCGCTACTGTGTTGCTCCAGAGTTCTGGACATACTCGCTCAAGTTGCCTGGGTAGTCTAGTGTTGGGGTACAGATGAGAGTTACCACACTTGCCTAGTGAAGGGTGAAGAAAGTGTGTACTGTTCTTCCCTGGACTCGTAGGAGTGTACTATTCTTTACTGCCTCTGTTGTATCTAAAATAAAGTTTATTTTAAATTTTATCTGTCCTTGTCAAGTGTCGTTATTTCCTAGTCACTCCGTGACAATACCATATATAACACTGGGGCAGATTCAGCCTGTTCTACAAAGCTCATTTGATCAACTTGATCAGTGGTTCTCAAACTGTGTTCTGTGGAACCCTGACATTCTTTAAAGGGGTGTAATTAGCTTCCTGCAGCAAATATAAATAATTGGCAGGGGTACAAGACTGGAGTCTCAAACAGTGTAAGTGTAGTTCATTGACAGTGGTTGATTAGAAGATTGTAACATTTCAGAATGCAATTTCTGTTTCTGTTCAGTTTTTATAACTTAGTCTCTACCAAGATAACATAGTATTAAATAGAATTATGTGATCTCATCTTGTGAATAGTTATGTCTTAAGTTAATTGTAACAACCAATAAAATCCAAGAGGGTGAAAGTTTTCATTGTTGGGGTTTGGTGGGAATTTGAAACAAAAATGGTTCTACCACTACAAAAAGTTTGCAAACCACTGAGCTAGACTGTAGGAACAACCATGAGCATCCAGAGTAAGAAGTCAAAGTTTCACAGAATGGAGACCTGTAGTGTTCCAGTTCACACATTTCAGTCCATAGATGCGGTACCAGCAGCGGATAATGTGTAATGCAATTTCCTGGGGCCTTGCATGTCACTGTATTTTGATCTTTAGCACAGTCTTCAAAGGCAGTAAGGCGCTGGAATACAGGTTTGTTTGCATAATGGCTTATATTTTGTATTTTTATTTACCAATCAAATCCCCAAAAAATGAAAGCCTAGCTCCCATTGGAGCCCTCTCTGGCCTATACATTCTGGTCCTGTCTGACCAGCCTCAAGCACCCACTATCTAATCCACCCTGCCAGACCCAGCTAAGCCAGGCTCTGGTAGACCTCTCCAGGGAGCACTCACACAGCTTCCAGGCAGGTAATACCTTCCAAGGCACAGGGTAATGAACAGGGCCTCTCCTTGCCCTGGGAAAGCAGGGAATCTTCCACTTCCTCTCAGCAGCCTCTTTGTGACTCTGCTACTGCAGACTGTTAAATTAGTTGATCCCATGCACGTGTTGGTTGAATCCAACCTCTGAATTGGACTTTGAAAAATCTTCATGGCTTATAAGGCACTTTCTCCCACTGAGGTGGTATGTAGGATTGGCTCAGACTGCTCCCTGAATATTCCACACCAGTGACCCTTGATCACACTGTATATTTCATTCTGACATGTGCGGAAAAAAAAAACCTTTCTTTGGGGCTTTTATGTGATCTCCTTCACATATCCTCCCTACCAGCTGAGAACTATGGGAGCTGAGCGAACGTGGGACACAACAGCTCAGCTGCTGTAGTCCCTCTTCTATGGCTGTGACCAGGGGATCTTTTCTTTCACAGTACACTTGTAGACTTTTTCTTTGTTCTCTGGAAAGATCTCCAAAATACTCTTTTTTTTCTTTTCTTTTCTTTTTTTTTTTTTCTGTGCCAGAGGTATTCATGGGTCCTTGCTTTCCTGGACCCCTCTTTTTATCCATCTGCTGTAATTGTGCATTTTAAACTTCAGTTGTATCCACAAATTGTACATCTTGATGTTGTGATAATGCAGATGTCTCTCTTTCCTGTATAACATTATTCTTAAGATTCTGACTCCTTTCAAAGTCTCTGTTGCACCAGTCCTTTCACACACAGGATTTTGTTTGTCCTGCTAGTTACTGAGCAACCATATTTGGACAGGAACTTACAGCCTTCAATGGAAAGTCCAAGAAAACTTGTGATGTTCCTAGTTGTGGTCTTGGTTTTTGCTCTTGCAAGTCCTTATTGATTTGTCTGTTGTTCAACAAGTGGGGAGAACTAACCCTCTTCAGGAGATCTGAATGAATACTCTGCAACTTCCATTGTCGATTCACAGCACCATCTATAGGAGGATCTTTAAATCTGGCAGGTTGCTTTTTAGTTGCAAATTTTTCTATGCACCACTTACTTCAGAGAATATCCTGCTTCTCAAACGCATCTTGTAAGTCTCCTTTCGGGGCACACACTTCTTTATGTTCATGAAGAGTTTTCAACAATTCACCCTTTTAGGATTTCAACTTCTTTTGTTAACTGACTAACTGTTCCTTCATCTGGAATGATGCTTGGGATTTATTTTTTGAGGTATTTCACGCTTGTCCTTCCATATGTGGACTTCCTGTACCAGCCTCGCACGGTTTGTGATCTCTGTGGCAAACTTCAATCTCAGTTGCCCTAGCTGTAGTTGTAGTTCAAGTTGTTCAGTAGTTGAACTCTGTATTTTAACAGACACATTAACACCGTTAAAATACATTGTACCTTTGCCTCTATGCTTCTTTCCCTTTTGTAGTGAAACATTCTCACTCACATTCATAGTAAGTACTGTTCCCAGGGTAGTGGAGTTACACCTCTGCCTTTTCACTCTCCCTGCAGAGTGCAACTGGACAACTAGCAGCTGCAGCTTTCGCAAAGAAAATGTTCCACTTAAATCTTACTGCTATTCTCACTGTTTCCAGGGAAGGAAACTACTTTATTTTCAAATTCAGAATGTAGCAGACTTTACACAGTCTCTCAGGGTTAACTCTTCACAAGCAGACAATCTATGTTTATTGCAGAAAACATTTTTATGCAGCAACACAGTTAATCAAGGCAAATTCCTCACGGTTAGCGGCGGCTATTGGATCTGGTACTCTCCTCTAGTCCCTCGGACACTGTGCTCCACTGGTTGGAATCTTCTAGCAGTCCTGGGCTCTCAAGAGCCACAAGTCATTTCTTAGATTTAAGGTCTTTGATTTTGTTGTAGGTCTGTAACCTCTATCTTGGGTTTCTTCTTCAGCTTTTCATGCAACAACATCAGAGGAGCTGTACTACTGGTTCAGTCCTTCTGTCCACAGACCATCAGTGTGCTTTGCCCACATTCTGCACCATATGTGACAAACCCCTTTGCCTGTATGTTCAGGTATAATGATCTTTAGCATGGTCTCCTAAGGCAATGGAACACAGGTTTGTTTGCATAATGGCTTATAGTTTGCCTGTTTATTAACAAATCAAATCCCCAAAAAATGAAATCCTAAAATAAAAGGCTAGCTCCCACTGGAGCCCTTTCTAGCCTATATGTGCTGGTCCTGGCTGACCAACCTAAAGCACCCACTATGTAATCCACTCTGCCATACACAACTCAGGAAAACATCCATAGACAGTACTCCGCCTCAAGGCAGGTAATAGCTTCCAAGGCACTGGGTAATGAACAGGGCCTCTCCTTGTCCTGGGAGAGGAGGGAATCTTCCACTTCCCTGCAGCAGTCTCTCTTTGACTCTGCTACTGCATACTGTTAAATCAGTGCATACCATGCACCTGTTGTTTCAATCCAGCCTCTGGACTGGATTCTGAAAACAGAGCCTGGATTATCAGGCACTTTCCCACATGGTAGGATGGAGTATTAGTTCAGACCTCTCTCCGAATATTCGGAGCCAGGGACCCTTGAACACACTGTATGATTCTGATGTGTGGAAACCACGAAGACCTCTAAAAGAAATTAAACTTGGCAGTGGCACTAAAATAAACCATTAATTAAACCAAATAAATTGATGCTCATCCCCTAGAGAAATTACAAAAGGTACTTAGCCAAAGCTTTGAAAGTGAGACCGCACACATGGGTGTAAGATGAAAAAAATACAATGAAGTTTATTTAATAATATTCTCCCATAGGACAAATATTTTTGGTCCCAGTGTGGACCTTCCACAGAGCAACTACAAACAGGTCAGTGCAAGCAATTTATAGAAATAAGACTTACCTTGAAACAATGCATACCAGCCAAAATTCTTGGCTTCCATGCACCGGTTTCACCTGTTTGTAATGGCCCTGAGAAACGTCCATTCTGGGACCGAAATGTTTGGCCTGTTGGAGAGTATGATTAAAAAAAAATATATATATATATTATTTTCATCTTATGTCCATGTGTGCTGTCTCACATTCAACAAAGATTTGGCTAAGTAATTTGTAATTTATAAAAATACTAGTGTAAAAGCCCGTGTACACGGGCCAAGGTCCGGGTGATGTTAACCCTTTGAGTGCCAGAGAGGTACGCAATGCAAAGCAATGTGTTGCGTACCCCTCTGGAACTCAAAGGGTTAAGAGGCCGGTCCTGCTCTGCGCCCTTCCGCCGATGCAGTCATGCACTGTAGAGACTGCCCGAAAGCACAGAATGCTCCCAGCACAGAACTCCCAACATTCAGTGCTCCCAGCATTCCGTGCGTTCGGCAGTCTCTACTGCTCATGATGGCTTCTGACAAACTTCCTAGTGAATTATTTTATAGGATATGTTAATAAAGTTGGAAAGAAATGAAGTGTCTGAAGTATGCAGCATGGAATGAGAGGGTTCTACAGTCCCCCAAACAGGGTGAAACAAAAAACAAACAACAAACCTGTGCTCCTTCATTCTAATTGTGAAAAGTGTGCCATGTATTGGGCATGTATAATAACACTTTTGAGAAATCTGATGATTTAGTTCCAAACTTTGATCAAAAGCTATTTAACCCTTTGAGTGCCAGGGGGTAAGCAATGTATTGCAGAGCAATGTGTTGCATACCTCTCTGGCACTCAAAAGGTTAAGCTTGCCAACCCTGTTAAGGTACCACAATATATGGCAAGTACCTACTCTAAAAACCTGGAAAGCCCTATCTAGAAAACAAAAAATATCTATATATCTATATATATATATACTCTAGTTGAAAAGCCCGTGTACACGTGCCACAGTGTCACCCAGCAACCTTGGCTGGTGGCTGGATCCTGCTTACTTACTGGCCTCTCTGCAGTCATGCACAGTACTGACTGCCCGAACGCGCTGCGTTCGGGCAGTCTGTACTGTGCATGACTGCATCGTGACAAACTTTTTAGCAAATTATTATATAGGATATATATTAATTAAACACATATTATACACTATGCAAAGAATGTTTAATTTAGCATTGCTTTCTTTAGATTATAAGTTCTTTGTTCCATTTAGCTCAATTTATGCAGATCACAAGCTCTCTAGAGTTTAGGATTCCTATTTGGTCTTGAATATATTTTCCAAGTGTGAAAGATGCAAATTCAAGTACAACAGCGTGGTATGTATCTCTCATAATTGAAAGGGTGAGATGGCTGGAAACTCTAGCCTCACTAAGCTTGCAATCTGAAAGGAGGGATACACTGAGGATTATTTGTTCAATATGGCAAGGTCTGTATTGATACATGGGTTGTAAGCTCTCTAGTGTCCGCTTGATTACTTGGTGTTAATTGCAATCTCTATGATAAAATGGCTCCTAGCTTTTAAGTAGATAATAAATGATCATACTGGGATCTCTATTTACATAGCCGTGAAAAGAGTTATGGGGCTATTTTTGTGGGTCTGTACTCCAAAATGGTAGTCAGCAGTCAGCAAATTGGAAATTGTAAACTGCATGCATATATATATATATATATATATATATATATACAATTTTTTTTTTTTAAATAATAAAGGAAATCACTTCTTGAGTAATTCACGGTGGCTGACGTACTAAGGAAAACTGGAAATTTTCTAGATCAATCTATCTGCACCGTGGAGAAGACAAATCCACATTGACTTAAATGGGATTTTAACCCCTTCAGTGCCCTGGGGGTCTCCTGTTCATTGTTTTGTAATACATGAAGAGTTTGCTAGCGTTCAAGAGGATAAATGCCCCAATTAAATCCGTGTGAAGATATGTTTGGAGTAGGTAGTGTGCTATGGAATTGTACCAGTTCTGCTTAGTGCATTAACTGTGGAGTGTGCCTGATGAAATGTCCTGTGTATGGTTTAAGCAACAGTTAATCCCCTGGGCTCTACACATTGTTTTCTCTTGTGACTTGTTAATCCCAGCAGCATGAGAATGGATGAGGTGCCGGTTATAATAAGGCTTAAGTCCAAGCAACCCACCCTATGGCCCCTAGTGTCTAAGTTCTCCAGCACTCTGTACTATCTTGCCTAACATATGTTTTCATTCCCACTTAAAGGAGTAGTAAACGCCTACTACTGTCAGTTGTTTTATTCAAAAGTTATAAAAGTTCAAATAATCAAGAAGGGAATTTACTGTGCATTTCCTTCCTGATAATTCTAACTGACAGGAAGTGTCTTGGGAGTTTCTATCACATTTTGTGGTGAACTGTGTGTCATTAAGTTTCCTCTCCATTAGAATGTAACAGAATTACTAATTGGAGTTTGACCACTAGAGGGCACGGCTAATTTAAAAAAAAGCACAGGTTTAAGCTGTAATAATTCTGGAAATATGCATCTCTCAGCAGTAAGAGTACCCTTACTTTACTCAACAGGAAATGCCCTACAAACTATGTTGTCATAAAAAAAGTTTACTGCTCCTTTAACTGTGTATATTGATGATGGAGCACATTACCATTCTTGTGATCTGGTGGAGTGGTGGGGTATCAGATATAATAAATACCAGCTAGATTTTCCACATCCAATGATGTGTGTTCCCTGACACTTATTCTAATTTCACATGTCCCTTCTGTATATTTTTCTATAGAATTAATAATAGCTGTCATGCCTGACATCTCTGGTCTGTGACTTTGTTTTAGTACCAAAACTGTGGGTGTGGTTGTTAGCCGAGACCAAGATGACCTGAGACCATAATGCTTGAGATATTGGCCTATGTGTGTGTTTGTGTGTGTGCGTGTGTCACGGACTCAAAAACGAGACTTGGACCAGTACTGACTGTAACACAATCTTTATTAAGATATACAAGTACAGAGCAACGGTACAGTAAGAATGCTATACAATGTAAGCATGTCTGGAAGGAATGTTCTTCTGTGGTAGTAACGAACCGAGCCCAGAGGAAAACTGCAGAGTACCGCCTCAGGTCTGCACCTGAGCACCTACTACAGGTTCGCACCTGTACGGACAAGGTATCAAAGTTGGATGATGCGCCACAGGTCCGCACCTGTATTGATAAATAACAAAGCAGCCACAGGTCCGCACCTGTACAGGCAATATAACTAGGCAGGTATAGCACACAGGTCGCACCTGTACCAATAACGTAACAAAGATAGGGACTGTGCCACAGGTCCGCACCTGTACAGGCAGTATAGAATTGAAACCAGTGACATCTGCCAGAGCCACCGGGATACCCAACAAATTATCCACTGGAGCGTTGGTATGCTGGGTGCACAGTAGACAACCCCAGGTACACCAAGAAGGATAGTCAGACAGGCTGGAAAATGGATAGAGCAAAAGCAACCCAGAGCCACCAGTCAGACCCAGATAGGTATAGGTCTTGTCAGAGAGAGCCACAGAACAGGCAGCCAGACAGTGCCACGAGTCAGTACCAAAACGGGTAGTCAGCCAGGCCAAGGGTCATACACAGAGAGGATAGTCTACCAGAGCCGCAGGTTCTGCACCAGAATGGTCCTCAGACAATGGTCATACACAAAACGGGTAGTCATAACAGAGCCAATTGGTCAGAACCAGGACAGATAGTCAGCACAACCTCAACCGCACACCAGCACTGGACACCACGAAAGGGCGTCTGAGAGTGGTGTCCAGCGAGTTATTAAGGTCTGCAGCCCAGGAAGAGGAGGAGTCCCTAAAGTGTGCTGTGTCTTTAAATGTGAACACGCGTCCCACCTGGATGCGCGCCAGCTACAGTATGGGACCGCCGGAAGGAGCTGCTGGGAAGCTGAGCGGCTCAGCAACCGCCTACCAACAAGATGTGCTGCGGCTGGACCTGCCTGACGTGACTGCGGGGTAAGGTAGCGGTCGGCTCGGCAGCCACCGTTACAATGACAGTGTGTCTCTCACTATATATATATATATATATACATAGAGAGATTGTAGACTCAGCGCACTCGGGTTTCAGTCATTTGCTATTTAAAAAAGGTCAACATTTTGATACTCAGTGGGATCTTTATCAAAGTAATATCATAATGTAGTGTATTCAGCACTTGACTAGTGTTGAGCGAGCATGCTCGGCCGATGCTCGGATCGGCTCGAGCATCGCTCTGCTCGGCACATGGCGGTACTCGTCGAGTACCGCCATGTGCTCGCCCGCCATGTTCGGGTGGCGGGGATCTGTGCCGGAGGAGGCACAGATCTGAAGACGCTCCGCTGGACCACCAGGGACTGGAGGTACGGGGGCATTGCGGAGATGAAGGGGGCATTGCGGAGATGAACGGGGACAGTGTGGAGATGAAGGGGGACATTGTGGAGATGAAGGGGGACATTGCAGAGATGAAGGGGGCATTGCAGAGATGAAGGGGGCATAGCGGAGATGAAGGGGGACATTGCAGAGATGAAGGGGGCATTGCAGAGATGAAGGGGGCATAGCGGAGATGAAGGGGGACATTGCAGAGATGAAGGGGGCATAGCGGAGATGAAGGGGGACATTGCAGAGATGAAGGGGGCATTGCAGAGATGAAGGGGGCATTGCAGAGATGCAGGGGGCATAGCGGAGATGAAGGGGGACATTGCAGAGATGAAGGGGGCATAGCGGAGATGAAGGGGGACATTGCAGAGATGAAGGGGGCATAGCGGAGATGAAGGGGGACATTGCAGAGATGAAGGGGGCATTGCAGAGATGAAGGGGGCATTGCAGAGATGAAGGGGGCATAGCGGAGATGAAGGGGGACATTGCAGAGATGAAGGGGGCATAGCGGAGATGAAGGGAGACATTGCAGAGATGAAGGGGGCATTGCAGAGATGAAGGGGGCATAGCGGAGATGAAGGGGGACATTGCAGAGATGAAGGGGGCATTGCAGAGATGAAGGGGGCATAGCGGAGATGAAGGGGGACATTGCAGAGATGAAGGGGGCATTGCAGAGATGAAGGGGGCATTGCAGAGATGAAGGGGGCATAGCGGAGATGAAGGGGGACAGTGCGGAGATGAAGGGGGACATTGTGGAGATGAAGGGGGACATTGCAGAGATGAAGGGGGCATTGCAGAGATAAAGGGGGCATAGCGGAGATGAAGGGGGACATTGCAGAGATGAAGGGGGCATTGCAGAGATGAAGGGGGCATAGCGGAGATGAAGGGGGACATTGCAGAGATGAAGGGGGCATAGCGGAGATGAAGGGGGACATTGCAGAGATGAAGGGGGCATTGCAGAGATGAAGGGGGCATAGCGGAGATGAAGGGGGACATTGCAGAGATGAAGGGGGCATAGCGGAGATGAAGGGGGACATTGCAGAGATGAAGGGGGCATTGCAGAGATGAAGGGGGCATAGCGGAGATGAAGGGGGACATTGCAGAGATGAAGGGGGCATTGCAGAGATGAAGGGGGCATAGCGGAGATGAAGGGGGACATTGCAGAGATGAAGGGGGCATAGCGGAGATGAAGGGGGACATTGCAGAGATGAAGGGGGCATTGCAGAGATGAAGGGGGCATAGCGGAGATGAAGGGGGACATTGCAGAGATGAAGGGGGCATTGCAGAGATGAAGGGGGCATAGCGGAGATGAAGGGGGACATTGCAGAGATGAAGGGGGCATTGCAGAGATGAAGGGGGCATAGCGGAGATGAAGGGGGACATTGCGGAGATGAAGGGGGACATTGTGGAGATGAAGGGGGCATTGACCAGGCACCCTCCCCTCATCAGAGCAGGGGGTGCCTGGTGTAATGCTCGTGTGCCCCATTGAAGTCAATGGGGCTCGGGTGCTCGGCCGAGCACTCGAGCCTCCGGCGGTGCTTGGTCAGAGCACCCGAGCACCCGAGCATCGGGGTGCTCGCTCAACACTACACTTGACCCTTATGTACTCTGCATGTCTCCCATTACCACTTTAGATTGTAAGCTTTGGAGCAGGGACCTCACACCCAATGTTTCACTTTACAAAGCACCTGTAACCCTGTATTGTTCAACCCCTTAAGGACTGGCGCACGCACGCGCGCCCGGCACTTGCGGACCACGGGGCATTTTTTTTTATTATTCCTTCCGGTTCAGAGCTTCCGGAGCGGTCTGCAGCCGTGCCGGGATCCCTGAACGCCATGCCGTGCCAGGACCGTCATTGGTCCTTAAGTGCTGGACCACCGTGACGGTCCTTGCATGCCAATGGTCCTTAAGGGGTTAAACCCTTAAACTGTAAAGTGCTGCGTACACTTGTGGTGCTATATAAATAAACATATTCATCCGTTCACACAGGGTCGGTGCTTACATAAGGCTGTTTAGGCAGCCGCCGTGCCACAGCGGAGGGGCACCAAAACAGGGGCAGCTGCTAATTTTTTTTTCAGGTTTCGGGGGTGGGGGGGCATCAAAATGCACATTCACCTGTGTAGACAAAAATCCTTGCACCAGCCCTGTATTCACAGTGCACTTTATGCTCCTTAACTTCACTGTACAGAAGAAAAAAATTGCAAATTACCACATATAGAGCCTCATCTGAGTACCATAGGTAAAATAAAGGCAAAGCAAATGAGTGCATAAAACATCTAAAGTAATAAATGAAACCATCACCATATGCACTCTGTTTACATATAGACAACAGTGCAGCTATGTAACGCCCTGCTAGTATACAGATGCAAATGTAACTTGTTCATTGCTTAACTACAGGGGTGCTACATTTACATATGTATACTGGGTGGGTATTACTTAGTAAATTATTGAACACCTTACTGGAATTGAGGGTTGAAGCTACTGAGAAAAAATAAATCTCATTGATTTAAATATGGCTTTTAACACCTTCATACTCTCTATGAAGGACTTCACACTGCCAGCCTGTGGGCTGCATGTTTTTGGTCACATGGGCCGCATGGTTGACCATGCTTCCTTTAGGGGGTAGGGCACTTTAAGAAAATGTCTATGGGGAAGGCACATGTTTTTTCTGGTCCATAAACTACAACTCTGTTCAGCTTTAAATGTGTCTTTCCCAGGGAATGAGCTAGGGTAATTCATCTTCATTTTTAGTTTTATTTTATTTAATGTAATCCATTTAATAGGAGAAGAATTATATATCCTGGGTGTATTTGTATATCTATGCATATATATGTTTATATAAGTCTGCATCTCACTTTATTTTCTAGTGGCACTGGTGTTTCCAGTAAAGCCCACTAGATGGTGATATTGTACTAGAAACAAGCGGTTGTCAGACCCTTCTCTGTGCTTATAATTTACTAATATACATATTCTGCATCAGTTGCATTTCATTTATTTATTTTTATTTATAAAGTCTTTTACCAGGAAGAACACACTGATAATTATTAGTGTTGAGCGAGCACCACGATGCTCGGGTGCTCGGGTGCTCTGACCGAGCACCCCCTGAGGCTCGAGTGCTCGGCCGAGCACCCGAGCCCCATAGAAATGAATGGGGCGACACCAGGCACCCCCTGCTCTGATGAGGGGAGGGTGCCTGGTCAATGCCCCCTTCATCTCCGCTATGCCCCCTTCATCTCCGAATGCCCCCTTCAGCTCCGCAATGTCCGTCTTCCACAATGTGCCCCTTCATCTCCGCTATGCCCCTCTTCCACAATGTGCCTCTTCATCTCCGCTATGCCCCTCTTCCACAATGTCCCCCTTCATCTCCTCTATGCCATAGAGGAGATGAAGGGGGACATTGTGGAAGAGGGGCATAGCGGAGATGAAGGGGCACATTGTGGAAGAGGGACATAGCGGAGATGAAGGGGCACATTGTGGAAGACGGGCATAGCGGAGATGAAGGGGGACATTGTGGAAGAGGGGCATAGAGTCTATGCCCCTCTTCCACAATGTCCCCCTTCATCTCCGCAATGCCCCCTTCATCTCCGCAATGCCCCCGTACCTCCAGTCCCTGGTGGTCCAGCGGAGCTTCTTCGGATCTGTGCCTCTTCCGAACATGTCGGGCGAGCACATGGCGGTACTCGACGAGTACCGCCATGTGCCGAGCAGAGCGATGCTCGAGCCGATCCGAGCATCGGCCGAGCACGCTCGCTCATCACTAATAATTATCTTGTTTTTCAGGTATGTCATGGAGTGCATTTACAATACAAAGTTACACATTTATACACAAATAGAAACCAAATATATACATGAATAAAACTGGCATATTAACTTTTATATACAGTTACATGTTATTGTTTTTTTTTTTAAATAGTTACTTTTGGGGATTTTAAAGTAGGAGAAGATACACCCACTGCTTTCTTGTAGTGTGCAATAGCCTGTGAGTTGAAAGACTGGCACTCAGAGGCTTTTATGGTAGCGCTGTACAAGGGAGTCAGCTCCACCATTCATTTGCCATCTGACATTTCTCCTGTGTGGCAGTGAGGCTGCAGGTGCACTGGAAAATGGAGCCTCCCCTACCTCCACCAACTCTGTCCGGATTGGCTGACCTTTCCCTTTCTATTACCACATGATCCCTGAGTGTTCATTCGCTCCCATTACAACCCTTTTCTTTATTTCCTACTACAAGCCATGTGGAGCCATCCATTTCTACCTCAGACTTATGTAGTGTGTGTTATGGGAGCAGGGGGGAGAGCATGGAAAGCTGACAAATAATTAGAGAAAACCTGGTTATGTCTGGGTGTATCTGGGGCATGCCAGAGGCCTCAGGCTCAGGGGGGGCTCACACATCTACTTAGTCTCAAGAGAAAGATGAGCTATTTCATTGCCAGAACGAGTCAGACTACCTTGACTGTCCCATGCCCAATCTAAAGTCTACTGTAGTACCACTGAAATGCTTGCAGATGGTTTTGTGTTGAACCCCCAACCATCCTCTCAAAGTCTCACTTGTGCCCCTCCTCCCCTGACTGTTGTCAGACAATCACAGTAGCTTACAAATTGGGCCTAGGTTAAAGCAGGTTCTGTATGTTCACCCCCCCGTGCAGAGAAATGTTCACTCTGTGGCCTTGCCGATAATGCAAGGTAGAGAGAAAGAAAGAGAGAAATCCTGTGGTTAGAACAATTGGAGCTAGAGGTAGGCCCATTATGTGGGGATGTTGGTGGGTCTTAAACCCGAACAGTGCAGTCTGCATTAGGGCTGATCAATGTGAGTAGGTTGGGAAGGAGCACATGCACAGTCCCATTGAACCAGTTTGACAGGGAAGGTATTCATGGGCTTGTTTCCTGATTCATGTGAGGGAGGAAAGAAAGGGAGGTGCACCACTTAAACTGGCCCTGATGAAGCTGTGGTTATTTGCAAAAGGAGTTTGGCCATATTTGTTATTATATGCAAGTACAATGGAGTACAATTTAGGGCTCCAGTTCTTAAAGGGATAGTAATGTTTCATAATAAAAGCAGCTCTAATTAATCATCATAGTATTTGGACTTTGGAGAGCGTTATTTCAATTCTGTCAGAGTTGTAGTTCCAGAGTAATTCAATGACAAAGTATCCCCCTCCCGCCCCTTTTACTGATGTCGCACTATTCAGCTAGAGCAGAAGGGAGGTGCCCAGGTAGACTGCAGAGAGGGACAATCTTCTATTAAGATAATTGAAAAACCTGAAAAACTTGTCAAGGGGGGCAGGGCTTTCATTGTTCTCATAGGAAGAAGATTGCCCCCTTCTGTTATCTGTCTGGTCTATGGACTGCATTACTCATCTGAGAAGAGATTGCTTACACTAGGTAAAAGGGGCGGGGGGGGGGAACTTTGCTTGTGAATATCTCATAAACCATAAAGGTTTGAGATATAAGACTTATATCGTTCTTCATGTTTTTTTAATGCCTACAAAATAAAATAAAGTTAAAACGAAGTATTACTATCCCTTTAAAAAAAAGACATTGTTGAACTGGAAAAGGTGCAGAGACGTGCAACAAAACTGATAAAGGGATTGGAGGATCTGAGTTATAAAGAGAGACTAGCCAAACTGGGTTTGTTTACATTAGAGAAGAGACGTCTAAGAGGTGATATGTAGTGTTGAGCGAGCATGCTCGGCCGATGCTCGGATCGGCTCGAGCATCGCTCTGCTCGGCACATGGCGGTACTCGTACGAGTACCGCATGTGCTCACCCGCCATGTTCGGGTCTCCTCCCCGCACGTTTTGCGGCTGCTGCGCAGCCAATAAACGTGCAGGGAGGCTCTGACATCAGTGTAATGCCAGCAGCCATGTTGGCTGCTGGCATTACACTGATTGGCTGGCCAGAACCCGTGGTCGGGTGCTGTATAGCACCTGACCAGCGAGTTCGGCTCAGTCTTAGCCAGGGAGAGATGAGGATAGGAAGGGAAAGTCAGTGTAGGGAGAAAAAAAGCAAATTTGTGAAAAAAAAGAACCAAAAGTCCTTTTTAGGACTACTGTGTGTGGGGGCAGCAGTTTATTTTGTGTGGGGGGAAAAAAACAAAAAAAAAAAAATTTCATATATTCTGTTTAGTGTGCAAAGTTGCAGATTAGAGCACATTCTGTTTAGTGTGCAAAGTTGCAGAATAGAGCACATTCTGTTTAGTGTGCAAAGTTGCAGATTAGAGCACATTCTGTTTAGTGTGCAAAGTTGCAGATTAGAGCACATTCTGTTAAGTCTTCAAACTAAAATATCAAAGTCACATATTCCATTCAGTGTGCTTCGCCGCAGTTTAGCAGCACATTCTGTGTACTGTGCAGAGTTGCAGAATAGGAAGAAATACTGTTAAGTCTTCAAACTAAAATATCAAAGTCACATATTCCATTCAGTGTGCGTCACCGCAGTTTAGCAGCACATTCTGTGTACTGTGCAGAGTTGCAGAATAGGAAGAAATACTGTTAAGTCTTCAAACTAAAATATCAAAGTCACATATTCCATTCAGTGTGCTTCGCCGCAGTTTAGCAGCACATTCTGTGTACTGTGCAGAGTTGCAGAATAGGAAGAAATACTGTTAAGTCTTCAAACTAAAATATCAAAGTCACATATTCCATTCAGTGTGCTTCGCCGCAGTTTAGCAGCACATTCTGTGTACTGTGCAGAGTTGCAGAATAGGAAGAAATACTGTTAAGTCTTCAAACTAAAATATCAAAGTCACATATTCCATTCAGTGTGCGTCACCGCAGTTTAGCAGCACATTCTGTGTACTGTGCAGAGTTGCAGAATAGGAAGAAATACTGTTAAGTCTTCAAACTAAAATATCAAAGTCACATATTCCATTCAGTGTGCTTCGCCGCAGTTTAGCAGCACATTCTGTGTACTGTGCAGAGTTGCAGAATAGGAAGAAATACTGTTAAGTCTTCAAACTAAAATATCAAAGTCACATATTCCATTCAGTGTGCTTCGCCGCAGTTTAGCAGCACATTCTGTGTACTGTGCAGAGTTGCAGAATAGGAAGAAATACTGTTAAGTCTTCAAACTAAAATATCAAAGTCACATATTCCATTCAGTGTGCTTCGCCGCAGTTTAGCAGCACATTCTGTGTACTGTGCAGAGTTGCAGAATAGGAAGAAATACTGTTAAGTCTTCAAACTAAAATATCAAAGTCACATATTCCATTCAGTGTGCTTCGCCGCAGTTTAGCAGCACATTCTGTGTACTGTGCAGAGTTGCAGAATAGGAAGAAATACTGTTAAGTCTTCAAACTAAAATATCAAAGTCACATATTCCATTCAGTGTGCGTCACCGCAGTTTAGCAGCATATTCTGTGTACTCTGCACAGTTGCAGAATAGGAAGAAATACTGTTAAGTCTTCAAACTCAAATATCAAAGTCACATATTCCATTCAGTGTGCTTCGCCGCAGTTTAGCAGCATATTCTGTGTACTCTGCACAGTTGCAGAATAGGAAGAAATACTGTTAAGTCTTCAAACTCAAATATCAAAGTCACATATTCCATTCAGTGTGCTTCGCCGCAGTTTAGCAGCATATTCTGTGTACTCTGGACAGTTGCAGAATAGGAAGAAATACTGTTAAGTCTTCAAACTAAAATATCAAAGTCACATATTCCATTCAGTGTGCGTCACTGCAGTTTAGCAGCATATTCTGTGTACTCTGCACAGTTGCAGAATAGGAAGAAATACTGTTAAGTCTTCAAACTCAAATATCAAAGTCACATATTCCATTCAGTGTGCGTCACTGCAGTTTAGCAGCATATTCTGTGTACTCTGCACAGTTGCAGAATAGGAAGAAATACTGTTAAGTCTTCAAACTCAAATATCAAAGTCACATATTCCATTCAGTGTGCTTCACCGCAGTTTAGCAGCATATTCTGTGTACTCTGCACAGTTGCAGAATAGGAAGAAATACTGTTAAGTCTTCAAACTCAAATATCAAAGTCACATATTCCATTCAGTGTGCTTCGCCGCAGTTTAGCAGCATATTCTGTGTACTCTGCACAGTTGCAGAATAGGAAGAAATACTGTTAAGTCTTCAAACTAAAATATCAAAGTCACATATTCCATTCAGTGTGCGTCACTGCAGTTTAGCAGCATATTCTGTGTACTCTGCACAGTTGCAGAATAGGAAGAAATACTGTTAAGTCTTCAAACTCAAATATCAAAGTCACATATTCCATTCAGTGTGCTTCGCCGCAGTTTAGCAGCATATTCTGTGTACTGTGCAGAGTTGCAGAATAGGAAGAAATACTATTAAGTCTTCAAACTCAAATATCAAAGTCACATATTCCATTCAGTGTGCTTCGCCGCAGTTTAGCAGCATATTCTGTGTACTCTGCACAGTTGCAGAATAGGAAGAAATACTGTTAAGTCTTCAAACTAAAATATCAAAGTCACATATTCCATTCAGTGTGCGTCACTGCAGTTTAGCAGCATATTCTGTGTACTCTGCACAGTTGCAGAATAGGAAGAAATACTGTTAAGTCTTCAAACTCAAATATCAAAGTCACATATTCCATTCAGTGTGCGTCACTGCAGTTTAGCAGCATATTCTGTGTACTCTGGACAGTTGCAGAATAGGAAGAAATACTGTTAAGTCTTCAAACTCAAATATCAAAGTCACATATTCCATTCAGTGTGCGTCACCGCAGTTTAGCAGCATATTCTGTGTACTCTGCACAGTTGCAGAATAGGAAGAAATACTGTTAAGTCTTCAAACTCAAATATCAAAGTCACATATTCCATTCAGTGTGCGTCACCGCAGTTTAGCAGCATATTCTGTGTACTCTGCACAGTTGCAGAATAGGAAGAAATACTGTTAAGTCTTCAAACTCTAATATCAAAGTCACATATTCCGTGTAAGATGAAGAAGGCGGGTAAAAAGGGACAGGGAAGTGGACGTGATCCTGATAGTTCAGGGCGCGGGTCAGGATGCGGAGAAACTGTGCCTGGTGCCAGAGCACAAGAAAGAAAGACATCCACCATACCTAGCTTCATGTCTCATTTTACAGGGCGTCGCAGGACATCACTCTCGAGGTCCGACCACTGCGAACAGGTGGTCGGTTGGATGTCAGCTGATACTGCTTCCAGTCGGTTAAGCACCACCCTGTCTTCCACCAAGTCCACTCTCAGTAGCCAAGAGTCT
Source organism: Rhinophrynus dorsalis (assembly GCA_037306005.1). Lineage (NCBI taxonomy): Eukaryota > Metazoa > Chordata > Amphibia > Anura > Rhinophrynidae > Rhinophrynus > Rhinophrynus dorsalis. The sequence goes on along the minus strand of CM074727.1, from coordinate 128,563,738 downwards.
GGTCAACATAATCCTCACTCTGATCATCCTTCCTCCCACCATAGACGGTCTGGTCAAAGAAGTGATCCCACACTGGGATATAGTGAGGAGCTCGTCTCATCACCAATCCTTCATTTGACCCTCTCTCCAAGCACGCTTGCAGAGGAACATGACATCTTATGCCCTGATTCACAATCTCTAGAGGGTACCCAATCACAAGAAGATGACAGATGTGAACGGCATTTAAGGTCAAAGGAAGTAGTGGATGATGATGATGATGATGAGACACAGTTGCCATTAAATCAACCACTATTACTGTCTCAAGACCTTGTTAAGGAGGATGTTATACAGTTGTCAATGACTGAGTATGTGGTGGGATCAAGACATGAGGAGGATGATCAGAGTGAGGAAGTGGAGGAGGACTTGGTGGACGATGAGGTGACTGACCCCACCTGGGAAGGTGTAGAGCCGAGCGATGACAGCAGTCCTGAGGGTGAGCCATCTGCAGCACCGCAACAGGCTGGAAGAGGCAGTGGTGTGGCTACAGAAAGAAGGCGGACCGCACCAAACCGGCCCGCAAATGTTCCACGGAGCACCCCCTTGCGTAAATCTCCCTTGCCAAGGGCTAGGTGTTCCGCGGTATGGCGTTTTTTTAAGGAAAGTGCGGACGACAAAAGAATTGTAGTTTGCAACCTGTGCCACACCAGAATGAGCCGAGGCATGAACACTAGAAACCTCACCACCACCAGCATGATCCGACACATGGCATCCAAGCACCGTAATAAGTGGGAGGAACGCCTGGATCGCCCATCTGTGTCTGCAGGCCACACCACTGCCTCCTCTTCCCCTGTTTTCGGTGCCGGCCAATCGCCTGTCGAAGGCGCAGGCCCGCATTCCTACCGCCCTGCACCTGTACCATCTGAAGCACCATCAGCGACCACATCCACTTCCCTGTCCCAGCACAGCGTCCAAATGTCGTTACCCCAGGCATTTGAGCGCAAGCGAAAATACCCAGCCAGCCAACCAAAGGCCATAGCACTAACCTCACACCTTTCCAAATTACTGGCCATCGAAATGCTGCCATTTAAGCTTGTGGAGACTGAGTCCTTCCGCAGCCTGATGGCAGCAGCTGTCCCTCGGTACGCAGTCCCCAGCCGCCACTACTTTTCCCAGTGTGCCGTCCCCGCCTTACACCACCATGTGTCCCGTAACATCACCCGTGCCCTGACCAACGCAGTTACTGGGAAGGTCCACTTAACGACTGACACATGGACAAGTGCTTGTGGCCAGGGACGCTACATTTCCCTGACGGCACACTGGGTGAATGTCGTGGAGGCTGGGAGCGACTCGGACCCTGGGATGGCACGGGTGCTACCCACGCCGAGGATTGCGGGCCCTACCTCCATCAGGGTTTCCGCCAGCACCTACGTTATTGGCTCCTCCTCCTCCGTTTCCACCTCCGAATTCTCTACACGCAGCGCCACTCCTCCATCAGCCGGTAGCTGGAAGCAGTGTAGCACTGCAGTGGGGAAGCGTCAACAGGCCGTGCTGAAGCTGATCTGCCTTGGGGACAAACAGCACACGGCCTCAGAGCTGTTGCAGGGGATTAGTCACCAGACCGAGCAGTGGCTCTCGCCACTCAACTCTGCAACCAGGCATGGTTGTGTGTGATAATGGGCGTAACTTGGTGGCGGCTTTGGAGCTTGGCAAGCTCACACACGTACCATGCCTAGCGCATGTATTTAATTTAGTGGTTCAGCGATTTCTAAAAACCTACCCCAATGTGCATGATCTCTTGACCAAGGTGCGCCGCGTGTGTGCACATTTCCGTAAGTCATCTACAGCTTCGGCCGGCCTGTTGAAGCTGCAGCAGCGCTTACAATTGCCAGCTCACCGGCTGCTGTGTGACGTGAGCACGCGCTGGAACTCCACCTTCCACATGTTGGCCCGGCTTTGTGAGCAGCAGAGGGCAGTAGTGGAGTACCAGCTGTTACACGGTCGTCGCCTCTCCGTTCAACTTCCTGTAATCAGAAGTGAGGAGTGGGAATGGATGTCAGACCTCTGTGAGGTTTTACGCAATTTTGAGGAATCGACACAGATGGTGAGCGGCGATAACGCTATTATCAGTGTAACCATCCCACTTCTGTGTCTACTGAAACGCTCGCTGCTCACAATTAAAACCGACGCTTTGCATGTGGAAGAGGTGGAAATGCGGGAGGAAGAGCTTACACAAGGTGATAGCCAGAGCACCCTCACTTCGTCTTCTCAGCGACAATTGGAGGAGGCGGAGGAAGAGGAGGAGGAGGAGGAAGACACGGTTGCCTCCGCTACAGAGGGTAGCCATGGAACTTTAGTTCCATCTCTTCAGCGTGGGTGGGCAGAAGAGGAGGAAGAGGATGAGAAGATTGAGAGTCATCCTCCTGGTGAGGACAGCGAAATCTTGCCTGTTGGTACTCTGGCACACATGGCTGACTTTATGTTAGGCTGCCTTTCCCGTGACCCACGCGTTCCACGCATTTTAGACAACACGGATTACTGGGTGTTCACCCTTCTGGACCCCCGCTACAAAGAGAATTTCTCATCTCTCATTCCTCCGGTGGAGAGGACAAGCAAAATGGTGCAATACCAGAAGGTTCTTGTTGAAAAATTGCTCCAAAATTTTCCATCTGACAACGCTGGCGGCAGAGTACGTGCTACCTTGGCCAACCGAGAAGGGGAGAAAAGGGGGGCACACAGCAGTTCCGACAAAGGCAGGGCAACACTCTCCAAGGCGTGGGACACCTTCATGACACCCCGCTAGCACCCTCACCCTGATGCGCAGCCTAGTGTCACAAGGAGGGAAAAGTTTTGGAAGATGGTGAAGGAGTACGTAGCAGACCGTGTCAGCGTCCTCAATGATCCCTCTGTGCCTTACAACTACTGGGTGTCCAAGCTGGACACGTGGTATGAACTGGCACTCTACGCCTTGGAGGTGCTGGCCTGCCCTGCCGCCAGCGTTCTGTCTGAGCGGGTATTTAGTGCTGCTGGTGGCATCATAACAGATAAGCGTATCCGCCTTTCCACCGACAATGCTGATAGGTTGACACTTATAAAAATGAACAAGGCCTGGATTTCCCCTGACTTCTCCACTCCACTGGAGGAAAGCCCCGGGGGAACATAAAGTCACTTTAGATATGTTATTTACAATGATGGGAATACTCTGTATTTCCATTCACCCCTTCCACCCAAAAAACGGGTATATGGTTGACTCTTAATCTTCTCATCCTCCTCCTCCTCTTCCATATGCCCTGTGATATAATTTTTATATAGGGCCAGCTCACCAGCGGGCCCTGTTTGAAAATTTTTATATAGGTCAGCTCACCAGCGGGCCTTCTCATATAATGTTTTATTGGGTCAGCTCTCTAGCAGGCCCTCTCATATAATGTTTTATAGCGTCAGCTCACTAGCGGGCCTTCGCATATAATGTTTAGGATGGTCAGCTCCGCAGCAGACCCTCACCCATAATGTTTTAGATGGTCGGGTCAGCGCACGTTTCCCTCTTAATCATGGCCCCAGTTCAGAAAAATCGAGGAAATTTTTGGGAGAATTTGCCTTTGCGCACGTTTCCCTCTTAATCATGGCCTCACTTCAGAAAAATCGATGAAATTTTTTGCAGAATTTGCAGATTATATACAAGTAAATATACAGCAAATACTGTTTGGTAACAATTTTTCGCCTAAAGTCGTTTTTATTTTCCTTTTTGTGTGTTTTACGGTCAGTCTGTAAAAATGGCGTACTACGGGCGAAAGATCGTTCCCAGCAGCGATGTTGGAGTCCAAGATGCATCCAGACATCCTCCCTATGCTGTCCCTGAACCATTTCTGTGGTGTTTCCATCCTTTTCTGCCCTTTTCCTATGGACCAGGCACCCTCCCCTCATCAGAGCAGGGGGTGCCTGGTGTAATGCTCGAGTCCTCCCATTGACTTCAATGGGGCTCGGGTGCTCGGCCGAGCACTCGAGCCTCCGGGGGTGCTCGGTCAGAGCACCCGAACACCCGAGCATTGGGGTGCTCGCTCATCACTAGTGATATGATTAGCATTTACAAATACATTCAAGGTCAATACAAAGAACTATCCAATGAATTATTTACGCAAAGGTCTGAGCTAAGAACATCCATTAAGACTAGAGGCTAAAGGCGCTTTTGACTAAAACAAAGGCAGGGATTCTTTACAGTAAGGGCGGGAAAGTTATGGAATTCTTTGACTTGGGATGTTGTACTTGCAGATAGGCATCCTTTGCTTTTTCGAAAGCATTTACATTATCTAGCACAGAACAATATTGAAAATTATGACAGATGGCTTCAAAGCAGACAGGATGTTGATGCAGGGAACAATCTGACTGCCATTTGGAGTCAGGAAGGAATTTCTTTACCCACTTGGGGCTAAATTGGAAATTGCTCCAGAGGGCTTTTTTTTTTTTACTTCCTCTGGATCAACAGGGGTGTTTTTGGCATGGGCTGGACTTGATGGACTCATGTCTTTTTTAGCCTCATCAACTGTTACTATGTTACTGTGTGCATTTATCTCACTTTTAATAAAAAGTATATATATGTTATTTAAATGTAATTGTAGTTCCTCCACTTATTCCCCCTCACCCTCTGCCATTTTGTTGTATATTATTTCTCCTTAACAATCTGAAATCCTTTGGAAGTGGAGAATCAGAGCTTTGTGACCAAGGAGTGCAAGAGGTATGAGGTTTCTGGGTGGAAAAAAAAGAGTGGAGGAGTTTGACTTGAACTGGAGATCTCACCCAGTCAAAATGCGAATCCAAGAGGCAGGACTAGCATCTCTCTCTGTGAGTACCCATTTTGGATTAATGGGAAGATGTTGCCACAGATGTGTTTATATTATTTCCTGCTACTACACTTAGATGGTTGAGCTGTTTGTGTTTTCACCATATAAAGTGACCCACTGTTGGCAGATTCAGTTGAGGAGGAGGTAAGGCACAAGAAACAAGCCAGATGTCAGGCAGATTTTGCTAGAGCATAGAAATGGGATTGATGCCCAATTCACAGTAGAAGGATGAAGTACAATGAATCAATTCAAAGACTGATAAATATAAAAATATATGGGGCCTTTATTGCTATGCCTAGCTTCCCCTAATATTGAATTTTTGTCTCTGTCCCCTGCTCATATTAAAGCGGAACTACCACCGCTAAGCAACTTTGTTTCTAATAATTCCCTATCTGACGACTAGCTGCTTAGAAGCGCTAGTTTCCAGAATTATTACCAGGTTATGGAGAAATATGCATTCATCCTCGGCTGACATGCAGGACAGAGTGCGGACATCTTGCCCTAGTGAGGTCCGCGCACCTGCGCTGCCAGTTCCTTCCGGAGCCGAATGGCTCCTAGCAAGGTCTCCTACAGCCGTCTGGGACAGATAGCGAAGTCGCCAGATAGGGAATTATCAGAAACAAAGTTGCTTAGTGGTGGTAGTTCCGCTTTAAGACAGTGACAAAGGAAGGGAATCAGTGTGTGAACCTACCCAAGTATATGGAAGTGAGAGCTGCTTTTGTCCAAAACCATGTTTTAATTCATTTCTCTAGTTTACATTTAAAAATGTTTATCTCCATTGCAGACTCTAATGCTCAAAATAGGAACAATTGGTAGGATCACTTCATTGGTATCTATGGAGATTACTCTCAATTTATCACTTTGTGGCAATCAATGTAGAGAAGTTGTGACACTGCAGGAAAGGTTTGTGAAAGGAAAGCCTTCTTTAGCCAAAGCTATGTTTTACTCAAGTCTACAATTATTTACCTGTGGCTGTTGTTTTACATATGTATTTTCTTTATAGCAGTTTGACGTTTTAATTTAATTAATAAAAAACAAAGATGGAGATGAGCTAAGAACAACAGTATCTGTGCCCACCTGAACCCTCCTCCATCCTGATGACCACCTCAGCAGAAATTCAGGAGATCCTTCCAGCAGGTGCCATGCTTGCATTTGCTGCCGCTGACTCTGTGTTGCCCTGTTAGGACCTAAAAAGGTCTCCCTCAACAGAAATCCATGGGATCCGTCCAGTGGGAGGCACACTTGCATTTGCCACCTGCTGCCTCTGTGTTGCCCTGTCACAACCTAAAAAGTTTCTACTGTTTACCACATCTACCTCTGCAACTACATACACTGGTTATACTATATTTTCTTGCTAGAATTTTTTTTGTATTTTTTTATTACAATAGCCATTTGTTTTCTTTCTATATTGGGTGTAGGTTTATAAAAATACTTGGGATTCAAAGTACTTTTGTAATAAAGTACTCAATATGCTAACTTGATCAGGGCAAGACTTGAACAAGATGTTACATCCACCTGCAGCATCAAACATAGTAACATAGTAAATTAGGTTGAATAAAGACAAAAGTCCATTAAGTTCAACCTTTGCCTCATACCCTAGTGACATGAGAACTGTATAGCTATCCTGCTACCAAAAAGTTAGTCTTCTTCAGACCTTCATGATCTGCCTACTAATAAACAGTATTAACCCTGTATGTTCCCTTTTGAAAGAAATGTATCTTATCTTCTCTTGAATGTATCTATTGTATATGCCATAACCACCTCCTTGGGCAAAGAATTCCACAATTTAACAGACCTTACTGTAAAAGAAACCCTTACTCTGCTGAAGTCTAAACCTCCTTTCTTCTAATCTCAAGGGGTGTCAGCTAGTCACCTGATCAGGCCTTGGAATAAATAGCTCACCTCAGAGATCCTTGTATTGACCTCTCGTATACTTGTACAATGTAATAAGGTCTCCTCTTAGTCGTCTTTTCTCTAGAGTAAATAAACCAAGTTTGTCTAGTCGTTCCTCATACGTCAAGTGCTCCATTCCCTTAATTAATTTTGTTGCTCTTCGCTGTAACCTCTCTAGTTCTAGTATATCCTTTTTCAGAACTGGTGCCCAAAACTGCACTGCATACTCAAGTGGAGGTCTTACCAGATATTTGTACAATGGCAAAATGATGTTATCCACTCTTGCTTCAATACCTCTTTTTATGCAAGACAGGATTTTGTTTGCCTTTGCTACTGCGTATTGACACTGTGTCACGGTTTATTATGACTCTCAGACACAAGTTTTAGGTAAAAATCAATTTTATTGAAATAATAAAATGATAACTTAGGATGGCAATCACATACATATAGATATCATGAATAATAGCAAAGACAGAAGGCAGACTCTACCGGTCCTGTCAATATACCGGACAGGACAGTCTGAGGTAATAGCATATTAGGCTCTACCGGCCTTGCCAATACCGGGTAAGGCAACCTGCAGATGGGAAAGCAAAACGGTTCTACCGGCCTTACCAAATTACCGGGCAAGGCAGCCCCAAAAAGTACACAGTGTAGGCTCTACCGGCCCTGCCAATACCGGGTAAGGCAACCTCAGATGGAATGTGGCAAAAGGTTCTACCGGCCTTACCAATACCGGGCAGGGCAGCCCAGAGGTAGTAGCAGCAGTCAGATGATAATGGCAAATTGACAGAATCGTAAGCAACCCAGTGTCCGCACACTGAAACCAACAGGGGAATCGTATAGCCACGAGGCTAGGAGCAAACCAATGTCCTCACACAGGAGCAACAAGTGAATCCTAAAGCCGCAAGGCTTTGGAGCAAACCAGCGTCCGCACGCTGGGACCAACACTGAATCGTATAGCCGATAGGCTTGGAGCAAACCAGTGTCCGCACACTGGAGTAACAAGTGAATCCTAAAGCCGCAAGGCTTTGGAGCAAACCAGCGTCCGCACGCTGGGACCAACACTGAATCGTATAGCCGATAGGCTTGGAGCAAACCAGTGTCCGCACACTGGAGTAACAAGTGAATTGTATAGCTGCAAGGCTTAGGAGCAAACCAGCGTCCGCACGCTGGGACCAACACTGAATCGTATAGCCGATAGGCTTTGGAGCAAACCAGCGTCTGCACGCTGGAACCAACACTGAATCGTATAGCCGAAAGGCTTTGGAGCAAACCAGTGTCCGCACACTGGAGTAACAAGCGAATTGTATAGCCGCAAGGCTTTGGAGCAAACCAGCGTCCACACGCTGGGACCAACACTGAATCGTATAGCCGATAGGCTTTGGAGCAAACCAGTGTCCGCACACTGGAGTAACAAGCAAATTGTATAGCCGCAAGGCTTTGGAGCAAACCAGCGTCCGCACGCTGGGACCAACACTGAATCGTATAGCTGATAGGCTTTGGAGCAAACCAGCGTGCGCACGCTGGGACTAACAAGCAATGTCGCCGACGCGACCAGGCAGAAGGTCGCCAGGATACAGGAGACAGGTGATGAGAAGACAGGAACCAGCAATGATCACTCAGGTCAGGAAAACAGCAGAGAAGAAGTTCAGCAGGAACGGCATCACCAGAGACTAGGCCGGAACCAGGACTGGAACAATTCAGCATGCAGGAAACACCGGAACAGTAACAATCAGGAACTCAGGAACACTGGAACAGAGGCCCAGCTATCACTGGACATAGTGATAGCATAAAGGTCAGAAACAACACGAAAGGGCACTCAAAGGGTGCAGATAAGAAAATGCAGCAATCACAGGCACTGTGATAGTACCCCCCTTTCAAAGACCCCCTCTCCTAGAATAGGGTCCGGGTTTCTGTGGGTATTTGGAATGAAAGACCCTGGTTAGCCTAGGCGCATGAAGGTCCATACTATCCACCCATGATCGATCTTCAGGACCATATCCTTTCCAATGTACCAGGTACTGTACCCTTCCTCTAAGCCTACGGGAATCAATAATACTCTGAACCTCGTACTCCTCCTGACCCTCGACCTCAACAGGTCCTGGCACCACAGGTGTGGTAGTATAGCGATTGCAAACCAGAGGCTTAAGAAGGGACACATGGAACACATTATGGATACGCATGGATGCAGGTAAGTCTAGTGCATAGGAGACAGAGTTAATTTTACGAATAACTCTGTATGGACCAATAAACCGGGGAGCCAACTTATTAGACGGAACCTGCAGCTTGAGATTTCTGGAGGAATGCCATACTCTATCCCCAACCTGAAAGGAAACCGCTGGAAGCCTTCTACGATTAGCATGGCGCTGATGACGCTGAAATGACTGACCAAGTGCCCTCTGAACTTGTGCCCATGTGGAACAGAGTTGCTCGATATGCTCATCCAGAGCTGGAATCTGTTGCGTCAGAAATTAATCTGGAAGCAAACAGGGCTGAAACCCGTAATTAATCAGAAATGGGGAGCTCCCAGATGAAGAATTAACCGCACAGTTCCTGGCGAACTCTGCCCAAGGCAACAAGTCGGACCAATTATCATGATGGTCAGTAACGAAACAACGGAGAAATTGTTCCAAGCCCTGATTAGCTCGTTCAGCGGCTCCATTGGTCTGGGGATGGTAGGCAGAGGAGAAGGACAGCTGTATGCCCATCTGTTGGCAAAATGCCCTCCAAAATCTAGACACAAACTGGCTCCCCCTGTCAGACACCAGTACCCTGGGCACTCCATGCAACCAGAATACTTCTCTGGCGAACACCATTGCCAATTCCTTAGCTGAAGGAAGGCCACGGAGGGGCACGAAGTGAGCCATTTTAGAAAACCTGTCCACCACCATGAATATAAAGGAATACCCCTTAGACACAGGCAATTCTCCCATAAAATCAATGGAAACATGAGACCAGGGGCATTCGCCATTAGGCACCGGTTGAAGCAAGCCCACTGGGAGATGTCTCGGGGTCTTACCGCGGGCGCAGGTGGCACAGGCATTCGTAAATTCGGCACAATCGTTTCTCATAGAAGGCCACCAAAATAACTGAGAAAGGGACCATAACAATTGGTCTCTATCAATATGTCCCGCAGCCTTAGAGGAATGGTAGGTTTCGAGCAACCTAGTACGAAATGGTTCGGCAACAAAACATTTGCCCACTGGGGTTTCATGGGGAGCGGACCCCTGAGAGGCCAGGATCTCCTCCCCCAAAGCAGAAGTGATACTTGTGCGTATAGTAGCCAGTATTCTATCGGGTTGGATGATAGGTGCTGGTGCTTCCACTCTGTCACTGTCGGCCTCAAATTGTCTTGACAGTGCATCAGCCCTGATATTCTTTGATCCCGGTAAATATGATACAATGAAATTAAATCGGGACAGGAACAGTGCCCATCTGGCCTGACGAGAGGACAATCTCTTGGCCTCCGAGAGATAAGTCAGATTTTTATGATCTGTTAGGATTAAGACAGGATTCTTAGTACCTTCAAGCAAATGACGCCATTCCTTAAGAGAGAGGATAATGGCCAATAATTCTCTGTCACCTATCTCATAGTGGCTTTGAGTGACAGTCAACTTTTTAGAGAAAAACCCACAAGGTCTGAGTGTTCCACCTTTATCGTGTCGTTGCGAAAGTACTGCCCCGACCCCAATATCTGAGGCATCAACCTCTAACGTAAATGCAAATGCCAGCTTCAAATTCTCAAAGGCTTCCTCAGCAGATACCGGCCAACAAGAAGGATTAGCACCCTTGTGCGTAAGATCGGACAGAGGTTTGACAATGGAAGAAAAGTTCTTAATAAACCTCCTATAATAATTAGCGAAACCCAAGAAACGCTGTATGGCTTTAAGACCCTTGGGTTTTGGCCATTGTAGGACAGCAGACAACTTTTCTTTGTCCATGGCAATGCCATCGTTGCCAATTATGAACCCCAAGAATGGCACGCTAGTTCTATGAAACTCACATTTTTCCAATTTACAAAATAATTTGTTCTCACGGAGTCGTAGCAATACTGCGGATACATCTTTGATGTGCTGTGACATGTTTTGGGAGTAAATCAGTATATCGTCAAGGTACACCACAACACATGTCTGTAACATATCTCTCAGAACATCGTTTATCAGTTGCTGAAAAACTGCGGGTGCATTACACAGCCCAAATGGCATCACTAGATACTCGTAGTGCCCAGCTCGAGTATTAAAGGCAGTTTTCCACTCATCACCTGCTCGAATGCGAACCAGATTGTAAGCGGCCCGTAGGTCCAATTTGGTAAAAATCGAAGCGCCCTTAAGCCTATCAAAAAGCTCGGTGATGAGTGGTATAGGGTATGCGTTTTTTGCCATTAGTTTATTCAAGCCCCTGTAGTCAATGCATGGTCTTAATTCGCCATTTTTCTTTTTTACGAAAAAGAACCCAGCCCCAGCTGGAGAGGTAGATTTTCGTATGATCCCTCTAGCAAGGGCATCAGAAATGTAATCTTCCATAGCATTATTTTCCTCACAAGATAATGGATAAGTGCGTCCCTTTGGAGGTACTGCTCCAGGCTGCAATTCAATGCAACAATCATAAGGTCTATGCTGGGGTAGCATACTAGCCTCTCCTTTGCTAAAAACATCGCCAAACTTTTGGTACACTTCCGGTATAGCAGAGGAGGTGCACAGAACCTTAATAGGCTGGATGACGCACTTGTCCATACAAAACGGGGACCAAGCAGCAATTTCACACTTTTTCCAATCAAATTGTGGGTTATGTAACTGTAACCACGGAAATCCCAATATTACAGCATGGTGCGGAGAATTAATCAGTTGGAACTGCTGCTCTTCTCTGTGAAGTGCCCCAATAGTCATAGACAGTGGCATAGTTTCAAATATAACCTGAGGCGGTTCTAAGGGTCTGCCATCAATCTCTTCAATAGCCAAGGGATTTTCTCTTTCAATGCGTGGAACTCCGTGCAATTCAGCAAAGGTATTATCCATAAAATACCCTGCTGCACCAGAGTCAACCAGGGCCAAAACCTCCACAGAGCGTTGTGCCCAAGACAATACCACCTGTATGGTGGGTTTCATTATGCCCGACACTGGGGATGATTGTACACCACCTAGGGCCTGTCCCCCAAGGTACCCTAGGTGTGTGCGTTTCCCGGACGTACCGGACAGGAATTTAGCAAGTGCCCTTTTTACCGCAGTATAAACACAACCCTTGTTTCTTGCGATATAGTCTCTCTGCCTTGGTTAGTCTAGTGAAACCTATTTGCATAGGTTCACTTGTCTCCCGTACTGGTTCACTAGACTTCAATACCAGGGGATGGATGGGTGGGCAAAACATGCTACTAGGCTCATTATTTTTTGACCGTATCTTACTATCTCTGGCAGTTGATCTCTCACGTATTCTGGAGTCAATTAGCATAACATACTCAATGTAATCATCTAAGTCAATAGGTAGATCTTTAGCAGCGATTTCGTCTTTAATGTGGTCATTCAGGCCTTGAGCAAAAGCTGCCAATAATGCCTCGTTGTTCCAACCTACCTCTGCTGCCAATGTGCGGAATTCGATGGCATAGTCGCCCACTGTACGCCTGCCCTGTTGTATCTCCATAAGGCGTTTGGCAGCAGAGGTGGTTCTACCAGGAGGCTCAAACACTCTTCAAAAGGATTGCACAAATTCTCTAAAGTTCTTAGTGCAAGGTTTAGCATTCTCCCACAAGGGGTTAGCCCAAGCCAATGCTCTGCCAGTGAGCAGGGATATCGTGAACCCCACTTTACTACGATCATTGGGGAATGCGTGTGCCTTCAATTCCATAAAAATTTCAAGTTGGTTGATGAACCCTCTGCAGAGACTAGGGTCACCATCATATCTTAGCGGCAAGGGTGCAGAAGCCGTTAACCCTTTAACAGTACCCCCTAGGGGCCTGGTATCACTTTCCGGTGTCTGACTTGGCGAGACCACCGGGCTAGAGCTAGATTTGTCAGCGAGTACCGTGCGTTCAAGGATCGTTTGAATTGCAACCGCCAACTGATCCAAACGTTGCTCGTGCATATCCATCCTCCAATGGATATTCTGTGCGTTACCTTCACATTTGCTGTCTGAGGTCATGGCCCTTTCGTACTGTCACAGTTTATTATGACTCTCAGACACAAGTTTTAGGTAAAAATCAATTTTATTGAAATAATAAAATGATAACTTAGGATGGCAATCACATACATATAGATATCATGAATAATAGCAAAGACAGAAGGCAGACTCTACCGGTCCTGTCAATATACTGGACAGGACAGTCTGAGGTAATAGCATATTAGGCTCTACCGGCCTTGCCAATACCGGGTAAGGCAACCTGCAGATGGGAAAGCAAAACGGTTCTACCGGCCTTACCAAATTACCGGGCAAGGCAGCCCCAATAAGTACACAGTGTAGGCTGTACCGGCCCTGCCAATACCGGGTAAGGCAACCTCAGATGGAATGTGGCAAAAGGTTCTACCGGCCTTACCAATACCGGGCAGGGCAGCCCAGAGGTAGGAGCAGTCAGATGATAATGGCAAATTGACAGAATCGTAAGCAACCCAGTGTCCGTACACTGAAACCAACAGGGGAATCGTATAGCCGCGAGGCTAGGAGCAAACCAATGTCCTCACACAGGAGCAACAAGTGAATCCTAAAGCCGCAAGGCTTTGCAGCAAACCAGCGTCCGCACGCTGGGACCATCACTGAATCGTATAGCCGATAGGCTTGGAGCAAACCAGCGTCCGCACGCTGGGACCAGCACTGAATCTTTTAGCCGATAGGCTTGGAGCAAACCAGTGTCCGCACACTGGAGTAACAAGTGAATTGTATAGCCGCAAGGCTTAGGAGCAAACCAGTGTCCGCACGCTGGGACCAACACTGAATCGTATAGCCGATAGGCTTTGGAGCAAACCAGCGTCCGCACGCTGGGACCAACACTGAATCGTATAGCCGATAGGCTTTGGAGCAAACCAGTGTCCGCACACTGGAGTAACAAGCAAATTGTATAGCCGCAAGGCTTTGGAGCAAACCAGCGTCCGCACGCTGGGACCAACACTGAATCGTGTAGCCGATAGGCTTTGGAGCAAACCAGTGTCCGCACACGGGAGTAACAAGCAAATTGTATAGCCGCAAGGCTTTGGAGCAAACCAGCGTCCGCACGCTGGGACCAACACTGAATCGTATAGCTGATAGGCTTTGGAGCAAACCAGCGTCCGCACACTGGGACTAACAAGCAATGTCGCCGACGCGACCAGGCAGAAGATCGCCAGGATACAGGAGACAGGCGATGAGAAGACAGGAACCAGCAATGATCACTCAGGTCAGGAAAACAGCAGAGAAGAAGTTCAGCAGGAACGGCATCACCAGAGACTAGGCCGGAACCAGGACTGGAGCAATTCAGCATGCAGGAAACACCGGAACAGTAACAATCAGGAACTCAGGAACACTGGAACAGAGGCCTAGCTATCACTGGACATAGTGATAGCATAAAGGTCAGAAACAACACGAAAAGGCACTCAAAGGGTGCCCAATCCAGGTTTAAATAGGCAATATGAGGCGGGCTATATGCAGACAGCCAATAGAAGCCCCCTGCTGGTGACAGATAAGAAAATGCAGCAATCACAGGCACTGTGATACACTGATCACTGTTTCCAAGTTTGTAGTTGACACGGATACCCAGGTCTTTCTCTAGCAACGAGCCCCCTAAAATGATTCCATTAAGTTCATAAGTAGCCTTGGGATTATTTCCTCCCAAATGCAAGACTTTACACTTCCCCACATTAAACTTCATATTCCATTTGTTTGCCCAAACTGACATTTTATATAAATCCCTCTGTAGAGAGCAATTATCATGTTCTGAATTAATTACCCTGCATAATTTAGTGTCATCTGCAAATATTGATATTTTGCTTTCTATATCTATTTCTAGGTCATTTATAAACATGTTAAACAGCAGCGGACCTAATATTGAACCCTGAGGTACTCCACTCTCCACTTTAACTGTATTGAAGAATTGTTCATTTACAACCACACACTGTTCCCTATCCTTCAACCAGTTTGTATCCAATTGCAAAGGTCATCTCCTAGCCCTGATTTCCTTATTTTATACCCCAGCCTTCTGTGTGGCACTGTATCAAATGCATTTGCAAAGTCTAGATATACTATATCAACTGCCTTGCCATTATCAAGGTTGCTGCTTACTTCCTCATAGAAGCCGAAAAGGTTAGTTTGGCATGATCTATTCTTCATAAATCCATGTTGATTCCTGCTAGTTATCTTATTTTTTGTGTTGTAATCCTGAATATAGTCCCTTATTATCCCTTCTAGCAGTTTTCCCACTACAGAGGTCAAACTCACAGGTCTGTAATTTCTAGGTTCTGTTTTAGTTCCCTTCTTAAATAGAGGCACTACATTGGCTCTTCTCCAATCTTGTGGCACTGAGCCTGTGGTGAGAGAATCTTTAAAGAGTAAATATAGGGGTTTTGCTAACACTGCACTAAGTTCCTTAAGAACCCTTGGATGTACACCATCAGGACCCGGTGCTGTCAGTCTTAATTTTGTTCAGTCTACCCGTGACATCTTCTTGAGTTAGGCCAATATCTGATAATTGTATTGCTTTATTAGTTACTCTTCTACCATTCCTTGCTCCCTTGTATATACTGATGCAAAGAAAGTGTTTAGAACATCGGCCTTTTCCTTATCCTCACTAATCAACTCACCCATCTAATTTTTGAAAGGTCCAAAACACTCCCTCGTAAGTTTTTTTGCTATTTATATACTTGAAAAACTTTTTGGGTTTAGTCTTGCTTTCCCTTGCAATTCGAGTTTCATTTTCTATCTTTGCTACCCTAATTGTCTTCTTGCAATCTTTGTTGAACTCTCTGTATTTTAAGAAAGAATGTTCAGTTCCTTCAGACTCAATTAGTTTTAATGCTTTTTTTTCTTTGCCATTTCCTTCTTTACATGTGTACTTAACCACATTGGCTGTGACTTACTTCTTTTGCATTTGTTCCCCATTGGTATACACTGTTGGGTACATTTCCGCAACCTAAATTTGAATTCTGACCATTTATCCTCCGTATTTTTGTCTTTAAATAATGTATCCCAGTCTATGTGTTGCATTGAAACCCTTAACAATTTGAAGTTAGCTTTTTCAAAATTAAGAGTTTTGGATGAACCTATACAGTTTTGCTTTGCCAGACAGATCTCAAATGTAACCATGTTGTGATCACTGTTTCGAAAATGTTCACTTACCTTAATATTGGATACCATTTCTGTGTTAGTCGTTATCACTAGGTCCAATAAATCGTTATTTCTTGTCGGCACTTCCACCATTTGTGACATGTAGCTTTCACAAATTATGCTCACAAACCTGCTACCCTTAGCACTCTGACAGGTCTCATTTTTCCAGTTGATATCTGGATAATTAAAATCTCCCATAATTATAGTATGCTCAAGCTTGGCAGTTTTCCTCCAATAGCAGTTGGGCCTCAACATTGTCTTCAATATTTGGTGGTTTGTAGCATATACCCACCAACACATTTTTTTCACCTTTTACACCACATTTAGCCTCAATTTCAATCCACAAAGACTCCACATTTTGGCCAGTTTCCTCACTAATATCACCCCTCAAAATTGGATTTAGCTCCGGTTTCAAATATAAGCACACACCTCCCCCTTTTCTATTAATCCTGTCTCTCCTAAACAGGAAATAGCCCTCTATATTTACAGCCCAATCATGTGTATCGTTTCACCAGGTTTCTGTTATACCAATTATGTCAAATTACTCATTAACCGCCAGCAATTCTAGTTCTCCTATTTTATCTACCATACTTCTTGCATTTGCTAGCATACAATTAATTTTGAAGTCTTTACATATATCACTCCGTACATGCCTTTTATCTTCATCTTTATTTACTAGCAGTTCCTCCCTATTTACTAAATTTATTCCCACCCTTTCTCCACTCCCTGGTCATTTACTTGGACAAGGTTTCTATCTGCTCTATGTACCCAACTTTTTGCTATCTATACCCTCCTGTAACGGTTTGTTTTGACACTCAGACCAGTAGGTAAAATAAAACAATCTTTTATTGAAAGAAAATAAATACAGATGATCGCCCTCTACAGTTGGTAGCAACAATTGCAAGCTATTACACAGTACACATAGCTTTAATAATATGGATAGAAGGCACCCAACATAGGAACAGAGAATAGGGAACTGGCCCCTAAAGGGTGAATGAGAGCAATTTGTCAGTCTCAGCTGTGGAGTTTGGCACGCCCGTGTGGTGTAGTGATCAAGTGAGCAAATGTGCACAGCACAGAGTTCATATAAAGATGGGTAGTAGATGTTCAGTGACCAATGTGAGTTATAGCAGCACAGTAACCCAAAATAGCCCCCACGGGCGTTCATCAATAGACCACTGAGCTTGCAAGTGCGAGAGTATGTAGCCCCCACGGGCGTGATTGAGACTAGCCTGAGATGCGAAGCTGGCGTTTTAGCCCCCACGGGCGTATAACCGGAGACCAATGTGAGCACAACACGAGCCAATAGCCCCCACGGGCGTTTACCTACGGATCTAGCAAGAGCTTGGAGCCTAACTTTGCCACCAATAGCCGCACCGGACACCTCCGTTGTTAACCGTGAGACCAAGAGCCAAAGATGCCCAACCGGCCTAACAGGATACACTACTCTGCAAACGTAACAGGGAGTCGCCGTCCAAGTAGCGGCCAACTCAGCAGCAGTAGACTTACAAGGTAACGGTTCTGTACTTAGAAAGGAGGTCCGGTCAGAGAGCAGCGACAGTGCAAGGGTTAAAAGGTACGTTTGAATCTCCCAGGCTCGGTATGGTAGCTTAGCTCTGCAGTGTGTAGAGGCTCGGTACAAGAGGCACAGCTTATGCAAGTTAGCAAGGGACTCTGCACTGATGGATGGGTTACCCAGGAGGGTAATGGTCACACTCGATCGGCACAGCAATGCAGGATTCAGAATGTCGCGGCGGCGACAACACCCCAAGCAGGCCGCGATGATCTTGAAGCAGGAAGTCGGCCAGCCGGGTCGTAGCACGTAGAGGGTTCTCAGACAAGCCGGGTTGTAGCACGTAGAGGATTCGCAGACAAGCCGGGTCATAGCACGTAGAAGATTCTCAGACAAGCCGGGTCGTAGCACGTAGAAGATTCTCAGACAAGCCGGGTCATACACAATCAGGAACACTGGAGAGTCGTCAGGACAGGCCAAAGACGGTACACAGGAATCCGGATACAGGAACACAGCATCAGCAAGTCTGTCTCAGAAACACCACAAAAGGGCATCTGACAGATGTAAGCGTCAGGTATAAAAAGGTCACCAAGGGGCGGGCCAAACCAAGTGAACAAATCACAGTCTGCCACAGATGAGAGTGACAGAATAATCACAGGCACTGTGATACCTCCCCCCCTTTCCTAGTTTAAAAGCTCCTCCAAGCTTCTTAGCATTCTCTCCCCTAGCACAGAGGCTCCTCTACCATTTAGGTGCAATCCATCACTTCCATATAGATTGTACCCAAGAGCAAAGTCAGCACAGTGATCTAAAAACACAAAACCCTCCTTCCTACACCAATTCCTGAGCCATGCATTAAGCTCACTGAGCTCCCTGTGGCACATGGCACAGGTAGTATTTCAGAAAATACTACCTTAGAGGTCCTTGCCTTGAGCTTGCATCCTTAATCCCTGAAATCATTCTTTAGTGACCTCCATCTTCCTCCTACTTTGTCATTGGTACCAATATGTACCAAGATAGCTGGATCACTTCCAGCCCCTCCCAATAATCTGTCAGCCCTGTCCGCAACACGCCGAACCCGCGCACCCGGGAGACAACATACTGTTCGGCATTCACGTTCCTGGCGCAGATTACACTATCTACCCTCCTAATAACAGAGTCCCCTATTACCACCACCTGCCTTGGATTCTGCCTACTCTGCATCCCATCTAGCCTGGGAGGAGGACTGTTACCCTGGCTGCTAGAGGAATCAGCCCTCTCCAGTGTTGCCAATTCTGAGCTATCCTCATCAACATCTTCACACAATCTTGCAAATCTGTTGGACTGAGTCAACTCAGAACTGGCCTTCCTCTTCCTCTGCCCACTACCTCTCCTCCTTACTGTTACCCAGCTGCCTACCTGTTGCTCCTCTTCTACAATTCCACCCTCTTCACCACTAACCACACATACTACCTGCTCTGTGAGTTGTAAACTCCCTTCCAGATTTCCAATGTCTGGTAATGTTGCAATATTTCTTTCCAAATCCAATATCTTAGACTCTAAAAAGAAAATATGCTCAAACTTGGCACAGCTGTATGACACCTGGAACGATTGCTCCAAGTGTTCAAACATGTGACAAGAAGTGCACTGCGTGAGATTGCCTAACCTGCTATCACTCATGCTTGGTTTTACAATTCAAATAGATTTATACTGTCCTCCAATGCTCACGCTAAGGTAAGTATCCAACTTTAAATGTGAATGCAGTAGATCCCTTGAAATTATCGTCAAGGGATTTCCAACTGCTGATTTCCAACTCCTGATTCTATTCCAACTCCAGATTCTTTCTAACTCCTTCACTTGCCTGCAGTCACTTGAAAATTCAGTCTCAAAGAGCACGCTCAAATGAGTCTAGGGACTGTATTTATAGTTACACAGCAGCCAGGTGACTTCCCTTAGCCAATCACCCTTAATCACACAGGCCAGAGAAAAACCCAATACACAGTTGGTTTTTAACCCTCGCAATACCCACACAAACCATTGGCTTATTTCCACTATATATATAACATCCTGTTACTTTGGATTGCCTGTGAACAGGAATTTACATAATTCCATGCCAGATTTAACTAATTCCACCCAACCATTAACCTCACCCTGAACTACTGTATCTAACATACATTTTCTTGAAACCACAATATATATCAAGGACCAAATCATGCAGCCATCCCTGTCTCACAAATGCATGGACAGACCCTCATACCTCAGATATGACCATTTTCACCTCAAACATAACAAGCACTCCATCAGCTGCAGCCAAACTGTATGATACAACCTTGTATGTTCAGGCACTACAGCTAGGAACCAGCATCTCCATATAATAAAGAGGGGATTCAGAAACCAGGGTACCACCCAAGTATAATAGACAAACAATCAGATACATAAAGCCAATAAATCACCCAGAGAGACACTTTTTGAATACAGACCACAGGCAGAGAATAACAGGGTACCAATTGTGGTTAGATAAAATCCCCAACAGGAAGCCCTAAGGGGGATCGCAAAAGACTTACAACTAACCCTACATAAACATAATTAAAATCCAATTTTCAAGACCTACCACATATCTCATACAGACAATTCCCACATTTAAAGAAAATTATTGTCAAAAGCTCTCTGCCATAAACCATAAAAATGTCACATTCCCCTGTGGAGTACAAACTTTGCAAGACTTGTCCACACATCCTTTGCACAGCAAATATAAAAATGTCAAATAGACAGCAACACTATGACATTAACAAATCCTTCATTGGCACCATATCAACTGTGGTATATCCCATAACATGTACACAGTGCCCCAAAGGAGATACTTCACTGGGGAAACAGGACAGAGCACTTTTGCAGTGAAATCCATAATGTTTAAAACTTGTATTTTTATATATTTCATTTTATATCTCTATTAAATCTAGACTTTACTCTCTGTTCTACTTTGTTTTTACTTCAGGGATCAGTGGAAGAAATGTGAAAAGCAGCTGCATGGATGTCTCTTCTCAATTTTCTGATACATTAGAAGGTGGATTTATTTGCTCACTTAAGGAGAGTACTGGCTCTTGTTGCGGATTAAGGAAGCTGTAATAATAATATTAATAATAATAATACTGGCTAATTACATTTCTATAATTTTTCTTTAGGTGTTTTGATTAATGCGTACATTGACAAATGGTATTATACCAGAAGTGCATACAGGGTGTGCGTAGGGTGGCAATTTACCTTAACCCCTTAAGGACCAATGCCCACATGCGCGGCTGGTACTTGAGGACCACGGGGCTTTCTTTTTTTGCAATTCCGGTTCAGGGCTTCCGGAGTGGTGTGCAACCGTGTGGGGAGCCATGAACTCCATGACGTACCAGGACCGTCAGTCGTCCTTAAGTGCCGGACTGCCGTGACGGTCCTGGTAGGAAACCCTTAAGGGGTTAATATTATTTGTTAACTTTTTCTCCCTCCCTATCCTGCAGGGGATGAATGAGATAAGAGAATTGTTGAGTACTTGTTGAGAAATTCTTATTCAGGAGTCCACGAGGGACATGGTAACTGCTTCTGCCCTCAATTTTCTCAACCAGGAATGCCCTGCCTTACTGAGTCATCTGGACTTGAGACAGTCTTTCTTAGCACCTCTTCTGTAAAGTTCAACTACGGCTTGACTTGTCTTTGCTAAATGAAAGCTGAAGAAGGATGGAGCTGTCAGTTATTTGGGACTGAAAGAGAGATTGTCTCTTCCAGAGGCTTTTCCTTAAATTGCCCTACCCCCTAAAGGGAGAGATGTTAACCCCCTATGTCCCTAGATCCCACATGTACCACTGAGGAAAAATATTCTTTGGTAAGTACACACAATTATTTTTTCTGTCAGTCTGGATCAAAAACAGCTTCTATCTGTTTTCATACTCAAAACAATGAGTATAGTCTATTGTTCCTTTCCTACAATGACTCTCTTCTTCCTATGTAACTTGAACTCTATTTAACAATTTTTATTATCTTCCTGATTTTCTGTAAATTTAACAACATCTCAATTAAACTGCAAACTCTGTAGAGAAGTAACCGTTCTTCTTTGATGTCATTTTGTTTAAAACTACTTTAAAAGGATCCATACTTTGTTGCAAACTATATCATTACAACTAAAACATAAATAAATGCCACTGATAGTACATTCTCTATTGTCCACTGACAATGGAGAAAATGTGAAAATGGATTTCTTACAACATGTCTGCAAAATATGTGCAATAAACCTCAAACATACAGTGTATTGTGTTAATGTTGTTTAGAAATAATTTTCTTTAGATTAATGAGTTGAAATGAGAATACTTTCTTGGCAGTTTTATATAGAGCCTCTTTTACATTCCAGTTCCTAAAGATATAAATCATGGGGTTCACCATTTGGATCACAATGCTATAAAATATAGAGGCCACACTATCTTTGCCCTCAGAGTATGATGTGGCAGAACGGAAATACATAAAAAACAGTTCCCCACAGAACATGCTTACAGCTGTGAAATGTGAAGTACAGGTGGAGAAGACCTTAAGTCTACCTTCTCTAGAACGTTTTTTTTAAAAATGGCGGAGATTATGTATCCATAAGAAATGATGATGATGACAAGAGAGAACCAGGATGTCCTGACCTCAGAGTCTAATAGAAGAAGCTCATTGATGGTTGTATCAGTACAAGAAAGATTCAGCAGTGGTGGTTTATACGTTTGGATCTACAAAAGGACAATGTGAAGGTTCCAATGGTATGTTCTAAGACATTAAGGATGCTACCAGCACAAGCTGCAGCTACAAATATTATACAGGCCACACTCTGCATTACAGCAAGGTACTGAAAAGGATTGCATATAGCAACATATCTGTCATATGCCATAATGCCAAGGAGGAAACATTCCATAGCCCTGAAGGTCACAAAGATGAACATATGGACAGCACAACCAATCAGTGAGATTAACTTTTTCTCATTAAGGAAGTTGGATAACATCTCAGGGATGATTACAGAAGCATACCATAGATCAGAGAAGGAAAGGGGATGTAGAAAGAAGTACATTGGCATACTGAAGCTCGGGTCAACCTTAGTAATAACTATAATCCCAATGTTTCCCAGGACAGTAATAATATAAACCAATAAGAAGAAAAAAAGAGGGTGACCTGTATGGAAGGACTCAGGTTTACTTCACCCATGGCAAGCCTATTAAAAATTAAAGGAAAATACTCTGGGCCTATAACATACAAGCCCAAACAAGGTTCTTAAGCCCTTGGCTGCTAGAGAGGTTGCCAAAGCATGGCCACCATTATGGATACTGTAAGTAAGGAGCATTGGGATTGCTCTGGCCACACCCACAACTCAGAAAGTGGGAGTTACCAGCACAGCTGAAGCATCTCTTAAAACATAGCACTCTAGGCAGTTGCCTACTCTTCCTAAGGGGAAATCCAGCTCTGGGGGAGGTTTAAATCAGGTGTGGGCTCTCCTGGGAATATGTGGGCAATTGCCCCCTAGGATGTTCATAATTCTGGTGTGGTGGGCCACTGCCCATCCAGTCAGCAGCCATTCTGATATAATATCCGTCTGATGGGTGACATGCTTTAATTTATTGCTCAATGTGTTACTTAGTTACCAGGTCCTGTCTCCCAATGGTACATCCAAACTTCTAGCTGTGCGATGCTGGTCTGAACAGTGTAAGATAGGACCAGGCTCTGGCAGATCCTGAAAAGCCAAGAGCAGAGAAGCAATGAAGTGGGCAGAAAATTGAAACATGCCACCTGCTGGACCAGCTTTGAGCACAGGTGGAAGGTGGGAGAGGTGGACATTCCTGAGAAATAGTGATACTACAGTGGTACAATTGAAATGTAGCTGCACCATTGATACCACAGAGCTTACAACTAAAATTGAGCTACACTCGTATTGTAGTTACATTTCAAATGTAAACTGTGTATCACTAGTGTATTACTAGTGTATTACCATTTTAGTTATAAGATCTGTGACCAGTAGTGTAGCTCCATTTCAACTCCAAGCCCTGTGGCACTACTAGTGTAAGTTCATTTCAGTTGTAAGCTCTGTGGTATCACTAGTGTAACAGACCTGTGACAGTTACTGAAGGCTAAGGTTGAAAACAAAGTGAACTAGTATCCCCTCTGTGTGGACTACATCACGACAGCGGGGTAACCAGATTTTCCCACCCTATGTTTTAAAAAGTAGGCGGCTCAGTGATTAGAATCCTCAGGTTCTTGGATGAATGTATATTCAAGGTTTGTTTGACAAGTATGTGGCTCTTTGGTTGCCAATTGTCGAACAATGTTACATATGTGGTAATGTGGCTTTGACAGGTAGGCGGTCTGCTGATTGGTCCCCGTTTGTCTTGTCTCTCCTGCTCCCATTGGCTGGGGATTGGCACAACAAGATTGAATTAAGTGTTGGACACAGGTAATGTCATCAAGTGTACCATACAATGTAGGCCAACACAGGATTGGTAGCCACACATGATTGTTACTTTTCGCTCCGATTTTCATTAGCTAGAGATCGGAGCGGCAAGATTGAATTGTGTTCTTTTATTCTTTTGTGTTTCTTTAATATAAAATGTCCCCGTGTCCCAAAATAAAATGTCTTCTTTGAACTACAAGAACTATGTGGCGTGTTTTACTTTGGAAATGGTTGAAAGAGTCCCCTTAGACTCCCATTCCCAGGAACTCTGCATCTCAGGTCCAGCACGGCTACCCTTTTGTAGATGCATCCAAAAGAGAGAAACCCGAGATGACTGCCAGGGACTACATGCAGTTCCTGGCTTCCGTTACAACTAATATAGCTTCTTTTAATTGTAAGCTCTGTGTTATCACTAATGTAGTCTTTATATCAACTGTAAGCTCTGTGGTATCACTAGTACAGCTCCATTTCAATTATAAGCTTTGTGGTATCACTTGTGTCGTTTGTGGTATCACTGTAAATTTAGAGACCTCTCAAAAATCCAAGGGATTAAAAGCACAAATTACACCAATGGAAATGTGAGGATTTGTTTTTGTTCTCTGTGGCGCAGGTGCTTTGTTCCAGAATTGCTCCAGTTTTGGTTAGTCCCTCTGCATACAGAAGTGTTTTACAGCAAAATTGCAACTCACCCTTAGGAGGATTATAACTCAGACAACACCAGTTGTGATTCAAAAGAGGTTGATAGAATGAATTAAAATCCCATTTATTTCTTATGCAAGTAAAAATTCAGTAAAGACATATTAGATAACTGAAATGAGTCCATTCATAGATAACTGCATTGAAGGTAGTAGTGGGGGGGAGGCTTACTAATTCTGTCCCTACAAAGCTAGGGTTTCCTGTTGCTCAGAAACTGGTGGTAGCTTCCATTTCTTAGCTGTGTACTTACATCTGACTCAGTTGTGGGCTCTTTTATAAGTACATGTATTATTTGGGCTAAAAAGACTGTTTTGGACTGTATGTTCAAAAGAAAATTAGAGATATTTTAGAGCAAACCAACTGCTTTATATGGGGTGAAGTAAACATTCCCATTAATTTAAATGGGGTTTTAACTGTTGAATGCTAGAAAGGTCTCATGTTGGAGGCATTTCTAGCATTCAACAGGATAAAAAAGTCACATTTAACCCATTGAGTGCCAGATGGGTGCACAACGCATTGCAAAGCAATGAGTTGCACACCCCTTTGGAACTCAAAGGGCTAAAATGGCGATTTGAAGGATGTTTATTGGCACTCTATTCTGCAGTTGGTTTTCCCCAAAATTCCTCAATTGTTTTTTTTGAAACTGTTGTTTATTTGAAACAAAGTACTGAATTATAACCCTGCCAAAAGCTATCACATCAATTGTGTTTACTCATTAACAGGGTAAGAACTTTGGACATCATTATGAGCAATAAATCTGACCATTTATCTGAAGAATAGTCATGGGTTCCTGTATTTTACTTCCTCCCCCAAAAAAATCCAGGCAACCAGATCCTACCCAAAGGCCGCATGTGAGGCCCTCGATGTTTCCAAAGGGCCAAACCTAATGGATTAAAATTCTAAAGAGCGGTTGAAAAATAATTAACCGATTGGATGTTAGAGAGGGATGCTAGTAAGAGATGCTAGAGAAGGTACCAACTAATTGTTTGGAAATTTCTTGGAGACCTATTTAGCACCCAGGGTGGTAAGGGTAGGAATGGGAAAAAGTAAATTTTTTCTTCCCATGGGACTTTTGTAGGAAAAAATGGAATTTCCTGCTTTTCCTGGGAAAATTCCCACCTATAGAAAAGACTTAAAATGCCCTCATCATTGTCAATCAATTTCCTGCAAGATCTTTTCAGTTTTTTGCCCATGCTTTCAAATGCTGCAAGATTTCACACAGCAATACTACTGCTGCTGATGGCCGATTCCTACAGCAACATATTCCTTGAAAACATTCTTAGGGGTTTGATTCCCTTTGTCCTTGTGTTCTAAAACACAGGCAGGGATTCTTTACAGTAAGGGCGGTAAGGCTATGGAATTCTTTGACTCGGGATGCTGTGCTTGCAGATAATGTAACTGCATTCAAAAAAGCAATGGATGCCTATCTAGCACAGAACAATATTGACAGTTATGACAGATGGCTTCAAAGCAAATAGGATATTGAGCCGGGGAACTATTTGACACACTCACACACACACCTACATTGGAAATTGCTCCAGAGGGCTTTTTTGTTGCCTTCCTCTGGATCAACAGGGGTGTTATTGGCATGGGCTGGACTTGATGGACGCATGTCTTTTTTCAGCCTTATCTACTATGTTACTATGTTACTATGTCCTTGACCCTTAGTACTAACCATCTGCTTGTACATCTCTGGCATAGCCATCCTTCGAAAAAATAACTGTAGCATGGGACACATAACAACATTTCTTTAAAACCTCTGTTTTCAACAAAAGAAATGGTCAACCATCACCACTCTGGCAACATTGCTATTCCACAGGCATACTTTTGGATGATTATTTTTGTGCAGTTTTTCACTTCTTTCTAATAACTCTGTAAGTGTAGTTTGGCAGCACATATAAGAAGAACTGTGTGGGAACTATATGATTCTTGTTATATCCAAATCAGTCATCCTGCTCCATGCTTTGCATTTGCACAAGAAAGGCAATAAGACACATGGGTGTTATTGTTACAGAGGGAAATATTGTACCTCTCCTTGAGACAGTCCCAGGGCAGGATTTACATCTCTGGTGCCTCTAGGCACATCCCCCTCTGGCTCCCCTGGCACCGCCCCTAACCACACAACTGCCTGTGTGTGTGTGTCAGTTTGAACACAGGCTAATGGTGTGTGGTGATGGAGTGTTTCTCAGTATCTATGTTAATACACTAGGAGCACCTATCTTTGTATGCTGTAGAGGTAAAGGCTGTCTGTAGCCTACTGAATACAACATATAGATCACTCAGTGGCTACTGCAGCTGCAATAGATATATATTGTATATATACTAGTGATGAGCGAGCACCCCAATGCTCGGATGTTCGGGTGCTCTGACCGAGCACCCCCTGAGGCTCGAGTGCTCGGCCGAGCATCCGAGCCCCATTGAAGTCAATGGGAGGACTCGAGCATTACACCAGGCACCCCCTGCTCTGATGAGGGGAGGGTGCCTGGTCCATAGGAAAAGGGCAGAAAAAGATGGAAACACTACAGAAATGGTTCAGGGACAGCATAGGGAGGATGTCTGGATGCACCTTGGACTCCAACATCGCTGCTGGGAACGATCTTTCGCCCGTAGTACGCCATTTTTACAGACTGACCATAAAACACACAAAAAGGAAAATAAAAACGACTTTAGGCGAAAAATTGTTACCAAACAATATTTGCTGTATATTTACTTGTATATCATCTGCAAATTCTCCCAAAAATTTCCTTGATTTTCAGAACTGAGGCCATGATTAAGAGGGAAACGTGCGCAGAGGCAAATTCTCCCAAAAATTTCCTTGATTTTCAGAACTGAGGCCATGATTAAGAGGGAAACGTGCGCTGAGCTGACCATCTAAAACATTATGGGTGAGGGTCTGCTGCAGAGCTGACCATCCTAAACATTATATGCGAAGGCCCGCTAGTGAGCTGACGCTATAAAACATTATATGAGAGGGCCCGCTAGAGAGCTGACCCAATAAAACATTATATGAGAAGGCCCGCTGGTGAGCTGACCTATATAAAAATTGGCAAACAGGGCCCGCTGGTGAGCTGGCCCTATATAAAAATTATATCACAGGGCCCGCTGGTGAGCTGGCCCTATATAAAAATTATATCCCAGGGCCCGCTGGTGAGCTGGCCCTATATAAAAATTATATCCCAGGGCATATGGAAGAGGAGGAGGAGGATGAGAAGATTAAGAGTCAACCATATACCCGTTTTTTGGGTGGAAGGGGTGAATGGGAATACAGAGTATTCCCATCATTGTAAATAACATATATAAAGTGAGTTTATGTTCCCCCGGGGCTTTCCTCCAGTGGAGTGGAGAAGTCAGGGGAAATCCAGGCCTTGTTCATTTTTATAAGTGTCAACCTATCAGCATTGTCGGTGGAAAGGCGGATACGCTTATCTGTTATGATGCCACCAGCAGCACTAAATACCCGCTCAGACAGAACGCTGGCGGCAGGGCAGGCCAGCACCTCCAAGGCGTAGAGTGCCAGTTCATACCACGTGTCCAGCTTGGACACCCAGTAGTTGTAAGGCACAGAGGGATCATTGAGGACGCTGACACGGTCTGCTACGTACTCCTTCACCATCTTCCAAAACTTTTCCCTCCTTGTGACACTAGGCTGCGCATCAGGGTGAGGGTGCTGGCGGGGTGTCATGAAGGTGTCCCACGCCTTGGAGAGTGTTGCCCTGCCTTTCTCGGAACTGCTGTGTGCTCCCCTTTTCTCCCCTTCTCGGTTGGCCAAGGTAGCACGTACTCTGCCGCCAGCGTTGTCAGATGGAAAATTTTGGAGCAATTTTTCAACAAGAACCTTCTGGTATTGCACCATTTTGCTTGTCCTCTCCACCGGAGGAATGAGAGATGAGAAATTCTCTTTGTAGCGGGGGTCCAGAAGGGTGAACACCCAGTAATCCGTGTTGTCTAAAATGCGTACAACGCGTGGGTCACGGGAAAGGCAGCCTAACATAAAGTCAGCCATGTGTGCCAGAGTACCAACAGTCAAGATTTCGCTGTCCTCACCAGGAGGCTGACTCTCAATATCCTCATCCTCTTCCTCCTCTTCTGCCCACCCACGCTGAAGAGATGGAACTAAAGTTCCATGGCTACCCTCTGTAGCGGAGGCAACCGTGTCTTCCTCCTCCTCCTCCTCCTCCTCCTCCTCCTCCGCCTCCTCCAATTGTCGCTGAGAAGACGAAGTGAGGGTGCTCTGGCTATCACCTTGTGTAAGCTCTTCCTCCCCCATTTCCACCTCTTCCACATGCAAAGCGTCGGTTTTAATTGTGAGCAGCGAGCGTTTCAGTAGACACAGAAGTGGGATGGTTACACTGATAATAGCGTTATCGCCGCTCACCATCTGTGTCGATTCCTCAAAATTGCGTAAAACCTCGCAGAGGTCTGACATCCATTCCCACTCCTCACTTCTGATTACAGGAAGTTGAACGGAGAGGCGACGACCGTGTAACAGCTGGTACTCCACTACTGCCCTCTGCTGCTCACAAAGCCGGGCCAACATGTGGAAGGTGGAGTTCCAGCGCGTGCTCACGTCACACAGCAGCCGGTGAGCTGGCAATTGTAAGCGCTGCTGCAGCTTCAACAGGCCGGCCGAAGCTGTAGATGACTTACGGAAATGTGCACACACGCGGCGCACCTTGGTCAAGAGATCATGCACATTGGGGTAGGTTTTTAGAAATCGCTGCACCACTAAATTAAATACATGCGCTAGGCATGGTACGTGTGTGAGCTTGCCGAGCTCCAAAGCCGCCACCAAGTTACGCCCATTATCACACACAACCATGCCTGGTTGCAGGTTGAGTGGCGAGAGCCACTGCTCGGTCTGGTGACTAATCCCCTGCAACAGCTCTGAGGCCGTGTGCTGTTTGTCCCCAAGGCAGATCAGCTTCAGCACGGCCTGTTGACGCTTCCCCACTGCAGTGCTACACTGCTTCCAGCTACTGGCTGATGGGGGAGTGGCGGTGTGTGTAGAGAATTCGGAGGTGGAAACGGAGGAGGAGGAGCCAATAACGTAGGTGCTGGTGGAAACCCTGATGGAGGTAGGGCCCGCAATCCTCGGCGTGGGTAGCACCCGTGCCATCCCAGGGTCCGAGTCGCTCCCAGCCTCCACGACATTCACCCAGTGTGCCGTCAGGGAAATGTAGCGTCCCTGGCCACAAGCACTTGTCCATGTGTCAGTCGTTAAGTGGACCTTCCCAGTAACTGCGTTGGTCAGGGCACGGGTGATGTTACGGGACACATGGTGGTGTAATGCGGGGATGGCACACCGGGAAAAGTAGTGGCGGCTGGGGACCGCGTACCGAGGGACAGCTGCTGCCATCAGGCTGCGGAAGGACTCAGTGTCCACAAGCCTAAATGGCAGCATTTCGATGGCCAGTAATTTTGAAAGGTGTGAGGTTAGTGCTATGGCCTGTGGGTGGGTGGCTGGGTATTTTCTCTTGCGCTCAAATGCCTGGGGTAACGACATTTGGACGCTGTGCTGGGACAGGGAAGTGGATGTGGTCGCTGATGGTGCTTCAGATGCTACAGGTGCAGGGCGGGAGGTATGCGGGCCTGCGCCTTCGACAGGCGATTGGCCGGCACCGAAAACAGGGGAAGAGGAGGCAGTGGTGTGGCCTGCAGACACAGATGGGCGATCCAGGCGTTCCTCCCACTTACTACGGTGCTTGGATGCCATGTGTCGGATCATGCTGGTGGTGGTGAGGTTTCTAGTGTTCATGCCTCGGCTCATTCTGGTGTGGCACAGGTTGCAAACTACAAATCTTTTGTCGTCCGCACTTTCCTTAAAAAAACGCCATACCGCGGAACACCTACCCCTTGGCAAGGTAGATTTACGCAAGGGGGTGCTCCGTGGAACATTTGCGGGCCGGTTTGGTGCGGTCCGCCTTCTTTCTGTAGCCACACCACTGCCTCTTCCAGCCTGTTGCGGTGCTGCAGATGGCTCACCCTCAGGACTGCTGTCATCGCTCGGCTCTACACCTTCCCAGGTGGGGTCAGTCACCTCATCGTCCACCAAGTCCTCCTCCACTTCCTCACTCTGATCATCCTCCTCAAGTCTTGATCCCACCACATACTCGGTCATTGACAACTGTATAACATTCTCCTCAACAAGGTCTTGAGAAGGAAATAGTGGTTGATTTAATGGCAACTGTGTCTCATCATCATCATCATCATCCACTACTTCCTTTGACCTTAAATGCCGTTCACATCTGTCATCTTCTTGTGATTGGGTAGCCTCTAGAGGTTGTGAATCAGGGCACAAGATGTCATGTTCCTCTGCAAGCGTGCTTGGAGAGAGGGTCAAATGAAGGATTGGTGATGAGACGAGCTCATCACTATATCCCAGTGTGGGATCACTTCTTTGACCAGACCGTGTATGGTGGGAGGAAGGATGATCAGAGTGAGGATTATGTTGACCAGACTCTTGGCTACTGAGAGTGGACTTGGTGGAAGACAGGGTGGTGCTTAACCGACTGGAAGCAGTATCAGCTGTCATCCAACCGACCACCTGTTCGCACTGGTCGGACCTCGAGAGTGATGTCCTGCGACGCCCTGTGAAATCAGACATGAAGCTAGGTATGGTGGATGTCTTTCTTTCTTGTGCTCTGGCACCAGGCACAGTTTCTCCGCGTCCTGACCCGCGCCCTGAACTTTCAGGATCACGTCCACTTCCCCGTCCCTTTTTACCCGCCTTCTTCATCTTACACGATATATATGACTTTAATATATATGAGTTTGAAAACTTAACAGTATTTCTTACTATTCTGCAACTCTGCAGAGTACACAGAATAGGCTGCTAAACTGCGGTGACACACACTGAATGGAATAAGTGACTTTAATATTTGAGTTTGAAAAATTAACAGTATTTCTTACTATTCTGCAACTCTGCAGAGTACACAGAATAGGCTGCTAAACTGCGGTGACACACACTGAATGGAATAAGTGACTTTAATATTTGAGTTTGAAAAATTAACAGTATTTCTTACTATTCTGCAACTCTGCAGAGTACACAGAATAGGCTGCTAAACTGCGGTGACACACACTGAATGGAATAAGTGACTTTAATATTTGAGTTTGAAAAATTAACAGTATTTCTTACTATTCTGCAACTCTGCAGAGTACACAGAATAGGCTGCTAAACTGCGGTGACACACACTGAATGGAATAAGTGACTTTAATATTTGAGTTTGAAAAATTAACAGTATTTCTTACTATTCTGCAACTCTGCAGAGTACACAGAATAGGCTGCTAAACTGCGGTGACACACACTGAATGGAATAAGTGACTTTAATATTTGAGTTTGAAAAATTAACAGTATTTCTTACTATTCTGCAACTCTGCAGAGTACACAGAATAGGCTGCTAAACGGCGTTGAAACACACTGAATGGAATATGTGACTTTAATATTTGAGTTTGAAAACTTAACAGTATTTCTTATAATTCTGGAACTGTACAGAGTACACAGAATAGGCTGTTAAACGGCGGTGAAAGACACTGAATGGAATATGTGACTTTAATATTTGAGTTTGAAAACTTAACAGTATTTCTTATAATTCTGGAACTGTACAGAGTACACAGAATAGGCTGTTAAACGGCGGTGAAAGACACTGAATGGAATATGTGACTTTAATATTTGAGTTTGAAAACTTAACAGTATTTCTTACTATTCTGCAACTCTGCAGAGTACACAGAATAGGCTGCTAAACGGCGGTGAAACACACTGAATGGAATATGTGACTTTAATATTTGAGTTTGAAAACTTAACAGTATTTCTTACTATTCTGCAACTGTTCAGAGTACACAGAATAGGCTGCTAAACTGCGGTGAAACACACTGAATGGAATATGTGAGTTTAATATTTGAGTTTGAAAACTTAACAGTATTTCTTACTATTCTGCAACTCTGCAGAGTACACAGAATAGGCTGTTAAACGGCGTTGAAACACACTGAATGGAATATGTGACTTTAATATTTGAGTTTGAAAACTTAACAGTATTTCTTATAATTCTGGAACTGTACAGAGTACACAGAATAGGCTGTTAAACGGCGGTGAAAGACACTGAATGGAATATGTGACTTTAATATTTGAGTTTGAAAACTTAACAGTATTTCTTACTATTCTGCAACTCTGCAGAGTACACAGAATAGGCTGTTAAACGGCGTTGAAACACACTGAATGGAATATGTGACTTTAATATTTGAGTTTGAAAACTTAACAGTATTTCTTATAATTCTGGAACTGTACAGAGTACACAGAATAGGCTGTTAAACGGCGGTGAAAGACACTGAATGGAATATGTGACTTTAATATTTGAGTTTGAAAACGTAACAGTATTTCTTATAATTCTGGAACTGTACAGAGTACACAGAATAGGCTGTTAAACGGCGGTGAAAGACACTGAATGGAATAAGTGACTTTAATATTTGAGTTTGAAAAATTAACAGTATTTCTTACTATTCTGCAACTCTGCAGAGTACACAGAATAGGCTGTTAAACGGCGTTGAAACACACTGAATGGAATATGTGACTTTAATATTTGAGTTTGAAAACTTAACAGTATTTCTTATAATTCTGGAACTGTACAGAGTACACAGAATAGGCTGTTAAACGGCGGTGAAAGACACTGAATGGAATATGTGACTTTAATATTTGAGTTTGAAAACTTAACAGTATTTCTTATAATTCTGCAACTGTACAGAGTACACAGAATAGGCTGTTAAACGGCGGTGAAAGACACTGAATGGAATATGTGACTTTGATATTTGAGTTTGAAAAATTAACAGTATTTCTTACTATTCTGCAACTCTGTAGAGTACACAGAATAGGCTGTTAAACGGCGTTGAAACACACTGAATGGAATATGTGACTTTAATATTTGAGTTTGAAAACTTAACAGTATTTCTTCCTATTCTGCAACTCTGCACAGTACACAGAATGTGCTGCTAAACTGCGGCGAAGCACACTGAATGGAATATGTGACTTTGATATTTGAGTTTGAAGACTTAACAGTATTTCTTCCTATTCTGCAACTCTGCACAGTACACAGAATGTGCTGCTACACTGCGGCGAAGCACACTGAATGGAATATGTGACTTTGATATTTTAGTTTGAAGACTTAACAGTATTTCTTCCTATTCTGCAACTCTGCACAGTACACAGAATGTGCTGCTAAACTGCGGCGAAGCACACTGAATGGAATATGTGACTTTGATATTTGAGTTTGAAGACTTAACAGTATTTCTTCCTATTCTGCAACTCTGCACAGTACACAGAATGTGCTGCTACACTGCGGCGAAGCACACTGAATGGAATATGTGACTTTGATATTTTAGTTTGAAGACTTAACAGTATTTCTTCCTATTCTGCAACTCTGCACAGTACACAGAATGTGCTGCTAAACTGCGGCGAAGCACACTGAATGGAATATGTGACTTTGATATTTGAGTTTGAAGACTTAACAGTATTTCTTCCTATTCTGCAACTCTGCACAGTACACAGAATGTGCTGCTAAACTGCGGCGAAGCACACTGAATGGAATATGTGACTTTGATATTTTAGTTTGAAGACTTAACAGTATTTCTTCCTATTCTGCAACTCTGCACAGTACTCAGAATGTGCTGCTAAACTGCGGCGACGCACACTGAATGGAATACGTGACTTTGATATTTTAGTTTGAAGACTTAACAGAATGTGCTCTAATCTGCAACTTTGCACACTAAACAGAATGTGCTCTAATCTGCAACTTTGCACACTAAACAGAATGTGCTCTAATCTGCAACTTTGCACACTAAACAGAATGTGCTCTAATCTGCAACTGTGCACACTAAACAGAATGTGCTCTAATCTGCAACTTTGCACACTAAACAGAATATATATATTTTTTTTTTTTTTTTTTGTTTTTTTCCCCCCACACCAAATAACCTGCTGCCCCCACACACAGTAGTCCTAAAAAGGACTTTTGGTTCTTTTTTTTTCACAATTTTTGTTTTTTTCCTCCCTACACTGCCTTTCCCTTCCTATCCTCAGCTCTCCCTGGCTCAGACTGAGCCGAACTCGCTGGTCAGGTGCTATACAGCACCTGACCACGGGTTCTGGCCAGCCAATCAGTGTAATGCCAGCAGCCAACATGGCTGCTGGCATTACACCGATGTCAGAGCCTCCCTGCACGTTTATTGGCTGCGCAGCAGCCGCAAAACGTGCGGGGAGGAGACCCGAACATGGCGGGCGAGCACATGCGGTACTCGTACGAGTACCGCCATGTGCCGAGCAGAGCGATGCTCGAGCCGATCCGAGCATCGGCCGAGCATGCTCGCTCAACACTAATATATACATATTGACATAAAGCTCTCCGAAAACAGAGATTCAGAAAACTTACTGTCAGCGACATAACAGTAAAACCAAACCAAAACAAAAAAAAAAATACCTGCATGTAATATGACTTTTTCCATATTCAAGCCAAAAAATGATGCAAGAGGCTCTGAGCACGAACAAAAGCACAATGGCCTGTTCTCTGGCTAGTCACCACTCAAGAGCATCACATTTTAGCTCTCTAGTGCCATTACACAGGAGAAATTTCCATATAGATATTAGACTAATCCCACCCATAAGGACAATCCAGTACCAAAATAATGGGCAAGTCCCCAGACATACGTTTCAGCCTTTATTTAGGCCTCATCACTGAGGTACAACTGGCTTCCCTACATACTGAGAGCAAGGGGTCCACATCTGGATTACCCTTTACACTTAGGGAGAGTCTGGGGTTAGCTGGTTTTTCTGCGCAGAGGGGACTTGCCCATCATTTTCATACTGGACCGCCCTTATGGGTGGGATTAGTCTAATATGTATGTGGAAATTTCTCCTCTGTAATGGCACTAGAGAGCTAAAATGTGATGCTCTTGAGCGGTGACTAGCCGGAGAACAGGCCATTGTGCTTTTGTTCGTGCTCAGAGCCTCTCGCATCATTTTTGGCTTGAAACACTTAGGGTCTCTCCCTAAGTGTAAAGGGTAATCCAGACGTGGACCCCTTGCTCTCAGTGCCTAGGGAAACCAGCTGCAACTCACTGATGAGGCCCAAATAAGGCTGAAATGTATGCCTGGGGTTAGCTGGTTTTTCTGTGCAGAGGGGACTTGCCCATCATTTTGGTACTGGACCGCCCTTATGGGTGGGATTAGTCTAATATGTATGTGGAAATTTCTCCTCTGTAATGGCACTAGAGAGCTAAAGTGTGATGTTCTTGAGCGGTGACTAGCTGTAGAACAGGCCATTGTGCTTTTGTTCGTGCTCAGAGCCTCTCACATCATTTTTGGCTTCTTTTTCCATATTCAGCAAAGTATTACTTGTACAGTATGCAAAGCCAAAATGGAGATTTACTGTCACCTTAATACCTTGGACGCTAGACACGTTTTCAAAAAATTGCTCCACAATGTGTTGGAGATATTTCTAACATCCAGTGGGTTAAATCATTGAACCAACACATTAAATATCTTAAGCTCACTACATGCTATGGACATCAACCATTCCAACCAAGGAGAATCCTGAATAAAATTAATATTTGCTGCATTACTTGTATTTAATATTAAATCATTTTATTTCTCTGCATAGATCACACTCTAAACAATTGTGTTTTGCAGTGGAATTTCCCTTGGGGAAAAAAAATGAGGCCTCTGCAGGAAATAGCAAACAGACTGCAACAGAAAAATTGAAAATAGAAATAAAATGTGCTCTATTTTATCAAACCACTGAAGACTTCAATTATAATTAGAAGTGACCGAAGGACTGTATTAATTTGCTATTTGGAAATACCACTGAAAAATATAAGCCAGTAAAAACTTTTGATTTGAAAGACATTATCTACCATGAGGATGATACCATTCATATTTAATTCCTCTATACAATCACCTGTTTTGTCATGTGGTTTATGTGTGCCCACAATACAATCTTCCTGCAGTGTATGGTGTGTGTTGTCTGTCCAATCAAAATGCACTGTACAATCCTCTGTACAATCACATTGTAGTGTAATGCGGTATATGTGCCCTCTGTCCAATCACTGACAGTATAATGAGGTGTTGTTGTATGGACCCACCCTGTGTATAATCACATGCCCTGTAGTTTAATTTGGTGTCTGTATCAGCTGTACACTCACGTGCAGTGCAATGTAATGTGTGTGTACTGTATCTCCTCTGTCAGTCACTTACAGTGAATATAATGGACAGGTCCTCTCTTCATACAAAAAAAGATTTCCTTAACCTGCAGTTGTGTGGAAATGGGATTTTGATTTATTTATGCTGAAATGTTAATTTAACATTTCAGAATGCATAAATCAAAATCATATTTCCACTGCAGGATTAGAAAATCCCACCCAAATTATTTATTTTTTTATTTTTTTGCATGAAAAGAGGATCTGTCCATTATATTCACTGCAGGGGACTGACAGAGGAGATACATAACAGTACACACACACACTACATTGCACTGCAACTGATGATACATACACCAAATTAAACTGCAGGGCAGGTGATCTTACACAGGGCACATTGTTGAAGATATATGCAAGGAAAGGGTTAACAGGAGACCCAGTTATTTTTGGATCTCTCACATAAATAAATAAAAATGTGTAATTCAAATAATTTGAGATCTTTACACAAACTAGGTATTGACACACTACTTCACAGTACAGAATTGATTAAAATAATCAATTATGCATATTTATGCACAAATATATATATATATATATATATATATATATATAATTTATTTTTGTAAAAATATAATTTATATATAATGGTAAGCGGTGTGACAGGTATATAGGTGAACACAAAATGACTCAAGGATATATCTTCTAATATGACTTAGTCATATGTTAAGATATATTTAAAGATATTGACATACAGTATATTAATAACAAATCAGAGAGTAATATTAATAACCAATCAGAGAGTAACATTACCCAACATATACAGGATTAGACCTTACATACGTGTATCCAGAGGTATAATATAGCAGTATGAACACAGCAGCATAGCAAGTGTTAATTGTTCCTTACAATTAAGTATAATACAGTTGACTGCAGTATATATGAATACCTGCCCCAAAACCTGTATAAACTATGCTAATTAAGGATTTTGTTATGTTAGTTGGGCCTAATTTAAGTCACAGATCTCATAGCAATTCCTTGTACCACATATAAAATATTTAAATTTTAGAAACTTAACTGGAAGACAAAATGTCCCAGGTCAGATAAATAGAATGTAAATATTTACCTACTGTTTTCAATATTGCATACCTTCTGGATGAGACATAAAATTGTATATATCTTTTTGCCAATAACAGATTATACAATTACAATATAATCAAATGATATATCAAAAATATATGTTTTAAAATCAAAGCCAAAAATGAATACATTTCATGCAACATATACTATTACAATGACAATGGAAATATCCTGTTTGCTACACCATATAGCACTGCCAGGGTTAACCAGAGATTATGGGCATAAAACCAAACTGTTGTCCCACCCAGGATGGAGGAACTTCTTTTGTTCTGTGCGAGATTGTCCCAGAGAACTTTCTCAACAAAACAAAATTTAGGCCCATGATATAATGCAATAGAACCACACATGAAAACAAAGAATCCTATGAAATACACACCAAGATAGAACAGATGAAAAACTTTCCAGATAGCAAACTAAGGGTTAATAATAAAATTCACCAGATCAAATTTAAGCCCAATGACCTTTTCAGAAACACAAATATTTGGTTCTATAGGTGTTAATAATTAGATTTAAAACAAATTC
Source organism: Rhinophrynus dorsalis (assembly GCA_037306005.1). NCBI lineage: Eukaryota > Metazoa > Chordata > Amphibia > Anura > Rhinophrynidae > Rhinophrynus > Rhinophrynus dorsalis. The sequence goes on along the minus strand of CM074727.1, from coordinate 128,525,283 downwards.
ATAAGCAATTTAATCTAAATTGCTATCAAACTACCTCACAATTATCTGGACAAATTAGGTAATTAATCCTGTTTAGTTCCCAGAATAAACATAAGCAATTAATGTTTTATTCTACTAATTCTAAAATGGATTGGCCAGTTCTGTTAAAATTATTATAAGGCTATTATTCCCAAATATAGAGATGAATATTAATTTTTAGGGCTATAAAGAATTCATGGCTGTGGGTATACGCAAAACTGTCAACTTAACTTAAACTATGGCAAAACTGTCAACTTAATCCCTTCCCCAAATTTTCACATAAGATAAGAGAGCAATTGTTCAGAAGTGAATACCTCCCTCCAAAGATAATGGACCGTGGTTGTCTGGGAATGATATAAATTCAAATACTTGTCTCCATAGAAGTCACTTAAATATTTCCACCCCCAGCTCAATCAAACAAGGAACCCATTGTCTCAATCATGGTTTTACATTATTATACTGTCAGTGATTGGGCAGAGGCACATATACCGCATTGCAATATGATTGACAGAGTCAGAGGGAACATATGCCAGTAATGCCACATTACAGTGCATTTTGATTGTACAGACAACAAACATCACAATGCACTGCAGGAATATTGTATAGTTAACACACATACACCACATGATAATACAGGTGATTATATGGAGAAACTATATTATTATTTTTGAATGTGAAAAACTCAAATTGTGAGGCTGAAGGCAACACATACATACCTCCTACACTTGTGGCTGTTTAGGGGTATACTGCTGCTGCCACCGCCAATAACTTGTGGCCTGCTGTCTCTGACTGTACTGCTCCACCAGCTTCACAACCTTCTGAGTTTGGGTTGTGACTTAGTTCCTCGAGTTCTTGTTGTTTCCAGTGCTTCCAGTGCTTGACCCATCTCCTGATTTGGCTTCTGTATCCTGTGTTGGTTTGACCTCGGCTTGTTTATTCAACTTCTTTTCTTCCTGCTGATATTGTACTGCTTTGCTTGACTGCTTCTGAACTTGGCTTTCCTGAATATTCTTCTGTCTCATCCCCGGTAATGTTTCTGCCCACTTGTTACTGACTTGGCTTGTCGACTACTCTTCCTCCGACTCTGGAGGCTCTCCTGTGCCCACTGTGTAGAGTTCTATGCTGTTGACCACTTTTGTTGAGTTCGACTTCTTCAATCTCCCGTTGGATTCGACTCTTGCAACCCCTTGAGTCTATGACTGGCTGTTCCTGCACTATGACAAAGACACTTGTACTGCCAGTAGGTTACATATACTGATTCCAGACTCAGTGAGTAGCTGTCTGTGTCTAGGGTTGTCATCCTGTTATCTGGCTTCACGGCCAGCACCTCCAACATGGCCTAGGCTGCAGCAAGATTTCCCTAGAACAGCTCCCGCTGGCTAGCCACGCTCCCAAGCCAGTACACTCTAGCATCTGGCTCACTGAGGCCTACTGAGCAGTATTTCCTGTTTTGTTATCTGTTGTGTTTGTGCATATATATTTATATATTAATAGCAGTCTGTATATTCTTTGTAGGGATCCCACTCTGCAAAGCTTTACCTAGGCAGCTTACTTTGGGTGCACCTAGTCTGATTATAACATTTTGATCGTGCCATTGACTGGTCCCACGGATATATCTCAGATTGTAGCACAACAAGGTGCAAGACCCAAACAACATACCTCGCAGTTCAAACAGATGGAATCCTAGTTGGACTCTATTGCTAATATGCTCCAACATATGCAACAGTATTTTGATACATCCGCACCTACCCAGAGTCCTCCTGTTATGCTTCCTGCTTCTGCTTCCTCATCATTGAGCTTGTTGTCTTGAAGACTACCTCTGCCGGACCTCTGTGATGGTTCTCCCGCTGACCTCCGAAGTTTCCTTAATCAGTGGTAGTTGTACTCCCAGAGTAGTCTACCGGAGGCTTATGCCTATCATCAAGCCCAGATAACATTTGTTATATACCTACTTCGTGGCCCTGCCCTTGCTTGGGATTTTACCTCTCTTAGACCACCAATTTCCTGTCCTAGAGAACTTCAATTTGTTTACATCCGCTTTCCTGTCCGTTTTTGATACCCCTGGACTAAAGGCAAGAGCAGAGTCGGCTATTTTGGATTGACAGTAGGGTTCTTGGACTCTCCGCCAATACGCCATTGAATTTTTGGACTTGGGCATATGACACTGAGTGGGGTGATAATGCCTTGAAGGCTACCTTCAGAAGGGGGTTGTCTTGTCTGAAGGACAAGCTCACTACCCATCCTATTTCTGACTTATTAGAGGACCTTATTGTCTTATGTGCCACCCTGGAACACCAGATTCAGGAACATCGAGCTATAGGCAATAGGGATTATATCAGATGTCCGACAGTGAAACCATCCATATGTCTTGCCCTAAAATTCCAAACCCTGTTAACTACCTCTGAGTCTACCAAGGAACCTATGGAAGCAGGACGTGTTCTTCACTAGTCTGAAGAACAAGCTGGGAAATGCCCAGACTTAGGGTTTGGTGAGTAACCCACCCTAAGTCTCTTTTCTGTTCCCTCAAAGGAAGACAATAAGCTTGTCATTAATATCTCTTTAGTTTGTGCTCCTAAGAGTATTCTAGCATTGGCCTTTGGGGATAATGGAGCTGCAGGACTTTTTATGGTCACTGCCTTTGCTACCTAACATGGCATTCCACCTCTGTCTATGGAAGCCCCCATCCGCATTGTTACTATCGACAGTTCTTCTTTGGGAGCTGGATTTATTATCCTCTTGACCATTCACCTGACTCTGTGGATGGGATCTTACCATTCAGATGTACTATTCTTTGACCTTATCTCATGCCCTGCTAACCCAATAATTCTGGGATATCCCTGGCTCCAAAGGAACAATCCTGCTATTGACTGGGTTTCTGGTACCCTTTCCTTCCCTGCTGTTCTGATGGATCCATCAATGGTTTCCTTGTTTGTTTTGGATATCTTGAAGCCTGTTCCTCCCTCTTTTCCTGAGACATATCATGACTTTGCGGATTTATTTTGTAAGGTCAAACCCGAGCACTTACCCCACATCGACCTTACAATTGTCCTGTTGATTTGCTACCTGGTTCTACACCTCCTCGAGGTAGGGTTAACCCTTTGTTCATCCAGGAAACCAAAGCACTCGAGGAGTATATCCAGGAGTATATGCCAGGGGATTCAAACTTCCTTCTACTTCCCCTATGGATCCGAAATATTTTTTGTTATAAAGAAGGATGGTGGTCTCCTCCCCTGTGTGGATTATAGGGGCTTGAATAAGATAACCCAGAGAAATTGCTACCCTTTACCCCTGATTCCTTAATTGTTAGAGAGGCTTAGGGGAGTTCAGTTTTTCACCAAGTTTGATCTCAGAGGTGCCTATAACCCAGTGCAGATGAAAGAAGGAGACTAATGGAAGATGGCTTTCACCATCAGGTTCAGGCATTACAAGTGCCTGGTTATGCCTTTCAGTCTGAGTAATACCACTGCTGTCTTCCAGAACCTCTTCAACAATGTTTTTAGGAACCTTCTCCTGTCCTTCCTCATCATATATTTGGATTACATCCTTGTCTTTTTCCCATCCCTGGAGGTGCATCGTGATCACATCCAACAGGTGTTAGCCCGCCTCCAAGAAAATCATTTGTTCTGTAAAACTGAGAAGTGAGAAGTTGAGAACATGTCTCTTTCTAGGTTATGTTATATTTGCTTGAGGTCTTGCCATGGACCCTGGTAATTGTCTGATGTGACTGAGTGGCCCTTACTTCATGGCTTTAATGCCATTCAGCGGTTTATTGGCTTTGCCAATTATTATAGCCAGTTCATCACAGGCTTTTCGGCTATCATCACCCCTATCAGAGCCATGACCCATAAAGGAACAGACTCCCACCGTTGGACTCCTGACACCTTACAGGCATTTGGAACCTTAAAGAGTGCCTTATATTCTGCCCCTATTATCAAATACCCTGATCCTCTAGTCCCGTTCACTCTTGAGGTGGAAGCCTCTGAGGTTGCGGCTGGAGCAGTCCTCTCCCAGCAATCCACCAATTCTGGTATTCTGCATCACTGTTTCTTCTTTTCCAGATGCTTTACCTCTGCTGAGAGGAACTATGATACAGGTAACAGGGAGTTTCTGGCAGTTAAGTTGGTTCTGGACCAGTAGAGGTATTTGTTGGAGGGATCTCCTCATGTGGTTACTATTAGTGATGAGCGAGCACCCCAATGCTCGGGTGTTCGGGTGCTCTGACCGAGCACCCCATGAGGCTCGAGTGCTCGGCCGAGCACCCGAGCCCCATTGAAGTCAATGGGAGGACTCGAGCATTACACCAGGCACCCCCTGCTCTGATGAGGGGAGGGTGCCTGGTCCATAGGAAAAGGGCAGAAAAAGATGGAAACACTACAGAAATGGTTCAGGGACAGCATAGGGAGGATGTCTGGATGCACCTTGGACTCCAACATCGCTGCTGGGAACGATCTTTCGCCCGTAGTACGCCATTTTTACAGACTGACCATAAAACACACAAAAAGGAAAATAAAAACGACTTTAGGCGAAAAATTGTTACCAAACAATATTTGCTGTATATTTACTTGTATATCATCTGCAAATTATCCCAAAAATTTCCTTGGTTTTCGGAAGTGAGGCCATGATTAAGAGGGAAACGTGCGCAGAGGCAAATTCTCCCAAAAATTTCCTTGATTTTCAGAACTGAGGCCATGATTAAGAGGGAAACGTGCGCAGAGGCAAATTCTCCCAAAAATTTCCTTGATTTTCAGAACTGAGGCCATGATTAAGAGGGAAACGTGCGCAGAGGCAAATTCTCCCAAAAATTTCCTTGATTTTCAGAACTGAGGCCATGATTAAGAGGGAAACGTGCGCTGAGCTGACCATCTAAAACATTATGGGTGAGGGTCTGCTGCAGAGCTGACCATCCTAAACATTATATGCGAAGGCCCGCTAGTGAGCTGACGCTATAAAACATTATATGAGAGGGCCCGCTAGAGAGTTGACCCAATAAAACATTATATGAGAAGGCCCGCTGGTGAGCTGACCTATATAAAAATTGTCAAACAGGGCCCGCTGGTGAGCTGACCCTATATAAAAATTATATCACAGGGCCCGCTGGTGAGCTGGCCCTATATAAAAATTATAGCACAGGGCATATGGAAGAGGAGGAGGAGGATGAGAAGATTAAGAGTCAACCATATACCCGTTTTTTGGGTGGAAGGGGTGAATGGGAATACAGAGTATTCCCATCATTGTAAATAACATATATAAAGTGAGTTTATGTTCCCCCGGGGCTTTCCTCCAGTGGAGTGGAGAAGTCAGGGGAAATCCAGGCCTTGTTCATTTTTATAAGTGTCAACCTATCAGCATTGTCGGTGGAAAGGCGGATACGCTTATCTGTTATGATGCCACCAGCAGCACTAAATACCCGCTCAGACAGAACGCTGGCGGCAGGGCAGGCCAGCACCTCCAAGGCGTAGAGTGCCAGTTCATACCACGTGTCCAGCTTGGACACCCAGTAGTTGTAAGGCACAGAGGGATCATTGAGGACGCTGACACGGTCTGCTACGTACTCCTTCACCATCTTCCAAAACTTTTCCCTCCTTGTGAAACTAGGCCGCGCATCAGGGTGAGGGTGCTGGCGGGGTGTCATGAAGGTGTCCCACGCCTTGGAGAGTGTTGCCCTGCCTTTCTCGGAACTGCTGTGTGCTCCCCTTTTCTCCCCTTCTCGGTTGGCCAAGGTAGCACGTACTCTGCCGCCAGCGTTGTCAGATGGAAAATTTTGGAGCAATTTTTCGACAAGAACCTTCTGGTATTGCAACATTTTGCTTGTCCTCTCCACCGGAGGAATGAGAGATGAGAAATTCTCTTTGTAGCGGGGGTCCAGAAGGGTGAACACCCAGTAATCCGTGTTGTCTAAAATGCGTACAACGCGTGGGTCACGGGAAAGGCAGCCTAACATAAAGTCAGCCATGTGTGCCAGAGTACCAACAGTCAAGATTTCGCTGTCCTCACCAGGAGGATGACTCTCAATATCCTCATCCTCTTCCTCCTCTTCTGCCCACCCACGCTGAAGAGATGGAACTAAAGTTCCATGGCTACCCTCTGTAGCGGAGGCAACCGTGTCTTCCTCCTCCTCCTCCTCCTCCTCCTCCGCCTCCTCCAATTGTCGCTGAGAAGACGAAGTGAGGGTGCTCTGGCTATCACCTTGTGTAAGCTCTTCCTCCCCCATTTCCACCTCTTCCACATGCAAAGCGTCGGTTTTAATTGTGAGCAGCGAGCGTTTCAGTAGACACAGAAGTGGGATGGTTACACTGATAATAGCGTTATCGCCGCTCACCATCTGTGTCGATTCCTCAAAATTGCGTAAAACCTCGCAGAGGTCTGACATCCATTCCCACTCCTCACTTCTGATTACAGGAAGTTGAACGGAGAGGCGACGACCGTGTAACAGCTGGTACTCCACTACTGCCCTCTGCTGCTCACAAAGCCGGGCCAACATGTGGAAGGTGGAGTTCCAGCGCGTGCTCACGTCACACAGCAGCCGGTGAGCTGGCAATTGTAAGCGCTGCTGCAGCTTCAACAGGCCGGCTGAAGCTGTTGATGACTTACGGAAATGTGCACACACGCGGCGCACCTTGGTCAAGAGATCATGCACATTGGGGTAGGTTTTTAGAAATCGCTGCACCACTAAATTAAATACATGCGCTAGGCATGGTACGTGTGTGAGCTTGCCGAGCTCCAAAGCCGCCACCAAGTTACGCCCATTATCACACACAACCATGCCTGCTTGCAGGTTGAGTGGCGAGAGCCACTGCTCGGTCTGGTGACTAATCCCCTGCAACAGCTCTGAGGCCGTGTGCTGTTTGTCCCCAAGGCAGATCAGCTTCAGCACGGCCTGTTGACGCTTCCCCACTGCAGTGCTACACTGCTTCCAGCTACTGGCTGATGGGGGAGTGGCGCTGTGTGTAGAGAATTCGGAGGTGGAAATGGAGGAGGAGGAGCCAATAACGTAGGTGCTGGTGGAAACCCTGATGGAGGTAGGGCCCGCAATCCTCGGCGTGGGTAGCACCCGTGCCATCCCAGGGTCCGAGTCGCTCCCAGCCTCCACGACATTCACCCAGTGTGCCGTCAGGGAAATGTAGCGTCCCTGGCCACAAACACTTGTCCATGTGTCAGTCGTTAAGTGGACCTTCCCAGTAACTGCGTTGGTCAGGGCACGGGTGATGTTACGGGACACATGGTGGTGTAATGCGGGGATGGCACACCGGGAAAAGTAGTGGCGGCTGGGGACCGCGTACCGAGGGACAGCTGCTGCCATCAGGCTGCGGAAGGACTCAGTGTCCACAAGCCTAAATGGCAGCATTTCGATGGCCAGTAATTTTGAAAGGTGTGAGGTTAGTGCTATGGCCTGTGGGTGGGTGGCTGGGTACTTTCTCTTGCGCTCAAATGCCTGGGGTAACGACATTTGGACGCTGTGCTGGGACAGGGAAGTGGATGTGGTCGCTGATGGTGCTTCAGATGCTACAGGTGCAGGGCGGGAGGTATGCGGGCCTGCGCCTTCGACAGGCGATTGGCCGGCACCGAAAACAGGGGAAGAGGAGGCAGTGGTGTGGCCTGCAGACACAGATGGGCGATCCAGGCGTTCCTCCCACTTACTACGGTGCTTGGATGCCATGTGTCGGATCATGCTGGTGGTGGTGAGGTTTCTAGTGTTCATGCCTCGGCTCATTCTGGTGTGGCACAGGTTGCAAACTACAATTCTTTTGTCGTCCGCACTTTCCTTAAAAAAACGCCATACCGCGGAACACCTACCCCTTGGCAAGGTAGATTTACGCAAGGGGGTGCTCCGTGGAACATTTGCGGGCCGGTTTGGTGCGGTCCGCCTTCTTTCTGTAGCCACACCACTGCCTCTTCCAGCCTGTTGCGGTGCTGCAGATGGCTCACCCTCAGGACTGCTGTCATCGCTCGGCTCTACACCTTCCCAGGTGGGGTCAGTCACCTCATCGTCCACCAAGTCCTCCTCCACTTCCTCACTCTGATCATCCTCCTCAAGTCTTGATCCCACCACATACTCAGTCATAACATTCTCCTCAACAAGGTCTTGAGACGGAAATAGTGGTTGATTTAATGGCAACTGTGTCTCATCATCATCATCATCATCCACTACTTCCTTTGACCTTAAATGCCGTTCACATCTGTCATCTTCTTGTGATTGGGTAGCCTCTAGAGGTTGTGAATCAGGGCACAAGATGTCATGTTCCTCTGCAAGCGTGCTTGGAGAGAGGGTCAAATGAAGGATTGGTGATGAGACGAGCTCCTCACTATATCCCAGTGTGGGATCACTTCTTTGACCAGACCGTGTATGGTGGGAGGAAGGATGATCAGAGTGAGGATTATGTTGACCAGACTCTTGGCTACTGAGAGTGGACTTGGTGGAAGACAGGGTGGTGCTTAACCGACTGGAAGCAGTATCAGCTGTCATCCAACCGACCACCTGTTCGCAGTGGTCGGACCTCGAGAGTGATGTCCTGCGACGCCCTGTAAAATTACACATGAAGCTAGGTATGGTGGATGTCTTTCTTTCTTGTGCTCTGGCACCAGGCACAGTTTCTCCGCGTCCTGACCCGCGCCCTGAACTTTCAGGATCACGTCCACTTCCCCGTCCCTTTTTACCCGCCTTCTTCATCTTACACAGAATATGTGACTTTAATATTTGAGTTTGAAAACTTAACAGTATTTCTTATTATTCTGCAACTCTGCAGAGTACACAGAATAGGCTGCTAAACGGCGGTGATACACACTGAATGGAATATGTGACTTTAATATTTGAGTTTGAAAACTTAACAGTATTTCTTATTATTCTGCAACTGTACAGAGTACACAGAATAGGCTGCTAAACGGCGGTGATACACACTGAATGGAATATGTGACTTTAATATTTGAGTTTGAAAACTTAACAGTATTTCTTATTATTCTGCAACTGTACAGAGTACACAGAATAGGCTGCTAAACGGCGGTGAAACACACTGAATGGAATATGTGACTTTAATATTTGAGTTTGAGAACTTAACAGTATTTCTTATTATTCTGCAACTGTACAGAGTACACAGAATAGGCTGCTAAACGGCGGTGAAACACACTGAATGGAATATGTGACTTTAATATTTGAGTTTGAAAACTTAACAGTATTTCTTATTATTCTGCAACTCTGCACAGTACACAGAATAGGCTGCTAAACGGCGGTGAAACACACTGAATGGAATATGTGACTTTAATATTTGAGTTTGAAAACTTAACAGTATTTCTTATTATTCTGCAACTGTACAGAGTACACAGAATAGGCTGCTAAACGGCGGTGAAACACACTGAATGGAATATGTGACTTTAATATTTGAGTTTGAAAACTTAACAGTATTTCTTATTATTCTGCAACTGTACAGAGTACACAGAATAGGCTGCTAAACGGCGGTGAAACACACTGAATGGAATATGTGACTTTAATATTTGAGTTTGAAAACTTAACAGTATTTCTTATTATTCTGCAACTCTGCACAGTACACAGAATAGGCTGCTAAACGGCGGTGAAACACACTGAATGGAATATGTGACTTTGATATTTTAGTTTGAAAACTTAACAGTATTTCTTCCTATTCTGCAACTCTGCACAGTACACAGAATAGGCTGCTAAACTGCGGCGAAGCACACTGAATGGAATATGTGACTTTGATATTTTAGTTTGAAGACTTAACAGTATTTCTTCCTATTCTGCAACTCTGCACAGTACACAGAATGTGCTGCTAAACTGCGGCGACGCACACTGAATGGAATATGTGACTTTGATATTTTAGTTTGAAGACTTAACAGAATGTGCTCTAATCTGCAACTTTGCACACTAAACAGAATGTGCTCTAATCTGCAACTTTGCACACTAAACAGAATGTGCTCTAATCTGCAACTTTGCACACTAAACAGAATGTGCTCTAATCTGCAACTGTGCACACTAAACAGAATGTGCTCTAATCTGCAACTTTTCACACTAAACAGAATATTTTTTTTTTTTTTTTTTTGTTTTTTTCCCCCCACACAAAATAACCTGCTGCCCCCACACACAGTAGTCCTAAAAAGGACTTTTGGTTCTTTTTTTTCACAATTTTTTTTTTTCCTCCCTACACTGCCTTTCCCTTCCTATTCTCAGCTCTCCCTGGCTCAGACTGAGCCGAACTCGATGGTCAGGTGCTATACAGCACCCGACCACGGGTTCTGGCCAGCCAATCAATGTAATGCCAGCAGCCAACATGGCTGCTGGCATTACACCGATGTCAGAGCCTCCCTGCATGTTTATTGGCTGCGCAGCAGCCGCAAAACGTGCGGGGAGGAGACCCGAACATGGCGGGCGAGCACATGCGGTACTCGTACGAGTACCGCCATGTGCCGAGCAGAGCGATGCTCGAGCCGATCCGAGCATCGGCCGAGCATGCTCGCTCAACACTAGTTACTATCTTAACCAGTATACAAATTGGAAAAGAACAGCAACAAGGCTTCTGAACAATGGATGTGGATACAATCTTCAAGTTTATTGATAAATCAAAATAAATAAAACCTTGTACAAAGGAGCACACGTATAATGATCAGCACATAAGCACAACACCAGAAGGTCCTTAATCATAGGTAAGGTCACAAGTGGTTGGCTGAGTCTACATACCCTAAACTCCTCCTACCACATACCTGAGACCAAATGATGCATAAAATATATGTTAAAATTACATATCAAATTAAAAACAAAACTCTGCCATCGTAGAACTGGAAGCTAAGCATAAATCTGATTCTGATCCAGACGCTCTCCATTCTTTTACCTGTCTTGGATCCCATCTTCGCTCCATACTTAGCCTTCTTATTGAACAATTATTTCAGCATACTCATGAACGCTATTTTGAATTTGGTATTAAGTAGTGATGAGCGAGCATGCTCGGCCGAAGCTCGGTTCGGCTCGAGCATCGCTCTGCTCGGCACATGGCGGTACTCGTACGAGTACCGCATGTGCTCGCCCGCCATGTTCGGGTCTCCTCCCCGCACGTTTCGCGGCTGCTGCGCAGCCAATAAACGTGCGGGGAGGCTCTGACATCAGTGTAATGCCAGCAGCCATGTTGGCTGCTGGCATTACACTGATTGGTTGGCCAGAACCCGTGATAGGGTGCTGTATAGCACCCCACTCGCGAGTTCTGCTCATTCTCAGCCAGGGAGAGATGCGATCAGGCAGGGAAAGTCAGTGTAGGGAGAATAAAAGTGTTGGTAGTATTGGTACTCTTTCAAGACCCAAAAGTCCTTTTTAGGACTGTTGTGTGTGGGGGCAGCATTTATATTTTGTTTGGGGGGACACAATTTCATTTTTTTTTTGATGGTGGGATATTAGTAAGGTGACATTGTACTAGGTGCACAGGGACAAATATTGTACAACGCAGCGACAACAAGGGCCATTTTAAACGTGTGCCTAGCCATAGATTATTGTCACATTCTGTTTAGTGTGCAAATTCACAAATTAACGTCACATATTCCGTTCACTGTGCCTAGCCGCAGATTAGCGTCACATTCTGTTTCGTGTGCCTAGCCGCGGATTAGCGTCACATTCTGTTTCATGTGCCTAGCCGCAGATTAGTGTCACATTCTGTTTAGTGTGCCTAGCCGCAGATTAGCGGCACATATTGTTTAGTGTGCAAATTCACAAATTAACGTCACATATTCCGTTCACTGTGCCTAGCCGCAGATTAGCGTCACATTCTGTTTAGTGTGCCTAGCCGCAGATTAGCGGCACATATTGTTTAGTGTGCAAATTCACAAATTAACGTCACATATTCCGTTCACTGTGCCTAGCCGCAGATTAGCGTCACATTCTGTTTAGTGTGCCTAGCCGCAGATTAGCGACACACATTGTTTAGTGTGCAAATTCACAAATTAACGTCACATTTTCCGTTCACTGTGCCTAGCCGCAGATTAGCGTCACATTCTGTTTAGTGTGCCTAGCCGCAGATTAGCGGCACATATTGTTTAGTGTGCAAATTCACAAATTAACGTCACATATTCTGTTCACTGTGCCTAGCCGCAGATTAGCGTCACATTCTGTTTAGTGTGCCTAGCCGCAGATTAGCGGCACATATTGTTTAGTGTGCAAATTCACAAATTAACGTCACATATTCCGTTCACTGTGCCTAGCCGCAGATTAGCGTCACATTCTGTTTAGTGTGCCTAGCCGCAGATTAGCGTCACATTCTGTTTCGTGTGCCTAGCCGCAGATTACCGGCATATATTCCGTGTAATATGAAGAAGGCGGGTAAAAAGGGACGGGGAAGTGGACGTGATCCTGATAGTTCATGGCGCGGGTCAGGACGCGTAGAAACTGTGCCTGGTGCCAGAGCACAAGAAAGAAAGACATCCACCATACCTAGCTTCATGTCTCAGTTTACAGGGCGTCGCAGGACATCACTCTCGAGGTCAGACCACTGCGAACAGGTGGTCGGTTGGATTTCAGCTGATACTGCTTCCAGTCGGTTAAGCACCACCCTGTCTTCCACCAAGTCCACTCTCAGTAGCCAAGAGTCTGGTCAACATAATCCTCACCCTGATCATCCTTCCTCCCACCATAGAGGGTCTGGCCAAAGAAGTGATCCCACACTGGGATATAGTGAGGAGCTTGTCTCATCACCAATCCTTGATTTGAACCTCTCTCCAAGCACGCTTGCAGAGGAACATGAGATCTTGTGCCCTGATTCACAACCTCTAGAGGGTACCCAATCACAAGAAGATGACAGAGGGGAACGGCATTTAAGGTCAAAGGAAGTGGATGATGATGATGATGAGACACAGTTGCCATCAAATCAACCACAATTACTGTCTCAAGACCTTGATGAGGAGGATGATACACAGTTGTCAATGACTGAGGATGTGGTGGGATCAAGAAATGAGGAGGAAGATCAGAGTGAGGAAGTGGAGGAGGACTTGGTGGACGATGAGGTCACTGACCCCACCTGGGAAGGTGTAGAGCCGAGCGATGACAGCAGTCCTGAGGGTGAGCCATCTGCAGCACCGCAACAGGCTGGAAGAGGCAGTGGTGTGGCTAAAGAAAGAAGGCGGACCGCACCAAACCGGCCCGCAAATGTTCCACGGAGCACCCCCTTGCGTAAATCTCCCTTGCCAAGGGCTAGGTGTTCCGCGGTATGGCGTTTTTTTTAAGGAAAGTGCGGACGACAAAAAAATTGTAGTTTGCAACCTGTGCCACACCAGAATGAGCCGAGGCATGAACACTAGAAACCTCACCACCACCAGCATGATCCGACACATGGCATCCAAGCACCGTAATAAGTGGGAGGAACGCCCGGATCGCCAATCTGTGTCTGCAGGCCACACCACTGCCTCCTCTTCCCCTGTTTTCGGTGCCGGCCAATCGCCTGTCGAAGGCGCAGGCCCGCATACCTCCCGCCCTGCACCTATACCATCTGAAGCACCATCAGCGACCACATCCACTTCCCTGTCCCAGCGCAGCGTCCAAATGTCATCACCCCAGGCATTTGAGCGCAAGCGAAAATACCCAGCCACCCACCCACACGCCATAGCACTAACCTCACACCTTTCCAAATTACTGGCCATCGAAATGCTGCCATTTAGGCTTGTGGAGACTGAGTCCTTCCGCAGCCTGATGGCAGCAGCTGTCCCTCAGTACGCAGTCCCCAGCCGCCACTACTTTTCCCGGTGTGCCGTCCCCGCCTTACACCACCATGTGTCCCTTAACATCACCCGTGCCCTGACCAACGCAGTTATTGGGAAGGTCCACTTAACAACTGACACATGGACAAGTGCTTGTGGCCAGGGACGCTACATTTCCCTGACGGCACACTGGGTGAATGTCGTGGAGGCTGGGAGCGACTCGGACCCTGGGATGGCACAGGTGCTACCCACGCCGAGGATTGCGGGCCCTACCTCCATCAGGGTTTCCGCCAGCACCTACGTTATTGGCTCCTCCTCCTCCTCCGTTTCCACCTCCGAATTCTCTGCGCGCAGCGCCACTCACCCATCAGCCGGTAGCTGGAAGCAGTGTAGCACTGCAGTGGGGAAGCGTCAACAGGCCGTGCTGAAGCTGATCTGCCTTGGGGACAAACAGCACACGGCCTCAGAGCTGTTGCAGGGGATTAGTCACCAGACCGAGCAGTGGCTCTCGCCACTCAACCTGCAACCAGGCATGGTTGTGTGTGATAATGGGCGTAACTTGGTGGCGGCTTTGGAGCTCGGCAAGCTCACACACGTACCATGCCTAGCGCATGTATTTAATTTAGTAGTTCAGCAATTTCTAAAAACCTACCCCAATTTGCATGATCTCTTGACGAAGGTGCAGCAGCACTTACAATTGCCAGCTCACCGGCTGCTGTGTGACGTGAGCACGCGCTGGAACTCCACCTTCCACATGTTGGCCCGGCTTTGTGAGCAGCAGAGGGCAGTAGTGGAGTACCAGCTGTTACACGGTCGTCGCCTCTCCGTTCAACTTCCTCTAATCAGAAGTGAGGAGTGGGAATGGATGTCAGACCTCTGTGAGGTTTTACGCAATTTTGAGGAATCGACACAGATGGTGAGCGGCGATAACGCTATTATCAGTGTAACCATCCCACTTCTGTGTCTACTGAAACGCTCGCTGCTCACAATTAAAACCGACGGTTTGCATGTGGAAGAGGTGGAAATGGGGGAGGAAGAGCTTACACAAGGTGACAGCCAGAGCTCCCTCACTTCGTCTTCTCAGCGACAATTGGAGGAGGCGGAGGAGGAGGAGGAGGAGGAGGAAGACACGGTTGCCTCCGCTACAGAGGGTAGCCATGGAACTTTAGTTCCATCTCTTTAGCATGGGTGGGCAGAAGAGGAGGAAGAGGATGAGGAGATTGAGAGTCATCCTCCTGGTGAGGACAGCGAAATCTTGCCTGTTGGTACTCTGGCACACATGGCTGACTTTATGTTAGGCTGCCTTTCCCGTGACACACGAGTTATACGCATTTTAGACAACACGGATTACTGGGTGTTCACCCTTCTGGACCCCCGCTACAAAGAGAATTTCTCATCTCTCATTCCTCCGGTGGAGAGGACAAGCAAAATGGTTCAATACCAGAAGGTTCTTGTCGAAAAATTGCTCCAAAATTTTCCATCTGACAACGCTGGCGGCAGAGTACGTGCTACCTTGGCCAACCGAGAAGGGGAGAAAAGGGGAGCACACAGCAGTTCCGACAAAGGCAGGGCAACACTCTCCAAGGCGTGGGACACCTTCATGACACCCCGCCAGCACCCTCACCCTGATGCGCAGCCTAGTGTCACAAGGAGGGAAAAGTTTTGGAAGATGGTGAAGGAGTACGTAGCAGACCGTGTCAGCGTCCTCAATGATCCCTCTGTGCCTTACAACTACTGGGTGTCCAAGCTGGACACGTGGTATGAATTGGCACTCTACGCCTTGGAGGTGCTGGCCTGCCCTGCCGCCAGCGTTCTGTCTGAGTGGGTATTTAGTGCTGCTGGTGGCATCATAACAGATAAGCGTATCCGCCTTTCCACCGAAAATGCTGATAGGTTGACACTTATAAAAATGAACAAGGCCTGGATTTCCCCTGAGTTCTCCACTCCACTGGAGGAAAGCCCCGGGGGAACATAAAGTCACTTTAGATATGTTATTTACAATGATGGGAATACTCTGTATTCCCATTCACCCCTTCCACCCAAAAAACGGGTATATGGTTGACTCTTAATCTTCTCATCCTCCTCCTCCTCTTCCATATACCCAGTGATATAATTTTTATATAGGGCCAGCTCACCAGCGGGCCGTGTGATATAATTTTTATATAGGGCCAGCTCACCAGCGGGCCCTGTTTGACAATTTTTGTATAGGTCAGCTCACCAGCGGGCCTTCTCATATAATGTTTTTTTGGGTCAGCTCTCTAGCGGGCCGTCTCATATAATGTTTTATAGCGTCAGCTCACTAGCGGGCCTTCGCATATAATGTTTAGGATGGTCAGCTCCGCAGCAGACCCTCACCCATAATGTTTTAGATGGTCGGCTCAGCAGCAGACCCTCATTCCTAATGTTTTAGATGGTCAGCTTAGCGGCATGCCCTCGCCCCTAATGTTTTAGAGGGTCACCAGCAGGCCATTAATCCTAATTTTTCAAGGGTGTGTATGATGCCCTCCTTTATGTGTAATAAAGGGTGTATTGGAGTGACATTTCAGTCTAATTTTTGGCAGCCCTTTCACTTAGTGCATAGGCTTTATGAGTGTTGGACCACTACCTGAACTATTGTACCACAATGTGAATGAGGCCCTCCATTTTGTGATATACAGGTTGTATCGGAGTGCCTCAGGTCCTCCCATTGAATTAAATAGGGCTGGGGTGTTCGACAGAGCAGAAGGTAGTTCTTGGCTTCATCCACTAAGTCACTTCGTCACTTTTACTCAATGGATCAGACCCCACTGTTCCGACTATAAATTTTGGACTTAACAAGGGCAAACGGACATGTTGTAAAACCTGTGGTAGCTGCGGCCTCCGTTCCTGAATGCTGTACCTTACCCGGGCCATAACCACGTTGAACACCTGCTTTACGCTGCGCACGTTTCTCTCTTAATCATGGCCCCAGTTCCGAAAAATCGATGAAATTTTTGGGAGAATTTGCAGATGATATACAAGTAAATATACAGCAAATACTGTTTGGTAACAATTTTTCACCTAAAGTCGTTTTTATCTTCCTTTTTGTGTGTTTTACGGTCAGTCTGTAAAAATGGCGTACTACGGGCGAAACATCGTTCCCAGCAGCAACGTTGGAGTCCAAGATGCATCCAGACATCCTCCCTATGCTGTCCCTGAACCATTTCTGTGGTGTTTCCATCATTTTCTGCCCTTTTCCTATGAACCAGGCACCCTCCCCTCATCAGAGCAGGGGGTGCCTGGTGTAATGCTCGAGTCCTCCCATTGACTTCAATGGGGCTCGGGTGCTCGGCCGAGCACTCGAGCCTCCGGGGGCGCTCGGCCAGAGCACCGGAACACCCGCGCATTGGGGTTCTCGATCATCACTAGTATTAAGGCCAGTGTGCTATTAGTAAAACAACTCCAAACTAAACAAGGTCTACATTTGTCCATTCCATTAAGGGCTTTTCTGGTGTTCCCATATACGCTTCTTCAAAGATAGCCTCGACTTTTTGTGACTTCTATAAAGCCCTCTATAACCTCCCTGACAACTGCTCACCTGGATCAGATCTCACTTCCAGGGTGCGAACTTACCTGGCAGACCCGCATCCCCCGATGCTCACGTGGAGTTGTTGCAGGCTCTGGACCTGCCGATCTCCATAGAGGAGGTGGAGAGGGTTATTGATACTTTGCCTAAAGCAAAGAGCCCTGGCCCACATGGTTTCATGCAGCCCTACTATTGAACGTTTAAGATGATGCACTGCCGTCTTCTTATCAGGGCCTTTGTTCTTTTCCCCGCAGAAGTTGTCAACCATGTAGGTGTCTCCGATGCCCACATCACTTTGATACCAAAATCCAAAAAGGATAAATTCCCGCAAATTATTGACCCATATCCTTACTTAACTTGGACTTTAAGTTATATGCCAAAATGATCACAGAATGGATAAAGCCTATTCTTCTCTCACTGATCCACATGGACCAAGCGGGCTTTGTGCCACGTCGTGAGATGAGAGATAATACTCGTAAGCTCTTGAACATCCTACATTATGCCACGTCTCACAACATTCCATTTCTCTTTTTGTCTACTGATGCGGAGAAGGCCTTCGACAGGGTGAACAGGGTTTTTCTCTTCAATACTTTACGGGCCTTCGACTTCGGCCTGAGTATGTTTTCCATGATCCTGGCATTATACTTGAATCATTCAGCAAAAATTAAGGTGAATAGCTGTCTCTCTGACTCATTTACTATAGCCAATGGTACTTGCCAGGGTTGTCCTCTTTCGCACTTACCCTTTATCTTGCTTATGGAACCCTTTGCCCAACATATTCACTTTTGACACAATATTTCTGGAGTATCCCTAGGAGGTCAGGAGCATAAGTTGTCTATTTTTGCGGACGACGTCCTGTTCACCCTGTCGAACCCAATCCTCTTAATATCTGCAGTGACGGAAGAACTCCAAGTTTTTCTGGTTAATCTTTAAAAATCAGAAGCCCTACCTCTTTGTCTTCCTCAGTGAAACTGACTTTGTATCCCTTTAAATAGACAACCAAAGGCATTAAATACTTAGGGGTATGGATCGCTCCTTCTTTTCAATCCACCTACGCTATGAGTTATCCTCCCCTATTACAGTTGATTAAGCGTGACCTTACCACTTGGATCCCATACCACATCTCCTGGTGGAGCCGCATTAATTCAATTAAGATGAACATACTACCTAGAGTATTGTACCTCTTTCAGGCTCTTCCCCTTAAGATTCTGTCAAAGTTCTTTACCCAACTCCAATCCTACTTTTTCTAGTTTATTTGGAAATCCCAGATACCCAGGATCAGCCATACTGTTTCTGTCCGACACAAGCTACAGGGAGGGCTGGGTGTCCCTGATTTTCAAAAATATTATCCTTCTGTTCTACTCTCCTCCGTCTTGGATTGGCACCACAATGCTCTGTCTAAATTATGGGTTTCTGTGGAATGCTCCTACTTCGCCAATTTAGACATGCTCTGTGAGACTCTGTTTCCTTCCAGATCCAGGATGTGTAGACCCCTGGACCATCCTATTTTGGATGCTTTTTTTTGACAGTCTGTCAGTTGTACACTTCCTCATCTTCTATTCTCTTCCTTCCCTCGCTGGCATCGCCAGTTTTTATACTTGTGCTACTAAATATACCCTCTTGGCTAACGATTACCCACATTGGATAGCCATGAAGGATGTCAGAATTACAGATCTCTTGGATAGAGATAAGATTATCTCTTTCAAGTCTTTATGTGACCGACTTACGATCTCACTGAGTGAGATGTGGAAGTTTTCCAAGTTCAACATTTTCTTGAGTTCACTGTTATCAGACATGGTTGGTCCCACCTGCTAACCATGTTCGAATCCCTACTCCTTCACCCCACCCCCACGGGGCGTTTTTTCTTGGTAAGATATATAATATACTGTCTGATTTACCCTCTCATTTTTAAACTTTCATATGTTCATACCTGGGAAGCTAAACTTTGGGAGACTTTATCGGACGGTGACTGGCATTCTGTGTGGCACGTGGCCAAATCATGCTCCATCTCTACCCAACTTTTAGAATCCCATTTCAAATTTCTATGTCAATGGCACTAAATTCCAGTGAGATTTCTTATTGTTGGTTTATAGAGACAGAAGAACCTTTACAAAAGAAGAAGAGGGAAGCTTAGAGAAGAAGACTTAAAGAGTAATTAAAGAGGAAGACCAGGGTGCAGAAGACTACAATGGATCTCTGACTTCAAGGTAAGTGTTTATGGTTAATGTTGTGGGAAATGGACCATGGGTTGATGTTAGCATTAGGGGGTATGCAGCACTCTACAATGCGTTGCATACCGCAATGACACCCAAAGGTTTAATTTTTTTAAATGTAACTCATGTTTTTGGTACGTTAGATGTATTGATATGGGGCTTAAGGCCCCATATCATTACATCTACTGGTCACTAGTGTAGGGATCCCTAGTTGTGCATGTGTGTATTTTTTTTTTACACGGCTCAATTTCAAGTTGGTGGTTTTTATCGCCCATTAGGGAGTCAACGCCTAGGCTTGCTAGGTGCTAATTTATCGCAAAAAAGAGTCCCTTAATGCGTGTTACTACCCTCTGCATGTAACTGAATTGCAAATTCATAAGCTTTTTCATTGTTTTCTATGGGCGCTAAATTTGCACCCGTTGTGCTTTTTTAACAATCATTAGTTTATCACAGCACAGGTAATAGAATACCAAACTGAGACTTAAAACTGCCGACGTTAGTTTGGGTTTATTAACGGAGGTAATTGAATTGAGCCCCCTGTGATAAAGAACAAAAAACATAATAACACTCATATGAAAATAGATGCTTTTTAACTGCAATAAATGGACCAAACTGTCAATGAATGACATGAAGTGCATTTAAAGTGGAACTACCACCTCACAAAATCCTTAGCTTAACTAAGCCCCCATCTGGCGACTAGCTGCTTAGTAGCACTAGTCGCCAGAATTATTGCCTTATTTAATAGATGTCTGCTCTTTTCTATGGCTGACAGTAGCATGGAGTGCGGACATCTTGCCATAGTGACGTCCGCGCCCACCTTCGCTGTCAGTCCCAGCCAAAGCCGGCCGGCTCCTAGCAACGCCTCCTAGACCCGGCTGAGACTGACAGCTCAGGCGTGCGGACGTCACAATGGCAAGATGTCCACACTCCGTGCTACTGTCAGCCATAGAAGAGAGCAGAAATCTATTAAATAAGGTAATTATTCTGGCGACTAGCGCTACTAAGCAGCTAGCCGCCAGATGCGGACTTAGTTAAGCTAAAGATTTTGTGGGGTGGTAGTTCCACTTTAAATTCATTGTTCATCTATCTCTTATCCCTTTACTAGGGAGATGAGCAACACATGTAATTTGTAATTCAAAAAGGGACTGACGGCTCAAAAGGGACTGACAGCGCAGGCGCACGGACGTCACTGTGACGAGACGTCCGTGCTTCCTGTTCCAGTGACCGTCAGAAAAAGGCCGAAATCTTCAGAACCGGGTAATATTTCTGGCGACTAGCGCTACTAAGCAGCTAGTCTCCAGATGAAGAATCAATCCAGGTTAAGTTTTTACGGGGTGGTAGTTCCCCTTTAAAGGGATAGTAATGTTTCATAATAAAAGCAGATCTAATTAATCATCATAGTATTTGGGCCTCGGAGAGTGTTATTTCAATTCTGTCAGAGTTGTAGTTTAAGAATAATTGAATGATAAAGTATCCCCCTCCTGCCCCTTTTACTGATGTAACACTGCTCAGCGCAGAGCAGCAGGATGTGTCCAGGCAGATTGCAGAGAGGGACAATCTTCAATTAAGATAAGGGAAAAAGCTGAAAAACCTGTAAAGGGAGGCAGGGCTTTCATTGTTCTCACAGTAAGAAGAGTGTGATTCCACATCTGAGGAGAGGTGGCTTACAACAGGTAAAAGGGTCGGGAGGGGGAAACTTTATCATTCAATTACTCTTGAACTACAACTCTGACAGTATTGAAATAACACTCTCTATGGCTCAAATACTATGAAGATTAATTGGAGCTGCTGTTTTTGTGAAACATTACTATCCCTTTAACCATCTAATTTACAGTATGTGAGTCTTATGTTTATAGATTGTGTGTAGGAGATTATTTATATGTGCTGTACTGGTTTACTTACCTGCTTTGTGGTTTACTCATATACCGGTTCTGTGTTACTTCATAGCAGTGTCTCTCCATTGTGTGTAGTTTTATTTTTTTTTAATTATGATTGGAGTATGGCATATTTTATTTATATTTATATATATATATATATATATATATATATTTATATTATTTATGAATTTATTTATGAAATTTTAACATATTTTTTGGTCTAGTTGATAGGACTACTTACACTGGTTCACCCCACCATTCCTCTGTGGTGTTTTTTTTTTGCACCATTATTCACTCTGTCTCAGTGAATGTCGTCCATTTGTTATTGAAATTAATTCACAACCATATTGCCAGCCTGTCCCTTAGCCAACCTTAGTGCACCCCCCCCAGGTGTTCATGGGATGTTAAAGGTTATTAGTTGTGCACTGACATGGAAATTCTGATCAAGTGCTTTAAGTGACATGAAATGAGTAGGGTGTGGTACTATGGTTTCATGTGAGATGTCTGTGTATGACTTTCTGACATTTCCATTGATATAAATTGGGCTTTTAACCCCTTAATGCTAGAAAGGCTTCTAAAACATTTCAAAGAAATGCACTGTAAATCTTTTTAGCATTCAAGGGGTTAAATTATTGGGAACTTTTATTTCTCCCTTACAGTGCAGTTAATTTGTTTCAGAATGGCACCTTATTTAGTTTAATGAATATGGCTCATATAAAGATATTAAGTTATAGTACATATCAATATCATTAAATATACATTACAGACAAGGAGAAACACAAACAAGCTTTATATCTAATTGTTCTCACAATGTCACCCTGAAGACTCCCAATTAGAGGATACATTTCCCAAAAGAAAAAGCTAGCAAAAGCTTCACGCTAGTTTCAAGGGAACAATTACAGTAACACATTTATTATATGTAATACATGGTAGAGTCATATTTTGAGAAGACTTAAAAATAATTAATACACCAAGGTGTCAACTTTTGTGTAAACTAATAATTAGACTAAACAACAAGTCATTGATATGTTGTTTTAGCTGGGGAAATTATTTGAATTTATGCTAATCCTTTGAGTCCCAGAAGGGTGTTCAACACACAGCACTTAAAGGCTTAACACTCTGACTGCTGGAAGGGTATCCAACGCATTTCATTGCAATGCTTTTCCTGCTGACTAAAAAATGGGTGCTCCCACTGCTGTGATACTTTTTTTTTTTTAATTGAAGTTCAATTTTTTTTAATTGAAGTCAATACAGGAAGAGCAAATAGTAAGAGCATTTGATGACAAAAATCGAATCAAATGTCAAGGACAGTCAGTAGTATACATAACGTATAAATCAGCAGCAACAGAATGTGTTAAACAGCAAGCCTATCCATGCCAATAAGGATTGGAAAGATTCAGCTAGCAGAAGAAAGAGTGAGGGATAGAGGGACAAAAGAGAGACGAGAAGGGGAGAAGAAGATAGAGGCTAGTACATGCCAGAGGAGAGGCAATCTGTAATTTAAGTTTATCAGTTAGTGTGAGGCTTTAAGAGTACAGAAATGTAGCAATGTTAATGTTGGGATTTGAAAGACTTTTCATCGAGAGATAGTACGTATGCTCCATCTCAAATATCTGTTTGAGATGAGACTTCCAGTCAGACACAGAAGGAGGAACATACAACCCCACAATGCAGGTACACAGGCCTTGGCAGCCATCTGCAACAAGAGCCATGAATGCAGCAGATCCTGTGGAACACCGTCAAGTCCCTGGTCAGAAGTCCACAAATCCAGCAATAGGACCTGAGGAAGAGCAGGTAAACGAATTTCAGTGAGAGCGATCGAGTGTGAATAAATTGCCTTCCAAAACGGCTTAATCTCTGTGATATGTTTTATTCGAAAGTTATTGCAGCTCAAACTTACATTATTTGGTGTGAAATACTTTTAGCCCTGCAATATATATATATATATATATATATATATATATATATATATATATATATATATATTTTGATACAAGTATTATTATCCCTTTTAAATGATAGTAAAGTTTTTTAGCAAATAAATAAGTTACATGTAGCACCTCTTCCCTGGTAACTTTCCACAATATAATGGGTGTTATGGTCACCTGTAATTCACATGGAGTCCTGAGCCTCTGTGTGAGGTAATAGTGTGTTTAGCAGTGCCTCCACCTTACTGAGACCTGATTATGGATAGAGTATATACACCGGTTAGAGACTTATAAGAATAGACCACATGTACGCAAAGTAAAAACCTTTCCTGAAGACATAGCATTCAACTGAACAAAAATGAAAGAAAAACTCACAGTGCTAAGACACCATACATATACATATATAATATAAATAAAATGAAGATACCTAGGACTAGATTGAATTGGCACCGTTATGAAAATTAAGTTACTGTCAGTAGTTTGAAGTCACAGTTAGGTATTCTATTACCTGACATACTACCGAATGGTAAAAAAGCACAATGGGCACTAAATTCGTTCCCATTTAGAGCACATTCTGTTTAGTGTGCACAGTTGCAGATTAGAGCACATTCTGTTTAGTGTGCAAAGTTGCAGATTAGAGCACATTCTGTTTAGTGTGCAAAGTTGCAGATTAGAGCACATTCTGTTTAGTGTGCAAAGTTGCAGATTAGAGCACATTCTGTTAAGTCTTCAAACTAAAATATCAAAGTCACGTATTCCATTCAGTGTGCGTCGCCGCAGTTTAGCAGCACATTCTGAGTACTGTGCAGAGTTGCAGAATAGGAAGAAATACTGTTAAGTCTTCAAACTAAAATATCAAAGTCACATATTCCATTCAGTGTGCTTCGCCGCAGTTTAGCAGCACATTCTGTGTACTGTGCAGAGTTGCAGAATAGGAAGAAATACTGTTAAGTCTTCAAACTAAAATATCAAAGTCACATATTCCATTCAGTGTGCTTCGCCGCAGTTTAGCAGCCTATTCTGTGTACTGTGCAGAGTTGCAGAATAGGAAGAAATACTGTTAAGTCTTCAAACTAAAATATCAAAGTCACATATTCCATTCAGTGTGCTTCGCCGCAGTTTAGCAGCCTATTCTGTGTACTGTGCAGAGTTGCAGAATAGGAAGAAATACTGTTAAGTCTTCAAACTAAAATATCAAAGTCACATATTCCATTCAGTGTGTTTCACGGCCGTTTAGCAGCCTATTCTGTGTACTGTGCAGAGTTGCAGAATAATAAGAAATACTGTTAAGTTTTCAAACTCAAATATTAAAGTCACATATTCCATTCAGTGTGTTTCACCGCAGTTTAGCAGCCTTTTCTGTGTACTCTGCAGAGTTGCAGAATAATAAGAAATACTGTTAAGTTTTCAAACTCAAATATTAAAGTCACATATTCCATTCAGTGTGTTTCACCGCAGTTTAGCAGCCTATTCTGTGTACTCTGTACAGTTGCAGAATAATAAGAAATACTGTTAAGTTTTCAAACTCAAATATTAAAGTCACATATTCCATTCAGTGTGTTTCACCGCCGTTTAACAGCCTATTCTGTGTACTCTGTACAGTTGCAGAATAATAAGAAATACTGTTAAGTTTTCAAACTCAAATATTAAAGTCACATATTCCATTCAGTGTGTTTCACCGCAGTTTAGCAGCCTATTCTGTGTACTCTGTACAGTTGCAGAATAATAAGAAATACTGTTAAGTTTTCAAACTCAAATATTAAAGTCACATATTCCATTCAGTGTGTTTCACCGCCGTTTAACAGCCTATTCTGTGTACTCTGTACAGTTGCAGAATAATAAGAAATACTGTTAAGTTTTCAAACTCAAATATTAAAGTCACATATTCCATTCAGTGTGTTTCACCGCCGTTTAACAGCCTATTCTGTGTACTCTGTACAGTTGCAGAATAATAAGAAATACTGTTAAGTTTTCAAACTCAAATATTAAAGTCACATATTCCATTCAGTGTGTTTCACCGCAGTTTAGCAGCCTATTCTGTGTACTCTGTACAGTTGCAGAATAATAAGAAATACTGTTAAGTTTTCAAACTCAAATATTAAAGTCACATATTCCATTCAGTGTGTTTCACCGCCGTTTAACAGCCTATTCTGTGTACTCTGTACAGTTGCAGAATAATAAGAAATACTGTTAAGTTTTCAAACTCAAATATTAAAGTCACATATTCCATTCAGTGTGTTTCACCGCCGTTTAACAGCCTATTCTGTGTACTCTGTACAGTTGCAGAATAATAAGAAATACTGTTAAGTTTTCAAACTCAAATATTAAACTCACATATTCCATTCAGTGTGTTTCACCGCAGTTTAGCAGCCTATTCTGTGTACTCTGCAGAGTTGCAGAATAATAAGAAATACTGTTAAGTTTTCAAACTCAAATATTAAAGTCACATATTCTGTGTAAGATGAAGAAGGCGGGTAAAAAGGGACGGGGAAGTGGACGTGATCCTGAAAGTTCAGGGCGCGGGTCAGGACGCGGAGAAACTGTGCCTGGTGCCAGAGCACAAGAAAGAAAGACATCCACCATACCTAGCTTCATGTGTAATTTTACAGGGCGTCGCAGGACATCACTCTCGAGGTCCGACCACTGCGAACAGGTGGTCGGTTGGATGACAGCTGATACTGCTTCCAGTCGGTTAAGCACCACCCTGTCTTCCACCAAGTCCACTCTCAGTAGCCAAGAGTCTGGTCAACATAATCCTCACTCTGATCATCCTTCCTCCCACCATACACGGTCTGGTCAAAGAAGTGATCCCACACTGGGATATAGTGAGGAGCTCGTCTCATCACCAATCCTTCATTTGACCCTCTCTCCAAGCACGCTTGCAGAGGAACATGACATCTTGTGCCCTGATTCACAACCTCTAGAGGCTACCCAATCTCAAGAAGATGACAGATGTGAACGGCATTTAAGGTCAAAGGAAGTAGTGGATGATGATGATGATGATGAGACACAGTTGCCATTAAATCAACCACTATTTCCGTCTCAAGACCTTGTTGAGGAGAATGTTATACAGTTGTCAATGACTGAGTATGTGGTGGGATCAAGACTTGAGGAGGATGATCAGAGTGAGGAAGTGGAGGAGGACTTGGTGGACGATGAGGTGACTGACCCCACCTGGGAAGGTGTAGAGCCGAGCGATGACAGCAGTCCTGAGGGTGAGCCATCTGCAGCACCGCAACAGGCTGGAAGAGGCAGTGGTGTGGCTACAGAAAGAAGGCGGACCGCACCAAACCGGCCCGCAAATGTTCCACGGAGCACCCCCTTGCGTAAATCTACCTTGCCAAGGGGTAGGTGTTCCGCGGTATGGCGTTTTTTTAAGGAAAGTGCGGACGACAAAAGAATTGTAGTTTGCAACCTGTGCCACACCAGAATGAGCCGAGGCATGAACACTAGAAACCTCACCACCACCAGCATGATCCGACACATGGCATCCAAGCACCGTAGTAAGTGGGAGGAACGCCTGGATCGCCCATCTGTGTCTGCAGGCCACACCACTGCCTCCTCTTCCCCTGTTTTCGGTGCCGGCCAATCGCCTGTCGAAGGCGCAGGCCCGCATACCTCCCGCCCTGCACCTGTAGCATCTGAAGCACCATCAGCGACCACATCCACTTCCCTGTCCCAGCACAGCGTCCAAATGTCGTTACCCCAGGCATTTGAGCGCAAGAGAAAGTACCCAGCCACCCACCCACAGGCCATAGCACTAACCTCACACCTTTCCAAATTACTGGCCATCGAAATGCTGCCATTTAGGCTTGTGGACACTGAGTCCTTCCGCAGCCTGATGGCAGCAGCTGTCCCTCGGTACGCGGTCCCCAGCCGCCACTACTTTTCCCGGTGTGCCATCCCCGCATTACACCACCATGTGTCCCGTAACATCACCCGTGCCCTGACCAACGCAGTTACTGGGAAGGTCCACTTAACGACTGACACATGGACAAGTGCTTGTGGCCAGGGACGCTACATTTCCCTGACGGCACACTGGGTGAATGTCGTGGAGGCTGGGAGCGACTCGGACCCTGGGATGGCACGGGTGCTACCCACGCCGAGGATTGCGGGCCCTACCTCCATCAGGGTTTCCACCAGCACCTACGTTATTGGCTCCTCCTCCTCCGTTTCCACCTCCGAATTCTCTACACACACCGCCACTCCCCCATCAGCCAGTAGCTGGAAGCAGTGTAGCACTGCAGTGGGGAAGCGTCAACAGGCCGTGCTGAAGCTGATCTGCCTTGGGGACAAACAGCACACGGCCTCAGAGCTGTTGCAGGGGATTAGTCACCAGACCGAGCAGTGGCTCTCGCCACTCAACCTGCAACCAGGCATGGTTGTGTGTGATAATGGGCGTAACTTGGTGGCGGCTTTGGAGCTCGGCAAGCTCACACACGTACCATGCCTAGCGCATGTATTTAATTTAGTGGTGCAGCGATTTCTAAAAACCTACCCCAATGTGCATGATCTCTTGACCAAGGTGCGCCGCGTGTGTGCACATTTCCGTAAGTCATCAACAGCTTCAGCCGGCCTGTTGAAGCTGCAGCAGCGCTTACAATTGCCAGCTCACCGGCTGCTGTGTGACGTGAGCACGCGCTGGAACTCCACCTTCCACATGTTGGCCCGGCTTTGTGAGCAGCAGAGGGCAGTAGTGGAGTACCAGCTGTTACACGGTCGTCGCCTCTCCGTTCAACTTCCTGTAATCAGAAGTGAGGAGTGGGAATGGATGTCAGACCTCTGTGAGGTTTTACGCAATTTTGAGGAATCGACACAGATGGTGAGCGGCGATAACGCTATTATCAGTGTAACCATCCCACTTCTGTGTCTACTGAAACGCTCGCTGCTCACAATTAAAACCGACGCTTTGCATGTGGAAGAGGTGGAAATGGGGGAGGAAGAGCTTACACAAGGTGATAGCCAGAGCACCCTCACTTCGTCTTCTCAGCGACAATTGGAGGAGGCGGAGGAGGAGGAGGAGGAGGAGGAAGACACGGTTGTCTCCGCTACAGAGGGTAGCCATGGAACTTTAGTTCCATCTCTTCAGCGTGGGTGGGCAGAAGAGGAGGAAGAGGATGAGGAGATTGAGAGTCATCCTCCTGGTGAGGACAGCGAAATCTTGCCTGTTGGTACTCTGGCACACATGGCTGACTTTATGTTAGGCTGCCTTTCCCGTGACCCACGCGTTACACGCATTTTAGACAACACGGATTACTGGGTGTTCACCCTTCTGGACCCCCGCTACAAAGAGAATTTCTCATCTCTCATTCCTCCGGTGGAGAGGACAAGCAAAATGGTGCAATACCAGAAGGTTCTTGTTGAAAAATTGCTCCAAAATTTTCCATCTGACAACGCTGGCGGCAGAGTACGTGCTACCTTGGCCAACAGAGAAGGGGAGAAAAGGGGAGCACACAGCAGTTCCGAGAAAGGCAGGGCAACACTCTCCAAGGCGTGGGACACCTTCATGACACCCCGCCAGCACCCTCACCCTGATGCGCAACCTAGTGTCACAAGGAGGGAAAAGTTTTGGAAGATGGTGAAGGAGTACGTAGCAGACCGTGTCAGCGTCCTCAATGATCCCTCTGTGCCTTACAACTACTGGGTGTCCAAGCTGGACACGTGGTATGAACTGGCACTCTACGCCTTGGAGGTGCTGGCCTGCCCTGCCGCCAGCGTTCTGTCTGAGCGGGTATTTAGTGCTGCTGGTGGCATCATAACAGATAAGCGTATCCGCCTTTCCACCGACAATGCTGATAGGTTGACACTTATAAAAATGAACAAGGCCTGGATTTCCCCTGACTTCTCCACTCCACTGGAGGAAAGCCCCGGGGGAACATAAACTCACTTTATATATGTTATTTACAATGATGGGAATACTCTGTATTCCCATTCACCCCTTCCACCCAAAAAACGGGTATATGGTTGACTCTTAATCTTCTCATCCTCCTCCTCCTCTTCCATATGCCCTGGGATATAATTTTTATATAGGGCCAGCTCACCAGCGGGCCCTGTGATATAATTTTTATATAGGGCCAGCTCACCAGCGGGCCCTGTTTGACAATTTTTATATAGGTCAGCTCACCAGCGGGCCTTCTCATATAATGTTTTATTGGGTCAGCTCTCTAGCGGGCCCTCTCATATAATGTTTTATAGCGTCAGCTCACTAGCGGGCCTTCGCATATAATGTTTAGGATGGTCAGCTCTGCAGCAGACCCTCACCCATAATGTTTTAGATGTTCGGCTCAGCGCACGTTTCCCTCTTAATCATGGCCTCAGTTCAATAAAATCAAGGAAATTTTTGGGAGAATTTGCCTCTGTGCACGTTTCCCTCTTAATCATGGCCTCAGTTCTGAAAATCAAGGAAATTTTTGGGAGAATTTGCCTCTGCGCACGTTTCCCTCTTAATCATGGCCTCACTTCCGAAAATCAAGGAAATTTTTGGGAGAATTTACAGATGATATACAAGTGAATATACAGCAAATATTGTTTGGTAACAATTTTTCGCCTAAAGTCGTTTTTATTTTCCTTTTTGTGTGTTTTATGGTCAGTCTGTAAAAATGGCGTACTACGGGCGAAAGATCGTTCCCAGCAGCGATGTTGGAGTCCAAGATGCATCCAGACATCCTCCCTATGCTGTCCCTGAACCATTTCTGTGGTGTTTCCATCCTTTTCTGCCCTTTTCCTATGGACCAGGCACCCTCCCCTCATCAGAGCAGGGGGTGCCTGGTGTAATGCTCGAGTCCTCCCATTGACTTCAATGGGGCTCGGGTGCTCGGCCGAGCACTCGAGCCTCAGGGGGTGCTCGGTTAGAGCACCCGAACACCCGAGCATTGGGGTGCTCGCTCATCACTAATACCTACACTACTGACCCATGGATGTATTGATATGGGGCCCTAAGCCCCATATCAATACATCCAAGGCACAAAACATGATTGAAAAGAAAATTAACCCTCTGAGTGCTAGTGGGGGATGCAACGCATTGTAGAGAATTGCATTCCCCTCTGCACTCAGATAATTAATCCCTCTAAAGCTAAAAGCATCCCATTAACATTAAACACTTACCTGTAAGTCTGACATCTAGTGGGGTGTTCTGCACTCACATCTTCCTCTTTAATTCTTCTTCTGTAAGATTCTTTCTCCTTTTTCTTCATCTGTTCTCTTGTTCTGTCTTCATCTGTAAAGTTGTTGTTTCCCCTATAAAAGAAAAATAAGGATTAAATGCAATGACTGTATTAAAGTTCCACTGCAACTGGCGGTAGAAACCCCCCCCTCAAAAAAAACCCATTGTGGTACCTTTCAGGCCATTGTCCGATTCAGACTGAGGCAAATTTGAACAGAGACTGGCTTTTATATGGCCAGCCTCTATTCAAAAGTGTTCCCATGCTTCCATTGGCTGGACTGTGAGTTATGCAGGGCACAGAACGTGTCCTGCAGTAACCACACCTCTCAGCCAATCAGCTTCTAGCTGGAGGGTCACAAATGCATGTTTCGTCATCTCTCCAGCTAGCCAATCATTGAAGAAGATAGATGAAGAAAAAGAAGGAAGAAGCTTACAGAAGAAGAATTAAAGAGGAAGACCATGGTGCAAAAGATACAGCTGGACGTCAGACTTACAGGTAATTATTACAGCTATGGAGTATGGGAGATAGGATAGTGTTAGGGCTAGTATTTGTAACCTTTATTTTTAATGTTAGATGTAGTGTAGGGACAAGGGTAGGGCTAGTGTTTGGGAGCTGCTGGGAGGGTTACTCTTATTAGCCCATGCTCGATGTTTGACACTGTGTCAAACACTGAGCGTTAGCTAATTTCCTTTCATATTCCCATTTTTCACTCTATTTAATGTGCGTTATGTGAATGCTGGGCCACAAGTTAGGTTCTGTCAGCCAACGCTTGTCGTGGTTCATGTTGCTAGGACAATTTAATTCTGATAGTTCCACTTTGTGTGTGTACCATTTGGAAATCATTTTTGCCCTACCATGTGTTTTACTGGTAGTAATTAAATTGAGCCCCTGGTGAATAAGATATGAGAAGCAGCAAGGAAAGAAAGGATTCTCCAAATCCCCAAACTAGGAAAAAACCTAGAGCAAGAGCAAAAGAAAAAACACAATCCTGCCCTAATCCATACAGATCACCTAGAAATTATAAACCATGTGTAAAGTATAATACCTATGTGATAATTTATTTCAAATCAATGAGGGTTTTGTAGCATAATTTGGCCAAAATAAGTTTAAACTCATTTACCACTTGAAGGTACCCCATTTCAAGCGAGTCCTATCCAATACAAATAAATATCAAATAACTGTAATATATATATATATATATTTTTTTTTATATACTTGATAAAGCTCTTTTGTGGAAATGCGTATCTTGTGATCAGTTAAAACCTGATAAAAAACTAGATAAATCACCCAAACCCACCACTGAAAAATCGACTATTTTCCTTTTAAACAGGAAAGATTTTCAGTAGGTGGGTGGGGACCCAAAAGGACTGGGCATTAGCCTCTTTATTTAGGTCTATCCAATCCACCACAAACCACGTGATACCTGCATACATCATTAAAGGGACACCCAAGCAGGCAAGCTCATAAGCATATGGCCTCATACTATGCTTTTAAAAACACCCCTTTAAAAAAACTGTGCATAACTTAGCTATAAATGCATTTGAATTATATATATATTCTATTACAGTGAAATAACATTAGGTAAAGTTAGTAGATTTGTACGATTTGGTTTGGCTAATTTCAGAATTCGGATGAATAAGGCATATTCGGCATCATTCGGACCTTCCGAAAGCCAAGATCTTCCCACAAAAAAAAAATCAGAATCCAGTATAAATTTCAGAAATTTGGACGGCGCTTTCCTGCCTGAAACTATTACAGTGTTGCTACATGCTACTAAAAATAGATGGCATGGCGCTTTCCCGCCTGAAACTATTACAATGTTGCTACATGCTGCTAAAAATAGACGGCACGGCGCTTTCCCACCTGAAACTATTACAATGTTGCTACATGCTGCTAAAAATAGACGGCACAGCGCTTTCCCGCCTGAAACTATTACAATGTTGCTACATGCTGCTAAAAATAGACAGCACGGCGCTTTTCCGCCTGACGCTTTCCCTCCTGAAACTATTACAATGTTGCTACATGCTGCTAAAAATAGACGGCACAGCGCTTTCCCACCTGAAACTATTACAGTGTTGCTACATGCTGCTAAAAATAGACAGCCCGGCGCTTTTCTGCCTGAAACTATTACAATGTTGCTACATGCTACTAAAAATAGATGGCATGGTGCTTTCCCGCCTGAAACTATTACAATGTTGCTACATGCTGCTAAAAATAGACGGCACGGTGCTTTCCCGCCTGAAACTATTACAATGTTGCTACATGCTGCTAAAAATAGACCTGCTAAAACAGGTATTTTACAGTTCATGCAAAGTACAGATGTTAACCACATAAAGACACAAGCAATTTTGGCATTTTTGCTATGTGTGTGTTCAACCATAATTCCTATCTTTCTCATTTATTGCACAAACACATATTATATACCATTTTTTAAAGGGCACAAAGGGTTTTAATTTGATGTGACATATACATATATACATTCTCATTTATTATTAATAAAATTAAAAAATTACAAAATAAAAAAAAACACTTTTTTTTTTACAGTTTTGCCAGTAATAATGTGTTACATAATGTTACATAATGGATGCAGCTTAAGAAAAGTCATTCAAAATAATTTATTTGTCCTGATGGACTCACCTATGAGGCATGCTTTGGCGCGGCAGTTGAGCTTACATTCAAATGGCCATTGGAGTGAAACTAAAAGCCTCCAATTATTTAAACGTGCATAGGGATTTGGGACAGAGCGCAGGTAACTCTTTTTGTTTTTTGTACTAAGGGCCTTATGTTCAAGGGGATAACGAAAAAAAATGTCATATGAAAGACAAAAATAAGTAATTGAATGCATGAACAACATATTTTCTATAGAGTACACAACAAAAAACTAGTAATATCCGTTGTGTACGACACAACACAAGAATTGATGGGCAAAGGGGCAGGGGCGGGGCTAAACTATTCTCCAGTGCCATATAGACTAAAATAAAATTTGTCATAACTAACGACAAAAAAAGTCATTCAAAAGACAAAATTTGTACGTTAAGAATAAAGTGGAGGGAATGTGTTCTGTATGAATTTTTGTCTTTAGTTAAGACATTTTTGTAGTTAGGTAAGACATTTTTGAAGACATTATTGTTGTTAGTTAAGGCATTTTCTAAGACTTTTTTTGTCATTAGTTAAGACTTTTTTTTGTCGTTACATAAGACAATTTCATTTGGGACATACGACATATTTCCAATCACAGCCGACACTCTCTGAAAATATTAATGATCCCAACGACACTGTACTTTGAAAAGTCGTTACAAATGACAAAAGCTATTTTGCTGCTTCCTTGAACATATGGCCTTATGTATTTTTGGCTAATGCATACTATAGCCATTGATGCTGCCCAGGAGTATTGGGAGTTTGAGCGCAGAGCTTTATTTTGTGTGTTTGTTGTATATTCATTTGTATCACAAAGCCATGTTTCATTTCTGCCACTCACCCCATATTTGCCCTATTAAGGGTTAATAAGTGTGTAGGGGTTTATAAAATTCCCCTTCCTGTCTCATTAGAGATTTAATATTATTATTAATTTAGTTTAATTTTTTATTTTTATTTGTTTAATTTTCATTTTTTATTGAATATTTTTTTTTTTTTTTTTGTTAATTTGGCCAAATAATTCAGACTATTGCCAAATTTCATCTGAGTCGAACAGGTCTAGTCCAAAATTCGGATCCTCCAAATGGGCAAAAAAACTTTGTCTGAAATCGAATTTTACCGAAAATGTTTGCCGCGCACAAGTCTAAAAGAATAAGTGGAGACAGAATTTGTATGCAAAAAAAAGAAAAGAAAAACTCACAGCATTAAGACACCATTAAAAAAATAAAAATAAAATAAATAAATAAATATATATATATATATATATATATATATATATAACAAATAAAATTAAGATACCTAGTGAATAAGATATGAGAAGCAGCAAGGAAAGAAGGGATTCTCCAAATCCCTAAACTAGGAAAAAAATCTAGGGCAAATGCAAAATAAAAAACAGTTCTAATCATTACAGATTACCCAGAAATTATAAACTCTGTGCTATGAGTATATTATAGCTATGTTATAATTCATTTCAAACCTGTGAGAGTTTTGTAACATAATATGGCCAAAGTAGGTTTAATCTTACTTACCGCGTCAAGGTATCCCATTTCAAGGAAGTCCTATCCTATCAAGAAAATATTAGATTTTTGAATGGTGGGTTGAGTGATTTTAACTAGGTTTTTTTAATCAGGTCTTAACTACAAACTACACATTGGAGATGTATCAATGTTTTAAAAATGTTTAACCTTACAGTTATTTGATATTTATTTGTATTGGACAGGAAGCACTTAAAGTAGGATATCTTGGCATGGTATAATATATACTTTACACAGGGTTTATAATTTCTTGGTAGTCTATATGGATTAGTGCAGGATTGTTTTTTTTAGTATTCAGTTAATTTTTTTCTATTAAACTTAGAAGATACTATCCACCGTCTTCTTGCATCGTCTTACAGAGAGGAATCCGTGGAAAAATACCAGTTATTTCCTTTTGCAGGATAAGAAGCTATAGACTTATTTCTGCTGATAGAATCTCAGCTGTTGATCTAGCAGCTCTCATACTGGGTCTTTGTTGAAATGCGGTGACACTTTTTCTTTAATGCTGCATGTATCTTCATTGAAGACACTGGGAGTCTTGACACTTCTTTAGAAACTGCTGCATCTGACAGTGAGTCAAACAAGCACCAAAACACCTGTCCTCAAAGTAGTAGCAAACTTTTTGAAAGGAAAAGACATTGTTTGACACCTCTAAAAGCTTAGAGGAATATAATGGTAGGGGGCAAGAAGCTGCGGTCAATGCGGATGCTGAGGATGACTTAATGATGACTGATGATGATGATGCAGATCTAGAATATATCCCTCCAGCATCCTCCACTTCTTCAGATACAGATGAAGTCCCGAGTGAGAGAGATTATGACATTACCAGAAAGTTAGATGAAAGGAAAAGGCTCAATCTTCCACCACTGAAAAGGAGCACTGTACCTGTCTATAAATTATTTGAGAAAACCATTGGAAACTCTGGCCATGGACAAGCAAAGATGGCAAAAAGTACAATTCATCCTGTCAGTCATCTTCAGCATCATCTCAGCTTCTAACTCCAATTCCAACACACCACGTGTGTTGAGTAACCAGCAGCAACAACAACAGAAACACAGGTTATTGACATCCACATGTAGAAGTCAGGGATTCTCAGCTAGACTCATGCTCTTGCAAGGTATGCAAAAACTCACTAGGACTATGTCCTGCACCCAGAGTGCAATCTCTTTTAGATCACAAGTGCTATACACAGAGATGGAATAGTCTGAAGCATATCAAATTGTTTGTGCCAAAATGACAGGCAGTCACAAAATGCCAGACAATTCACCTCTGAACATGGAAACCGGCTAGACCCAGACATATATTTCAACCTTGTCAGTGCAGTGCAGCTGATCCATCTAGGCACTTATGAGCAAGGTGTCCACGTCTGGATTCTCCTATCACTCTTAGGGTGACAAACACTAACAGTGATTTGCATATGTAGAAGAACTCAGAGATGCTCAACTAGACTCATGAGCTTGCAAGGTATGTAAAAGATCACTAGGACTATGTCCTGCACCCAGGGTGCAATCTCTTTTAGCTCACAAGTGTCATACACAGAGATGAAATATTCTGAACCATATCATATTGTTCCTGCCAAAATGACAATTCTCCTCTGAACAAGGAAAACGGCTAACCCCAGATGTACGTTTTGGCCTTGTTGGGCCTCGCTAGTGAGGTGCAGAAGATCCCTCTAGGCACTTGTGAGCACAGAGTCCATGTCTGGATTCCCCCATCACTCTTAGGTTGACAAACCCTAAGAGTGATTTGCATATGTAGAAGAAGCCAGAGATGCTCAACTAGAATCATGAGCTTACAAGGTATGCAAAAGCTCACTAGAACTGTGTCCTGCACCCAGGGGGCAATCTCTTTTAACTCACAAGTGCCATACACAGAGAGGAAATATTCTGAAGCATATCATATTGGTCCTGTCAAAAATGACAGTCCAGCTACAAAACACCAGACAATTCTCCTCTGAACAAGGAAAATCACTGACCCTAGATGTACGTTTCGGTCTTGTTGGGCCTCATCTGTGAGGTGCAGCAGATCCCTCTAGGCACTTGTGAGCAAGGAGTCCACATCTGAATTGCCCCATCACTCTTAGGGTGACAAAACTTAAGAGTGATTTGCTTATGTAGTAGAGGTCAGAGATGCTCAACTAGACTCATGAGTTTGCAGGATATGCAAAAGCTTTCTGGGACTGTGTCCTTCACCCAGAGTGAAATGTCTTTTCACTCACAAGTGCCATACACAGAGAAGAAATATTCTGAAGCATATCATATTGTTCTTGCCAAAATGACAGCCCAGCCACGAAATGCCAAACAATTCTCCTAAGAACAAGGAAAACAGCTAACCCCTGATGTATGGTTCGGCCTTGTTGGGCCTCATCGGTGAGGTGCATCTGATCCCTCTAGGCACTTGTGAGCAAGGAGTCCTATCACGGTGCCTGCTCTCTTCTTCCTCCCTTGACATTAATTTCCCCAAGAGCCCTAGCAGTGATTTAGGGGGACTGGACAGCATTGGTTCAGTAGTGCTCACTTCCTCCTCGGACTCAGACTCAGTGGACACATAAGGGTCCTTCCAGTTCCTCCTTTTATTTGTTTTAATAAAACAAACTTTCTCATAGTGATAGCAGTAACCAGAAGCCTCTCCTGCCTCAGTTTTGCAAAAAGATCACAGTAGAACTGCACAGCATGTCTACCTCGCTCTGTAGCTGCTTCTGTTGTGTTTGACTTCCTGGAATACTTCACGTTTTTATAGTGAAAAGGCGATAAACACGTAACTCAATGGGCGGAAACTTTCTAGCCATTGAAAAAATGGTGAAGAATTTTTGCCAATGGGTGAATTTTGCCATCAAAGAAGTAACATAATTTCCTTGGCAACATTTCCCGGTGTATCAGATATTGTGGTGAATAGTGCTCACTTGTAGTTTATGTGGGCGTTTGTGACTGAGACAAATTTCCAGTCTGTGTTCCAGCCACGTGAATCAATTTTATTTATCCCTTCAGATAGCTGTTAGGAGCCATTTTGGGGCTACACAGAGCAGCCCCAGGCTATTTTACTAAGTCTTCTCCAATTATAGCAGACTTAGTAAAATGCAATCATTGCCCTATATATGTAATGTGTAACACCTACCCATACTGTCATAAGTCACAGTCTTGTATCACTGTGATGGGTCTGCATAATTTACAAGGGGCATTGTCTGGGGTGAGGGAGAATAAGCATCTTGAATATAAAAGTGCATAAGGTGGGAGATTTGAATTAGGTTTGAATGGCATTCACCTTTGCACTCACCAAGTCTTAATGGCTAGGGCAGTGTTTCTCAACTCCTGCCCTCAGGACCCACTAACAGGCCATTACTTAGGGATTTCTCTGCTAGAGCACAGGTGTGGTGATCAGAGACTCATTCACATTGATTAACTCACCTCTACTCTAACAAGGAAATCATCAAATCCTGGCCTGTTAGTGGGTCCTGAGGACAGAAGTTGAGAAACACTGGGCTAGGGGAATGATTACAAAAAATAAGAAGGATCAATAACTCTTTATACCATAAAGGAGTCTATGGATATCCTCTCTTTCCTACAAGAAGGGGGAGGGCATCTTGCAAAAAATAATGAAAGGGGTCTTACAACTCTTATAACCACTTTGTTATAACAAAGGTCATAAATCAGGGAATTCAGTGACACTTCCTGTACCCCAACCCTTGCACAGGAGAGGAGTACCTATATCTCTTATGGTATGGAGTGTTGCACTGCAGCACCTAAAGGGTAATGTAACCCTGTGCTTCAGGTGTGAACAATGCAATGCTAAGTAATTCTGACCTCTGCTGGTTTCCCCACAAATTCCTACAAATCCCATCATCACTTCAGTTCTCCTTCTCCAATTCCCATACTGCCTACTTTCTTTAATGTCAAATATAAGGATGGGCCAAAATCTGCAAGTAACGGCACTTCCCATTTGATGGAAAATTTCCATCGAAAAGTGCAGTTTATCCCCTTTTTTCGCCTGGCTTATTGCATTGAAATCAATGGGATGGTTGAATTTACACACAACACATAGCAAATGGTATTTTATTTCCAACAGGCATAGCATTAAAGGGGTATAAGGGATGCTGTGTTGGTGGAATGTGGTGTAACGGTCAGTTGAACAGGGATTTTTTTTCGTGGGGGGGGGTTGTTGACTGGGATTGGGGGGACAATTTATTAAAAAAATAATAATAAATAAATAAATAAATAAAAAACATAAGACATATGTGACAAAAGTATCCTTTTTGTGTTAAAGGTTTATTTGTCTGGGCTCTTTAAATAACCACAGTCTTCTAGGGGAAGCTGCAACACAGGTCAAACTCCAACTCTGGTACGAAGTGCTGTTTTATTTTCTTAAATATCTTAGCAAACAAAAATAAAGAACAAAATAAATCCTTGCTCTTGCATGAACACTTACTAGACATGAAACAGCTGTCTACAATTGGGTGGCTTTCCCACTTACCAATATTTCAAAACTTCAACAAAACAAGCTTGGTGGAGAAACACTCAGCTCATCAGCTTTCCTAGGTAGCTTTTGTAAAAGTGGCTTCTAACAAGCACAGCAGGCTGATCCCTTCTTTTAACACACTGCCTGCTAATTGATCAGCCACAGGTGAGTTTGTCACTAGTCCAAACCTGTGGAGCTCCTGGGCAGAATACAGGCTCCGGCCTGGATTTAAACAATTAGTGCTGATTGGAGCATTGGCCCACCCGATTCTCCAGATGCTCCACCCCGGAGACCCTTACCATGGTTTGCAGATTGCAACAATACTGTTTGTGCAAAACCGACATCTTTCCCTGGGTCATTTTAACTAGGAAAGAACAGACTGCTGTTTACCAAAGCAGAACTGATGTATATTCCATCAACTACTGCATCACACTTTCTCTCATGCATGATATAAAAGGGGTATGAGGAGACTGCCTGTGTTGATGGTTGGAGTCTGGGGAAAGAATCAGGTGAACAGGGGATTTTTTTGGGGGGGTTGTTGGCTGGTATTGAAGGGACAGTTAATAAATAAAAAAATAAAATAAAAAAATTAAATAAGAAATTGTTACGTGACGTGACAGAGACAGGGACCCCCTGATGTAAGCAGCGACGGGGCAGATACTTGACTGGATAGAGTCTTTTGTAGAGAATGATTAGTAGGACTTATTGTGAGAGGCCCAAGACCTGATTAAACAATGATTTCTAGGACTTAGACTTATTAGAGACCCAAGCCCTTAGGAAACATTGATTTGATGTAAGACTTAGACTTGTGTTAGGCCCAAGCCCTGATGAATCATTGATTTGTAGGACTTAGGCTTGTTTGGCACAAGCCCTAAGGAAACACTGATTTGTAGGACTTAGCATTTTTAGGCCCAAGATCTGAGGAAACAGGGCTTAGGATTATTGGTAACATGCCCCCCCCACACACACTTTTTTTTGTAGGCCTCTGTTATTTTTCATTGAGGAATTTGTGACTGATCTTCTTGCTGCTGCTGAGTTGTTTAAGCAGCAGGATGATTAGGCAGCTCAAAGGGAATGGGATCAACAACAGCAGTAACATAGGTGATGGATGATCATGGTTCCACTTGCCATTACTAGCTCCAATGATGCACCTGAGGCAGTAGCAACACCATAACTAGCCCCCACCACTTTTGGTATATGTGGAGAAAAGGAGAAGTTGGCCAATAATTCTTCTCCACCTGCCCCTCCTCCAAAATCATGGGTATGTTGTTAGAATATAAATTTTCTCCTTGAGAGCAAGAACTGTGCCTCTCATCAGCAACTGCAATGTGCACAGTATGTGTAGTAAATAAGGGAAAGACTGGGAACAATGGGCACATCTGCACTCACTTCAAACACCTGGCATAACTGTAACCAAACACTATGACATTTAGAGTCCCCAATGTGGAATCATTCCACCAGAAAACAAGTACTGCTGCTGTCACTATACCATTTGTCCAGACTCTGCTAAGGACATGTGACGACTTGTAGTTTTAATAGTAGTAAAGAACCCTCCCTGCCACCAGCTTAGCATATTTTGAGGGAATGGATCTCCTCAGATGCTGCTTGATGCCCTACTTGTGATTATACTCCACCACAATGCCATGTGTGGTCAGCGTACCACACAGTATGCAATGGGTGGACACCAACTGCCACTTGTTGACATCTACTGAATGGCTATCAGGTGGTGGGGGAGGTAAAGATGAATGAGGTGGATTGCCAGAATATGTAGTTACATGATCTTCCAGTGCCTGGACCCTAGAGCAAAGAGGTGATGGTGAACCAGCTTTTGATCACCATTGTATCTTTAGACTGTGGCTGGTTTGCTCTATTCTTCCTCCTCTTTGATTTCTGCCTCGCCTCTTGTTGCCTTTGGGGAGAGTCAGGGTACAGCAACAGATTTATTACAAATTGTGCACAGTGCCAACACTGATGACTGCACTGTGCCTGCTCCAAGAAAACAATTGTCCCATATCCAGGACTTCAGGGGGGTGGGGAAAGGTGGAGAAGAATGGCCTCTTTTATTCTCCTCCACATTCCCCTTCACTGGCATGAACAGAGGATGATGTTGCTGCTGTTGCTGCTACTGGCTCAGAATCAGCCCTGCTACTAGGACCAGGAATATTGCTGCTAGCAAGTGGAAGCTATCTTAGTCCCGTATCACTGGACCCCGTTCCCACCGTGTCCACTGTGGTCTGTGGCACACTAGTCTGCTCCTCAGCATCCTGTTGCCCCTGCAACTCAGCAGCAGCAGGAATTACAGCAGCAGCAAACTCTGCAAATTCCAAAACCTCACTGCTGGGGGTGGTGGTAATGCCCATACCTATCCCTGTCTCCAATTCCTTCTTGGTATGAGCTAAAAAGGCCATTAATGTCTCTTCCACCCCAGCTTCTCCACCACCATCATCATCATCACCACCACCAGTCCCTCCTTGTTACTGCTGCTCTATTATAGAGGTATCACTGGTTGGAGAAGGTGACAGAGGGTCCCCTACAGTCATATTTGCCATCTCTTGTTGAACTGAAGAAGGCAGACTGTCTGCATTAGCAGGTACAGGCAGCCAATCTGTGCTCCTGGTGGTGGTGGTATTATTGCTGCTAGGCATAAATTCTGCCTTCTACAGGAACATTTTCATCTGGACAATGCCGTGGGGAACTCCAAGGGTCAGGGGAAGATGGTAGGCTCTCTTGACCACTATTCTGGCCTCTCTGCATTGCTTCCAATACCGCATCAGTAGGAGGATCTACGGTGTTAACACTAGTCCCATCAGCTGCTGCCATCACTATTACTACTAACACCAACCACATCAGTTTCAGTCCCTGAGTCTTCCTCCTCACCAGTAGTATGATCACCCCCTCTCCTCACTCCTAACACTCTGAGTCTGTAGCTGCTGGATCTTCTTAGCAGTAGTTGTAGTAACTGGACTGCTTGGGGATATAAAGTATGACTTAGGGTCCATTTATGTCTCACTTGGAATCATCCCCCCCAAGAATCAGAAGACACCCTGGTAGCATCCAGATGCTTTAATGTTGGTAGTGGTCACTTCCTCTTCCTCAGCCTCACTGGACTCATATCGGTCCTTCCAGCTCCTCCTTTTATTAATATTCCAGTTGTTCATAATGATAGCAGTCACTATGAGTCTCTCCTGTCTCCATTTTGCTACATAATTCACAGCACAACAACCTAGCACCCTCTCTCTCTCTCTATGTGTTTACTTCCTGGAAATCCATGTTTTTATAGAGAAAAGGAGAAAAACAGGTAATTAAAGGGGAGAAAAGTTTGTAGCCATTGAAAAAAATATATAAACATTTTTGGCAATGGGCAAAAATGGCGAAGATTTTAATTGCTTTATCTAACGTGGATCTTCCCATGAAAAAATGGATAACCACGTGGTTTTTGTGGGTACATGACGGGACCTTTATTTTTATTCACATGGGCATTTGATGAAGTATATGATGACCCCTTTTCTAAAACATGAAAATAGATCCCATAATGATATTTGTTTCCCATTTACTTGGTCAGGCTACATACCCCTTCATTATCCCTATCCCTATTCAGTGTCAACAATCCAAGCAGAGACAGGTACAATTTTAGTGGTTCATGTTATCATTTACTTTGTTATGATTATTGTTTTTATAACTGATCTAACCAAACAATAATAATATTCATGTCAAAATATGATAGGAATTATCTTAGCTTTAAGTATTTTTATTACTGCTTTGTAATAGTTTTTCCCAGGGAATACTAGCTGCCTCTTTTTATGTCTTTAAAGAGTCTGATTATTTTAATCCCTTTTTACAAAGTTGTCAGCCATATTTTCAGTGTCTTCTTCATGCAAATACTCATCAGAAATACTGGACAAATATATACATTCTCCAGCACAATTTATTTTCTGTGCTAGGATTTTATCATAAAAATAATATCACTTCTTTTTGGGATATGTACAAATGATTGCTTTAGCTCATACCCACTCGAAGGGTTAACTTAAAGGGATAGTAATACTTAAGATGTAAAAATAAAGATGTTGTAGGGTTTATGTTTCCAAATAAAACAAAGGGTACTGCCACTGCTGGGAGATATTTTATTAAAAAATTATAACAGCTCAAACATGAATTTTTTTTAGGTGCAATATCACAGTGGCCTGAACATTCACAGTGGCGCTGTTGCTACACCATCCTATGGAGATTTATGGTCTACGGACCAGAGCAGTCCATAGGATGGAGTAGCAACAGCACCACTGTCAATTTTCAGACCTCTTTGATATTGCACCTAAAAAATTCAAGTTTGAGCTGTTATAATTTTTTAATAAAATATCAACGGCGGGAGTATCCTTGTTTTACTCAGTGACATAAACCCTACAACATATATTTTTTTACATCTTAAGTATTAGCATCTATTTAAAGGGATAGTAATGTTTCATAATAAAAGCAGC
The DNA here is from genome assembly GCA_037306005.1 of Rhinophrynus dorsalis. Lineage (NCBI taxonomy): Eukaryota > Metazoa > Chordata > Amphibia > Anura > Rhinophrynidae > Rhinophrynus > Rhinophrynus dorsalis. Next base: position 128,481,770 of record CM074727.1, on the reverse strand, counting down.
TCTAAATAATAATCATAGTATTTGGGCCTTGGAGAGTGTTATTTCAATTCTGTCAGAGTTGTAGTTCAAGAGTAATTGAATTATAAAATATCCCCCTCCTGCCCCTTTTACTGATGTAACACTGCTCAACCAGATCAGAAGGGAGGTGCCCAGGTAGACTGCAGAGAGGGACAATCTTCAATTAAGATAAGAGAAAAAGCTGAAAAACCTGTCAAGGAGTGCAGGGTTTTCATTGTTCTCACTGTAAGAAGATTATCCCCTGCTGTTATCTGTCTGTTCTTACAACCAGATTCCACATCTGAGAAGAGCAGTGTTACACTAGGTAAAAGGGGTGGGAGGGGGATACTTTATTATTAGTGTTGAGCGAGCGCTCGGCCGATGCTCGGATCGGCTCGAGCATCGCTCTGCTCGGCACATGGCGGTACTCGTACGAGTACCGCCATGTGCTCGCCCGACATGTTCGGGTGAAGGGGATCTGTGCCGGAAGAGGCACAGATCCGAAGACGCTCCGCTGGACCACCAGGGACTGGAGGTACGGGGGCATTGCGGAGATGAAGGGGGCATTGCGGAGATGAAGGGGGACATTGTGGAAGAGGGGCATAGACTCTATGCCCCTCTTCCACAATGTCCCCCTTCATCTCCGCTATGCCCCTCTTCCACAATGTCCCCCTTCTCCGCTATGCCCCTCTTCCACAATGTCCCCCTTCATCTCCTATGCCATAGAGGAGATGAAGGGGGACATTGTGGAAGAGGGGCATAGCAGAGATGAAGGGGGACATTGTGGAAGAGGGGCATAGAGTCTATGCCCCTCTTCCACAATGTCCCCCTTCATCTCCGCTATGCCCCTCTTCCACAATGTCCCCCTTCATCTCCTCTATGGCATAGGAGATGAAGGGGGACATTGTGGAAGAGGGGCATAGCGGAGATGAAGGGGGACATTGACCAGGCACCCTCCGCTCATCAGAGCAGGGGGTGCCTGGTTTAATGCTCGAGTGCTCCCATGCTTTTCAATGGGGCTCGGGTGCTCGGCCGAGCACTCGAGCCTCAGGGGGTGCTCGGTCAGAGCACCCGAGCACCCGAGCATCGGGGTGCTCGCTCATCCCTATTTATTATTCAATTACTCTTGAACTACAACTCTGACAGTACTGAAATAACACTCTCTGTGACTCAAATACTATGAAGATTAATTGGAGCTGCTGTTTTTGTGAAACATTACTATCCTTTAAGTACTCCTAAGCATGCCGAGAATGCCATCACCTTGAAAATGTTGGGGCATTTTTAATAAGAGGAGTCCATTGAAATATGTAGCCTAGATGAAAATCTGACTCCTAAGCCATCTGTACAATAACTGATGAGCCAGTATTATTTAGGAAATGTTTCTTGATGATTTATCGCTTCAATATCTTTGCATAAATGTCTTAAACCATACCCTACAATCTGTTTATATCTATAAAAATAAACTTTTGAATCCTAGAGGTATATCTAGCACTCAAGAGGTTAATACATACTGGATTTTCCTATTTTAAAGAAGTTTGGAGTGAAAGTGGGTTAACACACTGATTGAAGGGTTAGTAATACTTCAATGAGTGTAGGCTATGATGTGTCATTATACTATATAATATGCTGAAATGGCTATATTTGCTGTGAAATCATATTAAAAATTGTCCCACTCCCTCCCCCTTTCAAGTAGGAAACCACTCTGGTGTTGTCTGTCCTTAATTGTACTAATTTGTTTCTGAGGAGATGTTGTAAAATGAACAGCTCTCACCAGACCACCTTTAGCTCTAGCATATCCCATCTATCACACCACCTTGACAGAATGAAGTAAAAAGAATTTACTAACTACACTGGTTACCAGGTCAGTACAGGCTCTCCGCTCTCCTCTTGCCCTGACACCAGGCACGCAGCGTCATGATCACATGACACAGGTCACAAGTTGTCCGCGGACCGCGATGCCAGAGCAGGGTTCTGATGAGACTGGTGTAAATTATGAAATGTGCACAGGCAGGAGCAGCAAATGCGCGCACACTGTATATGCCCGGAGAATTTAAGGTTTCTCCCGGAGGCCTGGAGACACTGCTCTAAATCTGGAGTCTCCGGGTGAAATCCAGCAGGTTCCCAGCTATGGTGGAGAGGATCCCTCTAAGTGTAGTATATAGCGTTTAACAAATTCCTTCACCAACACCAAGAATAAGAAGCTTTATGAAATGTACTCACATTCTTCTGAGGCTATAACCAGCCTCCCGTATACACGCCTACACTGGCTCTGTCCTCCTCTGTCTTTCCATGCCTACCACTGTACAGCAGAATGCAGGAAAGACATTAATACTTGATGATCATACATGGGAACTTTTCATTGTGGACTACCCGTAGGGCAGTCCTCTGGTGCCGCTAGGGGAGATGTATTATGTGATTTGCATCAGAAAAGGGGTGGGGCCTCAAAAAACACAAAAAAAATGAAAAATAGCCTGGGAAGGAGGGGAATTTGGCTGGAGTGCAAAGGGTGGGTACAGTTTTATTTAAAACTCCCCACACTCAGAGAATCATCCTCTTCCCCGGAGACCCGGTAATTAGAAGACAAAACCAGAGTCTCCTGGGCAAATCCGTAGAGTTCCCAGCTATGTTGATGATTAACACAATTACTCTATCGGTTAAAGAGAGATCCCTGCTTCTATTAGACTTTGAATTAAGTTGTTGATCACAAATAACTATTAATTTTCTGTTCATTACACAAGTTGGAATCAGAAGCAGCAGAGGCGTAACTAGAAGCCACCGGGACCTGGTGCAAGAATTGCCATGGGCCCCCCCCCGACCACATTGGCCCCCTCAACCACATTGGCCACCACCACATTGCCCCTTCCACAATGCCCCTCATTCTCTACATTGCCCCTTCATCTCCACATTGCCCCTTCCACAATGCCCCTCATTCTTCACATTGCCCCTTCAACAACGCCCCTCATTCTCGTCATTGCCCCTTCAACAACTCCCCTCATTCTCCACATTGCCCCTTCAACAATGCCCCCATCACAATGCCCCGTCCACAATGCCCCCATCACAATGCTCCTCATTCTCCACAATGCCCCTATCACAATGCCCCTCATTCTCCACAATGCACCTTCCACATTGCCCCTCAATCTCCACATTACCCCTTCCACAATGCGCCTCAATCTCCACATTGCCCCTTCCACAATACCCCTCATTCTCCACATTGCCCCTTCCACAATGCCCCTTCCACATTGCCCGTCATTCTTCACATTGCCCCTTCAACAATACCCCATAACAATGTCCCTTCCACATTGCCCCTCATTCTCCACATTGCCCCTTCAACAATGCCTCTTTCATGTTGCCCCTCAATCTCCATAATGCCCCTCATTATCCACAATGCCCCATCCACAATGCCCCACATTCTCCACACTGTCCCTCAATCTCCACATTGCCCCTTCAACAATGCCCCCATCACAATGCCCCTCATTCTCCACACTACCCCCTACTGACCCCTCCCCTCCTACCTCGAGTCTCTGGTGGTCTATCGGTGTGTGACTTTGGCACAGACCTCTGACTGGAACTCCCATGCGGTCGTTAGTAATGCAGAACTCTGGGAGATTATGTTATCTCCCAGCGCTCTGCATGACTAGAACGCTGGCCGCTGGGAGATCAGCTGTGCACAGTGCTGCCTCATTTTATAGGTTGCTGCAGATCAGACTAATGTATAAACACATAGTAAAGTCTATATAAACATTATTGTGAGTTGTATTGCTGTAGAGCAATGTGATACACTTATATACGGTATCCTTTTGAAATATTGCATTTTTAATAGTGCGCTGCTTTAAGCCACATTCAGCAGGTCGCAGCTCGCATTGCATATCAGAGCGAGATTGTCATGTCGTGCCTTTAAACAGTACAATTGGTATCAGTAAACAGCCCTTGGTATCCTATTATTATCCTATATAAAAATTTGCTAAAACGTGTGTAACTCCGCATCATGCGCAGTAGACGTTGCTGCGTGTGCTGCAGTCATGCGCAGTAGAGACTGCCCACGCCGCGGCTGATACAGAAGGAGCGTCCAGCTCTGTATCAGCCACGGCAAGGGCAGTCTCTACTGCGCGTGACTGCCCCACGACTGGGTGGCAGTGGCACTGTGGCCCGTGTAACGGGCTCTTCAACTAGTTGTATTGTAAACTGTTACAATGATATGTGTTTCGATACCCCTGATATTTAACCCTTTAACTCCTCTATCACTCAAGCCTGGTAACAGGATGCAGACCAGAGGCGGACAACCAGTGGCACTCCAGTTGCTCTTGTACTATAACTCCCATCATCTTCATGTGGGCATAGCCGGCTGGGAATAATTGCAGCTGCAGTCCAACAATACCTGGCGAGCCACCGGTTGCCCACCCCTGCTGCAGGCAGGAGCATACTTCTGGGACCCCAGGCTGAACTTTCTTCCTGTTTCATTTTAGTGACAGTGATGGGGAAGATCAACTCCCGGAGATTTGGCAGCATCTTTATCTGCTGGATTATTACAATTTTTTTTATATTGCACAGTGCTCTCCCTTTTGCCTGTGCAGCAGCAAGCAGCCTGCGGGTGCCTGAGCCTGGCCCGTGAGCACCCAGTGAGTAGGGGGTTGCTCGAGCTGTGTGTGGGTGCACCAGGGTGCAAAGTGCAGCACCTGCCATGAGCTGGCTGACAATCAGGGCAGTAGGGTCGCTCTTGCTATGTCATGGCTGGCAAAGACCTTGACCTTCTTCTTCTAGTGCCTGGCCTATCAAAGACATGTCTTATTCCCATCACTTTGTGGATTTTCATGGCTCCAATATCCCCAGTTCTATGAAAAAAACAGTGGTCACTGATCGTGCTGTTTAAAGGGATAGTAATACTTTGTTTTAACTTTATTTTATTTTGTAGGCATTAAAAAAAATGAAGAATGATATAAGTCTCATCTCTCAAACCTTTATGGTTTATGAGATATTCACAAGCAAAGTTTCCCCCTCCCGCCCCTTTTACCTAGTGTAAACAATCTCTTCTCAGATGTGGAATGCAGTCCATAGACCAGACAGATAACAGAAGGGGACAATCTTCTTCCTATGAAAACAATGAAATCCCTGCCCCCCTTGACAAGCTTTTCAGGTTTTTCCCTTATCTTAATTGAAGATTGTCCCTCTCTGCAGTCTACCTGGGCACATCCCTTCTGCTGTGGCTGAACAGTGTTACATCAGTAAAAGGGGCAGGAGGGGGATATGTTGTCGTTGAATTACCCTGGAACTACAACTCTGACAGAATTGAAATAACACTCTCCAAAGTCCAAATACTATGATGATTAATTAGAGCTGCTTTTATTATGAAACATTACTATCCCTTTAAAGGTACGACATAACAGTCTCGCACTGATATGCAATGCAAAATTGTCATGTCCTCCTTTTGAACACGGCAACCTGCTGAATGCGGTTTAAAGGAGTGCGCTATTAAAAAATGCGCTACCTCTCAGTCTGATCTCCTAAAAAGAGGGACATCAGGGTGGGAAAGAGGGACAGGGGTATTTGGATCTCAAAGAGGGTCTGTCCTTCCAAAACAGGGACACTTGGGAGGTATGAACTCCCACCATTCCATGCCAGTCAGTGAATGATGGAAGTTGTAATCTGGCAACAGATGGAGGGCATCATGTTGTCTACCACTGTTTTAGAGTCTACAGAATTTTATCAGGTTCCAGAATTTGACTGGGATTGTTAAACTAGTTGCACATTTGCCACAATGTGATGACTGAATTGGCAAAAAAACTCAGAAAAGGCTTTTGGGAATACCAAAGAGTTAACTTGCTGTAATGGATCTAGGGCATTAAAATGTACTAATTGAAAAGCCCGTTTACATGGGCTACAGTGCCACCGTTGCAGTCATGCACAGTAGAGAGTGCCTACGCCGCAGCTGATACGGTGTGGGGCGCTCCGAATTCAGACTTCTTGGAAGGTGCGCTGAGAGGATTCCGGTCTGAATTCGGAGCACCCTGCTCTGTATCAGCCGCGGTATGAGCAGTCTGTACTGCGCATGACTACAGCACGCTCAGCCGTCTCTACTGAGTATGACAGCTTCTGACAAACATCCTTAGCAAATTATTATATAGGATGTTTCTAAATCCTAACAGCATCTGTCTCTGCTGTTGTATGCATTCCTTAGGGCATTGTGAAGAATCCTGGAGTAAAATACTGCACAACAGAGATAAAATGAAATGTCTCATTGGTTTCAATCAGTTTCTTTAACCCCTGGAATGATAGTGAGGTTTCAAAAGTATTGCTTATTCAAGGGTTTAACCCTTTGAATGCAAAAGTGGATACCCCTATGACACTCAATGGGTTAAGCAGCTCAATTTCAATCAATGGGATTATAGGGAACTTAGTTTGCCTTGGGATTCCACCACTTTCCTTTTATAAATATGGCCCATTGCCTATTGTTATGAAAGGATTAATTAATTACAGGGTATTTACAATCTGACAGCTCTTTGGAGTATATATATATATAACAAGTGTACCTGATCATCACAGATTAGATAAAATGAAGATCCATGTGGTATTCATCCTAGTGGCTGCTCTAGCTGGTAATAGCTGGGCATTACCGAAGTGCTCTGTGGCACAAGCAATCATAAATGGAGGTCTGATTGGGATAAAGGGCTATAAGCTGGGTGACTGTAAGTATCTCTTCTCATTTTCTCTTAACCCTTTGAGTGCCTGAGGGGTATGCAATAGTAACATAGTAAATTAGGTTGAAAAAAGACACAAGTCCATCAAGTTTCAACCTTTGCCTTATAACCCAGAGACGTGAGAATTATATAGATTTCCTGCTACCAAATAAGTTACTCTTTGCCAATGCATTGTTTCCCCTCTGGCGCTCAAAGGGTTAAACATTTCTCATTTTACTCCACGAATTCTAGGTTTTTTTTACCATTTCACTCTCCATCTGTCCTTATGCTTGTTTGTGAATTTTTATCCTGCAGATATGTGCATGGCCTATCACGCTAGTCGCTATAATAGTAAGCTGCACAAAAGTCCTTCAGAGTATGGCATCTTTCAAATCAACAGTTACTGGTGGTGTGATGATGGCAGGACCCCGGGACGCAAAAACCTATGCAAAATTCCATGTAAAAGTAAATATCCTATATAATAAAATGCTAGAATGTTTGTCTGATGCAGTCATGTGCAGTAGAGACTTCCTGAACACACAGAATGCTGGGAGCATTCTGTGTGTTCGGGCAGTCGCTACAGCTCATGACTGCATCTTGTGTGGCAGCAGCAGTGCACAGAGCAGGACTGGCCTCTTTACCATTTGAGTGCCTGAGGGGTATGCAATGCATTCCAAAGTAATGCTTTGCATACCCCACTAGCACTCAAAGGGCTGACATCACCTGGACCTTGCCCCGTGCACACGGGCTTTTACACTAGCATAAATTTTATTAAAAATGTAAAGAAATTGTATTAACTGTTTGAAGCCAGAGGGGCATGCAATGTATTGCAGAGCAATGCTTTGCAATCGCCTCTGGCCCTGAAAAGGTTAAAGGTACTCACTGTTAAAGGAGCAGTAAACCATTTTTATATAAAATTCTATGCTATAGGGTTTTCCTTCTGTGTAATGCCCACTGCTGTAATCTTTTTCATTCAAAATATATGACAGTTCATTTTAAAAAATAAACTGCAATTTTCTAATCTGGTCACTGGGTGATGTTGTTTCTATTACTTACTATGGGTAGCTGTACTCAGTGACTCAAACTCTACCATAGGGTGCATTATTTAAAACATTTAAATTGGGAACTAGATGGTACTGATAATTTAGAAAGCAAAAAAGGAGTAGGAGGATTACCTTGTTTTATCAGCAGGAAAACATAACATTTTTTCCATAATAAAATGTACTGTTCCACTGACACACAAAATGAAATTGTTGATAAAATTGTAAGTATCACATATTTACCACTAGCAAACATCAACTTTCAGTATACATTCGTCACATCCGCAAGATGTATCCACAACTTTATTTTTTACACATGTACACATTGTCCTGTTTACTGAGAATTTCTTTAATCTTGTTTTTGTTAATTGTATTGAGAAATAAGCATTGGTTCCCACTGCTACTGTTTTCTGTATACTGTTATCTTGTCCCAACCCATTTACAGTTAATCCTTGACTATCAGTGGGAGCTCTTGCATTCTGGAAAAGTCAGAAATGCGTGCTCCCTCTGAGAATATGTAAGACTAGAATTTATGTCTAGAAGCCAAATAGAGATTTTGAACAGATGCCAGAATGAAATAGTTGGTATTTCAGTATATATAACCCATGTACATTTTTAGGTATCAGTATTCCTGTAAAGCAGTGTTTCTCAACTCCGGTCCTCGGGACCCACTAACAGGCCAGGATGTGATGATTTCCTTGTTAGAGCGCAGGTGAGTTAATCAATGTGAATGAGTCTCTGATCACCACACCTGTGCTCTAGCAGAGAAATCCTGGCCTGTTAGTGGGTCCCGAGGACCGGAGTTGAGAACCACTGCTGTAAAGGGTTAGTATTGTCTCATTTAAAAAATATTGAATCTTGTAGCTATTGAAAAATTAAACTAAACGACCCCAGTCCCATCTCTCAAACCTTTATAGTTTGAGATATATTCGCAGGTAAAGTTCCCTCCACCCTCCCCTTTCCCTGACGTCAGTGGTCTAGCTGACTGCAGGAGAATCTGGACCCGGACCGGCGGAGGCTCTTAATCAAAGCCGAGATCGCGAGATATAAAACTAAATACTTAATTGGAACGATCTGCAAAGTGTGCTTGGTTTGCACCAAGAGCGCTGACGTCAGGGAAAGGGGAGAGAGGGGGGATCTTTACCTGTGAATATCTCTCAAACCATAAAGGTTTGAGAGATGAGACTGGGGACGTTTAGTTTAATTTTTGAATAGCTACAAGATTCATTTTTTTTTAAATGAGACAATATTATTCCTTTAACACTTCACTTCCTGGGTGCATTCAGTGTGGAGCTACACTAGTGATACCACGGAGCTTTCGACTGAAATGGAGCTACAATAGTGATATCACAGAGTTTAAAACTGAAATACAGTTACATATGTGATACACAGAGATTACAACTTAAATGGGGCTACATTAATGATACACAGAGCTTAAAAATAAAATCAGTATACACAAGTGATACCACAGAGTACACAGCTGACATTGAGCTAAACTAGTGTTACCACAGAGCTTGCATTTGGAATGGAAAAAACAAGTGATAACACATATCATAGGGACCTTAGGGGTGTGCAACACTCAGAAAAACAATGTACAGCCCTTAAAGTGTTTAGGATATATATTTTGAATCAGTAGGGACCTTTATCATAATATTACATGCATAAGTGTTTAAATGATGAAATACAGTGAAAGTTCATCCAAGTCGATAAAATAAATTGTGCAACGATTTTGGTGTGGGTCAGGGTCCTAGTAATGGGATAGATAAGGTCAGATGATACGGTTAATTATGGAGAGTGTTTACTTTGATCAGATTTGCTATTTTTTATTTAAAATAGATTTACTGAACAACAACATCTCAGATGATGTGAGGTGTGTGAAAAGAATTGTACAAGACCCCAATGGACTAGGAGCCTGGTAGGTGCAAATTATAATTATAATGATCGTTATAATAGTAATAATGACGGGGACTGGAAATTTCCACTAGTCACGTCACACACAGGCCTTAAGAATCATAGAATTTATTTGATGTGTGTATTAATGTTTTTGATCTTTATGTATATTCCCCAGATCTTCACCAAAGATTTCTATACAGTATAGCTAGAAACACACTCACATGTATATATAGAGCCATTGTCAATCCATTGCAGGATGAAGGCCTCCTCAGCAAATTGAGGATATGAACCGTAATCTGCCACACTGGTCCAGTGTGGGTTGGCAGATATTTAATTCTACCTGGGACTGCAACCTGTAACCTTTAGGTCTAAGCAGATTTCACAGCTGGTGCATTAAGCAACTGAGCTATCTATAGTTACACTGCAGGTACAGACATAACACATCATATATTCAACTTAACTTATTGTTCACATACTCACTCCTACACCTACGAAAGTAAGAGGGCTCAGCATGTACTGAGATGTGTTGGTGCTGCACCAGCTGGCATGCTCTTTATCCTTTATTGAAAGCTTCTCGTTCTGGAGCTAGCAGGTCTATCCCGTACTGTAGTATTAAATAATAACACTACAGTCCTTGGGAGAGAAAGACAAGCTACTGAAATGTTTACACTACCTACTACCTGTATATAGATAGAAAGGCAAAGGGAAGGGGCTGGGATTATTTGTGTTTTCAGGGAGGATGGGTGTGTCAGTGACACTGACAATGACAGACAGGAACAGCTTAAAAGAAAAAAACATTTTGACTAATAGGTGACAGACAGGCAGGAGAACCCTCACATGACCTGTAATGGTTACAGATACTAGAGACACAGACATACATTATTTTCAGACAGGCAACAACAGACAAAACATCACAACACATGATAACAGCTCTGTACTTTACAGTATAAGTCAACACTACTTTCTTTATGTTAATCAAACATGCTAGGGGCAGGGGTAAGGGTGCAAACTCACTGACTAGTGCAGCAGGCTACAGTAGCAAAACAGAGTTTTTTTCCAATCTAGCCCTCTCTGCTTCCCCCACTTTTCTCTCTCTATCAAATACAACATGGTACAAAAAAAATAGTAGATAGCTATATAAAAATAATAAAGTGATTGACTATACTTAAAGGGATAGAAATACTTCATTTTAACTTTATTTTATTTTGTAGGCATTAAAAAAACATGAAGAATGATATAAGTCTTATCTCTGAAACCTTTATGGTTTAAGAGATATTCACAAACAAAGTATCCCCCCCTGTTCAACCAGATCAGAAGGGAGATGCCCAGGTAGACTGCAGAGAGGGACAATCTTCAATTAAGATAAGGGAAAAAGCTGAAAAACTTGTCAAGGGGGGAAGGGCTTTCATTGTTTTCATACAAAGAAAATTGTCCCCTTCTGTTATCTGTCTGGTCATACAACCAGACTCACATCTGAGAAGAGATGGCTTACACTAGGTAAAAGGGGCGGGGAGGGGAACTTTGCTTGTGAATATCTCATAAACCATAAAGGTTTGATAGATAAGACTTATATCATTCTTCATGTTTTTTTAATGCCTACAAAATAAAATAAAGTTAAAACAAAGTATTACTATCCCTTTAACTACCAAACTACATTAAAAACCTACACATATAGGCTGTTTTTGTAAATGGGAGAACTAGTATGATTTATTTAGGGCACTATTTGGTGTGTATTTTTTCCATTTTTTTTACTTTCCATATTTTGGGGTCAAGCAGCAAGTGTATTTAAGTGATTACACCCTAAACATTATTGACTTGTCTTCTATTTTTATTTTATTGTGCACAACTTATTTGTTAATATTTCTTTGGTTACAGTAAACTCATGATCATCTTTTTTATAAGAACGTTTAGGGACTCTGGGAAATATTTACTATTAGTTGTATTCAAGAAGATAAACTATGAAATACAGATTTAAATAAATGCTTTATATCAATTCTGGGGGAGAGAGATTCATTAAGCAGTGATAAAGAGATGATAAAGTGGAGATAACTTGTCCGGTGATATCACTTCTCCAATTCCTATGTTATTCTATAGAGCTAATGCACTAAGATTTCTTCAGCTTTGGAGATCTTAGTGCATTAATTGTATAGAATAACATAGGAACTGGAGAAGTGATAAACTGGAGAAGTCATCTCACCTTTATCACCGCTTTTTCATCGCTTTATCACCGCTTAGTTAATCTCCCCCCTGGTGTTTATGGAGTCTCAATGTAGCCCTATTAGCATGCAAATGCAGCAATGAACAAAAATATCAAATTGTTTTAAGTGTGGTTACATTAAACACGATTATCTATTTTTTAGGAAAGCCTGGAAATTACACTGTGAAGGAAAGAATGTGGAACAATATGAATGTTAGATGACCAGACAGCATGGACCACGGCCAAATCGCTTCCTTTATATAACATTTATAAAGAATTGATAGATCAAAAATCTCACTGGAACTGTGTCCTCATGCTTAGGGTGCAATCTCTTTTATCTCACAAATGCCATATACAGAGAAGAAATATTCTGAAGCATATTATAAGGTCCTGCCAAAATGACAGTCCAGCCACAAAATGCCAGACAATTCTCCTCTGAGAGAGATTGCACCCTGGGAGCTGGACGCAGTCCTAGTAAGCTTCTTGCATGTATTTGCTAGCTCATGGCCTAGTTAAGCACCTCTGACCTTTCTTTCTACTTGATTGTACATGTATCGTTTTTCTCTTGAAGATCAAACCTCTGCATTAAACTCTCTACAGCAAATATTAGCCATATGTGTTGGTGTGTTTTATATTAAAATAACAGTCTTCTTGAGGTAAGAAAGTTTTGTCCTTTTAAGACGACAAAGCAATTTATAAGATGTCAGTGATATTTGCACACCATTGTGGTCATTTCTGCATTTAGGGCCTTATTCATCAAACAGTTCTACAACATAGGGGGTGAATGAAAATTCCAATGTATGCATATGAAGCTTCTGGTGAAGCCCTGTACAGGACCAAGATTCCATCATTTGTTCTTCCAGAGGAAGCAAAAGATCTGAATGAAGAGCTGAATTCGCCATTTATTTGTTAAGTCCAACAGATGAAAAGGGTATTGGACAATGACAAAAGTCTATGCCCACTCTATGGATACAGTTCCAAAAAAAGTAGCAGAAAGAACAATTGATGGTACGGGTCTGTTTCCAGAAGGTTAAAAAACAATTCAGAGCTTGTGTGTAGACTCAGTTACCAATTATTGTATCACTAAAAAGTCCAATAGGGATACCACCTGCAATAAGTAGAATAGGTCAGGGCCGAAGGCATACACCCTGGCCCTGCCCCATGTGGCTGCCTGTCTATCAGGTGCTCCCCTGGTGGAATATAATTTCAGGAGAGTTTGCATGTGGTCAGAGATAATTTAGTCTCCTAGTACATGCAGACAGGCTGGTGGAGGAGTCCGGTATATTCGGGATGCACTGGAATCACAGTCCAAACCTCAGATCAGATCAGCTTGTATGCTATCCATGGTGCTGAATGCTATCCCAACCTAAAGGTGTAAACCTAAAAGGGAAACTAGAGTACAACATGAAACACATGCAAAACACACTTAACTATAGGAAAGAAGGGTGCCTGGGTTTCCCCCTTTTTTATAACTGGCACAATGCTGCCAAGTATACACACTGTTTGGGTTGATTTGTTATGAAGTGTAATAAGTATGAAGAGCAGAACACCCTTCAATTTACAGTTTAAACATTTTTTAATAACAGTGCCCTCTACTGGCCAGAAATTTAATATATATTTTAACTGGTAGGAGATACACTAAGGTATGATAAAAAGTTGATAAAGATGAAATATCTTCTCCAGCAATGTATTGCGTATCCCTCTGGCACTCAAAGGGTTAATAATGCGAGGTATCATTTGTCCATTGTAATGGGGAGCCCACATATGTCATATATAAGGGGCAACATTTGCTGCATTGTAATATGGAGCCAGAATATATTGTACAAAAGGGACCACATTTGTCTTATTGTGATGGAGAGCTGGCATATGTCGTACATAAGGGGCAACATTTGCCACATTATACTGGGAAGCTGGCATATGTCATACATAAGGGCAACATTTATCAGACTGGAATGAGGAGGCAGCATATACTATGTTGTACATAAGGGGCATCATATGTTGGATTGTAATGGAGGGAGGTGTTAGGGAATCTTTACCTGGATCACTGCCTGAAGAGATACCTTTCACCCTCTTATGGTCAGCCTATCTATGAAATCTATGTCAATTACCAGTATACTGGTAGGCTGTAAAGTTCGCAAAGAAACACACACAACAGCGTATACAATACAAACTCTCTCTTTATTCTTATCATACAAAACCTTTATAGCCCTATACAGCCCCCTCCCCTACAGGGAGGGGCGAGGTGCACAGTTTCAACATAGAACAGAAAATTATAAAAAAAAACAGAAAAGCAAAACTTGTTCACAGGAAGGGGGGGGGGAGGGGAGAGAATGCAGATAACAGCTCCTGCAGTATCCTATCACCTCCCCCGTGGGGGTTTTGGATATTCTGCACATTCTATCATAACGGCCTTGAGGAACTAGAACAGACCAGTCTGGTGGTTTCCTCCCTAGTACATAGATTTCTGCAGAATCAGTCAAATGTAACTATTAACCCTATAGGTACCGAACATAAGTATTACACACCTTCTCCCTGTTCCCTTCAATCCCTTCTTTGAATCAGTACTAAACTGATTCACCAAACTAAACTCTGGGAATTACATTGGGCCCTGGACATCGTCATAGCAAGGGGTGGGAGAGGTAGGGCGGTGGGATAACATTTTCAAGTAAGGGGCATACGGATTGGCAGGGGAGTGACAGGCATGGTGTGAACAGCAACAGAGCAATAGTTTAATGATCAGATAAAAAATGAGAATGAACAAAAGAACAATGCCTACTTTGGCCAGAATACCCTTCCAGCCGGAGAACCAGTCTAGGAAATATCTGTCCCAGGGGTCGGTTATGCCTGAATTCCTTTTTAATTCAAAGGATAAGTCTTCTAATTTCTGAATTACTTTAGTTACCTTACCAGTGGGTCCTGTATTATCAGGGATGTAAGTACAGCAAGTTTCCCCAATCATTTTACAGACTCCCCCTTCCTTTACTGAGGGGGGGGCAACACTACAGTGGAAGATCTGCAAATTTCCCAAGACAGCCTTGAACACATATCAGCATTTGTATTTCTTGCAAAGAACAAGCATGGCCTTCAACGAATAGATAAGAAAACGAGAACAAACAGGATTTGGCTGGCTGTATTTGGGTTAATCATTTCTCCTTTACACAGGTTTCTACAAACCTTAGCAAATGTCAATTTTAACCCTAGTATTGCTGCGTCCCTTTATAATGTTAACATGGCCTGTTTGACCAATATGTAATGACGTTACACAAACAATTTAACCCTAAGAATATTTAACCCTTATACAATCCTTTCAATCCCTTCTTTGAGTCTGGGTGTACCCGGACTCACACAAATCTTACACTCTGGATGAGGCATCATCATATAGTGGTGCAGGACTGTGAAGGTGCCTTAAATACTGGGTGTAAGGACCTGACCCAGGGGAACTACACCTTTTGGCAATGAGGCAAAGAAAAAACTTAAATAGGACATAAAGAACAATAATACTTTTGGATTACAGCTAGCGAAACAGGCACGCTGATGAGGCAAGTGGTCATAACGTCAGTAGGGCTGACCATGTTGCACAAGCAAAAGTTCGTAATGTTCATAACATGCTGGTGCTAAGTAGATCCAGACATTGGAGTTCTCACGGGTCTCTGGGGTGTCTCTGCAGTCCATCTGACCCCAGTGCAGAGGTGGCCTTTCAGAAATCCTTTCTATCTGTAGGGGCACCTCCCCAAGCAGGCCACTTTCACTGCCAGAGGGTGCTAGCTTTCCAAAGGGATGGATCGTCATGATGGTCTTGTCCCACGTAGGCAGGTGGTCAGGGATTATTATGCCCGTCAAAACACCTACTTGATGATCTCACGGTGGCAGGCGATGCAATAAGCCTGCTTACTGGTCCCACGGAGGTAGGCGATGCAATAAGCCTACTTGCTGGTATTTCCTGAACAAAAGCCTCAGACCTTCACCCTGTTCTGCCTCCCTCTGGGCATCCGCTGGGCACAGGGAGGGCACAGGGCCTTTATCCTGCTCAGGCTCTGGTGCAGCTTGCACTCTGGTGTGGTATATCCAGGTCTTTCCTTTATGCAGCGTGACTGCGCTGTAACTTGTCAACAGAAGCTGCAATGCACCCTTCCACTGGGGCTCCAAACACTCTGATCTCCATGTCTGTACATATACCCACTCTCCAATCTGGAAACTCGCACTGGGCCAGCGGAAAGCAAAGGCTGTGGAACAGAAAATCTGGGAAGAAAAGAAAGGGTATGCTGCAAAGCAGTTACATAATCCATAATCTGCTGATTACCAATCTCTAAGGTAGATCCGTGATACATCACAATCCTATTCCAGGGCCTACCGAAGAGGATCTCTTAAGGACTAAACTTTTAAGGATTTGGAAGGGGTCACCCTGAAGTGAGTCAAGGCACTGGGAAGCGCCTCTGGCCATTTGAGTCTTAGTTCAGTACATAGTTTGGTCAGAGAGCGCTTAAGAGTATGGTTCATCCTCTCAACTTGTCCAGAGGATTGAGGCCCCCAGGGGGTATGATATCTCCAGTTCACCCCTAGAGTGACACAATTACTTTTAACAATTTCAGCTGTAACATGTTTTCCATGGTCTGACCCAATGACTGGAGGCAAACCAAACCTTGGAATTACTTTTCTTATTAACACCGTAGCTACTGATCCCGCAGTAGCTCCTTTCAAAAGAAATGTCTCTAGCCACTTAGACAATTAATCAACTATTACAACAGCATACTAAAATCCCAGTACAGGCTGCAAAGCAACCCAATATAATCTATCTGGAGCCATTCAAATGACACCCAAGCCCATTGCCTGGCCCCAGTGATTAGAATATGTCACATTTTAGGATTTATTTACAAGTATATATCACACAAATCCCAACAATTTCTAACTTACTTTGTACAGATCTGGTCTGGGTAAAGTCACTTCCTCCAGGGCTTCTACACAGTCATGCTCTGGAGGATCATTTATGTCCACGGGCAATAGGGTAACTGGTTTTGGCAGAGCTAAAGCAGGGGCGAACATCAGCACCCGCTTCAGTTCATCCCATACTATTGTATCAGGAGAATCACAGTCAGTTTGTCACACAATCCTTCAGTCAAAATATTGGCCACTATTAGCTGAACCCTTGCCTAGCCTCTTTGCTGATGGGGTACTATCTGACCTAGACCGGTCCTGCATTAGGCTGCAAGGCAATAACGGGTCGGGCATCTCTACCAACCCCTGGCTTTCCAGCTGCTCAAACAGCAGAGGGCACTGAGCGCAGAACCTCCTCCGGGATGTCTGAATCATGACTATCCTGGGAAGTGTGTCTCAGTGCCATATGGAAAGTCAAGTCATAATAGTCAGGTACATATACCTCTATCTTGTCAGCGTCAAAAGTTATCTCTGTCCTCAATCTGGTCAACAAATCCCTTCCCAACAGTGCAATGGGGCATGACTCTGATAGGAGAAAACCATCTTGGACCATAGTCCCTTCTATGGTAACTTCCATAGGTTGTATATATGGCATAGAGGAGGGAATTCAATCCACCCCTACTATACTGATAGTTTTCTTCACTATGAATTCCACCCTCCTGCACTATAGGATAATGCTAAAAAAAAAATCTGATCCTGATCCCTTCCTATTCTGTCTTGTGAGGTGAGTCATTTCTGTCTGCATCACCACTAACAGATACACCTTCTTCCTGGGGATTTCTGTCTGTATATCTATATTCCTCAGCTTGGGGAAATTTCACTTCCAATGTCCTTCCTGTTTACAGTAAAAACATGTATTCTTTCTACCTGCTTAGATCTCGCTGTACCACTTACATTATTCTTTCTACCTGCTTCAACAGTGCCAACTTTCCTTGCAATTGCTAAAGCATGAAACTTTACATGGTCCTTCAATATCTGCAGTCTTTGTGTCTCCCTCTGTATCTCTGTACATAACTTCTGTCCTTTCTTTCTCCATTACTTCACTTACTGGCTTGCTCAACACACTCTCAGTGTTTCCCTAAATCCATACAAAGATGCGGCAAGGGACTTATCCCTCTGCTGCACAACCTACTGCACCCCAGGAAGATTCAAATGAGGTTTCCCACATGTCCGCACGGACCCCAGGATCAGAGAACAGTAAAATAATAATACATTATCAGTCACGTCATTAAGAGAGAATGCATCTGCAGTCCCTACTTATCTGTCTCTAATTTCATTAGAAGTTAATTTCTTATATGTGTCAACAATCTTTTCTCTTTCATTCCCCCATAACATTATTACAACTGGGAAGGATTTACACAGGAGAGGGAGGGGTCTGATGCTGCGCGATCGTCTCATAGTGGGAGAGAATCAGCACACAGGCATTTAACCCCTTCCTGTCATTTTCAGGGAAAGCAGGACTGTTGTTTCTCTAATTAACAGACAACAGGTTGCAAAGGGCACATATACATAACTACAGTTTGTTCTTATGGAGGCTAAATCACAATTCAACAAATCTTCAGTTGAACATATACATATATACACATATATACACATACACATACACATTGGGTGCACCACTTCAGTTGAAACATATGTTTCCCAAGAAGTCAAAACAGGAGAGGAAGGGGTGCCCGTGACCGTGCAGGGTGGACTGGCTGGACTACTCGGTCTTAGATCACTGAGAACCATTGAACCGGTAAGACCAATGCCAAAACCCCCTCAGACACTTCCAACAAGACAGCCCCCACATTCCTGCCTCTTCTCACTCAAGAACATAATTTCAGTTCTATTATCTATAACACATTGACAATTTCTTTAACAAATCCATATTTTTTTTTTTTACTTGCTTGGATCCATACAATTGATTACACAAAATTAGGATTGAATTTACCTAAATGTTGCAACATTTTATCTCAGAACCAATACCGTGTGCCTGTCCAGGCTTATTACTGGTGGCCAACCAGTACCTGACCCTGGCAATACATATCCACATAAATGTACAAAAAACCTGCCCCTGTCAGAATCCTCGGATCATTGAGTTATTACGGTCCCCTTTTAACAAAGAAATACAAAATGGTATATAGATATTTAAATGCAAATCTATACCATAATACAAATCTATATTTCCACCCAATCATATTTATTAACCCTTAGTTCCCAGCTACTAGACAACATCTTAACAATAGGACCTTTAGAAAAACAGCAGCGTTGGTGACCTTGAAATTCCGTTACTTGTGTCTTATCTAAGAACAGAGAGAACAAGGGGGAGAGGTAGAATGGAAGAGAAGGGAGGGGGAATCAGAGCTGCGCTAACTTTCTCATAGCATCAACATTTTACAAGCATGGCGGCTTAACCCCTGCCTAGCTGTCACTAAATGAATGCATAATGTGTTAGTACCTGATTTTGATAGCAATAATCCACACACTCTGAATAACTTTCCCATTTAGTCCCTCAAGTCTCTCTCTCTGGTGATGTAGGCACACTCTCCCTCTTTCTGTGCTCACTTACTATATCCCTCCGGAACAGGGCACGTATCTACCCCAGACAAACGACACATAACATGTATGTAAACAGGTTAGCCATGCGCAACAACTATGAGACAGTTGTAAATTTTCCCAGTGATCAGGGGAGAAAGTCAGTGGGTGGTATCTTGCAGGACCAAATTAGACACGAATGGAATAGTGTAATAGGAACCCCCTGTCAGTCTCTCTACATAGTGTATACAATCCTCACCTATTTCTGGGGTCTTACTCTCTTGACCACCCATCTTACAACAAGTTGTACAATACAATGCAATCACAGTGTCAAATAAACTAGAAAAAGAAAAGGAGTAAAAATTCAGGTGCTCACCTTCACCTGAAATAACACTCGGTCCCAGTGCTTACCTTCACCTGAACCGGGGACAGCACACAATAACACAAT
Organism: Rhinophrynus dorsalis; assembly: GCA_037306005.1. Lineage (NCBI taxonomy): Eukaryota > Metazoa > Chordata > Amphibia > Anura > Rhinophrynidae > Rhinophrynus > Rhinophrynus dorsalis. The sequence continues at coordinate 128,462,075 of CM074727.1, read as the reverse complement.
ACTTATTCTCAGCCTCTAATATCCTTTGATACAATACTTAATTGACATCTCTACAAACATCCATATCTCAACACCAGTGCATAGTAATCATATGGTATCACAAAACAATTTGACAGACAAGAGAAGACAGAACAATAGACTTATTGACATAGACTCACAGAGGGACTCTATAGATTCTATAGATAATGAGTGTTCTGTTGCCTAATAACCGGTAGTCAAATGCCACTATTTTATCGGGCAGTCTCCGGATGGTCATCCACGGTGACCTTCGAGACTACCAAGGGCCAAATCTTGTGGACATTCCTGACTACAGTAGTTCCGGAATCCTCACCTTCTGTGCTCGAACTTCAGTTCCGGAGTCCACTATACAGGGGACTCGAACAACAGTTCCGGAGCACTGGGATTCAAACTATAACTATGCTGGTTCCGGAGTCATTATACCTGTGACTCGAACCCTTAATACTATGCTGGTTCCGGAGGCACTATACCTGTGCCTCGAACTCTAGCCGGTTCCGGAGGCACTATACCTGTGCCTCGAACCTTTAATCATTTATATAGCGCGCTTATATATTAGACTAACAGAGACTCACTCCCTATCTCCCTATTTCACTCAACCCTTAACACGGCAATGTGATCCATGAGACGGCGACAACATATAGTCACTTACTAGTGTTGAGCGAGCATGCTCGGCCGATGCTCAGATCGGCTCGAGCATCGCTCTGCTCGGCACATGGCGGTACTCGTACGAGTACCGCATGTGCTCGCCCGCCATGTTCGGGTCTCCTCCCCGCACGTTTTGCGGCTGCTGCGCAGCCAATAAACGTGCAGGGAGGCTCTGACATCGGTGTAATGCCAGCAGCCATGTTGGCTGCTGGCATTACACTGATTGGCTGGCCAGAACCCGTGGTCGGGTGCTGTATAGCACCTGACCATCGAGTTCGGCTCAGTCTTAGCCAGGGAGAGCTGAGGATAGGAAGGGAAAGGCAGTGTAGGGAGGAAAAAAACCAAAATTGTGAAAAAAAAGAACCAAAAGTCCTTTTTAGGACTACTGTGAGTGGGGGCAGCAGGTTATTTTGTGTGGGGGGAAAAAAAAAAAAAAAAAAAAAAAAAATATTCTGTTTAGTGTGCAAAGTTGCAGATTAGAGCACATTCTGTTTAGTGTGCACAGTTGCAGATTAGAGCACATTCTGTTTAGTGTGCAAAGTTGCAGATTAGAGCACATTCTGTTTAGTGTGCAAAGTTGCAGATTAGAGCACATTCTGTTAAGTCTTCAAACTAAAATATCAAAGTCACATATTCCATTCAGTGTGCGTCGCCGCAGTTTAGCAGCACATTCTGTGTACTGTGCAGAGTTGCAGAATAGGAAGAAATACTGTTAAGTCTTCAAACTAAAATATCAAAGTCACATATTCCATTCAGTGTGCTTCGCCGCAGTTTAGCAGCACATTCTGTGTACTGTGCAGAGTTGCAGAATAGGAAGAAATACTGTTAAGTCTTCAAACTAAAATATCAAAGTCACATATTCCATTCAGTGTGCTTCGCCGCAGTTTAGCAGCACATTCTGTGTACTGTGCAGAGTTGCAGAATAGGAAGAAATACTGTTAAGTCTTCAAACTAAAATATCAAAGTCACATATTCCATTCAGTGTGCTTCGCCGCAGTTTAGCAGCACATTCTGTGTACTGTGCAGAGTTGCAGAATAGGAAGAAATACTGTTAAGTCTTCAAACTAAAATATCAAAGTCACATATTCCATTCAGTGTGCTTCGCCGCAGTTTAGCAGCACATTCTGTGTACTGTGCAGAGTTGCAGAATAGGAAGAAATACTGTTAAGTTTTCAAACTCAAATATTAAAGTCACATATTCCATTCAGTGTGTGTCACCGCCGTTTAGCAGCCTATTCTGTGTACTCTGCACAGTTGCAGAATAGTAAGAAATACTGTTAAGTTTTCAAACTCAAATATTAAAGTCACATATTCCATTCAGTGTGTGTCACCGCCGTTTAGCAGCCTATTCTGTGTACTCTGCACAGTTGCAGACTAGGAAGAAATACTGTTAAGTTTTCAAACTCAAATATTAAAGTCACATATTCCATTCAGTGTGTGTCACCGCCGTTTAGCAGCCTATTCTGTGTACTCTGCACCGTTGCAGACTAGGAAGAAATACTGTTAAGTTTTCAAACTCAAATATTAAAGTCACATATTCCATTCAGTGTGTGTCACCGCCGTTTAGCAGCATATTCTGTGTACTCTGCACAGTTGCAGACTAGGAAGAAATACTGTTAAGTTTTCAAACTCAAATATTAAAGTCACATATTCCATTCAGTGTGTGTCACCGCCGTTTAGCAGCCTATTCTGTGTACTCTGCACAGTTGCAGACTAGGAAGAAATACTGTTAAGTTTTCAAACTCAAATATTAAAGTCACATATTCCATTCAGTGTGTGTCACCGCCGTTTAGCAGCCTATTCTGTGTACTCTGCACAGTTGCAGACTAGGAAGAAATACTGTTAAGTTTTCAAACTCAAATATTAAAGTCACATATTCCATTCAGTGTGTGTCACCGCCGTTTAGCAGCCTATTCTGTGTACTCTGCACAGTTGCAGAATAGTAAGAAATACTGTTAAGTTTTCAAACTCAAATATTAAAGTCACATATTCCATTCAGTGTGTGTCACCGCAGTTTAGCAGCCTATTCTGTGTACTCTGCACAGTTGCAGACTAGGAAGAAATACTGTTAAGTTTTCAAACTCAAATATTAAAGTCACATATTCCATTCAGTGTGTGTCACCGCCGTTTAGCAGCCTATTCTGTGTACTCTGCACAGTTGCAGAATAGTAAGAAATACTGTTAAGTTTTCAAACTCAAATATTAAAGTCACATTTTCCATTCAGTGTGTGTCACCGCAGTTTAGCAGCCTATTCTGTGTACTCTGCACAGTTGCAGACTAGGAAGAAATACTGTTAAGTTTTCAAACTCAAATATTAAAGTCACATATTCCATTCAGTGTGTGTCACCGCCGTTTAGCAGCCTATTCTGTGTACTCTGCACAGTTGCAGACTAGGAAGAAATACTGTTAAGTTTTCAAACTCAAATATTAAAGTCACATATTCCATTCAGTGTGTGTCACCGCCGTTTAGCAGCCTATTCTGTGTACTCTGCACAGTTGCAGAATAGTAAGAAATACTGTTAAGTTTTCAAACTCAAATATTAAAGTCACATTTTCCATTCAGTGTGTGTCACCGCAGTTTAGCAGCCTATTCTGTGTACTCTGCACAGTTGCAGACTAGGAAGAAATACTGTTAAGTTTTCAAACTCAAATATTAAAGTCACATATTCCATTCAGTGTGTGTCACCGCCGTTTAGCAGCCTATTCTGTGTACTCTGCACAGTTGCAGACTAGGAAGAAATACTGTTAAGTTTTCAAACTCAAATATTAAAGTCACATATTCCATTCAGTGTGTGTCACCGCCGTTTACCAGCCTATTCTGTGTACTCTGCACAGTTGCAGAATAGTAAGAAATACTGTTAAGTTTTCAAACTCAAATATTAAAGTCACATTTTCCATTCAGTGTGTGTCACCGCAGTTTAGCAGCCTATTCTGTGTACTCTGCACCGTTGCAGACTAGGAAGAAATACTGTTAAGTTTTCAAACTCAAATATTAAAGTCACATATTCCATTCAGTGTGTGTCACCGCCGTTTAGCAGCCTATTCTGTGTACTCTGCACAGTTGCAGAATAGTAAGAAATACTGTTAAGTTTTCAAACTCAAATATTAAAATCACATATTCCATTCAGTGTGTGTGTCACCGCCGTTTAGCAGCCTATTCTGTGTACTCTGCACAGTTGCAGACTAGGAAGAAATACTGTTAAGTTTTCAAACTCAAATATTAAAGTCACATATTCCATTCAGTGTGTGTCACCGCCGTTTAGCAGCCTATTCTGTGTACTCTGCACAGTTGCAGACTAGGAAGAAATACTGTTAAGTTTTCAAACTCAAATATTAAAGTCACATATTCCATTCAGTGTGTGTCACCGCCGTTTAGCAGCCTATTCTGTGTACTCTGCACCGTTGCAGAATAGGAAGAAATACTGTTAAGTTTTCAAACTCAAATATTAAAGTCACATTTTCCATTCAGTGTGTGTCACCGCAGTTTAGCAGCCTATTCTGTGTACTCTGCACAGTTGCAGAATAGTAAGAAATACTGTTAAGTTTTCAAACTCAAATATTAAAGTCACATTTTCCATTCAGTGTGTGTCACCGCAGTTTAGCAGCCTATTCTGTGTACTCTGCACAGTTGCAGAATAGTAAGAAATACTGTTAAGTTTTCAAACTCAAATATTAAAGTCACATATTCCGTGTAAGATGAAGAAGGCGGGTAAAAAGGGACGGGGAAGTGGACGTGATCCTGATAGTTCAGGGCGCGGGTCAGGACGCGGAGAAACTGTGCCTGGTGCCAGAGCACAAGAAAGAAAGACATCCACCATACCTAGCTTCATGTGTAATTTTACAGGGCGTCGCAGGACATCACTCTCGAGGTCCGACCACTGCGAACAGGTGGTCGGTTGGATGACAGCTGATACTGCTTCCAGTCGGTTAAGCACCACCCTGTCTTCCACCAAGTCCACTCTCAGTAGCCAAGAGTCTGGTCAACATAATCCTCACTCTGATCATCCTTCCTCCCACCATACACGGTCTGGTCAAAGAAGTGATCCCACACTGGGATATAGTGAGGAGCTCGTCTCATCACCAATCCTTCATTTGACCCTCTCTCCAAGCACGCTTGCAGAGGAACATGACATCTTGTGCCCTGATTCACAACCTCTAGAGGCTACCCAATCACAAGAAGATGACAGATGTGAACGGCATTTAAGGTCAAAGGAAGTAGTGGATGATGATGATGATGATGAGACACAGTTGCCATTAAATCAACCACTATTTCCGTCTCAAGACCTTGTTGAGGAGAATGTTATACAGTTGTCAATGACTGAGTATGTTGTGGGATCAAGACTTGAGGAGGATGATCAGAGTGAGGAAGTGGAGGAGGACTTGGTGGACGATGAGGTGACTGACCCCACCTGGGAAGGTGTAGAGCCGAGCGATGACAGCAGTCCTGAGGGTGAGCCATCTGCAGCACCGCAACAGGCTGGAAGAGGCAGTGGTGTGGCTACAGAAAGAAGGCGGACCGCACCAAACCGGCCCGCAAATGTTCCACGGAGCACCCCCTTGCGTAAATCTACCTTGCCAAAGGGTAGGTGTTCCGCGGTATGGCGTTTTTTTAAGGAAAGTGCGGACGACAAAAGAATTGTAGTTTGCAACCTGTGCCACACCAGAATGAGCCGAGGCATGAACACTAGAAACCTCACCATCACCAGCATGATCCGACACATGGCATCCAAGCACCGTAGTAAGTGGGAGGAACGCCTGGATCGCCCATCTGTGTCTGCAGGCCACACCACTGCCTCCTCTTCCCCTGTTTTCGGTGCCGGCCAATCGCCTGTCGAAGGCGCAGGCCCGCATACCTCCCGCCCTGCACCTGTACCATCTGAAGCACCATCAGCGACCACATCCACTTCCCTGTCCCAGCACAGCGTCCAAATGTCGTTACCCCAGGCATTTGAGCGCAAGAGAAAGTACCCAGCCACCCACCCACAGGCCATAGCACTAACCTCACACCTTTCAAAATTACTGGCCATCGAAATGCTGCCATTTAGGCTTGTGGACACTGAGTCCTTCCGCAGCCTGATGGCAGCAGCTGTCCCTCGGTACGCGGTCCCCAGCCGCCACTACTTTTCCCGGTGTGCCATCCCCGCATTACACCACCATGTGTCCCGTAACATCACCCGTGCCCTGACCAACGCAGTTACTGGGAAGTTCCACTTAACGACTGACACATGGACAAGTGCTTGTGGCCAGGGACGCTACATTTCCCTGACGGCACACTGGGTGAATGTCGTGGAGGCTGGGAGCGACTTGGACCCTGGGATGGCACGGGTGCTACCCACGCCGAGGATTGCGGGCCCTACGTCCATCAGGGTTTCCGCCAGCACCTACGTTATTGGCTCCTCCTCCTCCGTTTCCACCTCCGAATTCTCTACACGCAGCGCCACTCCCCCATCAGCCAGTAGCTGGAAGCAGTGTAGCACTGCAGTGGGGAAGCGTCAACAGGCCGTGCTGAAGCTGATCTGCCTTGGGGACAAACAGCACACGGCCTCAGAGCTGTTGCAGGGGATTAGTCACCAGACCGAGCAGTGGCTCTCGCCACTCAACCTGCAACCAGGCATGGTTGTGTGTGATAATGGGCGTAACTTGGTGGCGGCTTTGGAGCTCGGCAAGCTCACACACGTACCATGCCTAGCGCATGTATTTAATTTAGTGGTGCAGCGATTTCTAAAAACCTACCCCAATGTGCATGATCTCTTGACCAAGGTGCGCCGCGTGTGTGCACATTTCCGTAAGTCATCTACAGCTTCGGCCGGCCTGTTGAAGCTGCAGCAGCGCTTACAATTGCCAGCTCACCGGCTGCTGTGTGACGTGAGCATGCGCTGGAACTCCACCTTCCATATGTTGGCCCGGCTTTGTGAGCAGCAGAGGGCAGTAGTGGAGTACCAGCTGTTACACGGTCGTCGCCTCTCCGTTCAACTTCCTGTAATCAGAAGTGAGGAGTGGGAATGGATGTCAGACCTCTGTGAGGTTTTACGCAATTTTGAGGAATCGACACAGATGGTGAGCGGCGATAACGCTATTATCAGTGTAACCATCCCACTTCTGTGTCTACTGAAACGCTCGCTGCTCACAATTAAAACCGACGCTTTGCATGTGGAAGAGGTGGAAATGGGGGAGGAAGAGCTTACACAAGGTGATAGCCAGAGCACCCTCACTTCGTCTTCTCAGCGACAATTGGAGGAGGCGGAGGAGGAGGAGGAGGAGGAGGAAGACACGGTTGCCTCCGCTACAGAGGGTAGCCATGGAACTTTAGTTCCATCTCTTCAGCGTGGGTGGGCAGAAGAGGAGGAAGAGGATGAGGATATTGAGAGTCATCCTCCTGGTGAGGACAGCGAAATCTTGCCTGTTGGTACTCTGGCACACATGGCTGACTTTATGTTAGGCTGCCTTTCCCGTGACCCACGCGTTATACGCATTTTAAACAACACGGATTACTGGGTGTTCACCCTTCTGGACCCCCGCTACAAAGAGAATTTCTCATCTCTCATTCCTCCGGTGGAGAGGACAAGCAAAATGGTGCAATACCAGAAGGTTCTTGTTGAAAAATTGCTCCAAAATTTTCCATCTGACAACGCTGGCGGCAGAGTACGTGCTACCTTGGCCAACCGAGAAGGGGAGAAAAGGGGAGCACACAGCAGTTCCGAGAAAGGCAGGGCAACACTCTCCAAGGCGTGGGACACCTTCATGACACCCCGCCAGCACCCTCACCCTGATGCGCAGCCTAGTGTCACAAGGAGGGAAAAGTTTTGGAAGATGGTGAAGGAGTACGTAGCAGACCGTGTCAGCGTCCTCAATGATCCCTCTGTGCCTTACAACTACTGGGTGTCCAAGCTGGACACGTGGTATGAACTGGCACTCTACGCCTTGGAGGTGCTGGCCTGCCCTGCCGCCAGCGTTCTGTCTGAGCGGGTATTTAGTGCTGCTGGTGGCATCATAACAGATAAGCGTATCCGCCTTTCCACCGACAATGCTGATAGGTTGACACTTATAAAAATGAACAAGGCCTGGATTTCCCCTGACTTCTCCACTCCACTGGAGGAAAGCCCCGGGGGAACATAAACTCACTTTATATATGTTATTTACAATGATTTGAATACTCTGTATTCCCATTCACCCCTTCCACCCAAAAAACGGGTATATGGTTGACTCTTAATCTTCTCATCCTCCTCCTCCTCTTCCATATGCCCTGGGATATAATTTTTATATAGGGCCAGCTCACCAGCGGGCCCTGGGATATAATTTTTATATAGGGCCAGCTCACCAGCGGGCCCTGTGATATAATTTTTATATAGGGCCAACTCACCAGCGGGCCCTGTTTGACAATTTTTATATAGGTCAGCTCACCAGCGGGCCTTCTCATATAATGTTTTATTGGGTCAGCTCTCTAGCGGGCCCTCTCATATAGTGTTTTATAGGGTCAGCTCACTAGCGGGCCTTCGCATATAATGTTTAGGATGGTCAGCTCTGCAGCAGACCCTTACCCATAATGTTTTAGATGGTCAGCTCAGCGCACGTTTCCCTCTTAATCATGGCCTCAGTTCAATAAAATCAAGGAAATTTTTGGGAGAATTTGCCTCTGCGCACGTTTCCTTCTTAATCATGGCCTCAGTTCTGAAAATCAAGGAAATTTTTGGGAGAATTTGCCTCTGTGCACGTTTCCCTCTTAATCATGGCCTCAGTTCTGAAAATCAAGGAAATTTTTGGGAGAATTTGCCTCTGTGCACGTTTCCCTCTTAATCATGGCCTCAGTTCTGAAAATCAAGGAAATTTTTGGGAGAATTTGCCTCTGCGCACGTTTCCCTCTTAATCATGGCCTCAGTTCAGAAAAATCAAGGAAATTTTTGGGAGAATTTGCAGATGATATACAAGTAAATATACAGCAAATACTGTTTGGTAACAATTTTTCGCCTAAAGTCGCTTTTATCTTCCTTTTTGTGTGTTTTACGGTCAGTCTGTAAAAATGGCGTACTACGGGCGAAAGATCGTTCCCAGCAGCGATGTTGGAGTCCAAGATGCATCCAGACATCCTCCCTATGCTGTCCCTGAACCATTTCTGTGGTGTTTCCATCCTTTTCTGCCCTTTTCCTATGGACCAGGCACCCTCCCCTCATCAGAGCAGGGGGTGCCTGGTGTAATGCTCGAGTCCTCCCATTGACTTCAATGGGGCTCGGGTGCTCGGCCGAGCACTCGAGCCTCAGGGGGTGCTCGGTCAGAGCACCCGAACACCCGAGCATTGGGGTGCTCGCTCATCACTATCACTTACCCATGGACGCACATCGCCCGCATTCTCCACCAAAAACTGTTAGGGAATCTTTACCTGGATCGCTGCCTGAAGAGATACCTTTCACCCTCTTATGGTCAGCCTATCTATGAAATCTATGTCAATTACCAGTATACTGGTAGGCTATAAAGTTCGCAAAGAAACACACACAACAGCGTATACAATACAAACTCTCTCTTTATTCTTATCATACAAAACCTTTATAGCCCTATACAGCCCCCTCCCCTACAGGGAGGGGCGAGGTGCACAGTTTCAACATAGAACAGAAAATTATAAAAAAAAACAGAAAAGCAAAACTTGTTCACAGGAAGGGGGGGGAGGGGAGAGAATGCAGATAACAGCTCCTGCAGTATCCTATCACCTCCCCCGTGGGGGTTTTGGATATTCTGCACATTCTATCATAACGGCCTTGAGGAACTAGAACAGACCAGTCTGGTGGTTTCCTCCCTAGTACATAGATTTCTGCAGAATCAGTCAAATGTAACTATTAACCCTATAGGTACCGAACATAAGTATTACACACCTTATCCCTGTTCCCTTCAGGAGGTAACATATGTCAAATTTGAACTGTAGGGCAGCATGTTGCATGTAAATATTGTGGGGGAACATCACCATTTTGTGTTAGCACACATACACTAAATGATACCCTCCAGCCTTCTTCCCTTGCCCAGGCAGTGCCCATGTGGTTTGTGGCTAGCAGTAGGCAAGGGGAAAAGGCTGGAGACAGTGTACATGGGGATCTGTGGCTACCAGTGGGCAAGGGAACAAGTCTGAAGAACAGGCAGTGTATATGGGTTTCTATGGCTACCAGTGGGCAAGGGAACAAGACTGGGGGGCAAGTGGTAGCCACAAATCCCTATGGACACTGCCTGGCACCCAGCCTTGTTCCATTGGGAGTGCACAACATGTAAAATATATGATATAGAGCTAAGGGGATATTTGTGTAGTGATTGGTGTATTTTTTAACCCTTTAAGTGCCACAGGGTTGAGCAATCCCTATGGTACTCAAAGGGATAAGGGAGTAATGCTGTCCATGATGCTGGAAGTATTCTATCCACTCCCCTAGTAACCAAGTGGGGCAGCAGAGAGAATGCTGTCAGACTAGTGTTGAGCGAGCGTGCTCGGCCGATGCTCGGATCGGCTTGAGCATCGCTCTGCTCGGCACATGGCGGTACTCGTCGAGTACCGCCATGTGCTCTCCCGCCATGTTCGGGTGGCGGGGATCTGTGCCGGAAGAGGCACAGATCAGAAGACGCTCCGCTGGACCACCAGGGACTGGAGGTACGGGGGCATTGCGGAGATGAAGGGGGCATAGCGGAGATGAAGGGGGACATTGTGGAAGAGGGGCATAGACTCTATGCCCCTCTTCCACAATGTCCCCCTTCATCTCCGCTATGCCCCTCTTCCACAATGTCCCCCTTCATCTCCGCTATGCCCCTCTTCCACAATGTCCCCCTTCATCTCCGCTATGCCCCTCTTCCACAATGTCCCCCTTCATCTCCTCTATGGCATAGAGGAGATGAAGGGGGACATTGTGGAAGAGGGGCATAGCGGAGATGAAGGGGGACATTGTGGAAGAGGGGCATAGCGGAGATGAAGGGGGACATTGTGGAAGAGGGGCATAGCGGAGATGAAGGGGGACATTGCGGAGATGAAGGGGGACATTGCGGAGATGAAGGGGGCATTCAGAGATGAAGGGGGCATAGCGGAGATGAAGGGGGGCATTGACCAGGCACCCTCCCCTCATCAGAGCAGGGGGTGCCTGGTGAAATGCTCGTGTCGCCCCATGCTTTTCAATGGGGCTCGGGTGCTCGGCCGAGCACTCGAGCCTCAGGGGGTGCTCGGTCAGAGCACCCGAGCACCCGAGCATCGGGGTGCTCGCTCAACACTATGTCAGACTTCAGGATTGTCGTAGAGCTTGTGATGTGTGAGGACAGCATCCCTTCCACATCTACAGCAGTTCACAACTTGCAAGAAACCTCCACCATGCTTCACTGTTGACTGCAGACACTCATTCTTGTACCGCTCTCCAGCCTTTGACGAACAAACTGCCTTCTGCTACAGCCAAATAGTTTACATTTTGACTCAGTAGTCCACAACACCTGCTGCCATTTTTCTGCACCCCAGTTCCTGTGTTTTAATGCATAGTTGAGTCGCTTGGCCTTGTTGCCACATCGGAGGTATGACTTTTTGGTTGTAAGTCTTCCATGAAGACCACTTCTGACCAGACAGTAGATGGGTGTGCCAGGGTCTCTCTTTTATCTGCCAATTCTGAGCCGATGGCACTGCTGCACTTCTTATGATTGTGAAGGGAATAAAGCATGTCTTTCATCAGCTGTACTAAGTTTCATTTGCCGACCATTGTGTCTACAGTCCTCATCATTGCCTGTTTCTTTGTGTTTCTTCAAAAGAGCTTGGACAGCACATCTGGAAACCCCTGTCTGCCTTGAAATTTCTGCCTGGGAGAGACCTTGCTGATGCAATATAACTACCTTGTGTCTTGTTGCTGTGTTCAGTCTTGCCATGACATATGACTTTTGATATTAAACTATCCTCAGCATCCTCATCTTGTTAGCTTAGCTTTGCTGTTCCTCACTCAGTTTTATTCCTCCTACAGAGCTGTTTCTGTTTCAGTTAATGATTGTGTTCAACCTACATATTAAATTGATGATCATTAGCACCTGCTTGGTATAATTGATTAATCATACACCTGACTATATGCCTACTAAATCCCTGGTTTTGTGCAAGTGTACCTAGAGGAATTGATGTTGTATTGAAGACAAAGTATGAACACACCAAATATAGATTTGATTTAGATTTTTTTTTTACTCACTTTGCATTTTGTTAATTGATAAAAATAAACTCTTAATGGCTGTTTTTGAAAGCATTATTACTTTACAGCATTTTTTGACACCTGCCTTCGGAGCGCCCAGCTCTGTATCAGCCGCAGCGCGGGCAGTCTCTACTGCGCATGACTGCAGCACACGCAGCAGTGTCTACTGCGCATGTCGCAGCATTACACACAATTTAGCGAATTATTATATAGGATATATATATATATATATATATATATATATAAATCAGCAAGGAAATTTCTTGGACTGCAGTTGCCTGTGTCTTTCAAATCAAATCAGTCATACAGAATGTTGGGTTTTTTTGGAGTCAGCCTCCTTTTCTCCCTTCTCACACTCTCAGATACATCCAACAGAGTGTTAATAACAGCAAGATCAGCAAGGAAATTGCTTGGACCATTGCCTGTGTCTTTCAAATAAAATAAGTCAGACAGAATGTTGGGGTATTTGGGGGTAAACATTCTTTGTTGCCTTCTCACACCCCAGTCTCCCGCAGCACAGTGAGGAGCTTGAGTCATGGCTCCTTGTGTCTTGCCAGTCAGTCACATCAAATTCTGGGGTATTCTAGGGTATTTAGGGTCAACCTCCTTTCTCCCTTCTTCCCCAGACTCCCCTAATACAGAGAACAATTGTCCAACTAAGTTTCATCTCCACTTCTCTTACTCAAAATGTGCTGCTCTCGCTTCCTTTCACAAACACAGTATGGCATGCCTTGAGAACCTGTCACCCTTTTATCTGCCTGCAGGAAAAGAAAAGAAAACTACCATGAGGTGGGGAAGTAATTCAGTCTTCCCATTGATTTCAATGCAATGAGTTAGGCGAAAAAATAAGAAAATTGCACTGTTAGTAGGAAATTTTTCTCTAGGCTGAAGTGAAACATTTGCACCTATTTTGGTTCGAGGCAAAAATTTTCTTATAGGTATTAAATGTATAGCCAAGTCCTATATGGATATGACTGTATGTAAAAGATTTGTAGTTAAGACTTTTCAAATGACGATCATGGACATCTAGTATACATGGGGAATTATATGACCTAATTGCAGTTAAAGGGATAGTAATGTTTCATAATAAAAGCAGCTCTAATTAATCATCATAGTATTTGGACTTTGGAGAGTGTTATTTCAGTTCTGTCAGAGATGTAGTTCAAGAGTAATTCAATGACAAAGTATCCCCCTCCCTCCCCTTTTATGTAACACTGCTCACCTCAGAGCAGTAGAGAGTGTCCAAGTGGATTGTAGAGAGGGACAATCTTCAACTGAGATAAGGGAAAAAAGCTGAAAAATTTGTCAAGGGGGGACAGGGCTTTCATTGTTCTCATAGAAAGAAGATTGTCCCCTGCTGTTATCTGTCTGGTCTATGGACTGCATTCCACATCTGAGAGGAGATGGCTTACACTAGGTAAAAGGGGCGGGAGGGGAAACTTTTCTTGTGAATATCTCTCAAACCTATATAGTTCTTCATGTTTTTTTAATGCCTACAAAATAAAATAAAGAAAAAACAAAGTATTACTATCCCTTTAAGGTACTCCTGACGGTCTCATGCCCAGTACTGACACTGATTTTGTCCTATGTACTACAACTTGGAGATTAATAATATGTGGCCAATTGGAACATATGGATCTTTTACATTTCTGATGGTTCTTTTTACATGATGTCACATATAATTCTTGGAATTATTGAAACGAATACTGACCTAATAAGAAGGAACTTATCTAGAAAGCAACATGTACATGATGATTTTCTCAGCCGTGTTCCAATTGTGACATAACTGAAATTGTTTATATTCATCTGCAGTCATGCTGATCTATTGAGGATATGATATCATAAAAAGCTCATGACCTCTAATTAATATGTGTAATGTGGAATCATGTTATTTACTCTGTGTCCTCAATATGACTGTTTATTATTAGTGATGAGCGAGCACCCCAATGCTCGGGTGTTCGGGTGCTCTGACCGAGCGCCCCCGGAGGCTCGAGTGCTCGGCCGAGCACCCGAGCCCCATTGAAGTCAATGGGAGGACTCGAGCATTACACCAGGCACCCCCTGCTCTGATGAGGGGAGGGTGCCTGGTCCATAGGAAAAGGGCAGAAAAGGATGGAAACACCACAGAAATGGTTCAGGGACAGCATAGGGAGGATGTCTGGATGCATCTTGGACTCCAACATCGCTGCTGGGAACGATCTTTCGCCCGTAGTACGCCATTTTTACAGACTGACCGTAAAACACACAAAAAGGAAAATAAAAACGACTTTAGGCGAAAAATTGTTACCAAACAGTATTTGCTGTATATTTACATGTATATCATCTGCAAATTCTGCAAAAAATGTCATCGATTTTTCTGAAGTGAGGCCATGATTAAGAGGGAAACGTGCGCAGAGGCAAATTCTCCCAAAAATTTCCTAGATTTTTCTGAACTGAGGCCATGATTAAGAGGGAAACGTGCGCAAAAGCAAATTCTCCCAAAAACTTCCTCGATTTTTCTGAACTGGGGCCATGATTAAGAGGGAAACGTGCGCTGAGCCGACCATCTAAAACATTATGGGTGAGGGTCTGCTGCGGAGCTGACCATCCTAAACATTATATGCGAAGGCCCGCTAGTGAGCTGACGCTATAAAACATTATATGAGAGGGCCCGCTAGAGAGCTGACCCAATAAAACATTATATGAGAAGGCCCGCTGGTGAGCTGACCTATATAAAAATTGTCAAACAGGGCCCGCTGGTGAGCTGGCCCTATATAAAAATTATATCACAGGGCCCGCTGGTGAGCTGGCCCTATATAAAAATTATATCCCAGGGCCCGCTGGTGAGCTGGCCCTATATAAAAATTATATCCCAGGGCATATGGAAGAGGAGGAGGAGGATGAGAAGATTAAGAGTCAACCATATACCCGTTTTTTGTGTGGAAGGGGTGAATGGGAATACAGAGTATTCCCATCATTGTAAATAACATATATAAAGTGAGTTTATGTTCCCCCGGGGCTTTCCTCCAGTGGAGTGGAGAAGTCAGGGGAAATCCAGGCCTTGTTCATTTTTATAAGTGTCACCCTATCAGCATTTTCGGTGGAAAGGCGGATACGCTTATCTGTTATGATGCCACCAGCAGCACTAAATACCCGCTCAGACAGAACGCTGGCGGCAGGGCAGGCCAGCACCTCCAAGGCGTAGAGTGCCAGTTCATACCACGTGTCCAGCTTGGACACCCAGTAGTTGTAAGGCACAGAGGGATCATTGAGGACGCTGACACGGTCTGCTATGTACTCCTTCACCATCTTCCAAAACTTTTCCCTCCTTGTGACACTAGGCTGCGCATCAGGGTGAGGGTGCTGGCGGGGTGTCATGAAGGTGTCCCACGCCTTGGAGAGTGTTGCCCTGCCTTTGTCGGAACTGCTGTGTGCTCCCCTTTTCTCCCCTTCTCGGTTGGCCAAGGTAGCACGTACTCTGCCGCCAGCGTTGTCAGATGGAAAATTTTGGAGCAATTTTTCAACAAGAACCTTCTGGTATTGCACCATTTTGCTTGTCCTCTCCACCGGAGGAATGAGAGATGAGAAATTCTCTTTGTAGCGGGGGTCCAGAAGGGTGAACACCCAGTAATCCGTGTTGTTTAAAATGCGTATAACGCGTGGGTCACGGGAAAGGCAGCCTAACATAAAGTCAGCCATGTGTGCCAGAGTACCAACAGTCAAGATTTCGCTGTCCTCACCAGGAGGATGACTCTCAATCTCCTCATCCTCTTCCTCCTCTTCTGCCCACCCACGCTGAAGAGATGGAACTAAAGTTCCATGGCTACCCTCTGTAGCGGAGGCAACCGTGTCTTCCTCCTCCTCCTCCTCCTCCTCCGCCTCCTCCAATTGTCGCTGAGAAGACGAAGTGAGGGTGCTCTGGCTATCACCTTGTGTAAGCTCTTCCTCCCGCATTTCCACCTCTTCCACATGCAAAGCGTCGGTTTTAATTGTGAGCAGCGAGCGTTTCAGTAGACACAGAAGTGGGATGGTTACACTGATAATAGCGTTATCGCCGCTCACCATCTGTGTCGATTCCTCAAAATTGCGTAAAACCTCACAGAGGTCTGACATCCATTCCCACTCCTCACTTCTGATTACAGGAAGTTGAACGGAGAGGCGACGACCGTGTAACAGCTGGTACTCCACTACTGCCCTCTGCTGCTCACAAAGCCGGGCCAACATGTGGAAGGTGGAGTTCCAGCGCGTGCTCACGTCACACAGCAGCCGGTGAGCTGGCAATTGTAAGCGCTGCTGCAGCTTCAACAGGCCGGCCGAAACTGTAGATGACTTACGGAAATGTGCACACACGCGGCGCACCTTGGTCAAGAGATCATGCAAATTGGGGTAGGTTTTTAGAAATCGCTGAACCACTAAATTAAATACATGCGCTAGGCATGGTACGTGTGTGAGCTTGCCGAGCTCCAAAGCCGCCACCAAGTTACGCCCATTATCACACACAACCATGCCTGGTTGCAGGTTCAGTGACGAGAGCCACTGCTCGGTCTGGTGACTAATCCCCTGCAACAGCTCTGAGGCTGTGTGCTGTTTGTCCCCAAGGCAGATCAGCTTCAGCACGGCCTGTTGACACTTCCCCACTGCAGTGCTACACTGCTTCCAGCTACTGGCTGATGGGGGAGTGGCGCTGCGTTTAGAGAATTCGGAGGTGGAAACGGAGGAGGAGGAGCCAATAACGTAGGTGCTGGCGGAAACCCTGATGGAGGTAGGGCCCGCAATCCTCGGCGTGGGTAGCACCCGTGCCATCCCAGGGTCCGAGTCGCTCCCAGCCTCCACGACATTCACCCAGCGTGCCGTCAGGGAAATGTAGCGTCCCTGGCCACAAGCACTTGTCCATATGTCAGTCGTTAAGTGGACCTTCCCAGTAACTGCGTTGGTCAGGGCACGGGTGATGTTACGGGACACATGGTGGTGTAATGCGGGGATGGCACAGCGGGAAAAGTAGTGGCGGCTGGGGACCGCGTACCGAGGGACAGCTGCTGCCATCAGGCTGCGGAAGGACTCAGTGTCCACAAGCCTAAATGGCAGCATTTCGATGGCCAGTAATTTGGAAAGGTGTGAGGTTAGTGCTATGGCCTGTGGGTGGGTGGCTGGGTATTTTCTCTTGCGCTCAAATGCCTGGGGTAACGACATTTGGACGCTGTGCTGGGACAGGGAAGTGGATGTGGTCGCTGATGGTGCTTCAGATGGTACAGGTGCAGGGCGGGAGGTATGCGGGCCTGCGCCTTCGACAGGCGATTGGCCGGCACCGAAAACAGGGGAAGAGGAGGCAGTGGTGTGGCCTGCAGACACAGATGGGCGATCCAGGCGTTCCTCCCACTTATTACGGTGCTTGGATGCCATGTGTCGGATCATGCTGGTGGTGGTGAGGTTTCTAGTGTTCATGCCTCGGCTCATTCTGGTGTGGCACAGGTTGCAAACTACAATTCTTTTGTCGTCCGCACTTTCCTTAAAAAAACGCCATACCGCGGAACACCTACCCCTTGGCAAGGTAGATTTACGCAAGGGGGTGCTCCGTGGAACATTTGCGGGCCGGTTTGGTGCGGTCCGCCTTCTTTCTGTAGCCACACCACTGCCTCTTCCAGCCTGTTGCGGTGCTGCAGATGGCTCACCCTCAGGACTGCTGTCATCGCTCGGCTCTACACCTTCCCAGGTGGGGTCAGTCACCTCATCGTCCACCAAGTCCTCCTCCACTTCCTCACTCTGATCATCCTCCTCATGTCTTGATCCCACCACATACTCAGTCATTGACAACTGTATAACATTCTCCTCAACAAGGTCTTGAGACAGTAATAGTGGTTGATTTAATGGCAACTGTGTCTCATCATCATCATCATCATCCACTACTTCCTTTGACCTTAAATGCCGTTCACATCTGTCATCTTCTTGTGATTGGGTACCTTCTAGAGGCTGTGAATCAGGGCACAAGATGTCATGTTCCTCTGCAAGCGTGCTTGGAGAGAGGGTCAAATGAAGGATTGGTGATGAGACGAGCTCCTCACTATATCCCAGTGTGGGATCACTTCTTTGACCAGACCGTCTATGGTGGGAGGAAGGATGATCAGAGTGAGGATTATGTTGACCAGACTCTTGGCTACTGAGAGTGGACTTGGTGGAAGACAGGGTGGTGCTTAACCAACTGGAAGCAGTATCAGCTGACATCCAACCGACCACCTGTTCGCAGTGGTCGGACCTCGAGAGTGATGTCCTGCGACGCCCTGTAAAATGAGACATGAAGCTAGGTATGGTGGATGTCTTTCTTTCTTGTGCTCTGGCACCAGGCACAGTTTCTCCGCGTCCTGACCCGCGCCCTGAACTATCAGGATCACGTCCACTTCCCCGTCCCTTTTTACCCGCCTTCTTCATCTTACACGGAATATGTGACTTTGATATTTGAGTTTGAAAACTTAACAGTATTTCTTCCTATTCTGCAACTGTGCAGAGTACACAGAATAGGCTGCTAAACTGCGGTGACGAACACAGAATGGAATATGTGACTTTAATATTTGAGTTTGAAAACTTAACAGTATTTCTTCCTATTCTGCAACTGTGCAGAGTACACAGAATAGGCTGCTAAACGGCGGTGACACACACTGAATGGAATATGTGACTTTAATATTTGAGTTTGAAAACTTAACAGTATTTCTTCCTATTCTGCAACTGTGCAGAGTACACAGAATAGGCTGCTAAACTGCGGTGACGCACACTGAATGGAATATGTGACTTTAATATTTGAGTTTGAAAACTTAACAGTATTTCTTCCTATTCTGCAACTGTGCAGAGTACACAGAACAGGCTGCTAAACTGCGGTGACGAACACAGAATGGAATATGTGACTTTAATATTTGAGTTTGAAAACTTAACAGTATTTCTTCCTATTCTGCAACTGTGCAGAGTACACAGAATAGGCTGCTAAACTGCGGTGACGCACACTGAATGGAATATGTGACTTTAATATTTGAGTTTGAAGACTTAACAGTATTTCTTCCTATTCTGCAACTGTGCAGAGTACACAGAATAGGCTGCTAAACTGCGGTGACGCACACTGAATGGAATATGTGACTTTAATATTTGAGTTTGAAAACTTAACAGTATTTCTTCCTATTCTGCAACTGTGCAGAGTACACAGAATAGGCTGCTAAACTGCGGTGACGCACACTGAATGGAATATGTGACTTTAATATTTGAGTTTGAAAACTTAACAGTATTTCTTCCTATTCTGCAACTGTGCAGAGTACACAGAATAGGCTGCTAAACTGCGGTGACGAACACAGAATGGAATATGTGACTTTAATATTTGAGTTTGAAAACTTAACAGTATTTCTTCCTATTCTGCAACTGTGCAGAGTACACAGAATAGGCTGCTAAACTGCGGTGACGCACACTGAATGGAATATGTGACTTTAATATTTGAGTTTGAAAACTTAACAGTATTTCTTCCTATTCTGCAACTGTGCAGAGTACACAGAATAGGCTGCTAAACTGCGGTGACGAACACAGAATGGAATATGTGACTTTAATATTTGAGTTTGAAAACTTAACAGTATTTCTTCCTATTCTGCAACTGTGCAGAGTACACAGAATAGGCTGCTAAACTGCGGTGACGCACACTGAATGGAATATGTGACTTTAATATTTGAGTTTGAAGACTTAACAGTATTTCTTCCTATTCTGCAACTGTGCAGAGTACACAGAATAGGCTGCTAAACTGCGGTGACGCACACTGAATGGAATATGTGACTTTAATATTTGAGTTTGAAAACTTAACAGTATTTCTTCCTATTCTGCAACTGTGCAGAGTACACAGAACAGGCTGCTAAACTGCGGTGACGAACACAGAATGGAATATGTGACTTTAATATTTGAGTTTGAAAACTTAACAGTATTTCTTCCTATTCTGCAACTGTGCAGAGTACACAGAATAGGCTGCTAAACTGCGGTGACGCACACTGAATGGAATATGTGACTTTAATATTTGAGTTTGAAGACTTAACAGTATTTCTTCCTATTCTGCAACTGTGCAGAGTACACAGAATAGGCTGCTAAACTGCGGTGACGCACACTGAATGGAATATGTGACTTTAATATTTGAGTTTGAAAACTTAACAGTATTTCTTCCTATTCTGCAACTGTGCAGAGTACACAGAATAGGCTGCTAAACTGCGGTGACGAACACAGAATGGAATATGTGACTTTAATATTTGAGTTTGAAAACTTAACAGTATTTCTTCCTATTCTGCAACTGTGCAGAGTACACAGAATAGGCTGCTAAACTGTGGTGACGCACACTGAATGGAATATGTGACTTTAATATTTGAGTTTGAAAACTTAACAGTATTTCTTCCTATTCTGCAACTGTGCAGAGTACACAGAATAGGCTGCTAAACTGCGGTGACGAACACAGAATGGAATATGTGACTTTAATATTTGAGTTTGAAAACTTAACAGTATTTCTTCCTATTCTGCAACTGTGCAGAGTACACAGAATAGGCTGCTAAACTGCGGTGACGCACACTGAATGGAATATGTGACTTTAATATTTGAGTTTGAAGACTTAACAGTATTTCTTCCTATTCTGCAACTGTGCAGAGTACACAGAATAGGCTACTAAACTGCGGTGACGCACACTGAATGGAATATGTGACTTTAATATTTGAGTTTGAAAACTTAACAGTATTTCTTCCTATTCTGCAACTGTGCAGAGTACACAGAATAGGCTGCTAAACTGCGGTGACGAACACAGAATGGAATATGTGACTTTAATATTTGAGTTTGAAAACTTAACAGTATTTCTTCCTATTCTGCAACTGTGCAGAGTACACAGAATAGGCTGCTAAACTGCGGTGACGCACACTGAATGGAATATGTGACTTTAATATTTGAGTTTGAAAACTGAACAGTATTTCTTCCTATTCTGCAACTGTGCAGAGTACACAGAATAGGCTGCTAAACTGCGGTGACGCACACTGAATGGAATATGTGACTTTTATATTTGAGTTTGAAAACTTAACAGTATTTCTTCCTATTCTGCAACTGTGCAGAGTACACAGAATAGGCTGCTAAACTGCGGTGACGCACACTGAATGGAATATGTGACTTTAATATTTGAGTTTGAAGACTTAACAGTATTTCTTCCTATTCTGCAACTGTGCAGAGTACACAGAATAGGCTGCTAAACTGCGGTGACGAACACAGAATGGAATATGTGACTTTAATATTTGAGTTTGAAAACTTAACAGTATTTCTTCCTATTCTGCAACTGTGCAGAGTACACAGAATAGGCTGCTAAACTGCGGTGACGCACACTGAATGGAATATGTGACTTTAATATTTGAGTTTGAAAACTGAACAGTATTTCTTCCTATTCTGCAACTGTGCAGAGTACACAGAATAGGCTGCTAAACTGCGGTGACGCACACTGAATGGAATATGTGACTTTTATATTTGAGTTTGAAAACTTAACAGTATTTCTTCCTATTCTGCAACTGTGCAGAGTACACAGAATAGGCTGCTAAACTGCGGTGACGCACACTGAATGGAATATGTGACTTTAATATTTGAGTTTGAAGACTTAACAGTATTTCTTCCTATTCTGCAACTGTGCAGAGTACACAGAATGTGCTGCTAAACTGCGGTGACGCACACTGAATGGAATATGTGACTTTGATATTTTAGTTTGAAGACTTAACAGTATTTCTTCCTATTCTGCAACTCTGCACAGTACACAGAATGTGCTGCTAAACTGCGGCGAAGCACACTGAATGGAATATGTGACTTTGATATTTTAGTTTGAAGACTTAACAGTATTTCTTCCTATTCTGCAACTCTGCACAGTACACAGAATGTGCTGCTAAACTGCGGCGACGCACACTGAATGGAATATGTGACTTTGAAATTTTAGTTTGAAGACTTAACAGTATTTCTTCCTATTCTGCAACTGTGCAGAGTACACAGAATGTGCTGCTAAACTGCGGCGAAGCACACTGAATGGAATATGTGACTTTGATATTTTAGTTTGAAGACTTAACAGTATTTCTTCCTATTCTGCAACTCTGCACAGTACACAGAATGTGCTGCTAAACTGCGGCGAAGCACACTGAATGGAATATGTGACTTTGATATTTTAGTTTGAAGACTTAACAGTATTTCTTCCTGTTCTGCAACTCTGCACAGTACACAGAATGTGCTGCTAAACTGCGGCGACGCACACTGAATGGAATATGTGACTTTGATATTTTAGTTTGAAGACTTAACAGAATGTGCTCTAATCTGCAACTTTGCACACTAAACAGAATGTGCTCTAATCTGCAACTTTGCACACTAAACAGAATGTGCTCTAATCTGCAACTTTGCACACTAAACAGAATGTGCTCTAATCTGCAACTTTGCACACTAAACAGAATATATGAAATTTTTTTTTTTTTTGTTTTTTTCCCCCCACACAAAATAACCTGCTGCCCCCACACACAGTAGTCCTAAAAAGGACTTTTGGTTCTTTTTTTTTCACAATTTTGCTTTTTTTCTCCCTACACTGACTTTCCCTTCCTATCCTCATCTCTCCCTGGCTAAGACTGAGCCGAACTCGCTGGTCAGGTGCTATACAGCACCCGACCACGGGTTCTGGCCAGCCAATCAGTGTAATGCCAGCAGCCAACATGGCTGCTGGCATTACACCGATGTCAGAGCCTCCCTGAACGTTTATTGGCTGCGCAGCAGCCGCAAAACGTGTGGGGAGGAGACCCGAACATGGCGGGCGAGCACATGCGGTACTCGTACGAGTACCGCCATGTGCCGAGCAGAGCGATGCTCGAGCCGATCCGAGCATCGGCCGAGCATGCTCGCTCAACACTATTTATTATGATTCATCTTCTGATGTCTGATTGCTAACTGAGATTTATCAGTGAACCCTTGTGTTATCATTGTTGTCTTTTTAACACATAGATTCATTCCTTTACTATTTTCTTGTAAATTGTATTTAGATTTTTTTGTACATACATACATATTTGAAACTTGCAGCCCTTATAGGAGTATTTTGGTGTTAATATTTTTATCTTATTATGTTCATTGTTCATCTGAGGTGATTTCTGATTGGTTTTGGTCATGTAGGTGGATGCCGTCATTATATATATTTATGATGCATGTTTGATTTCAGTCTTATGGTAGAGCATATAACACTACTTTCTTCCACTTCTTTTTATCCAGGAGGAAGGTCTTATATGTTTACCACATGAGCCTTCAAGTGCAATCCTCTTTTGTGCTTGTTGTTATAACTGATTGTCACCCGAACTCCATATCTCACACATGAATGTGCCCATTCATTGCCTGGGTTTACTACAACAATTGTTTTCTTTTTGTAAATCAAGTAAAAAAAAACACAAGTCCTTCAAGCTCAACCTTTGCCTCATAACCCAGAGACATAAGGATTATATATCTTTCCTGCTGCCAAATAAGTTAGTCTTTATCAGACCTTCCTGTTTTGCCTACTAATACACAGTATAACCCTGTATGTTCCCTTTTAAAAGAAATGTATATGATCTTATCTTAAAAGTAACCATTTTATCTGCCATAACCACATGTTTGGGCAAGGAATTCCATTATTTAACAGACTTTACTGTAAAACACCCTTTCCTTTGCTGAAGTTGAAACCTCCTTTCCTCTAATCTCAAGGGGTATCCCCTGGTTATTTGATTAGGCCTTGGAATTAATAACTCACTTGCACATTGTGATGAGATATCCTGTTAATGTCTTTTCTTTAGAGTAAAGTTTGTAAAATAATGTTTGTCTAGTCATTTCTCATACGGCAAGTCCTCCATTTTTTTGTTTTGTTGCTCTTCACTGTACTCTCTCCAGTTCTAGAATATCCGTTTTTTAGAACTAGTACCCAAAACTGCACTGCATATTCTAGGTGAGGTCATACTCAACTATTTGTACAATGGCAAAATTATGTTATGCACTCATGCTTCAGTACCCCATTTATGCAACACAGGACTTTATATGTTTTGCTACTGTTATTTGACACTGGTTACTGTTTCCAAGTTTCTAGTTTACAAGGATTCCCAGGTCTTTCTCTACAACGAGTCCCCTAATATGATTCCATTAAGTTCATAAGTAGCACTGGGATTTTTTCTTCCCAAATGCATGACTTTACACTTTCCCACATTAAACTTCATATTCCATTTAGTTGCCAAATTAGCCATTTTATGTAAATCCCTCTGTAGAGTAAAAAATATCCTGTTTTGCATTTATTATTCAGCATAATTTAGTGTCATGTGCAAATATTGAGATTTTGCTTTCTATATCTATTTCCAGGTTATTTATAAACATGTTAAAAAGCAGCGGACCTAATACTGAACCCTGAGGTACTCCCATCTCAACTTTAACTGGAGAATTGTCCATTTACAACCACACACTCTTCCCTATCCTTCAACCAGTTTTCTATCCAATTGTAAAGGTTATCCCTAGCCCTAATTTCCTTATTTAATACCCCAGTCTCCTGTGTTGCACTGTATCAAATGCCTTTGCAAAATCTAGATATACTACATTAACTGCCTTACCATTACCTAGGTTGCTACTTACTTCTTCATGGAAGCTGAAAAGATTAGTTTGGCATGATTTATTCCTCGTAAAACCAGGTTGATTCCTGCTAATAATCTGATTTTTTGTGGAGTAATCCTGAATATAATCCCTTATTATCCCTTCTAGAAGTTTTCCCACCACAGAGGTCAAACTAACAGGTCTATACTTCCCAGGTTCTGTTTTAGTTCCCTTCTTAAATAGAAGACCTACATTGGCTTTACGACAATCTTGTGGCACTGAGTCCTGTGGTGAGAGAATCTTTAAAGTGTAAAAAGAGGGGTCTTGCTAACACTGCACTGAGTTTCTGAAGAACCCTTGGATGTATACCATCATGACCTGGTGCATTGTCAGTCTTAATTTTGTTCAGTCTTCTCATTAGCTTTTCTTGTGTAAACCCAATATCAGATAATGGTATGGTTTTTATGTGCTTTTTGATGAGGCTCTTCAAACATTCCTTGTTCCCTTGAATATACTGATGCAAAAGAAAGTGTTTCAAATATCGGCCTTTTCCTTTTCCATGGGCTGTGCAAATATTGTCCATCAAAAGGGCGAGTTCAGATTGTCATCGGCATCAAAATGGCAACCTAAATACAACACTGTTGAAAATGTTGTGGTGCCTTTGAGGACTAACACTTAAGTGAGGTAAAGCACAGTTTTTCACTTGTGCCTGTCAAGTGAGTATCTGAACATGTCTTGTGTGGGCATATGACAGGAAGGCAGAGAGTGGGGGTTTATTAACTGAGTACAAAGCAAGGGTTAAATGCCAGATGTGTGTGATTCACGTGACCTTTATATTTCAGTAAATACAGCCCATGACAAATGGTTTATAGTGAATGGTGGTCTATATTGATGGGCAATATTGAATGGTGGGCTGTATTAAAGGACTATATTGAAAGGGCATGAGAAATGGTAAAATGAATGATGTCACTAAGAGAGAGATAATAATGCCATTCAATATAGCCCATCAGTAGATCTTTAAATGCCATAATTCATGTTACCATTTCTCAAGAACTATTCAATATAACCATTGTTACCACTGTCACCATTTCATTTAGCAGACAACATATGGGAGAAGGACAGCATCAGGCCAATATCCAGTTTTGCAGAGGCTTTTATTACAGCAGGTCAGGTTCCCCTGTAACTGATGCTGCAGCACATTGGGAATATTGAAGCTATTGCAGACTTTGACACAGGCAACATTTTTTACGGTGTATTTCTTGCAGCAGGTGATACTGGATATTGAGTGGACCATTATGATTCCAGCTAAACTTTAGTTATGATAAATCGCTCACTTTCAACGTCACTTTTCTTGTAATACGTATGTTGATAGTGCTCCAGTGGAAGCATGAGATTAGCTTGTGAAATCAGCATTGAGCTTTATACTTTGGAGTAACATGACTTAGAGACATTTTCTTCTTTCTTCGCAAGGACCATTGTGCCCTTTTGGCATGGCTGACATTTTTATCCCACCCATTGTACCCTTTTAAAGGGATAGTAATACTTCGTTTTATCTTTATTTTATTTTGTAGGCATTAAAAAAACATGAAGAACGATATAAGTCTTATCTCTCAAACCTTTATGGTTTGAGAGATATTTACAAGCAAAGTTTCCCCCTCCCACCCCTTTTACCTAGTGTAAGCCATCTCTTCTCAGATGTGAATCTGGTCCATAGACCAGACAGATAACAACAGGGGACAATCTTCTTCCTATGAGAACAATGAAAGCCCTGCCCCCCTTGACAAGTTTTTCAGGTTTTTCCCTTACCTTAATTGAAGATTGTCCCTCTCTGCAATCTACCTGGGCAACTCCCTTCTGATCTGGCTGAACAGTGTTACATCAGTAAAAGGGGCGGGAGGGGGATAATTTGTCATTGAATTACTCTTGAACTACAACTCTGACATAAATGAAATAACACTCTCCAAAGTCCAAATTCTATGATGATTAATCAGAGCTGCTTTTATTATGAAACATTACTATCCCTTTAATGTAAGCCACATGTGTAAATCAACCATTTAACACAGATGGCATTTTGATGTTACCCTTATCAGGGTCACCATTTAGGCAACATAATTACAATAGGATACAGAGTGTCAGAGGGGAGCATTCAAATGGTAAAAAAACCTTGCATTTTGGAATCAAGTTGATGCTCTTGCTAAGTTTAAAAAAAAAGTTTGAGCTGGAATAACTGTTGAATGAAAATCCTGCCAGCGCTGGGATTACCCCTGTTTTAGTGATCAAGCATGCATCACTGCAACCCATTTTGAATGTGTGACAATCCTTACATCATTAAAATATTGTGTACATGTGTGTGTGCTCAGAGGAAAGCCATTCAGTAGAAAGGTGCAGCTTTTTCTTAAAAAATATAAGAAAGATAATGGTAACATAAACGAAGCATAATAAAATTGTTTATTTGTTACCAATTTAGCATTTCTGTTAATGAGTTTCTGGACTGTTGGTAACTGACAAGGCTTTGGTTGAAAGACCTGTTGAGTGCTCTTCCTTGATGTATGATGTACACTCTTCAGATTGTAAACATTTTCAGTGACATACAAATGACTTGCTAGGTTTCTGTATGCCACCATCTTTCATCATTTTTAATACAGCACTGCATGAATATGTTGCTGCTCTGTAAATGAATAACAACAATAATGACACATGCTTTTGCTTGCCTAATCTGTGAGGGAAATCCTCAGGGCAGCCATTCTCCTCAGACGTGTTATCTCACAATTATGTGTTGAAACAATAAGCTAAAAGGATAATAATCCTTATTATCCCTAAATTAAATATACCAGTTTAAGGATAATAAAATTCCTTGGTCAGTGTGAAAAGAATGTGGAATGGGGGGTGGATGACAGGCAAAAAGGGGGGAAAGGGATAAATCCATTACACAGAAACATATGTTAAAAAATGTAATGGGCCAATATGAACTAGAAGAAAATAAAGGAAAAGTTAAAGGAAGTTTTGGTAATGTGAGAGGAATCCCAAGTCCTATTTATTCCAGTGTCTTTGGTGTTGAAAAAGTTGATTGCCTTTATTTATAATGTCTTTGTCTCTTTGGTATCTTTGAAATTCTATAAAACTTGTAGAGAACGAAGCTGAGTGGCTCTAGGGATCCATGGTTAAAAAAATCTCATTTAGGGGTGCTAATAATCTGTATATGTCAAAAAGAGATGTGCATTAGTATCTTTGAAATTCTCTCTGAGTAATCTGATTTTGTGTTTTTGTAATCCATGTTTTGTCTCACTCAACTGACTTGGAAGTTTCATTTTGATATTGCATTTGACTTGATAAAGGGAGGTTGTTACTCTCAAGAGCTCATTCTGATAAATATTATCCCAATAAAAAAGATATTTTGACATACTGTGATACTCATTCATTATGCATCTATACCACTGGACTAACACGGCATCTCTAATTTAAATAGATAGATAGATAGATAGATAGATAGATAGATAGAACAGGAAAGCACTCACAGTTCAGAGAATAAGTTTTGCTGTTGTTGAAGGGTGAATATGCAGATATAGTTAACACAAAAGCACTCACAGGACTTTTTAAAGGTGCAAAAATCAATAGGTTTATTGTTGTCAATGTTTCAGCCTTGCTAGGATGGCCTCCATTAAGACAAACCAACAGGGCAAGCAAATGTCCCCTAAATATCCATAATGTGTAAGGATGGCACAAAACCTGGCTTCCTTGTGTAGTGATGGCATCACATAGGTGGGAGGAGACATTCATACATCAATAGGTACAACTAACTGATATGAAAAAGTAGGCCCATCAATTGATGCATGCTGGTGGACTAGTGTGTGGACTGGTGTGGACAGTAGACTCTTGTGCAGATAAGAAATCAGGCCTATCACAAAGTGTTGTGCCGGATGTGCATCAAAACTGAGAGGTACACCCATTGAAACATTGTATTTGTCCCCCTGAACACATTAAGGGCTCGATCCAAATGCTGTTTTTTCTGCCGATGGCATTTTTTCCAGCTCAGTAAGCTATGCAAATGTCTGTACAGTGAAAAAATACCGGCAAAAAACAGAGCCATCGGGAGTTAAAGTTAAGAGCTGTTTTCAACCTTAGAAAATGATGAAAACACAGTAAATTACAATTCAAATGTCTGCATTAGTCAGGAAAACCCGATAAGAGACTCAGGAAAGTTAACACCTATTTTTTTTTTTAACTTGTGTCCCTTATCGGTTGTCCTCAGACATATCAATAAATCCAAAGTGTGAAAAATGTGTCAAAAGTTAGTAGAATTAACCCTATGAGTGCCAGTGGGGTATAATTACCCTGCTGGCACTCATAGGGTTAACCCAACTACGTTAAAAAGAATCCCATAAAAAGTAACACTTACCATTAATCCTGATGTCCAGCAGAGTCCTCAGCTTTCTGGTCATCTTCTGTTCTTCTTTCTTCTCTTCTATCTTCTTTCTGTGAAAAAAAAACAGACAAGAATGACTCCAATGTTAAAGTATATGTTTACGCACCTCTCAGCCAATCAGCTTTGAGCAGCTGTGCTTTAAACTAATTGGCTGGGAGGTGCGTAAGAATATCCCAGCCAATGGCTGTGAGAGAATTGGAAGTAAGACTGTCCAAATATAAGAGCAATCTCAATTCCAATTCCCTCAGAGTGGAGCGGGCATTGGCCCATGCAGATGAGGAGGGGGCACTGTGGTGCATGATTTAGTCTCCGCCGTCTCAGAGGCTGCACACAGCGGCAGAAACACAGATTGCAATTATAAAATCGAAGTATATTTTTGGGACCTTTTATCATGACAATACTATTTATTTGGCTTAACTTGGACACAATGTACTATGCATGGGAGCATTTTTATATTGCAGACCCGTCACACTACTGCATACTTTAACCCTTTTGAACCTCAGAGAGGTACGCAACATATTTCTTTGCAATGTGCTGCGTACCGCTCTGGCACTCAAGGGGTTAAACTATGTATTAGTGTGCCGGATGTTTATGCATTGGAGTTATGCTTGTCTGTTTTTGTTTTTTACAGAAAGAAGACAGAAGATAGAAGAGAAAAAAGAAAGAAGATAGGAAGAGACAGAAAATGGATGACAGGTAAGTGTAACACAGATTAGATAACGATCGGTGCTTGACATTAGGTTTTTTTCCTGTTAAGTTCCCAATACTGTCGATATTTAGTGATGTTTTGGGAACTTAACGCACAAAACGGACGTTAATGCCGGTAGGACATTTGAATACCGACCAAGACATTTTCTTTCATCAGCAGGTATGCATTTTGTCCTACTGGCATTTTTAACGCCAAATTTTGGATCGAGCCCTAAGTCTGATGATTAGGGTTAAATTATATATGTAGGGACTCATCAGGGTGAGAATGCAGACAAGCACATAAATAAAAAAAGGAAATATAGGGGACAAATATAAATAAGGGACTAGTGATCATAGGCTAATAGAGCAGGCCCCCATGTCCAAATCAGGATCCGAATGATATCCCTTCACTTGTCAACATACTGAGAAGGGAGATGCACTGGGCAAGAGCCCCATTGTGTGCATGGCTCACCATTACAAGCTTCCCTCAGTCAGGACCTATCACGGTGCCCGTGCTCCCTTGTTATTGTTTTCCTGTCAGTCTACTCTGTGTGTGCTCCCATTGGCTGTCCTGTATTGGTCCCACCCAGTATGGCCTTTATATACTGGGCTCCAACACCCACACGGTGCCCTTTCATGGTGTTCCTGTACCAGTGCTAGTTTTCTGCTCAGTGTTTCCCAGTGTACCGACTTGGCCTGCCTGACTACTCTGCACCTGTTCTCCTGCTCCTGTGTACCGACCCGGATTGCCTGACTATTCTTCAGTGCCTGCTCCTGTGTACCGACCTGGCCTGGCTGACATTCCTGCTCCTGTCTACTGACCCGGCTTGGCTGATGTTCCTGCTCCTGTGTACCGACCCAGTTTGGCTGACGTTCCTGCTCCATGATTCGACCTGGCTTGGTTGGCGTTCCTGCTTCTGACAGCTTATTGTCGCCTTGGCGACATTCTTATTCTCCAGGCCGTCCGGTTCCCGTTTGCTCAAGCAGAGTGCGAGAGTCAGTTTCCGTTACTGCACCAGCAGTGTGTCATTGGCCTAGTCCTCTGTTACTGCTCCTGCAGGTTGCAAGTGTCTGCCTCCGTTACTGCTCCGGCAGTGTGCCATTGGCTTGTCCTCCGTTACTGCTCCTGCAGGGTGCAAGTGTCTGCCTCCGTTACTGCTCTGGCAGTGTGCCATTGGCTTGTCCTCCGTTACTGCTCTGGCAGAGTGCAAGTGTCTGCCTCCATTACTGCCCTGGCAGTGTGCCTTTGGCTTGGTGCTCCGTTACTGCTCCTGCAGAGTGCAAGTGTCTGCCTCCGTTACTGCTCCGGCAGTGTGCCTTTGGCCTAGTCCTCCGTTACTGCTCCTGCAGAGTGTAAGTGTCTGCCTCCGTTACTGCTCTGGCAGTGTGTCATTGGCCTAGTCTTCTGTTACTGCTCCTGCAGGGTGCAAGTGTCTGCCTCCGTTACTGCTCCGGCAGTGTGCAAATATTGCCTCCATTACTGCTACGGCAGTGTCCTCCATTACTGCTCCTGCAGAGTGCAAGTGATTGTCTCCGTTACTGCTACGGCAGTGAGTCATTGGTCTAGTCTCCGTTACTGCTCCGGCAGTGGGCAAGTGTCAGTCTCCGTTACTGCTACGGCAGTGTTCTCTATACACTATTCCTGTTTTAGTCTGGCAGTTCACATTTGTCCTGCTAGCATTAAGCATCCAGAAGCTCTCTATATGGGAAGAGCTCTATCACAGAACTCTCAACAAATGGGACTGTTTACACTCCTAGAAGACCTTTAACCCATGCAGTACCTTAGTCCTGGGAAACTAACATATTCTGCCTGACCTGCGTCAGTATAGAATGCTATGTACCTTAAGGTTGTACTGGACCTGTGTGGGCATATATATTGTTAACCTGTCGTGTGTCTGTATTATACTGCCTGTATACTACAGGACCTGTGAGGGTTCTTATTTTATTGTGATTTCAATAAAACTGTGTTTTTATCCTAACCCACTGTGTCTGTGTGTCGAACAAACCGTTACAGGACCTCAGAGTCAAGGAGGCAAGAGTCTTGAAATGTATTGCAGCTCATTCAGCAAAGATTTTCAGTACCTCATTCAATCCATTGGCTGAAACGTTCAGACTATGAATCCACTGTGTTTCACATTGTGATCAATCAGCATAGACATTAAAGTTAAAAGTGCATGATTATATTCCAGGAAATGTCTTGCCACTGACTTGTTTGTTTTCTTGTTCATCCAAGCAGCTAAGAGTGGATCTGTGGTGAGATATTATTTCTCTGAATGTTGTGGTGATTTTGCCCACACAGCAGAAGAACACAAAGGCAAATTAATATGTTAATTACAAAATTGTATGTGCAATCCAGTCTTTGTCTGATTTTGATGTCTTCATTGGTGTGGGGGTACTTAAAGGATGTTCTAAACAGCATACTATTACAAGTAAGGTAATCAGCATATCTATAACAGCCAGGTCTTTCTTGTATCTGCTGTAGCCAACTGGAGTTCATAGAGTCACTATTGTTAGTCACCAATGCACAGTCAAGTTGCATGAGAATGTCATTTAAGGTCCTTTCTGTCACATTTGCTCCCATGCCATAGGAATGCTTACTTCTGTGGCTGCTGATTACCTGGTCTAATCTCATTGGAGGATTCCAGTTTACAGTCTGAGGGAGCATAAGTAGCGTTGCTTGTTCTATAGTTATTCCCAGTTTGTATAGTTCTCTCTCCCAGATTTGATTACCGATATTCGACTCCTCTGTTCCTGCTTCTGCCTCCTAATTCTGTACCTCTGACTGATTCACCGGCATTGACCTTGGCCTTCCTTGACTACTTTCTTCGATTAATTCACCGGCATTGACCTCAGCCTTCATTGACCTCTCTCTGACTGATTAACCGCATTGACCTCGGCCTTCCTTGACTACTTTCTCTGATTAATTCACCGGCATTGACCTCAGCCTTCACTGACCTCTCTCTGACTGATTCACCGGCATCGACCTCAGCCTTCCACTACTACTCTCTCTGACTGATTCACTGACATCAATATTGGCCTTGTTTGACTACTCTACAATTGACTTCACCAGCTTCAACCTAGGCTTTCATCGAACTCTCTTCAACTGATTTACCAGCATCAACACTGACAACCCTTCATCTTCTCTCTGGCTTTTACCTTGGTATATTCATCTAAAACTCTTCTGGCAACAGACCCAGGTTGGATCTATTATACTTTCTGGTATTATACTTACCTTACTTTCCTGAGTATTTTTTTTGCCTGTTTTTCTCCAGGGTGGTGTTTCTCCTGCTTCATTTTTTCCTAGCTGTTGGCCACCTTCTGGTGAATTCTTCCTAGCTGTCTGCCTTCACCTTCTGAGCTTCTACTTGTTCACTTGTTTACACAGTGTCTGTGGGCTGTCTAGATTTTTTCATACTCTAGCTGGGGTTATCGTGTTCTTGTTTTCTGCCAGCATCCTGAGTATTGTTTTATTTGATTACATCTCTCTATCTGCCATCTATTAAGTATTCCTCAGTTACAGATTTTGGGTAAGCTAGCTCTACAGCCGTCTGCCTTTGTTTATAATAATGGTTAGTTCGGGTATTTTCGCAGTGTCTGTGAGCTTCTCTTTCTGTTCATTATTTCCCCTTTTTTTGAGTTAAAAAGTTGCTAGTGTTATCACCATCCAGAAGATTGCCTTGAGTAGCCATTTTGAAGCTATTTTTGGGCTAGCCACCCAGAAGCCTATCTTTTGCTGGCATCTTCCTGAGTACACATCTGCACAATATGATCCTTTTAGTTTATTTCCAGTACCTTCAGGGATCTAGAGTTTCGCAAGAGTGTTTTTCGCGGTCTGGACTCCAGCTCAACTTGAATCAGACATCTGGCTTTGGAGACAGCATCTTTAATCTCAGCTTCGGCTGTGGCTCTTGCATCCCCAAGCTAGTCACTCTAACCAGAGATCCCGAGCATCTTCCTTGAAAGGTACAGGATCATACATTTAGATTGTGACACTTCCCCTATGGAACACCATAAAAGGAGGTGACATGTTGAATTGCAGGCATTCATCCATGGCCAAAATAGGCCAGTTCTTTCTCACAACACTCAGAATTTGAGTTATTTTAAGCAAGTAGTTTGTAATAAAAGTCATCCAGGGAATATCTTCCTTGGTCCTAGAGCAAGAGAGTGACAAGTCCTGTGTAAGATCTTTATGCATCTTAGTTGCAAATCCAAGGTATTATTATTATTTACTATTAGTATACTGCATCTTATAAGTTCCAGTTGTGCTTCTATGGTCAATCTCTGTTGTTTCTGATGACATGTAACAATTGAGAATAAGGGACACCACTTTTTTGCTTTGGTGGATGACAACTATTTGTGTGTAGAATAGCTTTTGCGAACTGTAGGTTTTTGGAAAAGAGTGAAACTCAGTATGGTGCCCACATGTGAACTACTGAGGTGCAAGACATCAACACTGGACAGTTTTAAACATATGAGTGTGGGGAGCTGATTAAGAGACTGTCCATTCCAAGAGTTTGTTTTCGTTACCCCATCAAATATAAAACAAGTCATCAATTTAACAGTTGTAAAATTTGATATTAGTATGTTGGAGATATTTAGTCATACTGTTTCATATATGTAGACTGACAGAGGTGGGAACAATGTTACAACCCATTGAAGTTCCAGCCACCTGCAGGTAGTAAGTGTTCTCAGAACAAAATTAATGATTTTTTCATTGTGAGATTTAGGAGGTTACATAAAAATTCAACTGGGGTGTCCAGCTGGAGTTCAAAGTATAGGATAGCTTCTCTGGCTGTCTCTAAACTGTCATCATGGGGGATAACCATATAGAGGGTGTCAACATCTATGATGACTAAGATATCAATCTCACTGACTATAATGGACAAAATCAGTTGTAAAAGATGTGATGTGCATATGAAGGCATAGATTATAGGAAAGATTGTAACAGAATATCCAAGAAAGTGTCTATGGGTTGTAATAGTGAGTCAGTATTATCAGTCTTCCTGGATGATTAATAAGTGTCTTATATATCTTAGGAAGTATATAGATAAATGGGCAGATAAAACTATAAAACTGCCTATTCAAGAATAGTATCAATGTGGGGTCATGGGACAATTTAATATAAGTATGGGTATCAGCTAACTGTCTCAGAACCTCCTGTCTATTGTCATCCTGGCCATGGACCACTATTCCACCACCTTTATCAACAGGTCTGATGGGATAAATTGTGCACGGCCAATTGTTCTGATATGGATTAATTAGGATGCGTGTTATTGAAGTTATTGAAGTTTTTTTGATAACTCTTTTTCCATTTTAATTGTTTAATTGTTTTACACGTCTTTCACATATTTATGTTATATATTTGTGGATATGTTTTATTACTTACCCTGTTAATTAGTGTATTTTTTCAAAGTGACATTTATTCTCTCTCATGCCCACCATACACATACACACACACACACATTGAAATGTTTTCTTATACATTCGAATACTTTCATCTCAGCACTGATTAAATGATATACAGTAGGTGTTGCTTACATTTATTATTTATTTTATTATGCCACGTATACCTAACTACAGGCCAAACAAGCATTAATAACTCCACAGAAAATTAGCTGAACATGTCAGCATAACCAGAACATAATGACATTGGGATAGGGACCAGGTGGGTATGAGACAAAGGAAATGTTAAATAACAAGTCCTTGCCAGACATAATTTGGACTGAATAGAATCTTCCAATCAAAAGACCCTGAGAGTGAAACAAAGTTAGGGGCTCGTTAAGAAAAGGACATCTTCCTTACAATATCTGGAAGTTTCATATACCACAGAAAACACAGTTTAACAGTTTCCAGATACAGATTTGCAGGTTAGAAAGCCTTCTTGCAAAAACAACAATCAGACTAATAATTTTCCTTATATTACATTTCTTATAGACTATCTATTGTTGCCAATTATATATTGCCATTTCTTTCAATAAATTACCACAATAACCATAAACAAGCAATCTGTATTTTGCAGCCTAACTGCAATAGTCCTAGCACAGTCAAAATACTTAAAGGGATAGTAATGTTTCATAATAAAAGCAGCTCTAATTAATCATCATAGTATTTGGACCTTGGAGAGTGTTATTTCAGTTTTGTCAGAGTTGTAGTTCAAGAGTAATTCAATGACAAAGTATGCCTCTCCTGTCCCTTTTACTGATGTAACACTGCTCAGCCAGATCAGAAGGGAGATGCCCAGGTAGACTGCAGAGAGGGACAATCTTCAATTAAGATAAGAGAAAAACCTGAAAAACTTGTCAAGGGGGGTCGGGTTTTCATTGTTCCCATAGGAAGAAGATTGTTCCCTGCTGTTATCTGTCTGGTCTATGGACTGGATTCCACATCTGAGAAGAGATGGCTTACACTAGGTAAAAGGGGCAGGAGGGGAAACTTTGCTTGTGAATATCTCTCAAACCATAAAGGTTTGCGAGATAAGACTTATATCGTTCTTCATGTTTTTTTAATGCCTACAAAATAAAATAAAGATAAAATGAAGTATTACTATCTCTTTAAGTAAAACACAGAATTCCCCGGATCCAAAAGAGTGTCAAACTCCAAGAAGCAGCAGCCTCGGGCTTTGTGCCCCGCCAGTCCAGTAAAGCTGTATGTGATCCTCCTATTCTCCAGCAGCCTTATACTTCAGAAATCCAAACTGGAATTTTCTCTTGCTAGCATTGGAGGATGCTCATTTATTCTGCTAGTTAATAGCTCCCAGTCTTTCCACAACAAAGCATTTAGTTTGGAGCTAACATGGACAGTATCTAAGAAATGTCGATGCAAGAACACAGACAACCTCACAGGCAGCCTGTCTAACCCTACACCTATTGTGGAGTAAAGACTATTTATCCTATACCCCCTTGTATACCCTACTTTCTAAACCTGCTCTACATTAATAATAATAAAGAACACAATCACATTATATCAGTAATAAAAGAAACAAGAGGACTTTAATTATTGATAAAATGTGATTTTGTCCTCTTGTTACATAAAATGGAGGGAAGGCAAGTTATATGAAATGGAGGGAGGGTGGCCTTAAAGGGATAGTAACATGGGCGGATTGTCCTATCAGGGGATCGGGCATCCCCCGGTGGGCCGCTATATCGGCTCACTTTTAAAAAGTCGCGATCCACTTTGTGCAGACTCTCTCCCCCTCCGGTGCGCGCTGAAAGAACTGCAATTAAAACACAAGTGCTGTACAGCGCTGGCCATCTCTCTACCCCTCCGCTCCACTTTGTGTTGAGTGCAGAATGAGGGCACTAAAGGAAGTTAGTGGAGGAGAGAGATGTCCGGCGCTGTACAGCACTTGTAATTTATTTGCAATTCTTTCAGTGCGCACCGGGGGTGTGTGTGTGTGTGTGTGGGGGGAGCCCGGGCCGGTATTCCCTTACAATCCGCCCCTGGATAGTAATACTTTGTTTTATCTTATTTTATTTTGTAGGCATTAAAAAAATAGGAAGAACGATATATAAGTCTTATCTCTCAAACCTTTATGGTCTGAGAGATATTCACAAGCAAAGTTTCCCCTCCCGTCTCTTTTACCTAGTATAAGCCATCTCTTCTCAGATGTGGAATACAGTCCATAGACCAGACAGATAACAGCAGGGGAGAATCTTCTTCCTATGAGAACAATGAAAGTCCTGCCCCCCTTTACAAGTTTTTCAGGTTTTTCCCTTATCTTAATTGAAGATTGTCCCTCTCTGCAGTCTACCTGGGCATCTCCCTTCTGATCTGGCTGAGCAGTGTTACATCAGTAAAAGGGGCGGGAGGGGGATACTTTGTAATTGAATTACTCTTGAACTACAACTCTGACAGAATTGAAATAACACTCTCCATGGCCCAAATACTATGAAGATTAATTGTAGCTGCTTTTATTTTGAAACATTACTATCCCTTTAAAATAACTTTGGCAATTTTAAAACATCTTGCAAAAATAGCCCACATCTACCCATACACCATAAAAATGTTATACAAAGTTAAAAATATACCTGTATATATGTGAGCGAGAAATCTGCCATTGTACTGTTTAGCATAGGAGATAACTGCTCACATAGAGAAACACCCTAGTGGTTATGCCCTAAAGTGTGTTGATGAGGTGATAAAGTGGAGGTAACTTCTCCAGTGAGATCATTTCTCCAATGTCTATGTTATTCTATGGAGCCTATGCACAAAGATCCCTTCCACCTGAGAAATCTTAGTGCATAGGCGCCATAGAATAACACAGGAAGAAGTGATATCACTGGAGAAAATGGGGGAAATTCACTAAGCGGTGATAAAGTGGAGATGACTTCTCCAGTTTATCAATTCTCAAATCCCTATGTTAGTCTATGGAGCCTATTCACTAAGATTTCTTCAACTTTGGAGGTCTTAGTGAATAGGTTCTATAGAATAACATAGAAAATGGTGAAGTCTTCTCCACTTCATCACATCTTTATCACCGCTTAGTGAATCTCCCCAGTTATCTCCTCTTTATCACACCATAGTGCATCCCCGCCATCACCTTCCAAATCATTATCAAATAGTCTTTGCAGACAAAAAAAATATGTGTTGCATTCATATGCATTGCACACATTCATGCAACTCAAACTGTTAAAGTTGCACTTGTTGGAGATTGGAGGAGAGAAGCAAACAGGAGTTAGGGTTAGTTAGGTGAAATTGCTTGTACCGGCTGTGCCAACAGGGGTCTGCACACCACAAAAAAGAAAAATGCTAATATTTTGAAGACAAGTGTATTAAATAAAACACATCTAACACAACATATAGGAAATATTGCAAGATGCTTTTAAATTGCTTATATTGTTTTAAGGTGACAGATTCATTTTAAAAAGAGAAAACAAGTGATTCCTTAAACTCACAGTGGAGCTGATGGCAGGGAAAAGAAAAGGTAATAAAAAGATGAATGATACTTACATTCATTTATTTAAAAGGAGAATGGTGTCATTGTCACACAGTGTCATTAGCAGAGGACAGGAAACAATACATAGGGCAGCAAGTGGAGTATCTGCCAACAGTATACAAGCTCCCAATTACTGCTGACTGTGCTGAGCCACATGTGGTGGAACAAGTAGGGGAGATACGTTAGAGCCTTTGCCTTGTGCTAGCTCTGGAGGATGTAGACTTGAACTGAAGTAACCAGAACCAACAGAGGAAGTTAGCAAAGCCACACTGGACCTATTGCAGGCTGAAAACATGCTGCTCTCCACTTTCCAAGACCCAATGCCAGTTTGAGACCCATTAGAAATCTACACTGTGACAGAAGTCGTTGTGGCAAGGCAGTGGCATTCTCTCAAATGGAAGAGGCTAGCTGGAGCTGAAGCCGACCTGAATCTGCTTGTAAGATCTGCATCTGAGGAGTCACTCTTGTTTGCATATGCCCTGGTTGGGGGATCTGATTCCTCAACTTTCATGGACATTTGTAGCAAACAAGTAGAAAGTGGGGTTGACTCTTGTGAAGGATCATTCAATGGAGGTGATATCCTATGCAACCAGGTTTCTGCTCCATAGCCTTCTACTGTGCCTGTTTCTTGTGGTGACCTGTAAGCAGTGCCATTGAGAGTCCACAGATATTTTCCCTGGGGTTTGAGGCCTAAAGTCCATGTCAGAAGTTACGTCCCAGATGCCCACAGATACAAATAGTTAAACACATTATGTGCAGTGCATAGGCAAAACAATGGGGGTTATGCACTAAGGTGTGATAAAGATGTGATAAAACAGAGATCACTTCTCCAGTGTTATCACTTCTCCAGTTCATATGTTATTCTATGGAGCCTATGCAGTAAGATATCCAAAACTAGAGAAATCTTAGTGCATTGTATCCAGAGAATAACACAGGAATTGGAGAAGTGATGGAGACGTCATCTCTGTTTTATCACCTCTTTATCACTCCTTAGTGCATCTCTGTCAATCTAACAGTAGCAGATGTAATATTAACCTTAACCCTAAAGGACCATTACTAATGTAGTTCCAGCCCACAATCCCTGCCCTCTCTCCCCTTGTTAATTTTATAATTAGCATTAATATTGGGAAGTAAGGTGTCAGTAAATAATTTCAAAGATGTACATTTTGAGTACTGCAGTTGGCTTTTTCTCTTGTGGCACCTATTTTGGTAATATTACAGTCCGATTATTAATGTCTAATTATATAAGGCTTACTGTCCACAAAATGAATATTAGTCTCATTACCAGAACTTCCTGTTTTTCCTGCTGACACACATTATAACCCTGTATATTTCCTCTTGAAAGATATGCATCTAATCTTCTTAAATGTATCCATTGTAGCTGCTATTACCACATCCTTGGGCAAAGAATTCCACAATTTAACTAAACGTACAGTAACAAAAAAATACCCTTCATCTGCTGAAGTTGAAACCTCCTTTCCTCTAATCTTAAGAGGTGGCCCCTAGTTATTTGATCAGGCATTGGTATGAAAAGCTCACCAGACAGAGCCTCATATTGACCTCACATATACTTTGTAACAAAATCTTATCTTAGTTGTCTTTTGTGTAGAGTAAATAAACCAAGTTTACTTAGATGTTCTTCATTTGTCTAGATGGTCCTCCATTACTATAATTACATTTTGTTGCTCTTTACTTTACTCTCCAGGTCTGGAACATTATTTTTCAGAACTACTGCCCAAAACTGCACTGCAAATTTGATGTGAGGTCTTACCAACTATTTATACAATGGCAATATTATGTTATCCACTCCTTTTTATGCCAGACAGGACTTTGTTTGCTTTTGCAACCACTGTATGACACTGGTCACTTTCCAAGTTTAAAAGGATACACAGCTTTTTTCTAGAAACTCATGTTGATTCTTGCCAATAATATTATTTTACACCGTGTAATCCTTATTTTCCCTTCTAGCAGTTTTCCCGCTACAGAGGTCAAACTCACTGGTCTATAGTTCCCAGATTCTGTTTTAGCTCCCTTTTTAAATAAAGACACTACATTGAATTTAAGCCAATCTTGTAGCACTGAGCCACACTACACTAGTGATGCCACAGAGCTTACAACTGAACTGGTGCTACACTAGTGATACCTCAGAGCTTACCTTTGAAATTGTGCTACACTACTGATATCACAAAACCTAGGCCTGGATTCATCAAGGTGCGAATGGATTAATATGCAGAAAAATTAGATGAATTCTCTGCATGTTAACCATTTGCCCATTCAGCAACTTTCGGATTGTATCTGGCCATCACTTATTCTTCAATAAGCGATGGCCAGATAGATCTGCAAATGTGATCCGCTAGCTTCAAGCTGGTGAATCCCATTTGAATGCATGGAGTGAACACATGTATACACATTTTCGCGTATGCGTATACGTGTGTTCTTCCCATGACTGACCAATTTACGCAAGTTTCCCTGCTTCACATACGCAAAGCAGGGAAACACGCAAAATCAGTGAGAATACCCGAAGGTATCCATCATTGATCGTAGCAAAGAGCAGCGTATTTGATACACTGCTCTTCCCGCAGTTTGATGAATCTGGACCTTAGAGTTGACATGGTGACACCTCAAAGTTACAATTGAAATTGAGATATACTAGTGAAAGCACAGAGTTTACAGTTCAAATTGTCCTATACTTCAGAGCTTACAATTGAAATAGTGCTACACTAGTGATACCAGAGAGCTTACATTTGAAATATAGCTACAATATTGATACCATAGAGCTACAATTGAAATGGTGCAACACTAGGGATTCAACAGGGCTTACAGTTGAAATGGTGCTAAACTAGTGATTCCACAGAGCTATGAAAATCAATAAGGGGCCTGTTAGGCACTATAGAGATTCAAATCTCAATGTAAAACAACATGAATTTGAGAAATGTTTTTGCACCCTGTGGAGCCATTGATTTGTCCCAGAATTCCTCCACTTTTTGTTTGTATATCCCTATCATGATGTCCCAGCAAAGTTACCTACCCACACTCTGGTTTATATGCACAAAGACAAGCTGGGGAAATCTGCAGCAAACCATCTGCATCATAGTGAAATAAGATTTCTAACATTCCAATTGATTTTAATTCGGGTTGTAACCCTTTGAGTGCTAGGGGTGACTCTTGTGTTGAAGGCTTTAATAGCTTCACTTATCCTGTTATATAATTCGCTAGGATGTTTGTCAGAAGCAGTCATGCACAGTAGAGACTGCCCGCTCTGCAGTCATGAACATTACTGACTGCCTGAATGCGCTGTGGCTGATACTGAGCTGGGCCCTCCGAATTCAGACCGTAGTCCCCTCTGCACACTTTCCTGGGTCCACTTGGTACTGAGCATGACTGTAGCGCGGCCAGTGAGAACAGAGGATACTGCCTCCGGGAGAGAAAGAGGCAAGGGTGGTGAAAGAGGCAATGGGGGGTAAAGGTGTGGTGAAAGAGGCATGGGGGGGCAAAAGAGTATGGGGAGCAAGAGGGTGGTGAAAGAGTCATGGGGGGACAAGAGGGTTGTGAAAGGCTGTTCAAAAAGGTATGGTGAGCAAGAGGGTGGTGAAAGAGCCATGTGGGAGTCAAAAGTGTGGTGAAAGAGGTATTGGGGGGCAAAAGTATGGTGACGGAGGCATGGGGGGCAAAAGGGTGGCAAAAGAGGTATGGGGAGCAAGAGGGTGGTGAAAGAGCTATGGGGGGGACAAGAGGGTTGTGAAAGAGGCATGGGGGGCAAAAGTGTGGTGAAAGAGGTATGGGGGCAAAAAGGGTATGGGGAGCAAAAGGGTGGTGAAAGCCGTGGGGGGGCAAAAGAGGGTTGTGAAAGATGCATCGGGGCAAAAGTGTTGTGAAAGAGGTATGGGGGGCAAAATGGTGGCAAAACAGGTATGGGGAGCAAGAGGATGGTGAAAGAGCCATGGGGGGCAAACGAGATATGGAGGGCAAAAGTGTGGTGAAAGAGGCATTGGAGGGGCAAAAGTGTGGTGAAAACGGCATGGGGAGGCAAGAGGGTTTGTGAAAGAGACATGGGGCAAGAAGGTGGTGAAAAAGGCATGGGGGGCAAGAGTAGGGAGAAAGGCAAGGGAGGTTAGAAAGAGGAATAGGGGGTAGAAAGAGGCAAGAGGAGCAAAGCAATGCATTGCATACCCCTCTTGCACTCAAAGGGTTAACATTACCCGGACCTTGGCCCAAGTACATGGGCTTTTACACTAATATTTACATAAATTATTATTTGTTTCCTTTAGGGCAGCTGGGTTGATCCAAACTGCTCCATTGATCTTTTTATGCACATGTCCCAGGAGATGATTTGTATGCTGGGAAAGGAAATAGAGAAGGTAAGTGTGGACATAGATATTGGCTCAGTGAGAATTATACGCTTAATACAGTTGTAATCAAAATTATTCAACCCCTAATGCAAATCAGGTTTATTGTCACACAATCTTTCAGCTGTTTGCAATGAACAAATCAAACAAATCAACTGAAATAGCTCAACACAACGAATGCTTTAAATGGTTTCCCCAAATTCAACTGAAAATGCAACTTATAATGACTTCTTTAGTCTTAAAATTATTTAACCCCCTGAATAGAATTCCTCACAACGGCACAAATATGCAAAACAGATGTTGTCTCAAGCACACCTGATGCAACTAGTCAATGGCTTCATTAGTTGCACCAGGTGTGCTTGAGCTGGAACACATGAAATACCTGAACTGGCCAGGGGTTTGTTGAGTGTCATGTTTGATTGCATGTTAGAAACATGGCTAAGTCAAAAATATGGTCCAAACGTTAAGAGAAGAGATCACAAACAAGGAACAGGATACAAAAAGATAGCAAAAGCACTGAATGTTCCTAGAGACACCATTGGAAGAATTGTTCGCAAGTACAGAGTCAAAGGAACAGTGGTTACACTACCTGGATGGGGCAGAAAAAGGAAGCTATCAATGGCTGCAACCAGATTTCCGAGAAGGCAAACTGAGAAAAACCCTTGAGTGACTGCAAAAGACCTACAGAAACACTTGGTGGCAACAGGCACTGAGGTCTCAGTGAGCTCAGTAAGGTGAGTACTAAGCGTAGAAGGTTTCCATGCAAGAATTTCAAGACGTACACCACTACTGACCCAAAAGCACAAGACAAGTTGGCTACAATATGCTCAAAATCATATAAATAAGCCACAGAAGTTTGGGGATTCTGTTCTTTGGAGCGATGAAACAAAATTGGAACTTTTCGGCCCTAAGGATCAGCAGTATGTATGGAGGAAAAAGAATGAAGAATATGCTGAAAAGAACATGAGGGGTCATGATACCCCCCTATCATGAGGCCGACAACTTCCCGTTTATTACATCAATGGCATATAACCTGTGTGAAACATAGGTTATATGCCGCTTTTATAATT
Organism: Rhinophrynus dorsalis; assembly: GCA_037306005.1. Lineage (NCBI taxonomy): Eukaryota > Metazoa > Chordata > Amphibia > Anura > Rhinophrynidae > Rhinophrynus > Rhinophrynus dorsalis. Next base: position 128,418,209 of record CM074727.1, on the reverse strand, counting down.
AAATTAAACATTCAGATATCCATGGGGGCACCAGGAGCCCTCTTGATAGCCGCTCAATCATGGATCTTCTATCCAAAAATCATGATACCCTCCTTGAGGTCTGATGTTTGGTTTTATACAGTTAAACACATATTTTAATAAAAAGACATTTGTCACACACACACATACAGACAAGGTATGCAGCCCATACCTTGCCTATTAACCCTTTGTGTACCAGAGGGGTAGAAAACACATTGCTAAGCAATGCCTTCCTACCTCACTGGTACTCAAAGGGTTAAGTGTCGAATGAAGGACAGGTTCTGTCGAATAAATGGCAGTTCCAGTCCAATGTTGAGGTGAAGTCGGATGGAGTTAGCATTTCGAATATATGCAATATGTGTCACAGGGGTGAGCAATGCACATCTCTGTGGCATTCAATGCTGTCCATGGTGCTGAAAGCCTTCTCTTTATTCCCCTACTGTCTAGGTAGGGAAGCACAGAGAATACTGTTTAGAATTGTCATAGTGTTGGTGACGTGTGAGGGGAGGAGATCCCTTCCACACCGACAGCACTTCAAAAATCCTGTATGCTAATAGGGACCTCCTCCAACCTTCCCCTTCCATCCGACAATTTTGGTGAATATGTCAATGTGTGTGCAGATCGAATTGACGGAGTGATTTGAACACGTCGACAATATCATACCGACACCACATTGACTTTTAGTGCATCTAGGCCCTTATTTTGTAAAGGCAAGAAATGTGTGTTTGAAGAGAAACTGTTCTGACAAAACAGTGAAAGAAGATTGAAAACTACAGTATATATTAGATGTGCAGTTGCAATAGGCCATCATAGATCAGTACTACTGGATAATTAGAAGATACAAAAACAGGATGTATGTTACTTTGTGCAGATAGTCATTGATTTACAAAATGTTTTGCCCCAGTCCATTCAAATTTCAGTGTTCTAATTTACACCACAGATTACATAAATATTATAAGTAGATGTAAAACACAATTTAGATTAGATAGATATATAACTGTAAATAGGCCTTTGCACATTATACATAGCACTTGAAGAGTGGAACATTTTGGCTAGATTTTAATTACACAAAATTAAGAACTTAGAAGAAAGCAGAAAATATTATAAGTTTTATTTCACAAACAAGTTGCTAGATTTATACCCCAGCCCTTCTGAATTTACTGTATTTACTGTAATACCACAGATCACAGGAATTATTTAGTTTAAGAATATTTTAAAAATCAGTTTAGATTAGATGTGCAGCTACAAACAGGCATTTGTATAAATTCTGGCACTAGAAATGTAAGAGCAGAACACTTTAGCTGGATTTTAATTACACAAAATGAAGAGACTGGGGCTCGATGCAGTTGTGTCAGGTAAAGAAAAAAATTCAGGAGGGAAAAATTAGCTACCGACTGACCAAAAAAAAAATGTCTACGACGGTATTCAATTGCCCTACCAACTTAAACCACAACAGTAGAACCTATCAGACAGTTTTTAGCAGGTTCCGTCACCCCCCACACTAGAAGCTGATTGGCTGGGAGATGTGTAAACACACATCCAGGCCAATGGATTGTAGACATTTTGAAGAGAAACTGGCCATATAAAAAGGCAGTCCCTGTTCAAAATTCCTTCACACTGGAACAATCACTGTCCCGGGAGGTACGACAGTAGGGTGATCTGACTTTTTCGCTTCCTGCTGTCACCACTGGCGACAGTGACGGAAACGATAAAGTAGACTTGTGCATGACAACAATTTTTGGTAAAATTCGATGTCAGACAAATTTTTTTTTTCATTCGTCGACTCCACAATTCGGATTTGACTGTTCGACTCGGATGAAAGTCGGCGACAGTCCGAATTATTCGTCGACTTTAAAATACCTTTAAAAATACAATAAAAATGAAAATTAAATGAATGGAACCATTTCCAGAGTCTAAATGAAGATGGTGGAACAGGGTAAGTTGGGCATTTAGCCTTATGGTACTATGGATGAAGTAGATGAAGTATAGATGTAGCTAAATTTGATGGAAGACAGAAGACTGAGGATGACTGGTGCAGGGCAGACACAGGATGACTGGAACACTGGAGATGTAGCCAGCAGCAAACTGGATAACACTGGATCAGGCACGACTCAGTAGAGACACTGCAGACTTTTTTTACAAGAGACTACAAAACTGAGGTTGACTGGTGTGAGGCGGACTCAGGATGACAGCAACACTAGAGATGTAGCCAGTAGCAAACTGCAGAGCACTGGAGAAGCCAGAACTCATTAGAGATACAGCAACTGAGGATGACTGGTGCGAGGAGGACTCAGGATGACAGCAACACCGGAGGTGTAGCTAGCAGGAAACTGCAGAACACTTTAGCAGGACTTAGTAGATGGATACAGCAGATTTCTCTTACAAGAGACTACAAAACTGAGGGTGAGTGATGCGAGGTGGACTCAGGATGACAGCAACACTGGAGGTGTAGCCAGCAGCAAACTGCAGAACTCCGGAAAAGCCAGGACTCAGTAGAGATACAGCAACTGAGGATGACTGGTGCGAGGCGGACTCAGGATGACAGCAACACCGGAGGTGTAGTCAGCAGCAAACTGCAGAACACTGGAGCAGCCAGGACTCAGTAGATAGATACCACAGATTTTTTTACAAGATATAAAAACAATAGAGCCAGACTGAACAACCTGTATAGCGGGACAACAATGTAGACTTTAAATTCCCCCCTGTATTCCACCAAGTCAGGGGAGGTGTTCTCGGCCCAACTTACCACGGTTCTAGAGCTGGGTAAGCTGGAGCGCTCAGCATATTATGGTACTATGGTACTTTTTTTTTCTAATCTCCATCGACCCTGAGAGCAGGGTAACCCAGCTTTGGCAGGTTGATTTTTAAAAAAGTAATTTGCTCCATGACCTGGGGGACAATTGAGAGCGCTGGGGACTAAGTATATTTCCAGTTACTGAGGATACCCGTTCACTCAGGACAGTGTTTGGGGGACAAGAAAGCAACTTCTGGGCAATCAAGGACAAAGTGGGCCACACAGTCATCTTGTTATCATTGAAAATCAAGGGATCTGTACTTGGGGGCAAAGAAGGTTCCGCAAGGTAAGCCTTAACCTCAAACTCAGCACTTTTTCTACTGATTGGGAGCTGTTTGTTTTGTCCGAAGAACAATCTGTCCATTGCCTCAGCATAAAAAGCAGCAGCTGCTCCATTGGAACAAGATGACATGCTACTGGCGCTGCTACTGATAGGTCCCGGAAGACCACCACACTCCTCCAGCTCATCTGCAGAATCTTCTCCTGCCTTGTGTGACTGCACACTGTTTTTCCTTTGCCTCTCACTGTCACGGTTTGTTAAGACTCTCAGACCTAAGGTTTAGGTAAAAACATAACTTTAATGAAAAGTTAAAGGCAATCCCATAGGGTTTTCATACACATACAAACAATACATAGAAGATAATGACAAAGCAAATAGGTTCTACCGGCCTTGCCAATATACCGGGCAAAGCAACCCAGGCGAGTCTGGAACAAGAGGCTCTACCGGCCCAGCCAATATACCGGGCTGGGCAGCCTAACGGGATACCAGTGTAGTAGGCTCTACCGGCCTTGCCAATACCGGGTAAGGCAACCGTAAGGTGGCAACGTAAAAGGTTCTACCGGCCTTACCAATATACCAGGCAAGGCAGCCTGACAGGATACCAATGAGTAGGCTCTACCGGCCTTGCCAATACCGGGTAAGGCAACCTTAAGGTGGCAAAGTGAAAGGTTCTACCGGCCTTACCAATATACCGGGTAAGGCAGCCCAAAGGAAGGTGACAACCACAGTGACCTAATGACTGTCAGATGATATTGACAGTAAGATGGAATATAGAGGTTACCAGGTCAAGTGGTTTCACTGTAATCAGGAACTCTCGTGCCCATATACTGTAGGAATCAATGCTGTTAGGACTGGACAGCGCACTCGGAACAATCAAGTACCTGACTGCAAGTCAGGGAGTAAACCAGCGCCCTACGTAGGAACATACAGGCAGAATGAGGGCCGTAAGGCTTAGTGGAGCAAACCAGCGTCTGCACGCTGGGACCAACAGACTGTAATGTGAGCCGCAAGGCAAGTGGAGCAAACCAGCGTCCGCACGTTGGGACCAACAGACTATAATGAGAGCCGCAAGGCTAATGGAGCAAACCAGCGTCCGCACGCTGGGACCAACAGACTATAATGTAAGCCGGAAGGCTAACGGAGCGAACCAGCGTCCGCTCGCTGGGACCAACAGACTAGAATGTGAGCCGCAAGGCTAATGGAGCAAACCAGCGTCTGCACGCTGGTACCAAAAGACTGTAATGAGAGCTGCAAGGCTAATGGAGCGAACCAGCGTCCGCACGCTGGGACCAACAGACTGTAATGTGAGCCGCAAGGCTAATGGAGCAAACCAGCGTCCGCACGCTGGAACCAACAGGCCGAATGTGAGCCGCAAGGCTTAGTGAAGCAAACCAGCGTCCGCATGCTGGAACCAACAGGCTGAATGAGAGCCACAAGGCTTAGTGAAGCAAACTAGCGTCCGCACGCTGGAACCAACAGGCTGAATGTGAGCCGCAAGGCTTAGTGAAGCAAACCAGCGTCCGCACGCTGGAACCAACAGGCTGAAATGTCGCCGAAGAGAATGAAGAACAATGTCGCCACCGATGCAGGAACTGGAAGCAGGAAACAACAGGAACCAGCAGAGAAGATCAACCGGATCAAGCGCGGCCAAGCAGACTGGCAACAGGAACATCAGCTACTGATGAGAACAACTGGAACCGGACTGGAACTGACAGGCAGGAACTCAGGAACAGGTGATTCAGGAACTCAGCAACAGGCCCAAACAGCTACTGTAGTAAGGAGGAAGTGGATGCTGTCAAAGACACCACAAAAGGGCAACCGGAGGGTGCCCAGACTGGGTTTAAAAAGGCAATGTGAGGCGGGCTGAAGGCAGACAGCCAATGGGAGCCCCCTACAGGTGATAGACACTGAATTGCAGCAATCACGGGCACCGTGATACTCACACACCATCGCTATGAATTGTTCACTCCAGGCAGTGAGTGAACTGGAACTAAGTGCCATCTTGCCTTTGATCCCAGAATCACAAATTGTGGCAAGCATTAACTTGGGACAATCGTCCATGTGCTCTTCCATGTTCCTTCTTCAGCCTCATTAGAATGGCAGCAACATTTGGAAGTATATTACCCTCAGCACCAGTCAAGCATTCCCTATGGGCAAGGAAATCATCAATTTTTAAGGAGAGGTGTGTGAAGTGGAGAATAACTTCTACCAGGCTATTGATCTCTTTGCTTAAAATTAACGTCAAAGCACGGAAAGGCATGAGGACTATCACTACCTGTTCCATCAGGGCCCAGTCAGCCCTGCCCAGTGTTCTGTTACTACCAATGAAATGGTGACACGACATTGTGTGAATTGCATTTTTCTTCTCCAGGATACGCTCTAGCATATCTAAGGTGGAGTTCCACCTGGTCCCAACATTTTGTTTCAGGCGGTGCTCTGAGAGGTCTGCCTTTTACTGTTCCTCCCTGAGGAGCTGGCTATCTTTGACGCTCCGATGGAAGTGGCCAGCAATTTGTCGGCTTGACTCCAGAAGTGCTGGCAACCTTCCAGTGTTACTGCCTTCCTCAAGAGCAGCCTTCACTACCAGATGCAGGATATGTGCTGAGCAGCGCACACCCACAAATCTGCCATTCTGGAGAGCCTTTATCATGTTAGCTGCACCGTCAGTAACCACAAACCCCATGCCTGTGTGCCTGCCTGCTCCCCTAGTCATTGCCCCACCATGTTCTCCAGTGCTTTGCGAATGCTATCTGAGGTGTGCTGCTTATTCATTACCTCAGCATGGAGGAGGAAAGAGCAGTGCCCTGCCTGCTTGGCTACTGCACCTGAACATGTTGTTGCTATCGGTGTGTCTTGCAACACATTGTGTTGCCACCAATGTGCCGTCAACGACAGGAAGCCATGCTGGCCACTCGGAGCACTCCATAAGTCAGTGGTAAAGTGAACTGACTGGCCACTAGCCTTTCCTAGTCCTTCAATAGCCCAACACATGACCGGATCAGTGAGGGAAGTATTGTTCTTCTAAATGTGGTGCTGGATGGAATTTTATATCGGGGGAATTTTATATCGGGGTGATGTAAGGGCTCCCCCATCCACCAAATTAAAAGTAGCACCCCCAACGGCTTTGAGCTGTGCAATGAGGCGTGTGATTTTTCGGGACTGCTGTCTACATATCCCCTTTGAATGAAACCCACTAAAATCTTCCAGTGTGGCCTGGATTGATTTTGGGATGGGCTGTGACTGCCTGCTCTTAGGACCAGATGTGGCATGATCCCCCTGCCCTTTCTCCTGCCATCTGGTGGTGGTTAGATGACCCAACACCCTCCCACGGCTGACTTCCCTGCCACACAATTTGCATTTCGCAAGCCGGCCATTGCCAAGTGCCACAAAATGGTCCCACACTTTGGAGAGACGGATGATTCTGGAAGGTGGTGGAGAAGAAGAAACTGAGGTGGCACTTTCTAGATCTTCACATGCTGGAGCAACCTCACTTTGCTTTTTCTTTCTACATACTGTTACAGGGGTACCAGTAGACCTAAAGGTGGCAGCAGGATGTTCGGACTGGGATTGGAGGAGGATAGTGGAGTAACAGTGGTGCTGGTGGCAGAGACACTAGCAGCTACTACCTGGCTGGGACACTCAAATGGAACTGGAAAGGCAGGTGTTGAGTTGTCAATAGAAGACACAAGTGTAACTGGAGAAACAGGAGGAATACTATGGGAAGCAGGGGAAAAGTTAAGCTCAGGGGAATAATCAAGCTTAGAAGACCTTGATCCGTCAGATTCTTTGTCTACCGCTTGTAGGTTTTGACAATAAGAAAAATCATCATCAGAAGCAGATTTTGGGGAGCCCTGCTCAATACCTTCTTCTACCTGGTGACTACCGGGAAATGGTAAACTATCTCCCTCAATAACCTTTTCTGGAGAAGATATGCTTTCAGTGGCAGTGACAGTGGTGGCAGGAAAAATGTTATCCAAATACTGCAATAATTTAATTTTGGCCTGCTTACACAGACGTTCCCTATAACAATCCTGCGTTGATACTGCCCGCAGTGTCCGACCAGTAGTGTTACACACACTAGGTGTCCCCAGGTTTACAGAACTGGCTGTAGTGGAGGTGGTGACTAAACTGTCAGTGGCACTAGTCATTGTGCAGGTGGTTCTGGGGGGATCATCACGAAACAGCTGACGAGACACAGGTGACAGCTGTTTCGTGGTCTCAGAGGAGGTCCTGGACCTCTCTACCCTGCTAGTAGAGGTAGAACGACCTGCAGTTCCCCTCTCCTTTCTAGTTTTTGGTTTGGAGTGCTGCTACTGAGTCTGCCTAGTACTACTCAAAGTACTCTTCTTTACCCGCCTGCTGCTGCTAGCTCTGCTTAAAAGCAACATCACAGTGGTGGTGTTGGTGGTTGCTGGGTCACAGCAGCTGGTACCAGGACGAGGAACATCAGGTTGTTCACTAGGACTCAAATCCATGACAGACAGTTATGTAGTGAACTATAATAGTTTTAAAATGTAAAAACCTGGCCACATGACAACTGTGAGACTGGCTGTGTCACTCTGAAAACTATTCAAAGTCCTAATATTAATTTTAATATTTAACACAGAAACAAAGGTGACTTTCCCTTGCGGACGTGATAAGGTAGTAGGCCTGCCTACAGAACTGTGAGACTGGCTGAAATGTCACTCTGAAAATTATTCAAATAAAGCCCTAATATTACTTTTAATACCTTACACACAAACAAAGGTGACTTTCCTTTGCGGTGGTAATAAGGAACTTGGCCTGCCTGCAGAACTGTGAGACTGACTGAAGTGTCACTCTGCAAATTATTCAAACAAAGCCCTAATATTACTTTTAATATTTTACACACAAACAAAGGTGACTTTCCCTTGTGGTGGAGATAAGCTACTAGTCCTGCCTGCAGAACTGTGAGACTGGCTGAAGTGTCACTTTGAAAATTATTCAAACAAAGCCCTAATATTACTTTTAATATTTTACACACAAAGGTGACTTTCCCTTGCGGACGCAATAAGGTACTAGGCCTACCTGCAGAACTGTGAGACTGGCTGAAGTGTCACTCTGAAAATTTTTCAAACAAAGCCTTAATATTACTTTTAATATTTTACACACTAACAAAGGTGACTTTCCCTTGTGGTGATAATAAGGTACTAGGCCTGCCTGCAGAACTGTGAGACTGGCTAAAGTGTCACTCTGAAAATTATTCAAACAAAGCCGTAATATTACTTTTAATATTTTACACACGAACAAAGGTGAATTTCCCTTGTGGACGCAATAAGGTACTAGTCCTACCTATAGAACTATGAGACTGGCTGAAGTGTCACTCTGAAAATTACTCAAACAAAGCCCTAATATTACCGTACTTTTAATATTTTACACAGGAACACAGGTGACTCCCTTGAGGTGGTAATAAGGTACTAGGCCTGCCTATAGAGCTGTGAGACTGGCTGATGTGTCACTCTGCAAATTATTCAAACAAATCCATAATATTTTTAATTTTTTACACAGGAACAAAGATGACTGTCCCCTGCAGTGGTAATAAGGCACTAATGCTGGTTGCCTGCCTACGCCTAATACTAACTGCCTGCCTACACAACAACTGGACACTCTCTATCTCCTTCTTCTCTCTCTGAGCTCCAACAACACAATGAGGAAATGCAGGCTGTCTGCCTGGGTGTCTGTGTCATTAGTCCAACCCCCATCATGAAACGAAGAAGCCAACTGGAATAGAGACAAAGTAGGAAAATTATTGAAAAAAGGAAGAGAAGAAGACAGAGGAAAAGAAGAAGGAAGACACAAAGAGGAAGAAGAAGGAACATTGAAGAAGAAATAGATTTTATTGTTGAGGCAGTTTCATATGTTTTATCCCATAATTATTTTCTTTTTCAAGAGAAAATATATATCCAGAAAGTTGGCACAGCTATGGGATGTGCATTCGCTCCTTCCCTAGCAAATTTGTAAATGGGTAAGTGGGAGAAGGAATGTATTTGGAAAAATAATCCCTATCGTGAAAATATAGTCTACTATAAAAGATATATTGATGATATTTTAATTGTGTGGGATGGAGGATCAGATGTATTGGCAGAATTTTATGAGTTTTTAAATGCTAACAATTATAATTTAAAATTTATTGTTAAAAATGAAAAAGCCGAGATAAAATTTTTAGATCTATTAATGTATCATGAGGACAATCAAGTTTTAACCAGAAACTATAGGAAAATGGTTGATAGCAATGGCTACCTCCATTATTCTAGTGGCCATCACAAAAGATGGAAACAAAATATCCCTTTGGGCCAATTACAGCGCTTGAAAAGAAATTGTAGCAAAGTGGAAGAATATGAGGAGGAGGCTAAGATTGTTATAGACAAATTATTAGTTAAGGGTTATGATAAGGACCTGTTGGAGAGTGCTTATAATAAGGTAGCTTTAATGCCACAGAAACAACTGATGAAATATAAAGAAAGAAAAGCAAAATCAGAAGAAAGTTATGGGATACCTTATTTTACAACTAAATATAATAGCTGTGCGAGTCAGATTGAAAAAACCTTGAGAAAACATTGGTATATTTTAAAAGAGGACCCCATTCTTGGCCCAGTCTTGGGCGATAGACCCAAAGTCTCTTTTAAAATGAATAGTAATCTAAAAGAAAAGATAGCACCGAGTGACATTTTTCCTAAATTAAAGAGGTCAGCAAATAAAGATATTCCTAGTGGAAAAAATATTTTATTTAATAATATAGGGATGTATAAGTGTGGGAAGAAGGGTTGAATCCCATGTAAACATTATGCTTTTAATAATAGTAGAGATAAGACTTTTTTTAAATCAGAAATGACTGGAAAATAATATAAAATGAAAAGTTTTATGAATTGTAATTCTGATTATGTGGTCTATCTTTGTACGTGCTCTTGTGGTAAGCAATATGTCGGTCGTACTATGCGAAAATTAAAAGTGCGGTTTACTGAGCACGTACGAAGTATTAATAATAAGATGGACAAACATAATGTTCCCAAGCACTATATGGAACACAAGGAATGCAATCCAGAGAATTTAAAAATTACAGCGATTGAAAAAATCCCTATGGATAGAAGAAGGGGAGATAGATTATTGACCTTGAGAAAATGTGAGACGTATTGGATCTATGAACTCAAGACATTAAGCCCATGGGGTCTAAATATAGATCTGGATTTAGCAGCTTTTATATAGGGAGGAGTATCTCTTTAACAGGCTAGGCATTGTATTTATATATAATCATAGATACAGAAGATGAATATTAGAACTGGGGAAAGTTTATATATATTGGTTTGTGTATATTTTTAATATATATATTGTTTTATATATATTTTAAATATATATATTAGAATAATTTTAATTAATTTTTTGTGCCTCCAATTATTGTATATGTTTTACGCATTATTCAGTATGTTTTAGATTGTTCTTTGGATTTTATTTGGTATATATGTACTGTTGATAAGTGCGATTTTTTTTTTTTTTTAAATTGCTTTTGATACGATGATGAGTATTTGCAACTATGTATATGGAAGTTGCAATATGAAAGAATCCAGATGGTGTCAGTATACAGGAGAGCTGACGGGATAGGCAGCTATCGGTCCAGTGGATGTTCTCGCTGGATGTTGGCGTGTATATATTTACGCTATCCCGCCGGCACTCTGTAACCCCTCATGAAGCGGGCAGAGAAGCTTGCGATACGCGTTGGGTTTTAACATTATTGTATGTGGTGACTTGATCCCTTATGGATTGTATCTCCATCGAGCAACGATTATCTGCCAACAGGATTAGATACATTGAGTCTAGTGTCCCATACTGTGAAGATTCCATATTTCCCTGTGTACTCTGCCGAGAGCGGCAACAGCTTTAGAGGATGTGGAGACATAGCGGACACTGATAGTAGACGGATGGCGAGTCTCTAAGTGGTAGTGGTTGCTGAGAAGGGGAGTTATACGATCCGGAGGGAGATAAGTGTATACTAGTGTTGAGCGAGCACCCCGATGCTCGGGTGCTCGGGTGCTCTGACCGAGCACCCCCTGAGGCTCGAGTGCTCGGCCAAGCACCCGAGCCCCATTGAAATGAATGGGGCGACACGAGCATTACACCAGGCACCCCCTGCTCTGATGAGGGGAGGGTGCCTGGTCAATGCCCCCCTTCATCTCCGCTATGCCCCCTTCATCTCCGAATGCCCCCTTCATCTCCGCAATGTCCCCCTTCATCTCCGCTATGCCCCTCTTCCACAATGTCCCCCTTCATCTCCGCTATGCCCCTCTTCCACAATGTCCCCCTTCATCTCCGCTATGCCCCTCTTCCACAATGTCCCCCTTCATCTCCTCTATGCCATAGAGGAGATGAAGGGGGACATTGTGGAAGAGGGGCATAGCGGAGATGAAGGGGGACATTGTGGAAGAGGGGCATAGAGGAGATGAAGGGGGACATTGTGGAAGAGGGGCATAGCGGAGATGAAGGGGGACATTGTGGAAGAGGGGCATAGAGTCTATGCCCCTCTTCCACAATGTCCCCCTTCATCTCCGCTATGCCCCTCTTCCACAATGTCCCCCTTCATCTCCGCAATGCCCCCTTCATCTCCGCAATGCCCCCGTACCTCCAGTCCCTGGTGGTCCAGCGGAGCGTCTTCAGATCTGTGCCTCTTCCGGCACAGATCCCCGCCACCCGAACATGGCGGGCGAGCACATGGCGGTACTCGACGAGTACCGCCATGTGCCGAGCAGAGCGATGCTCGAGCCGATCCGAGCATCGGCCGAGCACGCTCGCTCAACACTAGTGTATACCCTTGTTTTATCTTGTAAGCGGAACTTTTACTTGTTTTTGTGAGATGTATCAATATTAAACACTGGTTTTAGATTTTCCTCTTTTGAGCTTCCTTTTTTGTATTAGATTGCATTGTGTATGGACGAGGCCATATTAAGAAGCTGCAGGAGGACTGCTGACTGACAGTGCTTTTTACTATACTGTTCATTTCATCTCATCTCCATTTCATATTTTCATTATTCATTCTCATTAGTGATGAGCGAGCACCCCAATGCTCGGATGTTCGGGTGCTCTGACCGAGCACCCCCTGAGGCTCGAGTGCTCGGCCGAGCATCCGAGCCCCATTGAAGTCAATGGGAGGACTCGAGCATTACACCAGGCACCCCCTGCTCTGATGAGGGGAGGGTGCCTGGTCCATAGGAAAAGGGCAGAAAAAGATGGAAACACTACAGAAATGGTTCAGGGACAGCATAGGGAGGATGTCTGGATGCACCTTGGACTCCAACATCGCTGCTGGGAACGATCTTTCGCCCGTAGTACGCCATTTTTACAGACTGACCATAAAACACACAAAAAGGAAAATAAAAACGACTTTAGGCGAAAAATTGTTACCAAACAATATTTGCTGTATATTTACTTGTATATCATCTGCAAATTCTCCCAAAAATTTCCTTGATTTTCAGAACTGAGGCCATGATTAAGAGGGAAACGTGCGCAGAGGCAAATTCTCCCAAAAATTTCCTTGATTTTCAGAACTGAGGCCATGATTAAGAGGGAAACGTGCGCTGAGCTGACCATCTAAAACATTATGGGTGAGGGTCTGCTGCAGAGCTGACCATCCTAAACATTATATGCGAAGGCCCGCTAGTGAGCTGACGCTATAAAACATTATATGAGAGGGCCCGCTAGAGAGCTGACCCAATAAAACATTATATGAGAAGGCCCGCTGGTGAGCTGACCTATATAAAAATTGGCAAACAGGGCCCGCTGGTGAGCTGGCCCTATATAAAAATTATATCACAGGGCCCGCTGGTGAGCTGGCCCTATATAAAAATTATATCCCAGGGCACGCTGGTGAGCTGGCCCTATATAAAAATTATATCCCAGGGCATATGGAAGAGGAGGAGGAGGATGAGAAGATTAAGAGTCAACCATATACCCGTTTTTTGGGTGGAAGGGGTGAATGGGAATACAGAGTATTCCCATCATTGTAAATAACATATATAAAGTGAGTTTATGTTCCCCCGGGGCTTTCCTCCAGTGGAGTGGAGAAGTCAGGGGAAATCCAGGCCTTGTTCATTTTTATAAGTGTCAACCTATCAGCATTGTCGGTGGAAAGGCGGATACGCTTATCTGTTATGATGCCACCAGCAGCACTAAATACCCGCTCAGACAGAACGCTGGCGGCAGGGCAGGCCAGCACCTCCAAGGCGTAGAGTGCCAGTTCATACCACGTGTCCAGCTTGGACACCCAGTAGTTGTAAGGCACAGAGGGATCATTGAGGACGCTGACACGGTCTGCTACGTACTCCTTCACCATCTTCCAAAACTTTTCCCTCCTTGTGACACTAGGCTGCGCATCAGGGTGAGGGTGCTGGCGGGGTGTCATGAAGGTGTCCCACGCCTTGGAGAGTGTTGCCCTGCCTTTCTCGGAACTGCTGTGTGCTCCCCTTTTCTCCCCTTCTCGGTTGGCCAAGGTAGCACGTACTCTGCCGCCAGCGTTGTCAGATGGAAAATTTTGGAGCAATTTTTCAACAAGAACCTTCTGGTATTGCACCATTTTGCTTGTCCTCTCCACCGGAGGAATGAGAGATGAGAAATTCTCTTTGTAGCGGGGGTCCAGAAGGGTGAACACCCAGTAATCCGTGTTGTCTAAAATGCGTACAACGCGTGGGTCACGGGAAAGGCAGCCTAACATAAAGTCAGCCATGTGTACCAGAGTACCAACAGTCAAGATTTCGCTGTCCTCACCAGGAGGCTGACTCTCAATATCCTCATCCTCTTCCTCCTCTTCTGCCCACCCACGCTGAAGAGATGGAACTAAAGTTCCATGGCTACCCTCTGTAGCGGAGGCAACCGTGTCTTCCTCCTCCTCCTCCTCCTCCTCCTCCTCCTCCGCCTCCTCCAATTGTCGCTGAGAAGACGAAGTGAGGGTGCTCTGGCTATCACCTTGTGTAAGCTCTTCCTCCCCCATTTCCACCTCTTCCACATGCAAAGCGTCGGTTTTAATTGTGAGCAGCGAGCGTTTCAGTAGACACAGAAGTGGGATGGTTACACTGATAATAGCGTTATCGCCGCTCACCATCTGTGTCGATTCCTCAAAATTGCGTAAAACCTCGCAGAGGTCTGACATCCATTCCCACTCCTCACTTCTGATTACAGGAAGTTGAACGGAGAGGCGACGACCGTGTAACAGCTGGTACTCCACTACTGCCCTCTGCTGCTCACAAAGCCGGGCCAACATGTGGAAGGTGGAGTTCCAGCGCGTGCTCACGTCACACAGCAGCCGGTGAGCTGGCAATTGTAAGCGCTGCTGCAGCTTCAACAGGCCGGCCGAAGCTGTAGATGACTTACGGAAATGTGCACACACGCGGCGCACCTTGGTCAAGAGATCATGCACATTGGGGTAGGTTTTTAGAAATCGCTGCACCACTAAATTAAATACATGCGCTAGGCATGGTACGTGTGTGAGCTTGCCGAGCTCCAAAGCCGCCACCAAGTTACGCCCATTATCACACACAACCATGCCTGCTTGCAGGTTGAGTGGCGAGAGCCACTGCTCGGTCTGGTGACTAATCCCCTGCAACAGCTCTGAGGCCGTGTGCTGTTTGTCCCCAAGGCAGATCAGCTTCAGCACGGCCTGTTGACGCTTCCCCACTGCAGTGCTACACTGCTTCCAGCTACTGGCTGATGGGGGAGTGGCGGTGTGTGTAGAGAATTCGGAGGTGGAAACGGAGGAGGAGGAGCCAATAACGTAGGTGCTGGTGGAAACCCTGATGGAGGTAGGGCCCGCAATCCTCGGCGTGGGTAGCACCCGTGCCATCCCAGGGTCCGAGTCGCTCCCAGCCTCCACGACATTCACCCAGTGTGCCGTCAGGGAAATGTAGCGTCCCTGGCCACAAGCACTTGTCCATGTGTCAGTCGTTAAGTGGACCTTCCCAGTAACTGCGTTGGTCAGGGCACGGGTGATGTTACGGGACACATGGTGGTGTAATGCGGGGATGGCACACCGGGAAAAGTAGTGGCGGCTGGGGATCGCGTACCGAGGGACAGCTGCTGCCATCAGGCTGCGGAAGGACTCAGTGTCCACAAGCCTAAATGGCAGCATTTCGATGGCCAGTAATTTGGAAAGGTGTGAGGTTAGTGCTATGGCCTGTGGGTGGGTGGCTGGGTATTTTCTCTTGCGCTCAAATGCCTGGGGTAACGACATTTGGACGCTGTGCTGGGACAGGGAAGTGGATGTGGTCGCTGATGGTGCTTCAGATGCTACAGGTGCAGGGCGGGAGGTATGCGGGCCTGCGCCTTCGACAGGCGATTGGCCGGCACCGAAAACAGGGGAAGAGGAGGCAGTGGTGTGGCCTGCAGACACAGATGGGCGATCCAGGCGTTCCTCCCACTTACTACGGTGCTTGGATGCCATGTGTCGGATCATGCTGGTGGTGGTGAGGTTTCTAGTGTTCATGCCTCGGCTCATTCTGGTGTGGCACAGGTTGCAAACTACAAATCTTTTGTCGTCCGCACTTTCCTTAAAAAAACGCCATACCGCGGAACACCTACCCCTTGGCAAGGTAGATTTACGCAAGGGGGTGCTCCGTGGAATATTTGCGGGCCGGTTTGGTGCGGTCCGCCTTCTTTCTGTAGCCACACCACTGCCTCTTCCAGCCTGTTGCGGTGCTGCAGATGGCTCACCCTCAGGACTGCTGTCATCGCTCGGCTCTACACCTTCCCAGGTGGGGTCAGTCACCTCATCGTCCACCAAGTCCTCCTCCACTTCCTCACTCTGATCATCCTCCTCAAGTCTTGATCCCACCACATACTCGGTCATTGACAACTGTATAACATTCTCCTCAACAAGGTCTTGAGAAGGAAATAGTGGTTGATTTAATGGCAACTGTGTCTCATCATCATCATCATCATCCACTACTTCCTTTGACCTTAAATGCCGTTCACATCTGTCATCTTCTTGTGATTGGGTAGCCTCTAGAGGTTGTGAATCAGGGCACAAGATGTCATGTTCCTCTGCAAGCGTGCTTGGAGAGAGGGTCAAATGAAGGATTGGTGATGAGACGAGCTCATCACTATATCCCAGTGTGGGATCACTTCTTTGACCAGACCGTGTATGGTGGGAGGAAGGATGATCAGAGTGAGGATTATGTTGACCAGACTCTTGGCTACTGAGAGTGGACTTGGTGGAAGACAGGGTGGTGCTTAACCGACTGGAAGCAGTATCAGCTGTCATCCAACCGACCACCTGTTCGCACTGGTCGGACCTCGAGAGTGATGTCCTGCGACGCCCTGTGAAATCAGACATGAAGCTAGGTATGGTGGATGTCTTTCTTTCTTGTGCTCTGGCACCAGGCACAGTTTCTCCGCGTCCTGACCCGCGCCCTGAACTTTCAGGATCACGTCCACTTCCCCGTCCCTTTTTACCCGCCTTCTTCATCTTACACGATATATATGACTTTAATATATATGAGTTTGAAAACTTAACAGTATTTCTTACTATTCTGCAACTCTGCAGAGTACACAGAATAGGCTGCTAAACTGCGGTGACACACACTGAATGGAATAAGTGACTTTAATATTTGAGTTTGAAAAATTAACAGTATTTCTTACTATTCTGCAACTCTGCAGAGTACACAGAATAGGCTGCTAAACTGCGGTGACACACACTGAATGGAATAAGTGACTTTAATATTTGAGTTTGAAAAATTAACAGTATTTCTTACTATTCTGCAACTCTGCAGAGTACACAGAATAGGCTGCTAAACTGCGGTGACACACACTGAATGGAATAAGTGACTTTAATATTTGAGTTTGAAAAATTAACAGTATTTCTTACTATTCTGCAACTCTGCAGAGTACACAGAATAGGCTGCTAAACTGCGGTGACACACACTGAATGGAATAAGTGACTTTAATATTTGAGTTTGAAAAATTAACAGTATTTCTTACTATTCTGCAACTCTGCAGAGTACACAGAATAGGCTGCTAAACTGCGGTGACACACACTGAATGGAATAAGTGACTTTAATATTTGAGTTTGAAAAATTAACAGTATTTCTTACTATTCTGCAACTCTGCAGAGTACACAGAATAGGCTGCTAAACGGCGTTGAAACACACTGAATGGAATATGTGACTTTAATATTTGAGTTTGAAAACTTAACAGTATTTCTTATAATTCTGGAACTGTACAGAGTACACAGAATAGGCTGTTAAACGGCGGTGAAAGACACTGAATGGAATATGTGACTTTAATATTTGAGTTTGAAAACTTAACAGTATTTCTTATAATTCTGGAACTGTACAGAGTACACAGAATAGGCTGTTAAACGGCGGTGAAAGACACTGAATGGAATATGTGACTTTAATATTTGAGTTTGAAAAATTAACAGTATTTCTTACTATTCTGCAACTCTGCAGAGTACACAGAATAGGCTGCTAAACGGCGGTGAAACACACTGAATGGAATATGTGACTTTAATATTTGAGTTTGAAAACTTAACAGTATTTCTTACTATTCTGCAACTGTTCAGAGTACACAGAATAGGCTGCTAAACTGCGGTGAAACACACTGAATGGAATATGTGACTTTAATATTTGAGTTTGAAAACTTAACAGTATTTCTTACTATTCTGCAACTCTGCAGAGTACACAGAATAGGCTGTTAAACAGCGTTGAAACACACTGAATGGAATATGTGACTTTAATATTTGAGTTTGAAAACTTAACAGTATTTCTTATAATTCTGGAACTGTACAGAGTACACAGAATAGGCTGTTAAACGGCGGTGAAAGACACTGAATGGAATATGTGACTTTAATATTTGAGTTTGAAAACTTAACAGTATTTCTTACTATTCTGCAACTCTGCAGAGTACACAGAATAGGCTGTTAAACGGCGTTGAAACACACTGAATGGAATATGTGACTTTAATATTTGAGTTTGAAAACTTAACAGTATTTCTTATAATTCTGGAACTGTACAGAGTACACAGAATAGGCTGTTAAACGGCGGTGAAAGACACTGAATGGAATATGTGACTTTAATATTTGAGTTTGAAAACTTAACAGTATTTCTTCCTATTCTGCAACTCTGCACAGTACACAGAATGTGCTGCTAAACTGCGGCGAAGCACACTGAATGGAATATGTGACTTTGATATTTGAGTTTGAAGACTTAACAGTATTTCTTCCTATTCTGCAACTCTGCACAGTACACAGAATGTGCTGCTACACTGCGGCGAAGCACACTGAATGGAATATGTGACTTTGATATTTTAGTTTGAAGACTTAACAGTATTTCTTCCTATTCTGCAACTCTGCACAGTACACAGAATGTGCTGCTAAACTGCGGCGAAGCACACTGAATGGAATATATGACTTTGATATTTGAGTTTGAAGACTTAACAGTATTTCTTCCTATTCTGCAACTCTGCACAGTACACAGAATGTGCTGCTACACTGCGGCGAAGCACACTGAATGGAATATGTGACTTTGATATTTTAGTTTGAAGACTTAACAGTATTTCTTCCTATTCTGCAACTCTGCACAGTACACAGAATGTGCTGCTAAACTGCGGCGAAGCACACTGAATGGAATATGTGACTTTGATATTTTAGTTTGAAGACTTAACAGTATTTCTTCCTATTCTGCAACTCTGCACAGTACACAGAATGTGCTGCTAAACTGCGGCGAAGCACACTGAATGGAATATGTGACTTTGATATTTTAGTTTGAAGACTTAACAGTATTTCTTCCTATTCTGCAACTCTGCACAGTACTCAGAATGTGCTGCTAAACTGCGGCGACGCACACTGAATGGAATACGTGACTTTGATATTTTAGTTTGAAGACTTAACAGAATGTGCTCTAATCTGCAACTTTGCACACTAAACAGAATGTGCTCTAATCTGCAACTTTGCACACTAAACAGAATGTGCTCTAATCTGCAACTTTGCACACTAAACAGAATGTGCTCTAATCTGCAACTGTGCACACTAAACAGAATGTGCTCTAATCTGCAACTTTGCACACTAAACAGAATATATATATTTTTTTTTTTTTTTTTTGTTTTTTTCCCCCCACACCAAATAACCTGCTGCCCCCACACACAGTAGTCCTAAAAAGGACTTTTGGTTCTTTTTTTTTCACAATTTTTGTTTTTTTCCTCCCTACACTGCCTTTCCCTTCCTATCCTCAGCTCTCCCTGGCTCAGACTGAGCCGAACTCGCTGGTCAGGTGCTATACAGCACCTGACCACGGGTTCTGGCCAGCCAATCAGTGTAATGCCAGCAGCCAACATGGCTGCTGGCATTACACCGATGTCAGAGCCTCCCTGCACGTTTATTGGCTGCGCAGCAGCCGCAAAACGTGCGGGGAGGAGACCCGAACATGGCGGGCGAGCACATGCGGTACTCGTACGAGTACCGCCATGTGCCGAGCAGAGCGATGCTCGAGCCGATCCGAGCATCGGCCGAGCATGCTCGCTCAACACTAATTCTCATCTTCATCAAGGACTATATGAACTTTACAGACTTTGGACTATAAGAGAGGACCTGACGGTCCACAGAGATAAGTGGACATTCATATAGGAGTGTTGCTGTGTGAGATTGTTATTTTGATATATACTGTGCAACACATTTGAATATTTTCTTGTAATACTTTGGTCCAGAGTCTCACATCTCCCCTGGGGTGTTTAGCGCTATCCGTTGTGTATATATTTTTTTCATAGCACAGGTAATTTAATTGCTTGCCATGCTTCAAAAAATGCCGGCAGGGGTCCTTTTGTTGGTGTCGGGGAGGGGGGATTGAATCGAGCCCTAAAACAGGGCAGAAAAACATAATATACTTCCCTGTTATTTTGAATGAACAATGTTGGATTTTACAAAATGTGTTGTCACCCCAGCTCAGCTGAATTCTCTGGTGTGAATAAAACAACAGATTGTAAGAATTGTTCAGTTTAAGAAGCATGAAACATAAAATTTTGATTAGTTGCTCATATGCATTTAGGTCTAGCAGTAGCACTGAATGAAACAACTTTTTATTTAAAAAAAAAATGAAAAATTAGAAGGTAGAACAAAATTAGTATGACTTATTTAGCATAACAAGCAATGCTTTCCTAAAGGACTAAAGACCAGTCAGAGATTCCAGGAGTTCACCAATTATTTTCACCTGCAATTTTTCCAGTGTTATAGCCCTGAATGGTGATTTCTCATTTCTGGTCAAATGATTCCTTGCTGGCCTTTGAGAAATTAAAGTAGGCATGTTCCTCTGTTCTCCACATCCCAACACACTGTGGCCTTGAATTGCTGAGGCTGATAACTCAGAGGTGGGTGCAGGAGGCATACTCTCTCAAATCTATGAAAAGACCGAATTTTACCATCCATGCTCATTCTTTTCAAAACAATTTACAGCCACTGAGAGGAAATAAGATGTCAGGAATCAAGACCTCTTGGCCTTAAGAATGTCTCTTTAGAAGTGGCAACATCTAGCAATAGGTTCTTTGATACCTATTTGCATCCTGGCAGGTAAAAAAATCTCTCCTCTTTAGAAACTGCTTGTCATCTGAAATCAAGGCTAGTGAGATGGGTGTTATGATTTACTAGCTTTAACTGCATTAACTTATTTCAATCTGGATCTACATGTATCAAGGTGGAGGCACTTTTTCATCAGTTTTCTATCTCCATTCTCTGTTGACTTGGATACAATAATTCCTTCTAACCTAATCATTTCAGCCATTCCTCATGACTCCCCTCTAATATCCAGGAAGCTCAGGTAGACTTCGTAACTTCAGCCATCCTGTCAATATTTCTTGTCCTCTTTATATTTGTTTTGGAATTGTTAAGTGGCAACATCAATCTTCTATTGCCAGTCATCCAGAAATCCATGGAGCTAGTAGAGAGTCAGTTCTGGTGATCCGCTCTCAGAAGTGATATAAGAGATTTGATCTTTCTTGTAACATCTGTACTCAGAACAAGGTCTCTCAACAGAAAGCTGTGGGATTTCTTTATCCCCTCCCGTCTTTCTTCCCACTTATGGTCTCATTTTGCAATGGACTATGTTTTTGACCATTTTTACCCCTTTTTCCATGTACACCACCATTCTGGTTATTGTGGACCATTTTTCCCAAGCCAGCTCACTTTTTGAGAAATTGCCTTCATCTAAATAGTTGGCTGACATCTTTGTTAAAGAGGTCATTCAGCATAATGGTCTTCCAGTGTAGTTCTCAGATAGTGAATGCCAATGCACAGTAGGCATTGTCCTGTCGGCATTTTTCCTCTGCATACCACTCCCGGTCCAATGTATAGACATAGATTGTACCAACAAGTGTCTGTAACAGCACTTCCATATGTTCATTCATATGTTCATCTATTCCTGAATATCTTAGCTGATCATCTGGCAGAGTTTGCATTAGAGAATATTGGTGCATGTCTTTACAGTGTTCACCCATTTTTGATGCCTTGAGTTACCATAACCATGCTTTGCCATTACTAAATTCTATTGGTACCCCAGAGGTGGATTTCTTTGTCAATTCTTTGCAGTCTTTATGGGTTACTGTCCCTAATAGCCCTCTGAAATCTACAGATTCTGAAAAGAAGGAGGTTTCAGATGAACAGTATTAATCAGCTCTGTTATAGCATTTTTGTATGCATGTATAAAATAATGTGTGAAGATCCACACTTCTATGTAGTCAATACTAGTCATATTTATAAGTAAAGTCTAATTATCGTGTATGCGGAGAGACAATTTTCTGTCATGTCAGTCAGAGCACTGTTCTGAACTGGGCATGATGGAGCACACTTATATACATACAATGTACTGGAAACAAAGATAGTTTTAGACAAAGAAATATACATATATGGAATTTTGCATGCATGGTTATACAACTCCAGTTCTTGGCTTTAAGCCCATCTTCTCCAGCTTTCTAGAACTTTCTGTTTCTTACATTGTGGTCACTTCCAACACTCATCTAATGATTTCAACACATTCTTATCTTATCCTTGAACAAGAAACTGTTGTATCCAACCCAGCTCTGGTTCTATATAGTTCAAAAGGGAGATCATAGATTTATTGAATTCACATTTCTTAGCCTTTGCTAATATAGTGTTGTCTCTTAATGTGTAACTGATGCTGGGATAAATCTCTAGAGAAGGTTAGAATGTCATCCTAGTAGACCATTACTTGGGTGAGGAGTATTTTCGTAAACATGACATTAATTGAGCTTGGAATATGGCTGGAGCATTACAAAGCCCAAAAGGCATGACTAGCTAGTTGTAATGCCCATAGTGGGTGTTAAAGGCCATGTTCCATTCATAACTTTCCTTAATCTGAATAAGGTTATATGCTTCTCTGTAGTGTAATTTGGTGAATATGGTTGCTCCCCATAAAGGTTTGAACAATGCAGAGATCAAATATAGGTGATACCTTTTCTTTACTTTGATTATTTTTAGTCCCCAATAATCAACACCAGAGCTTTGGGAGCTGTGCTTCTTGATCACAAAAATGAACCTGGCTTTGGAAGGAGATGGATGTATAATAAAGATGAGCGAGCACCCCGATGCTCGGGTGCTCTGACCGAGCACCCCCTGATGCTCGAGTGCTCGGCCAAGCACCCGAGCCCCATTCAAATGAATGGGAGCACTCGAGCATTAAACCAGGCACCCCCTGCTCTGATGAGCGGAGGGTGCCTGGTCAATGTCCCCCTTCATCTCCGCTATGCCCCTCTTCCACAATGTCCCCCTTCATCTCCTATGCCATAGCGGAGATGAAGGGGGACATTGTGGAAGAGGGGCATAGCGGAGATGAAGGGGGACATTGTGGAAGAGGGGCATAGACTCTATGCCCCTCTTCCACAATGTCCCCCTTCATCTCCGCTATGCCCCTCTTCCACAATGTCCCCCTTCATCTCCTCTATGGCATAGGAGATGAAGGGGGACATTGTGGAAGAGGGGCATAGCGGAGATGAAGGGGCACATTGTGGAAGACGGGCATAGCGGAGATGAAGGGGGACATTGTGGAAGATGGGCATAGAGTCTATGCCCCTCTTCCATAATGTCCCCCTTCATCTCCGCAATGCCCCCTTCATCTCCGCAATGCCCCCGTACCTCCATTCCCTGGTGGTCCAGCGGAGCGTCTTCGGATCTGTGCCTCTTCCGGCACAGATCCTCTTCACCCGAGCATGTCGGGCGAGCACATGGCGGTACTCGTACGAGTACCGCCATGTGCAGAGCAGAGCGATGCTCGAGCCGATCCGAGCATCGGCCGAGCACGCTCGCTCAACACTAATGTATAAATCCTTAGGAAAGGTTTTCCAGTATGCAATCAGCCAGAACTCAGTTCTACACAAGTGACAGGGAAACTGTAAAACTTCTAGGTAGGGGTTGGTGAAATCTCTCACCGTGCTCCTGCGAGAAATTTCGCAAAAACCACATTGTCGTCTTCTTTTTCACAGGAAAATTAGTTTTAAATCCATTGATTAAAATTTACTCATTTTTTGCCCATCGGTCAAAATTCTTCACCATGTTTTCAATGTCTAGAAAGTCTCTGTCCATTGATTTACATGTTTTTACCTTTTCGCTATAAAAAGATGATGTATTTGCGGAAATCAAACACAATAGAAGAAGCTCCAGAAAGAGAGAGACATGTTGTGATATTCTGCTGTGATCTTTTGGAAAAATTGAGGCAGGAGAGGCTCATAGTGACTGCTATCACTATGAGCAGTTTTAAAAATATTAAAAGGAGGAACTGTAAGGACCCTTATGTGTCCACTGAATCTGAGGAGGAGGAGGAGGAAGTGAGCACTACTCAACCAATGCTGTGCAGTCCCCCTAAATCACCCCAATGGATCTTGAGAAATTTAATGGGAAGTGAGGGAGAAAAGGGAATAGGAAGGGAGGGAGAAAAGGGTAGCACTAGTGAGAGCAGGACATCTCAGCTGCCTGCACCTGCTGCTAGATGTGCTGCCCCTGTTGCATTGCCACCAGTGCTGTGCCTGCTTCCAGTGTTGAACCTGCTGCCACCAATACTGTAACATAGCAACATAGTAATTTAGGTTGAAAAAAGACTTGCGTCCATCTAGTTCAACCCTTTTCCTATTCCTGTTTACCATCGTTGATCCAAAAGAAGGCAAAAAAACCCCTCAATATAGCAATTTCAAATTCTGCATTGAATGGGGGAAAAAAACTCCTTCTTGATTCCAAATGGCAATCAGATTTCTCCCTGGATCAACAAGCCCTAACTAAATATTAATCCCAATACTAATGTACATAGCCCTCTATGTTATGCTGCTGTCAGATGTGCTTCCCCAGCTGCAACCAGTGCTGTCCCTGCTGCCAGTGCTGAACCTGCTGACACCAATACTGTGCCTGCTGTCAGATGTGCTGCACCTGCTGCAACCAGTGATGCGCCTGCTGCCAGTGCTGAACTTGCTGCTACCAATACTGTGCCTGCTGTCAGACATGCTGCCCCTGTTGCCCTGACCACCAGTGCTGTGCCTTCTGCCAGTGCTGAAGCTGCTGCCACCAGTTGTCACAGACTCAGAAACGAGACTAGGACCACTACAATAGGTAACACAATCTTTATTCAGAATACGTACAGAACGATAGTAAGCAAGAGCAAGACACAATAGGCAGATGTCCGGAAGGAAGGTTCTTCTTTTGTATCACAACTCGGATAAAGCCAACTCAGGTCCGCGCCTGAGTCCCTATTACAGGTCCGCAGCTGCACGGTAAGGTCTAAATTATAGGTCCGCACCTGAACAGGTAAAGTACAGAGGTAGGTACTGCACTACAGGTCTGCACATGAACGCTGCAGTAAGGGAAGTCTGCCAGAGCCACGGAGATAACCTCCAAGTCTCCACTGGAGCGTTTGTATGCTGGGTGTGGAGTGGACAACCCCAGGTGTACCAAGGTGGGTAATCAGACAGGCAGGAAGCGCGAAACATAATTCAAACCAGAACAGATAGTCAGCCAGGACAAAGGTCATACACAGGGAAGGTAGTCTACCAGAGCCGCAGGTCCACACCAGAGGTTTTGTCAGACAAGCCGGGGTCATACACAATGCAGGTAGTCAGACAATCCAAGGTTGGCACCAGAACGGTTAGTCAGACAGAGCCAGGTCAGCACCAATGCGTCTTACACGGAAAGAGTAGTCTATCAGAGCCGCAGGTCCACACCAGAGGGAGTTGTCAGACAAGCCGAGGCCATACACAGAGCGAGTAGTCAGACAATCCAAGGTTGGCACCAGAACGGTTTAACCAGACACAAATCAGGGTAACTGCACTGGACACCACGAAAGGGTGACTGAGAGTGGTGTCCAGGAAGTTTATCAACAAAATGACCAGGAAGAGGAGGAGTCCCAAAACTAGTGCCTGCCTCTTTAAATCCGATGTGCGTCAAACCTGGACGTGCGCCAAGACACAGCGTGGGACCGGCCGGAAGGAGCTGCGGCTGAGCTGCCGGGAACAGCAGAATGCTCGGCAGCCACCGTTACCCGAGGACCCCAGAGGCAATTGTTAAAGGGGACATTCTGGCTAGGAGGTCTTGGGTAGACAGGTTACCTGTACCATCCGTAGACATGGCCTTTTCGTACTGTCTCTTTAAATCCGATGCGCGTCAAACCTGGACGCTCACCAAGACACAGCATGGGACCGGCCGGAAGGAACTGCGGCTGAGCTGCCGAGAGCAGCAGAATGCTCGGCAGCCACCACTACCCGAGGACCCCAGAGGCAATCTGCCCGATGTGGCTGAAGGAGTAGTCAGGTGAGTTAGCGGTCGGCATGGCAGCCGCCGCTACTATGACACCAGTGCTGAAGCTGCTGCTAGTGTGTCTTATACTCAGGAGGGGGGAAGACGAGAAGATGATGCCAAATGTGACAGCAGGGGACCCTAAGTGGAGGACAAGAAGAAAGAAGCCATTCTTCTCTCCTCCTGTTCCCTATCCCACCCCCCTGAAGTCATGGGTGTGAGACTATTTTTCTGTTGGGGCAGGCACAGTGCTGTCATCACCAAAGGCACTGTGCACAATTTGTGACAAGTCAGTGAGAAGGGGAAAAGATGGAACGCATCTTGGCACAACCTCCCTGATATCACACATGAGTAACAGACACAATAACATTTATGTCAAACATGTTAAAGACAAACACCCACCACAGAAATCGAGCACTGCTGTTGCTGTATCCCCTGACTCTCCAGAAAGGCAACAAGAGGTGAGGGGAAGATCATAGAGGAGGAAGAATAACCCAGGCAGAGACTGGAAGTTCCATGATGAGCGAAACAACTAGCTCACCATCACCTTTTTCCTTTAGGGTAACAACTACATCTTCTGCCAATCCACCTCATTCATCGTTACCCCCCCCCACACCAAATCATAGCCACTCTGTTGATGTTAGAATGTGGCAGTTTGTCTCACCCTTTGTACACTGTGTGGTGGAGGAGAATAGATACCAGGGCATCAAGTGGGATCTGATAAGATTCCATCCCGCATAATATGCTAAGATGCTGGCAGGGAAGGTTCATAATCATTGTCTATTAGCAGTGGCTGTACTTGGGTTCTGGTGTCATGGTGTTTGGATACAGTTGTGCCCTCTGATGTTATTTGCCACACACACTGTGCACACTGTGATGAAAGCCACAGTTCCTGCTTTCAAGACAAATTCTATTAACAACACACCCATGATTTTGGAGGAAGGGCAGGTAGAGAAGAATTATTTGCCAACTTCCTCTTTTCTTCACATAGAGTGGGGGCTACTTATTGTGCTGCTACTGCCTCAGGCACATCACTGGAGCTAGTTGTGGCAAGTGGAACCTTCATCATCCATCACTCATGTTACTGCTGTTGTTGATCCCATTCCCTTTCATCTGCCTAATCATCCTGCTGCTTAAACAACTCAGCAGCAGCAGGAAGAACAGCAGTTGCAAATTCTGCAATTATGGACTCAGGAGGACATTTGACAGTGGCCACTGGCCAACATGACCCTGGCACTAGGCCAGTAGGACATTTTTTTTCCTCAGGACTTGTGCTTTATTAAAAAAAAACAAAAAAAACAACAACCCCCCCCAAAACAAACAAGCAAACAAACATAGTCCTACAAAAAATACAAACAAATAATTATTGGGGGTTTGTTTCTAACAAGCCTAAGCCCTGCAAACCAATGTTTCCTCAGGGATTGGGCCTCTAACAACAAATCTAAGAAATCATCCTCTACAAAATACTCTATCAAGTCAAGCATCAGTCCACCCCAGTGGCAGCTTAAGTCAAGGGATCCCTGTCACTGTCATATTACGTACAAATTTCTTATTTTATTTATTTATTTATTTATTTATTTATTTATTTATTTATTTTTTATTAACCGTCCCCCAATACCAGTCAACAACCCCACCAAAACAAATTCCCTGTTCAACTGATTTTTTTCCCCAGTCTCCACCCACCAACACAGGTACCCTCCTCAAACCCCTTTTATATCATGTCTTATGGGGGTTTTTTTTAATTGTATTTAGGATTTATTTTTTTTATTTACTGCCCCCAATCCCAGTAAACAACCCCCCAAACAAAACATTCCCTGTTGAACTGATTCTTTCCCCACACCCCACCAACACAGGCACCCTCATGCCCCTTTTATACTTCTTTGGGAAATAAAATAATATATGCTATGTGTTGTGTGTAAATTCAATTTTCCCATTGATTTCAGTGGAATAAGGTAAGTGAAAAATGCAGAAAATCAGCGGGAAGTGCCATTATTCACCAATTTCAGTTTGAGGCAAAAATTGTTCACCCGTCCCTACCTGTAGGTGGAGATAGCCCAGTTGTACAGCCAATGAGGTAGGCGTGTCTCAGCTTTACCTTTGGAGAAGACATCTAGAAATTTCCAGTATGGTTCAGAAATCAGTATATTAACGTCTTCTGGTATTTCAGCAAAACTGATGGGGAGGACTGTGGAGATGCAGTGGAGATGACATTAGTGTTAGGACCAATCCATGAGCTCAGATTATTTATAGGTATTAGATCAGTCTTAATTACCACAAAAGTTGAAGTCTCTTAATCTAATTCTCCAACCGACATCTGGAGTGGAAAGGTTTTTTGAGAGATAATACTTACTCCCAGAGAAGATCTGTAAATAGATATAACTAGCAACGTGGGATGGCATTGCCCGTCATGTTATGCAGGGAATGTTTGTTGTTTTTTTTAAATAAATGTTATGATAGTGAAATATGGCGTACGGTGGACGTGTCAGAAAGGTACATGCAGTGATACACAGACACATGCGCAAACACACATATATATACAGGGGGACACACAGTGATAGACAGAAACGCATGCAACACACATACATACAAACACACACATGCACTAACATACACAGTGACACACAGATGCAAAGCAGAACATACATGTATACAGTGTGAGCAGTGTAAGTAACATACCTCCCAACATGTCAAATGGCCAAAGAGGGACACTTGTGTTTTAGGTGGTGTTACTGGGGGGTGGGCTGGTGGTGTATTTTAGAGAATTTTAAACCTTTGAGTGCCAGGGGGTAAGCAATTCATTGTATACCCCTCTGGCATTGAAATGGTTAAGTTACTCTTTGTGTAAGTGAATGATTTAGAAGATTAAAGTATTTTTTACACAGACTAATTTATAAGATATATACAGAAGTTTATACACACATTACTGTAGGTTTTATTGATGTGGAACAATCTGATACACTGGTATATACACCACACAGTGTGATCTCCTAAATAGAGGAGCAGAGGGATTTGGGTGTCAAACAGGGACTGTCCCTCCTATACTGTATAGTGCCAGTCCTTATACACAGACACATGCAGACTGTATACTATACAGTGCCAGACCATATATAAATAGTTTGTCGTACATGCTATACAGAGAGCTATGTACAGCATGGAGATGATTGCAGGAACTGGCACCTCTACTTACAGACAGACTGACAAACAATCTGCTCTCTTTCTCTGTCTTTGTGCAATATATAAATACAGTCACACCCATCTCTCTGCCATTTACCAGCTCAGCTGAAGCCCTGCTCTGCACTGCCTGATCATGTCTCTGCCGTTGTTCCACTTTCCCAGCTTCTCTGTGCTAGCAAGTCAGCTCCCCAGCATCCTGCCTGCTGATTGGTTAGAAATCGGCTCACTTGTAGTAATTGGCAGGGAATGAAGAAGCTGCATATGAGTGGTTTATTGTAGCGAGCCCATAACCTTGTATCTATGTTCTGGGAACCCTGATGCATAATACAGATTTGGACCATGGCCTTCCAGCTGTAGCTGGAACATAGTTCCCATCATCCTCAGCTGCTCAGCATGCGTGTTTGTGTGTCTCTGTATGAGGTTGTGTATATGTGTGCATGTATCTGCCACTGTGTGTCAGAGGCATGTGTGTGTGTCTGTGGTGTAGGAGTGAGTGGCAGCCATTTTTTTTCAGCCTTAGATAGTGGGGACGGGCCAAAAATCACACCCCCATTGAATCACCCAATGGGAGCAGTAACTCCTCCTTACTGCCACCCCTGGGTGTGTTTTGCCAGGCACAAAGTCTTCTTTTATATATAGATAGAGAGAGGAGCCAACTTGGCATTTGAAGAATGCCAACAACTTTAGCCCAGTCCTGTGAAGCAAACTCCCTGCTACTCCAGGGTCTTCCCAGAAAAGCATTCTCATTCACGGTGAAGATGGGAAAAGATTTGAGACTCATGGGTTGTTGAACCTTGTGCTCAGACTTTGAAGCTGGCAATCCTGTCGCCAAAGAAATATATGTGAATATGAATTCTTCCAGGTTCTCTGGAACCAAAAGGCAAGTTAGCTCATCTTCAACTGTCTCATTAAAGCCTCTACAGAAGGCTGCTTTCAGGGCTCCTGAGTTCCAGTGACTCTCATATTCAAGGATATGGAATTCCACTGATAACTATCCAACAGTACCTGCTGGATCTCCAGGAGTTTAGCATCTGCAAGTTAGTTGTGGCTTGGAATGTCAAAGTGTAACGGTTTGTTTGACACACATACACAGTAGGTTTGAATAAAACACAATTTTATTGAACAATGATAATAACAATAACTCTCATGGGTCCTGTTATATATATAGAATATAGTACAGACACAAGACAGTTTAAAATGAGGTAAGCCCACACGGGTCCAATATATGCAGGTAATCCAGAGTTCAATATACTGACACAGGTCAGGCAGTTCTTGTGTGATTCTCAGTTGAACAGCACTGAATGGGTTACTATTAGGCCGAGAGTACTGACAGGCCCTAATAGTGCAAGGCCCTTTAAGAAGCTCAGTCAAAAGGAGAGAGCACAAAATCAAGTAACGCCCAAAAGTAATGGAGACCAGATCAACTTTAGGACTGCCGTCGCAGTAACAGAGACTGAGCAACTTGGGCACTGCAGTAGCAGTAACTGAAACTGAGCAACTTGGGCACTGCCGTAGCAGTAACGGAGACTGAGCAACTTGGGCACTGCCGTAGCAGTAAAGGAGACTGAGCAACTTGTGACTGCCATAGCAGTAACGGAGACTGAGCAACTTGGGCACTGCCGTAGCAGTAACGGAGACTGAGCAGCTTGCCCTTAGAGGCACCCAACCTGGGACTGCACAGGAGTGAGGACACCCAGAAATGTCGCCTGGGCGACACTGAGGCAACGGAGACCAGACTGCAGTGAACTGTCCGGAGACAGCGAGGATCCTGACACCACCCCAACCGGAGACTGGATAAGGCGTGCAGGAGAGGAACGCAACCACAATAGCCCAGCCGGCTGGAACCACACACACAGAGCAGGAACATCACCCAATCCGAGTCGGTACACCAAGCAGGAACGTCAGCCGGGCCGGATCGGTACACAGAGCAGGAACTTCAGCCAATCCGAGTCAGTACACAGAGCAGGAACGTCAGCCAGGCCGGATTGGTACACGAAGCAGGAACGTCAGCCAATCCAGGTCGGTACACAGGCAGGAACGAGATGCAGAATAGTCAGACAGTCCGGGTCGGTACACAGGCAGGAACAAGATGCAGAGTCGTCAGACAAGCTGGGTCCGTACACTGAGATCACACGAATAACAGGAACAAGCTCTGGTACTGAAACACCACGAAAGGGCACTGGAGAAGTGCCATAACCCAGTATTTAAGGACAAATGCTGGGCGGGACAATAACAGTGCAGCCAATAGCGTAAGCAGGAGTGGAAACTGACAGAATGTCGCCAAATAGCACGGGTACCGTGATAGTACCCCCCTCTCAAAGACTCCCTCTCCTAGAAGAGGGACCTGGTTTCTGCGGATATTTGGAATGAAAACTGTGCAGCAATCTAGGAGCATGAAGATCACACTGATCTACCCATATTTAAAAAGGGATCAAAGTCACAGCCAGGAAATTACAGACCTGTAAGCTTGACATCTGTGGTAGGGAAGCTGTTTGAAAGGTTGCTAAGGAAATATATTCAAGAATTCTGCTGGAACAGGAATATCATTAGCAGGAACCAACATGGCTCTCATCTCATTGATCTCATTTTATGAAAAAGTGAGTAATAATATCGATGCGGGAGCGACAGTTGATGTGATCTATTTAGACTTTGCCAAGGCATTTGATACGGTTCCACAAAAGAGGTTACTGTACAAATTGAATGAAATAGGCCTAGGGGAAAATGTTTGTGTGTGGATTGGAAATTGGCTGAAAGATAGAATGCAAAGAGTGGTAGTAAATGGCAAGTTCTCCAGTTGTAGGCTGACCATACATCACCTTTAAAAAGGTGAAATGCATGAAAAATGCATACTACGGGGTTGCTTTGATATTGGTGCACTCCTGAAATATGCCTATTTCCTATGTGTCCCTTTTTAAAGGTGAGGTATGGCCAGCCTATCCAGTTGGATAAACGTGATAAGTGGAGTACCTCAGGGATCTGTCCTGGGTCATCTTCTTTTTAATTTGTTTATTAATGACCTCCCAGAGGGCATAGGGAGCCATGTATCAGTGTTTGCCGATGACACAATATTAAGTAAGGTAATAAAGTCTGAACTGGATGTGTCTTCATTACAAGAGGATTTGGACAAATTGAGTAACTGAGCAGGCAAATGACAAATGAGATTCAATATAGACAAGTGTAAAGTTATGCATTTTGGGTATAATAATAAAAATGCAACATATATTTTAAATGGTGTTTCTCTGGGGAAATCTGCAAATGAAAAGGATTTGGGAGTAATGGTAGACAATAGACTTAGCAGTAGCATGCAGTGCCAACAGGCAGCTGCAAAGGCCAATAAGATATTGGCATGTATTAAAAGGGGTATTGACTCAAGGGAGGAAGATATTATTATGCCTCTTTACAGGTCCATGGTAAGACCCCACCTAGAATATGCTGTTCAATTCTGGACGTCCTTTCTGAAAAAGGACATTATGGAACTAGAGAGAGTGCAGAGGAGGGCTACAAAACTAGTAAGGGGAATGGAAAGTTTTAGTTATGAAGAAAGGCTAGAAATGTTAAACTTGTACACACTAGAGAAACAGTGTCTTAGAGGGGATATGATAACACTATATAAATATGTTCAGGGCCCATACAAAGGGCTCTCCAAAGACCTGTTCATTAACAGAACAGTACATAGGACAAGGGACCACCCGCTTAGACTTGAGGAAAGGAGATTTAATCTACAACAGCGGAAGGGTTTCTTTACAATAAGGACAATAAAGGTATGGAATTCACTGCCTGAGAAAGTGGTGCTATCGAATACATTAGATGCCTTTAAAAAGGGCCTGGACACTTATTTAAAAGAGCATAACATAGAGGGCTATGTACGTTAGTATTGGGATTAATATTTAGCTAGGGCTTGTTGATCCAAGGAGAAATCTGATTGCCATTTGGAATCAAGAAGGAATTTTTTTCCCCCATTCAATGCAGAATTTGAAATTGCTATATTGAGGGTTTTTTTTTGCCTTCTTTTGGATCAACAATGGTAAACAGGAATAGGAAAAGGGTTGAACTAGATGGACGCAAGTCTTTTTTCAACCTAAATTACTATGTTACTATGTAAGGTCACTGTAAAAATCAAGCTCAGGGGACAAATCAAGCTTAGGAGGCATTGATTCCTCAGATTCTTCTTCTTCCACCTCTTGTATGTTTTGACAGTGAGAAAAATCATCATCAGCAGCAGATTTTGGGGAGACCTGCTCAATTCCCTCTTCTGCCTGGTGGCTACCAGGAAATAGTAAACTATCTCCCTCAATTGAGTCAATAACATTTTTGGAGTAGATTTGCTCTCACTGGCAATGACAGTAGTGGCAGGAAAAATGTTATCCAAATGCTGCAATAATTTCTGTTTTGGCTGCTTACACGGACATTCTCTGTAAAAATCCTGCATTGATACTGCCCGCAGTGTCCAACCAGTAGTGTTACACATGCTAGGTGTCCCCAGGTTTATAGAAGTGGCTGTAGCGGAGGTGGTTACTAAACTGTCAGTGGCACTAGTCATTGTGCAGGTGGTTCTGGGGGGATCAGCACCAAACAGCTGACAAGACACAGGTGACAGCTGCTTCATGGTCTCAGAGTAGGATCTGGACCTCTCTACCCTGCTAGTAGAGGTAGAATGACCTTCAGTTCCCTTCTTATTTTTATTTTTTGGTTTGGAGTGCTGCTGCTGAGTCTGACTACTATTAGTACTCTTCTTTGCCCGCCTGCTGCTGCTAGCTGTGCTTGAAAGTAACATCACTGTGGTGTTATTCGTGGTTGCTGGGTCACTGCAGCTGGTACCAAGGCAAGGAACTTCAGGTTGTTCACTAAGACTCAAATCCATTACAGATAGGTAGGCATTGTACTATAATAATACACTGGAACAATGATGATTCTCCCTTGCGGTGGCAGTAAGCTGCTAGGCATCCCAGTCCCTACACAACTGTGAGATTGTGTCACTTTGCAAATTATACAAACAAACCCCTAAGTTGAATTTTTAACACTGGAGCAATGATGATTCTCCCTTGCGGTGGCAGTAAACTGCTAGGCATTCCAGTCCCTACACAACTGTGAGATTGCGTCACTCTGCAAATTATTCAAACAAACTCCTAAGTTGAATTTTTAACACTGGAGCAATGATGATTCTCCCTTGCAGTGGCAGTAAGTTAGTAGGCCTCCCAGTCCCTACACAACTGTGAGATTGCGTCACTCTGCAAATTACTCAAACAAACTCCTAAGTTGAATTTTTAACACTGGATCAACAATGTACTATAATAATACACAACTGTGAGATTGCGTCACTCTGCAAATTACTCAAACAAACTCCTAAGTTGAATTTTTAACACTGGATCAACAATGTACTATAATAATACACTGGAACAATGATGATTCTCCCTTGCGGTGGCAGTAAGCTGCTAGGCCTTCCAGTCCCTACACAACTGTGAGATTGTGTCACTTTGCAAATTATACAAACAAACTCCTAAGTTGAATTTTTAACACTGGAGCAATGATGATTCTCCCTTGCGGTGGCAGTAAGTTAGTAGGTCTCCCAGTCCCTACACAACTGTGAGATTGTGTCACTCGGCAAATTATTCAAACAAACTCCTAAGTTGAATTTTTAACACTGGGGCAATGATGATTCTCCCTTGCAGTGGCAGTAAGTTAGTAGGCCTCCCAGTCCCTACACAACTGTGAGATTGTGTCACTCGGCAAATTATTCAAACAAACTCCTAAATTGAATTTTTAACACTGGGGCAATGATGATTCTTCCTTGCGGTGGCAGTAAGCTGCTATGCCTCCCAGTCCCAAACAACTGTGAGATTCTGTCACTGCAAATTATTCAAACAAACTCCTAAGTTAAATGTTTATATTTAACACTGGAACAATGATGATTCTCCCTTGCAGTGGCAGTAAGGTAGTAGGCCTCCCAGTCCCTACACAACTGTGAGATTGTGTCACTCAGCAAATTATTCAAACAAACTCCTAAGTTGAATTTTTAACACTGGGGCAAAGATGATTCTCCCTTGCAGTGGCAGTAAGTTATTAGGTCTCCCAGTCCCTACACAACTGTGAGATTGTGTCACTCGGCAAATTATTCAAACTCCTAATTTTAATTGTCATATTTTACACAGGAACAAAGGTGACTCTCTCTTGCAGTGGTAACTGGCACTAATGCTGGCTGCCTACCTATGTCTATCGGCCTGCCTACACAACACAGGACACTCTCTATCTGCTTCTTCTTTCTCTGAGCTCCAACAATGCAGTGCGCACTAACAGGAAATGCAGGAGCTGTCTGGGTGTCTGTGATGCATTAGTCCAACCCCCGTCATGAAATGAAGAAGCTAATTGGACTAGAGAGGGAGGGAAAGTAGTGAGCGTGTGATAGGAGAACATCATACGAATATCCGAATCTTGGAACAAATTTCTGCCCAGTTATGTTCGAATTCGGCTTCTAAAAACAAATGGCTCTAAGTTTTTCGTTAGGTCCGAATGGCTCCGAATTACCCTTATTTGTCTGAAATCCGAATGTGGACAAATCAGTTCACACAAGTCTAACCCAATCTGTTGATCCACAAAGGCTGCTGTTCTTTGTTTTATCCCTATATTAGCTTCTCATTCGATTCAAGATCAGATTCGAAAATTCTAACATGGACTTCCTAATCTCTCCCAGCTCCCCTTGTGTTTCTTACGTAATCTCATAGTATGCATAAAGCTGCCCACTGTGCTCTTATCATCCTCATAAATGCCTCTCGGTCACACCTAAAAGACTTCTACTAAGCTGCACCTCAACTATGGAATTCACTACCACTCAATATTAGACTAACACCAGCTTTCTAAGTTTCAAATTTACTCTGAAAATTCACCTTGTAAAAAAACATTTCAGATACCTTGGTTCTCTCCTTTTCAAGGTCCATTCAGCAGTTGGACAACCATTAATCTTCCTTTAATGCTCAGTTGATACAATCTTGTAGTTGACATATAGTTTGCTTTCTGCACAATCCCTCTCATCCCATTTTAAAATGTTGCTAATCATTCAATTTCATAGGGCATACTCCTTTTTGGTTAAGATAATAACTACTTACTCTGTCTGTTTTTTATGCTCCATCACCCTCTAGATTGCAAGCTTTTGTGTTTTTTTCAGTCTGTTTTTGTATATGCCTATATGTTCTACACTCCCTCTTTTTCCAAAGTGTTGCAGATATGTTGATGCTCAATAAGTAAAAGATAACAACAGTAATAACAATAATGACCTAATTTCATCCTTATTATTGAGTTATATTCTTAAATGTAAAAATGTAACTGAGATATGATAATATTCTATTATTAATGAAATACTACAAGATATGAGATAAAAACATGCAGTCATTCTATTAACACATCATGAAAACCTCCAGAAATGTAGAGTATTATTTATCGGTAACCATGGAAGCTGTACATCAAGAATAAAAAAGGATACAAACTTTCAACTAACATATTTCTTGTCTTCACAACACAACAGGGACAGACCAGAAGTGTGTAAAAGACTCCATAGACAGGATAAAGTTACTTTCCATCTCCTTCCTTTGGGCAATTGGTTTCCCATATAAATATATTGAAAGTGTTTCTAAATCCTAATGATTCCTGGCTCACCTGCAAATATTTTATTTCTAGGGCCATTGTCTCTCCATTGTTAACAATGAAGTGGCACTCCCTAGGTGTTTCCAATCTATCATATCTGTGAGCTATAAATATGAAAAGTTTGCTTGCTCTTCATACCATTTTCAAGATGAAGATCTATGTGCTGTTCATGCTAGCTGCTGTTTTAGCTGACAACAGCTGGGCAGCATTACCGAAGTGTTTTTTGATAAAGGAGCTAGACAAGGGAAATGTTGCTGGTATAAAGGGCTATAACCTAGGGGACTGTAAGTGTTGCCTTTTGTTCTCTTTTTGTTGATTTAAATTGCAACAGTTGCATTTCTTTCTTCCCAAACCTTTTCTGTCCTATGCTCTCTTCAGTTCTACTTAAAGCTTCCTACACAGATGTACATTTTGTCTTACAGACGTGTGCCTAGCCTATCATAGTAGCAAATATGAAACATCCAAGCACAAAACCCCAAATCTGTATGGCATCTTCCAGATTAACAGCAAAGTGTGGTGTAACGATGGCAATACACCTGGAAATCTGAACCTATGTAGAATCCAATGCACAGGTATTGTGTTTGTGCATATATTTTGACAAAGAATGTATGACTTTGCTCATAATGTATCAGGGTAAGAAGACTAGGGTGGAAATGGGGGACATTGAAAGGGGGTATAGGCAGTGGGAAGAATGTGACATGAAATTGTGGGACAGAAAGGGGATGGGTGGTACAGTTACTGCATGAAAGCTAGAGCTAGAGACTAAGGGGAATGTGTCTGACAGTGGGAAATGGGGAGTGAGTGTGGGAAAGGATGGATGAAATTAGGAAAGGGGATCGGGATAGGAAGAGTAAGGTGGGTTAAGGTTGGCTTAGAAAGGTTTGGAAGTTTGAGGTCACTCTATGGTGACAGTACAAGTAACATTTAGCCACAGTGAGTTGGGGCATATCTTATGAGTGTTTTGGGTCATATAGCAGGTCTTCTTATGAAGTGCACATCCAGTGCTGACAACATCAGGTGGAGGTGGGCTGCAAAACAAATGAGATCCTCACAAATGTTATTTAATCTCATCTCACCAGACATTGGAGCTAGGAGGAAGGATTGTTTAAATAGGGCTACTTACAGAAGCATGGTCTGCTGGTGTTAGACTGGAGCTAACATGGCAACTGTGCTCTGTGATAACTGTAACATCCAAGAGGTTAATTAAGTAACAGAAAAAGATTTAAGCATAATGTATGTGTTAGACTGGTGGTAGACCTGTAAGGATGGGTGGAACTATTAATGTGGGAAGATATCAGTGGAAACTACAATATTTTGTCTGAAACTGCAATTTCCACTGACATCCTCCATATAAAGAGGGCCTTTACATTCATGGTCTGCTCTGCATTTCAGTCAGACCATGTGCAGAGTGAGCATATGTCCTGTCTGAACATGCAGAGCAGTCCAAGGAACAAAATTAAAGAAAAAGTCATCTAAGTCAACCATCTCTCACTGATGTCAACTAGGTAGGTTTGTGTGTGTTTTAAACATCCCATTGATCAAATGCAACTTTTAACTCCCTGAATGCTTCAAAAATGTCATAGACTTTGAAGTTGCCCTATGGTGAAGTTAATTTGATGCAGAATTACATGTCTTTAGCTTCCTGAATATATGCTTGACTAACGCCCACACAGTGGTACATTTTTGGCACCATTTTCCTTCCAGGAACAGTGAGTGTCTGTAAAACGTAGCACATTTTCTCACATTCTGTCCTGTATTTCATACCAAGAAGTGATTGGTGCAAATAACATTGCTCCATTAATATGCTAAGAAAGGGAAAAAATATAAAAAAATGCAATAACATATCTTAAAGGGATAGTAATGTTTCATAATAAAAGCAGCTCTAATTAATCATCATAGTATATGGACTTTGGAGAGTGTTATTTCAATTCTGTCAGAGTTGTAGTTCAAGAGTAATTCAATGACAAAGTATCCCCCTCCCGCCCCTTTTACTGATGTAACACTGTTCAGCCAGAGGGGAGGTACCCATGTAGACTGCAGAGAGGGACAATCTTCAATTAAGATAAGGGATTGAAAAACGTGTCAAGGGGGGCAGGGCCTTCATTGTTCTCATAGGAAGAAGATTGTCCCCTTCTGTTATCTGTCTGGTCTATGGACTGCATTCCACATCTGAGAAGAGATGGCTTACACTAGGCAAAAGGGGTGGGAGGGGAAACTTTGCTTGTGAATATCTCTCAAACCATAAAGGTTTGAGAAATAAGACTTAGATCATTCTTCATGTTTTTTTTAACGCCTACAAAATAAAATAAAGATAAAACAAACTATTACTATCCCTTTAAGGAAAACATCTCTCAAGGATTATGTGGCTCTTAGTTTGTTTAACAGAAGGCCTTACCTAAGTCATTGTGCTTCTAATCCCAGTCAGTAATATCTATATAAGTTTTAAATTTGCATTTAATCACTCATAATCCACTGCTAATTGTTTACATTTACAATCTGATAAGGCGACCCTTACAAAATATGCAGGACTAGCTAAGCCTATTCTTTGTTCTTCAGCAGAAATAACTATATACAAGAAACTGCAGATATAATGCATAGATAGATCTGTTGTATGTAGGATATCTTCCTAGGTAAGTTGGTCTATTAAACAAAATAAGCATTTCTAGGGTACAAATCCCCTGTAAAGGACAGCTATCAAGGCATTCAAAGTCTGTTCTTTATGGAAGCTTGCTCAGCAGAAGAAGGTCTGTTTTGAAATCCTATATGAAGAGTAAGTTTGAAATAAGTTATGAAATATCAAATTGGTGAAGCTTAGTTTTTGATTTTGGTCAAAAGGTTAATCTTTTCAAAAAGTGTGCATTGAAAAAGTTTCCATGCAGGCTGCTCCTAACCCCAGTGTTTTTCCCATGTAAAAGTAAGTAAGAAGGTGTTTACTCAGTAAGAGGTCTGCTTTGAGTAAATCATGTATCTGCAGTGAGTTATAATACTTCAGGAGTTTGAAAAGAACAGGAGTTTCTTGTTAACATTTTTGGTGTGTATTACATTTCTATGATGACTGGTTTGGTGCCCTGCAGTATGTATTTGGAAGTTGTTTCTATGACACTGTGGAACTATGGGTATTGTTCAATATACAGGCAGTTTTCTTCCTTGAGTAATGAGATTGTTAAACTGAAGACTGATATTAAGAGGCTGACTATGTCTTTTTCCATGCACAGTTACCACTTGTCTTGGTGCATCTACCTTAGAGTTTAACTAGGAGGATGGCAGTCTCAAAACCTGTTGGCTCTAGTCGATTGAGGTTGGTGGATTATAGAAATGTCCCACAACCAGTACTTTTGCGCAATTCTTTTTTCTGGACTTGCAGATGAAAATAATTGTACTGTGGAAAACTATTATGTGCCTCTTATTGGTGAGACATCTGTTACAGGTCAGCTGGGTGTTCTACCTGAAGGAAGGTGTAAAGGAAGAAGGAAGAAGCTTCTCATTGGATACTTTATTGTAAGTGGTGTTGATCTGAGAGATGATGATGGAAACCTGTGGT
Source organism: Rhinophrynus dorsalis (assembly GCA_037306005.1). Classification (NCBI taxonomy): domain Eukaryota; kingdom Metazoa; phylum Chordata; class Amphibia; order Anura; family Rhinophrynidae; genus Rhinophrynus; species Rhinophrynus dorsalis. Next base: position 128,378,002 of record CM074727.1, on the reverse strand, counting down.
TAGATACATCCCTGGATCTACTGTTAAGAGGAATAATAGGTGCATTGTACGAATTGTTGAAGCAGTAGAACATGGAAATTAAATAGATGTTATTGTCTATCTTGGAGCAAACAATTTAGCTACACATGATATTAGGGTAATGCAGGAAAAGTTTTGTCAGCTAGAAAATGATCTTGGCCGGCTGGCATCATCTGTGTCCTTTTCTGCACCTAAGACCCACTATGGTATGTCAACCCATACCAGTGGGATACCATTTTTCTTTGGCTGGCAATAGGTACTGAATGCATTAAGAAATCCTGTGGTGTTTAAATGTTTTAGTATCTTTGAAGTGATTAATGTATAAATAAGTGTGTGGTGTTTTTTCCTATAACTCTACATTCTGGAAGTAGTTCTGCACATTAACCTAGGGGTAGAAAGACAAGAGACCCCTTTTGGGTTGTGGCTGGTTGTCTGCTTTCCAAAATGGTATGTTTTGTCTATGTTTTCTTCATTTCTCTTGTTGCAAGTTGTAATTATTTTAGTATAGGCAAGTTATATTTAAAAAAAAAAGTATGATAAATGCTAAAGTGTAGTAAACATAGTTTTTTACTCCTATCACCCCCTAATAGCACCCACTACAATATGTGAATGCATACCAGGATGTATTTTTTTCTTGGAAGAGTAGAAGGTAATAATTATAGTCAGAAATTATATTTTGTTGAAAGCCATCTATATCTTTGAAGGGGTAGAAATATACAATAGCTTTATTTTTTTCCTATAGCTTTTGGAAACATTTGTACAAACAAGCCTTAGGGTAAAAAAGACAGGTAACTGCTCATTTGATGCAGGAGAATGTGACTTTCTAAATTGGTATACCTCCCTTACCTTATCTGCATATCTCAAATGTGTTCCTGACATCACTATGGCATGTTATCCCACACAAATGGGGTATTGAATAAAGCAGGAAATGCCACGGTTTTCAAAGTTTTTAGTATCTTAGAAGCAGTGAAAATGCAGCCCTTTATGAATATATTTGTGCACACCAGACTATGGGTAGAAAGGCAAGCAAACTCTCAAAAGATATGCATGAATGTCTTCTTTCTAAAATGGTAAACCTTGCTACCTTTCCTTCATATTTCTAATATATATTACTATAGGCAGCCATTTAAAAAGGTAGGTACACAGGTAGGTGTAGTTTTGTGCTTCTGGCACATCCTTCAGTATGTCATGCCAATGGGGTGCCATTTTTCTTTCAGGAGCAGTGGCTAATGAATACAGAAGAAATCCAATAGTCTTAAAAGATTTCATTACATCTAAAGTGGTGGAAATGTAAAACAATTTTTTCCATTATAATGCTACCTTCTGGAAACATTTATGCACACCAGGCAGTATGTTATCTTATTTTAAAAATGGTGTGCTTTGTCTAGTTTTTTTAATTTACGTAGATATTAAAACTATTTTTGTATAGGCAAGTTATGCTTGAAAAAAATGTAAGAAAAATTAACACTTGTAGTTAATGTAGTTTTCTGCTTCTGGCACTACCTACTGTATGTCAGCTTATACCATTCGTATACTAGCAGTAACCTATCATTTGAAAGAGAGGGATATCTGTTTTCTAGAAATACATATTTTTGCTTAATTATTGAGCTGTTTGATGGTAGTTTTACCATGTAACAAATGGAATGTGCATTTAGTTCAAAAAGTTAAAAATACTATTTTGTGAGCTAGATAATTGGGGTCTGTGCAGATTTGGTGTTTTTGAACTTGGGAGATTCAGGGCTTTTTCAAATAATTGAAATGTTCACAATTGTCGTAAATGCTTTGATATATTTTGAGTGAATTTAGAAAAGAAGTAATGTCTTACTTTTTTTGTATTTATTAATTTATAATTGCAAAAATTTACTTCATGTGAGGCACCATGAAACAGCTGAATTCATTCCAAAAAAACAATTTATAGTTTTCCCTATATAACTAGAATATTACCTACTGAAATCCTGTAACATTCAGTTCTTCCACTATTGGCTCACCAGTGGAGTGAAGTGCACTGGTTGTTAGGACTTTTAAATTATATTTTGTGCCTTTTGGGTAATGGCATGAAAACATAATTTCTTTTATGGGCTATTACCAGTTTGGAGCCCAAGGGAATAACATACATATATGCATCTATGTACTGAAGAGACATGTAGCATACATATTTCATATTATTTTGTTTGTTTTACTAATTCTTTGTAATGTTGTGAAACAGTTTGTGACTTTGGTATAAATTTCTGAAACAAATTTGCAAATCACTATTTTTAACAAATTTCTCTGGTTTGATACTTTTGTGATAGAAGAAACTTCAGTAATTTTCAGATTCTGTACATTATTTAATTTCAGGAAATGTATGCTTTTATATGGTTACTGAGATGCTTTTGGATAGGTTTACTTCGTAACCAATGGAATATGCAATATTAGTTGATACATTTGAAAATACCCTTTTACTCTCTTATTAATTTGGGTCTATGAATATCATGCATGTACATAAAACTAAAAAAATTGTGTTATCATTGGATGCAGGGCTTTAAAAAATAATTGAAATGTTTTCAGATATAACTATAAAGTTATCTACTGGACTCAGATTGATAAGTATAATGCTAAAAAGGTGTCTGGCCTCCAGGGTACAATAGTATCCTTCATGCCTCTAGAACTGAACAGATTAATAGTTCAGGAGGGAAGCATTTTTTTTATTTTGTAGAAAAAGAGGAATACTAGAAACACAGCACATGATCTGCAGTAAGATGATGGAAACTCAGAAGTAATGTGAGTTAACGTTATTTTATGGAAATGGTAACTAATTCATCAGTCTCCTAATGGAAGTGTTAATTGCTAATATGATAAGAGAATTAAAAAATTCCTGGGATAGACATGAGTCTATTCTGAGAACTATGACTGGGAAAACTGGCTGAATTGATGAGCCAATTGATTCTTGTGTACCATCAAAATCTATGGTTCCATGATAGTTAGCAGCTGTATCTTTTACCCGTAGGCCACCTCCTATCAGTGGTTCTCATGATTGACGAGTAAGCAATGAAAGTGAAGCACAAAAATCAGTGGGGGTTTAGGCACTAAAGCATGATAAGGAGGTGATAAAGAGGAGATAACCTCTCCAGTTAAATCACTTCTCCAAGTCTTATTTTATTCTAAGGAGCCATTGTGCTAAAATCTTTTCCACTCGAAAAGTCTTAGTACATAGACTCCCTAGAATAACTTATCACCTGGAGAAGTGATATCACTGGAGAAGTCACCTCTTGTTTATCACCCTTTTATCACACCTTAGTGCATCTCCCCAAATGTCTCTGCTTCACTTTCAGCAAGTGAGCTGAGATAAACATTGTGGGGAACAGTTTTCTGATGCCCAAAGCTGTTTGGCTGTACAATGCAATACTCCAAAAGAATCATGATATAATAGTATACCCATACACAGACACAGACATAAAATAAGTGTTTGACTTGACCAGTCAAAAAAAAATTGTTAACAGGCAAAAAAAAAAAAATTTGAGTGAATCGTCCCTAGAAAACTGAGAAGAACTAAATGATACTGTAAGTTTGGAATTTATACAAAACATGTAATTGTGCAGAGATCAAAGCAAATCTTGCAACACTGGTTTTTGTTTTTTCATTTTGCTTGCTTTTTTATCTAGAGATGAGTAAAAAGTGTGAAAAATTTGATTTCCTACTTTTTCTGTGAAATGTCCTGCTCTGTGGAAATCCATAAAATGTCCTTCTTTTTGCTAAACCCAATACATTTCAAACTATGCCCAAGAACTCTACACAAGCTCAATGTGTGTGTATGGCTCTATGGATATCAGTGCAGCTGGAAAAGGCTGGGACTGAAATGTCGGCATTTGTGGTTTACTTTGTTAACAGTGCAGTGGACAAAGCTGGGAGGTCAGTATGTGTGGTGCTATGACTACCAAGTTAGAAGTCTGATGGTCAAAATGTGTGGTTCTATAGCTACCAATGCCATGGGACATTGTGTCTGGAATGGGACAAGGCTGGGATGGTGGGCAATGGGAGACTTGCCAGCAGCTTGCAGACTACAATTCCCATCATTCCCTGTGAGCCTACAGATCATCCTGCTCATCATGCTCCAGGCTACAGTGGGACAAGGCTTGGGGGGGTCAGTAAGTGTGGACAAGGCTGGGGATCAGTATGTTTTACAGGAATTTGTGCCAATGGTGAAAATGTAATTTGTTACACTTTTATCATTTGGAGCACAATTCCTAGTTTTAACTAATAAGATTGCAAGAAAAGCAACCATGTGATGAGGCTTAAAAAAGGTTTGCAGGAAAATAGGGACTAAGAAGCAAACTTTTAAGTGAGAAGGGTCAGATTTGTCATTTAAAAGTTATAGAGAATTAAATAGAATCTACAAATAAGCAAACATATTAGCTACAATTAAAAATGAGAAAAGTATTGTAAAAGAGAGCAATAAAATCCTAAACATATCTATAAACATATAAATGAAAAAAAGTTAAAATTGAAATTAACACTTTAAAACTAAGACAGATTAATTAATTAGTTAAAGCAATGGCTGACCCTTAAGTTAATTCTTTTCTGTATATATAAAGGAAGCATCACATATGTGTCTTATTAAGGACAAAGTCCAAAAGGGACAGGCTGGCCTGGGGGGGAAGAGGCATTTGGCCACTGTGCCAGTCATGTGCTGTAACACCCCTCCCATTGCCAAGGGGCTAAAGAAATGTAACGGAGGTCCTCCATTTGCTGTGGAAGGCCACACTGAGAGAGAGTCCACCTAGGTTTTCCTGCTTATTTTTTATGTCTGCACTGATCCTGTCCCAGTGCATGCCACCATATTTATGCAACAGCACCTGGTCAGTGTGCACATATAACCCCTCACACCCAGTGGGATCAAAGGTCATGTTTTCCTAAGCCCAGATTGTCATGAAATATGCCAGGAGCAAAAAAAAACAAAAAAACTCAGGAGTCAGTACGGTATATAGTAAATTCACCTTTATTCACAATAAGAATATATATATTATATATATATATATATATATATATATATATATATATATATACATATACACAAAAGGAGGTTGAAGGCACTCACTCTTCAAATGTTATATTGCCCAGGTGCACAGTCCTCAATAATGTAATTGTATAAAGATAAAGAAGGAGGCAGCACCAGTGGGACTAAGTATAATATTTATTACAGACAAAATAGATCAAAAGTAGGTCAACGTTTCGGTCCCTATGCAGGACCTTTATCAAGCAAGGTCCTTATATTGTTATACTGATGAAGGTCCCTTGATGGACCAAAAATGTTTGGTTTGGTGAAGCATCTTTTACACATTAAAGATTTACTACTTATTCTTCTGTGTGCTCTCTCATCCCGGTATCACAGTTCCCGTGATCTTTGCTGTCACTCTTTGCTGTGGTGCGCTCCCATTGGCTGAGCTTGTTTTGCCCGCCAAGTATGGCCTTTTTATACCGGGCCTTTGGCACCTGTCAGGTGCCCTTTTGTGGTGTTCCTGTACCAGTGTTACCGTGTAGCTGTGTTCCTGCGTTCCTGTGTACCGACTTGGCCCGTCTGACTACTCTCCTTGGTTCCTGCTCCGTGATTCGACCCGGCCTGGCTGACGTTCCTGCTCCGTGATCTGACCCGGCTAGTCTGACAATCCTGCTCCGTGATTTGACCCGGCCTGGCTGACGTTCCTGCTCCGTGACCCGACCCGGCTACGTTGACGACCCTGCCTGTGTTCCTGCTGAGATCCTGATCCTGTGTCGTTTGGGCGACATTCTGACTTCCGCTGTGCTGATTGCAGGGCTGACTGGGCCTCCCCGTTTACTCTTGCTGAGCACTGTTGCCTCCATTACACTGAGCCTCCGTTAACACTTGCAGAGCACTGTGGTCCCAGTTTCAGTGAGCCTTCCGTTTGCACTTGCAGAGCACTGTTGCCTCCATTCACTGAGCCTCCATTAACACTTGCAGAGCATTGTTATCTAAGTTACATTGAGCCTTCCGTTTACACTTGCAGAGCATGGTGGCCTCCGATTAACATTGCGTGTCAGTTAACACTTGCTGGGCGCATTGGTCTCGTTACCGCACCGGTTGGGTGCTATTGGCTCTATACACCTCAGCTCTTGCAGTGTAGTTGGTCTCCGTTACAGCACCGGTCGGGTGGTATTGGCTCTATACACCTCAGCTCTTGCAGTGTAGTTGGTCTCCGTTACAGCACTAGTGGGGTGCTATTGGCTCTATACTCCTCAGCTCTCGCAGTGTATTTGGTCTCCGTTAACGCACCGGTTGGGTGCTACTGGCTCTTAACATCTCAGCTCTTGCAGTGCACTTGGTCTCCGTTACCGCACCGGTTTGGTGCTAATGGCTCCAAGCTCCTAAGCTCTTGCAGTACCAATATCTATGCTTACAGCACCGGTCGGGTGCTCACGACGTGTGCTAGCTCTTGCAGAGTATTTTGGCCTCAGTTCCCTGCTCAACATAAGCAGTATTCTCAGTCCTGCTCTTATTACTGGTGCTCTCACATCTAGCACCACAATATCGCTCCTATATGAACTTTAACCCTTGTGTAACCTGTATGTTAGCTTATGCCTGTCCTGTGACAGTATATACTAATTTCCCTGTATACTGGGCCTGAGAGGGCATCTGTACTTCCTTGTCTATTTCCAGTCATTCTGTACTGCCTATAGAGGGCAGCCTTTCTTGTCTTTTAATAAAACTGTGTTTTATTCTAACCTACTGGTCTGAGTGTCTCATAAATCCGTTACTCTACGAAAGGCCATGACCTCAGACAGCAAAAGTGAAGGTAATACACAAAACATCCATTGGAGGATGGATATTCATGAGCAACGCTTGGACCAGTTGGCACTGGCCTTACAGACATTACTTGAGCGTATGGTACTGTCACGGTTTGTTAAGACTCTCAGACGCAAAGTTAGGTAAAAACTCAATCCCATAGGATCTCATACATATACATACACATACATAGAAATGACAGGAAGGTGGCAATAATAGCGAGTAAGGCTCTACCGGCCCTGCCAATATACCGGGCAAGGGAGCCTGGGCAAGCAATGGGAAAAGGTGGCTCTACCGACCCTGCCAATATACCGGGCAAGGTAGCCTATCAGAATACAAGGAGAAACTGGCTCTACCGGCCCTTTCAATATACCGGGCAAGGCAGCCTAACGGACTACCAGGAGTATACAGGCTCTACCGGCCCTGCCAATATACCGGGCAAGGCAGCCTAACGGAACACCATATAATACAGGCTCTACCGGCCCTGCCAATATACCGGGCAAGGCAGCCTAACGGAACACCATATGATACAGGCTCTCCCGGCCTTGCCAATACCGAGTAAGGCAACCCAAAATGGAAATAACTGGAAGGTTCTACCGGCCTTACCAATATACCGGGCAAGGCAGCCTTAAAGGAGATGATGTCAACCACTATGGCCTCAATGACTGTCAGATGACAGTGACAGTTATGGAGATGACATATGGAGGCTAAATGAGATAGTGGTAATACCAGGTATACTGCACACAGCAGCACCCATGTACTGGACACATAACTAGCTGTCTAGGACTGGACAGCTTGAAGTGAACCCGTGCCCGCGTACCAGGGACCGTCGGTGTCACTATGATGTCAGCCGTGAGGCAATGGAGCGAACCAGCGCCCGCGCTCTGGGAACCAACAGTCACAATGTATAGTAAGCCGTAAGGCAATGGAGCGAACCAGCGCCCGCGCCCTGGGATCCAACAGACTCAATGTATAGTAAGCCGTAAGGCAATGGAGCGATCCAGTGTCCGCGCGCTGGGAACCAACAGACTCAATGTATAGTAAGCCGTGAGGCAGTGGAGCGAACCAGCGCCCGCTCGCTGGGAAACAACAGACTCAATGTATAATAAACCATAAGGCAGTGGAGCGAACCAGTGCCCGCGCGCTGGGAACCAACAGACTCAATGTATAGTAAGCCGTAAGGCAGTGGAGCGAACCAGCCCCAGCACGCTGGGAACCAACAGTGTAGAAATGTCGCCTGAGCGACCGCAGATCACAGCCGCCACAGATGAAAAGGAAACTGGACGCTGAAGATGAAACAGGAACCAGCACAACGATTGTCAACCGGATCAGAAACGGCAACAAGGACTGGCAGCAGGAAGCAGCAACATCGGCGACTCCAGCCGGATCAGACACGGAACCAGGAACAGCTGATGAGGATACTCAGGAACTGGACGAACTCAGGATAGCAGGAACACAGCTTATGGCCCATAGAGCTTCAGGAACATGATGAAAGTAGAAGCAGCCTAGAGACACCGCGAAAGGGCAACCAAAGGGTGCCCAGACTCAGTCTAAATAGGCAAAGTGGGGCGGGCTGGAGACAGGCAGCCAATGGGAGGCCCCTACAGGTGATAGACACACAAAGGCAGCAATCACGGGCACTGTGGTAGGTACACCTTGACAAACCTAATTAGAATCCGGTGGTCCCCCCAGTTTCGACACCGGACAACCATTCTGTGGTTCCTGCTGCACCTACCAGAGGCCTAACGGCGGCAGTCCCGTTACCATTGAGATATGATGGCGAACCAACCTTATGCAGGGGGTTTATTAATCAATTAGAGATATTCTTGGAATTGATGCCTCATGCGTTTCCTAACGACCGGAGTAAGGTCGGGTTTTTGATATCCTTGTTAACGGGCAAAGCACTGGCATGGGCTAATCCCCTGTGGGAAAATACCAAACCCTGCACTCAGAATTTCAGTGAGTTCGTAAGAAAGTTCTGCAGAGTGTTTGAGGTTCCTGGTAGAGCTGCCTCTGCTGCCAAAAGGTTGATGGAGATACAACAGGGTGATCGTACCTTGGGCGATTATGCCATAGAATTTCGGACATTGGCAGCGTAGGTGGGATGGAATAACGAGGCGTTAGTGGCAGCTTTTGATCAAGGGTTGTCTGACTCCATCAAAGATGAAATAGCTGCCAGAGATGTACCCAGTGACTTTGATGAATACATTGATTATGTCATGCTTATTGACTCCCGCATTCATGAAAGACACCTGGCTAAAAGGGTGAGATCCAGAAGTTATGGGCATGGCAGTCTTTTAAACCCACCCTCGTCTCCCATTCCTCCTGAACGTTCACCCGAACCTAGTGAACCAATGCAGCTCGGGTTCACCAGACTCACAAAGGAGGAACGGGTGCACCGTGAAAGGCAGGGCCTATTCTTATATTGTGGCAAAGCTGGGCACTTATTACGCACATGCCGGTACGGCCGGAAAATGGACACACCTAGGGTACCTTGGAGGACAGGCCCTAGGTGGCGTATAGCAGTCCCTAGACTCAAGTACACAGAAGCCCACCATCCAGGTGGTATTTTCCTGGGCTGATCAGTCTGTGGAGGTGATGGCCCTGGTAGACTCTGGTGCAGCCGGTTACTTCATGGATTGTTCTTTTGCCGAATTGCACAAAATTCCTTTGGTCAAAAGGGACACTCCCTTAGCCATTGAAGTTATTGACGGTAGACCTTTGGAACCCGCATTTATCACTATGGAAACAATTCCTATTATTATGTCTATTGGGGCTCTCCACAAGGAGGAATTACGTTTCCAAATAATTTGTTCCCCTCATCATGCGGTCATTCTGGGGTTCCCATGGCTGCTATCACATAATCCCCAGTTTGACTGGCAGAAATGCGAGGTCAGATCATGATCTGAATACTGTACTAAAAACTGTTTGTCGCACCCTATCAAGATTTTATGTACCCTCCCTCCGTGCCAGCTGAATATCGTGAATTCAGTGACGTATTCAGTAAGGGAGAGGCTAGCGCATTGCCTCAGCACAGACCGTATGATTGCGCTGTTGATTTGCCTCCGGGCGTGGTGCCTCCCAGGGGTCGCACGTACCCATTGTCCTGCGATGAGAACAAGGCTATGGAGAACTACATTGAGGACGCCCTCAAAAGAGGAATCATACGCAAGTCTACTTCCCCGACTGGTGCCGGTTTCTTCTTTGTAAAAAAGAAAAGTGGCGAACTAAGACCATGTATTGATTACCATGGACTGAATAAGAAAATGTCTAAGAATGCCTACCCCATACTGCTTATTTGACAGGTTGAAGGACTCTTCCATTTTTACGAAACTTGATCTGCAGGCCGCTTATAACCTGATCAGAATTAAGGTTGGGGATGAGTGGAAGACGGCATTTAATACCAGGTCAGGGCATTATGAATATCTAGTGATGCCATTTGGTCTATGTAATGCACCTGCGGTATTTCAAGAGTTCATCAATGACATCCTCCGTGACATGCTTCAGTCTTGTGTGGTTGTGTACCTCGATGATATATTGATTCACTCTGCTAACCCAACCCAGCGCATCAAGGATGTGTCTGAAGTTTTGCTTTGATTACACAAAAATAAACTGTTCTGTAAATTAGAAAAATGCGAGTTTCACAGGTCCAAAGTACCCTTCCTGGGGTTCGTGATTTCTAATGATGGCATTGCCATGGACCAGGAGAAACTGGCAGTCCTACAATGGCCTCGCCCCAAAGGATTAAAAGCTATCCAACGCTTTTTGGGCTTTGCCAATTATTATAGGAAATTTATCCAGAACTTTTCTACTATCGTTAAACCTCTGTCTGACCTCACGCATAAGGGCGCTAATCCCTCTCAATGGTCCGAGGCAGCTGAAAACGCGTTTGAGACTCTGAAATCTGCTTTTGCATCTGCTCCTATACTGTCCCACCCCAATCCCGCCCTGCCATTTACCTTGGAGGTCGATGCCTCCGAAGTCGGGGTAGGGGCAGTACTTTCCCAGCGTCCTGTGGGAGGTGGCACCTAGAGACCTTGTGGGTTCTTTTCTAAAAAACTCTCTAGTGCCCAAAGCCATTAAGAAATTGGTGACAGAGAACTTCTGGCTATTATTCTTGCATTAAAAGAATGGTGTCACCTACTGGAGGGCACCAGAACCCCTAATCCTAACTGACCATAAAAACTTCACTTATCTCTCAGAAGCAAAAAGGCTGCCCTCCTGCCAGGCTAGGTGGGCACTGTTCCTGTCTCGATTAATTTTGTAGTATCCTATCTACCAGGCTCAAAGAACGTTAGGGCGGATGCCCTGTCCAGACATTTTGGACCAGACATTGAGAGGGATGAAGAACCTGTACCTATTATTCAGCCAGATCGTACCCTGGCTACTGTGCGTACTAGCATCACTTCGCCACTGGAGGAAGAGATTTTGGCATCTCAGGCAAGGGCTCCCCCAGAAACCCCAGTTGGCAAGTGTTTTGTGGATGAGCCATTCCGTGGCCATCTACTTGATACATACCACTCTTCTAAGGCTGCTGGGCACATCGGGAGGGATCAGTTAATATGGTCTCTATCACAAGTATTTTGGTGGCCCTCCCTTAGAGCCGATTGCTCCACTTTTACTGCAGCCTGTGCCACAAGTGCTCGTAACAAGACCACCAGACACCTCCCAGTGGGTCTACTCCAACCTGTGCCTAATGGCGAATGCCCATGGTCCCACATATCTATTGACTTCCTAGGAGAATTGCCAATGTCAAGGGGGTACACGTTTATCCTAATGGTGGTCGACAAGTTCTCCAAGATGGCTCATTTCGTGCCCCTCTCTGGCCTTCCTTCGGCCCAGGAAATGGCAGTAATTTTTGCCAGAGAAGTGTTCCGTTTGCATGGGGTGCCCAGAGTGGTGGTGTCTGACCGTGGGAGCCAGTTCGTGTCCAGATTCTGGAGGGCATTCTGTGGCCAGTTGGGCATTCAATTGTCCTTTTCCTCCGCCTACCATCCCCAGACCAATGGGGCCACTGAGCGTGCCAATCAGGGACTGGAGCAGTTCCTGCTCTGCTTTGTGACCGATCATCATGACAATTGGGCTGACCTGTTGCCGTGGGCAGAGTTCGCCAGGAATTGTGCAGTTAATTCATTGTCTGGGAGCTCCCCGTTTCTCATCAATTACGGGTTCCAGCCGTGCCTGCTCCCGGACTCATTTCAGACACAGTAAATTCCAGCTCTGGACGAGCATATTGAGCAACTTCACTCCACTTGGGCACAGGTTCAGAGGACCCTCAGTCAGTCTTTCCAGCGACATCAGCGGCATGCCAATCGTAGACGGCTGCCAGAGGTCTCCTTCCAAGTTGGGGACAGGGTATGGCTCTCCTCCAGAAATCTCAATTTGCAAGTACCTTCCAATAAGTTGGCTCCCCGATTCATTGGTCCGTTCAAAGTAATCCGCAAGGTTAACCCTGTCTCGTACGCATTGGAACTTCCAGCTTCTATGGTCATACATAATGTGTTCCATGTGTCTCTGTTAAAACCCTTGGAATGCAACCGCTACACTACCACTCCGGTGGTCCCTGGGCCGGTGGACGTTCAAGGCCAAGAGGAGTACGAAGTTCAGAGTATTATTGATTCTAGAAGGTTTAGAGGGAAATTGCAATATTTGGTCCATTGGAAGGGCTATGGACCTGAAGAACGTTCTTGGGTAAATCAGAAGGACCTTCATGAGCCTAGATTGTTGCGCAATTTCCACTCTAAATATCCCCAGAAACCTAGACCCTCTGCTAGGAGAGGGGGTCTTTGAGAGGGGGGTACTATCACGGTTCCCGTGATCTTTGCTGTCACTCTTTGCTGTGGTGCGCTCCCATTGGCTGAGCTTGTTTGGCCCGCCTAGTATGGCCTTTTTATACCTGGCCTTTGGCACCTGTCAGGTGTCCTTTCGTGGTGTTCCTGTACCAGTGTTACTGTGTAGCTGTGTTCCTGCATTCCTGTGTACCGACTTGGCCCGTCTGACTACTCTCCTTGGTTCCTGCTCCGTGATTTGACCCGGCCTGGCTGACGTTCCTGCTCCGTGATCTGACCCAGCTAGTCTGACAATCCTGCTCCATGATTTGACCTGGCCTGGCTGACGTTCCTGCTCCGTGACCCGACCCGGCTACGTTGACGACTCTGCCTGTGTTCCTGCTGAGATTCTGATACTGTGTCGCTTGGACGACATTCTGACTTCCGCTGTGCTGATTGCAGGGCTGACAGAGTTGTTGCCTCCGATTCACTGGGCCTCCCCGTTTACTCTTGCTGAGCACTGTTGCCTCCGTTACACTGAGCCTCCATTAACACTTGCAGAGCACTGTGGTCCCAATTTCAATGATCCTTCCATTTGCACTTGCAGAGCACTGTTGCCTCCGTTCACTGAGCCTCCGTTAACATTTGCAGAGCATTGTTACCTCAGTTACATTGAGCCTTCCGTTCACACTTGCAGAGCACCGTTGCCTCCATTAACGCTGAGCCTTCCGCTTACACTTGCAGATCATTGTTGTCTCCGTTACAAAGAGCCTCCCGTTTACACTTGCAGAGCATGGTGGCCTCCGAGTAACATTGCGCATCCGTTAACACTTGCTGGGCGCATTGGTCTCGTTACCGCACCAGTTGGGTGCTATTGGCTCTATACACCTCAGCTCTTGCAGTGTAGTTGGTCTCTGTTACAGCACCGGTCGGGTGCTATTGGCTCTATACACCTCAGCTCTTGCAGTGTAGTTGGTCTCCGTTACAGCACCGGTGGGGTGCTATTGGCTCTATACTCCTCAGCTCTCGCAGTGTATTTGGTCTCCATTAACGCACCGGTTGGGTGCTACTGGCTCTTAACATCTCAGCTCTTGCAGTGCACTTGGTCTCCGTTACCGCACCGGTTTGGTGCTAGTGACTCCAAGCTCCTAAGCTCTTGCAGTACCAATATCTATGCTTATGGCACCGGTCAGGTGCTCACGGCTCAACGTGCCCTAGCTCTTGCAGAGTATTTTGGCCTCAGTTCCCTGCTCAGCATAAGCAGTAGTCTCAGTCCTGCTCTTATTACTGGTGCTCTCACATCTAGCACCACAATATCGCTCCTTTACCATCTTATGGGCGTTGTCAAACACACCACAACAGAGACTGATTGATTTCTATGAACTTTAACCCTTGTGTAACCTGTATGCTAGCTTATGCCCGTCCTGTGACAGTATATACTAATTTCCCTGTATACTGGGCCTGAGAGGGCATCTGTACTTCTTTGTCTATTTCCAGTCATTCTGTACTGCCTATAGAGGGAAGCCTTTCTTGTCTTTTAATAAAACTGTGTTTTATTCTAACCTACTGGTCTGAGTGTCTCATAAAACCGTTACACCAGGTAAGCCCAGGCTGAATATGTTTTTATATATATATATATATATATATATATATATATATATATATATATATACATGCCTGCAACGGTTTGTTCGACTCACAGACACAATGGTTTAGGATAAAAACACAGTTTTATTGAATTCACAATACAATAAGAACCCTCACAGGTCCTGTGATATACAGGCAGTATAACACAGACACACGACAAGTTAATTATACAATTGCCCACACAGGTCCAGTACAAATAAAAGGTACAAGCGGTATATACTGACACGGGTCAGGCAAGAGGAGTAAGTTTCCCAGGACTCTGGTACTGCAGGAGTTAAAGTTCATAAATGAGTGTAAACAGTCCCAAGTGTGAAGGTACTGAGATAGCACTTTATAGAGAGCTTCAGGTTGCCCAAGGCTAGCAGAACAACGTGAACTGCAGAGTACAACAGATATAGTGTAGTGAGCACTGCCAGAGCAGTAACGGAGGCAACCACTGGCAACCGGCAGGAGCCGTAAACGGAGGACAAGCCAATGGCACAGTACCGGAGCAATAATGGAGGCAGACACTTACAACCGGTATGAGCGGCAACGGAGGACTAGGCCAAAGGCACACTGCCGGAGCAGTAACGGAGGCACACACTAGCAACCTGCAGGAGCTGTAACGGAGGACAAGCCAATGGCGACTACCGGAGCAATAACAGAGGCAGACACTTATTATTATTATTATTATTCTTTATTTATATAGCGCCAACTAATTCCGCAGCGCTGTACAATTGGGGAATAGACATACAGAGGTATTAAATAGTACAATCAGATGTGTAGAACAGGAGGATCAGAGGGCCCTGCTCGTGAGAGCTTACAGTCTAGAGGAAGGTAGGTTTGATACAGAAGGAGTAAGTGCACTTGCAACCGGTATGAGCGGTAACGGAGGACTAGGCCAAAGGCATGCTGCCGGAGCAGTAACGGAGGCACACACTAGCAACCTGCAGGAGCTGTAACGGAGGATAAGCCAATGGCGACTACTGGAGCAATAACGGAGGCAGACACTTGCAACCAGTATGAGTGGTAACGGAGGACTAGGCCAAAGGCACACTGCTGGAGCAGTAATGGAGGCAGACACTAGCAACCTGCAGGAGCAGAAACGGAACTGACTCAAGTGCTAGTAAGCAAGTGCAACCGGATTTCCTGCAGAGTAAGAATGTCGCCGAGGCGACAACTAGCTGAAGAAGCAGGAACGTCAATCACGCTGGGTCAGTACACTGGAACAGGAATGTCAGCCAGGCCGGGTCAGTCCACGGGAGCAGGAACGTCAGCCAAGCCGGGTCGGTACACGGGAGCAGGAACGTCAGCCAGGCCGGGTCGATACACAGGAGCAGGTACTGAAGAGTAGTCAGGTAATCCGGGTCGGTACACAGGAGCTGGAAACTGAAGAACGCTGAGCAACAAGCTAGCACTGTTACAGAAACACCACGAAAGGGCATCGTGTGGGCGCAGGAGCCCAGTATATAAAGGCCATACTGGGCGGGATCAAAACAGGACAGCCAATGGGAGCACTATACAGGATAACTGACAGGAAAACAAAAACAAGGGAGCACGGGCACGTGATAATACCATATATATCGGCAGAGGAAACAGGAAGGTGCAGAGGGTCACAAGATAAGCCAGCAACAACTATCAGCAATAGTAGGCTGCCCAGAAGACACCTCACTGCTATAGACTAAGCTAGGCCAATGGTAGTCTCAGCTGGAACCCGGAAACTGGAACCAGAACTGGAGAACACCTATCAGGAACAAGCTAGGGAGAGACCACTGATTCATGCCTGCAGTCAGTATAAGTGGAGTTGATCTCCCCAAAGGAAGGCAATGAGGAGGATACCTGACTCACGCCTGCAGTCGGTATAGATGGTAGTCAGCCAGAGCCACAGGTCTGCATCAGATTGGATGTCCACTAAAAGGAGGCAACATGGCGGGGATAGTCAGACAGAGCCACAGGTCAGCACCAGATTGGATGGTCAGACAAGCCTAGGTCATACATGGAGTGGGTAGTCAGCTAGAGCCACAGGTCTGCACCAGATTGGATGTCCACTATAAGGAGGCAACACATAGGGGATAGTCAGACAGGGCCACAGGTCAACACCAGATTGGATGGTCAGACATGCCTAGGTCATACACGGCGCAGATAGTCAGCCAGAGCCACAGGTCTGCACCAGATTGGATGTCCACTATAAGGAGGCAACATGGAGGGGATAGTCAGACAGAGCCACAGGTCAGCACCAGATTGGATGGTCAGACAAGCCTAAGTCATACACTGGAGATCAAGAGAAAAACTAATGAACTGCACTGGACACCAACGTAAGGGCGACTGGACTGACTTCCATCACCCTTTTAACTCCCTCCAGGAAGAAGCAAGGAGGAGTCTAAGTTGCCACAGCTGTAAAAGGAAACTTGCATCATTCCCACTGACGCACGCCTGAAAGTGATGCAGCGGACTGGAAGATGCGTCATATCCTGCAACATTCTGTCTCACTGCGACGTATAGGAAAAGGACACGGTCGGCAGCAGGAGGTACCTGATGCGCCCAGGCCGCAAGCAAGGAGAGACACGTGAAGTGACGCCTCAGCTCCACTCCCGGAATTAATCCCTCAGCAGCTCCCCACCAGATGACACTGGAACTAAGGTACGAGCTGTGACACATATTGGGTTTTATGGATGTTATTAGTATTGGGAAATCATTATAGTTGTATGCTGTTCAACTTTTTTTAAATATTTGTAAAGAATATGTTGTCTGTCTATCTATCTATCTATCTATCTATCTATTGAAAGATATCTATAGAAAGATATCTATGTATCGAAAGATTGATATAGATAGAGATAGTTGCACAACTCACTGGCACTCACATGGTTAAGAGCAGTCTCAATACATTACAATATGAAAGGGTAAATGCCAAAGCAGAGTGGGAATGAGTCTAGTAATACGCCATGGAAATATGCTATATGCTGGTTGAAAAATGTTGCTCTGGCTTCTAGATCTAAATCATGGACATCCAAAATGTGGCCCATGGGTCAAAAGTGGCTTGTCTGACTCCAGGGTGCTTCCCTCCTGAGATTTTTTAAAAAAGATTTTAATTTCTAATTAACTAGCAGTCTTGAACTAGTAGTCCAGTAAGACCAATTCCTGTGCTTGCCAGATCTGTACAGTTCAAGAATAGATATCAGTTTTGTTATTTACTTGATTAAGAAATAAATAAATCAATATTTTTAAATAGCTGACAGGCTATAATTCATCATCCTTATCAATAAAATTAATAATGTGGCCCTCACAATTATGGCTTTCTGATCATGTGGCTCAAGACTAAAAAACTCGGATGCTCCTGACCTAAAACAAATTTGGCAAGCCCAGAATGAAGTCATTAGGAGATTTAGATTTTTAAGTTAAAATGGACATTAGGAAGCTTAGTACAAAGCTATATAACAAGTTGACTTTACAAATGCCATAAAAGGAAGAAGCAAAGTAGATGGGGCAGCTATGTGTTTAGAACAATATGGCTGAAATAAGCCTTTTGGTGGAGGCAGAGAAGCAGGGAAGCAGGTAAAATGTGTTACTGGTAGAAACTCAAGTCAAGGACTGATGATGATGCACCTCACAATCTGAACCACTAGAAAGGCTAGCATTATCTTTCCATTCCATTAATGATGAGCACAACTCTGAAATTACCTTGGGGACATATACATTTTCATGTTCATCTGCAGAAATCAGTGTTGACTTGGTAATGGCCCAGTTAGGAGGCCATTTTTTTAACGGCGAGATTTATTGGGGTTTTATTTGTTTTTCTTTAATCACACATTCAAAAAAAATAAACTAGAAGACCAGAATGTAGAGGGGGCATCAGAAGACTTCTCTTCACAGGTAAGTAACAACATTTTATTTTACTATATCCTCCCTTCTCAGAGCAAAAAAGAGGAAAGTGTCACAAGACCACAACCATGGACACATTTAAATTAAAATGTTATGTTCAGACCCCGTTCAAATTATTGTACTGACTTCATCTCCCAGTGGAAAAGTAGAGGACAGGTCCTTAGACCCCTTCCTTTTGCAGTTTATTTAATAATATATGTTCTGAGGACCAAATTTTATAAATGATAGGACTTGTTCTCTGAAGAACTCATTCTTAGACATATATAAACTAATATAGACTACATATTACTATTTTGTGTCATTTCCATTCCTGGCTGGAGAGCAGAGAACATGGTCTAAAGAACATTTTCTTTGGCATGTTAATTATTAATATTGGGTCTTTGGGCTCCATATAAATTTTCATATTAACTTTCTTCTCCGAGTGGGAAAGTGGAGTAAGAGGTTGGATGACCCCTTCTTTGGTTTATTTAATTAATTATGAACCAAATATTAATGTAGTATATTTTGTGGGGGTTAGTAAAAATTAGTATGAGGTGTTTGGATCCAAAATAAGTGTATTTTGTTAACAAATAGTAATAATATGGGGTCAATGAACCCTATTTTATTTGTTTTGCTTAATTTGTTTATTGGGTCAAAATAAGTGATATGGGATCTCAGAAGTCCTTATTATTTATTAAAAAAACACTATCACCTAAACACAATGTTGATTTTAAAAGATCTTTCTAAAACCAATTCTGTATTGCATTGAAGTTATTTAGATTTATACATGAAAGCACAGCCTGACACCTGTACATTACACTTCTACCCTGTAATGTATTGCTCACCTCCTCTAGCAATGAAAGGGTGGCAATGAGTAGGGGAGTTAAGACACAATGTGATTATTTATCATAATCTTTAAAACTCAATTATTCAAAAAAATTGTTTTCTAAATATAAAATGGCTAATATAACATATGGCTGATTTTAAAATATGTTTCAAAATTATAAAAGTTATTGTTAGGTAACAGGATCCCTTCAACAACATCCATCCTGCTCTCAATGGGATGAATAATGGTATCCTCCACAATTTGTTTAAGGTTCTTATGGTCTCAAATACAATATTTTGTTTTTAAATCAATCCAGTAACAGTGAGTGTTGTGATTCATGGCTTTGGATGAATTAATTGGTGCAAAAGGTTTCTCAATAACTGCTGCATTAAAGTCAAATCTAAATGTGAGTGGGAAAAGAACTGCAAACCCATATATCATGTGCTTGTTTCAAAATGGAGTCTTTGACCATGTGGCTTGAGAGTTCCAAGATGGCATTAGACCATGTGCTTGCTCCAAAAGGAGTCAATGAACATGTGCTGGATCCAAAATGGAGTCTATGAACAAAAGACACAGGCTGTGCGGCTTAGCACAAGCAGAGTAACTTACAGTATTGCTCACACTAACAAAGAGGCACTAGTGCAGTTATTGGAACCAAATGCAACTGCATAATACCCCATAAGCCAACTGATTAATATATGTGTGAAAGTCCACATGGTTCCAGCCCAAAACGGCACTTGTGCGACACATGGCTGACGCACCAAGATATACCCAGGGAAGTTTGTTCTAATGACCAATACCACAATTAACACAATAACACCCCAGTACTAGCAATAAGCAATAATATTTAATAAAAACAATAATAGTATAATAAGAACAATACACTGTATATTATCAAATACATTCTAGCTACACACCTAATAATACTAACTAGACACTTACAGCAGTGTAAATAAAACACAATATACAACAATTATGGCAGAAACACCATACTTTGGTTACAGGAGTGGTTTCCTATAAATATAGTATAAAAAGAAAGAAGAAAGAGATACAGTTTTATACTTAGCTATCCTGGGACAATCTTATGAGGACTGTGCAGCAGGAAAGGACGTAGGAGAAGGGAACTGGTTGCATGGCGCAATGCATTTGACTGCATCAACTAGAGGAGGTCAGGTGTCAAAAAATTACTCTCAGGCTCTGGCTTCAAGAACAGTTCTCTCCCAGCTCTTCCAGGCTGCTTCTTTTATTGTTGTAAGTGCCGCCCCTCACCAGCCCACTTTACCTGCCCTGAGCAGCCCCTTATGCCTTCCCCCTAGCAGCAAAAGAAAGATATGGAATTGATCTGCCAAACAGACTAAGAAACCAGGGAAAGGGTCTGTAAAAATGGTTACCTGGTAGTCTGTAACCCAGTGTGTGTTTTAGGACATAATAACATCAACATAGGCGCAACACCATGTAATGGACTCAGTTTTGTCGTAAAATTGCAGTAACTTTACCTGTGTCCATAACAGAGGGGTTCAGTGGTGAGGGTAGGATAGAGTGAAGGGGTGTCTGGGGGTTATTTTATTTGTTGCAGTGTTAGTTAACTCATCCTGTATAATGTAATCCAAGCAGATCTGGCAATTGAGAAGTTAACTTGGGGAAAGTGCAGGTATGGGAAGGGTGTTTCTGAGAACAGGAGTCACTGAAGGATCAGTTAGTGGTCTTGGAGGTCTACTGTCATCCTGGTTTTCTCTGCCTGATCAAGTCACAGTAGTCTGAAAGTTCCTTTGAGCCACAAAAGAGAACTTTCTAGTAAGTTGGGGATTCAATCTCAGGACCATTTGGAAGTATTTTGCCTGTAATCCAGTTCTTCTGAAGTCAAATCCTTAACATCACAATGGGCCCTTTTCAGGAACCCAACTCAAAGGTGAGATATTTCCCATCAAGCAAAGCAGGCAAATGCCTACAGCACCAAATATTGAGGGTGCCAGGTGCTGGGCACACACACACATTCTGAATTGTGCATGTGGCCAGTGCAATATTAGTGTCTCTGCAACAATTTAAATACCCCTTCACTGGTGTTAATTGAACCCATTAGCTGCTAGAGAGGTCTTCAATGCACTGAAAAAAGCAATGCAGTGGAGTTTTCTAATGGGTTAATAAGATTTTTTTCTGCTGCATACTCGGGGTATACATGCAAGTATTCTCATAGCCTCAGTTGCATCTTGTGAAAATGGGTGGCTAAAATAATTTAGAAGAATTATATTTATTTATTTATTTATTTATTTATTTATTTGTTTAAAATGAAGACTTTTTTTGTTTTTTTTTCTTTGGCTCTCAAATGCTTTCAGTGCAAAATGATGGTTGTCATTCACCTGTAACAGAATTGGGCAGGAGAAGCCAAACCTATGTCTTCATGAGCTTCAAACAGTTTCCAAGATACATCTGATTGAGCACAAGTGGATCATCAGTGACTCAATTACTTTAATTTGTCTTCCTGTACTGAAGCTGGAATTTCCTGAAAAAACATGCATTGTTGTTAGCTCACAAGTATCAGGGATGGTTACTTCTGTAAAAGTGACATTTTTTATTATATATATAAATATATTTATATGTTTAATGCTTGCACTCACATAACTCCACTAACAGTATATTATTTATTTATTTTTTAAGCTTAAATTAAAAAAAAAAAATGACATCTAACAAGTCAGAAGAAGACGAAAAGATAGGTGACATGATTCAGTATAGACAGACAAAAGAGATGAGGCAAGTCATGGGGACAGATGAAGCGAGCGGTGATATAATTCATTAATATGCAATATTTTTTTTCTTTGATTAGACTTATTGGACGATGATATTACAGATGATGTGCGGTGCCTTAAAACGATTGCAAGTAAACCCAACGGTCTGTCAGAGATGTAAGTATAATGTATTCTTGTATTGCATTTCAAATATCAACTTTACATTACACTGGGGTGAATCAGTGTCATCCCCAGTGCAAGAGAGGGTGCAGTTGTGACAGGGCCCAACATCCAAGGGGAGTTGCCATATGTCCCATGGCCCAAAAAGTTCTAGTTTTGGCCCTGGGGGAATATGTTAAATAAGGGGCCCCACAAGAATTTTTGTACCTGGGTCCTTTGATCACTAGTTATGTCACTGCCCAAGTATCCCTCTGGTGCAAGACTGCATGAGAAGATACATACTGGGTATGTAGAAACACAATGGACATTATCATACCAGAAAACTCTCTAGATTTGCCCTAGAGACTCTGTTTTTTAGAGTACATTACGGGGTCTCTGAGGCAGAGGCTGATTCTCAGAATGTGGGGAGATTGCTTTAAAACTCTGCCCACTTCCTCTCCTTCCCACCCAGTTCCTCCCACTTTTCCTCCTTGCCCAACCAGTTCTTCCCACTTCCTGCCAACTTGTGTGATGTCCCAGAAAGCTCCTCCCACACTCACGGGTAAAGTTCCCAGCAGTATCAGAGGAGACCCCTCCGGGGGAATCCACAAATGAAAGTTTCCAGGTATGCACATTATTCAAAAAGCTAAACATGTACAGAGTTGGAGGAAACCAAATGCACTGGAGGGAACAATTAAAAGATCCACAAAGTCCCGTTAATTTAAATTGGGCTTTTACCCTCTGTTGGTTTGAACACGTTGATTTCTTATACAAGTATCCTGTGAGTGCTTTCCATACTGCCATCTGAATATGAGTCTTCTCGTTGGAAGAACACCCAAGCCTGACCAACCAGTGAATAGATTCTATTGCAGGTACTAATTTTATCACAGCTTTTATCTCCGGGGGTCTAAGAGTTTCCCCACACCATACAAGCACCGAAAAACGGATTGGTCAAGCAGATCCAGATGCACAAAAAGTGTGTGCTTAAAACCAACAATCTTCAAAACTTTAACCGCACCTTCTTTGAATAATACCAATTCAGACGTAATAAAATCAAAATTTGTATACCTTTATTTCTTCATTTAATATCATTCTTTTCCAAGACCAAATCAGTTAGTGAGGGCAGCAAACAGGTTTACAAATGAAGTAGTAGAGTCACAGATTCGATCAACATGTTTCCAGTGATGAACGCTTAATCATGATTGGTATTATTGGTGTTATTCTTTGAATAACACCAATTCAGACGTAATAAAACCAGAATTTGTATACCTTTATTTCTTCACTTAATATTATTCTTTTCCAAGACCAAATCAGATAGTGAGGGCAGCAAACAGGTTTACATACAAAGTAGTAGTCATAGATTCGATCAACATGTTTCACATGATGAATGCTTAATCATTAAGAGTTCCTCACGCGAAACATGTTGATCGAATCTGTGACTCTACTACTTCGTATGTAAACCTGTTTGCTGCCCTCACTATCTGATTTGGTCTTGGAAAAGAATTCTATTAAATGAAGAAATAAAGGTATACAGATTTTGATTTTATTACGTCTGAACTGGTGTTATTCAAAGAATAACACCAATCACTCCAATCATGATTAAGCTTTCATCACGGGAAACATGTTGATAGAATCTGTAACTCTACTACTTTGTTTGTAAACCTGTTTGCTGCCTTCACTATCTGATTTGGTCTTGGAAAAGAATGATATTAAATGAAGAAATAAAGGTATACAAATTTTTGATTTTATTACGTCTGAATTGGTGTTATTCAAAGAAGGTGCGGTTAATGTTTTGAAGATTGTATGTTACTAATGGGTTTGGAGAGCCCATAAAACCAGCACATTTGTTATTACACCTACAGATCTTTTATACACTCTGTCAAGGAAATTTACCCTATTCAGATTGTCAGAAACAGGAGGAATATATTACTGTCCGCTTTAAACTGGGGCCGCTCATTTCTATGTTTGCATCTGCTTAAAACCAAGGCAACTTCTGAATATCGGATCCCGCCAGAGGTGGGGATAACTACATAAAGGAAATCTTAAAAATCACACTGGCATAACTAAATCGTATACCCACTTGTGTATACAAATTGTAACAGATTATGACAAACACATCTGCCCATTCTCCTATGCAAGTAATAAGCAGATAAAGCTGTTTGTTTTTTAGCACACATTTTTTTTGTGCAGCGGATCTCTTTGACTGATCATTTTTTTAGTGATTGTCTGGTCTGGGCATACTCTTTGACTCAGTTGCACTAAGATGTCTTCATCTTCATATCCCTGTAAACATGCCCCAAATACAACAACATCTCCATGCTTTCATGGTTCCTTTGCCAGGTTTAAGATTTTGAAGTGACTACTTCAACAAGGGCTCATTTGCATATTGAAATGCATCATAATGAGCCATTGTCCTATTACTCTGGGTGTATTTAAATGTTATTGTTGCACTTCACCACATGTAGTAAGCTTTGATAGATGCCTATGCTGTTAGAGTTCAAAGTCTTAAATGGGCAAGATTGGGATCTTCCCATAGGTTTATTAAAGTCAGCAGACAATTTGCCATTTCACACCCCTGTGAAACTAAAAGGGTTATAACATTAAAGGAGAAGTAAACTTTTTTTAATGAAAAATTATATATTATAGGGATTTTCCTATTGAGTAAAATAAGGGTACTCCCACTGCCAAGAGATTCATATTTCCAGAGTTATTACAGTTTAAACCCATGTTTTTTTACATTAGCAGTGCCCTCTAGTAGTCAAATTCTAATTAGTTTTCCTGTTAGATTCTAATGGAGAGGAAAAGTCAAGAAAGTCAGAGACATACAGTTCTCCATAGAATGTGATAGAAACTGCCAGTCACTTCCTGTCAGTTAGAACTATCATGAAGTAAACACAGTAAATTCACTTCCTGATTATTTAAACTGCTATAAATTTTGAATAAAACATCTGACAGCGATGGGAGTGACCTTGTTTTATTCAGCAGGAAAAGATCTATAAAATATGTGTTTTCATAAAAAACGTTTACTGCTCCTTTAAGGATCCACTGACCGACTTCACATTTAATTCAGAAACAGAAACTTGCACTCCCTAACAGATCGCCAATATTATGCCAACCCTACATACTAATGAACAAGGTCTCTCTCACTTCCTTTGCATAGATAATTCGTAGTGCATATGGAGAAGTGTTTCTATTCTCCATGGTAAAGTGATCTCCCCACATTTTCAGACATACATTGCATCACCCTTCGTCTTTATATTTCATACAAATCAAGACTTTTCATTTCAACCATAAGGGACAGTTGTCTTGCACAATAATTACTTATCTTTAGCTTGGCGAATTAGGCTCTCAAACTTGAGAGCTCTTAGTGCATTGGAAGGAAACCTCTGGTTCTTTGGCTGTTTAATACATCTCACATAATCTCAAGCCAGCCAATGTCTGGGTGAGGATGATGGAGATTACAGACCTGAACAGCTGGAGGCCCTAAGGTTTCCCTTCTCTATCATAATGTATATGCTTAATATTATGACATAGAGAATGTGGAGTGTGAAGAGTTTATCTCATCTTTAGCTCCTCGTAGTGAATCTCCACTCGGTTATATCACCACCAGTACTTTTAACAGTTTATTTTGATTTATCATTACAAAACCACAATTATCTTTTTTGTATACAGGAAAATTTGGAAACAGCATTGCAAAGGAAAGGATCTGAGAAAATACATAAGTGGATGTAACATTGGGAAACTAAGTTGGAAATTTCCTGACACTACTGAAAGAGTGATAAATCCTGTGGTGGAGGAAGAGAAATGACCAATGCATGAGGGGTTGGTTGGCACATACCCTCAAAACTGCTAGAGAAATACTAAGCATATTTTCAAAACTGGGCCACAAGAATGATTTCTGAAACTTGTAGCACAAATGATACCAATATGTTTTATCATCTAAAATTCATGTAATATTAAACTGTCAGCAGAAAGAATTATGTGTGTGAGGGTGGTTTTTCCCTAGGGACATATATCCCATTAGGCAGAGTAAGCAAACCAGTTTTTAAAGGTGCAGTAAACTTTTTTAGATACAGTATATCTTTTTAGCCCTTTGAGTGGCACAGAGTGGTGTGGATGTATCCTGTCTCCCGCTAGGCAAACGTTGTTTTCCCCCCTTCCAATCAAACCTTGATGGAGGGGGGGTAATCAGGGCTATCCTGATGTCTCCCCAACTACTGATCACCAATCCAATAGATCAGCTTTGATCCACAGTACACTGGTAGCCACAGAGCCACCCATACACTCATATACTGTCTTACATGCTATTAAAACTCCTGCTTTATGAACGCCTTCCACATCCCAGGTGACATTATCAATCTCACTGTTGAGGTCAGAGGCTTTACCTGGTCCTAACCCCTCATACCCAGACATTTTGGTAGGCTGAAAACAGGGGAGCCAAGCTTCCCTGCACTGTCATCTTTACTGATTGCTCAGTGACATCGGAAATGGGAGATCAGTAGCTGGAAGGGGAAAACTAATTAAATCTGAATTCCAGAGGAGTATCCAGTGAATTGCCATACAATGCTTTGGCTCACCATCTGGAACTTACATGCTTGCTTCCACAGTCTTCTGGGACATTAGTAGTCATAAATCCCCACATACACTGTCTGACATCCCAGCTTTGGTATACTAATAGACTAATACTAATACACTGTCTGACATTCTAGGATTGTTCCACTGCTCACTAGTGACCACCGATCCACACATATACTGTCAGCTTCCTCAGGCTTGTTCAACTGTCCAACTGCTACCCATAGGCCCACAAATACCTATCTGCTATCCCAGTCTTGTCCAGGAGGTAGCCACAGAACCAGGCATGCAATGTTTGGCATTGTGGCCTAATTCCACAATCCTCTAGTAGTCACTGAACCACACTGTCTGAAACCACATCCTAGTTCCACTGTCCCACTGGTAGTTAATGAAACACACCGTATCTAATATCCACTGTCTCACTGGTAGCTATATAACCATGCATGCATTCCTCACTCCATTCTCTTACTGGTAGTCATAGAACAATACACACACTGTCTGCTTCCCTAGCCTTGTCCCACTGGTAGTCATGCTTCTGGCACCCTCTCGGTATTGCAACCCATAACAATGAGGTAAGGTTTTTCTCAGGCAGGTGCTAGGTACTGTAAGAACAAATGGCAACTCTCCATGTGGGAGAAATACATTCTTATCACTGATTTCAATGCAATGACAAGAGCATTAAACCACTACATCTACCTATTTTTGTTTTTGAAATTGCCTTCATGCACTAAAATCATTAAATATCTGACTGCCATTTTGAGTCAGGAAGAATTTTTTTTTGCCAGTAAGGGCTTAATTGGAAATGTCGGTAGTTTTTTCCTTCATTTGGATCAACAGGGGTGATAGAGAAGGGGTAGAACTTGATGGATACATATTTTTTTTTCCAGCCTCATCAGTTATGTTACTGTGTAACATTAGTAACAGCAAACTGGTGATATATCAGATCTTGTGTATAAAGGCAAATAAGGAATATAGTGGATTTAACCAGGGTTTTTAACCCCTTGAATGTGTCAGAGACCTCTCTAACAGTCAATGTGTAAAAAGCCCCATATAAAAGTTAACTATTACATGGATAGTGTCCTATTAGCAGATCTACTCCCCTGACTTAGGAAGCCATGACTGAATTATAAGTCCCAGTGGTTCACTATCAAAATGTCGCCAAAAAAAAAAAACAGTGCAGGAAACATGTCGCTGGCATGAAATGGGAGATATTAGAATCACACCCACATCAAAAGGGAGAGATTCTGATGTTGCAGGCTCAAGCAGCGGATATTGTAATAATAAACCTATGGGCGACTGTCATGGTAACCAATGTAAATGAGAACACAACACATGTACAGTAAGATCAACACCACTTTATTTAAGGAATAATTCAAGTAAAAAACACTTCCCCAACCTTCACCGGAGTCAGGAGTGAGGACAGTGCTACTGTCCACTACCCAGGAGCTGTACACTGAGTCGAAGCCTGCAGTACCCATGACTCCACACAGAACCAGCTCAGGAGATAAAACCTAGCCTACAGTTCTATCTACTTAGAAGGCCACAGCCTACCCAAGATGGAGAGAGGGTAGCTGGTAGGAGGATCACACGGAACCCTAGAACGCTAGGGTCCAAGGCACATACAAGCGGTAGAAGGCCAGAAACACAGGCAATACCTAGGAGGTAACAGGCTAGCCTGGGGGCATACACGGAACGGTAGTCAGCCAGAGCCCAGGTCAGACCAATGTGGGTAGTCAGACAGTGCAGAAGGTCATGCATGGAGCAGGTAGTCTGCCAGAGCCACAGGTCAGGACTGATATGGATAGTCAGACAAGGCCAAGGAACGTACACGGAGGAGGATGGGAAGCCAAGCAAGGGTTACAATGCAAAGCAGACACAATAAACTAACACACTGGTACACCACGAAAGGGCAACTAAGCCCAGTCTCTAGGCCGTTTAAGTAGTCTAAGAAGCAGGCGGGACACAATAGAGCCAATAGCATAGGAGACTACAAAAGCAGGCGCAACATCACTAGTTAGCGCAGCATAAGCGCGCCTGCATCCGAACGGCCGAAGAATGCGGAAGTGATTGGCACAAGCCACCGACCAACCAACAGGAAGGCCAGGACAAGGACAGGAAATAGAATAAGGTGCAGCCTACTCACGGGAACCGTGATAGTGACATGCCTGCTCCACTTCCACTACACAGTCCTTGAAAATGATCACCTGGTGTACTGTAGGTATAGGGGTTGAACACGCTGCACACTCTGCTGAAACTCAAAGGGTTGATATATATATATAATGTTTAATGTATTTATGTATTTTGCTCTGACTTGGTTCACTCCCATTTAGAAGCAACACAAAAATTAGCTGGGGTATCCAATAAGAACACACTCGGGCATGCGTGTAGGAATCACACATATAACCCTTGCTAGTACTTACATCCATGTGTGTTAACCCTTTGAGTGTGGGAGGGGTACACACTGTGTGTAAGAGCTGCAAGATGAAATGCATGGACCCGAACAGGCTTCTTGTATAAGGTTAGATTAACACACTACACTGCATCTTTCTGCCTTGTTTTCAAGGTATAGGCTCATTTCATTAAAAAACATTGTTGTACTGAATCTCTGTGAGTTCCAGCAGAGTTTGCAGCACGTAGGTGATCATTTTCAAGGTTTACTATAAAAATGGGTTATACTTAAGCCCGCAACATCAGAATCCCGCCCTTTTGATGCGGGCGAGATTCTGATATCGCCCTTTTCACGATGGTGACATATTTAATGCCTCATTTTGTTGGTCGTCCAATAGTGGGTGATGTTTCAAAAGAATACCCTCCCAAAGGACCGACAGTAAAGCAATACTGGGGTTTGGTGCTCCCTCCTTGGTTCATGACAAGAGACTGAACTACCAGACTGAAGTCTCAGTGGGCTGCATACTCTTGCATTATGCTTGAAGCCAGATGCAGAGGGTGTCTGGGGGTTATTTTTTTTTAAAACCGCACCCCAGTCAACCCCACCCAAAAAAACAAACAAAAAACAGGCACCATTTTTTTATTCTTGTTTTGTTTTAAAAAGTTTTATTGAGCAACAGACACGTACAAGATCATCACTACCAGTGACAAGCAGAAATAAAAATATCACAAAACAAGTAATTTAAGTACAAAACATGTCAGCAATCTCCAACACATTTAGGATGAGTTATATAGTCCACCCAAAAAAGTTTCAGTGCCAACACAGATATCACAGGAGGGCAACCAACCAAATAAGATATAACTTAATCTTCAATAGAATAGTAGCAGGCTTAAATTTCTATCTCAAGGTTAGGGGAAAACAAAGAGAAGGACTTGAAAAGAAGTACGAAGAGACTGAGAGGAAGAAGGATAGAAGAGATAAGAACAGAAAAGGCAGGTCAAAAGGAGAAGAGAAAGAGTAGGGAAGAGAAAAAGACTAACGTGGACAGAGAAACAGACTAGAAGGGTCCTGAGACCCTGCCGTACAAGTATGGAGGTGATTGTTAGGATCAGAAGGAAGAAATACAGACATAGGTAAGCAAGTGGCCAAGACACCAATTGCTAGGAGATAAAAGTCAAAGTAGCAAACATATCAAGTAACATAACAAATTAGCACAATGGTACAGGTGCAACATATCTGTACACAGATAGGTCTTTGCTGCCCACATTTCCATAAAAATGTGGAAGAGGCTGCAATTTTAGGGGGAAAGACCAAAGAGACAAAGGTATTTCAGTGGCAAAATAATAGCATAGAGTTCCTGAGGGTGACAATAAAGAAGAGAGAAAGACAAAAGTCAGCATACATGAAGACACCAGACCCATAACAACCTTAAAAAGTGGGAGGGGGGAGTCCCATTTCAAATAGGCAATGAATTAAAATAGTTCATCTCTCCCAGCCCACTGATAGATCAGCAATACCCATCCACATGAGGGAGGTGATCTGGAGATCAAAATATGCCAACAACCCCCAAAGGGGCGATGGCACGGAGCACCAAAACAGCAGCAACCAGCACCGCTCTGACAGACCACAGGCCTCCACCCCCAACCCGAGAGCCTAAACCAGAACCGACCCCCAAACTCCCAATCAAAGACAGATGTAGGCATAGACACAGCCGGGATACAAAATCCACAAGGAGAAAAAGAAGCCATCGCCTGCCACTAGTCGGTTCGATACCCCCAACTTCTCAGACATTTATATTAGTCAGTTATCTAGGAGCAAGGTAATACAAATAAAGCATGCACAGCAAATAAAATACCAATATACCCCTGGCGAGACAGGCTGATGTCACCGAATAGAAGGAGAGTCAAAGAAGTAGGTAAGAAAAGCACATAAAAGGCCAGGAAAGGAGATGAGGGGGGGGCTCCATGTAGGTAGGTCAAGGAAAGAACGGTCCTAGAAAAAGGTTGGGGGAACAGGGGGACCAGAGAACAGCCTGCGTATGTGAAACATAAGAAGGCTATAGCATGGGATGACAATAACACACAATCAGTGAAGCACATCGATCTGTCCGTGCACAGCATCACCCATCACCCCAGTCTCACAAGGTATGTTACAGCAGGATAGATAAAGTCACAACAGAAAAGCATGCTGGAGGGCCAGTGAAGTGCTGGAGCAGTAGGACAAAGAGACATTGGTGATGTCAATAGGGCTTAGTCCACAGGTATGCAGGTAAGTCCAGAGAGTGGCCATAGAGTGCATAGGGAAAAAATCAAAAGGGTCCCAGCGTGTACATAAAAAACATAAATCAGAAGCACTCCCAAAAAGGTGGCTAGCACAGTCAAGGCCAAGCAAAAACCCCATTGATTGCACCATTACAATATTTCAGTAGAGGAGGAAGTAGGGTCAGAGACCCAGTGGTCCAGGCACCTCTCAGGACATTGAGTAGGTTGGAAGGGAGTGATCGTAGCAAACAACTCCCCTGCAGTAGGCTACGGGTTGGGAATGCAGAGGGAAGCACAAAATGCCTGTATCTCTGCCGTAGACCGCAAAACACCAAATTGCCCTTGGCGAGATGCTTATAGGGAAAAAGGAGATCCCCATTTATACCTGATTTGTAGGTTCCATAAAAGATCAATCAGGGGCTTAGGAGCCCTCCGTTTCTGGAGAGTTCGAGGTGCCAAATCATGAAAAAATTGCAGAGTAGCCCCTGCATATTTTATGTCCTCAATATTCATGGTGCGCTGCATAATCAGTTCCTTATCTGAAAAATGAGAAAAGCAACAGACAAAGTCTCGAGGTGGGTCCCCCTGGGTTACCTCTTGGGCGTAGGATATGGTAGGCACTGTCCAAAGGGACAGGATTGGCAGTGGGTATACCCAGGACGTCATGGAAAACTGAGGCCAAGGTAAACTGAAGATTACTACCCGGAACAGATTCCGGGAGCTCTCGAATATGAAGATTACATCTTCTTCTTCTGTTATCCAGGTCGTCAACCCCATTCAACAACAGTTCCTCTGCCTCATCATGCTGCGACAGGATGCATTCCAGGTTGGTCTGATGGACCAGGTAAGCCTCATGAGCCTGCTCAAGGACAGTGATACGTTGAGTTAATGAACCAAAGTCCTTTCGAAGGTCAACAATCTCCTCATGTACTGCTGATCTCACCTCCTGGAACAAAAAAAGCAGGTCTTCTTTAGTAGGAAGATGTGCAATATCTGCCTTAGTAAGAGGTCTATCCTGTGAATTGAGCATTGGGGAACTCGAGCAGGACACAGTCACAGCCGAAATTGTGCTTGAGGAATGGGTAAGTACATATCGTGACATTGTCTGATCAGCTAGTCCATCCTCCATACGCAGCTTTTGATCTCTAGGTTCCTCCATGGTGGGAAGAAGCGACATCAAAGCACTACACCACACACCTGAGTATCAAAATCCAGAAAAAATGATAAGTGCAGGTGGGTTTAATGGCTAAATTAGTATCTCGGGCCTAGAAGTCAGTACACGTCCAGTCAGTTCATCGGTGGCTCCGCCCCCCAAACAGGCACATTTTTGAGACTGCACAGTGCAGCCCTAGCTTTGCTCCCATAGAAGGAGACTTAGTATAACAGATTCCACTTTGTACATGGATTCCTTAGAGTATGTGTATGCTGAGCAACAGCTTTAAGACACAACTCATTGTATCTACCACCCACCAAATTCAGGTGGAAGGGATTTTCATTCACTCTTTTCCCCAACCATAACCTTTTCAGTTTGTGCTCCACAAGTGCACCAAGCCTCAATAGCAAGACAGTAAAACCAACCTCATGCTGATGAGTTGCATTAACAATGAAATGGTTGTCCATGAGTGATTCACTGGCTTTGTATCTCTTCTCGAGTTGTCTTAAAGCTGTTGCTCAGCATACACATACTTTAAGGAATCCATGTATAAAGTGGAATCTGAGGCAAAAAAGTGATTCCTTGTTAAACTTATGTGTATATTCCTACCCAGAATCTCTTGCAGTAGTAACAAACACTGCAAATGTGAGATTTCTGTGGAAAAAGCAAGTTTTATGCCTTGACTGGTGTCTCAAATTTTTGTTTAACATTGTATCTACCACCCACCAAACTCAGGTGGAAGGGATTTTCATTCACTTTTTTCCCCCACCATAACCTTTTCATATATATATATATATATATATATATATATATATATATATATTAATATTAGCTGTCTTGGCACAGAGTTGCCCATGTTTTAACCCTTTGAGTGCTTTGCAATGCATTGGATATCTTTGCAACACTCAAAGAGTTAGATATGGTCATACTACAGATTCCACAATGTACATTAAAAAAAAATCAGACCTGCTAAGACATATAGCACCAGCAAATTAATGTCAAGGCACAAATTATGTCAGACCTCTTCAGACATGGAGCACTTCATTGATCTGCACCTCACCATGGCCTTCACCCAACACTCCCCTGGAGGAAGCGAGCACCATGCTTAAATTGGCAGCCACCCGCTCTGCTGCTGTGTGCAGGACATAATTGAATCAACATACATTCCTGCCATATGCAGACCTTGAGGTCCTCATAGGGCACTACCATACTTTCAATGCATACTTTCAGTAAGTATGCATGTTTTATATATAATCATCGTCATCATCTTCAGTCGATCCATTACAGAATGAAGGCCTCCTCAGCAAGCCTCCAACAACTTCCATCCTATGCCACTGCCACTGGCACTATGCAACTGTGTGCCAACAAATGTGTCAATTTCATCTACCAATCTTATTTGATTTGTCCTCACAAACTCTGTTCAAATAAATTACAATCAATATATCCATGTATTGCCTGAGGTGTCTTCTATGCATTCTAATGCAACAACTACAAAATTAAAAAAAATGAATGCCCCAAAACACTCCATGACCCACACTGATGGGCAGAGAGAGATTTTGAAGCTGCTGAGCTACTTCTCCACAGCTTCTCTAACCTCTATTTGTCCAAACCTTGTCCTGCCTCTCTCCCCTCTCATATTGCTCTGTAACTTGCACAACTATAGGACCCCCATTTTCCAGCCTCTCACCTTCATTCCCACTCCTGTCTCTGACTTTACCACCTTCATTCCATTCCAAATTTGCACATTAATTCCAGTGTCACTGCCTCTGCCTAGTTCTTCTATCTCCCATATCTACACTCCTCCTCCTTCCCATTTTTCCCACTTCACCCATTTTCTTCTTATCCCCATTTTACCCAAATCACTCACCATACCTATTCCTCTTCCAATTTTACGGTTTATCTATAAATTGCCCACAGTCTCTGTACTTTTCTCTGCACCTCATTCACTTTCAAAATGACATTCCACCTCATCATTTATGTAGACCTCCCCTACATTGTTCCTCTATATTTCTCCTTCTATCCTTCCACTCTCATGTCCCTTTTCATCCACAACTTGTCTATTATCTCTACCCAATCCTTATTTCACTAAAACTCACTTTCACTTATCTTCTCTTTCTCCCATCTTTACTTACCCTCACTCCCTCACTATTGTCTCCTCACTTCTTCCTCTCTCACCCCCTATTAATCCTTAGTTCTCCCATCCTCACTTACCCTTCTATTTATCCATGCCCTGTCATGCATCTCCCTACCATCTTTTTCCAGCAATTCACCCACTTTTTCCTTCCTTCCATTTTACTTCAGTCAGTGATCCCCTTTCTACCCTCTCTATTTACTCTTAACTCACCTCATGTTCACTTCCTACTTTACCCTATTTCATTCTGCTCCAGTCTTCTTACTCCCTTTCCAAGCTCTTATTCCCTGTGGCAAAAGGCACATGCTGGATTGGGGATTCTGCAGTGGGTTTGATAGATTAGTAGTGTTGAGCGAGCATGCTCGGCCGATGCTCGGATCGGCTCGAGCATCGCTCTGCTCGGCACATGGCGGTACTCGTACGAGTACCGCATGTGCTCGCCCGCCATGTTCGGGTCTCCTCCCCGCACGTTTTGCGGCTGCTGCGCAGCCAATAAACGTGCAGGGAGGCTCTGACATCGGTGTAATGCCAGCAGCCATGTTGGCTGCTGGCATTACACTGATTGGCTGGCCAGAACCCGTGGTCAGGTGCTGTATAGCACCTGACCAGCGAGTTCGGCTCAGTCTGAGCCAGGGAGAGCTGAGGATAGGAAGGGAAAGGCAGTGTAGGGAGGAAAAAAACAAAAATTGTGAAAAAAAAAGAACCAAAAGTCCTTTTTAGGACTACTGTGTGTGGGGGCAGCAGGTTATTTGGTGTGGGGGGAAAAAAACAAAAAAAAAAAAAAAAAATATATATATTCTGTTTAGTGTGCAAAGTTGCAGATTAGAGCACATTCTGTTTAGTGTGCACAGTTGCAGATTAGAGCACATTCTGTTTAGTGTGCAAAGTTGCAGATTAGAGCACATTCTGTTTAGTGTGCAAAGTTGCAGATTAGAGCACATTCTGTTTAGTGTGCAAAGTTGCAGATTAGAGCACATTCTGTTAAGTCTTCAAACTAAAATATCAAAGTCACGTATTCCATTCAGTGTGCGTCGCCGCAGTTTAGCAGCACATTCTGAGTACTGTGCAGAGTTGCAGAATAGGAAGAAATACTGTTAAGTCTTCAAACTAAAATATCAAAGTCACATATTCCATTCAGTGTGCTTCGCCGCAGTTTAGCAGCACATTCTGTGTACTGTGCAGAGTTGCAGAATAGGAAGAAATACTGTTAAGTCTTCAAACTCAAATATCAAAGTCACATATTCCATTCAGTGTGCTTCGCCGCAGTTTAGCAGCACATTCTGTGTACTGTGCAGAGTTGCAGAATAGGAAGAAATACTGTTAAGTCTTCAAACTAAAATATCAAAGTCACATATTCCATTCAGTGTGCTTCGCCGCAGTGTAGCAGCACATTCTGTGTACTGTGCAGAGTTGCAGAATAGGAAGAAATACTGTTAAGTCTTCAAACTCAAATATCAAAGTCACATATTCCATTCAGTGTGCTTCGCCGCAGTTTAGCAGCACATTCTGTGTACTGTGCAGAGTTGCAGAATAGGAAGAAATACTGTTAAGTCTTCAAACTAAAATATCAAAGTCACATATTCCATTCAGTGTGCTTCGCCGCAGTGTAGCAGCACATTCTGTGTACTGTGCAGAGTTGCAGAATAGGAAGAAATACTGTTAAGTCTTCAAACTCAAATATCAAAGTCACATATTCCATTCAGTGTGCTTCGCCGCAGTTTAGCAGCACATTCTGTGTACTGTGCAGAGTTGCAGAATAGGAAGAAATACTGTTAAGTTTTCAAACTCAAATATTAAAGTCACATATTCCATTCAGTGTGTTTCAACACCGTTTAACAGCCTATTCTGTGTACTCTACAGAGTTGCAGAATAGTAAGAAATACTGTTAATTTTTCAAACTCAAATATCAAAGTCACATATTCCATTCAGTGTCTTTCACCGCCGTTTAACAGCCTATTCTGTGTACTCTGTACAGTTGCAGAATTATAAGAAATACTGTTAAGTTTTCAAACTCAAATATTAAAGTCACATATTCCATTCAGTGTCTTTCACCGCCGTTTAACAGCCTATTCTGTGTACTCTGTACAGTTCCAGAATTATAAGAAATACTGTTAAGTTTTCAAACTCAAATATTAAAGTCACATATTCCATTCAGTGTGTTTCAACGCCGTTTAACAGCCTATTCTGTGTACTCTGCAGAGTTGCAGAATAGTAAGAAATACTGTTAATTTTTCAAACTCAAATATTAAAGTCACATATTCCATTCAGTGTCTTTCACCGCCGTTTAACAGCCTATTCTGTGTACTCTGTACAGTTCCAGAATTATAAGAAATACTGTTAAGTTTTCAAACTCAAATATTAAAGTCACATATTCCATTCAGTGTCTTTCACCGCCGTTTAACAGCCTATTCTGTGTACTCTGTACAGTTCCAGAATTATAAGAAATACTGTTAAGTTTTCAAACTCAAATATTAAAGTCACATATTCCATTCAGTGTGTTTCAACGCCGTTTAACAGCCTATTCTGTGTACTCTGCAGAGTTGCAGAATAGTAAGAAATACTGTTAATTTTTCAAACTCAAATATTAAAGTCACTTATTCCATTCAGTGTCTTTCACCGCCGTTTAACAGCCTATTCTGTGTACTCTGTACAGTTCCAGAATTATAAGAAATACTGTTAAGTTTTCAAACTCAAATATTAAAGTCACATATTCCATTCAGTGTCTTTCACCGCCGTTTAACAGCCTATTCTGTGTACTCTGTACAGTTCCAGAATTATAAGAAATACTGTTAAGTTTTCAAACTCAAATATTAAAGTCACATATTCCATTCAGTGTGTTTCAACGCCGTTTAACAGCCTATTCTGTGTACTCTGCAGAGTTGCAGAATAGTAAGAAATACTGTTAAGTTTTCAAACTCAAATATTAAAGTCACATATTCCATTCAGTGTCTTTCACCGCCGTTTAACAGCCTATTCTGTGTACTCTGTACAGTTCCAGAATTATAAGAAATACTGTTAAGTTTTCAAACTCAAATATTAAAGTCACATATTCCATTCAGTGTGTTTCAACGCCGTTTAACAGCCTATTCTGTGTACTCTGCAGAGTTGCAGAATAGTAAGAAATACTGTTAAGTTTTCAAACTCAAATATTAAAGTCACATATTCCATTCAGTGTGTTTCACCGCAGTTTAGCAGCCTATTCTGTGTACTCTGAACAGTTGCAGAATAGTAAGAAATACTGTTAAGTTTTCAAACTCAAATATTAAAGTCACATATTCCATTCAGTGTGTTTCACCGCCGTTTAGCAGCCTATTCTGTGTACTCTGCAGAGTTGCAGAATAGTAAGAAATACTGTTAATTTTTCAAACTCAAATATTAAAGTCACATATTCCATTCAGTGTCTTTCACCGCCGTTTAACAGCCTATTCTGTGTACTCTGTACAGTTCCAGAATTATAAGAAATACTGTTAAGTTTTCAAACTCAAATATTAAAGTCACATATTCCATTCAGTGTCTTTCACCGCAGTTTAACAGCCTATTCTGTGTACTCTGTACAGTTCCAGAATTATAAGAAATACTGTTAAGTTTTCAAACTCAAATATTAAAGTCACATATTCCATTCAGTGTGTTTCAACGCCGTTTAGCAGCCTATTCTGTGTACTCTGCAGAGTTGCAGAATAGTAAGAAATACTGTTAATTTTTCAAACTCAAATATTAAAGTCACTTATTCCATTCAGTGTGTGTCACCGCAGTTTAGCAGCCTATTCTGTGTACTCTGCAGAGTTGCAGAATAGTAAGAAATACTGTTAATTTTTCAAACTCAAATATTAAAGTCACTTATTCCATTCAGTGTGTGTCACCGCAGTTTAGCAGCCTATTCTGTGTACTCTGCAGAGTTGCAGAATAGTAAGAAATACTGTTAATTTTTCAAACTCAAATATTAAAGTCACTTATTCCATTCAGTGTGTGTCACCGCAGTTTAGCAGCCTATTCTGTGTACTCTGCAGAGTTGCAGAATAGTAAGAAATACTGTTAATTTTTCAAACTCAAATATTAAAGTCACTTATTCCATTCAGTGTGTGTCACCGCAGTTTAGCAGCCTATTCTGTGTACTCTGCA
Organism: Rhinophrynus dorsalis; assembly: GCA_037306005.1. NCBI lineage: Eukaryota > Metazoa > Chordata > Amphibia > Anura > Rhinophrynidae > Rhinophrynus > Rhinophrynus dorsalis. The sequence goes on along the minus strand of CM074727.1, from coordinate 128,339,621 downwards.
GAGTTGCAGAATAGTAAGAAATACTGTTAATTTTTCAAACTCAAATATTAAAGTCACTTATTCCATTCAGTGTGTGTCACCGCAGTTTAGCAGCCTATTCTGTGTTCTCTGCAGAGTTGCAGAATAGTAAGAAATACTGTTAAGTTTTCAAACTCATATATATTAAAGTCATATATATCGTGTAAGATGAAGAAGGCGGGTAAAAAGGGACGGGGAAGTGGACGTGATCCTGAAAGTTCAGGGCGCGGGTCAGGACGCGGAGAAACTGTGCCTGGTGCCAGAGCACAAGAAAGAAAGACATCCACCATACCTAGCTTCATGTCTGATTTCACAGGGCGTCGCAGGACATCACTCTCGAGGTCCGACCAGTGCGAACAGGTGGTCGGTTGGATGACAGCTGATACTGCTTCCAGTCGGTTAAGCACCACCCTGTCTTCCACCAAGTCCACTCTCAGTAGCCAAGAGTCTGGTCAACATAATCCTCACTCTGATCATCCTTCCTCCCACCATACACGGTCTGGTCAAAGAAGTGATCCCACACTGGGATATAGTGATGAGCTCGTCTCATCACCAATCCTTCATTTGACCCTCTCTCCAAGCACGCTTGCAGAGGAACATGACATCTTGTGCCCTGATTCACAACCTCTAGAGGCTACCCAATCACAAGAAGATGACAGATGTGAACGGCATTTAAGGTCAAAGGAAGTAGTGGATGATGATGATGATGATGAGACACAGTTGCCATTAAATCAACCACTATTTCCTTCTCAAGACCTTGTTGAGGAGAATGTTATACAGTTGTCAATGACCGAGTATGTGGTGGGATCAAGACTTGAGGAGGATGATCAGAGTGAGGAAGTGGAGGAGGACTTGGTGGACGATGAGGTGACTGACCCCACCTGGGAAGGTGTAGAGCCGAGCGATGACAGCAGTCCTGAGGGTGAGCCATCTGCAGCACCGCAACAGGCTGGAAGAGGCAGTGGTGTGGCTACAGAAAGAAGGCGGACCGCACCAAACCGGCCCGCAAATGTTCCACGGAGCACCCCCTTGCGTAAATCTACCTTGCCAAGGGGTAGGTGTTCCGCGGTATGGCGTTTTTTTAAGGAAAGTGCGGACGACAAAAGATTTGTACTTTGCAACCTGTGCCACACCAGAATGAGCCGAGGCATGAACACTAGAAACCTCACCACCACCAGCATGATCCGACACATGGCATCCAAGCACCGTAGTAAGTGGGAGGAACGCCTGGATCGCCCATCTGTGTCTGCAGGCCACACCACTGCCTCCTCTTCCCCTGTTTTCGGTGCCGGCCAATCGCCTGTCGAAGGCGCAGGCCCGCATACCTCCCGCCCTGCACCTGTAGCATCTGAAGCACCATCAGCGACCACATCCACTTCCCTGTCCCAGCACAGCGTCCAAATGTCGTTACCCCAGGCATTTGAGCGCAAGAGAAAATACCCAGCCACCCACCCACAGGCCATAGCACTAACCTCACACCTTTCAAAATTACTGGCCATCGAAATGCTGCCATTTAGGCTTGTGGACACTGAGTCCTTCCGCAGCCTGATGGCAGCAGCTGTCCCTCGGTACGCGGTCCCCAGCCGCCACTACTTTTCCCGGTGTGCCATCCCCGCATTACACCACCATGTGTCCCGTAACATCACCCGTGCCCTGACCAACGCAGTTACTGGGAAGGTCCACTTAACGACTGACACATGGACAAGTGCTTGTGGCCAGGGACGCTACAGTTCCCTGACGGCACACTGGGTGAATGTCGTGGAGGCTGGGAGCGACTCGGACCCTGGGATGGCACGGGTGCTACCCACGCCGAGGATTGCGGGCCCTACCTCCATCAGGGTTTCCACCAGCACCTACGTTATTGGCTCCTCCTCCTCCGTTTCCACCTCCGAATTCTCTACACACACCGCCACTCCCCCATCAGCCAGTAGCTGGAAGCAGTGTAGCACTGCAGTGGGGAAGCGTCAACAGGCCGTGCTGAAGCTGATCTGCCTTGGGGACAAACAGCACACGGCCTCAGAGCTGTTGCAGGGGATTAGTCACCAGACCGAGCAGTGGCTCTCGCCACTCAACCTGCAAGCAGGCATGGTTGTGTGTGATAATGGGCGTAACTTGGTGGCGGCTTTGGAGCTCGGCAAGCTCACACACGTACCATGCCTAGCGCATGTATTTAATTTAGTGGTGCAGCGATTTCTAAAAACCTACCCCAATGTGCATGATCTCTTGACCAAGGTGCGCCGCGTGTGTGCACATTTCCGTAAGTCATCTACAGCTTCGGCCGGCCTGTTGAAGCTGCAGCAGCGCTTACAATTGCCAGCTCACCGGCTGCTGTGTGACGTGAGCACGCGCTGGAACTCCACCTTCCACATGTTGGCCCGGCTTTGTGAGCAGCAGAGGGCAGTAGTGGAGTACCAGCTGTTACACGGTCGTCGCCTCTCCGTTCAACTTCCTGTAATCAGAAGTGAGGAGTGGGAATGGATGTCAGACCTCTGCGAGGTTTTACGCAATTTTGAGGAATCGACACAGATGGTGAGCGGCGATAACGCTATTATCAGTGTAACCATCCCACTTCTGTGTCTACTGAAACGCTCGCTGCTCACAATTAAAACCGACGCTTTGCATGTGGAAGAGGTGGAAATGGGGGAGGAAGAGCTTACACAAGGTGATAGCCAGAGCACCCTCACTTCGTCTTCTCAGCGACAATTGGAGGAGGCGGAGGAGGAGGAGGAGGAGGAGGAGGAGGAGGAAGACACGGTTGCCTCCGCTACAGAGGGTAGCCATGGAACTTTAGTTCCATCTCTTCAGCGTGGGTGGGCAGAAGAGGAGGAAGAGGATGAGGATATTGAGAGTCAGCCTCCTGGTGAGGACAGCGAAATCTTGACTGTTGGTACTCTGGCACACATGGCTGACTTTATGTTAGGCTGCCTTTCCCGTGACCCACGCGTTGTACGCATTTTAGACAACACGGATTACTGGGTGTTCACCCTTCTGGACCCCCGCTACAAAGAGAATTTCTCATCTCTCATTCCTCCGGTGGAGAGGACAAGCAAAATGGTGCAATACCAGAAGGTTCTTGTTGAAAAATTGCTCCAAAATTTTCCATCTGACAACGCTGGCGGCAGAGTACGTGCTACCTTGGCCAACCGAGAAGGGGAGAAAAGGGGAGCACACAGCAGTTCCGAGAAAGGCAGGGCAACACTCTCCAAGGCGTGGGACACCTTCATGACACCCCGCCAGCACCCTCACCCTGATGCGCAGCCTAGTGTCACAAGGAGGGAAAAGTTTTGGAAGATGGTGAAGGAGTACGTAGCAGACCGTGTCAGCGTCCTCAATGATCCCTCTGTGCCTTACAACTACTGGGTGTCCAAGCTGGACACGTGGTATGAACTGGCACTCTACGCCTTGGAGGTGCTGGCCTGCCCTGCCGCCAGCGTTCTGTCTGAGCGGGTATTTAGTGCTGCTGGTGGCATCATAACAGATAAGCGTATCCGCCTTTCCACCGACAATGCTGATAGGTTGACACTTATAAAAATGAACAAGGCCTGGATTTCCCCTGACTTCTCCACTCCACTGGAGGAAAGCCCCGGGGGAACATAAACTCACTTTATATATGTTATTTACAATGATGGGAATACTCTGTATTCCCATTCACCCCTTCCACCCAAAAAACGGGTATATGGTTGACTCTTAATCTTCTCATCCTCCTCCTCCTCTTCCATATGCCCTGGGATATAATTTTTATATAGGGCCAGCTCACCAGCGTGCCCTGGGATATAATTTTTATATAGGGCCAGCTCACCAGCGGGCCCTGTGATATAATTTTTATATAGGGCCAGCTCACCAGCGGGCCCTGTTTGCCAATTTTTATATAGGTCAGCTCACCAGCGGGCCTTCTCATATAATGTTTTATTGGGTCAGCTCTCTAGCGGGCCCTGTCATATAATGTTTTATAGCGTCAGCTCACTAGCGGGCCTTCGCATATAATGTTTAGGATGGTCAGCTCTGCAGCAGACCCTCACCCATAATGTTTTAGATGGTCAGCTCAGCGCACGTTTCCCTCTTAATCATGGCCTCAGTTCTGAAAATCAAGGAAATTTTTGGGAGAATTTGCCTCTGCGCACGTTTCCCTCTTAATCATGGCCTCAGTTCTGAAAATCAAGGAAATTTTTGGGAGAATTTGCAGATGATATACAAGTAAATATACAGCAAATATTGTTTGGTAACAATTTTTCGCCTAAAGTCGTTTTTATTTTCCTTTTTGTGTGTTTTATGGTCAGTCTGTAAAAATGGCGTACTACGGGCGAAAGATCGTTCCCAGCAGCGATGTTGGAGTCCAAGGTGCATCCAGACATCCTCCCTATGCTGTCCCTGAACCATTTCTGTAGTGTTTCCATCTTTTTCTGCCCTTTTCCTATGGACCAGGCACCCTCCCCTCATCAGAGCAGGGGGTGCCTGGTGTAATGCTCGAGTCCTCCCATTGACTTCAATGGGGCTCGGATGCTCGGCCGAGCACTCGAGCCTCAGGGGGTGCTCGGTCAGAGCACCCGAACATCCGAGCATTGGGGTGCTCGCTCATCACTATAGATTAGGTTTAAAAAAAAAAAAAATAGGGTCAAGCTATAGGCACGGTGCAGCATCATTAATTGCTGACAACAGGAACATGAGGCATTGGTGTATGGCCTGAGTCTGTGCCCTGAACAGAATACAAAAAGTTTCAATATCAGGCTGTGGCTTTGATCCCATGGTTAAAATCTAAAGTCTTGGAACTCTATGCCACCCACAGTGCTACATCTCCATCCTCCCCTCCCCCAGTGCTTTGGCACATCCTCAACCCATTAAAAGACTGTATTCCTCCCTGAGAGATATGAACAGGCCAATCAGAACACCACTAGCGTTCTGATATCGCTGTTTTGAACTTAACAACATTTTCAATGCGCTGTTGTGTTGGACGCTCAATAGAGGGCGACATTACTGTAGGATACTCTTTAGACTTATTCTACTTGCATATTTTCTTGCCTTCCTTGTAATAAAGTAGAGGAAGACCTAGTTACCCCTAAACATAAGAAGTAGTATCTTACATTTACAAAGTTCATTGTCTTTAAAACATATTTATCTTAGTGCATAGTCTCTACAGAATAACAGCAATTGGAGAAGTGATATCACTGTAGAAGTCATCTCCCCTTGATCACCTCTTTATCACACCTTAGTGCATAACCTCTGTTGAAACATAGTAAATCTGGAGAATATGTGGAGAAGGCATGATGATGTAGGTGTTGATCACAGAGATAAAGTTTATGTAGTGCATAGTGCATGCCACAAATTGGATTCCAGTCCAATACTTCATCATATCAAACTGGACCCTTATTGCATCTCTGAGCCTCACATATTTATCACTATTTTAGAGCAGCATACAGTGTTGCCAGTTTCACATTTTCCTTTGAAGTGATTTAACAAATAATTGTATACCTGTAACATAATTTAATAATGTGCATTGTTGTGTATTATATGCTGTGTTTGCTGTTTGTCTCACTTAATTAACTTTAGAACAATGAATAGAAATTATAATTCAACCCCAGTTTGTGCATTTCAAACATCCAGTACCCTGCCTTGCTAGAAGAAAGCAACATATTAACTCTGTATGATCAATGTGTGTGCAAACATGTTTTAAAGAAATAATAGACTTAAAAAAAATAATAAAAAATTAATATCATTAAGAGAAAATAATTTTAACACAAAAATAAAAGATGTAAAATAAATTATAGATAAAAAAAATAAAAAACACAAGGGGGGGTTATGAACTAAGGTGTAATAAAGGGGTGATAAAACAGAGATGACTCCTCCAGTGTTATCACTTCTCCAGTTCCTATGCTATTTTATGAGCCTTTGCACTAAGATTTCGCCAACTTTGGAGATCTTAGTGCATAGGGTCTATAGCGTAACATAGGAATTGGAGAATTGATATCACTGGAGAAGATATTTCCACTTTATCACCTGTTCATCACGCCTTAGTGCATAACCCCCAAGCTGTCTATCTGATGGCATTGAAAGGGAACCTCAGGATCAAGCTGATGGCTAACACATATGCTGAAGAAGACGATCAAATCACATCAATCATCAAAGCAAAACAAAAGAGTCATTGGTAGACACAGTGTGCACATGAGCATGTACAGAGAGTGCAAATAAAGTACATGTGCAGCAATACAGACAGAGCCTTTCATCTGAGTGGTGTGCAGTAAAAAGGACAATAAAACAAACAACGAATTGAAAATATAATAATAAGTGACAAGATGAGATAAAAATTATAATACACTGAACAATAAAAGAGCAATTATTTTGACAAGTAAAAGACTGACAAAATGCTGTTCCTCTTTGTGCTTTAACCTTCTGAGGGCCCAAAACTGAAGAGGTAAAGCTTTTTAATTAAAAAAATTAACTAATGTAAAAAGAGGGTAGAAGATCCATTAACTCTCTCTGTTGGCAAGAAGCTAGGTGTCTGGTACCATGTGAAGGCATGGAGCATAGCGCAGACAAGAAACGCAGGAGGGAAAGTGAGTAAATTGGTGCTCTGGTTCTATTAATCCAATATTTACAAGCTAATAAAACATGTCAGAAAAGTTGAAAAGGGTAGAAACTGATATTAGATCCATTGGTGCTACTGAGAGAACTCTCAAACACACAGGAGCACACATACATCTCACACTCAATTTTTCTAGTTAAAACTTGTTGAATATTGTTCATCCTATATAATAATTTGCTAATGTGTGTTTGTCAGAAGCTGTCATGCGCAGTACAGATGGCTGCACACGCTGCAGTCATGCGCAGTACACACTGCGTGCGCCGCGGCAGATAATGGAGCGGGGTCATCCGAATTCAGACCCTAGTCCTCTCTGCGCACCTTCAGAGAGGGAACTAAGGCCTGAATCTGGAGCGCCCCGCTCCATTATCAGCCGTGGCATGGGCAGTCTCTACTGTGCATGACTGCACCGCAGCCATTGCTGCCTGGCACTGTGGCCCATGTACACGAGCTGTTCAACGAGTAAATATAAATTGGAAACTCGACATTCATATTTTTGTCAACGTCTTTATAGAAAAGAAGGGATAGCATTAGGGCCGTATGTTCGATATTTAACTGGAGTAAATCTGGAGCAAACCTTTTCCACTATAGTGGAGAACTAAAAATTCCTATTAATGTAAAAGGGGATTTTAACCAACTGAATGCTAGAGAGGTCTCCAATATAAGTGAGATAGCTAGTGAGACGGCTCCTCTGGTTATTGCACCAGCTGTAGAAATTGTTCAAACCTCATGGCTGTAGGTTGTAATTCCAGAAATGTCAACACAGTCTTTCACCCTTCTGAGGTAGATAAAATGAGTACCCATGATATACTTGAAAATGAGACACAAACTCAATGTATGTTTCTTGCTAAAATACTTTCACATAAAAAATAAATAAAATAATGGAAACATTTAGTTCTCACCTATAGTCCAAATGGTGTGCACCAGAACTCCTCCTTTTGAATATATGGCCCTTAGTGGATGTTCCACAGCACCCTGTATGAGAACCACTATCCTAGACACACACTCTGTCAATGAATGTGTGTCTGCGATACTAGTAACAATTGGCACACAGGAAGGGGGTACCTGCCGCAGGGATATTTTCATGAAACTGAAGATAACTATCCACCTTTTTCAACCCAACTTGCATTTTAATTAACGGGATGGTAATGCTTGTTTATAACAAATTTTAATATTGTAGACATTAAAAATATTACTACAATGAGCTATGTCCCATCTCAAATATGTATAGTTTCAGAGATCGAAGCATCTAAAGTTCCCCCCTCCCACCCCTTTTATAGACGTCAACGCTCTAGCTGACAGAAACAGATCCTGGTCCCGGGACCGGCCAGAAGCTCTTTAGCAGAGCTGAAATAGAGCTATATAGAAAGAAATACTTCACTGGAATGGTCTACAAAGTGTGCCTGGTTTTCAAGCACACTTTGTAGATCGTTGAAATGAAATATTTCCAGGATCTGCTTCTGTCAGCTACAGCGCTGACATCTATGAAAGGCCTGATAACTTCAGACTGCTTGTTTCTGCTTGTGTCTTTAGCAAAACAAATTGAGGAACACTGGTCATGGGTATAGGCATTTGGGTTTATTTTTCTTTGATCTTTAGTGTTATTGACTGAAAGTCAGTAACACTATTGTAAAATAATAACAAGTATAAATATATTCATACTATGTTGACCACATGTCCCGGATTGCCAAGTACAGTCCCCGATTTTAAATGTGTGCCCCATGTCCGATGCATCTCCCTTCTGGAACAATACAGACTCCTGAGTACAAAGTTTTAAACACTAGGAGGACAACTGCCCACTGCCTACTGTGACAGAAACTGATGCCTCTGCTGGGCTGCAAGAAATGGCTTCTAGACAAAGTTCAGAATGCAAGAGAGAGAATTGAGCCTTGATCCTGACATCAGGCAGGTGCAACAGTGAAAGTTTGTTGTAATGTAATGCTAGTCTAAGGTTTTGGGTGTGATATGAAGACCACCACAGGCATCACTTTCTGGGCAGTTCTCCCTCTAGTGTTTAGGATTATGTGGTGTGCCAGCTAAAGAGCAGGTTCCACACAGATGTCCAGTGATGTAGAGTGCCCCCCCACACACACATAGCTGCACTGGAGCTGAGGACAAGTACTCTACTGCTCTCATAGCCACAGTGTCCCTGAGTGGAAGAATGGAGATGTGGTCACCCTAATCCATACTTTTCTGTATCTCCTCTCACCCACCACAGGCACATAGTGGGTCAGCTTCCATCTGACTTGCTTAGAGGATTGAAGAGAGAAAAAGTGTGCTACCTTGGGTGTTGGACTGGTGGTGCTATTCCTCTTGTCCAGTGGTGGGTAATGTGACAATTTCCTGATTGTCTGTCTATCCATCCTTTGTTATAGGTGTCCAGTGTCTTGGACTCATAAAGTTGAAACACATGTAAGGTTGTATTTTGGCAATATTTAAAATGATAAATCATTTGGGCTTTCATCGAGTTATTGTTTAATTGTAACAATCACTTGCCTTTTATTTCGTAATGTCTGTCTTGTCTCTTACAATTTCACTTATCATTTATATTTTCAATCTGTTTCTTGTTTTATTTTCTTTTTCATGTACACCACTCAAATTAAAGGACTCTGTATTGCTGCACATGCATTGGTGTTTTATCTGGCATTCTGTGTACTTTCTCATGTGTTTTACATTGAATTGCACCTCTAATTTCTGGAACAGCGTCCTAACAGCTAAATTCAATGACCTGAAGAGCATGAGTTCTGGAACAAAGCAGCTGCATCACAGGGGAGAAATGAAAATTCACAATGATTTAAATGGAACTTTTGACCTCCAATGTCTCCAATGCATTGCTTGTTAATGCACTGGAGACCTATAGCATTCAAGGGATAAGGCCTCGATTTAATTGTTTGACCTAAAACATGTGGTAGAGCATCACCTGAAAGCACAACAGACTTTTGCCCACGAAAAAGGTCTTGTGGCCAAACGTACATTTTGTGCATTAAGTTCCCAAAAGGCAGCTAAATAGCGGCAATAATTGGAACATCGAAGGAAAAAAGCTAACGATTTGTACCTCACACAGTGTCAAACACCAATCATTAGGTTGTCTGTGTTACACTTACCTGCCTGTCTTCTTCTATCCTCCTTCTTTCTCTTATCTTCTCTTCTTTTTTCTCTCTTCCTTCTCTTTCTGTCTTCTTCTCTCTTCTTTCTTCCATCTTCTTTTCATGTAGCTGTAAAAAAAAGAGATCCATAAAGAAATGTTCCATGAAAATAACCTACTCATCTATGCATAGGTTAACCTCTTGCATGCCAGAGGGGTACTCAACACAGTGCAGAGCACTCCGTTCTAAGCTGATTGGCTGGGAGGTACAACAGGTGTTCTGAAACATTTTGGGATGTCTTAAGTCTTTTTTCACCATACTTTCTATTTTTTTGCCCCAACCTTTCCTCTCCTCCACAATGCAACCTTCCACTCTATCTATCAGCATATCTTTGCATTGTTTCACAGAATCTGATTAATCAGAGAGATGCTGCTAATCATGCCTTGGCAGTAAATTAGAAATGTTATATTTAAAGCGGGGATCCAGCAAAGCAGCAAGAATGTATTCCTTATAGTTTTTAATGGATACTGTGCGAGGATCTTGCTCAAAGCATGCCAATATGTCATTCACCAACCGGTTTATGTCTGTGTTGTCATTATGTTAAGATTCGCTAGCCATGTTCCTCAGTTTTTTCTGCAGTAAATATATCAGTGCTAATTCCATCCCCTACACAACTAACCAGAAAGGCGGTCTCCTTAAAAGGGTTCAGCAACTCACATAGGTCACACATTAGTTGCCATTGCCCAAGTGACATAAATTCTCCTTACAAAGCCTTCCCATTTTGCATTGTATACTCTCAAATGGCCTTATTCTACTTGTACAAATTCTCTAGCATGTACAGTTTGAATTCTACCCATCGAGACCTCCACTTTCATCTGGTAATGGGGCAGGTTGTTACACTCTTGTAAAGAATATAATGCATCGCTATACTGTAGGAGCAGCTAAAATGGGCACAGATTTTGTGGGTGATATTCAGCATCTCTCTGAAGGTTTTGGATTCTGCTAGAAACCTAGTTAAAACTAAATTTAGGACTTGGGCAAAGCAGGGTACATGCATCATACCCCCTATTCTCAGGGAAGCTAATATGTTGGATCCATTATCAGCATTCACAAAGCCAGCTGTCATGGAGCAGGGTAGAAGCCATTCCTCTATCACCTGATCTACTTTAATACAGCTATGGCTTTGTGGGATTGTCTCTTAAAACTCTGCATGCACAAAGTGGCATGACAATGCTATGGGCACTCCTGCTGCTGTCCTTTAATAATACTGCCAGAACCAGAGGCAAGATTATTGACTATCACCTGATGCTGCAAGTTATTGTTAACTACTGGTGGGAGGCAAACCTAGTGAGCAGTGACAGTCATATAGTCGGTACTCTGCCCACTTGTCCACATATCTGTGGTCAAGTACATTTTTCTGTATAAGGTTTCTATACCCTGAAAAATAACTGAGACTTGGGATATGCCAGCAGGTTGAAACACATAACATCAGTGTTATAAAGCCAGCAGGTCAACTGCCAACATATTAGCAACTTTTTCCATTTCACAGGCATACCTTGGGATCATTTTTGTGAAGTGTTTGACTCCTTCCCAAGAACTCAGAAAGTGTGGTTTAGCAGTACATTGCGGAAGAACTGTGTAACTTTATCACTTTTACAACATGACTCGAGGAGGTGGTGGGGGTGTCAGCAATAGGAGCCATAAGTTTTATTTCAAATGGATGAAACGTCAACATCATCACTTTTATAATGGGCCCCATAGCCCCAGGAATTTTTAAAAGTGCTTAAGATGCTGCTAGTTGTGGCACATTTGATGTGTCTCCCAAGCAGGTCTGTGGTTGAGCTTCAGGTGGGATATCAGTGAGGCGGTGCCGAAGAGTGAACCAGCTTCCCCCTGCTCACATGCTTCTTACACAGACAACAGATAGCAACATATTTAGCTTTTCCATTGTTAGTGAAGTATCTCCATACTGAAGAGTTCATAGGCTGAGGGATTCCAGAGGGGCTAGGACTACTACTACTTCTATCATTATTGAGGTTAAATGTTGCAGTTGTTTTCATTGGTGTTAAAGGTGCTGCACTTCCAACAGCAGCAGAAGCACTCACCATAACTAGGGTTAGATCAGATGTTGATGACCTGTGTTACTCAACACTAGTATGTGTGGCTGGGAGGGGGTTAGACTTGGAAGCAGTGATGCTGATGATGAATGACAGATTAATTGTGTTTTTTTAGGCATCTTTATTTGTCCAGACTCGGACTTTTTCAGTTGAGCTATCAAAGAGTTTATAAACAAGCACAGCGCTCCTTTTCAGTGGTGGAAGATTGAGCCTTTGCCTTTCAGCTATTTTTTGGCAATGTCATTATCTCTCTCACTCTCATCTTCTTCTGTATATGTATAGGGATATATTCTAGATCAAAATCATCATTAGTAATTAGTAGGGGTGGGCGTATGGTCCCATCGTGTGCCAGTGAAAACCACATGGTTGTCTGCTTCTTCTAGTGAAAATCCATATTTTGCTATTTTTCCAATGGCTACAAACTTTACGACCCTTTACTTACATGTTTTTCATGTTTTTGCTATAAAAAATGTAATGTTTCCAGGAAGTAAAACACAATACAAGCAGAGAGAAATGGTGCTGGGCTGTTGTTCTATGATTTATATTGTGAAATTGAGGCAGGAGAGGGTCATCGTGTGTGCTATCACTATGAGCACCTGGAATATAAGTAAAAGGAGGAGCTGGAAGGACCGTTATGCGTCCAGTGAGTTTGAGGAAGAAGATGAGACCATTACCAGCATTAAAGGGTCTGGATGTGTTGAGTCCCCAGACCTAATGATGGCCTGTCCCCCTACTTCACTCCCAGGGATCTTGGGGAAATGTGTTTCATGGGCAGATTATAAAGAGGGTAGTAGTGTGAGCAGGACAGGTCAGCTACCTATGCCTGCTGCCACTGCTGCACCTGCCAGTGTGTCTTGTGATTCTCAGAAGAGGGGGCATGAGGAGATGATACCAAGTGTGACAGCATGGGCCAAGTCACACTTGCCATCCCCAAGCAGTCCACCACTACTACTAAGATACAGCTTCTACAGACTCAGAGTGTTTGAGCGAGGGGGTAATACTGGTAGTGAGGAAGACTCAGAGACTGAAATTTATGTGGTTGCTGTTAGTGATAGTGAAGCAGCTGGTGGGACTAGCGTGACTGCAGTAGATTCTCCTGCTGATTCTGAGGTGGTAGGGGAAGTGATGCGGAACAGCCAGACTAGAGGTCAAGGAAGCCCACAACATTCCCCTGACCCTGTGAGTTCCCTTCCCTCCATGGCATGTTCACAGAACATGATACCAAAGAAGGCAGAAATGATAGCTAGCAGCAATAATAGCACCACCATGAGCAGAGATCAGCTGCCTGTCCCTGCTGCTAGTGCTGCCAGTCTGCTTTCATCAGCTCAAGAGATGGCAAGTGTGACAGTATGGGACCCTCTGTCACATATGTCATCACCTGGCTCCAAATGGTGAGACTGAAATAGAGCAGCAGCATGAAGGGACGGGTGGTGGTGGTGATGATGATGATGAGGTTGATGGTGGAGTAGCTGGGGTGGAAGAGACATTAATGGCCTTTTTAGCCCAAAGTAAGAAGGAATTGGAGACAGATATGGGGATTGGGACGGGCATCGCTACCACCACCAGCAGTGAGACTGGCGAATTTGCGTAGTTTGCTGCTGCTGTAATTCCTGCTACTGCTGGGTTTCAAGGGCAGCAGGTGATAAGGAGTGCCACAGATCACCATGGACATAGTGAAAATAGGGTCCAGCAGTAGTGATGTGGGAATAGGACAGGTTCCACTTGCCAGCCGCAATACTCTTGGTCCTAGCTGTAGTGCTGATTCTGAGGCAGTAGCAACAACAATAGCAACATCCTCCTCTGCCCCAGCCAGTGAAGGGGCATGTGAAGGAGAGGCCATTCTTCTTCACCCTTTCCCTCTCTCCATAGGACCTGGGTGTGGAACTAGTCACCCTAAGGGTAACAGGGTAATCCAGACGTGGACCCCTTGCTCACAGTGCCTAGAGAGATCAGCTACACCTCACTGACGAGGCCCAACAAGGCCGAAATGAACGTCTGGGGTTGGCTGCTTCTCTTGTTCAGAGAGGAATTGCCTGGCATCTCGTGGCTGGACTATCTTTTGGTCGGATCAGTATGATGTGCTTCAGGATATTTCCTCTCTGTGAAAGGCACTAGTGAGCTAAAAGAGATTGCACCCTGGGTAGGATACTTATCCTATAGAGCCTCATCACTTTGAGGGCAGGCTCGTTCCTAGATGAGCATCTCTGACTAGCTGTTTTGCATATGCAAATTGCCCTTGGGACTAGTCACCCTAAGGGTAACAGGGTAATCCAGACGTGGACCCCTTGCTCACAGTGCCTAGAGAGATCAGCTGCACCTCACTAACGAGGCCCAACAAGGCCGAAACGTACGTCTGGGGTTGGCTGCTTCTCTTGTTCAGAGAGGAATTGCCTGGCATTTCGTGGCTGGACTACATTTTGGTAGGATCAGTATGATGTGCTTCAGGATATTTCCTCTCTGTGAAAGGCACTAGTGAGCGAAAAGAGATTGCACCCTGGGTAGGATACTTATCCTATAGAGCCTCATCACTTTGAGGGCAGGCTTGTTCCTAGTTGAGCATCTCTGACTAGCTGTTTTGCATATGCAAATTGCCCTTGGGACTAGTCACCCTAAGGGTAACAGGGTAATCCAGACATGGACCCCTTGCTCACAGTGCCTAGAGAGATCAGCTGCACCTCACTGACGAGGCCCAACAAGGCCGAAACGTACGTCTGGGGTTGGCTGCTTCTCTTGTTCAGAGAAGAATTGCCTGGCATTTCGTGGCTGGACTACCTTTTGGTAGGATCAGTATGATGTGCTTCAGGATATTTCCTCTCTGTGAAAGGCACTAGTGAGCTAAAAGAGATTGCACCCTGGGTAGGATACTTATCCTATAGAGCCTCATCACTTTGAGGGCAGGCTCGTTCTTAGTTGAGCATCTCTGACTAGCTGTTCTGCATATGCAAATTGCCCTTGGGACTAGTCACCCTAGGGGTAACAGGGTAATCCAGACGTGGACCTTTTGCTCACAGTGCCTAGAGAGATCAGCTGCACCTCACTGACGAGGCCCAACAAGGCCGAAACGTACGTCTGGGGTTGGCTGCTTCTCTTGTTCAGAGAGGAATTGCCTGGCATTTCGTGGCTGGACTACCTTTTGGTAGGATCAGTATGATGTGCTTCAGGATATTTCCTCTCTGTGAAAGGCACTAGTGAGCTAAAAGAGATTGCACCCTGGGTAGGATACTTATCCTATAGAGCCTCATCACTTTGAGGGCAGGCTCGTTCCTAGTTGAGCATCTCTGACTAGCTGTTTTGCATATGCAAATTGCCCTTGGGACTAGTCACCCTAAGGGTAACAGGGTAATCCAGACGTGGACCCCTTGCTCACAGTGCCTAGAGAGATCAGCTGCACCTCACTGACGAGGCCCAACAAGGCCAAAACGTACGTCTGGGGTTGGCTGCTTCTCTTGTTCAGAGAAGAGTTGCCTGGCATTTCGTGGCTGGACTACCTTTTGGTAGAATCAGTATGATGTGCTTCAGGATATTTCCTCTCTGTGAAAGGCACTAGTGAGCTAAAAGAGATTGCACCCTGGGTAGGACACTTATCCTATAGAGCCTCATCACTTTGAGGGCAGGCTCGTTCCTAGTCGAGCATCTCTGACTAGCTGTTTTGCATATGCAAATTGCCCTTGGGACTAGTCACCCTAAGGGTAAAAGGGTAATCCAGACGTGGACCCCTTTCTCACAGTGCCTAGAGAGATCAGCTGCACCTCACTGACGAGGCCCAAGAAGGCCGAAACGTACGTCTGGGGTTGGCTGCTTCTCTTGTTCAGAGAGAAATTGTCTGGCATTTCGTGGCTGGGACTACCTTTTGGTAGGATCAGTATGATGTGCTTCAGGATATTTCCTCTCTGTGAAAGGCACTAGTGAGCTAAAAGAGATTGCACCCTGGGTAGGATACTTATCCTATAGAGCCTCATCACTTTGAGGGCAGGCTCGTTCCTAGTTGAGCATCTCTGACTAGCTGTTTTGCATATGCAAATTGCCCTTGGGACTAGTCACCCTAAGGGTAACAGGGTAATCCAGACGTGGACCCCTTGCTCACAGTGCCTAGAGAGATCAGCTGCACCTCACTGACGAGGCCCAACAAGGCCGAAACGTACGTCTGGGGTTGGCTGCTTCTCTTGTTCAGAGAAGAATTGCCTGGCATTTCGTGGCTGGACTACCTTTTGGTAGGATCAGTATGATGTGCTTCAGGATATTTCCTCTCTGTGAAAGGCACTAGTGAGCTAAAAGAGATTGCACCCTGTGTAGGATACTTATCCTAAAGAGCCTCATCACTTTGAGGGCAGGCTCGTTCCTAGTTGAGCATCTCTGACTAGCTGTTTTGCATATGCAAATTGCCCTTGGGACTAGTCACCCTAAGGGTAACAGGGTAATCCAGACGTGGACCCCTTGCTCACAGTGCCTAGAGAGATCAGCTGCACCTCACTGACGAGGCCCAACAAGGCCGAAACGTACGTCTGGGGTTGGCTGCTTCTCTTGTTCAGAGAAGAGTTGCCTGGCATTTCGTGGCTGGACTACCTTTTGGTAGGATCAGTATGATGTGCTTCAGGATATTTCCTCTCTGTGAAAGGCACTAGTGAGCTAAAAGAGATTGCACCCTGGGTAGGACACTTATCCTATAGAGCCTCATCACTTTGAGGGCAGGCTCGTTCCTAGTCGAGCATCTCTGACTAGCTGTTTTGCATATGCAAATTGCCCTTGGGACTAGTCACCCTAAGGGTAAAAGGGTAATCCAGACGTGGACCCCTTTCTCACAGTGCCTAGAGAGATCAGCTGCACCTCACTGACGAGGCCCAAGAAGGCCGAAACGTACGTCTGGGGTTGGCTGCTTCTCTTATTCAGAGAGAAATTGTCTGGCATTTCGTGGCTGGACTACCTTTTGGTAGGATCAGTATGATGTGCTTCAGGATATTTCCTCTCTGTGAAAGGCACTAGTGAGCTAAAAGAGATTGCACCCTGGGTAGTATACTTATCCTATAGAGCCTCATCACTTTGAGGGCAGGCTCGTTCCTAGTTGAGCATCTCTGACTAGCTGTTTTGCATATGCAAATTGCCCTTGGGACTAGTCACCCTAAGGGTAACAGGGTAATCCAGACGTGGACCCCTTGCTCACAGTGCCTAGAGAGATCAGCTGCACCTCACTGACGAGGCCCAACAAGGCCGAAACGTACGTCTGGGGTTGGCTGCTTCTCTTGTTCAGAGAAGAATTGCCTGGCATTTCGTGGCTGGACTACCTTTTGGTAGGATCAGTATGATGTGCTTCAGGATATTTCCTCTCTGTGAAAGGCACTAGTGAGCTAAAAGAGATTGCACCCTGTGTAGGATACTTATCCTAAAGAGCCTCATCACTTTGAGGGCAGGCTCGTTCCTAGTTGAGCATCTCTGACTAGCTGTTTTGCATATGCAAATTGCCCTTGGGACTAGTCACCCTAAGGGTAACAGGGTAATCCAGACGTGGACCCCTTGCTCACAGTGCCTAGAGAGATCAGCTGCACCTCACTGACGAGGCCCAACAAGGCCGAAACGTACGTCTGGGGTTGGCTGCTTCTCTGGTTCAGAGAGGAATTGCCTGGCATTTCGTGGCTGGACTACCTTTTGGTAGGATCAGTATGATGTGATTCAGGATATTTCCTCTCTGTGAAAGGCACTAGTGAGCTAAAAGAGATTGCACCCTGGGTAGGATACTTATCCTATAGAGCCTCATCACTTTGAGGGCAGGCTCGTTCCTAGTTGAGCATCTCTGACTAGCTGTTTTGCATGTGGAACTATTTTTCTCTTGGGGCAGGCAAAGTTCAAACATCAGCGATGGCACTGTGCACAATTTGTGACACGTTAGTGAAAAGAGGAAAGAGGGAACGCACCATGGCACAACCGTCCTCATCAAACATATGAAACCCAGACACCATGACATTTATGTGAAGCATGTTAAAGCCAAACCCCCACCAAAGAAATTGGGCACCGATGTTGCTGTACCCCCTGACCCTCCCCAAAGAACAAAAGAGGTGAGACAAAAGTCAAGAGGAGGAAGAATAGAGAAACCCAACCAGAGCCTGAAAGTACAATGTTGAGCGAAACACCTGGCTCGTCATCACCTTTATGCTCTGTGGTACGGCCGTGGGAAGATGTAACTACATCTTCTGGGGATTCACCTCGTTCATTGTTACCTCCTCCTCCAACTGATAGCCATTGTATAGGTGTCAGGATGTGGCAGTTCGTGTCCACCCATTGCACACTGTGTGGTGTGCTGACCACATATGGCTGTCATGGGGTGCAGGCAAAAGAAGGACAGACACAATTGTATAAAATATAAACATCTTTATTTATAATGTACAGCAATAATAGTATAGCCCACACAACCCCAGGCAAGCAAATAAGGTCCAAGGTCTCTCCGGAGCTGCACACTGTGCTGTGCACTGCACTACTCAAGATCTCAAGACTAGGGAAGCGGCTCAAGTGGGACAACAAAGAATGGTAGAATATGTGTAAGTCACCACTTGGTCTGTGAACGGAGGCAACAGAGAGTGAAAGCAGACCAGAGCCAGGAGGCACTGAGATTACAGGTCAGGCAAGCAGGTAGTGTAGGGAGCGAGTAGGCAGCCAGAGTAACAGGTCAGACAAGATGGGACTACACAGAGCAAGAGTAACCAGGCCACTGGTCAGGCAACCGGAGACTATGCTGAGCGAGTAGGAACCAGGGCCACTGGGGAGGCAAACCGAGGACTACACAGAGCGAAACTAACCAGGCCCACAGGGAATGCAACAGGGCCACTGGTCAGGCAAGCTGGAGTCATACACAGAGCGAGCAGTCAGCCAGAGCCACAGGTCAGAACCGATGTGGGTAGTCAGACAAGCCGGGTCATACACAGAGCGAGTAGTCAGCCAGAGTCACAGGTCAGAACCAATGTGGGTAGTCAGACAAGTCGGGGTCATACACAGAGCAGATTCTCAGATATGGCACGGGTCACAACAGAGCACAAGACACAATAGCAGAAACACCACTTAAGGGCAATAACTCCCAGGCTCAGGGAGGTTTATAATGGAGCAGAAGGAGGTGGGACCCAATTAGGCCACCCAGAATAGGCCCATAAACAGGTGTCTGTGCTAGTACCTGTTACCTGATGTAGCAATGAGGAAGTGGCCAGAGGCCATGCTGGCCGGCGGCCATACAGAGTTAAGGAAGCACAGGATAGCCCAAGGGAGACTGTGATAATGGCAATGTGGTGGAGGTAATCTAAATAGGGCATCAAGCCGCATCTGAGGAGATTCCATCCCATAGAATATGCTAAGCTGGTGGCAAGGAGGGTTCATCATTACTATTAACACTGCAAGTTGTCATGTGTCCTTAGCGGGGAGTAGACAAGGGGCTTAATGACAGCAGCAGTTTCTGGTGGGATGATTTCACATTGGGGACCTTAGGCATCATGTTGTTTGGTTAGAGTTGTGCCGGATGTTTAATGTGAGTGCAGATGTGCCCATTGTTCTCAGTCCTTCCCTTATTTACCATACATACTGTGGACATTGTAGTTGCTGATGAGAGGCGTTGTTCCTTCCTGCTCTAAAGGGAACAATTTCTATTCCAATAGCACATGATTTTGGAGGAGGGGCAGGTAGAGAAGCATTATTGGCTAACATCTGTAATCCACATATACCTGAAGTGGTGGGTGCTAGTTGTGGTACTGCTACTGCCTCAGGCACATCATTGGAGCTAGTAGTGGCAAGTGGAACCATGATCATCCATCACCCATATCACTGTTGCTGATCCCATTCCCTTCAAGCTGCATAATCATCCTGCTGCTTAAACAACTCGGCAGCAGCAAGTCACAAATGCCACAATGATACCGTGCCATTTCACAATGGCCAGTGGCCACCATTAATTGACCTGCTACCATTAGGCCAGTAGGGCATATTTTTTTCACAGGGCTTGTTCTTTCCACACAAACCAGAGGCTTGTTCTTTCCGCACAAAGCAGAGGCCTGAAAAAAAATGGGGGGGGGAGGTTGTCTCTAACAAGCATATGTTCTACAAATCACTGATTCCTCAGGCCTTGTGATGCTAACAAGCCAAAGTCCTACAACTCAATGTTTCCTCCAGGCTTATGCCTCTAATAAGTCTAAGCAATACAAATTAATGTTTCCTTTGGGCCTCTAACAACAAGTCTAAGTCCCACAAATCATGATCTACAAAATACTCTATCCCGTCAAGTATCCGTCTGCCCCATTCACAGCTTCCGTAAGAGGGTCCCTGTCATTTTTGTATTATATGATATTTTTTACATTGTTTATAATTTTTTTTTTTTTACTGTCTACCACCATCCCAGTCAACAACCCCACCTCAAAACAATTCCTTGTTCAACTGATTCTTTCCACACACTCCACCAACACAGGCACCCTCAGACACCTTTTATACTGTGACTTTGGAAAATAAAATAACATATGTGCTGTGTGTAAATTCAATGTTCCCATTGATTTCAATGCTATGAGCTAGGTGAAAAAATTAGAAAAATTGGACTTTTCATAGGAAATTTATCAACAAGTGGGAAGTGCCATTATTCACCGATTTTGGTTTGAGGTGAAAATTTTCATCCAACCCTAGTAATTAGGCCATCCTCAGCAATGTCCACTGCTTCTTTCCCACTACTTTTACAATCCATTAGTCTTTTTTGAAGTTTTAAACAATTTCTTTTTACTTTTCCCCTTACTGGTATTTTCAGCATATTCTCTGCTACTTTCGGGACTGGTGTTTTCACTCTCACTGTCAAGCACAGTAGTTGGTTGAACTGCCACACCTTCCTCCATTATACCATCAACACTGGAATGCAACTAGTTGTTGTCTTCAGTGTTCTTACATGGTTTATTAATATTGTTAGTAGTGGTGGAACATTTTATGTGACTTTGACAAACAGCCTCTCAGGAGGAAAAGGATTATCATAATTTATTGTGCATGGTGCAGCAACCATGGCTGCAGTCAGTTTTTGGACTTACACTTTACTGCCACATCCCTGCACTGCTGCTACTTCTTTCACCATATTCCTGCCCCTAGTACCTTTGCTGGACACTATTAAACAGTGAGGTACACCAAACTCTGTGTGATGTCTCACCCTTTACAAAATACTCTATCTCTTCTAGTATATGGCTGCCTTAGACATAACTCACGTAGCAACAAAACAACAACAATGGCACTATTGAAGATGAGTAATCAAATAGTAACAAAGAGTCATACAATAAGTTGCTCACCACTCGTAGGCTTCATCAGTCGCGGTGCAAATCCTTGGGGCTTCCAATCCCCTCATGTAAAACGAAATGAAAAAAGTGAACTGCACTCCAACGTAAAGTTTAAAACCAGATTCTTCTTTATTAAAGGCTTAAAGACAATGGACGCTACACAAATGTTAACTGTCTCACGCGTTTCACACCTGAGTGCTTAATCATAGACTGAAGAGAGAGGCTGTTTCTCCCAAATTTAAAGGCATGGTATGCACGTGTCCGGTAAGGCAACCAATCAAGCAAAGGGGAAAAATCACCACACCCCTTAAAAAAGGCGATAATAGTGAATTAACCCCTCAACTATCACAGCGCCAAAACCAGCAAGCGCATCCATAACCTTCCAAGAAAGGAGTAAAACAGCCAATCAACAACATATACATAACAAGTATAATGACATGTAAAAAACATATGTTTTTTGAGTTAAAAGAAGGAAAAGAAAGAATGTAATTCTACTTTTTCTTATATGTAGATAATGTATCCTTCTGAACCACACTAGACAGCAAACCTACCTCTAACATATTATTATATGAATCCATGGATCCTAATCTGATAATGAGCTAGCGATCAGTGTGGTTAACTGACCAATTTTTCCTATGACAATCTTGTACTCCGAAACAAGCTCCTGCCTTTCTAATGTACTGTAATCTCAAAGAGTCAACTACAGGATGAATGCTTTATCAATTGAGGTTAGATGAAAAGGCTCACATCAAATGCCTTGTTTAAACCTAAAGGCACTCTAGTTGATAAAGCAAATATCCAGAATACCTCTCTCTGAGACAATAATCTTTCTTTGTCACCACCTCTAATAGGTAATGTAATCTTGTCTATGCCTATGACTGAAAAATGTTCTAAACTGGCATTATGTTTTGAACAAAAATGTTGAGCAACACCAGTTTTATAGTCACCACAATTAATATTGCTAATATGTTCTCTCACACGTTCTCTCAAAGACCTACATGTTTTCCCAACATATTGGACATTGCACATCCTACAAGAAATTAAGTATACAACACATTTAGTGGCACAGTTGATAAATTGCTTAATTTTGTGGATGGATCCATTGGCAGTGGATACGAACTCTTTAGTGGGGACCACCCATTGACAGCAACCACATCTGGAGCTGCCACAAGGGAAGTTACCCACTGTTCTTAACCACGTATAATTCCTTTGTTGTTTCTTATCACCCCTATACATACTAGGAGAGAGACTTCTGGCCAGAGTGGGAGCCTTTCTTGCTACAAATTTGCAAGATGACTCCACATATGGTCGAAGTTTGTCGTCAGCCATGAGTATAGGAAGATGTTTTTTTATGATTTTAACAATTTGCGAAAATTCCATACTATATGTGGTACTAAAAACCACCTCGTTCTTTGGCCCCAATGTTGGAATAGAAGGCTGTTGTAACAAATCTTCCCGTTTTTTAACTCTGACAATGGCTTCAGCTTTATCCAACATCCAAGCTGGATAACCTCTGGCCAGAAATCTCTCTCGCAATTCCAAACTTGCTATATCAAAGAGTTCTTCAGTGGAGCAGTTACGTCGCAATCTCATAAACTGCCCCACTGGTACCCCTCTAATGGTATGCTGTGGGTGACAACTCTCCGCATGTAGCAGAGAGTTGGCAGCCACTGGCTTTTTATGTACATTAGTAACAAGTATGTCCGTATTATATGATGAAGTAATCTCAAGATCCAAAAAAACTATTTTGCATGGATCACTAGTGAAGGTAAACGTCAAATTGTTCTGATTACAATTTAAATAGTCCACAAAAGATGAAATTCGACCTGTATCCCCTCTCCATATGATCAACAGATCGTCTATATATCGCTTGAAATAGACCATATCAAGCTGAAACGGGTTCCTATCCCCAAAGACGTGGAGCTCCTCCCACCAACCCATATACAGGTTGGCGTAAGAGGGGGCAAATTTGGCCCCCATAGAAGTACCACGTCTCTGGAGATAGTAAACACCATCAAACAAGAAATAGTTATGTGTCAACAAATGACGTATAACCCTCAATAAATAATCAACAAATGAGGCAGAATATGTACTGTATTTGGTTAGATGGTATTGGACTGCTTGTAAGCCTAAATCATGAGGTATGCAGGAATACAAAGACGAGACATCGCAACTTATCCACCTATAATTAGCTTCCCATCTTATATCCTTCATCTCCTGTAAAACTTGCTTAGTATCCCTAAGATATGTGTTCAGTCTCAACACCAAAGGTTGTAAGCAGGCATCCACATATTCTCCCAATTGCTCATTAAGAGAACCTATCCCAGACACTATAGGCCTGCCTGCTGGATTCTCAAGACTCTTGTGGACCTTTGGTAGATGATGGAAAATAGGAATAATGGGTTTAGGAACTTTTAAAAGTTCAGCCTCCTTGTTGGAAAAAAAACCCTGTGAGGTACCACTGTCAATCAGGGAATCCAGCAGGCATTTAAATTTCAAAGTGGGATCACCCATTAGTTTTTGATAGGTGTCTGTGTCTGATAACTGTCTCAGTGCTTCATTCACATACATGGCAGTATCCAGTACAACTACAGCTCCCCCCTTATCTGCCTCCTTGATCGTAATTGAGGCATTATCTGAAAGTGTTGTAATAGCTAGCTTCTCAGTTCGAGAGAGATTCTGTCTAGCCGCCCACCCCTTAGAACGAATATGGGTGGACAGCGAGACCAAGTCCCTCTCGACTATATTCTGAAAAACATCCACTGGGGGGCTTCTAGCCTGCACTGGATAAAAGCCACTTGTAGTACGTAAATGGTTGGATGGTTTTGGTGCGGGTGTACAAATATCCATATCACATTGCACCCAGTCTATAGATCTACCTTCATCACTCAATGTTTGTAAATCTAAGGCTAAATTATGATCACAAAAAAGATTGCTCTGTGGATTGCAAGTAGATTTTAAAACAGTGCTTCCACTGCTTCCACTGCTTCCAAGCAGTCCAATACCATCTAACCAAATACAGTACATATTCTGCCTCATTTGTTGATTATTTATTGAGGGTTATACGTCATTTGTTGACACATAACTATTTCTTGTTTGATGGTGTTTACTATCTCCAGAGACGTGGTACTTCTATGGGGGCCAAATTTGCCCCCTCTTACGCCAACCTGTATATGGGTTGGTGGGAGGAGCTCCACGTCTTTGGGGATAGGAACCCGTTTCAGCTTGATATGGTCTATTTCAAGCGATATATAGACGATCTGTTGATCATATGGAGAGGGGATACAGGTCGAATTTCATCTTTTGTGGACTATTTAAATTGTAATCAGAACAATTTGACGTTTACCTTCACTAGTGATCCATGCAAAATAGTTTTTTTGGATCTTGAGATTACTTCATCATATAATACGGACATACTTGTTACTAATGTACATAAAAAGCCAGTGGCTGCCAACTCTCTGCTACATGCGGAGAGTTGTCACCCACAGCATACCATTAGAGGGGTACCAGTGGGGCAGTTTATGAGATTGCGACGTAACTGCTCCACTGAAGAACTCTTTGATATAGCAAGTTTGGAATTGCGAGAGAGATTTCTGGCCAGAGGTTATCCAGCTTGGATGTTGGATAAAGCTGAAGCCATTGTCAGAGTTAAAAAACGGGAAGATTTGTTACAACAGCCTTCTATTCCAACATTGGGGCCAAAGAACGAGGTGGTTTTTAGTACCACATATAGTATGGAATTTTCGCAAATTGTTAAAATCATAAAAAAACATCTTCCTATACTCATGGCTGACGACAAACTTCGACCATATGTGGAGTCATCTTGCAAATTTGTAGCAAGAAAGGCTCCCACTCTGGCCAGAAGTCTCTCTCCTAGTATGTATAGGGGTGATAAGAAACAACAAAGGAATTATACGTGGTTAAGAACAGTGGGTAACTTCCCTTGTGGCAGCTCCAGATGTGGTTGCTGTCAATGGGTGGTCCCCACTAAAGAGTTCGTATCCACTGCCAATGGATCCATCCACAAAATTAAGCAATTTATCAACTGTGCCACTAAATGTGTTGTATACTTAATTTCTTGTAGGATGTGCAATGTCCAATATGTTGGGAAAACATGTAGGTCTTTGAGAGAACGTGTGAGAGAACATATTAGCAATATTAATTGTGGTGACTATAAAACTGGTGTTGCTCAACATTTTTGTTCAAAACATAATGCCAGTTTAGAACATTTTTCAGTCATAGGCATAGACAAGATTACATTACCTATTAGAGGTGGTGACAAAGAAAGATTATTGTCTCAGAGAGAGGTATTCTGGATATTTGCTTTATCAACTAGAGTGCCTTTAGGTTTAAACAAGGCATTTGATGTGAGCCTTTTCATCTAACCTCAATTGATAAAGCATTCATCCTGTAGTTGACTCTTTGAGATTACAGTACATTAGAAAGGCAGGAGCTTGTTTCGGAGTACAAGATTGTCATAGGAAAAATTGGTCAGTTAACCACACTGATCGCTAGCTCATTATCAGATTAGGATCCATGGATTCATATAATAATATGTTAGAGGTAGGTTTGCTGTCTAGTGTGGTTCAGAAGGATACATTATCTACATATAAGAAAAAGTAGAATTACATTCTTTCTTTTCCTTCTTTTAACTCAAAAAACATATGTTTTTTACATGTCATTATACTTGTTATGTATATGTTGTTGATTGGCTGTTTTACTCCTTTCTTGGAAGGTTATGGATGCGCTTGCTGGTTTTGGCGCTGTGATAGTTGAGGGGTTAATTCACTATTATCGCCTTTTTTAAGGGGTGTGGTGATTTTTCCCCTTTGCTTGATTGGTTGCCTTACCGGACACGTGCATACCATGCCTTTAAATTTGGGAGAAACAGCCTCTCTCTTCAGTCTATGATTAAGCACTCAGGTGTGAAACGCGTGAGACAGTTAACATTTGTGTAGCGTCCATTGTCTTTAAGCCTTTAATAAAGAAGAATCTGGTTTTAAACTTTACGTTGGAGTGCAGTTCACTTTTTTCATTTCGTTAGACATAACTCACACCAGGGTCCCTGTCACCTATCACTCAAATTATTTTTAATTTTTTTTTTTATTATTTGTCCCTGTCATTGTCGAAAAACACACTCACAGTGAAATTGCTTCTTAGTCCACACTCCCGTAACACAGAGAACATCCAGCAGTCAACCTAGATTTTGTGGTATTTTGGGTAAATCTTCTTTCTCCCTTTACACCCCAGAGAATCTCCTAACACAGAGAACAAATTGCCTTACTCCCTAAACTAAACTCCAACCACTTTATTTGCTAATTTTACTAGCTGCAAAATTGTACTACTTTCTCTTCTCTCTAACACAGAATGACTTTCTACGGGAACCTAACACCCTTTTTATACTACGCCTGTGGGAAAAGAAGGGAAACTTGCCATGGTGGGGAAATTCAGGCTTACCATTGATTTCAATGCAATGAGCTAGGTGGAAAAAAGAATAGCTGGCACTATTCACCAGAAATTTCCCACTCAGTGGGAAGTGCCATTTTTCTCCTGCTTCAGTTTGAGGTGAAAATTTTTGCTCATCCCTAGTTGTTAACACTTACAATATCTTTATTGCTAAAATAATAAAATATGACAATTGTATATATAACTTCATCTATGTCATATTCAGATACAACCTAACTTGTCAGTCTCTATGAAATGGTGTTTTGCCCTGTGCTGAGAATATTGTACATAACCTGCCCAGAATAGATTCATATTGCCTGGTTGACAAAATGAAAGCCTAATTTACAGAGAAAACTGATGTTGTCAATTAAAAAATATAAGCATAATCTAGGCATTATGAAAGTAATAAATGTTTCACTCCCTCTCAAGATATCATGTTCTGGATATTAGAATGTCATAAACAGGTGGTCAGTTCCATGTATTGTTTCACAGCTCCTAATCAGCAACAATGGATGTTATTTAGCATTCTTAGTCTGGACAATTATTAATTTGGGCACTGTTTGTTCAACAATGGATCTCCGAAACTTTCAAAGCTGTGCACCTGTCTAGAATAAAGTTATAACTCTCCTGGAGTATATAAGACTATCAGATCTTTGGAGACAAATGTTGTAGTCTTGAAGTGTCAACATATGTGCTTCGGTTCTCTGGGATTTTTGGTTGGAGGTCATGCATCATCACAAGCTGTGTGTGGCAAGGTACTGATGCTTGCAGTCTTCTTTGTCTCAAATGCACCTGATGTATTTCTCAATGTCATCTTGTTCTGGTCAACGTAACATGGTCAGATGGTTTTCTGAGTCACCATTAACCCTTATGGAATCTGCAGTAAACAAACTGACCCTTAGGGTACAAATGTCCATTGATTTAAATGGGGATTTCAAGCCCTTGAATGCTAGAAAGGTCTCCATTGCATTTCAAAGCAATGTGACGGTCTCTTTTCTAGCATATAAGAGGGTTCAAAGCCAAATTTCAATCTTTGACTACCAGAGATGGATCCAATTCATTGTAACGCAATGCACTCAATACCTTTCTGGCACTCAATGGGCTAAATCGATTGAAATTTGGGGAAATTGTTTTTATCCCCAACTATATACGTCTTTTAGTCCAGAATTACTCCAACTTTTCTCTGTACAGCAGCCTCAATGTGTTTTATAGGAATTGACGTAGATGTGCAAAGTTCCATTTTTTGTATTTTTGGGGTATCACTTGTGTCTCCTCTACTAATTACTTGAGTAGTGTAAAAAACAGAATCGGTATAAGGATGGAGATGCTGGGTAGAAATAGTGAGGGTTGTAGAGGTGACATTGGTAGAGAGAAATAGCGAGAGAACTTTTCCGTGGTTAAGGTTGGCATGAATAAGAATAAATGAATACATTCACTTTTATTTACATACAGACAACACTATACACATTGCTTTACAATTTTAGGTTATAAAAGGTATTGAAAATGCTTTACAGAGTGAGACAATGTGAGGTTTATACTGGGTTGCCAGAGGGGAACTTGGAGAAGAGAAGGATGAATATTAAAGGGATAGTAATGTTTCATAATAAAAGCAGCTCTAATTAATCATCATAGTATCTGGACTTTGGAGAGTGTTATTTCAATTCTGTCAGAGTTGTAGTTCAAGAGTAATTCAATAACAAAGTGTCCCCCTCCCTCCCCTTTTACTGATGTGACACTGCTCAGCCAGAGCAGAAGGGAGGTGCCCAGGTAGATTGCAGAGAGGGACAATCTTCAATTAAGATAAGGGAAAAACCTGAAAAACTTGTCAAGGGGGGCAGGGCTTTCATTGTTCTCACAGGAAGAAGACTGTCCCTTGCTGTTATCTGTTTGGTCTATGGACCAGATTCCACATCTGAGAAGAGATGGTTTACACTTGGTAAAAGGGGTGGGAGGGGGAAACTTTATCCTTCAATTACTCTTGAACCACAACTCTGACAGAATTGAAATAACACTCTCTATGGCTCAAATACTATGAAGATTAATTGGAGCTGCTGTTTTTGTGAAACATTAATATCCCTTTGTGTGGATATGTATTTTCTTGATGAAACCTACATTGCAACTAGAAATAGTTTGACAGTCTTGTAGAGTGTTAACATTGAAGGAGATGTAGCTGGAGACAACAAATGGAAATCAAAGGCAAAGAAATGTGATGCGTTTCAGTTTAATTGTGGATATTCATCCTGGGAAAGAACAGAGCTAAAGGGACAGTAAACCCCAATAATGAAAATATGTATGTTACTAGCAATATTGAGACGGATAATAATGACTGCTTTAATGAGTAGCTTGTTGAGTTATCAGTGCTTAGCTCTTTCAAGCTCCAGAAAGGTGTGCAATGCATTGCAAAGCACTGCGTTACACAAATCTCCATCAGTGACCGTGTTTGTGTGCTCGTGTTTGTGAGTGTGTACGTATGTGTGTGCGTGAGCATGTGTGTGAGAGTGTGCGTAGGCATGTTTGAACAACAGCGTGTGAGAACAAGCGTGAATGTGTGAATAACAGCATGTTTGGATTGTAGTGTTTGGCATATATTGTACAGCATATGACGTATAGCATTTGGCATAGTGCATTTTTGTGTTTGGCATTTCGTGTATAGCTTTCAGCATATAGAGTTATGCATTTGGCATTTTGCATATATAGTTGTGTGTTGTATGTATAGCTTTTGGCATTTAGTATAGCTTTGTGCGTATTTTTGGTAGCATTTTATGTATAGCGTTGTGTGTAGCATTGTGCATATTGCGTTTTGCATGTAGCATTTTGCATATAGCTTTGTGCGAATTGTGTTGTGTATATAGAATTTTGTGTGTATTCTTTGTGTAGTGTGTGTGTGTGTGTGTACACGTGTGTATTATGTGTATGGGTATATATAGTGTGTGTTGCTTTGCGTGTGTATATATTGTGTGTGTGTTGTGTGTGTCTATATATGTGTGTATGTGTTTGTGTTGTGTGTGTGTTCATTGTAGCCCCTGCATCTCCTTGCAGCAAAATCACTTCCCCACGGTTGGACCAATAGGACAGGCAGTATAAAGGATATTTGAATAAGTCCTCCTTACTGCTGCCCCTGGGTGTGTTTGCCAGTCACACATAAGTCTAGATAGATAGATAGATAGATAGATAGATAGATAGATAGATAGATAGATAGATAGATAGAAGCACTCTCACTCAGTACTTGATGATGTGCAAAAGGTAGCAGAAAGTTTATTTACAGATCAATGTTTTGGTTATCAAACATCATCAAAATGAATAAAATAATGATGCTCCCAATGCTTGCAGATACTTCTTTCAAATGTTATTAAAGAAGTAACTTGCATTTTTTCTGATAGCTTGAATTCAATATGTTTCTTGGCCAGGTTTCTCTTTTGCTGCTTCCACCTATGGAAAGCTTGTATCTGTGACACTCAGCTCTTCCCAGGCAGTAAAAGAAGTATACCTTGATGCATTAAGTGTACTAAATGTAATAATGTTTGTCTAAAGCACTTCCCAGCAATGGAGGTACCTTGTTTTACTCAGCAAAAAAACTAAATATAAATATTTTCATAATAAAGTTTTATGTCCCTTTGAAGTATGAAAGCTGTAATTTCTAATGGGAAAATCTCACAGACTTTATTGTGAAGCAGCAGTTAAGGGGAGGAGGTGATAGGCAACATTTTGAAGACAAAGAAAGGTATGAGGGGCCTTTAGGGGCATAATTCAGCTTTGCTATAATGACAGAACCCATTATCTTATACAGTGAGAAGTGTGTATCATATAATGAAATGCATATATCATATAATGAAATACATATACCTTATAGTGAAACCCATATTTAATATATTGAAATACATATTCTATATACTGAAATACATGTCATATACTGAAATACATATGTAATATACTGAAATTGATACATTATATACTGAAATTCATATTACATGCTGAAATTCTTGTCATATAATTAAATCTATATATTATATAGTGATTAGGGTTGCCACCCAGCCGCTATTTTACCGGCAGGCCGGTAAAAATGTGGCTTCTTTCCAATGTTAAGTCTATGGAGGGAATGTCTTGGCCAGTATTTTTCTTGACGAAAAGGTGGCAACCCTAATAGTGATATAATGAAATCCATACACCATATACTGAAATACATATGTTATATAGTAAAATCCATATGTTATATACTGAAATACATATTCTATATAGTGAAAAACATATACTGAAATTCATGAGATCAATATATCATACTAAAATACATACTTCATATAATGAAATACATATGCTTTATACTGAATTGCATATGTTTTATACTCAAATGTATATGTTATAGTATTAAATCCAAAGCAATACAAAGCAGTACAAAGCAATGCATTCCATAGCCCTCTGGCACTCAAAGGGTTAACAAATAAAAGACCCATATCATGGATGGGCTGAGAATATTGGATAGTCCTGAAAGAACTCACCTATTGTATCAGATAGGTCTGCTTCTCTTGCCTGCAACTGTAGAATGAGTCACAGGAAACAGAATCCAGGGGCCAGGGTCAGGGCAAGATCAGGATCATGTGACTGATTACTAATTTCAGTATATAAAAATGTGTTTTTCACTCCAAAACAAATGTCAGTATATGACATATGGATTTCATGAAGCTTTCAGTATAAAACAAGGATTTCAGCATATACCATAGGGATTTCAATATATAGCATATGCAATTCAGTATAAAGCATATGGATTTCAATATATGATATATGCATTTCATTATATGACATATGCAATGTAGTATATGATATATTGATCTCTATATGACATGGATTTCAGTATATGATATATGGTTTTTCACTATATAACATATGCATTTCAGTATATAGCATATGCATTTCAGTAGAAAAGACAAAAAATCATAAGGGGGGAGCGCTAATTAAAATAGGATAAAAATAAATAAAAATAAAACAATGATAACCCCACTATAGATATCTCCTATTAGATCTATAATGACCATACAATAGCTATAAGAATGTGCAAAATATTTATTTAAACCTATATCATATCATACTTATAAATGCATCAAAGATAAATGAAACACAATATAAATATTATCAATAATATATATAAAAATATAGTGGTACCACTTAAATATATAGAGGCAACAGAAATCTCTCTGTCCCGGGCTGAGATTTCTCCTTTAGAGACTGTCCGTGCAACCTTGTCTCTTTGTTGCAGCCAAGCTGTCTCCTCCACCACCGACTCACCCGTCTATCTCAACAAGCTGTTGGACACACTGCTGTTATTAAAATATACTGTGTGCCCCTCTGGCGGCAACCGCTTCTGTAACTAATAAGGCGGCTTACTGCACTCACCGGGTCCTGCTCCTAGGGCTTCTCCCATCAGTGTGTAAGCGGGCAGATCGTGGGAGGCTTCTCCTCAAGGTGAATCCGGGTTAACAGGCAGACAATGTAACAAACAAGTAATATGGAACCTCCCCTCAGATGCACTCCGAGTAAGCAGACAATCAGCTTCTCTGTATGTTTGAAAGTTCTGATGAAAGCTTTCCAGATCTTATTATATTTAAAACAGTCAATAGTCTTCACTGCACGGGAACTCCGTTATCTAACTCTATATCGTAGTGGTGTCTGAGGTTTTTAGTAAAATAAATAAATTTCAGTATTAACCAGGTGCCTGTATATCTCCACCTGTTTTTGCGTATATGCATTTCAGTATTTCATATATGGATTTTAGCATATAAAATATAGATTTCAATCTATACTATATGGATGTCATTATATGACATGGATTTCAGTATATGATATATGCATTTCATTATATGACATACATTTTAGTATATTACTTTATATAATGATCTCATTATATGACATGGATTTCAGAATATGATATATGATTTCCACTATATACCATATAGATTTCTTTATATGATATATGGATTTCAATACATAGCATATAGATTTCAATATATAATATATGTATTTCATTATATGACATGGATTTCAGTATATGATATTAATTTCAGTATATAACAGGTATTTCTGTATATGACATATGGATTTCAGTATACGACATATGGATTTCACTATATAACATTCATTTCATTATATAACATATGCATTTCAGTATATGATATATGGATTTCATTATATAGCATATAGATTTTGATATGTAATATATGGATTTCATCATATGACAAGGATTTCAGTATATAAAATCAATTTCAGTATATAACATATACATTTCAGTATATTCCATATGTATTTCAGTATATGACATGGATTTCAGTATATATTATATGGATTTCATTATATTACATATAGATTTCACTATAAAGTATATGTATTTCAGTGTATGATATATGCATTTCATTATATGATATATACTTCTCACTGTATAAGCAACCCTGAATTATGTCCCTAACGGCCCCTCATAGAAAGGATTGCCAAGGTTGACACATTCTGACTGAGAGATCTCAACAGGACATAGAAAATGTAAGCTTTAAGTACATTAGCCCATGCCTGGAGACGGGACCTTAGTGTCCTGAAAGCGTGTGTTTTCTAAGTCTTCATTGAGTCAATAAAATGTAGTGTTGTACTGAATCAGTAATTTGAAATGATGACTGGATGGGGCAATGACTCTTTTCAACAAAATATTGCAGCATGAGGAATTCAGAAAGATAAATCCTGATCCCATAATATTATGTCATAAAGTGCATGCACTGTCTGCATTATATACATAGTTCCACGTATATTATTTTTTTTCATTTTTATCCTATATTATTATGTGTATAATAATCCCATATGGTATATTATGAACAGTACTATATTTTTATGTGTATAATAATCCCATATTGTACATTATGAACCATACTATATTTTTATGTGTATAATAATCCCATCTGGTATATTATGAACAGTATTATATTTTGTATGTGGTTCTGTATATGACATCTTTAAATACAGGAATCAAGCCTAACCTAGGCATGTTTACACCATGGTTTATATGATATCCATGGTGATAATCTCAGTGCTTTTGGTATGTCGCCATGGATAGATGACCCTTGTGAGGTTACTAGTTTAATACATAATTTTCTGCCATTGAATATAATGATGTCCACATCAGTTGAATATGACATAATTTATGTATGTTTCCAGTATGATACTCCCTGGTTATGGTAATCCAATAATTGTTGTCAGAACTAGAGTCAATGTATGCCTTTTTAACAGTGTTTACATAGGTATGCACATCCTTAGTGGCTTGAGAAAGGATCAGGACAGGCCCAAACAGTACACAGTTCATGGGATATGTTGTGACTCTAAGATAAAGAATATCTTTTGACAAGAGACTGGTGTGCTGAGGTACCTTTGGACACCAATACTTGTATGACCCTTTTGCAGGCAGTCTTATCTTGAACATCTGCCCGTACAATATCAGCATTGTTACTCTATGACACTCAGCCGGCCATTTGGTGTTGGGATGTAACAGTCACATTATGCAATGAGACTGATGAATTAACAAATCAAAAGCCAATCAAACTTTTGTTTAGAGTTGAAAAACAAGCAATTCTAAAGAAGGAAGAAATAATCATGAATGAGATTTTAATGGGGATTTGGGATTATGAGGGGTGGGTTGATTCAGGTGGGAAAATTGGGGGTTTGAGGGTTAATGCAATTTGTAGGAGAAGTGGAAATGTGGGTGGGGGAGTTTGGCATAAAAAGTGTGAGTCAGCATGGGTGAGAGAGCTTTAGCAACATGACTTGTGAAGGTGGTGGGGTGGAGACAGCATTTGAGGGCACTTTACAACTCTTGTCATCTCCTACAACAAAATCAGTCATACTCCTTTGTGTTGTACATTTGAAATACAGCAATAGGAGCCATGTGTTACTGCAAATAAAGGAAATTATGGCATACTCTCTGACACATCTACAGCACTACTATTATGTGCCCTAGAGCCCCATGAACTTTTAGGAATGCTTCTATTGCTGCTTGTCAGCTTATGACACCTCTAACATTTGGGTAGTATGTCTCTCAATCAGGCCTGTGGTTGTACTTCAGATGGGATCTCAATGAGGATCTGCACAGCAGTGATCCTGCTTTCCCTCTGCTTACGTGAATTTTACACAGATGTCGCTTAGCAACATGAATAGCTTTTGGAACATGAATGAAGTATCTCCATACTGAAGACTTCAAAGATTGAGGAGTTCCTGAGGGGCTACTACTACTACTGGGGTTAGGTGTTGCAACTGGGCTAGCAGTAAGTCTCAGTGGTGCTGTACTTCCAACCTGTGTTGCTACTTACTCAGCAATAGTGTGTTTGTGTTTGGGTAGGGGTTGATCTTTGACGCAATGACAATGATGATGTCACGGTTTTTGATGAACACTCAGACAGAACAGTAAGGTTAAAATTAATTTATTGAGTAAAGTGCATACAAGGAATAAGGCCTCAGGCCCACAACACGAAACAACACTATATAATGGATATATAGTCAATAAGCAATGACTGTGAACAGAATAACTGCGATGGGATACAGGAACAGGAGGTATCAAAGGCAGACAATCCTCCTCTAGAGAACCTGGAGAGATCAGGCTACTGGACCCCGGCTGACATCAAGACAGAAGATGGCAGAAAGTCCTGGAGATGGTAATAGGCACGAGACCCAGACGCCTGGGTGGCACAGAACCCAAAGAGGCAACGAGGCAACACTGACCACGGGACAGGGGTCCCAGGGTGACCGAGGCCACCACTTACAAAGGGTAAACCCTAGAGCGCTAGGGGTGGATTGTAGGTGAACACGTGAAGGCCACAGGTGTCCCCTCACATGACAGTGGAACAAGCACAAATGCTGGCTCTAGGCCCGCTGGCCACTAGACTGGAATATGAGCTCAGGGTCTCCACACACCAGGTAGTGCGTGCCAATGCCAGTGCTGGCCCTCACCCAGGCACTGCAACACGAAGGAGCACAAGGATTTCCTGGACAGTCTGGGCACTGAACTAGTTAACAGGAGACGCCCAGAGATACACAGGAACTCCCACAGGGAGTGAGCCCAGCAAGTATCGCAGAGGGAGACACAGAGAGATCAGAGTAACTCAGTCAGGTACTTCTCATGTACATACTGCCACAGGCAGTAGGAGTAAGTGGCTATAGCACGAATGCTATGCCTACGGTCGATTAGCGCCACGCGGTGCGCCCCAACAAGGCAACCGGAATCCGTTGAATGTAATGCTGGCCAGTAAGACACTGGAGGAGGCACAGCCATACATGGATGGCAACGGGACAATGGCTCAGCCGGGATTGGTTACAAACAAACGGAAAGCACAGACTGGTCAGGAGCACAGGCAAGGCTCAATAGCCAGGCAGACTAGCACAGAGAGGGTTCTTAGCCAGATCCATTGAACAATGGAGCGGTTCTCAGAGAGAGCAGTACAGCAACGGAACAGGCTCTCAGACAGATCAGTCGGTAACGGAGCAGATTCTCATCCAGATCAATTCAGCAATGGAGCGGGTTCTCAGCCAGATCAGTCGGTAACAGAGCAGGTTCTCAGCCAGATCAGTTCAGCAATGGAGCGGGTTCTCAGCCAGATCAGTCGGTAACGGAGCAGGTTCTCAGCCAGATCAGTTCAGCAACGGAGCGGGTTCTCAGCCAGATCAGTCGGTAACGGAGCAGGTTCTCAGCCAGATCAGTTCAGCAACAGAGCGGGTTCTCAGCCAGATCAGTTCAGCAACAGAGCGGGTTCTCAACCAGATCAGTCTGTAACTGAGCAGTACACAGGAAACACAGGAACGTTGTCAGGCAGGCCGGGTCATACACGAACAGCAACACAGTAACAAAACGTCAGGCTCAGATACACCACAAAAGGGCACCTTAGAATAGATGTGACAGGATATAAAAAAGGCAAGCCCTGGGTGGAGCAAGGATGTCAGACCACTGGAAAGGCAGCATAGAAATTATGCACAGTAACAATGTCGCCGTCAGCGCAGGAACACGGGCACCGTGATAGATGAGCAGTATTTTCTGGTGGGATGATTTTACATTGAGGACCCTATGCGTCAAGGTGTTTGGTTACAGTTATGCCAGGTGCTTGATGTGAGTCCAGATGTGCCCATTGTTCCCAGTGCTTCCCTCATTTATCACATACAATATGCAAATTACAGTTGGTGATGAGAGGCACAGTTCCTGCTCTCAAGGGAAAATGTATATTCTAACAACACACCCATTATTTTGGAGGAGGGTGGGTGGAGAAGCATTATTGGCCAACTTTTTCTTTCTCCACATATACCTGAAGTGGTGGGGGCTAGTTATGTTGCTCCTACTGCCTCAGGCATATCACTAGAGCTAGTAGTGGCAAGTGGAACCTTCATCATCCATCACCCATGTTACTGCTCTTGTTAATCCCATTCCCTTTGAGCTGTCCAAATCATCCTGCTGTTTAAACAACTCAGCAACAAGATCAGCAGTCGCAATTACACTGCAGCATTTGACAATGGCCAGTGGCCACTGGACAACATGATGTGACCTGCTGGCACAAGGCAAGTAGGGCATTTTTTTCTCAGGGCTTGATTTTAAAAATAAACAAAAAAATCAAACATACAGAGGCCTACAAAAAAAGAAAAAAAAATTTGTGGGCTTGATTCTAACAAGCCTCAGTGCTATAAGTCAATGTTTCCTCAGAGTGTGGGCCTAACACAAGCCTAATTTCCTACAACTAATCAATGCTTCCTCAGAGCTTATGCCTCTAATAAGTCTAAGTCCTTTGAGTCAGTGTTCCGTCAGGGCTTAGGCCTAACTACAGTCTAATTGATTGAGCCTTTGCCTTTCTGTTAACTTTATGGCCATGTCATTATCTCTCTCACTCCCAACTTCATCTGTATTTGAACAAGAGGAGGATTCTGGAGGGATATATTGTATATCTGCATCATCATCATCAGTGCTCATTAGGTCGTCTTCAGAATCAGCATCACCTGCCACTTCTTGCCCGCTACCCTTATATTCCTCTAAGCTTTTAGAGGTCTCAAACAATTTACTTTTACAAGTTCACTACTACTTTCAGGATAGGTGTTTTGGTGCTTGATTGTCTCACTCTCTGGTGCAGCAGATGGTCCAGTTGCTACACCTTCCTCCATTATGCTATTGCTATCATCAACACTAGAATGTGACTTGTTGTCATCTTCAGTGTTCTTCTTATTTGGTTCTTTTTTGAATATTGGTACTGGTGGTGCTAGAAGTTTTGGTGAGACCTTGCCAAAACTGCATCCTCCCTGAGAGGACAGGGATCATCATCATTTATTGCACACACTGCAGCACCCATCACTACCACTTTACTCTCACATCCCTGAACTGCTCCATCTTCCTCCCTGTGCATTTGCTGACATTACTCAAATATGTGTGTGTGTTTTTACTCTACAGGTCAAAACACAACTGATGGAATGTAATGTCTTACATTAGCACTCAACAAAATTCTCAATGTTGCCTGCTGTCTAGCAACTCTGCCTTAGTCACACAGTTCACGTCAGGATCCCAGTCAGCTGTCTGTCACCTAATATATTTTGTTGTTTGTTTATTTTTTTAATATTTTGATGACGTTGTCCAGCCATCGTATCACGGTTTGTCCAAAAAAAAATTATAACAAATGGTCCCCAGCTGTCTGTGTCTTGTCAGTCACACTGAATTTTGGAGTATTTGAGGTCAACCTCCCTCCTCTCTTCTTCTCCCCCAGAGTGCCCCTAAACTCTCCTAATACAGAAAACAAATGTCCTACCTAAAACACCCTCTAAACTAAGCTTAATGTCCCCTTTATTTACCTATCTTCTCTAGCTCAAAAATGTGCTGCTTTCTCTTCTCACAAACACAGAATGGCATATTGTGAGAGCCTGACACCCTTTTACATGTCTTTAGAAAAATAGAGACACTTTCACGTGGTGGGGAAAATTGTTTCCTTCCATTGATTTCAATGCAATGAGCTAAGCAAAAAAAAAGCATGAAAATTGACCAGTTCTCCAAATTTAACCCCCCACCCACACACAAAAAGTTTTTTAGTGAGAGACAAGCAGTCAGCCATCCTGAGGCTGAGTCATGCAATGACACTGACAAATACCAGACAATACTTGTGAAGAGGGAGTGTGAAAGAAAGAATATTGAAATTTCTGGTGATTCAATCAAAAAAAAAAGAAAGAAAGAAAGGAAAAACAATAAAGTTAGCTGTCTGTTTGTGGGGGTATTACAGGAGTGTTTGGGGAGGGAGACAGTTGTTTCCTGGGTGTGGGTGACAAAATGAGAAAGTTAGCCCAAAAAAGTGATAAACTGACTGATAGCAATCAGCTAGTAATGATATGACACTGGCAGATACCACCAGACAATACACCTGAAGTGGCAATCAAAATAAAATAAAGAAAATGGGTTCATCTTAACATACTACATATCCTACACGATAAGCAACCACGCTCCAATACATCCTTCGGAGTTAGAGGAAGGATATAAAGAGGTGTGGTGCTGCACTGGTGCACCATAGTTTGCTTTCTGCTTTGTTGTTTTACTGCAAGCTGTAGAGACTGTTTTCTGAACCCAACCCAAATCGATTCTGTACAGTATTGCAAAAATATCAATTGAAAGAGAAAGAGAATTGTGACACTATTTTTAAGTATAGAGGCAAATAAAGGAGCTAGATGCTTATGGTTATAGTGAGTGTGGTTGTGTGTGACTGAGGCTAGTGACTGTTACAGACAGGGGCAATGTACAAAAGAATAAAATACAAAAAAACTTCTGATAGAGACAAGTAGGATTTTTTTACATGAGCTACAATGACTAATGTTAACAATGATAAAGAGTGGTTATTAGATCACTTATTAGAAGTACAAAATAGTATTCCACATATTAGTGCCAGGCATGTGATTTACATTAAGAACAATCAACAATACGATTGCTATGCCCACAAAATGTTCCAAGAGCAAGGGTAAAGGGAAGGGAGAGGAAGTAGGAGTGCATCTACCTCTTGGTGGCAGTAAAGTGGTACTCAAAAAATTTAGTTCTGCTACAGTTGTGACAGCTATTGTAGCAAGTGTTGACAATTAACCTCTTCCTCATGATGAAGAATCCATTATTAAAACTAATGTGAAAATTTCTACTATGGATAGTTGTACTAGTAGTACTACAAAGCCTAAATATGGTGATAATGAGCAACAATATTCTAGTGTTGTTGCCACAGTGGAGAAGGAGGATTTAACAGTGGGACCAAGTGCTGCATTAGACATTGATAGCAACACCTTACTGTCACTGTGCAGTTTCAAGCTTCTGTAGACTTTTCTCAGGGAAATATGATAATAAGGTATTTGAAAAAAGTTAGAAGAATATGAATGTGGTAGGGATGAGGAATATGGCATGGATGTTGGTGCTGAGTAAGTGGATAATGCTGATGATGATCACCCAACTATTAATAATGAGGCTGGTGATGCTGATTTAGAATATTTTGTTCAGCTGTCCACTCCTTCTTGTTCAGATCCAGAACTGTAGAGAGTGAGAGTGATGATGAATTGTCCCAACAATTATCTGAAAGGAAATGGCTTAGTCTTCCACTAGTGCAAAGGACAAGTAACCCTCTTTATAATTGGTTACAGAGTGCAACCCCTGAGTAGCTATACTTGTCATCAATAATATTAAGTAAGCAGCAACAAAGGTCTCAGGAATTTACATAATGCCCCCCCCCCCGCTAAATGTGTTTCTACTGCTGCTTGAAGGGATAGTAATACTTCATTTTAACTTTATTTTATTTTGTAGGCATTAAAAAAACATGAAGAACGATATAAGTCTTATCTCTCAAACCTTTATGGTTTAAGAGATATTCACAAGCAAAGTCTCCCCTCCCGCCCCTTTTTCCTAGTGTAAGCCATCTCTTCTCAGATGTGAATCAGGTTGTACGACCAGACAGATAACAGCAGGGGACACTCTTCTTTGTATGAAAACAATGAAAGCCCTTCCCCCCTTGACAAGTTTTTCAGCTTTTTCCCTTATCTTAATTGAAGATTGTCCCACTCTTCAGTCTACCTGGGTACCTCCCTTCTGATTTGGCTGAACAGGGGGGGATACTTTGCTTGTGAATATCTCTTAAACCATAAAGGTTTGAGAAAAAAGACTTATATCGTTCTTCATGCTTTTTTAATGCCTACAAAATAAAATAAAGATAAAATGAAGTATTACTATCCCTTTAAACTGTAAAGCCCATTGCTATCACTGTTGTAACATCTATTCCCTCTTGTTGCAGTAGCAATCTGTTAGGAATGCCTCAGTCTATGAAATCTCCAGTCTGGAGATACTTTCTTTTATGATCCAAAATCCCAAAATGTTGCTATCTGCTGCCTGTGTAAAAACATGCAAGCAAGGTTAAAGCAAAATCCCATCTAGGCACCTCTTCATTGAGATCCCACCTGAAGCACAACCACAGTTCTGGCTGGGAGGAACACCAGTGGCGTGACATAAGGGTCTTGACTAGCAGCAGTAGAAGCACTCCTTAAAGTGGAAGGGGTCAAGGGGCATCTGTGTCATAGAACTGTCAGGAAGTGACGCAATGTTAACTTCCATAACAATAACACCAATGGCTCATATTGCTGGTTTTATGCAAGTGCAAAGTATGGAGGCGGAGGACTCTGAATTAGAAATAGGAGTTGACAAGAATCAGAGGGCTCGAACCAAATGCCTTCAAAGACAAAAAAAAAACAGCTGACGGCAGACTTTTAAGCATGATAAGCTATCTAAATAGCTGTCCTATAAAAAGCTAATAGCAGTAATATAATATTTCACCCATTGAGAACAAGGGAACAGCCATTCAATTATGTGCGCTAGTGACAACGGATGATAAATTGATACTTTTAATGTATGAAATTCTGCACCCAGTTTTTCTGGCCATACAGCACACAACAGACAAAAAAAAACACTGTCCAACAAAAGAAAGCAGGGAAACATCAGCTCACACAGCACATAGCATAAGCACACCAATGGCAATATTAAAGGGATAGTAATACTTCATTTTAACTTTATTTTATTTTGTAGGCATTAAAAAAACATGAAGAATGATATAAGTCTTATCTCTCAAACCTTTATGGTTTAAGAGATATTCACAAGCAAAGTGTCCCCCTCCCGCCCCTTTTACTGATGTAATACTTCTCAGCCAGGGCAGAAGGGAGCTGCCCAGGTAGACTGCAGAGAGGGACAATCTTCAATTAAGATAAGGGAAAAACCTGAAAAGCTTGTCAAGGGGGGCAGGGATTTCATTGTTTTCATAGGAATAAGAGTGTCCCCTTTTGTTATCTGTCCAGTCTATGGACTGGATTCCACATCTGAGAAGAGATGGCTTACACTAGGTAAAAGGGGCGGGAGGGGACACTTTGCTTGTGAATATCTCATAAACCATAAAGGTTTGAGAGATAAGACTTATATCATTCTTCATGTTTTTTTAATGCCTACAAAATAAAATAAAGTTAAAACGAAGTATTACTATCCCTTTAAACCCTGTAAAGACAAGCAACCACATGAACAATGCCCATGCCCTACAAACAAGTCCCAGACAACTAACAATAACCTAGCAACCCCCCAGGGGCAAGAGCTTGACAAAGCGACACAACACAATCTATCACAACATACCCTGGAACAACTGGGGTTAACACACAACAACACATATATACACACAACACAACAAGCCCTGTCAATCACAAAACAACTCTGGCTGAATTACATAAAGGATTTATTCTTGATGGTCCAAAACCCTACAGGTTTTACATATTCATCCTCACTTGCCCTATTGTCTGGTCAGCTTACTAGCGGGATATTCTTAGGGTTAAATAATATATTTTAATTTTATTTTGAATTTTTTTATGACACATTTATCTATTTATAAGAATGTATTACCTTATGTTTATGAATTATATGTGGAATATTTGAAAAGTCTGTTTGCTGCATGTAATGGACCATAGTCTGTTACTGGAAGCCTTCCCCGGGCATACGTATGTACAGTCCCTTATCTCAGACTAGGAAAACTTTTAAGACATTATGTCAGTAGGCAGTGGTGGCAAAAAGGACTAAATCCACAGAACTGCCCTGTTTTAGGAGCAACAGCAATTCGCAGAGTAGCCACGGGTTTAAGAGGACTGCACAATACATGTTCCCTAGAATGTATATTCCAGCCCCTCAAGCCTTTTTGGCTATTGCCTAGCCTAGCCCAAGCCCTTTGTGTATTAATGTAATCATGTCTGCCTTATTGTGTATCCCTGAGCCATCTGTTGTTGGTTCCTTTGTATTAGGTGTTGTGATTACATTATCCCTGTGAATACTCTCATTGGTGTTATGTCTTCACCATTTGCTGTAACCTATTGTATCTACTGTGGTTGTATTATGTCTTCTGTAGTTGAGGTGTTGTGATTGCATTATCCCTATGAATATGCCTATTGTGTTATGTCTTCACCACGTATTGTGATTGAATCATGTCTCATGCACTGCCCAAGTTAACTGTATAAATAAGATGTGCTTCCAAATAAAGTTGAGTTAGTTGTTCTGAACTAAGAAGGAGTACAGAGTCTTTATCCTGGATGGTAGAAAGGGGCCCCTTTGCTCCCATTCAGGAGTTATCTGTTTCCAGCGCTGCAGGAATTCCAGCCTTTCATCTTGCTTCACCGGCCAGGTATCACAGTGCCTGTGATTCTTGTCACTCTTACTGGTGGTTCGCTCTGATTTGCTGAGCCAGTTTGGCCCGCCCCTGGTGACCTTCTTATGCCTGGCCCAGACACCTGTCAGATGCCCTTTTGTGGTGTTTCTGAGCCAGTAGTGCTGTTGCTGTGTTCCAGTGTTCCAAATTCCTGTGTACCAACTTGGCTTGTCCTGACTACGCTCCAGTGTTCCTGTTTGTGTATGACCCGGCTTGTCTGCAAACCACCTCTGTATCCTGACCCGGCTTGGCTGACGTTCCTGTTCGTGTATGACCCGGCTTGTATGACTACCTCCTGCGTGCTCCGACCCGGCCCGGCTGACTTCCTGCTCCGAAGATCGACTTCCAGCCTGTTCCAGTGACCTCCGTTCCCGTTGTCACCGCCGCGACATTCTCAACCGCTGCTGCCAGCCACCGTGTGACCGCCTTGCCTAGTGTTGCAATTATTCAGTGCAGTGTACCGCTATACTTGCAGAGCTGTGCGTGCCTCAGTGAGCCTCACGATACTTGCAGAGCCTCGTTGTTTGCAGAGCCTCGTGTAAACATGCATATTAACCCTAGCAGTGCTGCCTTGCTCTCGCTATCTCGTTTCCCAGAATAGAGCCTCTTCCGTGGTGCTACGTCTGCTGAGTTGGCCGCTTACCGACGGCGACTCCATCCATACCGTTGCAGAGTAGTCACTTATTGTGGGCTGGTTGGGCACCATAGGCTCTCCCTTCTCGTTGTTTACTGGGCGATATCTATTATAGCAGAGTGGCGATAGAGGGAAGGCTTCAGCTCTGGCAGATTCCGTTGCATACGCCCGTGGGGGCTATTGGCTCTAGCACTACCACTACTGGTATCTGGTTAAGTCTGAGGAGGCTTAGGCAGCTCTTGCATTGCAGGCCAGTTTTCGTTACGCCCGTGGGGGCTACACACACTTGCACTCGCAGAAGCAGTTTTCCAGTAGGTACGCCCGCGGGGGCTATTTGGATCTCTGTTCTGTTTACTACTCAGTCACTTTGGCTAGGCATCTACGTTTCCAGTACATTGTGGACTGTCTCTATTTGAACCTCCATTTAA
The DNA here is from genome assembly GCA_037306005.1 of Rhinophrynus dorsalis. Lineage (NCBI taxonomy): Eukaryota > Metazoa > Chordata > Amphibia > Anura > Rhinophrynidae > Rhinophrynus > Rhinophrynus dorsalis. Next base: position 128,295,335 of record CM074727.1, on the reverse strand, counting down.
CACCCAGGGCGTGCCAAACCACCACATCTGAGACTGACTGATTTAAGCTCTGAACCCTTTGGGGTAGAGAACTCCATTATCTGCATAGTATTGTGCATGTCAACTATATTGTGTATTATCTCTTGTAACATATCAGTCTTCACTGTGTGTCTATTTACTGCCACTAGAGGGCGATCGTTTGCATTATTTTTATTCTAATAAAATTGTGTTTTATTTCACATACTGGTCTGAGTGTCCTAAAAACCGTTACACCAGGCTACCCACTTGTAGCCGCATCCAGTAGGGAGAGACCCAGAATGACGGCTAAGGAGAACCCGGCGTCCTTAGCTTCTGTTACACTGCATCAATATATTATAACATATGCTGTATATTGTGATTATGTATATAACAGTATTTAATCAGAATATGGGAATTTTGCAAAAGTACTGTAACACTATATGTGGTCCTCTTGAGCAGAAGTGAGTCTGCCAATTGAATAGGCTATGTATCTGCTGTCTGTTTATCTTTCTGACAATCCTATATAATAATTTGCTAAAAGTATGTTTGACAGAAGCTGTCATGCGCAGTAGAGACTGCCCGAATGCGTCACAGCTGATAACGGAGTGGGGCGCTCCTAATTCAGACAGTAGTCCTCTCTGCACACCTTCAGGGTTTGGGTGATTTCCTTAGGAATTTCGACACCCAGGCCCGGAGCAGTATCTTGGAGATTCTGGGTGACTGATGAGCCAGAACAGAGATGGGTTAGATGTATCTGTGTCCTTGTACTGCTGCTTAAAAGTAAATACTTGTTTAGAAGCTATACTTTAATGTGCGTGCTATATTATATTTTATATGCACATCATTATTGGTAATATGTTAGTCTATATTATATTTTATTTGCACATTAGTATTGGTAATAATGCCTTCCTCAGACGTGGCATCTTTACAGTGAGACCACTCAAACAGAGAGTGACACAAAGAGAGATTATTATGACCAGTATGTTTGCATACCTATTCCAAGAAAGACTTCAGAGATGAAGACATGCAAGGGCTAGGGACCACTATCCTTCCCCAAGCAAACCTGCTGAGCAGCCTCTGTTTGATGCAAATGCTGTTGCTCCAGCTGGACAGCCAGACAGAAGCTCATCTCCACCTGCAGGATCACAACAGGTATCACCTCAGCTGCCACAACCAGATCACCCACAGCTGCTACAGGGACCTGTGGAGCAGCCCAGAGATGACAAACATCAACACAGACCCAGGATATCAAGCACAAGGGTCAGAGACTGCTAAAGGTTGCTGTCACACAGCATCAACCAGTTATATGAGGTGATCATAGATGATATTGACCCCATTTACAGCATCAACCATACCCTATCTGGCTTGCAGGAGCTGACATATGCCATCCATTTCATGGCAAGTGGATCCTTCCAGTCCACAGAAGGCTATGTATCTGGAATGTCCCAGGACACGTGTTCAAGGGCACTGGTTCAGGTGTTGCCAACCCACAAGAGGAAGGCCAAGAGCTACATCCACTTCCCCTACACCAACATGGAGTGGACACATGTGAAATAGGAGTTTTACACAAGGGGAGGCGTGCCAAGGGTCATGGGTGCCATAGACTGCACACGTGCAAATAAGAGCTCTACCACACGAGGGACATCTGTACATCAACAGGAAGAATTTCCACTCCATCAACGTACAGATGGTGTTTGAAGCCACAATGAGGATAACCCATGCTTGTGCCTCTAGTCTCGGCAGCTGTCACAATTCTTATATCCTCAGACAGTCATCCGTCCACAGAGACTTTGAGAATAGGTCCTGTACAGCACAAGTGCACCCACACGAACTATGTACACAAAGCTTAGCATGGTCATGACACACAAGTAGTATGCCCCCCTTACACAACATCATTCACATAACATGTGGTCCCTGTTTCACCATGTCACTCTCTGTCCACAGGTGATGCCTGGTACGGGTGTAAACTGTGGCTACTCACACTAATAACAAATCCACACACACATCTGCACAGGAGCGTTATAATGAGGCCCACATCAGAACCAGGAATACCACTGAGAGGACCTTTGGCCTCCTAAAATGCTGATTCCATTGCCTGGATCTCTTGGGGGGGGGCACAGCAATATACACCATGAAAGGCATGTGACATAATCCTGGTTTGTGCAATACTCCACAACCTAACCATAGGCAAATGTCTAGTCGAGGATATGCAGCCACAAAACCTCATGTAATCCCTGTTCCCAAGGCACAGGATGAGGACACCCAGAGAGGGGTGGAGATAAGAGACAGGCTCATCAGGGACCACTTCACACACCGGGAATAAAACACAGGAATTAAACACAATGCAAGTATGTAAATGATCAGGATTGAAGAATGTGTGCAAACACACTCACAAAACACATAATGATCTGTTTCACTCCACAGGATGACACACATACACAGCCCTGTCATTGCCTGCTACAGCCACATTACTGTTACAGTATATAACCCATGCATCAGCTCCTCCATGGAGGTGTCATATTGAGTGTGTGAATCCACCTGGCATCTGCCATTCTTTCGGCCATGAAGACGTTGCCACTTCAAGGATATCATCCATCCCTCTGCGAACAAAGGTACACCACATTGCCCATGTTCATCCTATCCCTTAGGTGAACTGACAGCAACAACATATATTGAATTCAACATAGCCTTATCAGTCCTAGAACCCTTGGAGTGATAGAGTGATATCCAATGAAATGCACCCGATACCACTCTGTCATTCCAGGTATTAAAGGGGTATTTTGTCTGAGAACAATAGTTGTCCAAAGCCTAACTGAGCACAATAAAGATGGATATACTGCGTTAGTGTTGTCTATAGCACTGTAGTAACTATGTGGGAGTCAGATGCCTGTGCCCGTCTGGGGTTGTTAAATCCTCCTGTTGCTGACAGAGCTGTGGCTCTTTGATCAGTCCACTGGTATCCTTATCCATCCCAGCTGGGTGTGGGGTCATGTGTGGGCTCTGGCCTTGTGTGGGTGTTGTCTTGCAGTGGGGCCATATGCCCCATACTGTGGTGTTGCCACCATATTTGGCATCCAGTGCATTCTCGCGGTGGTGGTATTAGTGGTTGGGGCATCCAATATTGTCTTGAAGTGGACTGAGGCATCCACCTCCCAGAAGGCATCCAGTCTGTGATGACCATGGGTGGCTAGCTGAACTCTATGGTTCCCCTGCTTTTCCCCTCTTCTGGTTCCTCTCTGGGGGAATGCCTCCTACTCACTGTCCTCCTGCTTTGCTTCAGGCATGGATGCTGTGTGGGGAAAATTACATGGTGTAATGGAAGCTAAGAAGGGACCGTGTTGCCTTCCGCCGTCGTTCCCGGGTCTCTCCTTCTCGACGCCGGACTGGTGCCGTCGGATGCACCGGTCAAGCAGATAAACGGTCTGGTGGTTGACTCGAAGTGGTGTCGAACCCCAGTGTAGTCGACTCTATGTCGAAGGATGCGGATCGAGGAGGGGTCGACAGTAGTGTTGAGCGAGCGGGCTCGGCCGATGCTCGGATCGGCTCGAGCATCGCTCTGCTCGGCACATGGCGGTACTCGTCGAGTACCGCCATGTGCTCGCCCGCCATGTTCGGGTGGCGGGGATCTGTGCCGGAAGAGGCACAGATCTGAAGACGCTCCGCTGGACCACCAGGGACTGGAGGTACGGGGGCATTGCGGAGATGAAGGGGGCATTGCGGAGATGAAGGGGGACATTGTGGAAGAGGGGCATAGACTCTATGCCCCTCTTCCACAATGTCCCCCTTCATCTCCGCTATGCCCCTCTTCCACAATGTCCCCCTTCATCTCCGCTATGCCCCTCTTCCACAATGTCCCCCTTCATCTCCGCTATGCCCCTCTTCCACAATGTCCCCCTTCATCTCCTCTATGCCATAGAGGAGATGAAGGGGGACATTGTGGAAGAGGGGCATAGCGGAGATGAAGGGGGACATTGTGGAAGAGGGGCATAGCGGAGATGAAGGGGGACATTGTGGAAGAGGGGCATAGCGGAGATGAAGGGGGACATTGCGGAGATGAAGGGGGCATTCAGAGATGAAGGGGGCATAGCGGAGATGAAGGGGGGCATTGACCAGGCACCCTCCCCTCATCAGAGCAGGGGGTGCCTGGTGTAATGCTCGTGTCGCCCCATTCATTTGAATGGGGCTCGGGTGCTCGGCCGAGCACTCGAGCCTCAGGGGGTGCTCGGTCAGCGCACCCAAGCACCCGAGCATCGGGGTGCTCGCTCAACACTAGTCGACAGGGCTCCCGAACAGTCGAGTGTCACAGAACTTGAACACCGGGCAGTAGAGAGTGAGGCCTCTACTCCCGGGCTACGACAAACAGGGAAAGTGTAGCAGGAATGGAGGTCGCCAAGCAGGGAAGTGTCCACGTTGCCACCTGACAACATCCGAAGTTGGGTCGTAGGATGCTGGCAGCAGTCGGTCGAACGATGCATGATACTCAGCTCAGATGGGCGTCAGAGTGGCCGCTTTAATACCATGAAAACATAAGACTCCAGGACTCTTGTTCACTCCAAAAGTAACTCACTAATTTATTTACAAAAACCACACATATTTATACACTAATCTTACATTGGAATACATGGACCAACCAGATACAAAAGGAACATAATTCAATCACAACACAGGAGACAAAAGGCCAATGGCAGATGGCCTAACAAATATAATAACTCAGACATGATTACATTTCAGATACAAAAGGGTTTGATTAATTCCAAAGATACAACAACTTGAGGGGCTGGAATTCAAGAACAATGGCCAGGGATTGAAGCACGTAAGCAACTGGTTTGGTACAAACTTTTTTGTACCAAGCCAGCGGTTCCTTGAGTAAATGCTGGCTTGGGACTCTTTGGAGAGCCATGCTGCATTGAGCCCCTTGTCTGGAGCTGGAGAGTCCATTTGAGTCTATTTTGCTGGGTCAGGAAAAAACCTCAGCCCCTTGTCCGAGCCAGGCAAACACAGCAGCCCCTTGTCCGGGCCAGGAAACAGTAGGTGTGCCCCTTGTCCTGGGCCAGGAGTAAAACTGGGGCCCTTGGTCCTGGGCCATGGGAACTGGTGCCTCTTGGATTTAGCTTTCACCAAGTTGGGAGGCCTCTCCTGGGCTGTGCTCCATGCAGAGCTGGGGTCAGACCCTCCTGGGTCTGGGGCCAGTGGCTCAAGGTCCATAGCCAATCCATACGGTGGATCTCCTTGGGGCAGTTGTGTCTCTGGATCCTCAGTGGCCTGGGGGTCAATTTGGGGAATGCTGGGGACATCTCCCCCTTTTAGTGGGGCAAGTACCCCCCAGGGACAGGAGAGGATGCTGCTCCCACTCTCCTGGGCTGAGGCAACATCAAAAGAACTGTTGACAATGCTGCTCCCACTCACCAATCCAGGTCAAACAGACTCTGGGCAGATAGAAAAACTGGGGCAAATCTCAACGTCCTTAGGGAGGACAGTGGTCCCACTCCCTTTGGCTGGGTCAACAATTGGCCTGGTGGGGAATGAATTCCCGCCCACCAGGATGGGGTCCAGGAATCCAGGGAACACAACAACATCCCTGGTGAGGACCGTGGTCCCACTCACCAAAGCTGGGGATTCAGGGCAAAGGGCAACAAGTGGTGGGCTGTTGATGAGGACTGCTGTCCCACTCATCACAGCCAGGGTTCCACAGGGCCTAGTGGGCTCGCTCCCACTCACCAGGCCAGGGGTCAAATGGGGACTGGAGAGCTCTCTCCTACTCTCCAGGCTGGGGGTTCCAAGAAAAGGGACAGGGTCAGCAGAACTGGATTGAGGCAGTCTGCTGGGGCCATCACCGACAGGCCCAATACAAGGAATGCTGGTGAGCTCTCTCCTACTCACTGCATAAGGGGTCTTCCAGGCCCTGATGAGCTCGCTCCTACTCACTAGGCCAGGGGTCACAGGGGGGCTGATGGGGAGTGCATTCCCGCCCACCAGTTTGCAGGTTACAGGGGCAACAAAAGCATCCTTGGTGAGGACCGTGGTCCCACTCACCAAGATGGGGGTCTCCAGCAAAGGGGCAACACCCGGGGGGCTGATGATGAGGATTGTTGTCCCACTCATCACTGCCAGGGTCTCGCTGGGCCTGGTGGGCTCACTCCCACTTACCAGGCCAGGGGTTACAGGAGGGCTGATGGGGAACACATTCCCACCCACCAGTTCGCAGTCCACAGGGTTCCCAGGGGCAGTCTGCTGGGCTCCTCTTCCAGGCCACTAACCACGGGGCCATTCTCAGCCTTGAGGGAGTCCGCAGTTCCATACCTCAAGGCGGTAACATCCGTGGCCCTGGAGAACACACATTGCTTCTTCTCCAGGGCATTTTCCAATGACCAAGGGGCCATCTTCTTCGGGCTGCTGGTGAGCTCTCTCCCACTCACCACAGCAGGGGGTTTACAGGGGCTGATGGGCTCTCTCCCACCCATCAGTTGGGATCTAATATTGCTGCTGGTGGGGTCCTGCGTCTTGTCCACCGCAGCTGGGAAAACAGGGGAAGGGGCAACATGCCTATCAGGGGAGATGTTTGTCCCATCCCCTGATGCAGAGGCATCCTCGTGGCTGAGGAGAAGCTAATTCCCACTCCTCAGATCAGGAAAAACACAATCCAGGGGCAAAGGGATATCAGGGAGGACCGTTGTCCCACTCCCTGAGGTAGGGGCAACACAAAGGTCACTGGTGAGGAGCGGAGTCTTCTTCCTCTTGTAGAAACTCCTGGATTTCTTGTACAAATCCGGCGTACATCTGCTCCAGGTTCCATTCCTCCCTGGCTAGCATGTCCAAGGCTTCAAGGAAAGTATTTCCCAAACATTTTTTCCCTTTTGTCCCGGATCTCCCAGTATCGGCTGGGGTCTGGGCAACCAAAACTAGAATCCTCTTGGTAGGCCTCCCACACCAGTGTAGCAGGAACGAAGGTAGCGGTCGCCAAGCAGATTCAAGCACTCTGTAGCTTGAATCAAAGGATTGCAGGAACTTGAAGAAGCAGGGAAGCGTCCACGATGCCGCCTGACAGCATCCAAAGTTGGGTCGGAGGATGCTGGCAGCAGACGGTTGAACGATGCAGGATACTCAGCTCAGATGGACGTCAGAGTGGCCGCTTTAATACCATGAGAACATAAGACTCCAGGACTCTTGTTCACTCCAAAAGTAACTCACTCGTTTATTCACAAAAAAAACACACATATTTATACACAAATTTTACATTGGAATACATGGACCAACCAGATACAAAAGGAACATAATTCAATCACAACACAGGAGACAAAAGGCCAAATGCAGATGGCCTAACAAATACAATAACTCAGACATGATTACATTTCAGATACAAAAGGGTTTGATTAATTCCAGACAAAGATACAACAACTTGAGGGGCGGGAATACACATTCGAGAACAATGGCCAGGGATTGAAGCACGTACGCAACTGGTTTGAATATTCGGCTTCAACCCTGGCCAATCAAAGCGTACAGTGAGTCTGCTGGTCGACCAATCCCCAAGCCGCCTACTTTTCCCCATGTTAAGTCTATGGGAGACCTTTAAACCTACTTCTCAGGGATTCAACCAATCCGGAGTCGACTCACTGCCCTCGGTTCCCCGTGCTCGACTCAGTGTCAGCCCTTGAACCGGGAACCTCCGACCCATAGTAGGTGAATGTGTAAACCCTTGGACACACTACATACAGTAGACTAAACCGTTCGACATACATCAACCAAAGCCTATGAACATAAGTCTTTTATCTAGGGTAATGGCTGGCCAGTTCGTATGACAGGGCCCAAAGCAGAGTCCAAACAGGGCAAAATGTTCACAGTCTTTGGCTAAACAGTCTTATGGCCAGACAAGGGCTCAAGTAACGGCTAGGATCTGTTACACATGGTGTGATTAATCACCCAAGATATGACAAGAGGGATGCAAAATGATGACATTGACATGTGAATCCTTGAGCGCCAGGATAGTATCCAATGCATTGCAATCAATGATTCACAGGTTTGACAGGATCTTGTACATTGATGTTGACAACCGACAGTAGTTGAGCTTTTGTTATCATTTGTGTCACGATGAGTGAGGATGGCCTGACATACTTCCTTGCCATTCCCACTCTTCGGGATACATGTGATAAACAAAGCTGAACCATCACAGTTCAACTAAGACAAACCAATTGCCTGTACAACACATAGGCCTAAAAAGCAACAAAACTATGGCCTCAGAACACGCAAATTCCCCTCCTTGCCATCCCCACTCCTGAGGATACATATGATTACCAGGATATATCGTCTACTTAGTTGTCATGGTTTTTCAAATATGCATTAATTTGTGTTGTTTTTGAGTGTTTTTGATTTTGAGGTCTGTGCGTTTTACATGCAATCAGTTTGCCTCAGTAGAACTGTGATGTGTGAACTGACCTCTGTGGACCTAGTGCAATTTAACCCTTTTGTATTGTGATCATCTTCTATTAACCCTTGAAGTGCCAGAGGGGTACCCAAAGTATATTGGAACAATGCTTTGCTTATCCCTCTAGTACTCAAGGAGTTAGGTGTTGACATCCCTCTGGCTTCATGTTTAACACTGTGGAAGAATATAACAGAGATTCACATGACAACCTGATGGCGAGCATTGCTTGTGTGAAGTGGGTATCATGAACAACGCAGCAATGGGGGTTAAAGCTGGACTTGGTCAGGATTTGTGCTGCTGAACCCTTCCGATTTTGACTGGGATTGTCCAGTATTTTGCCCTTGTTTGAACCCTCTCAGGGCTTTGTTGGTGAAGTTGTGTGAATGAATGTTGGCCATGTGTTACTGTGTTAGGCTGTAGCAAGTATGAGGGTTTGTATGGTGTCTAGTTAGGGAATGATGCATTTACCGGTAGTCTTTAGGGTGCGGTTCTCCCTTCTACCTGTCTCTAATGTAAGCTCCTCTCTCTCTCTCGTTCTATCACTATCCTCCACACCTGGTTCCTGTGTTCTAGCTCACCAAAACATGAAATACAGACAAGGTATGTCAGTTATTTTGGGGTATATATAGGTGTATTTGATACTTTGGTGTGTTGTGATTGGCTGTGAGTTTTAAATTGTGTTGACAATGTTCAGCGTTGCTATATATTGTTGACCATTATCTTTTTCCTTTGCATTAGACATATCGTACCTTAATTATCAGCTATCAACTAATTGGGAAGAATGTGAGGTGAAAAAAGGTGTGACTGTTTTTTGAGCTACGTGAATTTGTTGGGCCTACTCTCGTTAGCCATTCTTGTAGACTATTTATTGCATTTGACGTAAATCAAAAATGACTAACGATCACTGGGCTTTTCTGCTTTAATGGTGGTTTTACCGTACTTCTTTAAAGCGAGTCCATAGAGAGCCTGCTGCTACCACCACAACCATCAGCACTCCCCCCCACTGCTAGTCATCGTCATCATGTAGTTAAATCAATGAGTTTACAAAATTCTTCTATGTGCAGCCAACTTACAATTACTAGTTTCTTGAAAGAAGAAAAAAAATTGCACAAAAATAATCCCAAACTGCATCCGTGGAATGGCAAATTAGCCAAAATGTTAGCAGCCGATATGCTGCCCTATTCATTTGCTGAGAAGAGTGGTTTTAATGAACAAGTATCATGTGTTGTTCCCTGCTGGCATATGCCAAGCTACAAGTCTTTTTCTAAGATGATAGCTGTGCCAGATTTATACCAACTATTGATTAGTCTGGTAGGCAAAGGGTTGGTTGACAAGAAAGTTCACCTGACCTGTGGACAAGTGGAGACAGTACAGGCTACGTGACTGTGAATGATCATTGGGTATCCTTTCCATCAGCCGGCAGCAGCATGTTGCCACAACCATCACCAATGCCTTTGTTAGTAGTAGAAAAGTCTAGCTGCAGAGTGATCCATGCCATAAGCATGCCACTTTGAATAGAGAGGTTTGAAAGACAGCACCATAAAGCTGCAGATGTCTTTAAGAAACCTCAGCAAGTAATAGATTGTACCCCCTCTACTTGAAGCTGGCTTTGTGTCTGCTGACAATGGTCCTAAAATCATAGCTGTCCTGGGAAAGGCAGATATGGTGCATATATCCTGACCTGTCTATGTCTTCAACCTAGTAGTTATACTGCCAGAATCCAAAACCGTCATAGAAATTCTGAAAAATGCTGAAAATCACTTGCAAAATCAGTGCACATTTTAGTCAGTCCTACCTGCACCATCACCAGCTGAAAATGGAGGTCCCTACTTGGCAATTCCACATTGTACATGCTAGAACGTCTGTATGAGCAGAACAAGGTCATAATCAAATATACAATGCTTAAGTGGAACGCTTTGGAAGGGTATTGTCACTTGGTCAGTGGCAGCTTATGTCAGACCTCTGTGAGCTCCAGAAAGGAGGAGGCCACCTTCTTGGTTAATAGTGCTGTGCAGGGATAAGTTAAATACTCCCCCTTATTTATTTATTGCAGAAAAAAATCTAAAAAGCATGGCAGACATTTTTGTTCATAATGACAACACAGATATGAAAAATCTGGTGACTGATATGCTAGCATGCTTTGAGAAGGATTCTTGAATAGTGTATATAAAGATCAATGTGGAATGCATTCTTGTTACATTGCTAGACCCCTGAATCAAGCAGAAGATGTCTGAAATTGTGCCAAAGCATGATCAATTTGTGCCAATGCATTTCTCTGAGGAATTGAATTCTGTCAATGCTTATAAAGAAATCCTTATAAATTGAGTTGAAAATTGCATTGTGAAAAAGGAGAGAGAGAAATTTATGGGCCCAAAAAGAAATAGAAAGCATAGGGAAGTCAGGAAAATGATTATACAATCAACAGCAATAACAACATGTCAAGAATTAGAAGAATACATGGCATCTTCATCACAGAAAGCCATTCTGGTTTCCCAGGGACAGCAGTAGTCTGACATAGGTGATGTGGATGGAGTTGGGTGGTGGACATGGTGGTGGAGGTGGTGATGGCGCTGTCACATCTCTCCGGGACTGTTTCCTGAAAATGGGTTTGTAACTAACAGCCATGAACACAGCACAACTTGAAGTGGCCCAGTGAACTATGTGAGGTGGGTAAAGCCTACTTACTGGATAGTTAAATTCTAGCCAGAATTTATAACCCACTGGATTACTGGAAAACAAAACAATTGGTGTGACCAGTACTGGTGTGAATTATAGTAGAAAAACTTACTACCCATTAGCAAATGCACAGTAGGGCTTTCAGTACTGCTGGCAATATTGTTAATGAGGACATGGCTATCCAGCAGCAGTGTGAGTAGACTAACTTTTTTAAAAATGAACGAGCATCTAATATCATCCAATTATCATGCAGCAGAAGTAGAAAGAAAAAGCAGGCCAAAGAAACTTATGGTGCATGTAAAACTAACAGCAGCACTGATGACAAGGAGGGATTTGCATTGTTGTCAAGACTCTTAACTGCTACCAGGAGGGATCAGTGCCCTCATCATATGTATTCTCTGTCTCCAAAACACATTACCACCATCTGTATCAACTATGTTTAAATCCAAATCTAATTTTCACATTGTATATCAAAATCTGTTTTCAGGCTTATAATAAGGGAATCCTTAATAACTATTAATTGCAGGCTTAATTATAACAAGGAAAACTGTTTGCAGCTCCTTACATAACATTTCAAACCTTGAAAAAAATTGAGCAGGCTTGCACAGTGTTTAGAGTTCCACGGAGCAACATAAGTGAATTTAAAGAGAGAAAGACAGATATATTAAGAGAGAAATTTAAGTATTAGGTAATATGTCTTCTGTTGTGGAGGAGGATTCTTATGCAACACGACACAGCAGTGAGTGGTCAATCCTAGAACACTTCACACAGCCTGCCCGGGCCAGTAGTGCTACCACAGGTGGTGGCTGTTGATGACACCTTGCGAGGTGATATTGATAGTGAGGTAAGTATAAGAGTGTTCTTACAGTTGACAAATGGAGATTGGAGGACAGATCTGGGGGGATTGGGTATCACATATACACCAACACCACCACTACTATTGAAATTATGAAAATAGCTACAAATTTAGTTCCCGCTGCTTTTAGGTATCACCGATACTGATCATATGACACAGTAGCAGCAGCCAGAGCAACATGATCCTCATCAGGATGCTGTTATTGCAACCACTTTGCCACCATTGATGCAATTATTGCTGCTGGGAATGGAGTAGTGGTGAGCAAGATGGCAATGGATTTCCATCTAGTTGTGGAGACTTGGGGCAGGCAGTAGTGTGAGAAATTGATCCACTTACTAGTACTAGCAGTAGCATCAGAAAATACAGAAGAAACAGTACAGTTGAAAGCCCAATCCCTTTCCATCTTTCACTGCCCTGAAATTGTGGGTGTGGGCTTATTTTACTTTGGGGCATGGGATGTTCAATGCTCAACATCAGCCGTGTGCAAAATGTGCTAGGACCATAGATGAGCAATAGAATGCAAGGCATAAGGAAGCATCTGCAGATGGCACACCTTACTGAATATGGTTATATGATAGCTCGGGGATGAAACACTATTTTTATTAAGTGGAGAGAGAGTCAGTTGCCATCAAGTGATAGGCATACATATGATGTGGAACAGTTAAGGGGCCTCAGCCAGTGACTTACAGCACTTGATTTCTTGGAGGATGGTTTAACATATCCAACAACACTTTGAGGGTGATGTTGGTAATCTGGTAAATAATGAGTACTGACTTGCCAGTTGGGTGATCCCAGTCCTTGCCCCTCTTCACATTTTTTTCACACACTGTGCACATTGCAGTTGTTGAACTGCACAGTCCCTCCCTGCACCTTGTGAAACATATTACAGCACCCTAGGAGGAGGAGAAGGAGCATGTTGACCACTCCTGAAGTGTCTTGTTGTGCTGCTGCTGCTACAAAAGCCTCTGTTACATATGATAATCAGATGACTAGAGCAATTCAGTTTTGTGTCTGACTGGAGCTCATTAGATAATGAGCTCTTTTGCAGACACTTCACTGGCTTGAAGGCCCCGGTGTGCCCATTTTGTCATTCAGCCAACCACACTCTTAACCTCTACCCACTCACCACTCCTAGCCATTCCTCTAGTTCAGTGACAACCCCAGTTCCAGTGACCTATTTTACTTACCCACTAGCCCATTCACATCCAGGGATGAGTTTGGTCATACCATATACTACATGGGCTCATCCACAATTTGAAATAACTTCAATGCTAGGGTTTCTTTCAACAGTTGTCACATGCTGCATGTGTGTTTTCTGTGCCGCAAGGCCCATTCAATTGCAATATATTTCCAAGGAACCTGTCACACAATAAATGAATAGCAAGCATTAACATCAGTTTTCTGAAGAGGGCGGAGCATGTGAGCGACCAAGATGGCTGCATTCTAGACCCGCTCCTACTAGGGAATATGCGAAATTAAGAGAACTTACGTGACATTTTCACACTGATTTTCATCTCTGGTTGCTTGTTTTTCCCTATTATCACAGTATCCCTAGGCAGCCTAGCTCTCCTGTGCTTCCTATCTCTGTATGGCCACCAGCCGGCATGGCCTCCGGCCACTTCCTCATTGCTGACATAAGGTAACAGGCACTGCATGGATACCTGTTTATGAGCCTATTCTGGAGGGCCTAATTGGGTCCCTCCTCCTTCTGCTCCTTTATAATCCTCCTTTGGGCTAGGAGTAATTGCCCTTACATGGTGTTTCTGCTCGTTACTCTTTGTGCTCTGTTGTGACCTGTGTCTGTCTGAGAACTCGCTCCGTGTATGACCCCGGCTTCTCTGACTACCCATATCGGTTCTGACCTATGGCTCTGGCTGACTAACTTGCTCCATGTTTACCCCGGCTTGCCTGACCAGTGGCCTGGCTACTACTCCCTCAGTGTGTCCCCAGTTTGCCTGACCAGAGGCCCTGGCTACTACTCACTCAGTGTTTGCCTGACCAGTGGCTCTGGCTCCGCTGGGGATTCCCATTTAGCCTACAGGAGCAGAAGGATGATGTAACGGCCTTCATTAGGTCCACTAAAGATGTGGATACCTTTTGTGCAGCCCTGTAGATCCCACCAGTGCCCCCGGCCACAGAAGCAGATGACGGGAGTCGGTGGATGGCTTTCCAGTCACGAGACCCATTGCCACAATGTAGGGCTAAGACCAGGGTGCAGCCTCCGTCGGACAAGAAACTGAAGCAGTCGGCTGGATCATCCCAAGATGGAGATTTACACTTCTAGTGATATTTGGCTCACCTACATTGGTTGAATGGGCTCTTGTCTCCTGAGGTGCCTATCTTGACCTGAACTGCTGCTCATTGCCACCCTGATGCATTGATGGCTACAGACTGACCCCACGACATCTTTCCTAAGACTTCTTGCCTTCCACTGTTGGAACAATGTTACTACCCCTCACAGCTTTGATGTACAGGAGTACATCTATTGCACTCCCTTGATGCCACACGGATACCTGGTGGCGGCTCATCTTCAGACTGGCGGTACAGGGATTGAGCTACTATCTGAGGGACTTGCAGGGCATATCTTGATAGCCACAGCTTCTTAGTTTCAAACAACTGCTTTCTTCTTTGTTTTAATCTCCTCTATCTAGTTATGTATAATGTTTGCTCTCCCTGTCTCCGGTGATGGGATTACACTTGTCGACCGGACACTGATAGCCGAGCAGTTTGTATTTGTAAACTCTGACTCTCATTCCCTGCTGGGCCTGGTCAGATTGATGGGGAGTCCGGCAGGGGATCAGATAAAAACAAGGGAGCTCACTCGTTGGTGGGGACATCTGTGTTTTGTGTGGGGGTGTTTCTCCTCACCCTCTCTGTGTCCTTGACTTCCCTTTGGGGGCTTTGGGGTTAAGGATGGACGGGACAGCACTCTTGTTATTCTGGGGGGATGTGTAAGTGCAATGAATCTCGCTTGGCTTGTCATTGTGGGAGGGTTGTGGGGAGTATGTGTCAGTGGGATGAGGCCCAGCCGCCCTTGGCCCAATAGTTACATTTTTATTTTATTGCTGTGTTATACTTTTGTATTGTGTAGACCCTCTTCATCTCCGGGGTGTGGGTGCTCCGGCTTTCTGGCAGCTGACAACGTCTGGGTGACTTGGGATGCATTGTCCTTTCTGGTGAGGGGGGGTGGCCGCATGGGGGAAACATAGGCAGCACTGGTTGTCGCGGTCCTGCTTCCTGGGTTGTTTTGCCTTCCTGCCGCAGCGGGACTGACTTGATATGTCCTCTTATGACTTAATGACCTTCTGTTTGTTTGATAATTTTCTCTGGTGGGATACCTGTTGGCATTTGCCAGCTTTGTTCTTTTTCCTTTGTTTGTGGATTTTTTATTCACCTTTTTTGGGAGGAGTATCCCCCTACTCTTCTCAAATATTTACCCTCTTTTGTGGTTTTATCGATTAGTCTACACTAGTTTCCTGCTCACCTCTTTTCACCTGCTGTCTTCCTATTGCTCCACACCTTGACCTTTTGACTTCACCCTTCTTACCCTTCCCCTCTCTTCCTTTTTGTCCCTTGCCCTTCTTCTTTCTCTCCCTCTGCCATCTGCGGGGACAGTTAGCGGGTTTCACATTGACCCCACCAACGATACGTCACTCATAACAGACCCCATGATCATCCACTGTTGTTCTTTCCTTTTAATGTCCGGGGCCTAAAAACTCCAGAGAAAAGGACTATGATCTTGCGGGATGCGGTCAGGGAGAGTTCAAAAATATTGTTCCTTCAGAAGACACACTTCAGAAAAGGTGCCCACCCGAAGCTAAGCTCCCACCACTTCCCTCACCAGTGGTACTCCTCTGGTGACACAAAGTCTAAGGGAGTGGCAACACTCATACATCACTCCTTCCCCTGGGTGACATTGGATAGCTTTTCTGATACCTTATGGTAAAGTGATAACTATTCTCCGCCAAAATCATGCTAGTCAATGCTTACTTCCCAATGACAAATACTCTGCATCTCTCTCCTCACTCTTTCTGTTTCTGGGGAGTGATATTAATTTCCCTCTCAAACCACAGCTAGATTGCAATCCGCCTCTGTCAGCCCACACAGCTCAATCGATCCAGAAATCGATCGAGAAATTCAATGCTTCACTGTCCTTGCGTCATTTACATGACATTTGGAGGCTGCAAGGACCAACGGACAGAGAC
Source organism: Rhinophrynus dorsalis (assembly GCA_037306005.1). Classification (NCBI taxonomy): domain Eukaryota; kingdom Metazoa; phylum Chordata; class Amphibia; order Anura; family Rhinophrynidae; genus Rhinophrynus; species Rhinophrynus dorsalis. The sequence continues at coordinate 128,279,182 of CM074727.1, read as the reverse complement.
TGCACCTTCTTCTTCCATCCACAAAAAATTAGTACTCACATATAGACCTTTTCTCTGTGACCAGTATTCACTACGGTTTGTGTGTTGGTCCTCCATTGGCCAGATAAAATGGTCAGACCACAGTTCAATTTAAGTGTAAAAGAGAAAATAAAAGACAGCACCCAGAGACCTTCTAAGTGTAATGCCCAAATATTGGATGAATGATAAACAAATGTGCCTGGTAAAAAAAAAATTAGGGTGTAAAATTAGGGTGTATTTATTGGAAAAGACACAAATATTAAGTCAAACAAATATAGTTTAAAAGGAATTTATAAAAGATAAACTGATACATAAAATAAGTATTCAATTATATTTAAAATGGTATATCCACAGTATATTGGAATATACTATAATGTGATCAACAATGTTTGGTGGACCTACATCCAACTGATAACGTACAGTAGCACAAAGATCAATACAAGATCCGATTATCACCTCATCGGCGGGAGATGGAGAACCAGGGGATGCTGAAATAGAAGCCGGTATCACCAACTCTGTTTGTTTATTACGGGCACACAAACAAGATTTCTGGTGAGCGGCTATTATTATTCAATTACACGAGGAGTGCATATTTATCTGAATACTAACTCCCTGATGGAGGAATTGAATACATCTAATACCCCCTAGAGATAGTATACAAATCAGACAAGCAGTCTCTGTAGTATATTGATTATTCTACTATCCCCAAATAGGTCCCGTCTCCGATACCAGTTTAAGAGCCACCATAGTTAATACTGAAATCTTCATTTACTTTTACAGTATATTCCAATATACTGTGGATATACCATTTTAAATATAACTGAATGCGCATTTTATGTATCAATTTATCTTTTATAAATTCCTTTTAAACTATATTTGTTTGACTTAATATTTGTATCTTGTCCAGTCAATATACCCTAATTTTTTTTTTACCACGCATATTTGTTTATCATTCATCCAATATTTGGCCACTACACTTAGAAGGTCTCTGAGAGCTGTCTTTTATTTTCTCTTTTACATGTTCTACATACCTGAGGGGATTTCGGGAATAGATCAGCAGCCTGAGAATACAACCTAGGATTCGACCGCTAGTTAAGGAGATCCAAAACATCCGAAACAAATCAATACACCATAAGACTACCGTGCTCTATTTATTTTGGTTCATCACCTGTGTTTTAACCCATGCTCTTATGATATCTTAAAGACCTGAAAACCTTAATTTTCATCACACCCGACACTGCGACTACATCTAAACTGGATGACCTGTATGTAAACGGACAATTATTATTTATGGACTTTGTAGATCACGACTCCAGCCGTGAAACATTCTCAAAGTAAAATCACTAAATTCGAGGGTGATGATTCTTTATACCTGATTATTTAGAATTTTTACTTTTAAGGTGTTTTTGGCTTTAGTGTATGTTTGTATATGTGATGTTTGGGGCCAATATTAATAACTAGCTTTTAATTATTGTTAGTTTTATACATAAGATATTACCTATCCATCTGGTGAGCACCACATAGCTATATATTTATATATTATTTTGTACCTCAATTTATGTGTAACTTTGTTTGCCTGGTGCACTCCGGACTGGTGTGACTTGGAGGCTCAGTGAGTTTCTCCTTGATGACAATAAAGTGTTGCCCTCCTTGTGTGGTGTTCTGAGACCAGTTGTGTGGGAGGCACACATGGCAGTTGTCCGGGGGGGGGGGCACTTATCCAGCACGGTGCGCAGGAAAAGAAGGAATGGACAAAAACACTAACTGATCTCCTATCCAGGCTTCACTCACTGGAGAGACGCTATAAGCGGCACTTAGGCCCAGATGCGGGGAGAGAAATTACCACATTGCAGTCTGACATCTTGGCCTTGCTGAAGGCACAGGCTTTTAAATCTTATCAATTATTCTACTTATTTTTTGGCCACAAGGTTACATAATTTCTTCCTGTGTTTGGTGTTACGCTGTAGTTATCTTTTTCCATGATAGAGATATAGTAGATTGATATCATTGGAATCTCTATATTGAAATCTTTTTCATGTTATTGTTGTATTGTATTGTTCCACATACAACATACTCAATATGTAATGTATATATCTTGGCTGAATGTCTCTGGGTATTTGCTAACATTTTTCAATATTTTATATCTTATTGCAATTACATTTTCTAATCTAAATAACTATATTGTCACAGTCTCAGCAAGGAAACACAGGCCAAGTACTTCAAGGTAACACCAACTTTATTAAGGCAGCAACAATACAGAAATATCACAAGACAGTAAATAAATATACAAGATTAAAAAGAAGCGCACAACGGAGCAAGAGACAGCTGCCAGGAATAGAAGCCTGCTACCGTGTGATTCTCTAGATAACTGTATCCCAGCAATGGAAGTAGGAGAGTCTGCAATATCACAGGTCCGCACCTGGGAGAAGCCAGACATAGATGAGGGGAACCAAAGTCCTAGGTCTGTACCTAGGAGAGCCGGCAACTGGGTAGGCACCAGGAAAGAGTCTGACAGAGTCACAAGCCTGCACCAGATTGGTTAGCTAAATGAACGGAAGGCCACATTCAAGGTAGTTAGATAGAGCCACAGGTCAGCGCTAGATTGGGTGCTCAGACAAGCCAGGGGTCATGCACGGAGCGGGTCATCAGCCAGAGCCACAGGTTTGCACCAGAAAGGATGTTCACTGAAGAGTTGGTATGCTGGATACACAGTGGACAGAGCCCCAGGTCAACACCAGAACAGATAGTCAGACAAGCCAGATGTCACACACGGAGTGGGTATTCAGCCAGAGCCAGGAGTCATACACGGAACGGGTAGTCTGCCAGAGCCGCAGGTCTGCACCAGAATGGATGTCCGACAAAGCCAAGGGTCATACATGGAGCGGGTAATCAGACAGAGGCACAGGTCAGCACCAGGTCGGTTAGTCAGACAAGCCAGATCATACACAGAGCCCAAACTCAAGAACTGCACTGGACACCAGCGAAAAGGCAACTGAGCCCTGTGTCCAGGCAGTTAAATAGGAAAAAAGGGAGGAAGAGGAGGAGCAGCCAACAGGTGGCTGTCTCTTTAAATGGAGCGCACGACCATGCCTTTGGACGTGCGCCCAATAATGACGTCACCTGCCGCCGGAGCGCCAGCAGCAGAGGTGGCTAGAGCAGCAACAGACTCCACCAGTGGTTTTGCCGCCAACATGAAGAGGATCCTGCCTCAAGGGAGGCAAAAACATGGGGCGGACAGTGCGGCTGGAGCCGCTAGAGACAAATGCGGTCGGCTCGAGCAGCCGCCACACGGGGTACCTTGACATATATGTTATTAATCAGAAGTCTTATTGTTTGTATCAGGGCTAGATATAGTATCAATATTGAAGGGTATTTTCTATTTTATAATTTGTTCATCTGAGGATAATATTCTTTGAGGAAATATAGTAACGATGCAAATCTCCCAATAAATGCATACTACTATGGTTTTTAGAAGAATATACGCCCTGGCATTTTTAATTTTATTTGGAAATAAGGATATAATGGGGTAGGAGTTGAATTATAAGGAATATTTTCTGAACATTAATGTGATAAATTCATTGTAAAGAAATTGTCTGGGAAGTCTGGGTAAATAGCCCACTTCGATAACACGGGTACTCAGATCCAGTTCCATGTGTGAGGTGCTTTTCTGACTATCACCTGATAGAATAACTTAGCACATTGCCTGTGTTAGTCATTTGATGCTGATTTAGAATAGAACACCTTCTGATTCGACCACAATGTGTGTGCTTTTGTTCTGGAGTTTGAGTTACCAGTTAACCTGATTATATGTAGGTTTTTTTGATTGTCACTGTTTTGTGAAAAGCAGTAGTCTGACAGACCAAATATTATCAAATACTGATCATACAGATACTAATATTTATGAGTTTTATTATCAGGATAATCAGAGATTGAACAGCATACCTATTCATTTTGCTCCCAAATGTGGTTCCATAGGACACATGCAAGCATGGAATATAATGAAAGATAACTAAATCATGCATTTAGCGTACCCATTTCCTCATGATGATAAAATCTCACTTAGGTATAACTTTCATTGGCACTGGCTATATCTCTATCACAGAATCTCTTAAATTTGTTCTGTTGCCTTTTAGATGGTTTTATTATCCCAATTGAAGGGTTAATGGCTCAGAGTTCTGCTAGAGGAAAGCTGAAATCAGCATACACACCTCCTCAGGTTTTATGGGATAAGATGGCCAAAGCGATTGAAAATTTAATGGTAATTCTTCCCAATAGAGAACATGTAAAGTTGAGGCCCATTCAGCATCTGTCATACCTGCATGACGTATCAGTAAAGGATGATATGAATAAGGAGTTATGTTACATGCAGTACCAGACTTCTGAACAAGCCCTAGCAATAGCTGTTTTGGCAAAAAAGGTAACCTTGATGGCCAAGGTTGACAGAATCTGCCTTTACAGTTTCCTCTGCACTCATCCAATTTCAACTCCATGGCTTGTTATTTTCAGTTGGGTGTTTACATAGACAAATGTCTCCCAGTAGGCTGTGCCATATCTTGTGCATACTATGAAAGGTTCAGTATATGTTATCAGTGGGTACTGGAATGAAGGACCAACTCCAATCTGGTGTCTCATTATTTAGATGATTTTTTTTGGTAGGTCATATGGGTTCTCAGGTATGTGCTCACTCACTAATAGTAGCAGACAAACTGTTTGTAGAACTAGGGATCCCTATTGTACATGACAAAACTGTTGCATTCACATTGCTCATTAATTTGCTGGGTATAGAGAATCACTCATCACTGCATATTTTAGTAAGGCTCCCCCAGGATAAGGTGCAAAAAAATTAAATTAAAAAACTATCTAGGTTCATACAGTCTCAGGTTGTCACTCTGAAGAAACTAAAAAAACTGCTATATCCATGGTTAAAATGTTATGTATGTGCTTGGAGCAGGCTACAGTGGGCCTGAAGATGAAATCACACAAAATCTGGTTGACATAAGCATTTAAAACTGGATTTGCTGGTGTGAGACTTAAATGCATTTATGGAAGGAACCACCAAAATCCAGTATAGACCACCAGTTAAACACAGATGCCTCAGGAGAAGTAGGAGTTGTAGCATATCTGCAGGCTGAGTGGTGCACAGAAAGGTGTCCAGACCACTGACATGGAATGGGGCTTACCAGGAACTTAACCTTCTTCAAGCTTTTTCCTATTCTAGTAGCTTTGGAACTTTGGCAAAATGAAAGCCAATAATGGATAAGTTTGAAGAATACTGCATACCTAAAAAAATGTTACATATAAAAGGCACAAATTCTTTACCTGTATGAAGAAGCCTGGATAATCAATTGATCATCACGTGACAGAGCTCAGGAACTGCAGCAAAAGATGTGAGTTTGGAGAGTTAACAAATTCCTTGATAAAAGACAGAATTGTATGTGGCATACCAGATAATGTGCTAAGGGAGAGGCTGCTTAGGGAGCAAGACCTAGATCTAGAAAAGGCCTTACCATTGTGTAGAGCAGCTGAAACTGTTAAGTCACAGGCCAAAGAGCTCAATAATGAAATATGTGCTGTAGACCAGTTGAGAAAGTGTAAGCAGAACAGAAATATGGTGAAAAAACAGATGCAATCCGCAAAAGGAAAAATATTAGACTTAGATAAAAGACAAAAGCCTTGTAATCAGTGTAGAACTGAACATTCACCAAAGAAATTCCTGGCATATGGACATAGCTGTAATAAATGTGGTAAACAAAATCATTATAAAAGATGCTGCAAAAGCACAGAAAAGCAGAGTAAAGTGCACATGCTGAATGAAAGTGCTGTGGAGGAATTCTATGTAGATACTAGTGTTGAGCGAGCACCACGATGCTCGGGTGCTCGGGTGCTCTGACCGAGCACCCCCTGAGGCTCGAGTGCTTGGCCGAGCACCCGAGCCCCATTGAAATGAATGGGGCGACACCAGGCACCCCCTGCTCTGATGAGGGGAGGGTGCCTGGTCAATGCCCCCTTCATCTCCGCTATGCCCCCTTCATCTCCGAATGCCCCCTTCAGCTCCGCAATGTCCCCCTTCAGCTCCGCTATGCCCGTCTTCCACAATGTGCCCCTTCATCTCCGCTATGCCCCTCTTCCACAATGTGCCCCTTCATCTCCGCTATGCCCCTCTTCCACAATGTCCCCCTTCATCTCCTCTATGCCATAGCGGGCATAGCGGAGATGAAGGGGGACATTGTGGAAGAGGGGCATAGAGTCTATGCCCCTCTTCCACAATGTCCCCCTTCATCTCCGCAATGCCCCCTTCATCTCCGCAATGCCCCCGTACCTCCAGTCCCTGGTGGTCCAGCGGAGCTTCTTCGGATCTGTGCCTCTTCCGGCACAGATCCCCGCCACCCGAACATGTCGGGCGAGCACATGGCGGTACTCGACGAGTACCGCCATGTGCCGAGCAGAGCGATGCTCGAGCCGATCCGAGCATCGGCCGAGCACGCTCGCTCATCACTAGTAGATACACTGCTACAGAATGAGCAAGCACAGAATGACTGGATCCTCACACTGCAGGTGCAAAACATCACAATGCCATTTAAGTTAGATACTGGAGCTCAAGTTAATGTGATATCAGAGACTGAGTTCAGTCTGTTGAAACCAAGATCAGTACTGCAGGAGACTAATATCAGTTACAGGATACTCTAGTGCAACTATACCAGTAAAAGGTGAATGTGTGGTAAAAGTGTCATATAAAAATGAAGTACATGCTCTTTCATTCATTGTGGTCCCAAAAAATGTTCAAGCAATATTAGGGTTATCATCTTGTGAGAGACTGAACCTGGTGAAAAGAGTACTAGTACTTGAGACTGGAAGTAATTCTGAATATGACAGTTTGATGGAAGAATACAGTGATTTGTTCAAAGGACTTGGTTGTCTACCAGGTGAACACACCATCAGGATAGACAGAACAGTACCACCAATAGTACATCCCTGCAGGAAAGTACCATTTGCACTGCAAGACCAGCTCAAAGCAGAGCTTGATAGAATGGAAAGCCTGGGAGTCATTTAAAAAAACAGATGGACCAACTGAGTGGGTGAATTCTCTGGTGATAGTGGACAAGAAAAATGGAAAATTACGGATTTGACTAGATCCTCGTGATTTAAATAAAGCAATAAAAAGGGAACATTTTAAACTACCTACTCGTGAAGAGACATATCACAATTTGCAAATGCTAAATATTTCAGTAAATTGGATGCTTCCTCAGGATTTTGGCAATTGAAGTTGGATGAAGCCAGCTCAAACTTGTGTACATTCAACACACCATATGCCAGATACAGATTCTTGAGATTACCTTTTGGCATTGCATTGGCCCCCGGAAGGGTATCACAAATCCATTCACAACCTCTCTGAGAATGAATACACTACTGAGCATGCTCAGCTTCTTAAAGCAACATAGCCACATATCATAAAACTTATCCTATATAATAATTCGCTAAAACGTGTGTAACGACCAGTCATGCGCAGTAGCGACTGCTGAGTGTGCTGCAGTCATGCACAGTAGAGACTGCCCACACCACAGCTGATACAGAGCTGGACGCTCCGAAGGCGCGTCCTGCTCTGTATCATCCGTGGCGTGGGCAATCTCTACTGTGCATGACTGCCCCGCGACCGGCTGGCAGTGGCACTGTGGCCCATGTAATGGGCTCTTCAACTAGTACACATATAATTACATAATGTTATGTCATTTGCCCATGGCATTAAAAATGGTACAGGAGAACAGAATGAACCTAACTGCCCACACACTTGCAAGCTGACTAAGTGGGTCAAGTTTCTGTGTAGATAGTTTTGTATATAAGTGATAGGTAGGTATAGCACACAAGATTAAATTCAGCCTCAATTTTAGAGCACAATCATATAAAGAGTGACATCCTCCTAATGTCTTCTTAGCTGAAATGTCATATACAGGCATATAAACAGTGTGATTCATCAGAAACAGAGGGAATATTTTCAGATTGCAAATTAGTAGATGTTCTCCTGCATGAGTAAAAATTTGTGTTTGTATACATTTGGACATTTGTCAGCATCAAAGGGTTAAATTGCTATCCAGTTATAAAACATATATAGGAATAAAACAGGTCATTAAGCAGTATATAAATGTAGGTCTTTATAAACCTAATTAATTATTGACTGTAATCTAATTATTGTGTTTCTAGGGACAATTACTCTCTGTTTTCATAGAAGTTGGCACTGCCTGGGTGTTTCCCGTCCAACACATTTTGGACTATAAATATGAAGAGTGGACCTGTGGCTCACATTGTTTTAAAGATGAAGATCTATGTGTTGCTCTTACTAGCTGCTGCTATAGCTCTTAGCAGGGCATTTAATAAGTGCACTGTGGCAAGAGCTATACTAAATGGAGGACTTATTGGCATAAATGGCCATACCCTGGATGACTGTAAGCATTTCTTCTTATCGTCTGTTGTTACTTGAAATTAGCAACCTGTCTGTCTCTCACTTTTTCTGCTCTTACTTTACCCGTGTTTCCTCACAGTTTCTTTTATATGTATATTTTTGTCTTGCAGACTTGTGCCAAATCCATTATGGAAGTGGTTTTTCCACATCCCTGTTCAAAAGACATGCAGGGTATGGCATTTTCCAGATCCATCCCGACTGGTGGTGTGATGATGGCAGATTCAGAAAACGCAGGAACCTATGTCAGCTGCCATGTCAAAGTAATGTATATGTGTGCATGCTTGTGTGTGTATATACACCACATATTATAAAAGCTGACAGTGATATATGAATGAATGGGAGTTGTAGTCCTGATCCACAGGAGGGCCTCAGGTTACTAATCACTAGTCTAAACAGTCACTGCATTCTGAAGTTCCCAGTACTAATGTTTAATTCACCAACATTTTGACAGGCATACATTGCCACAACAATTTCAAGTCAGTCATTTATATTTCTGCTTAAGTCTACTTAGGAATGCTTCAGTGGGAGGAGTTTGAGGTCTTGTGACTGGCCACATAGAATCAGGTCCACCTCCAACTACATGTTATCTGTACTAGTTATAGAATAATTCTGGGGAGCCAGGCAAAGAAGAACTGATTCAGAGTAGCCATTTAAAAGAAGGAGTTACAAAACAATCATCCTTCAAACAGTAGTCAGTTCTAACTACATACTGTATTTAGTTGCTTTTACTCTCTTGTAATCCATTGTAATCAGGCCCGGACTGGCCATCTGGCATACCGGGCATTTGCCCGGTGGCTATATTTAGTTGCTCTAACTCTCTTGTAATCCACTGCTAATCAGGCCTGGACTGGCCATCGGGCATACCGGGCATTTGCCCGGTGGGCCGTTCCGAGGCCGTTCCAGGCGTTTAAAAAAAATTAATCATTAAATGAGTTTGGGCCGTTTTTCACTTTCTGAAAGATCGCCACCTCGTTACAAGTTTCCTGGTGGGCGGGCAATCAATGTGAGGCTGTGCGGCGCACCGCACGTGATTATAAGCTCCGCTCACAATCCGCCCCATGGGCTGCTCAAAAAATAAAAATGGGCTGCTCAGTCTTAAATGCCCGGGCCTATTTTTTGTCCCAGTCCAGGCCTGCTGCTAATGATTTCAGGTTACAATCTGATAAAGACTAATGACCCATATGAGTCATACAAATCTATTGATGGCTATTGTTTGGAGGTGTGACCCAGAGTCAGACATCAATAGAGATCACTAATTACAGGAAAATGCAGATAAAATGCAAAAAAAAAAAAAATAACTAGAGACATGTTTTGTTTTGTTTTTTTGTTGGGGGGGGGCACTCAGCTGTATCCAGTACCAACATATTTTCCTAGGGTCTGGCATGACCCAAGCCGTTTTAGTGCACCATGCTGCCCAGCGACACCATTTCTAATAAACAGATTAGAAACTAGACTCTGGTTTTATAAGCATGAGACTTCAATTTAGCACCCTAAGCCAGTACCTGATTACACCTACCTAGATAAATTAATATTTTTTAACAAATTAAAGGACAAGTACACATTTTATGAAAAAAATAAGTTGTAGAGTTTTTCTTGATGAGTAAAACAAGGGAACTCCCACTACTGGAAGATTTTTAAATAAAAAACTGATTAAATTTCAACCTTTTTTTCACATTTTTATGTCTTAGCATTGAGTGCATTTTTCTTATAATTCACTCACTCTGAGTCATAGATTATGAATCTTCATAATAAAAGATAGGAACAACACCATCTATTGACCAGAAGAGAAAATTGCAGTTGTATATAAAAAACTTTAAAATGTAAAACTTCCAAATAACCTCCCACAAGTATCATAGCAGGAAAATCTGCATAATATATTTTTTCATAAAAACCAGGGGAGGGCTGGCAACTTATGGCCCAGGAGGCAAATACATTCAAGTGGCCCATTTCTATATTGTTCAAGCCCACTACTATAGAGCTTACAAGGGAAATGGTTTATGCTACTAGTGTAGCTCTATTTGGATTGTTCCTCTGTGGTATCATTTATGTAGCTCCATTTCAATTGTAAGCTCTCTGGTATCACTAGTGTAGCTCCATTTACAGCAGCAATTGGGAGATTTAGTGAGGAGCAGTGGCTCACCAGCCCAGACATATGACCAGCCCAGGGGGCAACTGCCCCCCCCAGGCCAGCCCTCCCCTGATAAAAACGTTTAGTGATTTTTTTAAGAGCCACTTATTCTTGGGGTTTTTCTCGGAATTAAGGAATGAGAGGATTAATTCATTCTTAGGTGGTGGTGTTATTCCTCAACAAAGGGCTCCTAAGAATGTCAACCACAAAGAAAAATAATTCTATAAAAAAATAACTTAGACTTAGAAGTTACATAGTCATAGGCTGAGACAATATATATTTGAATTATTATGGAAGACATTTTGTTTTTTAGATGGCAGTGACATAGAATAATTTGTTTTTACTTTGATTAGATTTACTGGATGAAGATCTCACTGATGATCTGCGGTGTCTTAAACTGATTGTGAAAAGACGCAAAGGACTGGGAAATTGGTAAGAATAATGTTTGCGGGGGACAGATGGAAGCAACTTATGGCACCAATATACATGTGTTAGGTCCTTATGCAGAAATTTACAGATATACAATTCTGGAGCAAACCAAGAGCAACCACTACTGGTGGGGGTGGGGAGGAAATAACATTTCATTTGAAATTAGGATTTTGATCACTTTTAACCACTAGAGATGTTTCCAATGTGATGTAAACCAATTTGTTGTAGACCTTAAAGGGATAGTAATACTTCGTTTTAACTTTATTTTATTTTGTAGGCATTAAAAAACATGAAGAATGATATAAGTCTTATCTCTCAAACCTTTATGGTTTATGAGATATTCACAAGCAAAGTTCCCCTCCCCGCCCCTTTTTCCTAGTGTAAGCACTCTCTTCTCAGATGTGAGTCTGGTTGTATGACAGGACAGATAACAGAAGGGGACAATTTTCTTTGTATGAAAACAATGAAAGCCCTTCCCCCCTTGACAAGTTTTTCAGCTTTTTCCCTTATCTTAATTGAAGATTGTCCCTCTCTGCAGTCTACCTGGGCATCTCCCTTCTGATCTGGTTGAACAGGGAAGGGATACTTTGTTTGTGAATATCTCTTAAACCATAAAGGTTTCAGAGATAAGACTTATATCATTCTTCATGTTTTTTTAATGCCTACAAAATAAAATAAAGTTAAAACGAAGTATTACTATCCCTTTAAGCATTTAAAGATTTGAAAGTCCCATTTTAATAAATTTGTTGTTCCCTATGGTGCAGTTGGTACGCTCCTGACATGAATATATTTTCTTTCTGCATAAGGCTCTTAATTCTCTGAGTGTCATAGAGGTATCTAATGCATTGCAGGGCAATGCGTGTATACGCCTCTACTGCGTTGGATACCTCTCTACTCTGTTTGGTTCAGCAGACTATTAAGACTGTAGAAATTATGTCAACATGCACAAATTCTGGATTATGGTGTACTGAATAAGCTATAGATGAGCAATTCTGGAGCAAGCCAATTGCACTACAGAGAACAAATATAACCAGCCACTAATTTATTTAACCCTTTGAGTGCCAGAGGGATATGCATTGCTTACTCTCGTGGCACTCAAAGGGTTAAATTGGGCTTTTCATGGCTTCACAGTACTTTAGAATCCTCTATTGTATTCAAATGGGTCAAAAGCTCAATCTAAATGAATGGAAATTTTGGAAATTGTTATTTGTCCCCATGGTACAGCCAAAAGCCAGCTGATATCTAGTTTAGGGAATACTTATACTGGGAAGTGATCACTTGCAGTGCATAACTATATGCAAATTAAGCACTGCAATAAGAGATTAATTATCATGTGGTGCTGCAATCAGAGAGATCATATCTCAAAAATTAAAGTATCAATATCTACAGTACATGTTAGGCTGAAGTTTTTTTGCAGATTATACCTTTATCATTAGTTTTGTCTCTACATTTCTCCATAGATTTACTAAACCAGATATCAGATGTATTACCAACAACGAAATACAGTTCATTCTTTGATGAATATATATACTATACATGTATGTTGGACAGTGAATAGGTCCATGGCCATTTTGAGACATTCTTTTCCTGGTGTATCTCTGAGCACTGGCAAGGAGCAGGGGAAAGTGATGTAACTATAGTCTACAATTTCCTGATGATGATGATGATGTCAGAGTATGTACACTGGTCATGCACTAAACTGATCATATGCTCATGTCCACACCCCTAAAGTGCAGCTGCATGAGTTGGAGGCTAATATCTTTGTGCTGAATATGAGCTGATCCAGCAGATTTGTACATTCGTCCTTTAAGTGCTGTCAGCTTCATTTAAACTTTGAGCGTCAGAGGGGTATCCAGTGCATTTCAAACGAATGCACCAGTTACCCCTCTGGAACTCAAAGGGTTAACTTGATGGAAAACAGATATACAAAGATGCAAGGAGAGCACTGGTTTTTAAGGGACCCTAACACCTAAAAACAGCTTTGATAATTCAAAATCATACAAGTTGTATTAGTCATTTTTATTAGAAAACTAGTTTTTGAGTTATATTTGCAGAGTATACTATTTAAGGCATTCTGTATAAATACGTACTGTGGTGAATATACAAATTCTCCAGTACAAAAGCCAGAGGCTACACTTCAGGGTATGCTCTGCTGAGCATAATCACTCCTCTGAATACTGGTAGATACGCTCTGCCATTGTCAGAACTATCATACCATCGATAATGATGGGTGAAAAGTTTTGCACAAATAGCAAAAAGTGAAAAAAACTGCACTTTTTGCCTTCTGTGGTAATTCTTGTGAAAACTACAGTCTTTCCACTTTTTCTCCACCACATGCTAACCCACCAACCTAATCCCTTTGTACCCATAGAACCACACATACTGCCACTCCCAGTCCTTTCCCACAGTAGCCACAGAACTACATAAACGGATTACCCAATAGTGTTCTGCTGTCTGTTCACAACTGAGGTGTGATGTCCTCCAGCTGCCTCCAGATTGTAACTCCCATCTGTCCCTGCCAGCCAAAGATCACACTAAACCCCAACCCTGCAGCCTAGTGCTACCTTAGAACCACACATCCCAACCTTTAGCTTGGCCGTACTGCACTGATATAGCCATACACTTCCATACTGAGTCCAACTTTTCCACTCACATGTGAAATTTCTTACTGTTAGTGTTAAAGAGAATTTTTTGTTTTTTGAGGTGGGAGGGTTCTATAGCAAGGAATTTTCTTTGAAAAATCAGCAAATTGTTGTTTTTTTGCAAATATTCCTGCAGGAAAAAAATGTACATTTTGCCTATCTCTATCCAGCAAGTACCTTATAGCCTTCCCCATAGCAAGCATAAGGAAATTGCATAAAATAACAACATTTACTCTTTGTAATAACCTGAAACACCCAAAGACTGCCTGATTCTCCTGCTCCTGAGGCAAACAATGTTAAGAGAAGGAATATTGCCACATGTAGCTTATTAAATTGGCATTAGGCAGCAAAGACCTGAAAATTAATTATGTTTTCGTATATTCACCTAACTTAGCACTACATTTTCTTCCACAAACACTGACACTTGATTCAATTGACCCCATTACTGAAAAAACACACCAGCATTTTTTTCAAGCACAGTAAGCCATTCAATTACCAGTGCTATGAAAAAATACCAGCAGAAAAAAACCTACTTAGGGCTCAATACTATCACCACCGGTAAAACTGGTGGTAATAGCAAAAACAGTAGCGCCAAAAAAAATCAGCCATGTATTCCAGCTATTCTATTGCTAGAGAGGTACGTGGCAAAAAGAGCATTGTAGAGCAAAACTCACATTTTGGCAAAATGCTCATTATGTTTTTTTGTTTCCACAACTTGCACTAAATAGCGCAAATTGTGGGAACTTCAAACGAAACAAAAACCAAACTGTTGTTGTTTGACAGTGTCAAAAAACGAGAGTGCGCTAAAACTAGTCCGAAAATTTAACACTTACCTGTCATCCGCTGTCCAGCTTCTTCATTTATCTTTCCTTCTTTCTTCTCTTCTGTCTTCTTTTCTTCAGTCTTCTTCCTCTGATGTTCATTCTTCTTTCTTCTCTGAAAATAAAAAAAATCCATTTGTGTTTTGTATTGTTAAAATAAAAAAAAATAGCCCCCCAAAGATGCTACTGTTAACCCTTTGAGTGCTGGATGGGTAGCCCTCCAGTGGTCAAAGGGTTACTATTTGTGGCATCTTGTAAGTAGTAAATATATATAAATAGCATCTTTTTAATTTTAAAATGTCCTGCTTGTGTGTCAATATGTTCAAAAGCTTCAAATTCTTCATCCCCTTGCCTCCGCCGCCGTCGTCTCTGCTGGTGGCAGAAGGCATTTGGACAGGCACAGATTTCACTTCTGGCCTTTAGGGCCGTTGCCCGAGTCAGCCTGCCAGAATTTTGAACCGAGACTGGCCTTCATACGCCAGTCTCGATTCAAAATAGATTGGCAGTCTGCTATTGGCTTGGAAGTGCTTACGCACCTCCCAGCCAATCAGCTTCTAGCATGGAGAATGACAAATCCCACTTGAAGCTGATTGGCTGGGAGGTAAGTAAGCACTTCCCAGCCAATAGGAGACTGCCAATCTATTTTGAACCAAGACTGGCATGTAAAAGCCAGTCTCAATTCAAAATTCCAGCAGTCTGACTCAGGCAACGGCCCGAGAGGTCAGAAGCAGAATCTGTGCCGGTCCACATGCCTTCCACCACCATCGGAGACAACAACGGCAGAGACAAGGGGGTAACGAATTTGAAGCTTGTAAACATATTGACACACAAACAGCACATTTTAAAATTTAAAAGATGCCACATTTATATTTAGTACTTACAAGATGCCACAATTAGTAACCATTTGAGCACTAGAGGGCTACCCCTCTGGCGCTCATAGGGTTAACAGTAGCATCTTTGGAGGACTATTTTTTTATTTTAACAAAACAAAACACTAATGGATTTTTTTTATTTTCAAAGAAGAAAGATCAGAGGAAGAAGAGAAGAGTGAAGAAAAGAAGCTGGCTGTGACCATGTTGGACATCAGGATTACTGGTAAGTTTTTAATTGTCGGACATGTTTGAAACTGTTTCTAGATTAACCCTATGAGTGCCACTGGGGTATGCAACACTGTATAATGCGTTGCATAACCCACTGGCACTCATAGGGTTAATCTTTTTTTTATTTTTCAACCACATGTATGTGTTGGAAACCAGTTTTCCAACACATACCGGTGGCTTTCACTGCCTGTTGTGGGCTCTGAGCCTGTCATCTCCTGCGTCATGAAAAGTGCTTCCTAAACATGCGGTGAATCCATCACATGGAATAGGATAGCAAAGGCAACTAGTTTTAGTTAATGTTCAAGGAGTGAAATTTGCAGACCAATTGAACATTTTTATGTGTTTTTGTTTTTGTTGACAGCACACTTTATAGAATAGTAAAATGTGCTATCAAAACCATTACCGCCTGTTTTTTTAAAAAAAAAGCAGGTCTAGCCTAACAGTATCAAGCTCTTTGGATGCTGAAGTTAGCGCCCATTTGAACCCATTAAAACACATTAAAATAATGTCCATATTCCCATTCAATTCCATCTGTTAGGATTTAACATGCGTTAAGGGACCCACTCTAATGGGTGAAAATCTGGGTACAGAGTCCCTTGATGCATGTTTAGTCCTGCCGACACAGGAATTGAAGGGGAAAAAAGCCCCCCCAAAAAAGTGGATGTGTTGATATGAGACCCTAACCCCCATATCAATACATCCAATGTATCAAAAATGTTAGTAGAATAAACCTTGTGAGTTTCAGTGGGGTATGCTTAGCCCGCTGGCACTCACAGGGTTAATCCGACTAAGTTAAAAAACACCCCCTGACAATAGAAACTTACCTGTAATCCTGATGTCCAGCAGAGCCTTCAGCACCCTGGTCAGCTACTGTCCATCATCTTCTTCAGTCTTCTATCTTCTTCAATCTTTCCATCTTCTGTCTTCTACTCTTGTGTCTTCTTATCTTCATTCTTGTACCAAATAGACACCTGCAAAGAGAAAACAAATAAGCCTTAAATAAGGCAGACAAACATAACATGGGAATATGTGCATTGTTTAACCCGTTGAGTGCCAGAAGGGTATTCTGCAATGTGTTGTGTACCTCTCTGGTACTCAAAGGATTACAGTAATGCAAGCATTCCAAGTCTAAAGACAATATTCCCCCAAATGAAAAATCCATTTTGCAAAAAAACAGAATCTTCATTCTAAATAGCGATATGAAGTCTCATGCGAAAATATTGAAAAAAGAGCAAGTTGTGGGCTCTGCCGCTTTTTTTTAGAATGAAGATTCTGTTTTTTGCTAAATGGATTGGCACACTGATTTTTTTATTAGGGGGAATTTTGTCTGCCGACTTGGAATGTATGCATTACTTTAACTCTTTGCAATGCATTGCGTACACCTTTGGCACTCAAAGGGTTAAAAGATGCTCCTATTTCCAAGTTATGTTTGTCGGCCATATTTAATGTTTATTTATTTTTTTCTCTACACAGGTAACTATTTGATACAGGAAGGAGGATTAGAAGAGAGAAAAGAAGAAGACAGATGATGATGAGAAAAAGGAAGAAAGAAGAAGGAAGATGGAAGATGACAGAAGAAGACAGACAGTGGATGACAGGTAAGTGTTACACAGATCTGGGTGTTAGTGCTAGTGTCTTGTTGCACTGTTATGGGTAGTGTAGGATTAGCGTTTGGGAGGGTAACTGTGAGTTTGTGCTCACATTCGGTGCTTGACAATGTGTCAAGCGCTGATCGTTAGCTCTTTTCCTTTGATGTTCCTATTACTCATGATTTATAGAGTGGTTTTGATAACTTAGAGCACATGATGGACGTTTGGCCACAAGTCTTTTTTGGTGGCCCAACGTTCATTGTGGTTTCAGCTGGTAGGGTCATTGGATACCGACTTAGAAAAATGTTTTCTATGGTCAGTAGCTTATTTTGCCCTAACGGCTGTTTTTGCAGGATTAATAGAAACGCTTAAGTCTTTCAATGCCATCTGCATTGATTAGGGTGTCAGCAAGTAGGGGAAGTAATAAAGGGCCAAAACAGAAAATGACTTAATTAGCATAATCTAGACTCTAAATAACTCAAAAGCTAGTTTTCTAAATAAAAAAGTGAATTTGAATAAATAGATGAAAGCTCTTTCTTTGTTTCTAGGTGACAGGATCCCTTAAAAGTAACAGATGGATAAGCAGTGCATTGCTTTACACTATGTTATTAATCCACCTGGCATCCACCAGGTTAAATATACACAGAAAAGCATTTTAACAGGAGACCATTTCTGTCTAATGCATTAAAAGAGAAGTAACACCTACTAATAATATCACCCCATTTACCTTAATATGGCTGGAAAATCCTAATTGTCCTATGAACGTACCCGGGAACTTTTTCTTCTAGAGTCCCCAGAGGGGGCTCAGTTGATGCCACTTGGGTATCTAAACGAAGCCATTTGCATCACAAAGAGGTGGGGCTTAATCGTGGGTGGGGCATGGCTTATTGAAACTTGTCATAAAGTGGATTGGGAGTGGGAAGGACAGGGTGGGAAGGAGGAGAGTTGGGTGGAAAGTGGGAGGAACAGGGTGGGAACCAGGAGAAGTGGGCAGAGTTTCATAAGAAACTCCCCACCACTGGGGAATCAGCCTCCGTCCCCGGAGACCTTGTAATTAATTGAAAATAAAACTGAGTCTCTGGGGCAGATTTGGAGAGTTCCCAGCTATGCCTATGAATGTTTCCAGTACTCAGTCATGTAAGAGATAACATCATAAATCAGTCCTGGATATCATGTCCATGTAGGAGGCAGACATGACAGTTGCTAACAGGACACAAAGTTTGCTCAATGTACACGGTAATAGATTGTGCTTTAGAAGTTAGAAACACCTCCTAATAATAACCCCCATTTACTTTACTATGTCTGCAAAATCCTAATGACCCCTTTTGCCCTTGTGCCTTTAAGATATAACATCATCAATCAATTCCAGATGTCATGTCCATGGACGAGGACATAACAGCTGCTTTTATTTTTTAAAACTGAGGAAGACAGAGCGCATAAGCCTACTTAACCTGTTAAGGGCCTGTACGGTGCACAATGCATCACACCACTCTGGTCCTTAACAGGTTAAGATTACCATGTGAAGTGGGTGGATTCTGTGTTCTGGGGTCCTGCTAGCAACTGTCTTGTCTTCCTCCATGGACATGATATGTAGGATATGATTGAAGGGACAAGGTAAAAAGTCATAGGGGGCATAAGGATTTTCTGAACACAGTAAGGTAAGTTCAGGATTATTAGGAGGTGTTGCTACTTCTTTGAAGGGATACTAATGCCCAATAATCATTTTATATTGTACTGCAGCAAATCCCATCTCTCAAACTTTTATGGTTTGAAAGATATTTGCATCTAAAGTTCCCCCTTCCCCTTCTGATGTCAACGCTCTAGTGACAACAAGAGATCCCGGTCCAAGGAACAGCTGGCGACACTTCAGCAGAGAAAAATAGCTTTATTTAAAAATAAATATTTAATTGGAATGGCTTACAAAGTGTGCCTGGTTTGCAAGCACACTCTGTAGACCATTCCAATGAAGTAGTTCTTTTTAAATAATGCTATTTTGGCCCTTCGGAAGAGCCACCTCGAGACAATATGAAAAAGGATAAAGTAGTATGCCATACAGATGGAGTAGGGTTGATGTGAAAGTCATAATGGGGTCATACACACACCCCTTAAAGGGTTAGTAATGTCAAAAAAAAGTTTTTTGCATTTAGAAGAGCATAAGAAGTTGAGCTAAATGCAAAAAAATGTATCTTTCAAACCGCTATGGTTTAAGAGATACAGTCATTTAAAGTTCAATGTCTCCTGCTGACAGCTGTAAAGCTGTCAGCAAGAGATTTGTGTCGGTCGACACAGAGGCTCTGCAGCAGAGCCGCAATCGCGTTATTGACAAGGAATCCCTTCATTGGAATGGTTTGCAAGCACACGTTTTAGCCCAGTGGTTCTCAACTCCTGTCCTCAGGACCCACTAACAGGTCAGGATTTGATGATTTCCTTGTTAGAGCACAGGTGAGTTAATCAATGTGAATGAGCCTCTGATCACCACACCTGTGCTGGCCTGTTAGTGGGTCCTGAGGACAAGAGTTTAGAACCACTGTTTTAGACCATTCCAATGAAGGGATTCGTTGTCAACAATGCAATTGCAGCTCTGCTGCAATCAAATTTTAAATGCATGTATCTCTCAAACCATATCAGTTTGAGAGATACTTTTTTTTTTTTTGCATTTAGCTCAACTTTTTAAGCTCTTCTAAATGCAAAAAAGCTTTTTTTTTTTTTTTTTACATTACTAACCCTTTAATTAGATTTCACTATAAACACACAAAAAATAAGGTTACGTTATGACATAACTTATTGACAACAAGAGTTTAATATTGGTAAGATTGGAGTGTTTGATGCATGACAGTCAGGTTTTATCCCCATCATAGAGATTAAGGGATACCATAACTACATGGATAATATTAGAGTAGGCGTTATGCAACTAGTGCAATTTACATTCTCTTTAGAGATGAATGAGAAGGAATATCACACTGACGTTTTATTAACCCCTTAGTGACGGCCGCGTGCAGACGCGGCCATCACTTAACGCCCGTCTAACATTTTTTTTTTTTTTTTTTTAAAGAATCCGGAGTCCCCGAACGGCGTGCAGCCACGCGGGGAGCCGGATTTCCTGGACGTACATGTACGTCCTCTGTCACTAAGTGACACCCACAGAGGACGTACATGTACGTCCTTTGTCACGAAGGGGTTAATAAAGTAAGCGTGTAGGACTTGTGTATGACTAAGTGGGACAGGATTCCAGTAACTGGGGAAGAAATATTTGGTTGTAATGACAAGGCCAATGTCAGCAGTAGCACTATTACAGTATGTCATGTGACCTAGTCTCCAAAGTTTTTTTTACCAGACAACACTTGAATTATTTACTGACACCTATAATTTTAGGTGGTCATGTCACCATTTTAATCACGGCAACATGGCTAATGCATTGTGTGGCCACATGACATTTTTTTCAATGTTTTGTTTGTGTGTGAGGGTGGGAATTTGCCAGGCAGATGGGCTTGGTAAAAAGGGGACACTTAGCGTACTGTCCTAGCATTAAAAGGGTTAAAAGCTGTGTTTTCACAGTAAAATAAACAAACCAAAATAATGTACATTGACTGATTATTTTTATTATCTGCTATTAGATTTGTTGGCTCTCATTAAGGAAATACAACTTCAAAGTGTAAGTGCTAATGCTTTGAGCGCCAGAGAGGTATCCAACACATACCTCTCTGTCATTTAAAGGGTTAAGGGCTTTAGCATTCCAGCAGGCTTAATCTCCAAGCTGGCTGGGTGCTTATATCCAGCAGTTTTCACAGGGGCCTGTGGTTGTGTCAGAGAGAATGTGCACAACTGTGAATGTATTGTATGTACTACAGCGCATCACACACACACAATCAATGAGAGAGGAGTATCAAAGCACTCCTCTCTGATTGGCTGCAGAGCGACATGCTAGGAGAGGAAGGTACTGGACGGCGGGGTGCATCTAATGCCATCCATACCTTTGTATATTCAATTAATCATGCATGCTTTTGCTGTTTATTGTATCGGACGATTCGGCAGCATGGCATTGCCATTGGCAAATAATCCATTAAATTCGGCAGCATGAATTCGGGGCTATATACTGGGCCAGTACATTCATAGCTGACCAAGACTACACTCGGGGCTTCAGCCCCCTTAGCCTCCCCCTAGTGATGCCCCTGGAGGGGGGAACTTTTGATGCAAATATCTCTCAAACCATAGAGGTTTGAGAGATGGGATTTGCTGCACATATTTTTTTTTTTTTTTTAAATCTACAGTGTAACATAAAATGATTATTGGACATTACTATCACTTTAACCCTGTAAGTCCAGGGGTGTATGCAACATATTGAGAAGGAATGTGTTGCACACTCCTCTAGAATTAAAAGGGTTAAACTGAATATTAATTAATGCATTGCTAATTTCTTTAGCATTCAAGGAGTTAAAAGCCCACTTAAAGGTAAACCTTTTATTATGAAAATGTATATTTTATTGACTCTTTTTTTTGCTCTGTAAAACAAAGGGTACTCCCACCAGTGTTGTTTTATTCAAATGTTATAAAAGTTCAGATTGTCAGGAAATGAATTACAGTGTGAATACTTCCTGAAAGTTCTACCTGACAGCATGACTCAGCAGTTGCTATCACAATCTATGGTGGAGAAAGTGTTTGTCATCAACTCACCTCTGCTAGAGAATGCAACAGAATAGCTAATTTGAGGCTGATGTATTATGAAGTACTAGTTGAAGAGCCCATGTACACAGGCCACAGTGCCACCCACCAACGGCCGTGGCACCTTCGGTGCGCAGAGAGGACTACGGTCTGAATTCGAATCCCCTCTCCATTATCAGCCGTGGCACGGGCAGTCTGTACTGTGCATGACTGCAGTGCACGCAGCTGTCTCTACTGCGCATGATGGCTTCTGACAAACACACACTTAGCAAATTATTAGATAGGATTGGAGCCATTCTGTGGCAAACCATTTGTACCGTAGAGGACACATAAAAAGTCCATTTGACTTAAAAGGGGATTTTGACCCCTTAATTGCTAGATAGGTCTCCAACACATTCAACACTTCTCTAGCATTCAAAAGTTTAAAAATCATAGTTAATGGAGGAATAACAAGGAAGACCTGATGGACAAGAGCCTGCAAGCTATTTTTACAGAGCAGTCACAGCAATCATGGGACTGGCTGACACAAGAAAAAGTGTTAAAACATTTAAATGGTGTTAAGGTAGACAAAGCTCCGGGGCCAGATGGTATACACCCACGGGTACTTAAAGAGCTAAGCCCGGCCCTGGCTAGACCATTATTTTTCTCAGGGGTTCTTTTATTTCAGGTATGGTGCCCACAGATTGACATATAGCAGATGTGGTGCCCATATTTAGAAAAGGGACCAAAGTCCCATCCAGGCAATTACAGAACTATAAGTTTGACATCTGTTGTGGGGAACCTGTTTGAAAGTGTAAGAAATTATATAGCCCCTCTTACCAAGAGTAAAATTATTCTTTTGGGTAGGTTGTGATGAAGTGATAATAATAAAAATGATTGTATTATGTACAAAATCAAAATACTGTTACAGGTTGTATAGTATATACATGAATTAAACAATATATGAGTCACAGAAATGGAAAAGATGGAATTAAATTGGATACCAGGAAATAATATGATGACAATCCCCCCCCCCCAGCATGAATCTTGGTTTCTGGTCTGCTCCTCTTCTGGGCTTACATCAGGATTCCTGTAGTCTTCTCTCACATGCTGCTCCTCTCTTGCTGCCCTCTCTTGCTGCCTCTGATGCTGTTCTGCTTCCACCCCAAAATACTCCTCCTTTATACCATTTTCTATCAGGCAAGTCTGGTGAAAACTGGTCAACTCATATCTCAACTGACCTTTTCTCATCACACCCACCTGCAATTTCATGGTGAAATCAAAGAGATTGTAGTGATAGGGGAAGGCTCCAGGAAGAGGTTTGTCAGATGTGAAACATTTGTTTTCATATCTGAAACAAATACAGTTTGGGCTTCTGTCCTTATTCCTTTTATATTTAATTAAGAAGGACCTTTCTTTGATTTCTCAAATACCCAACTAAGGAAGGGCATCTTGTCAAATCCTTTGAAGCCCCTTTTACTGGTGTAATGGTGTGATCTGGAGTTTGGGAAAGCTTTGAATTCTTAATTAAGGAAACTGACTTCCAACTGTATCTCTTAAGCCATAATACAGATAATTAATTATACACATGCATTCATAGCTACATATACATGTATTCATAGCATATATATATATAATAATAATCCTTTATTTATATAGCGCACACAGATTCTGCAGCGCTTTACACTCATATTGGTTCCTGTCCCCATTGGGGCTCACAATCTAAATTCACCTATCAGTTTGTTTTTGGAGTGTGGGAGGAAACCGGAGTACCCGGAGGAAACCCACGCAAACACAATGAGAACATACAAACTTATTGCAGATGTTGTCTTTGGTGGGATTTGAACCCAGGACCCCAGCTCTGTAAGGCAACAGTGCTAACCACTGAGCCACTGTGTGTATGTGTAGGTGTGTATGTGTATATATATATATATATATATATATATATATATATATATATATATATATATATATATATATATATATATATATATATATATATATATATATATATATGTATATATATATATATATATGTATATATATATATATATATGTATATATATATATATATATATAACCATATAGATACAGACATATATACACACATATATATCTCCACAAACAAACCCCTGTTATAAGTCATATTCGATCCATTTTTACTTTCTTACGAAGGGTTGCTAAGGGAATATATTCAAGAATTCATTTTGAACAGGAATATCATAAGCAGGAGCCAACATGGCTTTGTGAAAGACAGGTGTTGTCAAACTAACTTAATTGCATTTTATGAAAAAGTGAGTCAAATTATAGATTTGGGAGCAGCAGCTGATGTGATCTATTTAGACTTTGCTAAGGCATTTGATACGGTGCCACACAAAAGGTTACTGTACAAATTGACTGAAATAGGCTTAGGGGAAAACATTTGTGAGTGGACTGGAAACTGGCTGAAAGACAGAGTGCAAAGAGTGGTGGTGAATGGGAAGTTCTCAAATTGGATAAATGTGATAAGTGGAGCACCTCAGGGATCTGTCCTGGGATCTCTTCTTTTTAATTTGTTTATTAATGATCGCCCAGGGGGTATAGGAGCCATGTATCAGTGTTTGCTGATGACACAAATGAAGAAGAGAAATACAGTCTGAAATGTATGTGTCTTCATTACAAGAGGATTTGGACAAAATGGGTAACTGGACAGTCAAATGAGATTCAGTATAGACAACTGTAAAGTTATGCATTTTGGGTATAATAATAAAAATGCAACATACAGTTTACATGGTGTTTCTTTGGGGAAATCTACTAATGAAAAGGATTTGGGAGTAATGGTAGACACTACAATTTGCAGTAGTGTGCAGTTCCAGCTGGCGGCTGCAAAGGCCAATGAGATAATGGCATGTAATGGCTAAAACTTTGGGAAAGGAGATTTCATTTACAACAAGGGAAGGGATTCTTTACTGTAAGGACAATAAAGGTATGGAATTCACTGCCTGAAGAGGTGGTGCTATTGAATACATTAAATGCCTTTAAAAAGGGCCTGGATACTTGTTTTTAAAAGAGCAGAACATAGAGAGCTATGTGTGTATTGTATTTTATTGTATTGGGATTAATATTTATTTAGTGCTTGTTGTTCCAAGGAGAAATCTGATTTCCATTTGGAGTCATTCAAAGCAGAATTTGAAATTGCTGAAATAAGGATTTTTTTTTACCTTCTTTTGGATCAACAGCGGTAAAAAAGAATTGGAAAAGGGTTGACCTTGATGGACGCAAGTCTTTTGTCAACCTAAACTACTATGTAACTATGTAACAGTTCCTAATAATAATTGCACATACCTTACTATGGTCAGAATATCCCAATGGTCCCTTTACATTTTGTACTTGCAACTTTTTTTGAGAGTCCTGGATGTCATTTTAACTGAAGCAGGGAAAGTGCATGAACCTACATAAAGTTACTAAGTGCAGTGGACTGAGGGTGTGTTCTATTGTCCTGCTATCAACTGTCATGATTTCCCTCATGATCCTGACACCCGGGACTGATTGGCGATATCTCTTGAATGAAGGCATAATGACAGATAATAAGCACCATTAGAATTCTTTGGCTATAGTAAGGTAAATGTGTGTGTGTTTTGGGGGGGTTAATTAGGATGTGTTACTTTTATTTTAAATTGACAGTCAACCTGCTTTTTGACTTTACTTATTCATGATATGTAAAGTCAGTTTGACTATTCTTTTTTATTATCTCGTCTTTACCTATCTTTTTACACTTTTAAGATTCAGACAGGTTAAAGAGAGAGCTTTCTGTGTTGAGTGTGGTGAGTGTGAAAGCAGACAGAGTACAACAATGTAAACAAAATACAATGTTAAAATGAAAGTGAAACAATGTAGAAAAGCCTGCATCTATATCACACAGATTAATCAGTGCTACAGGAAGACTGCAATGTTGTAAAATATCTCTGCTCTCACAGTCCCTAACTGGCAAACTCTGCATAAAGAGAAATTCAGCTATCTCCCTGACAGGGACGTAGAAATGTAAAAAAAAAAAATAGGTGATGATGAAAAAAGTACAGGCAATCTGACTTTAAATATTATTCACTGGCAGAATATGTAATATCAATTTGAAGGTTGACTGGGACTTTGAATAAAGGGGAATTTGGAGCCTTTTATGCTGCTCCAGAATTGGACTCCAAGGTTGTTGTACTAAGAAGAATTTGAGTAATCCTAGATTATACCAACTGCACCATAGGGGACAAATAAAAATACCACACATTCCCACTGGCATTCAAAGTGTTAAATGGACTTTAACCCTGAGAAGATTAGAGAGGTCTCGTAAACATTGAAAAGCAATGTATTGTAGACCCCTCTACCATTCAAGGGGTTGAAAGTTCCATTTAAATCAACAGGGGTTTTTATTTGTCCCCTACATTGTAGTTTGCTGCAAAATTGCTATCATTTCTCCTTAACATAGCAGCCTCTCTGTCTTTTTGTAGCAGTATATTCAGGCACACCAAGGGGGGCTTGAGCACCTGCCCTTTTTGTCCAAAGTGCCCTCGTGCCCTTTTAAAAAAAAAAAAAAATCGGATCCTCTCCGCTTACGTGGAGAAGTGCCCTTTTTTTCATTTGAGCCCCTGCCCCCCAAAATATCTGTGCACGTCCCTGAGTATATCACTACTGGATTAACAGTTTATGCTAATTCTATTGAGATTATAAAAATTTTCACAAACTGCAATTTTTTTTCTTATAGGCGGTTTTGGAATAAAAACTGCAGAAGAAGGAAGCTTAAGAAGTTTTTATCTGGATGTCCTGGTTTTCTATATAATGATAAAACTAACACTACTGAAGTTATTGCTAATAGCAATTAACTGCATTCATGGGGACATTTATCATAGTATAAGATTTTCTAAAGGAACAGTGCCTCAAGCATAAGATATTTGGTAATCACTGAGATGTGATGTGCACTAAAAATATAAAGCTTTGAAGAAACTGAGGCTGAGGTATTAAAAATAATTAATGCAATTCTGGGGGAAAACAACTTAAAAACAGGGGACATAAAAAAATTCACAATGCTTAACAGAGCAGTAAACGTTTTTTTATGAAAAAATATATATTGTAGGGCTTTTCCTGTTGAGAAAAATAAGGGTACTCCCACTGCTGAGAGATTCATATTTGTAATGATATTACAGTTTGAACCTGTGTTTTTTTTAATGAGTAATCCCCTCTAGTGGTCAAATTCCAATTAGTAATTATGTTACATTTCTAATGCAGAAGAAAGTTAGAACTATCAGGAAGTAAACACACAGTAAATTCACTTCCTGACTATTTGAACTATTATAAATGTTGAATTAAACAACTGACAGCAGTGGGAGTGCCCTTGTTTTAATTAGCAGAAAAAGCTCGGTAACATACAGGTTTTCATTAAAAAAGGTTTACTGCTCCTTTAAAATGGGGTTTTAAACCTCTTGAGTTTTAAAGAGGGCCACAATGTATTGTCTCACAATTGTATTGTCTTTCTAGTATTCAAGTGGCTTAAACACTGCTTAATGCTTTGAATGCCCGAGCGGCACTTAGCTTATTGTTAAGCAATGTGTCTTGCAATTCTCTGGCACTGAGAAGGTTAAGTCAATGACCAGTCTGGGAATTGTAATATCTCTGCTTCGGTACAGTTGGTTCACTACAGAATTGCTACAGAACTTCTTAACACTTTGAGTGCAAGAGAGGTATTCAAAGTATTGCAACTTAATGCATTGGATACCTCTTGGGTGGTAAACCTTTATTATGAAATAAAAGTCTGAGTAAAGAAGGGTACTCCCACCACTGGGAGATGCATCATGCCAAAGTTATAACTGTTTAAACTGTTGTTTTTGACATTGATACTGCCATCTGATGTGTGGAAAGTGCAACTACAGTTTACCTCACAATAACAGTCCAGGCAGTTATTCTGTTGCATTCTATGGAAGATATGAGCCACTGACTTCATTTCTCCATAGCATGTGATAGTAGCAGCTCAATCATTTTGTGACAGTTTGAACTGTTATAATTTTTGGATAAAGGAACTGCTAGCTTTGTTTTACTTAACACTACAATATATGATTTCTTCATAATAAAATGTTACCTATTTAATAATTTAATGCATAAGCCTCTGTATCTCTGGTTATAAATAAATTCACAATCAAAGCTACTGTCACCAGCAACACAGAGAAATGTGATGGATCACTTCATAAATGGGTCATTGAATGCTATAAGAGTAATCTGTGATTCTTTTCGTAGCAAAGTGCCAATACTAAATGTCCCCTGTAACTTTTATCGTTTGAAAACTAATACATGTAATAAAAAAAACTGTAGACCGCAAAACTCTGTTGTGTTGTTGTTTTATATTACAAAATATTCGTTCAGTATCTGCTGAATCAATATGTATTTTAGTTGGAAATGGTGCATTACCTCTGTGTAGGGATGAATGGGCAAAAAGTCCCATTTTTCTGAATGGAATTTTCAAGGGAAAAAACATGGAATACCACTTTTTTAGTAGTAATTGCCATGCATAGAAAATACATACAAGTTCTGCCGTTTTGTGGCCACCAGTGAAATCCCTGGGTGAACTTTGCCAATTTCCACCTACACTTTGCATGGCAGAGAGAAGTCCTTCTGTAATACTACTGCTGCTGAGTGCTGACGTTCAACTCGTAATGTTGTTACCAGACTGAGATCTACAGCAAAATTAGCCACCAAAAAAATTTCAGCAGGCTGAGGCCTACATCAGCATAAACCCCAAAAATGTATTAGCAGGCTGAGGTTGTGGACAGAGAAGGGACACAGTTATAGCAACAGCCCCTGACTTCTGTCTTGGGGGATGGTTTCACATGTCACACAAACTGGCCATATGATATTTTCAGATGTTTGCCCATGAGTCTATCCAACTGCTTGTATTCCTATGGTACAGCCATCCTTGAAAAATAACTGCAGCTTGGGATATACCAGTGGGATACATTTTATAAAACAGGACATCAGTTTTTTAACAAAAGAATAAGGCATGTTACCGATGAACATTTTGGAAAATTAGCCAACCCATGGGCTTACTTCTGGATTATTTTTGAGCATAAATGTACTTCTTTCTAAAACTAAGTAACTGTGGGTTGGCAGCACATAGGAAAAGACAGTGCAGGATCATCAATTATAACAATCTAGGCCTAGGACCCAAAGCAATGTGAAGGGTCCTGGCTGCAAGTGATAGGACACAGACAAATGACTTTATGGTGCTGCTGCTAACATCTGGAGGTTATGCACTAAGGAGTGATAAAGAGTAGGGATGGGTGGAAATTTTCCCCTTAAACTGAAATCGGCAAATAATGGCACTTTCTGCTTGGCAAAAAATTTTCAGCGAAAAGTGCAGTTTTTCCGCTTTTTCCTGCCTTTTTCGTCCATTGAAATCAATGGGAAGAAAAATGTTTCTCCACCACATGAAAGTTTTCTACAACCATATAGAAGGCTGTCAGGCTCTCACAGCATGCCATTCTCTGTTTGTGAGAGAAGAGAGCAGCACCTTGTTTGAGCTAGAGAAGATAGAGAGGGGAATTGATGTTTAGTTTAGGGAATCTTTTAGGTAGGACATTTGTTCTCTCTATTAGGAGAGTCAGTGGGGCACCCTGGGGAAAAGAGGGGAAGAAGGAGGTTGACCCCAAATAATACCACAAAATTCAGATTGACTGGCAAAACACAGGCAGCTGGGGACCTATTTGCTTGTTGATCTTGCTGTTATTGTCTCTGTGCTGGGTGGGGAAGTCTGGGGAAAGAAGTTGTTGATTTTGTTTTTCAGTTATAATTTTTTTTGGACAGACTGTGATAAGACAACAGGGTGGACAACTTAAAAAAAAAACAAAAAAAAAAAACATAAAAAAGAACTAAATATATTAGGTGACAGTGACAGACAGCTGACCGGGCTTAGGCAAGACATCATACAGCTCCATCAGTTGTGTTGTGTACCCTACAGTAAAAAAAACAGTGTAGTTGCAAAATGTCCAGCAAAAGCACAAGGGGGGGGGGGGGGTGGAGCAGTGCAGGGACATGAGAGTAAAGTAGTAGTTCAAAAACTGCAGCAATGGTTGTTGCAGCATGTGCAATCAATGATAATGATCCCTCTACTCCAAGGGAGGATTCAGTTTGTCAAGGTCCCAGCAAAACTGGTTCCAGCACCACCAGTGCCAGTAGAAATAAAGAACCATATAAGAAGAACACTGAAGATGACAACAAGTTGCATTCAAGTGTTGAAGATTATGACAATAGCATAAGAAATTCTATCTAGCCCCTCTTACCAAGGGTACAATTGTTCTTTGGGGATTGGTTGTAACTTAAGAATCACACACACATAAGGGATAATAATAAAAGATGATTGTATTATGTAGAGAATCAAAATACTGTTAGAGTTTGGATGGTATATACATGAACAAAACAATATCATAGATTACAGGTATGGAAAAGATGGAATTGAATTGGATACCAGTAAATTATATGATGAAAATCTCCTCACACCCTCCTGCACAAATCTTGATTTCTGGTCTCTTATCTGCTGGGCTCACATCTGGACAGGAATCAGGACTGCTGTGCTCAGGCTGCTCTCATCTCCTCTGCTCCTGAAGCTCTTCTCCAGTTCTTCTGAAGTTCTCCTTAAGTTCTCATTCCACCCCCAAAAATACTGCTCCTTTATACCATTTTTAATATCACTTAGGTCTGGTGTAAACTGGTTAGCTCAACTGAGCTTTCCTCACCACACCCACTTGCCATTCATGGTGACATCAACGAGATATTATTGATAGGGAAGACTCCAGGAACAGGAGCATTTGGTGTCTTATGTGAACTCTTTGTTTAGTTGACAAGACAGTTTGGCTTGTCCTCACTCCTTTCACATTTAACTAGAAGAGACCTTCATTTGAGTTCTCAAACACCTAACTCAGGAAATGCTTTCTGTAAAAATCCTTTGAAGCAACCCCCTGCAGTTTGGGACAGCTGAAATTGTCTTGAAACTCTTAATTAAGCAAATAGAATTCCCACTGTTCTAAGCCATAAAACAGATCTATACCCATGCATTTTATAGCTATAAATATATATACATACACACACATAATAAATTGCATACAATGTCCATATCCATATAGCTAAAGACATGTATACATACATAAACACACACATATATATCTCCACAGACAAACCCCTGTTATAAGTCATATTTAAACACACACATATATATCTCCACAGACAAACCCCTGTTATAAGTCATATTTGATTCATTCTGACTTTCGTACAAAGGTGTAGCCACTGAACCACCTGCTGCATCAGATAGTGAGACAAACAAGCACCAAAACACCCATAGTAGGGAACTTTGTTACAGTACAAGTAAAAAGAAATTGTTTGAGACCTCCAAAAGCTTAAAGGAATATAACGCTAGTGGGCAAGATGCTGATGCTGCTGAGGATGACCTAATGATGACTGATGATGATGCAGATCTAGAATACATCCCTCCAGCATCCTTCTCTTGTTCAGATACAGATGAAGTTGAGAGTGAGGATGATGACAGGGCTATAAGGTTAGCAGAAAGTCAAAGGCTGAATCTTCTGCCAGTTTTAAGGAGCACTGTGCCTGTCTATAAACTGAGAAAGCCATTAGAAAGTTTGGCCCTGGACAAGCACAGATGTCAAAAAGCACACAGTCACCCTGTCAGTCATCATTAACATCATCGCCTCTTCAAAGTCCAAGTCCCACTCAGCCACACACACCTGTTTTGAGTACCCAGCAACAGCAACACAGGTTATTAACATCCACAATGTTAGAGATGATGAGCTCCTCTGCTGCTGCTGCTGCCGTAAGTGTTGCACCTTTGACACCTAGTGTAGAGTAAAAAAACACAGTGCAGTTGAGTAATGTTCAGCAAAAGGGGAGGGTGGAGGGGTGGAGCAGTGCAGGGACATGAGAATAAAGTAGTAGTTCAAAAACTGACTTCAGCAATGGTTGCTGCAGCGTGTGCAGTCGATGATGATCCTTCTACTCCAAATGAAGATGCAGTTTATCAAGGTCCCAGCAAAACTAGTTCCAGGCAGCTCTCACAGCATGCCATTCTGTGCTTGTGAGAGGAGAGAGCAGCATGTTTTTGAGCTAGAGTAGAGGAAAATAAAGGGGAATTGAAGCTTAGTTTTAGGGAGTTATTTAGGTAGGACATTTGTTCTCTGTAATAGGGAAGTCTGGGAGCACAATGGGGACAAGAAGGGAGATAGGAGGTTGACCCAAAATACCCGAAAATTTGGTGTGACTGACTGGCAAGACACAGGCAGCTGGGGTCCAAATTGCTTGCTGATTTAACTTTTATTGTCTCTGTGCTTGGGACTTCTGGGGATATACGTTTTTTGTTTATATATTTTTTGGGGGGACTAACTGTGATAAGATATGATGGACAAATTAAAAAAATAAATAAATAATAAAAAACATAAAAAATTAAACAAATAAATATATTAGACAGCTGACTGAGAGCTCTGTGACTGAAGCAGACTTGATAGACAGCAGACAACATTGAGAATTTTGTTGAGGGCCAAGGCAAGACATCACACTCCATCAGTTGTGTACTGTAGAGAGTAAAAACACACACAGTAGTTGAGTAATGTCTAGCAAATGCACAAGCAGAAGGGGGAAAGGTGGAGTAGTGCAGGGACGTGGGAGTAAAGTGGTAGTACAAAAACTGACTGCAGCAGTCATTGCTGCAGCATGTGCAATAAATGATGATGATCCCTCTCCTCCCAGGGTGGATGCAGTTTGTCATGGTTCTACCAATCACACCACACCAGTCCCCCACCACCGCTACCATACACATCTGCCACATTGTAGGTTGTACTTTATTTTTTTTTAATCACTTGACAGCATCATTAATACGTGCCAGTGTCACTTAACCCCTTAATGACATGTGCCGTACTATGACAGTCACGGTCCTTGAAATACTTAAGGACCAATGACGGTCATAGTACGTCACATACTTTTTACTTACAGCACTCTACCGGGAGCGCTGTAAGTAAAAATGGGGCCTGAAATTGACCACTCCAAGATCGGAGCGATCTCTATCAGGCCCCAAAGTGATGTGCCGATACACGCAACAGGTCACGTGTACCGGCGCGTCGACGTGGTTCAATGCGGTCCTTATGGGACGGAAACATCCCAGGACCGCCGGTCGCTAAGGGGTTAAGCAGGAATTAAGCGTTGTAGGCAAAGAACAAATTCACTATGCATGCTAACATATTTTTCAAGGTATATGTTGCTGTAGGACTCACAACTTTGACTTCCAGCTACATATTACTCCACTACAGCCCTCAGAAGAAGCACCATATTAAACATAGGAAAAAATGTGTTGGAATAGGGAAAAAATGTGTTGCAATAGCAGAAAAATGTGTTGGAATAGGATTAAAATGTGTTAGAATGTGTTAAAATAGGAGAAAAATGTGTTAGAATATGAGAAAAATGCATCGAATAGGCAAAAAATGTGTTAGAATATCCTATATAATAATTTGCTAAAACATGTGTAACGACGCAGTCATGCTCAGTAGAGACTGCTGCGCATGCTGCAGTCATACGCAATAGATACTGCCCGCACCACGGCTGATACAGAGCTGGACGCTCCGTATGACTGCCCCTTCACCGGTTGGCAGTGGCACTGCGGCCCGTGTAGCGGGCTCTTCAACTAGTAGGAGAATAATTTGTTAGAATAGGTGAGAAATTTGCTGGAATAGGCAAAAAGGAGGAAAATTTTGCACTGGAGAAAAAGAGAAAACTTTTGTGAAAAAAAAATGAAAAATTAACCTTTTTCGTGAAAGTTTTTCTCACTTTTCACCCACCCCGTATAAAGAGGAGATAACTTCTCCAGTGATACCACTTCTCCAGTCCCTATGTTATTCTATGGAGGCAATGCACTAAGATCTCTCCCACTTGAAACATATTAGTGCATAGAATAACACAGGGACTGGAGAAGTGATATCACTGGAGACGTTATCGCCTCTTTATTACTCCTTAGCGCATAACCCACTTGGGTCAGACGCTCTTTTAGCTGAAATAGACCATCATCATCCAGTTGCTCACACTTCCAATAGATCCACAATGCCAGTACCTGTTAGCAGCACTGGATCAAGAGATGTGGGGCCCCAAATTGATACCTTGTCTAGGACCCCATGGATCCTTAATCCATTTCTGGAAAGAGGACAGTGTATTTTAATTGTTTTAACAACATGACTAGCAATCTCAAAATAATCTTCCACCATGCTTTGAATTTTCACAACTGGAATAGGAGACATGAGTGTTATTGTTACAGAGCAAAATGAACCACCTCCTGAGACATTTACAGCACTACTATTGGTTGCCCCTTGGCCCTGGGCTTCTATTGCTGCTAACTGTAGCACACAGGGCTAGATTTCCCAATAGGCAGAGTAGGCAACTGCCTAGAGCTTCAAATGTTGAGGGGCACCTCAACTGTGTTGACCACACCCACATTATTAATTGTGGTTGTGGCCAGAACTATCTCAATGTCCCTCTCCCAGTTTTATACTAAAGGCTTTTATTGAACCCCTTGGATGCTAGAGAGATATCAAACACTTTGGAGATCTTTCTAGCAACCAGGGTTTAAAGTATTTTCTTGGCTTAGCTTATTATAGACCATGGGTATTTTGTGTGCCAGGAAACAGTAGATGGGTTTGGGGTTGGACCACATGAGGAATGAGGGTGTGGTCATGGATAAAACTAAGGGCACCTGCAATGCCTTGCCTGGGGCTTCCTGGGATGTTTCATAATCAGACTTGTTGATGTACTTCAGGTGGGATCTCAGTGTCCCACAGTGTCCAGTTACCTCTGCTTACATTTTTATTACAGAGACAACACATAGTAACAAGTTTAGCTTTTGGATATGAATGAATTTGTTTTGATACTGGAGATAACATACACTGAGGGGTTCCTGAGGGACTACAACTAATAGTATAGGGGCTAGTAGTTGCAATAGTACTAGCAAAAAAACGAAACATACACATATAGTGTTCCAATAAATACTGCTCCAGAAAATGAGAACTAGTTCAATAAATAGGAATCACCAAGTTAGTGTTGAGCGAGCATGCTCGGCCGATGCTCGGATCAGCTCGAGCATCGCTCTGCTCGGCACATGGCGGTACTCGTCGAGTACCGCCATGTGCTCGCCCGCCATGTTCGGGTGGCGGGGATCTGTGCCGAAGGAGGCACAGATCTGAAGACGCTCCGCTGGACCACCAGGGACTGGAGGTACGGGGGCATTGCGGAGATGAAGGGGGCATTGCGGAGATGAAGGGGGACAGTGTGGAGATGAAGGGGGACATTGTGGAAGGGGGACATTGCGGAGATGAAGGGGGCATTGCGGAGATGAAGGGGGACAGTGTGGAGATGAAGGGGGACATTGTGGAAGGGGGACATTGCGGAGATGAAGGGGGCATTGCGGAGATGAAGGGGGACAGTGTGGAGATGAAGGGGGACATTGCGGAGATGAAGGGGGCATTGCGGAGATGAAGGGGGACAGTGTGGAGATGAAGGGGGACATTGTGGAAGGGGGACATTGCGGAGATGAAGGGGGCATTGCGGAGATGAAGGGGGACATTGCGGAGATGAAGGGGGACATTGTGGAGATGAAGGGGGCATTGACCAGGCACCCTCCCCTCATCAGAGCAGGGGGTGCCTGGTGTAATGCTCGTGTCGCCCCATTGAAGTCAATGGGGCTCGGGTGCTCGGCCGAGCACTCGAGCCTCCGGCGGTGCTCGGTCAGAGCACCCGAGCACCCGAGCATCGGGGTGCTCGCTCAACACTACACCAAGTCCAATGCATAGATAAGATAATTTCTTGGTTGCAGCTATAGTCCGTGGTGTCCTCAGTGGCACCTTTCACTTGAAGAAGAGACTGGAGAGAAGAGAAGAGGACAAGCGCACACCATCTGAGAGTAATCTTAGTATATAAAGTGGAAATAAAATAAAATGAAACTACTTAGAATATACGTTGTGGTAACTGAAGCCCATAAACACTGATGTTAATGATTGAGATGTAGATCGCTATTGACTTGCAACTTTAGGATCTCAGGCACTGTGCTCCAATAGCTGTTCAATAAGTCCAGTGGTCACATAAAGAGGAATCCTTAGTGGGGAAAAACAATAGATCTAGAGTTTATCTGTGATATAAATTACCGGATGTTCTTATAATATGTGTCAGTGTCTGAAGCCCGACCTGGCTTGTAGCAAGCAAATGCCAACAGAAACAAGATAGTATTAAAAATAATATAAATATGTTATCAATATAACCATCCGTATGCATTTCAGGAATCTGTGTTCACTTTGTTAGGGGATGAGTTGTGAAAACAAAATAACTTTTACATTTAAAACATTTTGTAATTACAATTAGAAACATACCATGGAGATGACAAGTTGCCGCGTCCATCCCGCATGGTACACTTCATAACAAGGCTAGAATTTAAAGTAATGGAGATCGTCTCACGCCTCGTTCACCACCTCATTCCGACAGTAGTCTTGGTAATGGGGACACTAAGAATACTATGTATTTGCTAATACGTCTTTGCGCTCTAATGTGGGGTACAGTGCTATTTGTGCATATCCAGCTTTGTGCTGAGCTATACGATTAAAACATATAATATAATGCAATATTGTAATATATTTACAATAAAAGAAACTATGTAAATTTCCATTTTTTTAGTTGTGCACATCTAAAAGAGGGACACAGGTACACAGAATCCATATAGTAACAACGCATATACCTAAAGAATAAAAATTATATATATTTGTGGTCAGGCCTAGGAGAGACTATGATAAGGTCTATTGCCCATTCCGACCTGTAAAGTAGGCCTAAGAGTGGGCCCACATGTATAAGAAAAAGAGTTTAATTGGTAGAGCTAAGAAAAGGGGTATGGGTTGGGTGGGTAACACAGAGTTCAGTCGGAGCTCTGCACAGTCCCGAGGAAAGGATTGTGGCTGGTATAAATGTCTCCAACCGGCCCTCCCACAACTCCAGGATAACCAATAGCCTTACATATATATACATATTCGTTTCTTACTGAAAATGAGACATATACTCGTAGGGCTCGATCCAAATGTTGAAGACAACTCTTCTTTCTGCCTACGGCATTTTTTCACGCACAGTAAGCTAGTCAAATGCCTGTGCTGTGAAAAAATACCGGCAAAAAAAGAGCAGCGGTGTGATAAAGTTAAGGGGTGTTTTCACCCATAGAAAATTATGAAAACACTGTAATTATCAATTCAAACGTCTGCGTTAGCCATGAAAATCCTATAAGGGACTCAAGTTATCACAGGCAAGTTAAGACCCAATTTTTTTTTTTACTTGAGTCCCTTATCAGCTTTTCAAACAGTCGACGCAGAAACTTGAATGAAAAGAAAGTAGAAAAAAACCTCACAGTGGATGTATTGATATGGTGCCCTAAGCCCCATATCAATACATCCAAATTATGACAAATGTGTCAAAAGTTAGTAGAATTAAACTTATGAGTGCCAGTGGGGTATAATTACCCTGCCAGCATTCATAGGGTTAACCTAAGTTAAAAAACAACATCCAATTAAAAAGTAACCCTTACCATTAATCCTGTTGTCCAGAGGAGTCCTTAGCTTCCTGGTCCTCTTCTGTCCTTCTCTTCATTCTTTTCTTCTTCGTTCTATCTTCTACTTTCTCTTCTTTCTTCTTTCTGTAAGTAAAAAGAAACAGTATTACTGCAACGCAGTAACTATGCCATTGTTTAACCCTTTGAGTGACAGAGGGGTACTCAAAAGGGCACTCAAAAGGGTTAAACATATATTAATGTGCCGTGAATATGCCTCCTTGAATATGCCCCATGAATACACCCAACTAGTTACAAATGCCATGAATAAATGTCATAAATAAAGTCCATAAATAAATGCATAGCTTTTTAATTTGTGTTTCCAGAGGTGGCGGCTGCGGAGACTCTGATGAGCCTCACAGTTCCCATTCCCATCCTGCATGGGCCGATGGTTTAATGGAGGCATATTCGTGGCACATTTATATATGTTTTAACCCTTTTGAGTGCCAGAGAGGTACGCAATGCATTGCTTTGCAATGTGTTGTGTAAACCTCTGCCACTCAAAAGGTTAAACTATGGCATGGTTACTGTGTTGCAGTAATACTTTTTCTTTTTACTTACAGCAAGAATAAATAGGAGAAGACAGAAGGAGAAGGACAGTGGATGACAGGTAAGTGTAAGACATATGACTTATTGATCGGTGCTTAGCAGTATGTCAGGCACCGATCGTTAGTTTTTTTACTGTTAAGTTCCCAATGTTACCATTATTTAGCAGCGTTTTGGGAACCTAACGCACAAAACGGACGTTCGGCCACAAGACCATTTTTGTGACCTAACATCTGTTATTCTTTAAGACAGTAGGACATTTGGATACCGACCAAGACATTTTCTTGTGTCGGTCAGTATCCATTTTGCTCTACCGGCTTTTTTATCCTCAACATTTAGATAGAGCCCATGATGTCTCGAATATCCCAGTAACAAGTACTTAGTATTTGGACTGAAAGGAATGGCGCCAGATATATTAGATGCTCATTGTTGCTTCCATATACACTAATAAGAGATATAATACAGTCTGTGCTCTCAACTTCGTACAGAACTGTGAACATAAATTATATGGTATACCTTAGCAGCATTATCTTTAATATACAGTATATAATTGTCATTTTTAATTTATAATCGGGCACATCTAAAAATGGGCAATAAGCAAACAAATACATAGACATAATAAAGTGTATATACATAGAAAAAAAAAATATATATATATGTTTCTGTAGATGAGAGATATAGGACTAGATTTAAAGGCAGCCGTTACACCAGCTGCTAAGTGAAAAAGGCACATCGCTCGCAAATAATACAGGAGTTACAGCAGATTCAATAGGTACTCTACAAGAATAGCTATCGAGCGTAGGCACACACAAAACACGTAACACAAAAGCCGTTGTCGCTCATGTTAATGCACAACGGGCGGCCAAATCACACTATAACTGCGCTCAAAACAACATCTAACATAACGGCTGCTGTTGTCAAGCAACCATGATTGATGCCAAAACAAATTCAAACACACAGCCAATCACAAAGCCCCAATGTATCAAAAAACTTCAAAAACACCTATATATACCCAAAAATAACCGTCACACACTGTCTGTTATCGAGTTCTTCAGAGCTAGATATCAGGACTCAGGAGCGGAGGATAGTGATCAGAGAGAAGGAGAAAGGAGCATTCATTGGAGGTAGAAGGAGATTTTTGAGTCTGCAGTTTGGAGAGAGGTGCACTTACTATACACATATTACACTTTTGCACATATTACATACACACATACAAACACATACACATACATACACATAGTCCTTTTTTTTATAACACCTTACACATTTTACTTTTTATTTTGACAGTGTGAATCTGTGAGTGAAAGTGTGTGAAAGAGACTGAGTGGATCGAGTGTGTCTGTGAGGGCCTGTGGGAGTGCCTGGGTGTGACTGGGTGAGTGATGGCAAGGAGAGGAGGACAGGAGAGAGGGATGGGGAGAGTAGTGGAGGAGGAGGAAGCTCAGGAGGGGATCCCTCAGCAGAGCAGGGGTGGGAGAGGGAGATCCGCAGGGCAGAGGGGGACCCGGCCCACAAGAGCAGGAACACACAGGACAGGGACAGAACCTGCAGTGGGACAAGGGGTAGTTGCTGGGGAGCACCCCACACAGTCAGGGTCAGACCAGGCAGGACACTCCGGCTCTGAGTCATCCCATGCCGGAGGTGACGAGGGCAGGATCAGAGACCCCAAGTATACAGAGGAGGAGAACACGGCTCTTGTGGAAGCTGTCCTGGAGAGGCAGAGTGTTCTCCACCCGACAGCGAAGGTCCCTGGCCTGTAAGCGAGGAGGAAGGCAGCCTGGAACCAGATCTGCAGCCGGGTCAACGCGGTGGCTCCATGCAGGCGGGGCGTGGAGTCCATCAAAAAGCGATGGGGCGACTGCCGGAGGGTTGTAAAGAACAAGCTGTCAGAACTCGCCAAGCACGCCCGAGGCACTGGAGGTGGCCCACCTGTCCCTATCACCTTCTGCGGCTGGGAGGAGATGGTGCGGCAGAATATGTCCCCAATCCTGATCGAGAGGGTTGTTGGAGGAGCTGACACTGGGGATGAGAGGAGCCTCCACACTACCGGTAAGTGCAACACTACAGAACAACACACTACAGCAACCAACACCAGCTGCACACACAGTCACACCTCAACACATGCCCATCATTCATCCACACAACTGCACCAACACAGCACCCTGAGGGTTAAAAACAGGACACAACACAAGGACAAATATCAAGGTCCAACTTGGAACAAACCTGTCCAAGTCCTACTTCAACCCTCTTGTCGCTGTGCTCATCACACACAATACACAAACCATGCTGTTCAAAATGTCGTCTGTTAAAGATCATCATTGTTCACACACGTCACCCATGTCCTCACAGTGCTAGAGGGATCATCAATGCATCGATCAACAATGCTTTGGCAACCCCTCTGGGACTCAAAGGGTTAACCAGACAACAATCAAGTCAATAGGCCAACGATCACATGCTACACAGGGGACATTCACTAAGCTGTGACAAACAGATGGTGGAGAGAAATTCACCCTTACACATCCTCACTTCACCAATACCAGTGTTAGTCTATGGAGAATATGCAATAACATGAATCAAGTTGCTAAGGTCCCATCGTATAGACTCCATAGAAAACACTGGAAATGGGGAAATGAGATCACTGGAGAAGTCAGCATCATGTACACTCCATCATGTTGACAACACCGCTTACTGAATCACAAAAAGGATGGAGCAGGTCACACATCACAGTGTCACTGAGAATAACTGCTTGTATGTGCAACACACAGGCCTCAAACAATACCCCAGAATTAAAGGTGGAAAAAGTAGGCCTTGGTGTTGTGTCTGCAATCATTTACTCTAACTTGAAATGACATATCTCACATCTGATTCCCACATGGATCCTCAGGGGTGCTGATGCCATGGATGGATGGTACACCAGCCACTGTTTGCAGGATACACATGGGAACCAAATATCAACCATTGTACCTTGGTCACCAACAGGCCATGAATGATGGATATCTCTGATTGAGTACGGTTGCCTCACTCAGAAGGATGGATGGGCTCATACTCAAAGAAAAACAGGCCTCAATCAAAGATATCCCTCACTACTGGCGTGATTGTTGCCCTTCAGGATTCAACTGGAACAAACGACATGGACAGGATCTTTCCAGTTCATCAATCTCTGATTGCCAGGGTGGTATCCCATGCCCTACAATGCACTGCATAGGATATGATCCTGACAACCAGAGAGTCACCTGTCAAGTAATGAAAAATTGTGCATTGTATGGGATCATCTAAGAAGATAGGGTTGAATAACACTTGATTCCCACTGCACATCTGTTCAAAAAAGATATGCACACAAAGGAAAATGGTCAGATATGTACCTTTCAAATGGCTCAAAATATGTCCCAACACGATGTGAACCCAGAGATCATCTCATTGCCTGTGATTGCCCTACTGGCCAGATATGTGCATCCATCAGAAACAAACTTACATTGATACCATCCAAATACACATACCTAGTATATCCCACGCTCCGTAGATGGGATATACGAGGTATATTCATATCCATCATATCAATTCAATGTATATTTTGATGGCTGCACATATATAGACAGTAAGGCAATCACACCTACTGAAATGATCTCTGGCTTCATATCTGGAAAGGATATATTCATATCCATATGAAAGGTACATATCCACATGCATATATGACCATTTCTCCTTGTATGTAACTGTAATGGCATAGCAATTGTTAATTTCACCAACATGTGGATCGATGTTAGTCCTATTCCTCCAGCCCTCATGGTTAGACAGATATCGCTCTATTTGACAGCTGGAGATTTCAGTCATTAGACCACACGGAGGCTCTTCAGCAGAGCCTAAATTGCCCCATTCAGAGATGAATACATGTTTGAGATGGTCAACAGAGTGTGCCTGGTTTGCAAGCACACTCGGTTCACCATTCCAATGAAGTTTACATCTCTGAATGGGGCAATTTAGGCTCTGCTGAAGAGCCTCCGTGTGGTGAAATGACTGTCAAACATGTCAAAATGACTGTCAAATAGAGCAATATCTGTCTAACCATGTGGGTTGGAGGGATAGGACTAACATCGATCCACATCTATCTCTTACGATGCCTACAATATTACATCATGGTGAAATTAACCATTGCTATTCCGTTAAAGGGATAGTAATACCTAACATGTGAAAAGAAAAATATATTGCAGGGTTCATCCCCCGAGCAAAACAAGGGTATTCCCACTGCTGAAAGGTGTTTCATTCAAAAAGTAGCACAGCTCATAGTTGACTACTCTAGGGGCAATATCACAGTGGCCTGGAACTCTACAATGGCGATGTTGCTAGACCATCCTATGGATAGCTTACGTCCAGATGCCATAAATTCCCATAGGATAATGTAGCAACAGTGCCAATGTAGAACTTCAGGCCACTGGGATATAGCACCAAAGTAATTCTATTCTGAGCTGGGATACTTTTTGAACAAAAACACCCTCCAGCAGTGGGAGTACCCTTGTTTCACTCAGGGTGATAATCCACACAACATATATTTCCCTTTCCGCATTTCATGTATTAGTACCCCATTAAACCCATCATGGCTACGTTTACTAATCACACAATTTCAATTCTTCACACAGCTTATGGGCCTCCTTCGCAGCAGGAGCCCATGGAGGAGCCGACCACACAACCCAGTGAGGAC
Organism: Rhinophrynus dorsalis; assembly: GCA_037306005.1. Lineage (NCBI taxonomy): Eukaryota > Metazoa > Chordata > Amphibia > Anura > Rhinophrynidae > Rhinophrynus > Rhinophrynus dorsalis. The sequence continues at coordinate 128,236,486 of CM074727.1, read as the reverse complement.
TATACAGAGGAGGGGACTAGCCAATGGGAACCGTATACAACCACCACACCTCCTCCCCAACTGGCTGCATCACCACTGGCTGCCCCTCAACTGCCTGCCTCTCAACTGCCTGCCTCTCAACTACCTGCCCCTCAACTGCCTGCCTCTCAACTGCCTGCCCCTCAACTGCCTGCCTCTCAACTGCCTGCCCTTCAACTGCCTGCCCCTCAACTGGCTGCACCACCACAGGATGCTCCACAAATGTACAGCGGCTGGATGCAGGGGGAGAGATGGATGCATCCCACCACCTCCGGGAGCTATTACCCTCCAGCAGCAGCACCACTACCACCAGGGAGGCAATGGCTGCCCGGTAATGTTGAGCGAGCACCCCGATGCTCGGGTGCTCGGGTGCTCTGACCGAGCACCGCCGGAGGCTCGAGTGCTCGGCCGAGCACCCGAGCCCCATTGAATTGAATGGGGCGACACGAGCATTACACCAGGCACCCCCTGCTCTGATGAGGGGAGGGTGCCTGGTCAATGCCCCCCTTCATCTCCACAATGCCCCTCTTCCACAATGTCCCCCTTCATCTCCGCAATGTCCCCCTTCATCTCCGCAATGCCCCCTTCATCTCCGCAATGTCCCCCTTCATCTCCGCTATGCCCCCTTCATCTCCGCAATGCCCCCTTCATCTCCGCAATGTCCCCCTTCATCTCCGATATGCCCCCTTCATCTCCGCAATGCCCCCTTCATCTCCGCAATGTCCCCCTTCATCTCCGCTATACCCCCTTCATCTCCGCAATGCCCCCTTCATCTCCGCAATGCCCCCCTTCCACAATGTCCCCCTTCATCTCCGCAATGCCCCCTTCATCTCCGCAATGTCCCCCTTCATCTCCGCTATGCCCCCTTCATCTCCGCAATGCCCCCTTTATCTCCGCAATGTCCCCCTTCATCTCCGCTATGCCCCCTTCATCTCCGCAATGTCCCCCTTCATCTCCGCTATACCCCCTTCATCTCCGCAATGCCCCCTTCATCTCCACAATGCCCCTCTTCCACAATGTCCCCCTTCATCTCCGCAATGTCCCCCTTCATCTCCGCTATGCCCCCTTCATCTCCGCTATGCCCCCTTCATCTCCGCAATGCCCCCTTCATCTCCGCAATGTCCCCCTTCATCTCCGCTATGCTCCCTTCATCTCCGCAATGCCCCCTTCCTCTCCGCAATGCCCCCTACCTCCAGTCCCTGGTGGTACAGCGGAGCGTCTTCAGATCTGTGCCTCCTTCGGCACAGATCCCCGCCACCCGAACATGCCGGGCGAGCACATGGCGGTACTCGTACGAGTACCGCCATGTGCCGAGCAGAGCGATGCTCGAGCCGATCCGAGCATCGGCCGAGCATGCTCGCTCAACACTACTGCCCGGGAATGTGGCCACCAGCCAATATGGGCCATATTCCACCCAGATGGATCTACCCTCCTGGATGGCTCCCCAGCATGGCCCCAGGTATGATCCCAGGTGGGGGCCAAGCACCTACCAGTGGCCAAGGTATGACCCTTGGCCACTTGACTACCAACACCTGGGCCTGATAGGGGAGCCCCAGCGCCCTCAGCCGAGGGACTTGTTCACCCCACCACCTCAACCAGCACAGACATTAGTGGGCAGCAGTGGGTCCCTTGATGTGGTGGGCACCCACACACCGTCTGTGCAAGCCACTCCACCAACACAAACAGCAGTAGCAGCCACAGCACACCCAGTACCAGCAGAGGAGACAGCAGAGGCTGGGGAGATAGAGGCTGAGGAGACAGCTGAAGCTGGGGAAACAGAGGCTGAGGAGACAGCTGAAGCTGGGGAAACAGAGGCTGAGGAGACAGCTGAAGCTGGGGAGACAGCACATGAGTCACCGGGCACTCCCATCTCCAGCAGTCAACGCACCACGGATCTGGAGGCTGAGTGCATGGCCCTTCAAAGAGGACAGCTCCGGGCAACCCACGCCACCAACGACAACCTCACGAGGAACCGGAGGGAATCCCGGAGGAACACGAACAGGTTGGAGACCAGAATCCAAGCTCTGGAGTCAGAGGTTGCCAGGGGGAACACACAACTCCACCAGCTCCATACGGGGATGATGGACATGTTTGCACAGGTGCTCGTGGAGTTGTGAGAGATTAACCGCAGGGAGAACCTGAGGATGGAGAGGGAGAACCTGCGTTCCACAGAGGGGTCCACTGCACCCACCACCCCTTCCAGTGTTACCCCAGAAGCCACACCTAGGGGACAGAGGGTGACAAGGCAATCAGCCAGGGCATCCACCTCTGGCACCAAGTCTAAGGCCCCCCCCAAAAAAAAGAAGAAATGAAAGGCCCAACCTGTCATCTGCCCCCTCAATAAAGGAAAATTGTGCTTTTGAATCCTGTCTGATCTGCTGTGTATTCAGTTATAGATTGGGTGGCAGGGTTGTCTCCAATGCATTGCCAAACAATGCAGTGAACTCAACTCCTGCCTGGGGGAAATATTTGTGTGATGTTACAACATGGGTTCACACACACCCACACCGTTGTCCAAATTCACCTGGCAACCCATCCCTGTAGCCATATAACACGACAGTGTTACATGGCCATGATGTGTGTCAGATTTGATCAGAACATACCCCTCAGCACAACAACTGGTGCAACACTGAAGATTCGTCTGCATCAATTGTTGTGTTTGAGGGGAAAATCAAACAAACAGCTATGGGAAATAACAAGCAGGACAGATGGAACATGCATCAATATGGTCTTTAAATCAAAATTCTATTGTGCAGCTGACTTACTGGGGAACACAATGTACACCCTAGGATCTCAATGTGTGTGTTACACATTGTGATGCTAGGGTGAGCATTGTGTTCTCCAGCAAGTCAGTTGCACAACAGGAGTTTGAATCACAGCCTAACTTACTGGATAACCCAATGATCTTCCTAAGATTTCATTGTGTAGCACACACATTGGAACCTTAGGCTGAGCATTGGGTTATGTATTAAAGGGATGGTAAACCTTGAAAATAAGTTCATTCTATATTGTAGCCCTTAAAAAAACATGTAAAATGATATGTCTTATCTCCCAAACCATATATGTTTGGTAGATAAGACTTATATCATTTTTCGTGTTTTTTAAAGGGCTACAATGTGAAATAAACTTATTTTCAAGGTTTACTATCCCTTTAAGTTGTGTTGTAACACACTTCATCAGTGATAACACTTGTCCACATGGTTGTTTGTTGATGTAGCCCATGTACTGAGATATGACAACCTACAGCAATCTCAGGACATTGATTATATTGAGCAACACACAAACCGTGGACATCACATCACAGTGGAAGTGTGTCCCCTGTATCACCAGCTAATCACTCACAACACACATCAGTGTATCACTGCCATCATGTCATTGCATGTATACATCACAAAGTCCACTCATGGTCAGACAACTAGTGGACTCCTGTGATGTAAATCATGCCTTCCTTTGTATGAGGGATACTCTAGCCTTGGGTATGGTTCCACATTGACAGGTGTTTGATCCAACATTCATTCATACAGACACGGATTGAGTAGTGATGTTTCTTGTGTATTTAGCCAATATGCAGTAAACACTTGTATGAGCACAAAACGGTACATCTGAACTAAATAGGAATACATTAGAAATACTAGTGAACTGCTCATGTGTTGTCCACATAGTTTGGCATCTGTGTATGAGCAGTCTTACTGTACAGGTCTGATACCTGGATGTTAGTACACACATGAATTCGTGTCCATATGTGAATGTTCCAGTAGAGGTTGCTGTGAACATCAGGTCAAACATTGCATCACCAACACAATCACTTGAAACACTAAGGGGTGAGCTTCATGGAAGTGTTGTTCAGACTTCAGTCATATGGAAACTCCTCTGTTCAAGGATGGATCGTGCTATGGATGCCTGTGGGACAAGAGGACAGGATTTGGAACATCACCCTCGAAGTGATCGTCATGCAACAGCTACAACATCATGATCCTCTTAATCTTTCTCGTTACATAAGTCTACACAAACCACTGCTTTGTAATGTGTTGTGTACTGGTCTATGAACCATCATGGGGGGAACTAAGGGGATGTTAACCATCCTTAGGGATATTTGCCCCTGACATGGTTACACACATCAACAAATATGTCCTAATAGCTTCCTGACAACAATATATTTGGGCTGCTACTGTAAGAGACAGCCCAAATATGTTTGGTTCATGGAGCTAGTAGGACATATTTGTTAATGTGTGTATTTATTTCTGGGGCACATATCACTGCACACACATACACACAGGGCAGCATGGTGTCCCTGGAGATGTGATTCACATTTCATGAGCTCCATGTTGTGTAACACACTATTACTGTAGATCCACCCCTCTGCTGCTTTCTTCAGCTGTAGCAAGCTACTGGTCCCATGTCCCCTCGAATGCCCCCTGAACCCCTTATATGACAGAGTGCTATCAGATGCATTGGCTTGGATGAGACTCCCTCGCTACAGGGGTACCATGGTTGCTATGGGTGTGATCCTAGCAAAACACTTTAGTTGGTGCCTAGGGAGCTGTGGGATATGCTGAACAAGGTTAAAGTGTTGTACCTTGGTTTCCAGGGGGGCATGCATGATATCCTTGAGGTAGCAGTATCAACATGGACGAAAGGTTGTCAGATGTAATCGGAATCTCTAGGCCCAATCTGACTGGTCCACGGAATAGTTGATGCTGGTGGTCCATACTGCAGCCAGTGTCAGGGCTGTGTCACTGATCCTGTGGGGTGAAACAGAACATGTGTATTGTGGTGGGTGTGTGTGCATGGATTGTGTGCATACATGTATTATACTCACAGCAGAAGTGATCCCTGATCAATCTGTCCCTTGTCTGCATCCCTGTTGGGGTTTCCTCACACTCAACAATATCCACAGGGTCTTCAGGTCTGGGTGGGGGATGGACATTGTCGATGAGTCTGGTGTCCACCGCGATATTATGTAGGATGGCACATGCCATGATGATGTCGCAGACCTTGCCTGGTGCATACTGCAATGCTCCCCCCGATTGGTCCAGACATCGGAATTGGGACTTCAGGAGGTCGAAGGTCCGCTCAGTGGCATTCCGTGTTCTGGCATGAGCCTGGTTATATCGTTCTTGGGCATCGTTTTGGGGATTGGCGACCGGGGTGAGGAGCCATGGCTTGCATCCATAGCCAGCATCACCTGTGGAAAGTGAGTGACATGGTGTGACAAGGAGCACATATTGTGTGAATGATGTTTTATGTGTTGAACGTACTAGCACATGTGTATGTGGTGTCATTTGGTGCTGTTAACTCACCCAGAAGCCATCCGTCTGTATAGTTCCCATTTTCAAAATCCCTCTGCACAGATGAATTTCTGAATATATGTGAATCGTGACAGCTCCCGGGAAATTTCGCACAGACATTCATGATGGCCAGGTTGCTGTCACACACCATCTGCACATTCATGGAGTGGAAGTTTTTGCGGTTCAGGAACATATGTCCCTGATGTGCTGGTGCTTTGATACGGACATGGGTGCAATCTATTGCACCCATGACCCTGGGCATGCCTCCCCTTGCATAGAAGCCCTGCTTCACATGTGTCCACTCCATATCGGTGATGGGGAAATGTATATAGGTACTGGCCTTGCCTTTGAGGGCTGGCAAGACCTGGAGAATGTGGCCTGGGACATGCCAGATGCGTAACCCTCTGTTGACTGAAAGGCACCACTTGCCATGAAGTGTATGGCACACAGGAGTTTTTGAAGGCCAGTTAGAGCATGGTTGTGGGTGCATATGGGATCCACCTGATCCTTGATGACCTCATACAGGGCAATGATGCTGTGTGGCTTCAACCTGTAGTGATCAATAAACTCGTCATCGGTCATTCCAAAGAGAGTGACCCTTGGGCGGTATACCCTGGGCCTTGGTGATCGTCTATGCATCCTGGGCTGCTGCAGGGGTCCCTGTGGCAGCTGGGGAGCATCCTGTTGATGGTGAGCATCCTGTTGCTGCAACTGTGCATCTGCAGGCAGGTGTCCTCCTGTGTGGCTGCTGAGCCAGAGCCTCCTCACTTGCAACAGGTGGAGGCTGTTGATCAGGCGTGCCTGGAGGTTGCTGATGTTCCCCAGCTCTCTCCCTTGCACGCCTTCTCCGCAGCCTTCGCAACAATATGTAACCCAACATACTGTTTGCTCTCTCTATCTCTCTCTATCTCTATCTCTACCTCTCTCTCTCTCTCTCTCTCTCTCTATCTCTCTCTATCTCTCTCTCTCCCTCCCTGAGTGGAAAACAAGCCACAAGTGAGTGTGTTGAGTACTTGCTAGGGCGTTGTGTTGGTGTGGTGATGAGGTGAGTGCTGACTAGTGATGAGCGAGCACCCCGATGCTCGGGTGCTCGGGTGCTCTGACCGAGCACCCCCTGAGGCTCGAGTGCTCGGCCGAGCACCCGAGCCCCATTGAAAAGCATGGGAGCACTCGAGCATTAAACCAGGCACCCCCTGCTCTGATGAGCGGAGGGTGCCTGGTCAATGTCCCCCTTCATCTCCGCTATGCCCCTCTTCCACAATGTCCCCCTTCATCTCCTATGCCATAGAGGAGATGAAGGGGGACATTGTGGAAGAGGGGCATAGCGGAGATGAAGGGGGACATTGTGGAAGAGGGGCATAGACTCTATGCCCCTCTTCCACAATGTCCCCCTTCATCTCCGCTATTCCCCTCTTCCACAATGTCCCCCTTCATCTCCTCTATGGCATAGGAGATGAAGGGGGGCATTGTGGAAGAGGGGCATAGCGGAGATGAAGGGGGACATTGTGGAAGAGGGGCATAGCGGAGATGAAGGGGGACATTGTGGAAGAGGGGCATAGAGTCTATGCCCCTCTTCCACAATGTCCCCCTTCATCTCCGCAATGCCCCCTTCATCTCCGCAATGCCCCCGTACCTCCAGTCCCTGGTGGTCCAGCGGAGCGTCTTCGGATCTGTGCCTCTTCCGGCACAGATCCCCTTCACCCGAACATGTCGGGCGAGCACATGGCGGTACTCGACGAGTACCGCCATGTGCCGAGCAGAGCGATGCTCGAGCCGATCCGAGCATCGGCCGAGCACGCTCGCTCATCACTAGTGCTGACCAATGGAGAGTTGTTTTTGTCCAGGTAAGTGTTTGCAGGTGTGTGTGTGTTATAAGATGTGGTGTGTAGTGCTTGTTATGTGTGTGCCATTTGCGGGTGTGCAGTTGTGGGGTGCAGGTCGCGTGTTGATGTTGCACAGGTGAGCTTGTATTTGCAGGTGTCCGCTTTGTGTGATAACCCCCATTGTTCTGTGCCATGCTGTGCTGATGTTTTTTTGTGTGTCGTTGTCCCTGTGGTGTTGGTTGTTGTGTGTGGAGTGATTTTTGTTGTGTGTGCATGTTTTTGTGTTGTTTTGGCATTGCATGGGTTAATTTTCCCATTTACATGGTTGTGCGGTAAGCATTTTGTGTATTTTCCTATGTAACGGGTGTTTTGTTTTGGCCGTTAAGTGTCTAACGGCTAAGAAAAGTGGGTCTTAACTTTTAGCCGTTAGGTGTGTCTTTTTTTCAGCCGTTATCAGTACCGCAAGCCTTTGAATAGCTCTGGGGTATGTTGTTCCATGCGTCTGAATGCACGTAAGTGTATCGGACGTTAGGATTCTGCAACTGCCGTTAGCTGTTCTTTAGACGGATCTTTGAATTGCAACATGACACGTAACGCACCCGTTAGTGATTTTTTTTACTAACGGCTGCCTTTACATCGAGCCCATAATGTCTCAAATGTCCTATTAAAAAGTGCCAGATATTAAAACCGAGGGAAACGAAATATACAAATGAGATTGCTCACTGGTGTATACTCATGAATGGGGTATGTGAGGAAAACTTGAGGTTTATCCTTAGGGGAAATTACTGACCTCCAGGTCCTCATTCATATCTTTTGGTGCTAAAGTATCAAGGGTATATATCCAGCAAGCCTCTTGTCGACATAAGGTGGAACATCTGTTAGAATTGGATATAGGAATATACTCTATGCCCAATATTTTGAAATAATTTATTCCTCCCTTTGTGCAATTATTAAAGTGTCTAGGGACAGAGTGTTCTTGTATTTTCTTGCTTATTAAGTATTTATGTTCTCAAGCCCGATCTCTTAGAGCTTTGATGGTCCTTCCCACATACTGGATCCTGCATAAAAGGCAAGACATAACACACTATCAGTTCTGTTGTGTACTTAACTGTTAAAATACACCCACTAGTTTACTAATCTCCACAAGTGTACCAGAGGCAGGGGGAGGGTGAAAGGAGTAGGAGCGAGTTTCCATAGCTTATAGGAAAGCAGGGGACACCAGAACATTAGGTGGAACTGCCCAAGCATGGAAGAGACCCCCAATATGCTAAGAGCAAGTTTGAGGAAAAGATATGAGACTTTTTTTGGTGGTGGTATGCCAGCAGTACTATTAGATTGGAATATTGACAGTGGATAAAAACACTGACAACTTCTGCTGTGAATTAACAAAACAATTTATGAATAAACTAGTAAAAGAAGCATGGTAATGCTCATGTGAGAAGAGGTAGGGGGAAGGGAGAGATATTCCACTGTCCACTGGTCATCACTGACCCACACACAGACTGTCTGCCACCCCAACTATGTTCTACTGTCCACTGGTAGACACAAAGCCTCACATACGGTATACTGAGCTGTCTGATACCCCAACCTTTTCACAGTCTCCACTAATAGTGACAGATGCACACATACATTGCCTGACATTTCAGCCTTGTTCCATTGTCCACTAATAGTGAAAGACTGACACATATACTATTTTATATTCCAGCATTTATCCAATGACCCACTATTAGCCATAAAACCACACATACACTGTCTGACATCCCAGCCTTGTTCCACTGTCCACAGGTGTCAGGGGAGGGCTGGCAACTTATGGCTCAGGAGGCAAATACATTCAAGTGGCCCATTTCTATGTCATTCAAGCCCACTACTATAGGGCTTACAAGGGAAATGGTTTATGCTACTAGTTTAGCTCCATTTGGATTGTTCCTCTGTGGTGTGATTTGTTTAGCTCCATTTCAATTGTAAGCTCTCTGGTATCACTAGTGTAACTCCATTTACAGCAGCAATTGGGACATTTAGTGAGGAGCAGTGGCCCACCAGCCCAGACATATGACTGGCCCAGGGGGCAACTGCCCCCCTGCCCCCAGGCCAGCCCTCCCCTGACTGGTGCTAGTAGAACCACACACATACATTTTGTGAAACACCAGACTTGTTCCATTGGTCACTAGTCACCATATTATCCCACTTGAACCTCCCCTTCTACTTCCCTATTTTTCCTCACCTCCACTTTAGTAACTCCAAAATAAATGGGATGTTACACATAAACTACAATATAAGAATTCATTTTCAAAGACATTAGGACAGGTATATCTGATAAGAGATCATATGAGAGTTAATAACACTATGGAAAAACATCTGATTGTGTCATCATGACCAGGACAAAATGACATTGGTTAATGTGCCACATGGGTATGAGACAAATAAATCTTACCAGACACAGGCTGGGAAGATTAAACAACCTGCAAGGTTTAGACCCTAAATTGAAACAGGGTAAGGACACTCAAGATGATAGCTTTCTATCCAAATAGTCTGTCTCATATGTTCCAGAAGAGACACGATCAACCAACTTTTCCATTTTACGATTCAGCTCTGAGATTTGCAAAGATCCCTTGTTGACTAAACAGCAGCCAGGTTAATAATTGTTAACTTACGCAACGTCTCTGAAAAAGAATACCTATTGTTGCTGATTATTTGCTGTGTTCATCATCTACCATACTAAATTAAAATTGAAACAATAGTATAAACACAGTCTTGTGGCATTTTAATTACCTGGTTTTATAGACCTAAGAAAATCTAATGGTATATAGGGACAAATGACTAAATAAACTGTGATACACTAAAAAGAAAAAGAAAAAAATAAATAATTGTGGCAAAATGCAAGGCAAAAAAAAGAGTGAGATGAGAAGTGACCATCTAACAACTTTCACTTCACATTTGTGAGCCACACTCAATATGCTAAACAGGTGTCATTCTGATGCAAACCACATGTACTGGAGGACAGAAATAAAGATTTCAAAACTGCCAATTTAAAAATGTTTTTTTAACCCAGTGAATGTTAGCAAAGTCTCCAGTGCATTGCTTCACAATCCAATGGAGGCCTCTCTCGCATTCAAGGGTCGAGATGCACTAAAGGTCGTTGCTGTGGCAATATGAGTTTGTCGGGATGTGTAAAGCCCTTCGCCTTTTTGATGTAGACACACATCGCCATATACACTAAAATTTAGGGTGCAAGGGGAAGGGAGGAGAAGTTTTCTATTAGCATACAGGGTTGTTGAACTGCTGGCAACGTGGAAGGGATGCCTTCCCTTACACATCCATAGCAGTAGACGACCCTGAAGTCTGAAATCATTCTCTCCGCTTTACCACTTGGTCAGTAGGGGCCTGGAAAGGATCCTGTCAGCACCATGAACACCATCACTCCCTTAACACTTTGAGTGCCATAGGGATGTGCAAACCATGTGGAACTAGAAAAGTACACCTACAAGTACACAATAAGCACCTCAGCTCTGTGTAATTTTTCATAGTCATATTTGTAGCACACTCCCAGGGAGTCCTGAGTTCTACACTGAGTAAGAGAAAGTGATTTAAAATTATGTTTACCAAAACCCTCTTTTTTTCTATGTCCCATGTAGAACACAGGAACCATGTTGATATATCAAAGCAACCAACAAGATGCCTGGGAGAGAAAAAGAGACCAGTATTGCACATCACTAACTGTTACCATACAAACCTCAGATGTCAATGGACACAGAACTTGCACACCAAACAACTGAACAATCAATATGAACCAAAAGAGTTGAAAGTTCTAAAGAAAGAAAGAGTAAACAGATCCTTAAACAGGCACCACCACCTGATGACCAGATGGCCAAAACTGACCACAGCCAAGACCGGGACATTTACACTGTAGTGTTTGGTAAAGGTGTAAACCACATTGCCCCCTTACATAACTGCTCAGTATTGGCCTGATTCTTGTAGGCCCAAGAGGTGCCCCACTGATCTTGTGGAGTGAGCTGTGAACAGGTTTCTTCTGAACACATACACTTGTTGACTAGTTGCCTTGATCCAGGAAGTGATGCTAACAGTGGATGAATCCTGGTCCACATGGTGGTCCTCAGGGAAATCAAAAAAGGCATCAGATTTATGAACAGACTGCATGCAATGAATATAGTACTTTAGACAGTGTACCAAATCAAACAGATGAAATCCTTGCTCCTGCTTGCTAGAAAGATCAGGACAGAAAGAAGGAAGAACAACTTCCTGGTTGATGTGCAAATCCTAGATAATCTTAGGTAGAAAGCCTCTGGTAGTGCATAGAACCTTGTCCTTGTGAAAGTCAAAGCCTGTAGTTTAGATGCACAGATTTGGTGGCCAGAACGAAGGATGTATTAAGAATCAGAAGATGCAAAGAAGCTATTGAAAGAGGTTCAAAGAAAAACACCAGTTTTTCATTATCAAATCTCACAGTGGAATGGGATCCCCAAAGGCAGGGTAGTTATGGGCCACCTGAAATGCACCTCTGAAAAAGAACAGAGAGAATTGAGATTTGAACTTTGATAGAGACCCTTGTTCACACTGTATTGAATAAAAGCCAGAACCATAGGGTGCTAAAGGTTTATGAAAGAGCGTTATTATCAGCACACCACTGATGGTATAAGGATAAAATCCTATAATAGGCCTTGGATGAAACTGGCTTCATAGCTTAGAGTGTAGTAGAGATGACAGACTCTGGAAAACTGTCTTCTTCAAGATGTTGGCTTCAATCGCCCTGCCGTCAAAGTCAACCGCTCCATCAGAGGATGGGAAACCAAGCCTTGGGTCAAAAGCCTTCAGGGGAAGCCTAAAGGGTTCAGTGATGGAAGATCCAAGAACCAGGTCCAATGGGGCCAGAAAGGAGAGATCAGAATGAACTGAGCTCTCTCAATCCTGACCTTGCTCAGCACAATGAAATCAGGGGGATTGTAGGAAACACAGATGCCAAATGAAAGTTACTTGGTATGGACATCTCATTTATCACAAATGCTAGAAGGTCTTTTAACTTAACACAGGACAGAGGAACTTTTAGATTCTCACTGGAGGCCATGAGATCAATTAAAGATAATCTCCAGTGATGGACAGTAAGGTTGAACACACTCTGGTTGAGTTCCCAAATCTCAGGATTCAGCATTGACAACTTAAGAAAGTCTGCAACTCCTGGGATGTGACCTGCCAAGATTGCCAGAACATATGTTTCAGACAACTCAAGGAGCTCCCAAACCTCAGCCCAAGTGGACTCACTTTTGGTTCCAAAAAACAACAGGAAAAGCAACCAGTAGTGAAGTATTGCCAGGAGATTGTATATGGAGTATAAAATATCAATTTTACTCACATTTCTCTGTGGTCAGCAAAGGGGATAACCAAGGCTGACATTCAGGCACATGGAGAAATTTCACAGTCTCCACTCGGTGTCACACAGTTTGCTGCTCCACTCAACTCAAACACCCATATCCATACATCTTTTATCCAAAAATGTTTTTTATAAAGTATAACAAAATAAAATGAACAACATCGATGTTGATAAAAATATATAAAAGAAATATGTGTAAAAGAAATATATATAAAAGAAAAGGCTATGCGTTTCGTGGCACAGGACTGCTTTATCAAGCTACCATGGTTTTTTTTTCTGCTACTGCTAAAGCCTCCAGAGGCAACAGAACTTTAATGGAGAAATTCATTTTAATGCTTATTTCATAAGTGCAACAAAAGTTTTAAAAAGGAAGATGGAAGAAGAGTACAGATGAAGAAGATGAAAATGACAGACGAAGAAGAAGAATGAAGAAGATGACAGATAATGAAGAAGAAAGAAGCTTACAGAAAAACAATTAAAGAGGAAGACCAGGATGTACATTATACATCCAGGTAAGTGTTACATCTATGGGGTATGGGTGAGAGGATAGTGTTAGGGTGTCACGGTTTTAATGAATGCTCAGACAATTTGGTTAAGGTAAAACAATGTAGCTTTATTAAATAAATAATAAAGAATAACAATGCCCTTCACAGGTCCAGACCCAGTCAGAGGACAAGTTCTTCTGGATCTGACACAGGTCAGGGTACAACAGAGACAGGTATGTACAAAATAACAGTAATGCAGAGTGTAGAACTGGAACAGGAACTGGAACAAAACCTCAGCAGTACTGGCCAGGAGGTGTCCTAGGTGAGGTAATGTTACGGTTTTCAGACACTCAGACCAGGGTTAGAAATAAAACACAGTTTTATTAAAATGAAAATAAGGAATAGCACCCCTGAGGGCCAGAATCGGTAATACAGTACTGAGTAATATACAGGCTCAATGTAGTCGGAGCAAGTAAAATATAGCATAGACACAATAAAAGGTTAACACTCAAGCTGGTAGTCAGTCTCTGTGATGGTGATTAGCCAACGCCTGGTACAACAACAGTCCCAGTAGTAGTAGTGCTGCAGCTAGCTCAAGCAGAGTGACCGAACTGAATCACAACCAGATCTCGGTCTGGAAATGCCCAGGAGTATAGAGTGACCAACTGTAGCCAGAGCCAGGGGTGTAGCAACGAAGGAGAGAAACTACCTGAGCCAATGGAGCCAGAATAGGAAGCACCCCTGGTGTGGTAGGAGAGGAACACTGCGAGTGCCAATGGGACCTGAGCCTAGCACCCCTTAGGTGCTGTAACGGAGGAAGCACTGCCCAAGCTGAATACTAGAGCCAACGCACTACCAAGTGCGGATGTATGGAACCACACTGTGAGCGAGAAAGGACCTGAGCCAAAGCACCCTTCCGGTGCCGACACAGAGCTCACACTGCCAGAGTATCGGAATGCCCTTTGCACCACACGGCGCAACACTACTGGAAAACGGCACCAAACAGGTATACAACTCTGCAATGTAAAGCTAGGCTCGGTATGTAGACAGTAGCTGAACAGGTGTAAAAGTGGCTCAGTATCGGAGGCAACAAGCTTGGCAGGTGTATGCAACTGGCTCGGTAAACGGAGGCAACCGGCACAGCAAGTGTTCTTAGACAGGCACAGACAACAGCCACAGCTCGGTAGTAATCTCTCACAGGCTCAGTAAATGGAGGCAACCAACAGGCCCAGAGATGGAGGCTACAGAGTAACGAATGTGATCAGTTGGTGCTAGCTGCGAGCAGGCTCAGAATGTCGCCAAGCTGAAACAGGACTCAGAACTGGAAGGATCACGGAGCAGGAACGTCAGCCAGAGCGGGTCGATCACGGAGCAGGAACGTCAGCCGGAACCGGTCAATCACGGAGCAGGAAGTCAGCCAGAACCGGGTCAATCACGGAGCAGGAACATCAGCCAGAGCCGGGTCAATCACGGAGCAGGAAGTCAGCCAGAACCGGGTCAATCACGGAGTAGGAACGTAGAGTAGTCAGACGAGCCGAGTCGGTACACAGGAATACAGGATCACAGCAATAATAGCGCAGGCACAGGAACACCACGAAAGGGCACCTGACAGGTGCCATAAAGCCCAATATAAAGGGACACCCTGGGCGGGCCAATCAGCATCCTCCAATGGACGAGCACCAGCACAGAGAGTGACAGGCAAGCACGGGCACCGTGATAGGTAAGTACTGCAGGGCAGAAATCCCCAATGGAACAGGGATACAATTGAGACTACCGGACTTGCCCAGAAAACCAGGTATAGGCAGCCCACATGACGGCTCAGATACACTTACTCAGAGGTTATGCCCAGAGGCAACTGGAATAGGCACAGGCTGATAGTTGCGCAACCGGAGGTAATCGTGAGGCACAGATCGAACAGCGCAACCGGAGGCAACAGTAATCACAGGCTGAGTATAGCGCAACTGGAGGCAATCGTAAGGTACAAGCAGTACAGCAGCACAACAGGAGGCAACAGAAAGGTACCGGTAGCTAGAAGCGCAACCGGAGATAATCGTACGGCACAGGCTGTATAGTAGAGCAACCGGAGGCAAGGGAAAGGTGCAAGCTGAAAGGTAGTGCAACCACAAGTGACCGTTAAGGCACAGACTGTATAGTAGCGCAACAGGAGGCAACAGTGAGGCACAGGCTGTATAGTAGTGCACCAGAGATAACTGTTAAGGCACAGGCTGAGTAGTAGTGCAACCTGAGGCAACGGAAAGGTGCAGGCTGAAAGGTAGTGCAACCACAAGTGACCGCTAAGGCACAGGCTGTATGGAGAGCAACCAGGCAACCATAGAGCAAATAGCTATAGGACACAAGACCGGAGGCAACAGGGACACTAGCGGTAAAGCCAATGCTAGGAGAGTAGCCAATGCAGAAACGGTACTCTAGAGAGCGGAGGTCAGCCAAGGCCTGGATCAGTACACAGAGCAAAGTCAGCCAAAGCCTGGATTGGTACACAGAGAGCGGTAGTCAGCCAAAGCCTGGATCGGTACACAGAGAGCGGTAGTCAGCCAAAGCCTGGATCGGTACACACTGAGCAGTAGTCAATGGAATCGGTCACGGGAATCGTAGTCAGGCAAGCCGGGTCATAAACAAATCGGGCAGAGAAGACAGGAGCAAAGTTAGATGAAACTGGATCATACATGGAACAGGAACACAGCAACAAACGTCTGGTCAGGTACACCATGAAAGGGCACCGGTATAGTGACAGGAGGGCGTATATAAAGGCAAGCCCTGGGAGAGGTTGAAAACCCAGAGACAATAAGAAGCAGCCAAGGTAAACCCAGAAGTAAGAATGTCTTTCAGGCAGAATCACGGGCACCGTGATAGTGGGATAGTGTTTGTAAACTTTATTGTTAATGTTAAGTGTAGTGTATGGCTAAGGGTAGGGTTAGTGTTTGGGAGGGTCACTGTGTATTTAGCTCATGCTCGATGTTTGAGCGTTAGCTATTTTCCTTTGATGTTCCCATTTTTCACGCTATATAGCTTGCGTTATGTGAAAAAAACATGATGAATGTTGGCAGCAAATTAGGTTCTGTGGGCCAATGCTCGTTGTGGTTCATGTTGGTAGTGCAACTGAATTCCAACTGTACCACTGTGTGTGTACCTTTTGGTATTAATTTTTGCCCTAGTGTGTGTTTTACCGGTGACAATTGAATCATGCTCATAGACTCTCACCCATCTTCTCAACCATCAAGAGATACCTAGAGATGGGGAAATGTCTTACCCCAAAAGAGAAACAGGTAAAAAAAATGGCACTTCCTGCCTTGTTGGAAATGTTCTGTGAAAAGTGCAATTTTCCTGTTTTTTTCTGGTTTTTAATTGCATTGCAATCAATTATAAAAGTGAACCCACCCATGTGGAAAGTTACCCTTGTATTCCAGCTGTCATATTATAAAAGTGGAGTCAGGTTCCCACATCTTGCCAATCTGTGTTTATGAGAGGGAGAATGAGAGAGATAGAAAGCAGCACAATGGTGATGCTAGAACAGATAGGCACAGAGACATTAATTTGATACTCATCCCTACAATTGTAAGAAGCAGATGGATAAGCATATAGTGAGGTGCAGTTGCGCTGCATGCCTGCAGCAACTTCTGTGTGGACAGTTTTATCCTTCATTGCTAACTGCCGATAGATGACAGAGACAGGCAGGAACCTTGACCTGAGCAGTGACTGAGACCAACAGAGACAGATACTAGAGACAGATATGAAAATTATACAGTAATTTTTGATGACAAAACAGCAAAAAATCAACAATACTTTCATTATGACAAGCAAATGTAGAAGGGGCAAGGGTAAGGGGAAACTATTGGAAGGAGTGCATGGAGGTGGAGTAATGTGGTACTACTAAAACTCACTGTAGCCATAGCTGCTGTAGGGTGTGCAATAAGTGATACTTATCCCACTTCTCCTGAAAAGGTTGTTTGTAAAACTGACATGAAAAGTTGCACCACCAGCTGTAGTAATAATAAACCTTTTAAGAACACTGAAGATTGCTTTGTAGTATTGCTGCTATAGTGGAGGAAAGTTAGAATTGTTGCAGCCATCAGTGACAGTAACAATCATCCTAAAATAGTGGTGAATGTTCTGAAATTCCCCTTAAAGTGAAAAGTAAAAGAAACTGTTTCAGACATCAAAAAGTCTAGAAGAATATGAAAGTGGTGGGGATGACGTTGCTGATGTTGATGATGGCCTCAATGTCCCCTTCTTCTAATACAGATGAAGTACAAAGTGAGGCCAATGATGCTATGACCATAGAATTAGCTGAAAGGAAAAAGCAATATGAATGTTTGTAAAGTCTTTGAGAGATCAATTGGAAAGTACAACTTTGGACAAGTAAATGTAGCCCATGTACTGAGATATGACAACCTACAGCAATCTCAGGACATTGATTATATTGAGCAACACACAAACCGTGGACATCACATCACAGTGGAAGTGTGTCCCCTGTATCACCAGCTAATCACTCACAACACACATCAGTGTATCACTGCCATCATGTCATTGCATGTATACATCACAAAGTCCACTCATGGTCAGACAACTAGTGGACTCCTGTGATGTAAATCATGCCTTCCTTTGTATGAGGGATACTCTAGCCTTGGGTATGGTTCCACATTGACAGGTGTTTGATCCAACATTCATTCATACAGACACGGATTGAGTAGTGATGTTTCTTGTGTATTTAGCCAATATGCAGTAAACACTTGTATGAGCACAAAACGGTACATCTGAACTAAATAGGAATACATTAGAAATACTAGTGAACTGCTCATGTGTTGTCCACATAGTTTGGCATCTGTGTATGAGCAGTCTTACTGTACAGGTCTGATACCTGGATGTTAGTACACACATGAATTCGTGTCCATATGTGAATGTTCCAGTAGAGGTTGCTGTGAACATCAGGTCAAACATTGCATCACCAACACAATCACTTGAAACACTAAGGGGTGAGCTTCATGGAAGTGTTGTTCAGACTTCAGTCATATGGAAACTCCTCTGTTCAAGGATGGATCGTGCTATGGATGCCTGTGGGACAAGAGGACAGGATTTGGAACATCACCCTCGAAGTGATCGTCATGCAACAGCTACAACATCATGATCCTCTTAATCTTTCTCGTTACATAAGTCTACACAAACCACTGCTTTGTAATGTGTTGTGTACTGGTCTATGAACCATCATGGGGGGAACTAAGGGGATGTTAACCATCCTTAGGGATATTTGCCCCTGACATGGTTACACACATCAACAAATATGTCCTAATAGCTTCCTGACAACAATATATTTGGGCTGCTACTGTAAGAGACAGCCCAAATATGTTTGGTTCATGGAGCTAGTAGGACATATTTGTTAATGTGTGTATTTATTTCTGGGGCACATATCACTGCACACACATACACACAGGGCAGCATGGTGTCCCTGGAGATGTGATTCACATTTCATGAGCTCCATGTTGTGTAACACACTATTACTGTAGATCCACCCCTCTGCTGCTTTCTTCAGCTGTAGCAAGCTACTGGTCCCATGTCCCCTCGAATGCCCCCTGAACCCCTTATATGACAGAGTGCTATCAGATGCATTGGCTTGGATGAGACTCCCTCGCTACAGGGGTACCATGGTTGCTATGGGTGTGATCCTAGCAAAACACTTTAGTTGGTGCCTAGGGAGCTGTGGGATATGCTGAACAAGGTTAAAGTGTTGTACCTTGGTTTCCAGGGGGGCATGCATGATATCCTTGAGGTAGCAGTATCAACATGGACGAAAGGTTGTCAGATGTAATCGGAATCTCTAGGCCCAATCTGACTGGTCCACGGAATAGTTGATGCTGGTGGTCCATACTGCAGCCAGTGTCAGGGCTGTGTCACTGATCCTGTGGGGTGAAACAGAACATGTGTATTGTGGTGGGTGTGTGTGCATGGATTGTGTGCATACATGTATTATACTCACAGCAGAAGTGATCCCTGATCAATCTGTCCCTTGTCTGCATCCCTGTTGGGGTTTCCTCACACTCAACAATATCCACAGGGTCTTCAGGTCTGGGTGGGGGATGGACATTGTCGATGAGTCTGGTGTCCACCGCGATATTATGTAGGATGGCACATGCCATGATGATGTCGCAGACCTTGCCTGGTGCATACTGCAATGCTTCCCCCGATTGGTCCAGACATCGGAATTGGGACTTCAGGAGGTCGAAGGTCCGCTCAGTGGCATTCCGTGTTCTGGCATGAGCCTGGTTATATCGTTCTTGGGCATCGTTTTGGGGATTGGCGACCGGGGTGAGGAGCCATGGCTTGCATCCATAGCCAGCATCACCTGTGGAAAGTGAGTGACATGGTGTGACAAGGAGCACATATTGTGTGAATGATGTTTTATGTGTTGAACGTACTAGCACATGTGTATGTGGTGTCATTTGGTGCTGTTAACTCACCCAGAAGCCATCCGTCTGTATAGTTCCCATTTTCAAAATCCCTCTGCACAGATGAATTTCTGAATATATGTGAATCGTGACAGCTCCCGGGAAATTTCGCACAGACATTCATGATGGCCAGGTTGCTGTCACACACCATCTGCACATTCATGGAGTGGAAGTTTTTGCGGTTCAGGAACATATGTCCCTGATGTGCTGGTGCTTTGATACGGACATGGGTGCAATCTATTGCACCCATGACCCTGGGCATGCCTCCCCTTGCATAGAAGCCCTGCTTCACATGTGTCCACTCCATATCGGTGATGGGGAAATGTATATAGGTACTGGCCTTGCCTTTGAGGGCTGGCAAGACCTGGAGAATGTGGCCTGGGACATGCCAGATGCGTAACCCTCTGTTGACTGAAAGGCGCCACTTGCCATGAAGTGTATGGCACACAGGAGTTTTTGAAGGCCAGTTAGAGCATGGTTGTGGGTGCATATGGGATCCACCTGATCCTTGATGACCTCATACAGGGCAATGATGCTGTGTGGCTTCAACCTGTAGTGATCAATAAACTCGTCATCGGTCATTCCAAAGAGAGTGACCCTTGGGCGGTATACCCTGGGCCTTGGTGATCGTCTATGCATCCTGGGCTGCTGCAGGGGTCCCTGTGGCAGCTGGGGAGCATCCTGTTGATGGTGAGCATCCTGTTGCTGCAACTGTGCATCTGCAGGCAGGTGTCCTCCGGGTGGGGATGGGCTCCTGTGTGGCTGCTGAGCCAGAGCCTCCTCACTTGCAACAGGTGGAGGCTGTTGATCAGGCGTGCCTGGAGGTTGCTGATGTTCCCCAGCTCTCTCCCTTGCACGCCTTCTCCGCAGCCTTCGCAACAATATGTAACCCAACATACTGTTTGCTCTCTCTATCTCTCTCTATCTCTATCTCTACCTCTCTCTCTCTCTCTCTCTCTCTCTCTCTCTCTCTCTATCTCTCTCTCTCCCTCCCTGAGTGGAAAACAAGCCACAAGTGAGTGTGTTGAGTACTTGCTAGGGCGTTGTGTTGGTGTGGTGATGAGGTGAGTGCTGACCAATGGAGAGTTGTTTTTGTCCAGGTAAGTGTTTGCAGGTGTGTGTGTGTTATAAGATGTGGTGTGTAGTGCTTGTTATGTGTGTGCCATTTGCGGGTGTGCAGTTGTGGGGTGCAGGTCGCGTGTTGATGTTGCACAGGTGAGCTTGTATTTGCAGGTGTCCGCTTTGTGTGATAACCCCCATTGTTCTGTGCCATGCTGTGCTGATGTTTTTTTGTGTGTCGTTGTCCCTGTGGTGTTGGTTGTTGTGTGTGGAGTGATTTTTGTTGTGTGTGCATGTTTTTGTGTTGTTTTGGCATTGCATGGGTTAATTTTCCCATTTACATGGTTGTGCGGTAAGCATTTTGTGTATTTTCCTATGTAACGGGTGTTTTGTTTTGGCCGTTAAGTGTCTAACGGCTAAGAAAAGTGGGTCTTAACTTTTAGCCGTTAGGTGTGTCTTTTTTTCAGCCGTTATCAGTACCGCAAGCCTTTGAATAGCTCTGGGGTATGTTGTTCCATGCGTCTGAATGCACGTAAGTGTATCGGACGTTAGGATTCTGCAACTGCCGTTAGCTGTTCTTTAGACGGATCTTTGAATTGCAACATGACACGTAACGCACCCGTTAGTGATTTTTTTTACTAACGGCTGCCTTTACATCGAGCCCATAATGTCTCAAATGTCCTATTAAAAAGTGCCAGATATTAAAACCGAGGGAAACGAAATATACAAATGAGATTGCTCACTGGTGTATACTCATGAATGGGGTATGTGAGGAAAACTTGAGGTTTATCCTTAGGGGAAATTACTGACCTCCAGGTCCTCATTCATATCTTTTGGTGCTAAAGTATCAAGGGTATATATCCAGCAAGCCTCTTGTCGACATAAGGTGGAACATCTGTTAGAATTGGATATAGGAATATACTCTATGCCCAATATTTTGAAATAATTTATTCCTCCCTTTGTGCAATTATTAAAGTGTCTAGGGACAGAGTGTTCTTGTATTTTCTTGCTTATTAAGTATTTATGTTCTCAAGCCCGATCTCTTAGAGCTTTGATGGTCCTTCCCACATACTGGATCCTGCATAAAAGGCAAGACATAACACACTATCAGTTCTGTTGTGTACTTAACTGTTAAAATACACCCACTAGTTTACTAATCTCCACAAGTGTACCAGAGGCAGGGGGAGGGTGAAAGGAGTAGGAGCGAGTTTCCATAGCTTATAGGAAAGCAGGGGACACCAGAACATTAGGTGGAACTGCCCAAGCATGGAAGAGACCCCCAATATGCTAAGAGCAAGTTTGAGGAAAAGATATGAGACTTTTTTTGGTGGTGGTATGCCAGCAGTACTATTAGATTGGAATATTGACAGTGGATAAAAACACTGACAACTTCTGCTGTGAATTAACAAAACAATTTATGAATAAACTAGTAAAAGAAGCATGGTAATGCTCATGTGAGAAGAGGTAGGGGGAAGGGAGAGATATTCCACTGTCCACTGGTCATCACTGACCCACACACAGACTGTCTGCCACCCCAACTATGTTCTACTGTCCACTGGTAGACACAAAGCCTCACATACGGTATACTGAGCTGTCTGATACCCCAACCTTTTCACAGTCTCCACTAATAGTGACAGATGCACACATACATTGCCTGACATTTCAGCCTTGTTCCATTGTCCACTAATAGTGAAAGACTGACACATATACTATTTTATATTCCAGCATTTATCCAATGACCCACTATTAGCCATAAAACCACACATACACTGTCTGACATCCCAGCCTTGTTCCACTGTCCACAGGTGTCAGGGGAGGGCTGGCAACTTATGGCTCAGGAGGCAAATACATTCAAGTGGCCCATTTCTATGTCATTCAAGCCCACTACTATAGGGCTTACAAGGGAAATGGTTTATGCTACTAGTTTAGCTCCATTTGGATTGTTCCTCTGTGGTGTGATTTGTTTAGCTCCATTTCAATTGTAAGCTCTCTGGTATCACTAGTGTAACTCCATTTACAGCAGCAATTGGGACATTTAGTGAGGAGCAGTGGCCCACCAGCCCAGACATATGACTGGCCCAGGGGGCAACTGCCCCCCTGCCCCCAGGCCAGCCCTCCCCTGACTGGTGCTAGTAGAACCACACACATACATTTTGTGAAACACCAGACTTGTTCCATTGGTCACTAGTCACCATATTATCCCACTTGAACCTCCCCTTCTACTTCCCTATTTTTCCTCACCTCCACTTTAGTAACTCCAAAATAAATGGGATGTTACACATAAACTACAATATAAGAATTCATTTTCAAAGACATTAGGACAGGTATATCTGATAAGAGATCATATGAGAGTTAATAACACTATGGAAAAACATCTGATTGTGTCATCATGACCAGGACAAAATGACATTGGTTAATGTGCCACATGGGTATGAGACAAATAAATCTTACCAGACACAGGCTGGGAAGATTAAACAACCTGCAAGGTTTAGACCCTAAATTGAAACAGGGTAAGGACACTCAAGATGATAGCTTTCTATCCAAATAGTCTGTCTCATATGTTCCAGAAGAGACACGATCAACCAACTTTTCCATTTTACGATTCAGCTCTGAGATTTGCAAAGATCCCTTGTTGACTAAACAGCAGCCAGGTTAATAATTGTTAACTTACGCAACGTCTCTGAAAAAGAATACCTATTGTTGCTGATTATTTGCTGTGTTCATCATCTACCATACTAAATTAAAATTGAAACAATAGTATAAACACAGTCTTGTGGCATTTTAATTACCTGGTTTTATAGACCTAAGAAAATCTAATGGTATATAGGGACAAATGACTAAATAAACTGTGATACACTAAAAAGAAAAAGAAAAAAATAAATAATTGTGGCAAAATGCAAGGCAAAAAAAAGAGTGAGATGAGAAGTGACCATCTAACAACTTTCACTTCACATTTGTGAGCCACACTCAATATGCTAAACAGGTGTCATTCTGATGCAAACCACATGTACTGGAGGACAGAAATAAAGATTTCAAAACTGCCAATTTAAAAATGTTTTTTTAACCCAGTGAATGTTAGCAAAGTCTCCAGTGCATTGCTTCACAATCCAATGGAGGCCTCTCTCGCATTCAAGGGTCGAGATGCACTAAAGGTCGTTGCTGTGGCAATATGAGTTTGTCGGGATGTGTAAAGCCCTTCGCCTTTTTGATGTAGACACACATCGCCATATACACTAAAATTTAGGGTGCAAGGGGAAGGGAGGAGAAGTTTTCTATTAGCATACAGGGTTGTTGAACTGCTGGCAACGTGGAAGGGATGCCTTCCCTTACACATCCATAGCAGTAGACGACCCTGAAGTCTGAAATCATTCTCTCCGCTTTACCACTTGGTCAGTAGGGGCCTGGAAAGGATCCTGTCAGCACCATGAACACCATCACTCCCTTAACACTTTGAGTGCCATAGGGATGTGCAAACCATGTGGAACTAGAAAAGTACACCTACAAGTACACAATAAGTACCTCAGCTCTGTGTAATTTTTCCTAGTCATATTTGTAGCACACTCCCAGGGAGTCCTGAGTTCTACACTGAGTAAGAGAAAGTGATTTAAAATTATGTTTACCAAAACCCTCTTTTTTTCTATGTCCCATGTAGAACACAGGAACCATGTTGATATATCAAAGCAACCAACAAGATGCCTGGGAGAGAAAAAGAGAAGACCAGTATTGCACATCACTAACTGTTACCATACAAATCTCAGATGTCAAAGGACACAGAACTTGCACACCAAACAACTGAACAATCAATATGAACCAAAAGAGTTGAAAGTTCTAAAGAAAGAAAGAGTAAACAGATCCTTAAACAGGCACCACCACCTGATGACCAGATGGCCAAAACTGACCACAGCCAAGACCGGGACATTTACACTGTAGTGTTTGGTAAAGGTGTGCAGATGCAACCACATTGCCCCCTTACATAACTGCTCAGTATTGGCCTGATTCTTGTAGGCCCAAGAGGTGCCCCACTGATCTTGTGGAGTGAGCTGTGAACAGGTTTCTTCTGAACACATACACTTGTTGACTAGTTGCCTTGATCCAGGAAGTGATGCTAACAGTGGATGAATCCTGGTCCACATGGTGGTCCTCAGGGAAATCAAAAAAGGCATCAGATTTATGAACAGACTGCATGCAATGAATATAGTACTTTAGACAGTGTACCACATCAAACAGATGAAATCCTTGCTCCTGCTTGCTAGAAAGATCAGGACAGAAAGAAGGAAGAACAACTTCCTGGTTGATGTGCAAATCCTAGATAATCTTAGGTAGAAAGCCTCTGGTAGTGCATAGAACCTTGTCCTTGTGAAAGTCAAAGCCTGTAGTTTAGATGCACAGATTCGGTGGCCAGAAAGAAGGATGTATTAAGAATCAGAAGATGCAAAGAAGCTATTGAAAGAGGTTCAAAGAAAAACACCAGTTTTTCATTATCAAATCTCACAGTGGAATGGGAACCCCAAAGGCAGGGTAGTTATGGGCCACCTGAAATGCACCTCTGAAAAAGAACAGAGAGAATTGAGATTTGAACTTTGATAGAGACCCTTGTTCACACTGTATTGAATTAAAGCCAGAACCATAGGGTGCTAAAGGTTTATGAAAGAGCGTTATTATCAGCACACCACTGATGGTATAAGGATAAAATCCTATAATAGGCCTTGGATGAAACTGGCTTCATAGCTTAGAGTGTAGTAGAGATGACAGACTCTGGAAAACTGTCTTCTTCAAGATGTTGGCTTCAATCGCCCTGCCGTCAAAGTCAACCGCTCCATCAGAGGATGGGAAACCAAGCCTTGGGTCAAAAGCCTTCAGGGGAAGCCTAAAGGGTTCAGTGATGGAAGATCCAAGAACCAGGTCCAATGGGGCCAGAAAGGAGAGATCAGAATGAACTGAGCTCTCTCAATCCTGACCTTGCTCAGCACAATGAAATCAGGGGGATTGTAGGAAACACAGATGCCAAATGAAAGTTACTTGGTATGGACATCTCATTTATCACAAATGCTAGAAGGTCTTTTAACTTAACACAGGACAGAGGAACTTTTAGATTCTCACTGGAGGCCATGAGATCAATTAAAGATAATCCCCAGTGATGGACAGTAAGGTTGAACACACTCTGGTTGAGTTCCCAAATCTCAGGATTCAGCATTGACAACTTAAGAAAGTCTGCAACTCCTGGGATGTGACCTGCCAAGATTGCCAGAACATATGTTTCAGACAACTCAAGGAGCTCCCAAACCTCAGCCCAAGTGGACTCACTTTTGGTTCCAAAAAACAACAGGAAAAGCAACCAGTAGTGAAGTATTTCCAGGAGATTGTATATGGAGTATAAAATATCAATTTTACTCACATTTCTCTGTGGTCAGCAAAGGGGATAACCAAGGCTGACATTCAGGCACATGGAGAAATTTCACAGTCTCCACTCGGTGTCACACAGTTTGCTGCTCAACTCAACTCAAACACCCATATCCATACATCTTTTATCCAAAAATGTTTTTTATAAAATATAACAAAATAAAATGAACAACATCGATGTTGATAAAAATATATAAAAGAAATATGTGTAAAAGAAATATGTATAAAAGAAAAGGCTATGCGTTTCGTGGCACAGGACTGCTTTATCAAGCTACCATGGTTTTTTTTCTGCTACTGCTAAAGCCTCCAGAGGCAACAGAACTTTAATGGAGAAATTCATTTTAATGCTTATTTCATAAGTGCAACAAAAGTTTTAAAAAGGAAGATGGAAGAAGAGTACAGATGAAGAAGATGAAAATGACAGACGAAGAAGAAGAATGAAGATGACAGATAATGAAGAAGAAAGAAGCTTACAGAAAAACAATTAAAGAGGAAGACCAGGATGTACATTATACATCCAGGTAAGTGTTACATCTATGGGGTATGGGTGAGAGGATAGTGTTAGGGTGTCACGGTTTTAATGAATGCTCAGACAATTTGGTTAAGGTAAAACAATGTAGCTTTATTAAATAAATAATAAAGAATAACAATGCCCTTCACAGGTCCAGATCCAGTCAGAGGACAAGTTCTTCTGGATCTGACACAGGTCAGGGTACAACAGAGACAGGTATGTACAAAATAACAGTAATGCAGAGTGTAGAACTGGAACAGGAACTGGAACAAAACCTCAGCAGTACTGGCCAGGAGGTGTCCTAGGTGAGGTAATGTTACGGTTTTCAGACACTCAGACCAGGGTTAGAAATAAAACACAGTTTTATTAAAATGAAAATAAGGAATAGCACCCCTGAGGGCCAGAATCGGTAATACAGTACTGAGTAATATACAGGCTCAATGTAGTCGGAGCAAGTAAAATATAGCATAGACACAATAAAGGGTTAACACTCAAGCTGGTAGTCAGTCTCTGTGATGGTGATTAGCCAACGCCTGGTACAACAACAGTCCCAGTAGTAGTAGTGCTGCAGCTAGCTCAAGCAGAGTGACCGAACTGAATCACAACCAGATCTCGGTCTGGAAATGCCCAGGAGTATAGAGTGACCAACTGTAGCCAGAGCCAGGGGTGTAGCAACGAAGGAGAGAAACTACCTGAGCCAATGGAGCCAGAATAGGAAGCACCCCTGGTGTGGTAGGAGAGGAACACTGCGAGTGCCAATGGGACCTGAGCCTAGCACCCCTTAGGTGCTGTAACGGAGGAAGCACTGCCCAAGCTGAATACTAGAGCCAACGCACTACCAAGTGCGGATGTATGGAACCACACTGTGAGCGAGAAAGGACCTGAGCCAAAGCACCCTTCCGGTGCCGACACAGAGCTCACACTGCCAGAGTATCGGAATGCCCTTTGCACCACACGGCGCAACACTACTGGAAAACGGCACCAAACAGGTATACAACTCTGCAATGTAAAGCTAGGCTCGGTATGTAGACAGTAGCTGAACAGGTGTAAAAGTGGCTCAGTATCGGAGGCAACAAGCTTGGTAGGTGTATGCAACTGGCTCGGTAAACGGAGGCAACCGGCACAGCAAGTGTTCTTAGACAGGCACAGACAACAGCCACAGCTCGGTAGTAATCTCTCACAGGCTCAGTAAATGGAGGCAACCAACAGGCCCAGAGATGGAGGCTACAGAGTAACGAATGTGATCAGTTGGTGCTAGCTGCGAGCAGGCTCAGAATGTCGCCAAGCTGAAACAGGACTCAGAACTGGAAGGATCACGGAGCAGGAACGTCAGCCAGAGCGGGTCGATCACGGAGCAGGAACGTCAGCCGGAACCGGTCAATCACGGAGCAGGAAGTCAGCCAGAACCAGGTCAATCACGGAGCAGGAACATCAGCCAGAGCTGGGTCAATCACGGAGCAGGAAGTCAGCCAGAACCGGGTCAATCACGGAGCAGGAACGTAGAGTAGTCAGACGAGCCGAGTCGGTACACAGGAATACAGGATCACAGCAATAATAGCGCAGGCACAGGAACACCACGAAAGGGCACCTGACAGGTGCCATAAAGCCCAATATAAAGGGACACCCTGGGCGGGCCAATCAGCATCCTCCAATGGACGAGCACCAGCACAGAGAGTGACAGGCAAGCATGGGCACCGTGATAGGTAAGTACTGCAGGGCAGAAATCCCCAATGGAACAGGGATACAATTGAGACTACCGGACTTGCCCAGAAAACCAGGTATAGGCAGCCCACATGATGGCTCAGATACACTTACTCAGAGGTTATGCCCAGAGGCAACTGGAATAGGCACAGGCTGATAGTAGCGCAACCGGAGGTAATCGTGAGGCACAGATCGAACAGCACAACCGGAGGCAACAGTAATCACAGGCTGAGTATAGCGCAACTGGAGGCAATCGTAAGGTACAAGCAGTACAGCAGCACAACAGGAGGCAACAGAAAGGTACCGGTAGCTAGAAGCGCAACCGGAGATAATCGTACGGCACAGGCTGTATAGTAGAGCAACCGGAGGCAAGGGAAAGGTGCAAGCTGAAAGGTAGTGCAACCACAAGTGACCGTTAAGGCACAGACTGTATAGTAGCGCAACAGGAGGCAACAGTGAGGCACAGGCTGTATAGTAGTGCACCAGAGATAACTGTTAAGGCACAGGCTGAGTAGTAGTGCAACCTGAGGCAACGGAAAGGTGCAGGCTGAAAGGTAGTGCAACCACAAGTGACCGCTAAGGCACAGGCTGTATGGAGAGCAACCGGGCAACCATAGAGCAAATGGCTATAGGACACAAGACCGGAGGCAACAGGGACACTAGCGGTAAAGCTAATGCTAGGAGAGTAGCCAATGCAGAAACGGTACTCTAGAGAGCGGAGGTCAGCCAAGGCCTGGATCAGTACACAGAGCAAAGTCAGCCAAAGCCTGGATTGGTACACAGAGAGCGGTAGTCAGCCAAAGCCTGGATCGGTACACAGAGAGCGGTAGTCAGCCAAAGCCTGGATCGGTACACACTGAGCAGTAGTCAATGGAATCGGTCACGGGAATCGTAGTCAGGCAAGCCGGGTCATAAACAAATCGGGCAGAGAAGACAGGAGCAAAGTTAGATGAAACTGGATCATACATGGAACAGGAACACAGAAACAAACGTCTGGTCAGGTACACCATGAAAGGGCACCGGTATAGTGACAGGAGGGCGTATATAAAGGCAAGCCCTGGGAGAGGTTGAAAACCCAGAGACAATAAGAAGCAGCCAAGGTAAACCCAGAAGTAAGAATGTCTCTCAGGCAGAATCACGGGCACCGTGATAGTGGGATAGTGTTTGTAAACTTTATTGTTAATGTTAAGTGTAGTGTATGGCTAAGGGTAGGGTTAGTGTTTGGGAGGGTCACTGTGTATTTAGCTCATGCTCGATGTTTGAGCGTTAGCTATTTTCCTTTGATGTTCCCATTTCTCACGCTATATAGCTTGCGTTATGTGAAAAAAACATGATGAATGTTGGCAGCAAATTAGGTTCTGTGGGCCAATGCTCGTTGTGGTTCATGTTGGTAGTGCAACTGAATTCCAACTGTACCACTGTGTGTGTACCTTTTGGTATTAATTTTTGCCCTAGTGTGTGTTTTACCGGTGACAATTGAATCATGCTCATAGACTCTCACCCATCTTCTCAACCATCAAGAGATACCTAGAGATGGGGAAATGTCTTACCCCAAAAGAGAAACAGGTAAAAAAAATGGCACTTCCTGCCTTGCTGGAAATGTTCTGTGAAAAGTGCAATTTTCCTGTTTTTTTCTGGTTTTTAATTGCATTGCAATCAATTATAAAAGTGAACCCACCCATGTGGAAAGTTACCCTTGTATTCCAGCTGTCATATTATAAAAGTGGAGTCAGGTTCCCACATCTTGCCAATCTGTGTTTATGAGAGGGAGAATGAGAGAGATAGAAAGCAGCACAATGGTGATGCTAGAACAGATAGGCACAGAGACATTAATTTGATACTCATCCCTACAATTGTAAGAAGCAGATGGATAAGCATATAGTGAGGTGCAGTTGCGCTGCATGCCTGAAGCAACTTCTGTGTGGACAGTTTTATCATTCATTGCTAACTGCCGATAGATGACAGAGACAGGCAGGAACCTTGACCTGAGCAGTGACTGAGACCAACAGAGACAGATACTAGAGACAGATATGAAAATTATACAGTAATTTTTGATGGCAAAACAGCAAAAAATCAACAATACTTTCATTATGACAAGCAAATGTAGAAGGGGCAAGGGTAAGGGGAAACTATTGGAAGGAGTGCATGGAGGTGGAGTAATGTGGTACTACTAAAACTCACTGTAGCCATAGCTGCTGTAGGGTGTGCAATAAGTGATACTTATCCCACTTCTCCTGAAAAGGTTGTTTGTAAAACTGACATGAAAAGTTGCACCACCAGCTGTAGTAATAATAAACCTTTTAAGAACACTGAAGATTGCTTTGTAGTATTGCTGCTATAGTGGAGGAAAGTTAGAATTGTTGCAACCATCAGTGACAGTAACAATCACCCTAAAATAGTGGTGAATGTTCTGAAATTCCCCTTAAAGTGAAAAGTAAAAGAAACTGTTTCAGACATCAAAAAGTCTAGAAGAATATGAAAGTGGTGGGGATGACGTTGCTGATGTTGATGATGGCCTCAATGTCCCCTTCTTCTTATACAGATGAAGTACAAAGTGAGGCCAATGATGCTATGACCATAGAATTAGCTGAAAGGAAAAAGCACTATGAATGTTTGTAAAGTCTTTGAGAGATCAATTGGCAAGTACAACTTTGGACAAGTAAACATGTCTAAAAATTATACACAATCATCAGTCAGTCACCATCATCATCACCACCCCCACCCAGACACACATATTATTGCTGAGTAAGCAGCAACACAGATCATCATCAACATACACAACCATAGCTACAGTTAGTGCTTCTGCTGTATTTGGAAATGCAACACCATTGACACCTACTGCATCAACTAGTACCACAGGATCCTCTCAGTCTATGAAATCTACAGTATGGAGATACATCAGACACAATTTACAATCTAACATGTTTTGATTAGGAATGGTTTTTTTCCCATAGAAAACTCCTGCTAAACTTTTGCTGGTAAATTTCCACCCTATTTGTATATATGTGTGTGTGTTTCAGGAGCCCACTAATTACTTTATTTGCTCACATACAGGGTGACCCTGATTATAAGACAACCTACCACCAACTTTTCAAATGTTGGCTGTAAAGAAAAGAAAAAACCCTCAATATATGTGTTGGATACATGTCTGGCACCCTACAGGGTTAAAGCAAATTCCAATGACGCCCCAAACGGGCAAAAAATTATTTCCCTCACTATAAATGGCATTTGTATATTTCCCTGTGAATAATCTGCTTTGAAACCAACTGTCATCATAATTCTCGGTAAAAAGGTATCCATTACTTTTTGATAGCAACTACAATAACTGCAAACACATACTTACAATGCTAATGACTCAATTAATTGTAAATGAGTATGATAAACCATAACATAAGAAAATTAAAGAAAAGGAAAAACATTCCATAAAAAAGAAAAGAAAAATAAGATTGGTGCTCTGTTATTCAATATAACCATAGTCACATAAAGTAAAATCCATATGTTTAACCCCTTAAGGACCAGCGGTCCCGGGTAGTGCCGTCCCTTAAGGACCACATAGGAAACTTTGACGTGCCGTCCCACGTGACTGATCACGTGGGGCGGCACGTCAAACAGGGCACTGGAAGAGATCGCTCTGGTCTTGGAGCGATCAACTTCAGTGCCCGGTATTACTCACCGCGCTCCTACAGGAGGGCGGTGAGTAAAAGTACGTGACGTGCCATAACCGTCACTGGTCCTTAAGTGCCGGACCAACGTGACGGTCCTGCCACGTCAATGGTCCTTAAGGGGTTAATATATGGTGGAATATAAACTGGTAGTTGTCCATACTGTCGGAATGTGGATTTTCTGAAAGTGACGTGATGATGAGAATGCTGAAGATGCCAAAACAAAACAATATTCCTAAACTTTTTATTGCAAGCCCGAGGCCTGCAAACAATTTTTTTAGGCTTAGATTTGTTTGAAGCCTCCTGTAATGTTTTGAAAGTTTCACTTTCAGGAAGCCTGCCTTATTCAGGCTTTGCTTTCTGTTACCCTGATAACATGCTATTGCTAAGCACTATTTTTAAAGAGATAAAAGAATATAAAATAAAAATTGGATTACACTGAATGTGGCAGATGTGTATGGTGGTGTGGAGGTAGCGTGATTAATGTATGTATATCTTCCTTAGTCACAGGCATGAATGCAAGACAAATTATTTGCATTTTTATCTTTGAATCCACTTTAACTTTCCATTATTACTATATTACTATATTATTCATGAAAATCAATTAGTGGTCTTAGCAGTGGCCCCAACAATGGTATATGGTAGCAACCTTTCAAATTCCTCCTCTTTCTCCTCCTCAGTGCTGCAGTTAACAGTACAAATCATGTGGGTTTGCCTGTCATGTGTGGATTTTGTCCACTCCTGCTACCTGATACTCAGATGGTATTGGATGCTCGATCACTTTTAGAACTGTAAGTCTACCAACACTGCTGCTTGATAGATATATCCTACTATCATGTACAATATAACCAGCTGCACTGATAACCTGCTAAGACTGCACACTTGCTGGGTGGGCATCTAAAGGTTTCCACAGCAGTATGTGTCAGTGTTGGCCACACACTCACTGTTTTGCTTGCTAGTAGTCAGTGGGGTCATGGTTTCCACTGAGAGCATGCTATCCTGCAAGCATGCCTAAACCATCTTACATGCAGTGACACAACTCCTAGGAGCAGTGTTCATGTGTATCAGTTACTAACCCTAACTTTCCCTCTCTCACCCGCCACAATGCAATTATCCACTTTATCTATCAGCACATCTTTATATTATTTGACAGAATCCAATTCCTCAGAAATAATCCAATTCCTTAGAAAAATGCTGCTAATCACGCCTTGGCAGATGTTCTGAAATGTTATGTTTAAACGGGGGTCCACCAAAGTAGCAAGAATGTAGTCTTCACTGCTTTAATGGACATGATGCAAGGATCCTGCCCAAATCATGTTAATATGTCCTTCATAGCTGGTGCATGTCTATGTTATCTTGTTGTATGATTTGTCTACCATGCTTCCCAGTTTTTTCTACAGTAAATATATCAGTGTTGAATCTCACTAATGCATGCCCCAACAAAACTAACCAGCAAGGTGGCCTTCTCAAAAGGATTCAGCACCTCACATAGGTCACAAAGTAGTAGCCATTTCCCAGGTGACAAAATGCTCCCTCCAAAGCCTTCCAGTTTTGCATTATACACTTGATAATGATAATGACCTTATTCTGCTCGTACCAATGCTCTAGCATGTACAATGTAGAATTCCATCTGGTTGGGACCTCCATTTTCAGCCATTTATGGGGCACGTATCACAGTGCCCGTGATCCTGGTTGCTGTGTGGCGACATTACTACTTCCTTGTTTCCGATGCTGGATTCTTATTGGTCCCTGGACCTGACTCCACCCAGGGCCAGCCCTTTTATACCCTGTCATGTCGCTATTCGGGCGCCCTTTCGTGGTGTACCTGAACCTAGTGCTACTTACTGCTGTTTCTCTGTTCGTGTATGACCTGGCCTGCCTGACGACGCTCCTGTGTGTCCTGTACTACTGCCGCATCTGTTGCTGACTGGACTGGCTGACAACCCGCATCCGTTGCTGACTGGACTGGCTGAGAACCCGCATCCGTTGATGACCGGACTGGCTGAGAACCCACTTATGTTGCTGACTACTAGCTGAGCACCCGCTTCTGTTGCCGTAGCGTTCTGGCGGTTGGCACATACGGAGTACCGGTTTCTGTGCTGTCAACAGTCGGGCTGAGTTACTCATTCACATTGCTCACATATCCAGTTTAACCACTGTCACTGGCTGTGCTCACTTCTGGTTGAGCGTTATAGGCATATCCACCGGGTGCATTACCACCTCTGTTGAACCTCGCTATCACCTAGAGTTCTATGGCCGGTTCACTATCTCGCCCTGCCTTACCGTACCACTGTGGTCTTAGGGCTCTAGAGCCAGCTGATGTGTGGTGGTCCATCTCCTTTACATATCCATACTACCGGAAACCCGTTGCCTTCCGTGGTCTGCTGCCTCCATCTTACTCTAGCGTTCTAGGTTCACTGCTGCCATATCAGTGGGCCAGTTGCCTCCTATCTACCGTAGCATACTAGGGTTCCTGCTGCCAGTATCAGTGGGTTAGTTGCCTCCTTACAACCCTAGCATTCTAGGGTCCTTGCTGCCAGTATCCATTTGTCTTGTGCCTCCATACAACCCTAGCGTTCTAGGGTCCTTGCTGCCAGTATCCGTGGGTCTTGTACCTCCATACTCCCCTAGCGTTCTAGGGTCCTTGCTGCCAGTATCCGTGGGTCTTGGGCCTCTGTTTGACCCTAGCATTCTAGGGCTCCTGTTGACCCTACCAGCAGGTCGCTGCCTCCACCTTACCCTAGTGTTCTAGGGTTCCTGCTGTCTGTCTCTCTGTCTGGTGCGTTGTCTCAATATACTGTTCCTACCTGACCTGTGAAGTTGTGGGAAGTACCTGTACTGTCTCCATCTGGGCCTGTGTGGGTTGGTAAAGTATTCTTTATTGATTGTTGCTTTATTTTCAATAAAGTTCATTTTAGCCTTACAAGTACTTGTCTGAGTGTTC
Organism: Rhinophrynus dorsalis; assembly: GCA_037306005.1. NCBI lineage: Eukaryota > Metazoa > Chordata > Amphibia > Anura > Rhinophrynidae > Rhinophrynus > Rhinophrynus dorsalis. The sequence continues at coordinate 128,201,754 of CM074727.1, read as the reverse complement.
TTTAAAACCGTGACAGTACGAAAGGGCCAATGACCTCAGACAATACTGGTGAGGGTAGCTCCTTGAATAACCATTGGAGAATGGATACGTACAAACAACGCCTGTATCAGTTGTCTATGGCTGTGCAGACTATTCTGCAGCGTACTTCGCATTTTGACAAACCAGTAAAAGCCTCGGTGGTCACCCCAGTCCAGGCACCGATGGCTCAATCTGTGAGCTCGAATATTCCATGTAAAGGGTTGTCTGCTACCGCGCCACTCCCGTTAAGATACAATGGGGAACCCACTTTATGCAGGGGGTTTCTTAATCAACTTGAATTTTTTTTCGAACTTGCTCCTCAAGCCTTTCCTACGGAAAGAAGTAAAATTGGTTTTATGATTTCACTATTGACGGGTAGAGCTGTAGCCTGGGCGAATCCGATATGGGAAACAGCTAAACCTATTACTTCCAATTTTACTGAATTCGTAAGAGCCTTCTGCAGTGTGTTCGAGGTCCCTGGGCGTAACATCTCGGCTGCAAAACAAATAATGAGTATCCGCCAGGGCACCCGAACAGTTGCGGACTGCTCCATTGAATTCCGGACATTAGCAGCCGAGGTGGGATAGAACGATGAGGCTCTTGTGGTAGCTTTCGCATAAGGTCTCAATGACAGAATAAAAGATGAGATTGCTGCTCGCGAATTGCTGGATGCTTTGGACAAGTTCATTGAATTTGTAAACCTAATTGACACTCGTATTAGGGAGAGAACTCAGAATAAAGACCGTAAACCGGGGTCATCCACTGGGTCGTGGCATAAAAATGAATTCCCACCCTTGCCTCCCTCACCTCCCTTGCCACCTGGTCATGCTGACATAGCGAAACCTATGCAGGTGGGATTCACTAGGTTGACTAAGGAGGAATGGTCTTTCCCCCAAAAAAATGGGTTGTGTCTTTATTGTGGCAAAGATGGTCACCGTTTGCGCACTTGTCCTGTGCGTCTGGAAAACGCACGCACCTAGGTATCCTTAGGGGACAGGTCCTAGGTGGTGTTCATCAGTCCCCAGAGATTGTACAATCTAAACCAGTAGTAGAGGTTGTGGTGTCCTGGTCAAGTTCCTCTTTAACTACATCTGCTCTAATAGACTTGGGCGCGGCTGGGTATTTTATGGATAAGGAGTTTGCCGCCTTATACGATATTCCATTAGTTGAACTCAAAAACCCTATGGCCATTGAGGCAATTGATGGGCGACCCTTGGTGCCTCCCCAGGTTACCCATGAGACTTGTCCATTATCTGTGCAGATTGGAGCGCTGTATTTTGAGACACTGTATTTTCAGATTATTCAGTCTACACATTATGCGTTCATTCTGAGTTTTCCTTGGCTGCGGACACACAATCCCAGAATTGAATGGAAATCCTGTGAAATCTTGGCCTGGTCGGATCACTGTATGATTCACTGTTTGCGGCAGCCCACTAGGAATCTCTGTACCTCTCCCTCCTTACCACATGAATACCAGTTATTCAGCGATGTGTTCAGTAAGGGAGAGGCTAGCACATTGCCACCGCATCATCCGTATGACTGTGCTATTGATATTGCGCCTGGCTCCATACGCCCCAGAGGTAGAACCTATCTTCTCTTTTGTGAGGAGAATCAGGCTATGGAGGAGTATATTTCAGATGCCTTGGAGCGTGGTATTATTCGTATATCATCCTCGCCCACGGGGGCTGGATTCTTTTTTGTAAAGAAGAAGTCTGGGGAACTTAGACCTTGAATTGATTATAGGGGTCTTAATAAATGAATGGTCAAAAGTGCTTACCCTATTGCACTCATTACGGAATTGTTTGACCGACTGAAGGGTGCTACCGTATTCACTAAATTGGATTTAAGAGCTGCATATAATCTTATATGTATCATAGAAGGTGATGAGTGGAAAACCGCTTTTAATACTCGGACAGGTCACTACAAGTATTTGGTAATGCCATTTGGGCTTTGTAATGCCCCAGCAGTGTTTCAGGAACTAATTAACGATGTGCTTCGAGATTAATTACAGTCCTGCGTAGTGGTCTACATGGACGACATTTTGATACATTCCCTTGATTTGGAAACGCACCGTATACATGTTGCTACAGTGCTTCAAAGGCTAAGGGAGAACAAACATTTCTGTAAAATCGAAAAATGTGAATTTCACAAGTCTATGGTACCATTTCTGGGTTATGTCATTTCTAAACAAGGCATAGCTATGGATAAAGAAAAACTTTCTGCAGTGTTGCAGTAGCTGCGTCCCACTGGTCTTAAGGCCATCCAAAGATTTCTTGGCTTTGCCAATTATTATCGAAAGTTTATTCATGATTTTTCCAAGATTGTCAAGCTTCTCACTGACTTGACACATAAAGGGAATAACACTTCTGAGTAATCAGCAGAGGCCGAGGGGGCCTTTGAAGCATTGAAGGTTGCATTTGCTTCCGCACCGGTTCTGTCACACCCCAAACCTGAACTACCATTTACTCTGGACGTGGATGCCTCTGATACAGGTGTTGGGGCTGTGCTGTCACAATGGTCTGGTCCTGGTCAAGTACCTAAGCCTTGCGGGTTTTTCTCAAAGAAATTGACTAAGGTGCAATCGGTATATGAGATTGGCGACCGAGAACTGTTGGCCATCATCCTTTCTCTATGTGAATGGCGCCACTTATTGGAGGGCACCAGGGCGCCAATTTTAATTTTTACCAACCATAAAAATTTACTTTATCTTTCCGAAGCTAAGAGATTGTCTCCTAGACAGGCTAGATGGGCACTTTTCCTTTCACGTTTTAATTTCATAGTGTCCTATCTACCTGGGTCTAAGAATGTACGGACTGTTGCACTGTCCAGGCAATATGGGCCTGATTTGGAATCTGAGGCTACACCAATGCCGATTATTCCTCATGATCGCATCCTTGCTACGTTACATACTAGCATTACTTATCCACTGGGTCAGGAGATCTTGGCGACTCAGGTTGAGGCTCCACCGGAAAAGCCCATGGGAAAATGTTTTGTGGCTGAACCTTTTCTAACCAGATTGTTGGAGACATACCACACTTCACATGCTGCCAGACACGTGGGCAGAGTTCAACTATTCTGGTCTCTGTCTTGTATGTTCTGGTGGTCTACCCTAAGAGCGGACTGTGCCTATTTCACTGCCGCTTGTACAGTGTACGCTCGTTCGAAGTTTCTGAGGCACCTTCCAGTGAGGCTTCTTCAGGCCGTTCCTAATGGTAACCATCCTTGGTCACACGTGTCTATTGATTTTATGGGAGAGCTACCTGTCTCAAATGGTTGCACGTTCATCTTGATGGTGGTTGACAGGTTTTCTAAGATGGCTCACTTTGTGCCACTCCCTGGTTTGGAGCTGGCTGTTGTGTTTGCCACAGAAGTATTCTGGCTCCACGGTGTTCCCAGGGTGCTTGTTTCCGACCCGGGGAGGCAATTTGTATCCAGATTCTGGAGAGCGTTTTGTGACCAAATGAGCATTCAATTGTCATATTCTTCCACTTATCACCCACAAACCAATGGGGCAAATGAGCACTCCAACCAGGGGATGGAGCAATTCCTTCGTTGTTTTGTGTCCAATCATCATGACAACTGGGCCGACTTGCTGTCTTGGGTGGAGTTCGCCAGGAACTGTGCCATTAACACCTCTTCCGGGAGCTCACCTTTTCTTGTCAACTATGGGTTCCAACCATGCTTGCTCCCGGATTCATTTCAGGCACAGCAGATTCCAGCTCTAGATGAGCATATTCGGCAGCTCCACTCCACTTCGGCACAAGTGCAAGCCTCCCTATGTTGGTCTTTTCAGTGGTATCGACAGCATGCCAACAACAGGAGATTGCTGGCTCCTGTCTTCCAGGTTGGGGACCGTGTGTGGCTATCATCCAGAAATCTGAATTTGCAAACCCCGTGCAACAAGTTTGCTCCACGATTTGTTGGTCCATTTCAAGTAATACGCAGGGTTAATCCTGTTTCCTATGCCTTGAAACTCCCCACTAGTATGCGGATTCACAGTGTATTTAATGTGCCATTACTTAAACCACTGGTGTGTAATTGTAACACTTCTGCTCCTGTTGTTCCCGGTCCGGTTCGTGTTCAGAACCACGATGAATATGAGGTACAAAGTATCCTAGATTCACGTAAAGTTTGTGGTCAAATTCAGTACCTAGTGCATTGGAAGGGCTATGGCCCAGAGGAACGTTCTTGGGTCAAACTCTCTGATATCCATGCTCCAATTCTATTACACAGGTTCCATGCTAAGTTTCCCTCTAAGCCTGGCCTCCTCCGTGGGGGAGGGGGTCATTAAGAGGGGGGTACTATCACGGTGCCCGTGATCCTGGTTGTTGTGTGGCGACATTACTACTTCCTTGTTTCCAATGCTGGATTCTTATTGGTCTCTGGACCTGACTCCACCCAGGGCCAGCCCTTTTATACCTTGTCATGTCGCTATTCGGGCGCCCTTTCGTGGTGTACCTGAACCTAGCATTAGTTACTGCTGTTTCTCTGTGTATGACCTGGCCTGCCTTACGACGCTCCTGTGTATCCCGCACTACTGCCGCATCTGTTGCTGACTGGACTGGCTGAGAACCCACATCTTTTGATGACTGGATTGGCTGAGAACCCGCATCCGTTGCTGACTGGACTGGCTGCAAACCCGCATCCGTTGCTGACTGGACTGGTTGAGAACCCACTTACGTTGCTGACTGGACTGGCTGAGAACCTGCATCCGTTGATGACCGGACTGGCTGAGAACCCGCTTACGTTGCTGACTATTGACTGAGCACCCACTTCTGTTCCCGTAGCGTTCTGGCTTCTCCTGCCTCTGTGGTGGTTTGCACATACAGAGTACCGGTTTCCATGCTGTCAACAGTCGGGCTGAGTTACTGAGTTCACATTGCTCACATGTCGTGTTTAACCACTGTCACTGGCTGTGCTCACTTCTGGTTGAGGGTTATAGGCATATCCACCAGGCGCATTACCACCCTGTTGAACCTCGCTATCACCCTAGAGTTCTATGGCCGGTTCACTATCTCACCCTGACTTACCGTACTGCTGTGACCTAAGGGCTCTAGAGCCAGCTGTAGTGTGGTGGCCTGTCTCCTGTACATATCCGTACTACCCGTTGCCTTCTGTGGTCTCTTGCCTCCATCTTACCCTAGAGTTCTAGGGTCACTGCTGTCATATCAGTGGGCCAGTTGCCTCCTATCTACCCTAGCGTACTAGGGTTCCTACTGCCAGTATCAGTGGGTTAGTTGCCTCCTTACAAACCTAGCATTCTAGGGTCCTTGCTGCCAGTATCCGTGGGTCTTGTGCCTCCTTACAACCCTAGCGTTCTAGGGTCCTTGCAGCCAGTATCTGTGGGTCTTGTGCCTCCATACTACCCTAGCGTTCTAGGGTCCTTGCTGCCAGTATCCGTGGGTCTTGGGCCTCCGTTCTTCCCTAGCGTTCTAGGGCTCCTGTTGACCCTACCAGCAGGTCGCTGCCTCCACCTTACCCTAGCGTTCTAGGGTTTCTGCTGTCTGTCTCTCTGTCTGGTGCTTTGTGTCGATATACTGTTCCTACCTGACCTGTGAAGCTGTGGGAAATACCTGTACTGTTTCCATCTGGGCCTGTGTGGGTTGGGAAAGTATTCTTTATTCAGGGCTCAAAATTTCCACTCACCACTAGCCAATGGCGAGTAAAAATTTAGCCCTGGTGAGTAGAAATTCAGCCCTGGTGGGTATGTTTTGGCTTGCAGTGGCGAGTAACTTTTCAGGTCTGGCTAGTAGCAATGGACTTAAAATTATAAGTCCTGCTTTATTGATTGTTGCTTTATTTTCAATAAAGTTCATTTTAACCTTACAAGCACTTGAGTGTTCTGCAAAACCGTGACATGTAGTCTAAGTCTAATCTATCATGGTGCCCGTGCTTTCCCTCTGATAACGGCAACATTATTATCACTGCCGTTCTCTGATTGGCTGGTCTTTATTGCTACCACTAGGGCTTGCCTATATATACTCTGGGACATGCTTCCTTAGGCGCCCTTTCGTGGTGTACGAGTTCCTGAGTCTGCTCTGTATCTTTGCTGTTTCGTGTATGACCTGGCCTGCCTGACTACTCTCCTGTTCCTGTGTTCCGGTTTATACGCTCCGTTGCTGACTGTATCCTGGCTGAGAACCCACTCTGTTGCTGACTGTATCCTGGCTGAGTACCTGCTCCATTGCTGACTGTATCCTGGTTGAGAACCCGCTCCGTTGCTGACCGTATTCTGGCTGAGAACCCGCTCCGTTGCTGACTGAATCCTGGCTGAGAACCCTCTCGGTTGCTGACCGTATTCTGCCTGAGAAATTGATCCGTTGCTGACTGTATCCTGGCTGAGAACCTGCACCATTGCTGACCATATCCTGGCTGAAGAACTGCTCTGTTGCTGATTGTCCTGGCCGTGAACCCACTCCGTTGCTGACAGTATCCTGGCTGAGAACCACTCCGTTGCTGATAGAATCCTGGCTGAGAACTCGCTCCGTTGCTGACTGTCCTGGCTGTGAACCCGCTCCGTCGCTGACAATATCCTGGCTGAGAACCATTCTGCTGCTGACGGTGGCGTGCTGCCTCCACATTGTAGCCGTTGTCCTCAGGCTTCTTCAGTTTTGTACTCTAAATCTAATCTAAGAAAAATCGTATGTCTATGAGTCCTGCCTGCTCCAGGCTTCCTCGGTTTTGTAGTCTAATTGTACTCTAAGAAAAGTCGCATATATTTATCTACTGAGTCCAGCCTGCTTCAGGCTTCTTCATTTTTGTAGTCTAACTCTAATCTAAGAGAAGTCGTATGTCTATGAGTCCTGCCTGCTCCAGGCTTCCTCATTTTTGTAGTCTAACGTCGTATGTCTAATATCTACTGAGTCCTGCCTGCTCCAGTCATCCTCAATCTTCCTTCTTCCTTCAAATAGCTACATCCATGCTTCATCTACAGTACCATAAGGCTAAAGCTCCACCTTACCCTGTTCCACCATCTTCATTTAGACCCTGTAAAAGGTTCCACTTATTTTTACTTATCTAATTTTGATTTTATTGTATTTTTAAAAGCATAGTGAATTCGGACAAATAATTCGGATCCAATCCGAATTTCGTCCGAGTCAGACAGGTCTGGTCCGATTTTCGGATGAACTGAAAAAAAAAAATTAGTCAGAAATCGAATTTTACCAAATTTTTTTCCCATGCACAAGTCTTGTGAACAGTCAGTACTACCACCTCATGGTTCACCAATTTTCTATCCTGTCATCTGGCTTTTTGGCCTGCACCTTTAACCCTGTGAGTGCCAGAGAACTATCCAACTCATTGCTTTTGCAATGCACTGGATACCTCTCTGGCACTCAAAGGGTTAAGCATGGCTTAGGCTGCAGCAAGGTTACACCCTTGGCTGCCTATGTACCCAAACTATTTTCTCTACTCTTTGCTCCCTCTCTGATAGACTGATGCTCCCTAGCATTAATATGTTTTTAATGTGTTTTGTCTTCTAGTTGATTTATTAAAGTTTTTTTGCCTAGTCCTTTATAATATATATGAGTCTACTCTCACTATCATTGTGTCAATAAAGGTTCAGTTTATTGCTCCTTTTGGAGCATTTAGTCCTTATATTTGATATATACAACCTTCTTTATTGGGAACTACAATTTATCTAAAGGTATTGGACATCACAGCCTGGAGTGATATATAAGATCCAGTGCATGATGTTTATACTGGGAGGCAGGTACAACCTCCAACACATATGAGTAGACCACTTGGGAAGAAGGACCTTCACATTGCGCAATTGCTACTACTATGCTTAGAAGTCTGTTTCTGAGCTATTTGTTTTTTTATAAAACAAGCCCTGAAAAAATGATGCCCAACTGGTTAAGTGCCAGCAGTGCTAGATGGTATAGTGGCAAATGCCACTTGTGACATTATGGAATTTGCTGCTGCGGTATTTGCTGTTGCTTATTCATCTAAGCAGCAGGAGGATTAGGCTGCTGCATGGGACTAGAATTATCAGCACTGATACAAGATTGACATTGCTACAATGATGCTTCTGGGTGTCACCAGCCCCAGTGTTGCTGAGGCAGCAGCAATAACACAACAAGCCACCACTCCACTTCAGATGCATGTAGAGAGTTGAAGTCTTCCAGTTATGCTTCTCCTCTTGCACTTCCTCTAACAGCATGGGTGTTGAGCAATCTGATTTTTTTCCCTTGAAAAAAGAAGGAACAATACCTTTTGTCAGCAACTGCAATGTGCACAGTGTGCGCAAGAAAACATTGTGAAATGGGGAAGTACTGAGAATTATCACAAAATATATCCATCTGCTCTCATATTAAGCAACAGACCCAACTTCTTCTGAATACCTTCACAGCAATGTAAAACCATCCCCCAAGAAACCAAGTGCTGCTGTCACAATGGCCTTTGTCCATATGATGTCAAGATAGAAGACTTAATAAAAATAATGAGCCCTCCCTGCCACTAGCTTAATGTATTCAGCAGAATTGAATGCCTGCAGTTGCTCCCTGATACCCGGCATTCGATAGCTTTCCACCACATTGCCATATGTGGTCAGACCATTACACATTGCACATTGTGTGGTGAGCTGTCGTCAGGGCACTGTACAATGTGCAATGGGCGGACAGGAACTTCCAGTTCATCACATCTACAAACTCGCTATCTGCTGGTGGTGGTGGGGTAACAGAACCAAAGGTGGTATGCCAGATAACAAGGAAGAGGATGCTGAGGGTACCAGGGCAGGTACAGTAGATACATTTTCCTGCACCCAGACCTTAGCACAGAAAGGTGTTATCCTCATCATTGAACCCCCAGACTAGGTTTCTCTTGTCTTCTTCTGGGATTTTCTCATCCATTCTTTTTGTTCTTGTCTATTTATTTTTTGGGGGTCTGGCTTTCACATGCTTAACATAAATAGTGTGGCGTCTATGTTACATGTGCTTGTTGATGGCAGATTTGCCAAGGAGTGTCCTCTCCTTTCCCCTTTTTATTACCTTATCACATATAGAGCACAGTGCAATCACCAAGGACTGCACTGTGCTTGCTCCAAGGGAAGAATATTCCCATATCCATGATTTCAGTGACAGGAGAAGTGGAGAAGAATGGCCTCTTTCTTCTTATCCAGAATTAATTTCACTTTCCGGGTCAGGTGATGCTGCTGCTTCAGCATTAACAATAAAGCTAGGACCATATCACTGATTTCTAGTCCCATATCAGTGCTTTCTGAACTCAGTCCATGGTGGCCACTGTAGTCTGTGGCACATTAACCTGCTCATTATCATCCTGCTTCTGTGACAGATGAATGTATCACTGTGAAGACTCAGCCACAGGAATTACAGAAGCAGCAAACTGCACAATGTGACTGTTGGGGGTGGCTGTGATGCTTTCCCCATTTACATCTCTTTCTCCCAATGCTCTCATACTCTCCTCCACACCAGCTGCTCCACTATCACCCTCAGTCTCATCATTGTAGTGTTATCCCTATACATATATAAAATAAACATAATTCCAAAGGTTCACCTACTTTAGCCAATATTTATAAAGAAAGCCAAAAGCAGCAGTTTACGATTCCAAAGTACAATCCCTCTCTAACTGCACCAGGCAACAGATTCCCCCTTTTTGTCTCCCTATGGCTAACACAGTACCACACACAAACACACATGCACGCACACACACACCAATGTTACCTGATATTACAAGGTTCAGCAAACTTAAATGATCCCAGCCACATGTCCATTTCCTACCATGTGCAAAGTCACCAAAATCACCACCAGTCTCTTGCTGCTCTTTGGGACTGGTTGGAGATGACATGGACAACCAAGAGTCCCCTGCTATCATATCTCCTCCTCAGAAGAAAGCATACTGGCAGTGGTAGCAGCAGGCACAGATAACTGACATGTAATGTTGCTAATGATACTTCCTGAGAATGACAATGCTGACAGAGGACTAGGAATCATTGGGTCAGGAGTACGTGGGCTTCCTTTAGCGCTGGCGCTGCCAACTTACTCCTATACTTCTGTATCCACAGCATCAGGGTTCATCAGTCCGGTGCTATCCAAAACTCATATAATTTTATCTTTAGTTTAACTCTAATGTTTTTCTTTCTTTCTCATAGTCGTGGGAATGCTTTCCTTTGGGACAAGAGACAGTGCAGTGGTCCTCAAGTGCAATTTGCACTCTCTGTGAAAAGGTTGTGAAGAGAGGGGAAAGTGGGGCCATGCTTTAGCACATCCATCCTACAAAAGCATATGCAAAAAAATCCTTCTCTACCTTCTATCCCGAAATCATGTGTGTGTGGGAATGGTTTTCCTTGGGGGCAGGGACTGTGCAATTGTCTACAAGTGCAACATTCACACACTGCGACAAAGTTGTAGAAAAGAGGAAGTAGATGTCATGCTTTAGCACATCCACTCTAATAAAGCACATGCAGCATAACTAGCATGAGATTCATGTGGAACATGAAAAAAAAACAAAGAAAAAAATCAAGTGTTGATATCAGTGTGCCCTTTGTCCATCCCCACTATCCAAAGCAACATGTCCCAAGAAATCCCAGAAAAAAAGGTGTGAGCAATATACCACCAGCCCAGAATGTTGACTGTGTCATTTGGCTCAGAGTTATTTTGTCCTGTGGTGCAGCTTATTAGTAGAAATATTCCAGTCTTCCCCGGTGACCTCAGGATCCTAATCTGCAGTGGCGCTGCCATGGACAAATTTGACACCAACACCACCAGCAGTTAGTGAATCTGTAGATGCCTGAATCTGACAATATGTCTCCACACATTACACATTGTGCGGTACAGTGACCACACATGGCAGTGTAGTGCAGGCCAAGAGAATGTAGGAATAAGACAGCATCTGAAGACTCATCTGCAGACTGACCATCCTGCAGAATATGCCAAGATTCAGTTATTTGTATTAATTGGTAATGAATAATCCACAGGAAGTGGAACCACCTGGCTTCTTTAATATTGCCAACATGCTTAGTTATAGCAGATGTGCCAAGGTGCCTGATCTCAGTTCTTTCATCTTCACAACGTTTTATGCACTGTGCAAGTTGTAAATGCACAGTCCCTTCCTGCCGCCCAAAAATATGATTCCAGCACCAGTCATGATTTTTAAGGAGATGGCAGAGAAGAAGTATTATTATGATCAGAAAAGTTCTCCCCCCAGTTATACCTGAAATGGCTGTGGCCTTTTGAGCTGCTGTTGCTCGCTCAGCAGGACTAGGGTTATTATGCAGGAGAAACACCACCTCTCCTATGACATTGGTGGTGCTGCGCCCACACCCACAGTCTGTGAAGATGATGAGTCTCACCACTACTACTATTATCCTTGGGCATGGTGGTTAATACACTGGTCTAATCCTGCGATGTAACATTTGATTCTCAGATGACTCAGCACCCAGCAAGAAAATCAGCAAACATCATAATGACACTGTGGTGGCATATAATGTTCCTGGTGGTGGCTTACTTGGCTGTAGGACTGTGCACCGTTTTTCAAGGCTTACCTTGCTACAAGGCAGCAAATACATTTTTTCAAAGCTTTCCTTGATGTAGGCCTGCAAACATCTTGCTTCAAAGTGTGCCTTGATGTTAGCTTGCTTAGCTTGCTTTTTTCAAGGCTTGCCTTGCTGAAGGCCTGCACAGAGTTTTCCAAGGCATACCTTGCATTATTAGGCTGCACTAACAATTTCTCTAAAGGTTTTTATAATAAAAAATGAGTGTGTAAGACATTGTTATAAATTTGTAATGATTTATAAACGAGCTGTAAATAAAAAAATGTTTTGACGGGTGTCCTGTAATGGTTAACTGATTAGCCATTATCCCCTTTATTAACTTAACAATGCTTACCACCATGCTACTATAGACCTCATAATTTTTAGAAAAACATACTAACTAGTGTATGCTATCAACACTGTTGCCTTCCTCATTGACATGAGAGGGTTTACTGAAACCGCCCCTACTACTTTTGCTTCCCTGCATCACTTCTATTGATCTCACATACAAATCAGAGGAGTCCTGATACCCCACCACAAGCTCTGCTTTTTAGTTTTGTTATCTGTTGGTTAAGGAGTTAGAGGGCTTTGCCCCCTGCATCCTCCTAAGCCAAGTAGCATTTTTTTTTTAAAATAGAGTGGCATTTATGTTTAAAGCGGGGGTCCAGAAATGTATGCTTTATCCTTTAAATAAAGACTTGATCCAAGCATGCTCACATGTGATTCCACAGCTTGTTCATGTATGTGTTGTTGTTATTTTAAGAATCATCATAAATATATTATTGGAAGTATTTCAATGATTCATGAATCTGCACAGTCTCAAAAGACCTCAGCATCTCACATATGTCCCACATTAGTACCACTGACTTGATGACAGAGAAGACCCGTACAAAACCTTGTAGTTATGCATTCTAATGGTCTTGTTCTGCTCATACAAAAGCTCAAACATGTATAATGTTGACTTCCACATGGAAGGGATCTCCAATGACAGAGAAGCCCCATACAAAGCCTTGTAGTTATGCATTACATTCTTGCTAATGGTCTTGCTCTGCTCATACAAAATCTCATGCATATATAATGTTGAATTCCACATTTAAAGGGATAGTAATACCTAAAATGTAAAAAAAAATATGTTGTAGGGTTTATCCCCCTGAGTAAAACAAGAGTACTCCCACTGCTGAAATGTGTTTCATTCAAAAGTTATTAATTTTCAAAGTTGAATTTTTTAGGTGCAATATCACAGTGGCCTGAAATTTTACAGTGGCGCTGTTGCTACACAATCCTATGGAGATTTATGGTCCTGAGACCAAAGCTGTCCATAGGATCGTGTAGCAACAGCGCCACTGTACAATTTCAGGCCACTGTGATATTGCACCTAAAAAATTCAACTTTGAAAATTAATAACTTTTGAATGAAACACCTTTCAGCAGTGGGAGTACTCTTGTTTTACTCAGGGGGATAAACCCTACAACATATTTTTTTTTACATTTTAGGTATTACTATCCCTTTAAGCTTGTGATGGAGCAAGAGGTTACACTCTTGTATGGAATATAATACAGTTTAAGTACAGCGGGATGATCCAAAATGTGCACGGATTTTATGGATAATATTTAGCATTTCTTTGAGGGCATCTGATTCTGAGAGTAACTGAGTAACAGTTAGATTTAGGACATGGGTGAAGCAAGGTACATGCACAATATCTGCTATTCTCAAAACAGCTATTACATTGGAGTCATTATCAGCAGATACAAAGCCAGCTTTTAATGAGCAGGGTACAAGCTATTTGTTTATTACCTGCTTCAGTTTCGTTAATACATCCACAACTTTGTGGATTTGTCTCTCAAAGCTCTGCATGCATAAAGTGGCATGCCAATGGTATGGGCTACCCTGCCCCAGGTCTTTACTACTAGTGCCAAAGCAAGAAGCAACACTGCAGTGAACCAATGCTGAATGCTACTGCTGTCCACTAATTGGAATGATACTCTGTCAGCAGTGACAGTCATAAAGTATGTTTTCTGGATATATGTCCACATCTGTATACAGGTAAACCTTTTAGCTGTATGATGTTTCTATCCCTTTGACCATGACACTAACCAACTGTTTGTTCTACTCTTGCACGCATATCCTTGATAAAATAACTGTGGATTTGCATACGCTAATAGGGTGCAACACATGTCATAAGTTCTTTAAAACCACTATTTTCAACAAAAGAATAGAGCAGCATATCAACCACTAACATTTGACAAGTTGCCATTCTATATGTGTACTTTTTAATTATTTTTGTGCAGTTTGTGACTTCTTTATTAGAATTCAGCACATAGAAGAAAAAATGGTTAAAGTAATTGTTTTAGCAACATGACTAGTGGTTATGAAGTGGTGGTGGGGGTAGGGTTATCTTGTACTGTGGTTTGTATTTGCAGAACAACAGTTGCAGTAAGAAACATAGAAACATAGAATTTGACGGCAGATAAGAACCATTCGGCCCATCTAGTCAGCCCAATTTCCTACTGTGCAAAATACAAAAAAACAAAAAAAAAAACACACAACCTCAAACCTTTTTTGGTCCTTGGTCTTTTCTTATGTTAAGGACCGCCTTATGCCTATCCCACGCATGCTTAAATTCTGTCACTGTATTGACATCTACCACTTCTGCTGGTAGGCTATTCCACTTGTCTACTACCCTCTCAGTGAAATAAAACTTTCTTACATTACATCTAAACCCGTGTCCCTCTAGTTTTAGACTATGGCCTCTTGTCCTAACATTTGTACTCTTTTGAAATATACTTCCATCCTGTACTTTGTTGAATCCCTTCATGTATTTGAATGTTTCTATCATATCCCCTCTCTCTCTTCTCTCCTCCAAGCTATACATATTCAGATCCTTTAGTCTATCCAGATATTTCTTTTCCTGTAGACCAGTCACCATTTTAGTAGCCCTTCTTTGAATTTTCTCTAGAGTATCAATATCCTTCTGGAGATGGGGTCTCCAGTACTGTACACAATATTCTAGTTGAGGTCTAACTAGAGATCTGTACAGTGGCATGACTACTTCCCTTTTTCCCTTTTTTTCATGGGTGTTATTGTTACTGACAAAATGTCCCACTTTCTGAAACATCTAAAACACTACTATTATGTGCCATCAGCCTCATTAACTTTTAGGAGTGCTTCTGCTGCTGCTAGTATCACATCTCCGAAGTAGTTGTGGTGTGTCTTCCAATCAGATCAGTGGCTGTACTTCAGGTGAAATCTCAGTGTGCCTAGACTGGATCTTGCATACATGTTTTTACATAGGAAACAGATAGCAAAATGTTCAGCTTTTGGATCATAGATTCCTGAGGGACTACTACTGGAGCTAGATGCTGCAGTAGTGCTAGCACTAGGAGTCATTGTGTCAGCAACATAAGCACTCATCATAGCTAGGATTGTGGATTTATTCTGTGTTGCTTCTTTGTGGTCAATGATAGTGAGTGTGTCTGCGTGGGGTTTTGATTCGGAAAAGGTGATGCTGCTGCTGAAGATGATGATTACTAACATGATTTTGTATCTTTAAGCATGTTTACTTGTCCCAACTTTAAAGATGATTTCTCAAAGAGTTTATAAACAGGCATATTGCAGCTTTCCCATGATTGCAGACTGAGCCTTTCAGGTAAATTTTGGGCCAGACGTCATCAGTCTCACTATTGGTCTTAAAGTGATAGTAATACTTCTAAAAAAATGTATTTTATATTGTAGCAATTTAAAAAACATTAAAAATGAAATAAGTCTTATCTCTCAAACCTTTATGGTTTGAGAGATATTCACAAGTAAAGTTTCCACGAAATGGTCAAGCTTGCCATCTAGCAGTCAGTTTTGGAATCCGGTCCGCAGACCAGCCGGCAACTGTTAAGCAGAGCCAATATTGCAAGATACAAAAATAACTACTTCATTGCAATAATCTTCAAAGTGTGCTTGCAAACTAGGCACACTTTGTAGATTGTTGCAATGAAGTCGTTATTTTTCTATCTCTCAATCTCGGCTCTGCTGAAGAGCTGCAGCCGGTCTGCAGATCGGACTTCAAATCTGACAGCTAGAACAGTGACATCACTCAGGGGAAACCTGTAACGGTTTGTTTGACACACAGACACAGTGGTTTAGGATAAAACATAGTTTTATTGAAATTACAGTAATATAATAACCTTCACAGGTCCTGTAGTATTTAAGCAGAATAATACAGACACACGACAGGTTACATATACATATGCCTACACAGGTCCAGTATAACCATACAGTCCATAATAGCATATACTGACACAGGTCAGGCACAATACTTTGAATTCCCAGTAGAAAGGTACTGCATGGGTTAATGGTCTTCAATGAGTGTAAATAGTCCCATGTGAAGAAAGGTCTGTGATGGAGCTCACTCAATATAGTGAGCTTAAGGATACGTAACGCCCAGCAATAGGTTAGCAGAACAAACGTGAACTGCCAGAGTAATAACAGGAAGTGAGCAACATATGTGACTGCCGTAGCAGTAATGGAGCCCAGACCACTTGCAATCTGCCGGAGCAGTAACGTAGACAAAACCAATGGCACACTGCCGTAGCAGTAACGGAGACAGGCCTCTTGCACTCTGCAGGAGCAGTAACGGAAACAAGGCCAATGTCACACTGCCGTAGCAGTAACAGAGGCAGACACTTGCACTCTGCAGGAGCAGTAACGGAGACAAGGCCAATGGCACACTGTCATAGCAGTAACGGAGGCAGACACTTGCACTCTGCAGGAGCAGCAACGGAGACAAGGCCAATGGCACACTGCCGTAGCAGTAATGGAGGCAGACACTTGCACACTGCAGGAGCAGTAACGGAGATAAGGCCAAAGGCACACTGCCATAGCAGTAACAGGGACTAGGCCACTTGCGTTCTGCAGGAGCAGTAACGGAGACAAGGCCAAAGCACACTGCCGTAGCAGTAACGGAGACTAGACCACTTGCACTCTGCAGGAGCAGTACCGAGACACAATTGCCTGAGGAATAGGAATGTCGCCAAGGCGACACAGCGGCTACCAGAGCAGGAACGTCAACCAAGCCGGGTCGAATCACGGAGCAGGAACGTCAGCCAAGCCGGGTCGGTACACAGGAGCAGGAACGTCAACCAAGCCGGGTCGAATGACGGAGCAGGAATGTCAGCCAATCCGGGTCGGTACACAGGAACAGGAACGTCAGCCAAGCGGGGTCGGTACGCAGGAGCAAGTGCAGAAGAATGGTCAGGAAATCTGGGTCAGTACACAGGCAAGAGACGAGATGCAGAATAGTCAGGCAGTCCAAGTCGGTACACTGGGAATCACTGAGCAGAAACAAGCACTGGTACAGGAACACCGCAAAAGGGCACCGGATGGGTGCCAGAGCCCAGTATATAAAGGCCATACTGGGCGGGACAAACACAGGACAGCCAATGGGAGCAAGGCACAGTGTAGACTGACAGAAAAATAGCAAGGGGAGCACGGGCACCGTGATAAAACCTTTGCTTGTGAATATCTCTCAAACCATAAAGGTTTGAGATATAAGACTTATATAGTTTTTAATGTTTTTTAAATGGCTACAATATAAAATAATTTTTTTTGGGAAGTATTACTATCACTTTAAGAAGAAGGGGAGGAAACTGCAGGGACATATTCCAAATCAACATCATCATTAATAATTAGGTAATCAGCAGCAGCATCCACTTGCTCCCCATTCCCTATTACATTCATATTCTTGTAGGTTTTTTAAAGTCAGAAACACTTTATGATGTTCATTTTCCCCATAGTGGTGTTTATGGAAGATTGGCCACTAGTTTGCAGTGGGGTGTTACTGTCTGATGAAGCACTTGGTCTCAGTGCTAACTCCTAATCCACTATGATGGTACTCCATAATTTCTTAGGTTTAGCACTACTACTAGTGGTGCATATCACTTTTACAAATGACTTTCTTGCAAGGGGAAGGATCTTCATCATCACTTACTGCACAGGCTGCAGCAAACATGACTGCAGTCAGTTTTTTGCATCACTTTACTACCACTAACATGTCCATGAACTCTTCCTCGTCCTTTCTCTTTACCCCTTCCCCTAGTATGTTTGGTGTACATTATGATGATAATGTTTATTTTTACTGTAAAGTACAACACAGCTGTGGAGTGATGCTTTGCTTATCTGAAAATAATTGTCAATATCTGTCTTTATTTTGCACTTTTACTCCCAGTCACAGCTCAGGTGAAAAGTATTTTTTGTCTCTTTAACAATTTTATTTGTAATTTTATTTTATTTTTCTTCTAAACTATCTGTCAGTGTCACAGTCCATGTCACTGACTATGAATCACACTCACAATCCCTGCAACCAAAAGCAACTCCAGCTTTCCTTTGCCTGTCTCACTTTACATTACTAGTTAGCTAGTATAAAAAGTTTCTCTCTCTCCCAAAGTACCTCCACCAACACCCTGTAGGTGCATACTCACAAAGGTATTGGCTGGAAGTTAACTTATGCTAGAGACTAGTGTTGAGCGAGCATGCTCGGCCGATGCTCGGATCGGCTCGAGCATCGCTCTGCTCGGCACATGGCGGTACTCGTCGAGTACCGCCATGTGCTCTCCCGCCATGTTCGGGTGGCGGGGATCTGTGCCGGAAGAGGCACAGATCAGAAGACGCTCCGCTGGACCACCAGGGACTGGAGGTACGGGGGCATTGCGGAGATGAAGGGGGCATTGCGGAGATGAAGGGGGACATTGTGGAAGAGGGGCATAGACTCTATGCCCCTCTTCCACAATGTCCCCCTTCATCTCCGCTATGCCCCTCTTCCACAATGTCCCCCTTCATCTCCGCTATGCCCCTCTTCCACAATGTCCCCCTTCATCTCCGCTATGCCCCTCTTCCACAATGTCCCCCTTCATCTCCTCTATGCCATAGAGGAGATGAAGGGGGACATTGTGGAAGAGGGGCATAGCGGAGATGAAGGGGGACATTGTGGAAGAGGGGCATAGCGGAGATGAAGGGGGACATTGTGGAAGAGGGGCATAGCGGAGATGAAGGGGGACATTGCGGAGATGAAGGGGGACATTGCGGAGATGAAGGGGGCATACAGAGATGAAGGGGGCATAGCGGAGATGAAGGGGGGCATTGACCAGGCACCCTCCCCTCATCAGAGCAGGGGGTGCCTGGTGTAATGCTCGTGTCGCCCCATTGAAGTCAATGGGGCTCGGGTGCTCGGCCGAGCACTCGAGCCTCAGGGGGTGCTCGGTCAGAGCACCCGAGCATCGGGGTGCTCGCTCAACACTACTAGAGACGGCAAACAGACAGCTGGGGAAAATGTAACTGCATATCACAGTCTACCTTTGAGGCCTAGTTAGCCTGTTCTTCCTTCCTCTATAGGGTGTCGGCCAGCATCCTTGAGGTCACCTCTGCATTACTATGTCTGTTACAGGCATTGACTTGGACGCCTGTTTATGAGACAATTCTGGCTGGCCTAATTGGGTCCCACCTCCTTCTGCTCCTTTATAATCCTCCTTGGGGCTAGGAGTCATTGCCCTTTTGTGGTGTTCCTGCTCGTTACTCTTTGCTCTCCGTTGTGACCCGTGTTTGCCTGAGAATCTCACTCTGTGTATGTGTCACAGTTTGTTAAGACACTCAGACAATAGATTTTGGTAAAAGCATAACTTTATTAAAAAGTTAAAGCACTCCCCATAGGGTTCACATACATGTACATACAATATAGATAGCAACTGAGAAATAGAACAGGTTCTACCGGCCTTGCCTAGAATACCGAGCAAGGCAACCTAGGCGGCTATAAGGAATAGCAATAGCAGGCTCTACCAACCTTGCCTATACCGGGTAAGGCAACCGTGAGGTGGAATATACCGGTTCTACCGGCCTTATCAATACCGGGCAAGGCAGCCTGGGAGATACTGAGAATAGGCTCTACCGGCCTTGCCAATACCTGGTAAGGCAACCGTGAGATGGAATATACCGGTTCTACCGGCCTTACCAATACCGCGCAAGGCAGCCTCAGTGAATACTGTGAAGAGGCTCTACCGGTCCTGCCAATACCGGGTAAGGCAACCGTGAGATGGAATGTACCAGTTCTACCGGCCTCACCACTACCGGCAGGACAGCCCCAAAGGAGGAGATAACCAGCGTCCGCACGCTGGAACCAACAGTCTAATATGTACCAGGTTTAATGGAGTAAACCAGCACCTGCGCGCTGGGACCAACAGTAAGATCTACCACCAGCTTAAGTGGAGTAAACCAGCGTCCGCACTCTGGGACCAGCAGGATAGTATACCACCAGGTATAATGGAGTAAACCAGCGTCTGCACGCTGGGATCAACAGGATAATCTGCCACCAGGTTTAATGGAGTTCACCAGCATCCGCACGCTGGGACCAACAGTATAATATGCCACCAGGTTTAATGGAGCAAACCAGCGTCCACACGCTGGGACCAACAGTATAATCTGTCACCAGATTTAAAGGAGTTAACCAGCGTCCACACGCTGGGACCAACAGTATAATATGCCACCGGGTTTAATGGAGTAAACCAGCGTCCACACTCTGGGACCAACAGTATAATCTGTCACCAGGTTAATTTGGAGTAAACCAGCGTCCGCACGCTGGGACCAATAGGATAATCTGCCACCAGGTTTAATGGAGTTAACCAGCGTCCGCAAACTGGGACCAACGGGATAGTCTGCCACCAGGTTTAAGTGGAGTTAACCAGCGTCCGCACGCTGGGACCAAAGATAATCTGCCACCAGGTTTAATGGAGTTAACCAGCGTCCGCACGCTGGGACCAACAGTAAAAATATCGCCGAGGCGAGAGAGTGAGCAATGTCGTCAAGCGACTACCGGATGGGAACCCTGAGGCTGGGTGAAGGTGGAGCACCGCGAACACCGCTGATTAAACAGCAACCGGAACAAGCCAGACGAAACAACCGGAGCATCAGTCGTCACGGAGGAGTCAAACCGGAGAGGCAAGCAGACTGGAACAGGAACAGATGAAATCAGGAACACTGGAACTCAAGATTCAGTAGCTGAAGACTCTGGAACACTGGAACAGGCCTCAAGCAGTGAGACAGACTGGAACACAGGACTCTGAAGCTCTGGACTCTGGAACACTGGAACAGGCCCAAACAGTATGACAGGAAGAACAAACAGGTACTGTCAGAGACAACTCGAAAGAGCAACCAAAGGGTGCCTGAGCTGAGTCTAAATAGGCAGTCAGAGGCAGGCAGACAATAGACAGCCAATTGGAGCCCCTGCAGGTGATAGACAGAGTATAGCACCAATCACGGGCACCGTGATAGTACCCCCCTTTCAAAGACCCCCTCTCCTAGAATGGGGTCTAGGCTTCTGAGGGTACTTGGCATGAAAATTTCGTAATAATCTTGGTGCATGAAGGTCCTTACTGTCCACCCAAGATCTATCCTCAGGATCATAGCCTTTCCAATGCACCAAGTACTGTACCTTTCCTCTAAGCCTACGGGAGTCAGTGATACTCTGTACCTCGTATTCCTCTTGCCCTTCAACCTCAACGGGCCCTGGCATTACGGGTGTCGTAGTGTGACAGTTGCACACCAGAGGCTTAAGGAGAGACACATGAAATACATTGTGAATGCGCATGGATGCAGATAAATCCAATGCATAGGAAACAGGGTTAATTTTGCGAATGATTCTGTAAGGACCAATGAATCGAGGTGCCAACTTATTAGATGGGACTTGGAGTTTCAAGTTTTTAGAAGACAGCCATACTCTATCCCCAACTTGGAAGGAAACCGCTGGAAGCCTCCTGCGATTAGCATGGCGCTGAAAGGACTGACCTAGTGCCCTCTGAACTTGTGCCTATGTGGAACGGAGTTGCTCGATATGCTCGTCTAGAGCTGGAATCTGCTGTGTCTGAAAGCAATCCGGGAGCAGGCAGGGTTGGAAGCCATAATTAATCAGAAATGGAGAGCTCCCGGACGAAGAATTAACCGCACAATTCCTGGCGAACTCCGCCCAAGGCAACAAGTCGGCCCAATCGTCATGATGTTCAGTTACAAAACATCGCAGATACTGTTCCAAGCCTTGATTGGCACGCTCAGCGGCCCCATTAGTCTGGGGATGATATACAGAGGAAAAAGATAGCTGTATGCCCATCTGTTCACAAAACGCCCTCCAGAATCTGGATACGAACTGGCTCCCCCTGCCGGACACCAGTACCCTGGGTACCCCATGCAACCGGAACACCTCTCTAGCAAACACTATTGCCAGTTCTTTAGCAGAGGGAAGGCCATGGAGAGGTATGAAATGAGCCATTTTAGAAAACCTGTCTACCACCATCAATATAAAGGAATACCCTCTAGACCTGGGCAAGTCTCCCATAAAATCGATAGAGACATGAGACCAAGGACGTTCGCCATTAGGCACTGGCTGGAGCAATCCCACTGGGAGATGTCTAGGGGTTTTGCCATGGGCACAGGTGGCACAGGCATTGGTAAAATCGGCACAATCAGATCTCATAGAAGGCCACCAAAATAATTGAGAGATGGACCATAACAATTGGTCCCTACCAATATGTCCCGCAGCCTTAGAGGAATGGTAGGTTTCAAGTAATCGAGTACGGAGTGGTTCAGCGACAAAACATTTGCCTACAGAAGTTTCATGGGGAGCAGAAGCCTGGGAGGCCAAGATCTCATCCCCAAGTGGAGAAGTGATACTAGTACGTATGGTGGCCAAAATACGGTCAGGTTGAATAATAGGTGCTGGTGCTTCTTCTGTGTCAGTCTCAGCCTCAAATTGTCTTGACAAAGCATCAGCCCTAATATTCTTTGATCCAGGCAAGTATGATACAATGAAATTGAATCGACATAGGAATAATGCCCATCGCGCTTGGCAAGAGGACAATCTTTCGGCCTCAGAGAGATATGTCAGATTCTTATGATCAGTCAGAATCAAAACAGGATTTTTAGTGCCTTCAAGTAAATGACGCCATTCCTTGAGAGCGAGGATAATGGCCAATAACTCTCTATCACCAATCTGATAATGGCTTTGGGCTCCCGTTAATTTCTTTGAAAAGAACCCACAGGGTCTGAGTGAGCCACCTTTGACTTGTCGTTGAGAGAGTACTGCCCCAACCCTGATATCTGAGGCGTCAACCTCCAAGGTGAACGGAAGTAATGGATTGGGGTGGGATAACACAGGAGCATTAGCAAAGGCTACCTTCAGTTTCTCAAAGGCCTCTTCCGCAGCCACTGGCCAAAGAGCTGGGTTAGTGCCCTTATGAGTGAGGTCAGTCAGGGGTTTCACAATGGAAGAGAAATTCTTAATAAACTTCCTATAATAATCGGCAAACCCTAGAAATCGTTGGATGGCTTTCAGACTCTTAGGTTTAGGCCACTGTAGGACTGCCGTCAATTTTTCCTTGTCCATGGCAATACCGTCTTTGCCAATTATAAACCCCAAAAACGGTACACTGGTTTTGTGGAACTCACATTTCTCCACTTTACAAAATAACTTATTGTTTCGTAATCGCCGCAGTACTTCAGACACATCCTTGATGTGTTGTGACAAGTCTTTATTGTGGATGAGTATGTCGTCGAGGTAGACTACAACACAAGACTGTGACATATCTCTGAGGACATCGTTAATTAGCACTTGAAAAACTGCGGGGGCATTACACAGACCAAATGGCATAACTAGATATTCGTAGTGCCCGGATCTCGTGTTAAAGGCAGTTTTCCACTCATCACCGGCTCTGATTCGTACCAAATTGTAGGCAGCACATAGGTCCAATTTGGCGAAAATCGAGGAACTCTTGAGTCTATCAAAAAGCTCGGTGATGAGTGGTATCGGATAAGCATTTTTTGCCATCAGCTTATTTACCCACGGTAGTCAATGCAAGGTCGCAATTCGCCATTTTTCTTTTTAACAAAAAAGAACCCGGCCCCGGCTGGAGAGGTAGATTTCCTAATGATCCCTCTATTAAGGGCATCAGAAATATATTCTTCCATAGCTTGGTTCTCCTCGCAAGACAATGGGTACGTGCGTCCCCTAGGTGGCACCGTTCCAGGTGTTAATTCGATGCGACAGTCATATGGTCTGTGCTGAGGTAAGGCGCCAGCCTCTCCCTTACTAAAAACATCGCTAAATTGCTGATAGACATCAGGTATTGAAGGGGAGGTGCACAAGACCTTATAGGGATGGGTGACGCAATTCTCCATACAGAACTGAGACCAAGCAGAAATCTCGCATTTTTGCCAATCGAATTGTGGATTATGCAACTGTAACCAAGGGAACCCCAATATTACGGCATGATGAGGAGAGTTAATTAACTGAAACTGCTGCTCCTCCCTGTGGAGAGCCCCAATAGTCATGGATAATGGCATAGTTTCAAACATAACCTGAGCGGGTACCAGGGGTCTGTCATCAATCGCTTCAATAGCAAGAGGGGTTTCTCTTTCAATGTGTGGCACCCCATGCAACTCAGCAAAGGTATTATCCATAAAATAAACCAGCACCCGCGCACTGGGACCAACAGTAAGATCTACCACCAGCTTAAGTGGAGTAAACCAGCGTCCGCATGCTGGGACCAGCAGGATAGTATACCACCAGGTATAATGGTGTAAACCAGCGTCCGCACGCTGGGACCAACAGGATAATCTGCCACCAGGTTTATTGGAGTTAACCAGCGTCCGCACGCTGGGACCAACGGGATAGTCTGCCACCAGGTTTAAGTGGAGTTAACCAACATCCGCACGCTGGGACCAAAGATAATCTGCCACCAGGTTTAATGGAGTTAACCAGCGTCCGCACGCTGAGACCAACCGTAAAAATATCGCCGAGGCGAGAGAGTGAGCAATGTCGCCAAGCGACTACCGGATGGGAATCCTGAGGCTGGGTGAAGGTGGAGCACAGCGAACACCGCTGATTAAACAGCAACCGGAACAAGCCAGACGAAACAATTGGAGCATCAGTCGTCACGGAGGAGTCAAACCGGAGAGGCAAGCAGACTGGAACAGGAACAGATGAAATCAGGAACACTGGAACTCAAGATTCAGTAGCTGAAGACTCTGGAACACTGGAACAGGCCTCAAGCAGTGAGACAGACTGGAACACAGGACTCTGCAGCTCTGGACTCTGGAACACTGGAACAGGCCCAAACAGTATGACAGGAAGAACAAACAGGTACTGTCAGAGACAACTCGAAAGGGCAACCAAAGGGTGCCTGAGCTGAGTCTAAATAGGCAGTCAGAGGCGGGCAGACAATAGACAGCCAGTTGGAGCCCCTGCAGGTGATAGACAGAGTATAGCACCAATCACGGGCACCGTGATAGTATGACCCTGGCTTGTCTGACTACCCACATTGGTTCTGACCTTTGGCTCTGGCTGACTACTCGCTCTGTGTATGACCCTGGCTTGTCTGACTAACCACATCCATTCTGACCTGTGGCTCTGGATGACTACTCACTCTGTATATGACCCCGGCTTGCCTGGCCAGTGGCCCTGACTACTACCCTCTCAGTGTAGCCTCCTGTTACATTCCCTGTGGGCCCGGTTACTTTCGCTCCATGTAGTCCTCGGTTTGCCTGACCACTGGCCCTGGCTCCTACTCGCTCAGCATAGTCTCCGGGTACCTGACCAGTGGCCTGGTTACTCTTGCTCCGTGTAGTCCCTGGCTTGTCTGACCTGTGACTCTGGCTGCCTATTCACTCCCTACACTACCTGCTTGCCTGACCTGTAGTCTCGGTGCCTCCTGGCTCTGGTCTGCTCTCGCTCTCTGTGGCCTCTGTTCGCAGATCAAGTGGTGACTTACACATATTCTATCATTCTTCTGTTGTCCCACTTGAGCAGCTTCCCTAGTCTCGAGATCTTGAGTAGTGCAGTGCACAGCACAGTGTGCAGCTCCAGAGTGACCTTGGGTCCTATTTACATATGTCTGGGGTTCTGTGTGTGCTCTGCCATTATTGCTGTTATAATACATAACAGTGGTTATATTTTATCTTTGTATCTGTCCTTATTTGCCTGCTTACTGTGACACTGGGACCAGGAGGCGGCTTCCAACAGAAAAATATATAAATGTTTTTATTTATGATTACAAACAGTTAAAAAAAACACTTTTGTGAAGGCTTATATGCTTGTGCGTTACTCAGCACATAAGCCGCTTTGTCAAAGCAATCAAGTCTATTAATAAATAAAGGAAACAGTGAACAAACATTCAATCATAAGCTCAAATTTCATCCTGAATAGGTTAACACAGCAGAACATATTTATTTATTTAATTTTATGTCCTAATGTGGTCGGATGGATTCTAAACAGCTCTCTGTGTGGCGGTTAACCTGTTCGGTATGAATATTGCACTTATGATTTAATTTTTTTTCATTGGATGATGTAATGACTGGCTTCGATGTGGTTTGCAGGGGAGGAGCCTTTATTTGTGACCTTTGTTTGTACATCTGGCTACGGCTGGTTGGCCACTGTTTGATCGCATAAGAGGTCCCTGTTCCGTATACCTATCCCGGAGCTGTCACCAATATGTTTTGAATACATTTATATATAATTCATTTTGATTGGGTAGTTTACCCTTTGACTCACACCAGTTCTGAAGTTAGGGGGAAGGTATTTGTTTGTGGTAGTTTTGGTGGAGGTGTTTCTTTTGTTTATTATTGATAGGCTTGATTGCTTTGACAAAATGGCCTGTGCGTAGATGGGGTTATGGTCTCCGCATGCATAAATGTCAGACTATCTGATATCAGCTGTCTGACCATACTTAACCTTTTCAGCAGGGGAGGGCTGGCAACTTGTGGCCCAGGGGGAAAATACATTCAAGTGGCCCATTTCTATTATCATTCGAGCCCACTGTTCCAGCCCACCCCTTTTTTGTTAATTTTAAAATTGGCATTAATGTTCTGAAGTAAGTAAGTGATACCATATAGCTTACAGCTGAACTGAGGCTAAACTAGTGCGCTACTACAAAGCTTACAATTTAAGTTAAGTTTACCTAGTGATACTATAGAGCATACAAGGGAAATGGTTTATGCTACTAGTTTAGCTCCATTTGGATTGTATATCTATGGTATAATTTATGTAGCTCCATTTCAATTGTAAGCTCTGTGATATCACTAGTGTAGCTCCATTTATAGCAGCAGATTTAGTGAGGAGAAGTGGCCTACCAGCCCAGGCATATGACCAGTCCAGGGGGCAATTGCCCCCCTGCCCCCCAGGCCAGCCCTCCCCTGCTTCTGAGTGCCAGAGGGGTACGCGCTGTGTACCTCTCTGACACTCAAAGAGTTAAATGTGAGTAAATTTCTTAACTTTTTTGTTGTATTATATTTATCGGTAACGTTATTATACTATTGGGCGCTCTCTTCTCTTTTGTTTCTGTTGGTGTTTGGATTGATAAGACAGATGGCCTGAATTTACAGCAGAATCTATCACTCTCAATATCTCAAAAACTTGCTTTTAACCATTTGCATGCCAGAGGGGTGTACACTGCCTTGTGTACCCATCTGGCATTTAAAGGGTTAAAATGAAAAATGGATAACTTGACAGATAGATGATTTTGAAAACACTTTCAAAATCACCAGCATATTCTACGGCTCTGTACGATCTGGTCATACGTTTTACAATCACATGACACAAATACAAACTAATAGATAGAGTGGCTTCTGCATACATTTCCTTTGCATGTCTTGGTGTCACCACTAACCTCCACAAAATGAATATTACTTTGTATTTTCATGTAGAATATGTTTCAAATTACAATCCAATGTTAAAATTACACAGATATGATGTGTTTCTAAATCATAATTCCTGTCTCTGCGCTACCTATTGTGTTCCTAGATACTTAGTCTCTCCCTTGTTTACATAGGAGTTGGCATTGCCTGGGTGTTTTAAATGTAACTCATTTTTGGGCTATAAAAATGAAGAGTGTACGTGATCCTCACAACATTTTCAAGATGAAGATCTATGTGATGTTCGTACTAGCTGCTACTGCTGCTTTAGCTAGTGGTAGTCATGCTAAAAGTAAATCTCCGGTGTTGGACAAGTGTGAAGTGGCAAAGATAATCAGACGTGGAGGTGTTGTTGATATAAAGGGCTATAGCCTTGAGGACTGTAAGTATCTCTTCTCCTTCTGTTTGTTCCTTTAACTCAGGGGTAGTCTGTTGATGGACCACCAGTGGCTGAAGATTACAATTCTCATCATCCCCAATCAGCTGCTGTTTGGTCAGAAATGCTGGGAGCAGTAGTCACCAATTGCTAGAAGCCCAACAGTTTACTAACCAGATTTAATATCTACCTCTCATTCCCTCACTCTCATTTTCTATCTCCCCTTATCTCATCACCTCTACTTCAAACCTCCTACACATATACATTTGTTTCCTTCAGATATGTGCCTCGCCTCTCAAGTTAGCGGATTTAACAGCTCCCTGCACAAAGACCCTGAATATTACGGCATCTTCCAGATCAGCAGCTACAAGTGGTGTAATGACAATGCGGCTATACGACGGAAGAATCTATGTGGAATTATGTGTTCAGGTAATTCAAATGTATATGTGTGTATGTATATTCATTCCATCCTGGATGTCATTTCCATGGAGGTGGATATGACAGTTGCTAGACGTTTGTCTTTTATTCCAAAATGTAGCAGGTAAAAAACATAAACCTGCATGAGATTTTCTATGTACAGTGAGCAGTGTTTGATGTCATGTAGTTTGGCTAGCAAATGTCATAGTCCACCTCCTTGGATATGACATTCAGGACTGATTGGAGATGCTACCTCTTGAACAAAGGTACAAGGGAGCAATTCATAAAGGTCATTAGGATTCTCTGGACATAATATGGTAATGGAGAAGTTATTATTAGGATTTTTTAGCATTCCAGTATAAATAAATTTGGGTTAAGAATAGGGTGATTTTTTTTTATTAGCCATTTCAAAAAATATAATTGAAGGTAAAAGCTGGTCAATTGAGGGATGTGTTACTGAAGAAGGTAATTAACAGAAAAGAAAAAATGTTCACTATTTGTACCCAGGGACAACCCCAGGATTTCCAGAATGGGGTTTGCAAAAAAAATAAAAAATAAAATAAATAAATAAAAATAGAGCATTATGTTAAATTATATTTTATATTTCTGAACTTCTAAATTAATTTGCAGGTAGGAATTGGCAAAGGTCCATCTTTTTCTCCACAATTTGCACCTCTTTCGTGACACCCATCAAAATGACCTAATTTTAGCTAAACCCAAGAAACGTCCCACAAAAATCTTGCCTGTTCCCAGGGGTTGTGGAGGGGTGGCTAGATTTTAGACTCAATATGTGTGTTTCCAACTGCACCAATGCAGTGGATCAAGGGTGAAAGTCTTTTTGAGTTGCTGTATGGCTACCAGTGCAGTGGGACAAGGCTGGATGTCGTTATGAATATTATTATGACTAACGGCTCAGTGGGACAAGACTGAAAGGTCAGTATGTGTTTTTTATAGCTACTATTGGACAAGGCTTGGAGCATAGAATTTGTGGGTCTATGGCTACAAGGCTGTTGGGTAGGTTAGTGTGTGTGGATCTGTAGTTACCTTGGGACAATGCTGGGGTCACAGCAGAGGTGGACAATATGAGGGCTTCCAGACTATGACTACAACTCCCATAATTCCCCACTTTTAGCTGTGACAAATGGCAGTTAATGCTGCCCATCCCAGCTACCAGACCTTTTAGCAAAGCCGGGTGGTCAGTATGTGTGGTTCTATGAGTACTGTGCAACAAGGCTGGGAGGTCAGCATGTATGTTTCAATGGCTACATTAAGGCATTTCCTGCTGGGGAGGGAGGGGGATATTTTGCCATTCAATTACTCTTGAACTACAATTCTGACAGTATTGAAATAACACTCTCCGTGGTCCATATATTATGAAGAATAATTGGAGCTGCTTTTAATGTGAAACATTATTAGGGTTCCCACGTTTTCTTCAAAAAAATACCGGCCATGGCATTCCCTCCATAGACTTAACATTGGACAGAAGCCAATTTTTTACCAGCCTCCCGGTAAAATACCGGCTGGGTGGCAACCCTAAACATTACTATCCCTTTAAAGAGAATAGAAAACTTCCTGTATGTTGTATTAACCATTTATTTGTTACATAAATTGTTTCTGAGAAACTAGCCTTCATCTGTTTTTATCACAGTATGACACATTTCTGCTAGTTTATGTACTGTGCTAGTAGTATCACACACTGTTAAAAACAAACAAACAAACCTGCAGTTCATAAAAGTTACCCAAATGTGAGTCCTCTACAAAGCATTTATTATACTATGTATTGATACATTTCAAAATAATGAGGTTTTTGTTGCATAGTTTGCCCAAAATATGTTTAAGCTTGCTTGCCTCACCAAGGTACCTCATTTCAACCTAGTCCTGCCTAATATATTTTACTACCTATCAAAGACATATTGCCATCTAATACGTACTGCATACATATACAGTAAAATCTTGGGTATAATATGCACAATTTTACCCCACTTCACCTTATGTGAAGTGGGGGGTGCGTATTATACTCAAGAGTTTTTTATTTTAAAAAAATTATGCCGGCCAGAACCCTTCCCTCCCTCCCCTGGCGCTATCCGATTCTAAAATGCCACTTACTTTCTTAAAAAGACAAGTCCCCGCATTATCAACATTATCAGGAAACATGTAAACGATGTGAATTTTCCCCTGCGGGCGGCATGCTTGCATTTGCCGCCCTATTCCTTCAATTGGCTTTCAGGACCTACCGGCTCCAGCCAATGATAATGCCCTGGGAGAATCTGAAGGTCCTCACAGGGCTGTACCATAGCTGGAAGGAAGCGGGCAGCGAATGGAAGCGTGCCGCCCGCAGGGGAAGATTCACATTGTTTACATGTTTCCTGATAATGTTGAAAATGCGGGGACTTGTCTTTCGAAGAAAGTAAGTGGCATTTTAGAATCGGATAGCGCCGGGGCAGGGGGGGAAGGGTTCTGGCAGGCTTAATTTTTTTTGCCATAAGAGGGGAAATCAAGTGTGTGTATTATACATAGGAACTCTTGTTTTCCCCTAAAATCTTGGGTATAATATACACCTGTGTATTATACACAGGTGCGTATTATACCTGAGAGTTTATGGTACATCTAATACACATTGCCCTATCTAAGTTTAAAATTTCCCCTGAATAATTCTTGTGAAGAAATGAGTAGTAATTAAAACCACCTAAGTAAAAGCATAAAAAGATAAAAATGTCTAATATGAACTGACAGGCCTGCTTGAAAGCAAGCAATATGTATTAGATAGATGGTAAAATATATTAGGCAGGACTTGCTTGAAATAAGATACCTTGGCGAAGAAAGAAAGTCTAAACATATTGTGGCCAAATTATGCAACGAAAATCTAATTATTTTTTAAAATTATTAACACATTGGTATAATATATGCTTTATACACTGCTCAAAAAATAAAGGGAACACTAAGATTACACATCCCACTGCTCCAAAAAATAAAGGGAACACTAAGATGACACATCCTAGATCTGAATGAATGAACTGACAACAAAATCACACAAAAATTCTCAATGGAAATCAAATTTATCAACCCATGGAGGTCTGGATATGGAGTCACACTCAAAATCAAAATAGAAAACCACACTACAGGCTGATCCAACTTTGATGTAATGTCCTTAAAACAAGCACATGGAGGGCTGTGCGGCCCCCCAAAGAAATGCAACCCCACACCATTACTGACCCACCGCCAAACCGGTCATGCTGGAGGATGTTGCAGGCAGCAGAATGTTCTCCACGGCGTCTCCAGACTCTGTCACGTCTGTCACATGTGCTCAGTGTGAACCTGCTTTCATCTGTGAAGAGCACAGGGCACCAGTATTTGCCAATCTTGGTGTTCTCTGGCAAATGCCAAACGTCCTGCACGGTGTTGGGCTGTAAGCACAAGCCCCACCTGTGGACGTTGGGCCCTCATACCACCCTCATGGAGTCTGTTTCTGACCGTTTGAGTGGACACATGCACATTTGTGGACTGCTGGAGGTCATTTTGCAGGGCTCTGGCAGTGCTCCTCCTGCTCCTCCTTGCACAAAGGCGGAGATAGCGGTCCTGCTGCTGGGTTGTTGCCCTCCTACGGCCTCCTTCACATCTCCTGATGTACTGCCCTGTCTCCTGGGAGCGCCACCATGCTCTGGACACTACGCTGGCAGACACAGCAAACCTTCTTGCCACAGCTCGCATTGATGTGCCATCCTGGATAAGCTGCACTACCTGAGCCACTTGTGTGGGTTGTAGACTCCGTCTCATGCTACTACTAGAGTGAAAGCACCGCCAGCATTCAAAAGTGACCAAAACATCAGCCAGGAAGCATAGGAACTGAGAAGTGGTCTGTGGTCACCACCTGCAGAACCACTCCTTTATTGGGGGTGTCTTGCTAATTGCCTATAATTTCCACCTGTTGTCTGTTCCATTTGCACAACAGCATGTGGAATTGATTGTCAATCAGTGGTGCTTCCTTAGTGGATAGTGTGATTTTACAGAAGTGTGATTGACTTCGAGTTACATTGTGTTGTTTAAGTGTTCCATTTACTTTTTTGAGCAGTTTGCATGATTCACATTTGGATAACTTGTATGGAGAAGCACAGGTTTGTTTTGTTTGTTTTTAGCTTTTGCTTTAGGCTTGTGCCTAGTTTGGCTACTTGGAGAATCCCTTCAGTCTATGTTGCTTTCCATATCTTATTCACTTGGGTTCTTATATTGAATTTATATATTATATGTATATGTTATGGTGTTCTAGTTAGTGCTATGAGTTTCTTTCTTACGATGCGTTTAAATGCCACACACTGTGTTGTGAATGAATCTAGGCCCAAATTGCATACTTAGGCCATTTCTAATAGCATAGAAAACAATATGTTATCTTGGAACAAAACAAATTAGCACACTATTCAGGAAATTGTTGGAAACAGATATAGTGTACCGTCGAAATATAAAAGTTAGTTTTTCAGAAATGATCTAGTTCAACATAAATGCAGATTTTAATTCTCCATAAAGCATACAAAATTTGTCTTAAGATGACAAGTCCACTTTAACCTTCATTTCGAACAGCTATCTGGGGTCTGTTTTTAAGAATGTAATAGATGACAAGATGGAAAATGGAGGGAAGAAACATTCTTCACACAGACATTTTGCACCTTATGTATAGAAAATGTGGCATTATTCTGAGGCAAACAGACAGCACCATATGGGATAAATACAAATCCCCATAGAGATAATGGAGATTTTAATGCCTTGAATGATAGAGAGGTCTCCAACACATGACTTCTCTAGCATTCAAGTGGTTAAAAGCACCTTTTAAATCAGTGGAAATTTGGGGAATTTTTATTTCTCCACTATGATGCATGCATACCAAGATGTGAGAGACTCTGAAGGTAAAAATAAGCACACTGGCATGTCCTCTGGTTAGCCACCACTCAGAATCATAACATTTAAACTATTTAGTGCCATTACAGATTATTCATGTTCATGTACATAGTAGACTAATCCCTTCCAAAAGGACAGTCCAGTTCAAAAATGACAGGCAAGTCCCCCATGCAAGGGAATACCAGCTATGCCCAGACATATGGTTTCGGCCTTGTTGGGCCTGATCAGTGAGGTGCAGCTGGGTTTCCTAGGGCCTACGAGCAAAGGGTCCACATCTTGATTACCCTTCACTCTTAGGGAGATCCCCTAAGAGTATTCTAACATATACCAAGATGTAAGAGGTTCTAAGGAAGAACAAAGCACAATATCAAGGCCTACAGCTAGTCACCACTAAGAAGCATCATGTTTTAGCTTTTTAGTGCCATTAGAGATTAGAAAATTTAATGTACATACTAGACAATTCCTGATCAAATGGGCAGTTCAGTTTCAATATGACTGTCAAATCTCTCCTGCATGAGAACACTAGCTAACCCCAGATTTACATTCTGTCCTTGTTGGGCCTCATCATCTGTGAGGTACAGATGGTTTCCCTAGGCACTGAGCGCAAGGGATCCACATCAGGATTACCCTTCACTCTTAGAAAGACCCCCTAAGAGTATTCAAACATCTATACCATATATATATATATATATATATATATATATACACAGGGCTTAAAAGTTGAAGTCCTTTGCTACTAGCCAGACCTGAAAAGTTACTCGCCACTGCAAGCCATAACATACCAACCAGGGATGAATTTCTACTCACCAGGGCTAAATTTTTACTCGCCATTGGCTAGTGGAGAGTGGAAATTTTGAGCCTTGTATATATATATATACCAAACGCAGTCCAGTTCCAAATTATAGAAAGTCCTTTCACATTCATTGTTTTTTGTTTTTTTAGCTCTTAGGGTGCCTCCCAAAGAGTAAAGGATTTTCTAGATATGGACCCTTTGCTCTCAGTGCCTATGGAAACCAGCTGCACAACACTGATTAAGTCCAAACAGGGCAAAGTGTATGTCTGGGTTCAGCTGGTATTCATTCTTTTACTTGAATTTCGAGTTTCAGTTTATCACATCATCCCCTTGTTGTCAAGTGGCATACCTATAGAAGATTAGAAGACAGAAGATTAGACGAAAGAAGATAAGAAGAACACAGAGGATAGAAGATTAAAGGGATAGTAATACTTCGTTTTCAGTAATTCCATGTGGATTCAAGTGAAATTTTAATTCCAAATTGCAGACGAACCGGACTGTTTCAGAGCAATATGAAGGTAACACTCTTCATAACTTTTAAAGACAAACTTGCATGTTATTACTGAAAATGAAGTATTACTGTTCCTTTAAAGACGAAGACTTGCAGTGGATGACAGGTCCCTCCCACGTCCCTACAGAGACTCGTTGCTCCGCCCCTGTTTCTCCATCCTTAGTGTCGGCAAATTTGGATGCTGTAGCCGCCACGAGGTTTCGGGCGGGCTTAGCCTACTACGAAGTGACCGTTCCGGTCCCCTCTTCCACGCCGACTGTGTGGATGGACTAATATGCCGAAAGAAGAAATTCATGTGCAAACCTTTGCGCTATAGCCAACAGGCGAATCCTGTACTGGAAAGAAGGAGTTCTTAAAGACACAGAAACACTAAGGAGCTACTGAGAACACGGTTTGGGACTACAAGGATAAGGACCTCTATACAACGCATAAAGCCCAAGTAGGGCTATTGTAAGTGCATTTCTTTTATACTTTATGAGATATTTTATTAAAGACTACTACACTTAGATTCTTTTTATGTTTTTTATGTTTTGCGCTGTTTTTGAGGTTTTACTTGGAGTGATTCATTACAACGGTGGACAAGGCCACCAACTGTATCTCATCCTGCTGCAAACATCATTGAATCTTCAGAATACATCCATTTCTTATCATTTCATCATTCATCCATCATCATTTACCATTATATGTGTTTGAACTTAAGGACCATTAAGTTCATCCATCCCATTCATTTGTATGTATTTTTTATATTGATTCCATCTATTTTTTCCTCAAATCACAGGGTTTCATTTATTATTCTCTTTGTGTTCTTATGCTATTGGGGAGTGAGCGCCGTTCAGTTTAGAATTTTCTTTAGTAACATATACCAAGATGTGAGAGGTTCTAAGGAAGAACAAAGCACAATATCAAGGCCTACAGCTAGTCACCACTAAGAAGCATCATGTTTTAGCTTTTTAGTGCCATTAGAGATTAGAAAATTTAATGTACATACTAGACAATTCCTGATCAAATGGGCAGTTCAGTTTCAATATGACTGTCAAATCTCTCCTGCATGAGAACACTAGCTAACCCCAGATTTACATTCTGTCCTTGTTGGGCCTCATCATCTGTGAGGTACAGATGGTTTCCCTAGGCACTGAGCGCAAGGGATCCACATCAGGATTACCCTTCACTCTTAGAAAGACCCCCTAAGAGTATTCAAACATCTATACCATATATATATATATATATATATATATATATATATATATATATACAGGGCTTAAAAGTTGAAGTCCTTTGCTACTAGCCAGACCTGAAAAGTTACTCGCCACTGCAAGCCATAACATACCAACCAGGGATGAATTTCTACTCACCAGGGCTAAATTTTTACTCAGTGCCACTCCCCAGCAATGAACCCTAGTCCTCTCTCTCCACCACAGGAGAGCTTGCACTTCTCCCACTGAGGCCATGCCGTTTATTCTCCAGCTGCACTGGAGGGTACAATCCAGCCTTGTGGTTGTCAACTTTATTCAGCTTCTCCACGCTTCCTAGCCACGAACCCTAGCACTTCTTCCAAGTACTCTTTCTTTTCTAGGTTCTCAGTTCCTCAGAGTTACAATAATAAGACTCATGATAAACCTGAAATACTCCAAATTCTACAAGCAGAGGACCTCTCAATCATTAATACTGATAAAGAAATGCAAACCTTGCAATACAAAGGAATCCATTAACTCCTTAATGACCAGACGATCGGCACGTTGTGGTCATTTAAGACTCACGGAGCATTTTTTTTGGTTTAATTACGGTTCCGGAAGTTCCTATACGGCATGCAGTCACGGGGGGAGCCCGAAATTCCATTATGGTCATAGTACATCATGGGTCGTTAACTCAGATCGACCCATGATGTACTATGACTGTCAAGGGTCGTTAAGGGGTTAAGAAATAGAACACAAAACAACAATCTCTTGGCAATGGGCACAAAACATACATAGTACCATAATTGATGAGGCTGAAAAAAAGACATACCTCCATCACATTCAGCCCATGTCATATCATCCCTGTTGATCCAGAGGAAGGCAAAAAAACAAACACTGAAGCCATTTCCAGTTAAGCTCAAGGTGGGTAAAATAAATTCCTCCCTGACTCCATATGACAGTCAGAAAATTTCCCTGGATCACCATCCTATCTGCTGTGAAACAAACAGTCATAATTCTCAATATTGTTCTGAGCTAGAAAGGCATCCATTAATTTTTGAAAGCAACTACAGTATCTACAGACAGCATCCTGAGACAAAGAATTCATTAAGTTAACTGCCCTTTTAAAAATGTTGCCATTATGTTAGTCGAAAATGCCTTTCCATTTGTATTATTCAATGACCAAACTTATTCAAGAGTTATTGGTTTTCAAATATTAAAATTTAGGTGCAGTATCTAAATGGCCTGAAATTGTACAGTGGTGCTGTTGCTATGCCATCCTATGGACAGCTCTGGTCAGTTGACCATAAAACTCCATAGGACGGTGTAGCAACAGCGCCACTGTACAATTTCAGGCCATTTAGATACTGCACCTAAAATATATTTAAGCAGCAATACCTCTTGTATAAAAAGCTTCTCAGCAGTGGGAGTCTCCTTGTTTTACTCAGGAGAATAAACCCTACAATATATATTTTTGTACATATTAAGTGTTACTATCCCTTTAAACTCAGATCTGGAAGAATTTTTCAGGAGACTGGGTTTAACCCATTCAGTGCCAAAGGGTCTGGGAATGTTTTGTACTCTGATGGTGGAACACATTTTCACCTTTTTTTGCTATCCATCTGTTAAGTATGATTCCCATTGGTAACTTTCCAGTTATTTACAGAAAACAACATTTTTTTCAGAACAAATTGAGCTTTTTGACAACATCTGCAAGAAAAATAAATTTTTCATTGTGACAAGCTATAGTGTCATAAATCCAAAAAAAAAATTTAAAAAGTTACTTATTTTGCCACTGCAGCTAAATATATATAAAATATATTTATGTCTGTAGTGAAAATGTAATTTATTTTTAAAAGCTTTCAACCCCCTGATTACAAAAATCATTATGTTCACTGCCTGCTACGATGCCTTATTAACAGGAGTGCAAAAGAGCCATTTTTTACATTCAACCCCTTCAAATGTACTAAAATCTTTGTAAACTGTGCAGTTTCTTATTGCACGCATTAGCTACTATTCCTGCATGTAAAGTGCTACATCATTCATTCATTGGTGCCAGAAGCACAAAATTACACCTACTTGTTTTCTTATTTTAATAGGCCGCCTCCACTAGAATGGTCCTAACCAGGGCTGGGGCAAGGATTTTTGCCACCCTAGGCAAAACCTAATTTTGCCGCCCCTTGGCTCCACCCCTTGTGTCCTACCCCTTTATGCCCCGCCCTGTATATGTTTAAGTGTCAGTGTGTTTGTGTGTTCCCTATATGTGTATAAGTGTCAGTTTGTGTGTGTGTTCTCTATATGTGTATGTGTGTGTCAGTGTGTGTTCCCTATATGTATATAAGTGTATCAGTGTGTGAGTCTCTGTAAGGATATCAGTGTGTAAGTATGTGTGTGTGCTTCTCTATATATGTATCAGTGTGACAGAGTGTATGTTCTTTACATGTGACTTTCCCCCCTTTTGACTCTCTCCCCCTCTTGACTGTTGATCCCCCCTTTGACTCTCTCTCTCCTCCATCTGACTCTTGATCCCCCTCTTGACTGTTGATACCCCCTTTGACTCTTGATCCCCTCTTGACTGTTGTTCCCCCTTTGACACTTTCTTCCCCCGTCCGACTCTTTATCCCCTCTTGACCCCCCTTCCACTTACTCTTCCCGCTGCACGTCTCTCTCTCCCAGTGAGTACGTTTTGGTGCCCTCCCTTGGCTGGCTATTTTTTTTAATGCAGCACAGTGATGCTTGTTTCTCTCTCCCCCTCCGCTCCTTCAATCCTGGACCAGGACTGAAGGAGCGGAGGGAGAGAGAGAAACGGGTATCGCTGTGCTACATTAAAAAAATAGCCAGCTAAGGGAGGGCACCGAAACATACTTTTTTTTACTTGGGCAGTAAGTGATGAGTGGCGGGGGGGGGGGGGGGGCGATATTTGTATTGTATATTTAAATTCAGACCTAACTAGGGGGCAACAGGACCCCTCCTGACCCCCCTCCCAGCTAGAGAGTTCCTGTCCAATTCAGCTGGGAGATCAATAGCGGCAACACAAAGGAGGTGCATGGTTCTCCTGCTTCCAACCAACCTGAACTACTGGGTAGGATGGGGTGGGATTGCGGGAAACCCTTCCATCTCACTGGTGACATGAAGTGGAAGGCTTTCCTCAATCCTGCCACTTCTACCTGTACGTATGGGTAGGAAGGAAGCAGGAGAACCATGTTGCTTCCCTGCATTAACTTTATTGGTCTTCCAGACAAATCGGCTGTGAGATGAAAAACTGGGAAACATCAGGAGGGGTCCTGATCCCCCCTGAAGAAGTCTAGACTTTATTTTATGCAGCCACTATATAACAGTTATATTGATTTATGCTGCAGGTGCATTTCTGCCATACAGTGCATAGGTTTATCACAGTTCTCCTGTAAATAAAAGAATACAACACTAAATCTGCAATGGTAACTTCACACCACCAGCAGGACGTAGTACCACAATCGAAATGACATAGTTTCATGCTGCGTGCAACCTCAGCACAACAGAAAAAAGACATTGTACATTCTGTTTTCCCTGAAGTGATCTGCAATTCAAGCACTGCACAACAGCCACATAGTACCAAACCAGCAGGCATAGGAGGTACTTTTATGATTATGGAACCACCTAAATATATAAAAGAAGGTATGAGACAGTTTGCAGACAGTACATATTACAGGACACTATCCCAAGATCCCAACGTTGATTATAAACAACATCAAGACTTTGCCAAAACATTCCCAAGCCAGCTACAGCAATAAATATGAAAAATGTATACCCAATCAGCCAGGAATTGCAACCTTCTACATGCTTCCAAAAATCCACAAACAAGTAAATCCATGCATAGTAACAGATGTGAACACACTTACAGTACAAATATCAGGCCTTGCAGAAAATATCCTTTAAACTTTAATAAAAAGCACACCAGTTTCATACAGGAGGCCACAGACTTTCTGAGCAAACCTCAATCAAACAATTGCCACCTGATACACTGTTGGTTACCATGGATGTAGAATCCCTATACAGCAACATTCCTCACAAGAATGGCATAGATGCATTCTACAAATTTCTGGCATCCGCCACGAATAAGAAAATCAGTGCTGAGGTTGTGAATAATCTGATTGGGTTCATTGTTACACAAAACTACTTCACCTTCAACAAAGAGACGTATCTTCAACTGACTAGAACAACTATGGGAACAGGAATGGCACCCTCATAAGGCAATCTGTGTAGGGCTTACATTGATGAAATATATTTAGGCCTTCTCCTATATAAACCGTACATATACCACTACTATATCAATGGTATCTTCATTATACAGACAACAAGAGAACCGCACCTGAAAATATCATAGCTCATTTAATTAATTTCACTCATCAATCAAATGAAAAAGATTATTTTCAGACTCTGTAAACTTTCTAGAGACTATAGTAGCACAAAAGAGAGGCAAACTTTAGACATCTATATACGAAAAACCCACGGACCAATGCAATTACCTGCACAAATTCAGTTTCCACCCACTACATACTATAAAGGTCATCATACTCAACTAGGACACCAGATACTATTGAATTTATTATGACAATGTGGACTAGAAAACGAACCGAAAATCACTGTCTAAATCAGTCAATCAATTAGTTTTAAGCCAAAGACCTTTAGCAGCACAATTAGTTCTGCACTTAGAACACCATTGGAGCATCTGTTGCAATATGGAGGGATGAGATGGTGAACACGTTAGTGCATATTGGTGATATGCCTTTGACACAGATACTACACAACCTCACCATCCTGAGCCCATACTGAACTTTAGTTCATTATTCTTATCTCGCTCCCACAAATTTCTATAACCAGTAATAGTTTTACCATTCTGCTTATCTTCTCTTCTCTGCATCCAAAGTACTGCTCAGACACCTGTTTTTTGTTGCCACTTCCACTACATAGATATCGCTTTTTTTTTACTCTATTCAAGCTTTCCCTGTAATTATTCCAGATTATCTAACTTGAAAACTCTGCATTGTTTTGAACAGACTGTGTGTTTGAACATACTTTGTGATTCAGTATTGCTAGACCTGAGTAAGAGTTGGGGCCAGATTTAAAGGTATGTGTTAAATCATGAGGTAGAGCCAAACTGAGTACAGACTGACATAATAAAATGTTTAAAGGGATAGTAATACTTTATTATTACTATCCCCCATATTGTACATATTTGTAAAATAATTTAATAGCTCCCAGGTTCATCTCTCATACCTTTATGGTTTGAGAGATAACCGAAGGCAAAGTTCCCCCTCCCTCCCCCTTCCCTGAAGTCAGTGTTGTGCTGACTCCAGGGATATCCGGTCTGACATTCATCATGCGGCTCTGCAGCAGAGCCACGATCGCGTTAGCGACAAAGAATTATTTCACTGAAACGGTCTTCTACATGTGCTTGCAAACCAAGCACATGTAGAAGACCATTTCAGTGAAATAATTCTTTGTCACTAACGGGATCTCAGCTCAGCTGCAAACGACACACTTCCCCAGCAGTCAATGGGCCAAAGCTCATCTAAATTTAGTAGCCGGAAGGCTATTTTTTCTGGCAATTTTTCATAGCACAGGCCTTTAAATCATTTACAGTGCTTGGAAAAATGCTGGCACCTGTTTTTTTAGCTGCCTTTAAATCTGGCCCTTTGATGTCTTGAAAACTTGTTTTTAATATATAAACATTTAGTCCAGATAAAAAAGGTTTCATCACATACAAAAGTACTCATATCTTTGTGTTGCTAAAACTGTAAAAACAATGCTACTACAAATGAATTCATGATTAATAAACTGAATGTTCACAGACAGTGGTTAGAAATAATATATTTACTTTGTCTAGCTTTACTAAACAGGAAGATCAAAGATGATGTGAAGTGCCTTAAAAGGATTGTGACTGATGAGGATGGATTGGAAGAATGGTAAGTTCAATTTATATATTTTTAAAGGGATAGTAAATTCCCAAAAAAAACTGTTGGCGAATTGATAGGAATAATAAAAAAATATGTAATGCCCTTATTCCCATCTCTCAAACCATTATGGTTTGAGAGATGTAAGAAAATAAAGACCTCCGCTCCCTCCCCCTTCTCATGTGTCAGCTGTATAGCTGTATAGCGGACGTCATGAGATCCTGCTTCCGGGACCAGACGGCGGCTCTTCAGGAGCACTGACATCGACATATCTAACTATAATTACTTCATCGGAATGGTCTACAACGTGTGCTTGCAAGCCAGGCACACGTTGTAGATCATTCCGATTAAGTAGTTATAGTTAGATATCCTGATTTCAGCACTCCTGAAGAGACGCCTACAGTCAGGCGACCGGATTCTGCCTCTGACAGCTTTACAGCTCGTCAGGCAGAAAGGGGAGGCAGAGCAGGTCTTTATTTTCTTATCTCTCAAACCATAATGGTTTGAAAGATGGGAATAAGGGCAGTAAATATATTTTTATTATTCCTATCATTTCGCTAACAGTTTTTTTGGAGTTTACTATCTCTTTAAATTCCAGTTAATGTCTTTTAAGTCTTATAAATGTAAATATCATCATTTTCCAGTTTTTCCTGTTGAAAAAAATGTTATATGCAAGGAACAAAAAAGCAGCACTGTGTAGACCCTAAACAGGTCCTATCAGCTGCTCCTGGGTTTGGATGGAAGATCTCCCACTTCATTGGTTGGGTGCACAACTTCCATAGAACATCTATGTCAGGTTCCAAGCCCAAAGGTGAGGGTCTACTAGGGCTGCATCAGGCAGGATAAGAGACAGAACTTTGAGACTTCAGTCTTGTAGTTCATTATTTTCTTCTGGGATCTCTAATGGAAATTCAGGGGTC
Source organism: Rhinophrynus dorsalis (assembly GCA_037306005.1). NCBI lineage: Eukaryota > Metazoa > Chordata > Amphibia > Anura > Rhinophrynidae > Rhinophrynus > Rhinophrynus dorsalis. The sequence goes on along the minus strand of CM074727.1, from coordinate 128,159,528 downwards.
TATTTTCAACCCTCAGTTTGCTCCCTATTAAATCTATAGGGCTCACTTAGTCCAACTTGCATCAGGAAATCTCCACATAGAAGTGCAGATCTGCCAATCTATCCTTATGACATTTGCAATTCAAATAGGATTTTTAATGCATAAGAGGTCTCCAATACAATAAGAAGCATCCAAGGGTTAAAAAGTGATCCCTTTAACCCCTTAGTGATGGCCGCGTGCAGACGCGGCCATCACTTAACGCCCGTCTAACATTTTTTTTTTTTTTCAAAAGAATCCGGAGTCCCCGAACTGCGTGCAGCCGCGCGGGGATCCGGATTACCGGGACGTACATGTACGTCCTCTGTCACTAAGTGACAGCCACAGAGGACGTACATGTACGTCCATTGTCGCTAAGGGGTTAAGGTGAGCAACCCAGGGCTGGAAGAGGTAAATAAGTAATTAAAACTGGGTAAGGCTGCATGATGCGTGTATTATGCCAGTTCAGCTCTGCATAAACAGGCTTCTTTTAGATAAATGGGACTGTTCATTTGTCCGCAGTGGTTTGCTCCAGAATTTCTTGTCTTTATATTTTCCACATACAACCCACAGTGTACCCTGAGTCCCACCAAGTCCCAACCAACCACTGTTCTAGGGCTGGGTAAGCTGGGGTGCTCAGCATAAAATGATACTATGTTGATTTTTTCTTTTAATCTGCATTGAACCTGAGAGCAGGGTAACCCAGCTTTGGCAGGTTGACTTTTAAAAAATTAATTTGCTCCATGACCTGCAAGGCCAATTGAGAGTACTGGGGACTAAGGATATTTCCAGTTACCAAAAATACCCACTCACTCATGACAGTGGTTTGGGGGCAAGAAAGCAACTCCTGGGCTATCAGGGACAAAGTGGGCCACACAGCCCTCTTGTTATCCCAGAAAGTCAAGGGATCTGTACTTGAAGCTAAAGAAGGTTCTGCAAGGTAAGCCTTAATCTGAAACTCAGCACTTTTTCTACTGATTGGGAGCTGTTTGTTTTGTCTGAAGCGTAATCTGTCCATTCCGTCGGCATTAAAAGTAGCAGCTGCTCCACTGGAACAACATGACTTGCTACTGGTGCTGCTACTGATAGGTCCCAGAAGACCACCACACTCCTCCAGCTCATCTGCGGATTCTTTTCCTGCCTCATGTGACTGCATCCTGTTTTTCCTTTGCATTTCATGCACCCTTGCTACCAATTGTTCACTCCAGGCAGTGAGTGAATTGGAAATAAGTGCCATCTTGCCTTTGATTCATGGATTGCACATTGTGGCCAGCATTAAATCTGGACAATTGTCCATGCGCTCTTCCATGCGCCGCATCAGTTCCTTCTTCAGCCTCCTTAGAAGGGCAGCAACATCAGGAAGTATATTACCATCAGCACCAGGCAAGAGTTCCCTATGGGCAAGGAAATTATCTAATTTTAAGGAGACATGCATGAAGAGGCGAATAACTTCTGCCAGGCTAGCGTTCTCTTTGCTTAAAATTTCCATGAACTAACGAAAAGGCATAAGGACTGTCACTACCTGTTCCATCAGGACCCAGTCAGCCCTGCCCAGTGTTCTATTAGTGCCAATGAAATGGGAGGACTGCCTTTTTCTGTTCCTCCCTGAGGAGCTGGCAATCTTTGACACTCTGGTGGAAGTAGCCAGCAATTTGTTGGCACAAATCCAGTGATGCTTTTGAGGCAATAGAAGCACAACAACTGGTCCCCACCACTTCAGGTTTATGTGGAGAAAAGAAGTTGGCCAATAATGCTTCTCCTCCTGCCCCTGCTCCAAAATCATGGGTGCGTTGGAAGACTGATGTGTCCCTGTGACAGCAGAAAGAAACTGTGCCTTTCATCAGCAACTGCTATGTGCACAGTGTGTTCAGGAAAGGTGTGACATTTCAGGACAGCACTGAAATTAAAGGAGCCCTGAAGTATGCATTTTTCATATGTGTCCCTGGTTAAAGGTGAGGTCTGGTCACCCTATTAATTACTGATCTTTCAAAAAATGTGTATATGAAAAGACTAGGTTGAGAGCCTTTGGTTTATAACATCCAGTCCAAAAATCCATTATCTGTTTACCTGTATATGTGTCTGTCTTCCTCTCTAATGCTGATGTACTAAGAACTGGAGCAATGCTGGGTTAAGCAAGCTGCCTCTATCGAACAAATAAGAATTCCCCATCATTCATGGGAACTTCCTGATCTTGAGCCCCTGGAGGGGGCTCATGTCCTACTGACCAGGCTTAAAGGAGCAGTAAACTTTTTTTATGAAAAAAAATATATATTGTATGATGTTTTATGTTGAGTAAAATAAGTGTACTCCCACTGCTGAGAGGTGCATATTTCCAGAGTTATTACTGTTTAAACCTGTGTTGTTTTTTTTTACATTAGCAGTGCCCTCTAGTGGTCAAATTCTAATTCGTTATCATGTTTCGTTCTAATGGAGAGGAAAGTCAGTGACTTACAGTTCTCCACAGAATGTGATAGAAACTGCAGAGTCACTTCCTGTGAGTTAGAACAATCAGGAAATCAATGCAGTAAATTCACTTCCTTATTATTTGAACTGTTATAACAGTTGAATAAGGCGACTGACAGTGGTGGGAGTGCCCTTGGGTTACTCAGCAGGAAAAGCTATATAATATATAGGTTTTCATAAAAAAAGTTTACTACTCTTTTAATCAGGTGGGCAGGACTTAACTGGGTTTTTGTCATAAAGGGGGCGGGAAGTGGGCAGGAAGTGGAAAGAACAGGGTGGGAAGGAGGAGAAGTGGAGGGAAGTGGGAGGAATAGGGTGGGAAGAAGAAGAAACTCAACACCGCTGGAAAATCAGCCTCTGTCACCGGAGACCTGGTAATTCAGTCTGAAAACCAGAGTCTCCAAAGCAGATCAAAAGAATTCCCAGGTATATTCCACATATTCCCATTGAATTAAATTGCCCATCTAAGCCCTTAAATGACAGAGAAATCCCTAAATAACTCTCTAGTATCTGAGGGGTTAAAATCCCCATTTAAATAAATGAGAAATGTTTTTGTTGCAAAATACTTCAGTTGGTTCACCCTAGAATTTCTCCATTTCTCTCTTTGTACCTCAGCCATTCTGTCTTTCATGATGCACATTGTATTACAGTATCTTGTATCTTATATTGAATCTACTTTATTTTAGGCCTGCGTGGACACAAAAATGTAGAGGAAAGGACCTAAGCGAATACACAAGAGGTTGTATCATTATATATAGTGGCAAAGGAGAACCTGGCCCTTCAGTTACAGCAAACTGATTGTATCTAGGAAAGCCGATTTAAATGAGCAACAAACTTTTTGTTCATGAAAATAAAAGCATGCACATTGTAATTCTTTTCCTGCTGACTAATAAAAGGATGCTTCTAAGGCTGGGAGGCTTTTTCAAATGTTATTACATCTCAAACTTCTTTTATTTGTATATTGTTGTCAGAAAATGCTACTGTTACCTATCACTGAAGAACTATATTCCATGACTCAAGCACTCCATTGCATTATAAAAGAAATTACCTTTTGGGCACTGGGTGGTACTGTTGCTAACAGTTTAATAATAAGAAAATAACTTTGAGTTGTAATAACTTTTGCATGAAAAATCTTCCAGTAGTGAGAATACATATATTTTTCTCAGCAAACAAAGTACTATAACATATTTGTTCATTAAAATAAATGTTTTCTGCTCCTCTAAAGACTCTTTCATTGATTAAAATGGGACTTTTAACCCTTTGAATGATAAAGAGGAATACAATGTATTGCTCCTCACTGTATTGAAGAATGAAGACATCTTCAAAACTCAAGCTGTTAAGAGCAATGTTCCCTCTAAAGTGAGCAACCAGTAATAAAAGAGTTAAAGGGATAGTATTGTTTATAATTATGTTGCGCCAGGGACGTGCACAGACATTTTGGGGGGCAGGGGCTCAAATGAAGAAAAAAAGGGTACTTCTCATAATTATTTATTCAAAATATATATTTAAAAAAGAGAAAAGAATGTTAACTATATTAACACAACTCTGAATTCCTTACCAATATATTCTAATTCCCTCACACGTAAGAGGAGAGAAGAGGAAAGCAGCCCCCCCACCGGTAATCAAAATTGAAAAATGGACTGGGATAAGATAAAATCGGACTGATTACATTTTTGTGTTTTTGCTTTTTTTTTGTTAAAAAGGCACGGGGGCACTTTGGACAAAAAGGGCAGGTGCTCAAGCCCCCCTTGTTGTCTATGTGTGCACGCGCCTGTGTTGCGCCCCAAGTCTTCTACAATGGTTTTATAACATGCAGTGCTAAGTTTAATAATTTATTGTTCAGTGGTTCAAAAGATATTGAAGCTTTAATCATCCCCCTCCCACCTCTCCTGGCCTCCACCCACTGAATGTGCAATCTGGTCAGGGACTGGATGAATGCAGAAAGTATGAGGAAAACCCCGCCCCCTTGACAAAGGAGGACAGGATTTTCCTTTTGCTTACTGAAGTTTGTCCCTCACCACTCTCCATCTGAACCACGCTCACTGGCAGCATGACACGGCCAGAAGGGGTAGAAAGGGGGTCATTTAAGCTTCAATATCTTTTGAAATACTGAACAGTGAGTTATTAAACTTAACGATGCATGTTATAAAACCATTGTAGAAGACTCGAAGCACAACTTTATTATAGACATTACTATCCCTTTAAGGATGCAATACCAATAGGGCTGGTCCACAAGGTACATGTGTAGTCTCAGTGTAGCCCTTGCATAAACACTCCTCTTTAACTCATTCAGTGCTGGGTAGGTTAGTTCTGTCCATCTTAGAGGGAGCATTGGTAAAGAACTGTCACATGACTTTGCTTTTATTCCTAAGGCCCACAGTGCTTCATGAGTAATGATATGATATGATCCATTAATCGGTTATTCCAGTAAAGTAATGGCAAACAGCATTCCATAATTATGTCAAAGTCACCACAAAAGTGATTTCTTATCCTTTTAGAACAAGTGGCCATATCAGAAATGTCTCTTTGTACATTTTATTTCTTGAAGTTGATATCCTACAACAATAAACTATCTGCAGCAAAGATCACTTTTATTTGTGTATTTTTACAGTTGAGTGAGAAGAGATTTAGAGGTTAATACACCAAGAGGTACTTCAGTGAGTCTGGAGCAAACTAACTGACATATAGGGGCAGATATTCACAAAATGTCCACTGTTACACCCTTAAACCCCTGAATGCTAGAGTGTTCTCCAACAGAGGAAGGGTTTTTCCAGCAGAGGAAGGGTTTTTTTACAGTAAGGTCTTTTAAATTGTGTAATTCTTTGCCCAAGGAGGTGTTTATGGCAGATACAATGGATACATTCTAGAGAAGATTAGACACATTTCTTTCCAAAGGGAACATACAGAGTTATACTGTTTATCAGTAGGCAGATCAGGAAGGTCTGATAAAGACTAACTTATTTTGTAGCAGGAAAGCTATAAAATTACTGGGGTATGAGGAGAAGGTTGAACTTGATGGACTTGTGTCTTTATTCAACCTAATTTACTATGTTACTATGTATATTGTTTTGTATGTGTTTGAGACCACTGTAGCATTCAAAGGGTTAAAAGCCCCATGTAAATCAAAGGGAATGTTTATTTGCCCCCAATGGTGAGGTGGTTTGTTCTAGTACTCCGGGGGGAGGCACTATGCTTTAAATAGGTTTAGGATGACGATGTTGTGTTAGATCTTTGTCAATGGCACATTGCCAGTATGCACTGAGTTGCCTTCTTCATCATATCCTTGTCAGTTTGCTACCAATCCACCATCATTACCATGATTCCACCATGCCTTCGACAGATTTATGATTTTGTACTTAACAATGGCTTATTTCCATATGGAAAGGTAGGTTAATGAGCCAATGTTGTATTCATGTGGGTGTGTTTATGTTAATGTGACTGTGCATCACATGCACTAAGCTCCAGTAGCAGCCTCTCTTGTCAGAGTTCACAGTCCCAACATCACCAAACTGAGGGAGGACATTCGATACCAGGGATGGTGAACAGCCCACAGTGATATGGATGCAAGGAGGGTGAACAGCACACAGTGATCATCACCATACAAGCAACAGCAGGTTGAGGATGATGGGAGTTGTAAGGGAGGAGAGTGGCAAGATTCATGTTATGATTAGGGATGTGTTAAAAGTCCCATGGTATTCCTGCAGGAAATTTCATGAAAAAAGCATGGTTTTCTGCTTTCCCAGTTGGAAATTTTGCCTATAGAGAAACACATAGATTTTCAACCGTTTTGATAAGAGCACAGAAAATTTGTAGGAAAATTGTTCCATTTACCACCTATGTTATTAAATGAGGCAAAACTTCCTGCCCATATACTAACCCATAATTTCAACTGTAGTGTGGTGTATTTTAGGAGAAAATCAGATTGGAAAGAGACAGAGGGTTTTATACTATTCCTACTAGAAACATAGTCGGTAAATCAAAAATAACATCAAAAGAAATGTGGCTGCACTAGCCAAAATATATAAGGACTAGAATTCAGACACAAATAATTTGGGTGCACTCAAAAGTCCAAAGTGATCGTGAGAAAAATATTTGGAAATCGGATGGCAAAAGTAACCACACGACTGCCAAAGAAAGAGGGACTTATTTATAAGGTACCAGTTTTTGAGGTTAAAGATGACCAATTTAAAACTGAATGGGCAAGTGTTTTAGAAAACTGTTTGCTCCAGCTTATGCAGCTTATTGTGAAACTAGCTTGTCTGGCTTGTCTGACTTCCCCTCTGTCTTGCCCCTGGTGGACTTCTATTTCCTTGACCTCCAGTCGGACTTCGACAATCCTGTTCTCTGTCTTCTCAGGCCTCAGTGTGTTCCAGTACAACAACTATGACTATACTGCAGGTGGGATATTTGTGTATCCTCTTCGACCTCTGTGGGTAGCTGCTGTTCTCTGGCTTGTCATCAGGGTTGTTGCCCGGCCAGGGCTGGTGCAATGATTTTTGCCAGAAACTGACGATCCACACACTCATACCTTGATAGATGAATCAGAGGCTGATAATAAGATCAAGACTTTATTCAAACAATATAAAAATACCTCATAATCTTCTGGCCAAATCACAATAGGAGAGACTATGACACGATGCAACCAGCAAGATCAAAAAGACATCTCACAGAATAGATCCACGTGTTTCGCATCTACGACGCTTACTCATGATCCCTAGGCAAAACCTCATTTTGGTACCCCTTGGCTCTGTCCCTTTATGCATTGCCCCTGTATGTGTATAAGTGTCAGTGTGTTCCCTATATGTGTAAAATTGTCAATGCGTGTGTTTCCTAAATGTACACTATACACCCCCTTAGACAAACATACACAAACACACATTTAAATTATACATGCCCTTACACACATTATACATGCCCTTACACACACACATACTCACACACACTTACATTATATACACCCTTACATACACACCTACATTATATACACCCTTACACACACACTTTCATTATACATTATACACACCCTTACATTGTACATTACATTACACAGACTGTGTACATACATAATCATAAACACACACTTTACATTCATTTCAGTGAGGGTTTTTTTTACCCTTTGAGTGCTTGGTATTAAAAGCTGAATATAAATCAATGGGAACTTTTATTTGTTCCCTATAACCCCAGAATTGATCCACATTGAGCCACTTATTCTTAGGTTACAGTTCCTCTTTAACCCTTTGACTGCCAGATGCCCCCTCCATGTAAAGCTGCCTCTAGCCCCCTGTGTTGTCTTCCGTCACTGCCTCTCAGGGCTGGCACGTAGTACTCAGCACTGATTGCAAGGCTGTGGCATCACAGCAGGTACAACGAGCACACATGGGACAAGAACAGCCCTCAGATATCTCTCTTTCATGCATCATTACCATGACTGGTCTCCCATGCACTGTACCCGGACCCCTCAGTCAGATACAAGCAAGCATTCCATGTGAGAAAACATGCAGTGCAGATGTCCAGAACTGAACCACATGCCCATTCCAGTCTGTGCCAGGAATCTCTTGCCCAGCTACTCAATTAGATCACTTAATAATTAAATAGCTATTCTGTCAGCTTTTTCTAGAAATACAATTGAAAAATAATCAGAGTAATAAATAAATAAGGACTACATGCCTTGTGGCCGTGGTGTTTGGATCCGCGTTCCACAGGACAGAGCCCGAACGCCATTCCAGATGCGGCCAGACCCACGTGAGACATGAAGGACACATATTGCTGCCTTAAGGATGAGCTCTGCATTCCGCCCCCTCCCCAGATCCAATGCCTAGCTTTCCTGTATTTCATACACTGTCTCCTAAAGGCACGCCTTCCTAAAGGCACACTTCCAGGTTTATCATAGCCTCTAATTGCACTCAGCACACACGTTTTCCTGTTGTACAATGCATTATGAGTCGGGACCCAGACAAATTAAGGGACTGTCCCTCCAGGCATTCTGGGACATGTCTAGTCACCCTAGCAGCTCTCTGCCCCATCAGATGTGCGCCCTAGGCTGGCGCCTACCTCGCCTATAGGCGGTGCCGGCCCTGGGCCGGCTCCTCCTGTTGGCACTAATCTGGCCTTGCGGCTAGCATCTCTAACTCAGCCTAGGCCACAGCAAGGTAACCTAGAGAGCAGCCATCACCAGCTATCTACGTAGTCTAGTCTTCGCTCCCAAGCATCTGGACCACTGGGGAATCCCTTGCAGTATACCTGTATTGTCTGTTGTTGTGCTCTTATCATATTATATCAAATAGCAGTCTGTCATCTCTTTGTGGGGGATCTGCTTCACAGAGCCTAACCAGATTTGGGTGTTTAGTCTGTCAGATCATCACACTATCCTGCAAGTATGCTGAAACCATCTCACATGCAGTGGGACCACTCCTAGGAGCTACACAGTATAGCTACACTGTTAGGCAGCCAACAGATAGCAAGTACTTGGCTTCTGAGTGAAGTATCTCCACACAACGGACTTCATTGACTTAGGGGTTCCCGAGGGGCTGCTGCTACTACTGTGGCTAGATGTTGCTTCAAATGTACTACTACTACTGGGTGTCAAATTCTGGGATTTTATAGTGTGAAGGTGGGAAGTTTCACCATCACTGGAAAACATAAGTGGGAAACTGATCCTTTTTTAAGGTAAATTCTGTGGTTTTAGTGAAAGTGCACACAGTATACCAAGTTGCACCTGCCTGTTTGTCTTGAATGTATTATGTATGTTTGCTTCATATCTGTCACTCACCCAGTCTGAGTAGAATCACTCTCACGCTCAGTCAGCTATGGTAGGAACTTGGATCACCTGCCTCTATGACTGTCATTTATAGGTCAAGCATTCATTTCTTAATTCTCCTTTCTGCCTTCACACCCACAACCAGAGAACAATGGATAGTCTCTACCACCAATACTCCAATCAAGCAACTCCAGCTCTCTCTCTTTACTCTTGTTTGCCTACACTAGTTAGCTTTAAAAATCCAGCTGCTTTGTTTTTCTCCCAAGCACAAACATGGCACATTACACAGAAGATTGTAAAATTGAATCATCTGAAGTACAAGGCAGGGTAATATAGGTTTCAGCATCTTCCAGGAGATAATATCACTGCTCTAGAGAAATCTTGACAGCTAGAATGTAGCATTACACCTACAGGTCAATGAAGTGGTCCACTTCTGAAGAAGTGTAATCTCATTTTTTAAGTACATTCATTCATTCCTGGAATGCATGTGAGCAGCTCTGATTTTTCATTTTCTACATACTGTAGGATTATCAAACTTAACCCTTTGAGATATCTAACACATTGTAAATAATGTGTTGCATACTCCGGTGTTACTTAAACAGTTAATACACGGGCAACACCGTGCCAACAATACTACTATATAATATGTATTACAAATGCATTTCTGTGTCACTGAGGCTCACATTAAGTCTTTGAATGCCAGAGGGGTACTCAATGCATTGCAAACCTTGTGTATCCCACTGGCACTGAAAGGGTTAACTATTGCTTAAAAAAAAAAAAAAACACACAGACGTGAAATGCCGTCCCATATTGCTAGTTTATTATTTGAAAAAAAAGTTTTGTTTTTGCCCATCTTTTTGTATATTATACCTTCACATGGCAGTAGTTTAGAATACACTATTGATAAGTATATTGATAAGTATTTGCCTATACAGTATACAAATACAGTGGGGGAGATTCACTAAGCTGTGATAAAGAGGTGATAAAGTGGAGATGATGTCTCCAGTTTATCACTTCTCCAGTTCCTATACTCACTAAGACCTCCAGAGCAGAGGAAATCTTAGTGCATAAAATAACTTAGGAATTGGAAAAGTGATAAAATGGAAAAGTCATATTCACTTTATCATCTCTTTATCACCGCTTAGTGAATCTCCCCCAAGGTTGCAAGATTTTTGTTTGAAGTGGGTTGCAGTAGGGTCAATAGTAATATAGCAAGTGTGATAGTCACTTGTTCACATAAAAACATTGTCCATCTTCAGATTTTCTTCAATCCTTTGAGTTGGCTGACCAGATCTCACCTTTAAATGGGGGCACAAATGAAAAATGCATACTATTTCAGTACAGCCCTGAAATATGCACGTATCTTATGTGTCCCTGGTTAAATGTGAGGTCTAATCAGCTTACCTTTGCATACCACACACACACTCTGGCAATCAATGGGTTAGATGTATGTGTATATTAGGGTGTATGTCTATGTCAGGGTGTGAATATGTGTGTGTGTATGTATATGTGTGTGTGTGTGTGTGTGTGTGTGTGTGTGTGTGTGTGTGATATCTGAGACATGAGGGAGTAGAGGCTTGGGGGGCCTCCCCCTGTCCCCTGCCCAGGGATCAGTGGCAGAGCTGCATGTGGACATAGGAAGATGAGGCTTTGAGGTAACCTCAATCCCTACATTAATTGCTAATTTAGCACAAATAAAAAGCCCTATTAATTTAAATGGTAGTTTTAACCCATTGAATGCTAGAGCAATCTACCCTCATTGCTTCACAAATGCTTAGATACCTCTCTGGCATTCCAGAGATTAAAAACCCAATTTAAATCAAAGGGGATTTTAGGAATTGTCTTTTTCCCCTTGTGACGGGGTTAGTTAGCCCAATAATTGCTCCCTTTTCTGTTATGCATATGGCCTGTCCTTTATTTTAATGTATAAAGTTACTTCTCCTAAAATATATGGGGCCATTTTTAGCACTTGAGTACAGTAAATCCAGGCCAGATCTTTAGCAATGAAACCAAACAACAAGGCTCTGTGTGTTAGTTATGTATCACAAGGCCATAAGGTTTGTCAGCCTTACTGTGAATTGGATACAGTGGCCTCTATAACAGTGATAGGCAACGAGACTCCCCCCAAGGCCAAATATGTGGCCCTTAACACTCCCAAAGGGCTGTTCATTTTAGTTTAAAATTCTAAATAGACTCAAGGGTTAAGGTGGAACAGTGAGAGTACATCTATCTTAATTGTCCCTATTTAGGAGTGATAGTCCCTCTTTGAGACCCAAATCTCCTGTCCCTCTTTCCCACCCATGTGTCCCTCTTTTTGGATATCAGACAGCGAGGTGTGTATATAAGAATATCACATTGTTCTATAGCAATAAAACACACATAAATGTTTGTTTAAACTTCAGTATTTGTGTATATAAATGAGTCTGTTTCAATAACATACTTTGGTCTTGCTCTAAATCATTTACTCCATTACACAAAGAGGTGTCATGAAGTAACCTAAAATGATCAGTAATAACCCCCCACCACCACCACCACCACCATCAGCCATGCTCCCAGCAACAACACCTAAAACAAAAGTGTCTCTCTCTGGCCATTTGAAATGTTGGGAGGTAAGCATTTGGTATCATAGCTCAGCTCATTTGGGGGGAGATTACCTGATACTGCCTGGATTAGGTGACCACCCCTCTCTAGCCAGCTTTACTTTGCAGACCTCCCAAGTGTCCCTCTATAGGAGGGACAACCCCTACTTGAAACCCAAATCACTATGTCCCTCTTTCCTATCCTGTTGTCTTTTTAGGAGATCAGACTATGTAGTATGTATTTAAGTCTATCATATTGCTCCACCACAATAAAACTCACATCGATGTTTGCTTGAATTAACTTTTTAATTAGGCTCTGTAATTAAAATACTTTGATCTTGCTCTAAATCATTTATTCAGTTACACAAATAAGTGTCAGTAGGTCATGAAATAACCTAAAAATTATCAGTAATGACTGACCATCAGCCACACCCTGGCAAAACCACCTAAAACAAAAGCGTCCCTCTTTGGCTATTTGAATTGTTGTGAGCATATAGTGAGAGATCCTCTGAGGCAGGTGTTGGAAATATGAGACCCTCCAGCTGTTGCTGAAATATAATTCCCAACATCCTCATGCAGCGGTTTGCTGCTGGAGCATGATGGGATTTTTTGTCCAGAAACAGTAGGAGGACCTTGCATTGCCTACCCCTGAGGAAAAGGGGATAAACTGTGTGCTTTTTAGGATGAAAATAGTGTGTGTGTTGGAGATGGTAATTAGGTCCTCTTCCACTAAATCAGAGGGAAGACTGAGGGTCAAATAACTAGCCTCTCTGGGCCACACGAGGTCCCCATTCTACATGTTGTCCACCACTGCTCCATAAGATTCCATGTCTTGTCCACTGGAATGCTTCAACCCTTTGAATGCCAGAGGAGTACGCAACACATGGCTTAGGCATGCATTGCATACCCCTCTGGCACTCAAAGGGTTAACATTTAACAGTATGTGGCCCTTGATTGGTTTTCTTTTCTTTTGAGGAGAAACAAAGATTGAACACCCCTAATTTATGTACTGAAACAAAGATTTTAGTGAAAACATGTAAAGCATAAATCAAAAAGATTATACATACAATGAAACATACGTAAGAGATTTTAAAGGAATTGTAGCACTTAATAAATATATATATTGCATGATTTATACTGCTAAGTAAAATAAGTGTATTCCCCCTCCTGAGATGTTTTATTCAAAAGTTAGTGTAGATCAAACTTGCATTCTTGGATGCAGTATATTTATGGCCTGAAATTTTATAATGGTGCTGTTATAGCTGTCTAGGGGCTAGATTCTATTGCAGGTGCTAATTTTAACACTGCTTTTATCTCCAGTTTTCCCTATAGACTTAATAGGGAAAAGTTTGATAAAACAGGTGTCAACATTTAGCACCTGCAATAGAATCTGGCCCCATAGCTGTCCATAATCAGCTGTTGCAACAGTACCAGAAGTTCTGCTCCCAAAAAAGTTTGAGCTGCAGTTACTTTTGAATAAAACACCTCTTAGCAATGGAAGTACTCTTATTTTACTCAGCAGTACAAACCCTGCAGTATATAATTTCTTCAGATATTCAGCTTTACTATAACTTTAAGAGCACCATTTTCAAATGCATGCTTGTGAACTAAATCTAAAGCACAAATTAGCACACAGTTGATCAATGCTTTGCACAATGAAATGATTGATGTATTGAGACAAGAAGATAGCCAAGATGCAGCTTCAATAATTGTACAAGTTGTATAAAATTATTCTGCTAGCACCATCCGGTGTAGTAGCTCAGATCGTTTCCTCTGCAATTATTTCTCCAAACGCTCCTATAAAAGAAAAAGATTGCAATCATTAATTAATTTGTAGCTTTAGTAGCTAGATATTGACAACCATTTAGGTAGACAAACAGACACTCAGGCATTATAACCTAAGATGTGGTAAAGAGGTGATAACATGGATATAATCTCTCCAGTGCGATAAACTTTCAAATTCCGAAGTTATTCTATGGACCCTGTGCAATAACATGTCTTCGGTTTGAGAGATCTTAATGCATAGGATCCATAGAATAACATAAAAATGAGAGTTTCACAGTGGAGAACTGGAGGGATGTACTAAGGTGTGATAAAGAGGAGATAACTTCTCCATTGATATCACTTCTCTAGTTCCTATGTTATTCTATGGAGCCTGTGCAATACAATGTCTCATACTGGGAGCGGACGAGATCTTAGTGCATAAGCTCCAAAGAATAATACAGAAACTGGAGAAGTGATATCACTGGAGAAGTCTTCTCAACTTTATCACATCTTAGGGCATAACCCACTGATCTCTCTTTAGCACACAAAAGTGCAGGGATAGTTATTTGTCTCATCATGTCCACCCAGCCAATAGCATGATGGGAGTTGTAGTCCTCAACAGCTGGAGGTCCAACAGCTGTCTAGCCCTGCCTTAGCACATCTCCATAGATGAGATAGAGAGCGGTAGATACAGATGGACAAAAGAACAGATCAGTATCAGGGCAAACACAGGAGTGGGATGTTCTAATGAGATTCTGGACAAAGTAGATGCCTGAACCACCTATTTTAGCTCATTCTGCCTATTACCCATGTACTAAGCTATTTACACCACAAATTATCATATTAATGCCACCTGCACCAAGTGGGAGAGGGAAGTGTATACGTATCTCAGGAAGAACTATTTCTCTGTACTTTGTGTAACCCCTTGATGACCAGAGTGCTGTACAATGCATTGCACACCCCCGGGTCCTCAAGAGGTAATTCCATGTGGTATCCTATTGAAATGTCGCCACCTACTGGGCGACATACAAAAAGGCGAGTTTAAAATATTGCCTTAATCCAAAGAGCGAGATCAGAATGTTGCATGAATGAAAAGCAATGGAATAACAATCCATATAATTTGTTTTTGTAAATCAGAATTCAAAACCCAAATGATAGGTCGAATAGGGCAACTTGCATCTGTTGTTAGACCACAACTACCATCATCTACTTGCCAACAATCTGATAAGGATGATGAGAGTTGTATTACAACAACAGGTTGCACAACATTGCAATATTTTTATGTACAATAATAAACTGTCACATTATTGGGGTGCTAAAGCGCTGTCTCTCTGATCTGATAGGAAGCACTAGAGTCTGGGTCAATACTACAAGGGGTGCAGAGGGTGCAGTTGTGATGGGCCTCGAAAACCAAGAGGACTTGTCGGATTTACAGGATGCAACAACCATTTGCAGTCAGACCAGTTTCCTATTTTTGCTGGCTTCTCTGCAAGTGGTTAAAAAAAAAGAGGTAATACCCATTGCCTGGTGCATGAAATTCATCCACTAAAACACTGATCCTCCGTTTTGGTTTGTTTGTTTGTCTTTAACATTTTGAGAGTAGATTGATGTTTATCTTGTTGCAATTATCCTTTAAAGGAGTATTAAACTTTAAAGGAGCAGTAAACTTTTTTATGAAAAAATATATATTGTAGGGATTTTCCTATTGAGTAAAATAAGGGTACTCCCACTGCCGAGAGATTTATATTTCCAGAGTTATTACAGTTTAAACCCATGTTTTTTTTACATTAGCAGTGCCCTCTAGTGGTCAAATTCTAATTAGATTTCCTGTTAGATTCTAATGGAAAGGAAAGTCAGAAAAGTCAGAGACATAACAGTTCTCCATAGAATGTGATATAAACTGCCAGTCACTTCCTGTCAGTTAGAACTATCATGAAGCAAACACTGTAAATTCACTTCCTGATTATTTAAACTGCTATAATTTTTGAATAAAACATCTGACAGCGATGGGAGTGACCTTCTTTTATTCAGCAGGAAATGCTCTGTAAAATATGTGTTTTCATAAAAAAAGTTTACTGCTCCTTTAAGCAACAATACATTGTATTTTTACTGCTGAGTAAACCTTGCATACTCATATTGCTGGGAAATCTTTCCTTCAAAAATGAATACAGTTCAATATTATTTGTTTTAATCAAACTGTTACCAGCAGTACAATCAGTGCTAAAAAAGCGTCTTTTTTTATAATGCCCTCTAAAGCATAGCTTGAATAATTACAACAGCACCACCTGATGATCAGAATTTCGTGAAAAAAAAGTTTAAGAATAAATATTTTTTTAATTAAACATTTCCTGCAATGAGAATATCTTTGTTTTGCTTACAAGTGAAGGTCCTAATGCAAATATCTAGAGAGGTATCCCATGCATTGCATTGCAGTTTGTGTGGGATATAGAAGAAGAAATGTGTACAGCGCTCCAATAAATAATAATGTGTAACCAAATAGATTAAAAACAAATAGAGCACTCCTTAAATATGTAGTATGGAGATATAGGGCCGTATGTTCAAAGAAGTAGCGAAACAGCTTTTGTCGTTTGTGACGACTTTTCAAAGTACAGTGTCGTTGGGATCATTAATATTTTCAGAGAGTGTCTGTTGTGATTGAAAATATGTCGTTTGTCCTGAATGAAATTGTCGTATGGAATGACAAAAAAATGTCTTAACTAATGACAAAAATGTCTTAAAAAATGTCTTAACAACAAAAATGTCTTTAAAAATGTCTTAACTAACGACAAAAATGTCTTAAGTAAAGACAAAAATTCTCAAATTCAGAACACATTCCCTCCACTTTTTTCTTAACGTACAAATTTTGTCTTTTGAAAGACATTTTTTTGTCGTTAGTTACGACACATTTTCTTTTCCTCCATACGACACTGGAGAATAGTTTAGCCACTCCCTAGCCACGCCCCTTTGCACGTCAATTCTGGAGTTGTGTCGTACACAACGGACATTACTAGTTTTTTGTTGTATACTTTATAGAAAATGTTGTTCATGCTTACAATTACTTATTTTTGTCTTTCATACGACAATTTTATGTCGTTATCCCTTTGAACATACGGCCCATAGTCTCTAAGTGGCAGGTGCTATCTCTGGTGTCCTCAGTGGCACTAGTCGCGTCTCAGCAATCTGGAAGAGAAGATGAGAGAGAGCACAACATCTGAGAGCAATCTCCAACTTTCAGGGATACATTGTGTAATACTGGTTGTACTCAGTACTGAGTACTGAGGGATATATTGTGTAATACTGGTTGTACTCAGTACTGAGTACTGAGGGATATATTGTGTAATACTGTTTATACTCAGTACTGAATACAACCAGTATTACACAATGTATCCCTGAAAGTTGGAAATTGCTTTCAGATGTTGTGCGCTCTCTCAAATTCTTTCCAGTTTGTGTGTGATACCACTCTGGCGCTCAAAGGGCTAAAATATACTTTTACTGTTCAAATTGAAAACATTACCCTTCATTGGGTTCTGGTTGGTAGAGGATTTTAATAACATTTCAAATATCTCACATTTTGAAACTAGAACAGCTGTTCGACACTACACCTCCCATCATCTATAACCAATCAATGGCGGATTGGGGATGGCTGCTGTATTTAACATTTAGAAGTCCACAGCTGACTATTGCTCTTCTAGAATATTACAGGAATGTATGTGTTTTTTTTCAATCATAAATGAAACCTACCAAGCTCCAAGTCCATTGGGATCTCTTACAATTCTTTTAAGGCACCTCACATCATCTGTAATGTCTGAGTTCAGAAGCCCTAAAACAAGGAAGAAATATAAAAATGTGATTAAGCCCCATAACATACTTTCTAACTTGTATCATAATGTCTCCCTATAACCTGTGCTCTTACTTCTACTATAATGTCTCCATAAAAACCCTCACCTTACATCTACTATAAAAACTCACCTCTTTATTCCTCCTATACCTGGTACTTCTAACCCTCCTTACTCCTCCTTTACTTTCACCTCATAAATGCCCCTCCCCTTCTGTCTCCTATAATATCCCCTTATTTGTCATAAAACATCTCTCCATATTTATTTTATACCCTCTCCCTATACCTCTTATCTAATCTTCTTCTATAGCTTCTCCCTATAACCCCGCTTGAATATTTTTCTATAGCCTCCCTCTTTAAAGAGAGACTAATGTTTCACAATAAAAGCAGCTCCAATTAATCTTCATAGTATATTGGCCATGGAGAGTGTTATTTCAGTACTGGCAGAGTTGTAGTTCAAGAGTAATTGAATGATAAAGTGTCCCCTCCCCCCTGTTACTGATGTAACACTGCTCACCTCAGAGCAGAAAAGTGGTGTGCGGATGGATCGCAGAGAGGGACAATCTTCAGTGAACATAAGGAAAAACTTGTTCATAGTAAGAAGATTGTCCCTCACTGTGAGTTGTACGGTAAAGCGACCAGATTCCACATCTGAGGGAGGCGGCTTTCAGTAGGTAAAATTACTCTTGAACTACTACTCTGACAGTATTGAAACAACATTCTCTATGACCCAAATACCATGAAGATTAATTGGAGCTGCTTTTTTTTTGTAAAATATTACTATTCCTTTAACTCCCCTCCATTCTTATTCTATAGCTTCTCCCTATAACTATGCTCCATTCTTTTTTTAAATTCTCTCACTATAGCCCCTCTCCAATTTTGTTCTATAATCGCTCCCTATCACTCTTTCCTGTGTTGTCCTAGGACTGCTACTTATAATGCATTAGCTAAATTCTCCTATAACTTAAAGAAGGGCTATACCCTTAAATATGATTGTGGCCACACATTCAATGAATAGATAATTATAATATGAATTATGTGAACTCTATAATGTATGATAACGGCAGGGCTCAAAATTTCCACTCACCACTAGCCAATGGCGAGTGAAAATTTAGCCCTGGCTAGTAGAAATTCAGCCCTGGTGGGTATGTTATGGCTTGCAGTGGCGAGTAACTTTTCAGGTCTGGCTAGTAGCAAAGGACTTCAAGTTTTAAGCCCTGATAACGGTAAGATCTAGATACTACCCCAAAAGCTCCACTGCAACAGACATAATGAGATTCATCTCGTCAATTAAAACTCAGGTGATCTCTTCAGGGCATCTAACATATACAGACTGGTTCATGCTTTGATTCAGAAGGAACATACTGTAAAATTGAATTGATGAAGTTCAGTATACCTCTTGATGTGGAATATTTTGGATAGCTTATGTATTATAATCATTACCATCTGAATTATTTGAATTATATAATCCACTATAGCAGTCAATTCAGAGGCTGTTTGACTTCAGCTATATCTAGGGTATAATCCAGCTTTAAAGGGATAGTAATACTTAAAATGTAAAAAAAAATATGCTGTAGGGTTTATCCCCCTGAGTAAAACAAGAGTACTCCCACTGCTGAAAGGTGTTTCATTCAAAAGTTATTAATTTTCAAAGTTGAATTTTTTAGGTGCAATATCGCAGTGGCCTGAAATTGTAGAGTGGTGCTGTTGCTACACGATCCTATGGACAGCTCTGGTCCCGGGGCCATAAATCTCCATAGGATGGTGCAGCAACAGCGCCACTGTACAATTTCAGGCCACTGCGATATTGCACCTAAAAAAATTCAACTTTGAAAATTAATAACTTTTGAATGAAACACCTTTCAGCAGTGGGAGTACTCTTGTTTTACTCAGGGGGATAAACCCTACAACATATTTTTTTTACATTTTAAGTATTACTATCCCTTTAATTCCAAATCTATGAGCACCTAAAACATCTTCCTACAATATTACACAGGTAGAGAGTCCTCACTGGAGTTGCCTTTCATAAATTCCAGCCAGTCAGCAATGTAAAATAGTCCAATTCTTTATTGCTTTAGAAGTAAAATTTTCAAATATATAGCCTCTGCTGGCAGTTTGTAATTTCCACTAAAGTCTCTTATATCTAATCCAACGACTGCTATCTATAAACCTCGCCTAACTGTTCTTATAATATATCCTTATAGGTATTCCCATTACTACCTTAATACTCTTCATATAACTGCATTAATTAAACTAATACTCCACCCTATAATTTACTCAGAACAATTTATTATAATATCTGTCTATAACCAGTATTTTTTACCACTCTCTATAACACCTCCTCTAATGTATTCTATAACCTTTTGAGTGCCAGAGGGGTACGGAACACATTGCAAAGCAATGCATTCTGTACCCCTCTGGCACTCAAAGTGTTAACTATACTGAATATATATCAAGGGAATGAAGCACACACATGACAATATAAACACAAAGGGTTATCCCATGGTATCACAGTAGTCCTTATGGTCCATTTTCTCTGTTCTCTCTATTACAATACCTTTACTAAATAATCTTCCGCTAAGCCCCTTTAGTCAGTCCTAAGTGTATCCTTAAAGGAGCAGTAAACTTTTTTTAAAAAAAAAAACATGTTTTACAGAGCATTTCCTGCTGAATAAAACAAGGTCACTACCATTGCTGTCAGATGTTTTATTAAAAGTGTATAGCAGTTTAAATAATCATGAAGTGAATTTACTGTGTTTACTTCCTGATTGTTCTAACTGACAGGAAGTGACAGGCAGTTTCTATCACATTTTATGGAGAACTGTACTTCTCTGACTTTTCTGACTTTCCTCTCCATTAGCATCTAACAGGAAATCTAATTAGAATTTGACCACTAGAGGGCACTGCTAATGTAAAAACATGGGTTTAAACTGTAATAACTCTGGAAATATAAATCTCTCGGCAGTGGGAGAACCCTTATTTTACTCAATAGGAAAATCCCTACAATATATATTTTTTCAAATAAAAAAGTTTACTGCTCCTTTAATAACTCTCCCCACAATGTAGTCTATTGTCTGTCAGCTATTACCACATCTCAAATAGACAATATACAGGGAGAAAGGAGGAAAAATGCTTACTAATAATAACAGACCAGTTACCTTACTACAGTAAGAACATCCTGGTAATCCTATGAATTTTGCCTTTGGTTAAAGATATAACTTTTTTAATCAGTTATGTATGTCAGGTCTATGGAGGCGGTCATAAAAGTTGAAATAAACTCCTCCCCCTGCACTTGGAAGCTATGCATTGCACATTCATCTGGTTTCTTCAGTTTGAGAAAAGAGTTAAAAAACCAACCAGGAACTATCATACAGGACTGGTTGAAGATGCACTTTCTTGGACAAAAGCACAAGGGAAAAATTCATAGGTGACACTAGGATTTTGGGGTTATTAAATTGTAATGGGATTTATTAGTAGGAAATGTTATTTCTCCATAAACAGCGTGGCTTAACTATAAGCTCTTAGTCTATATACACATATATTACTTGTGCAGGGAATTCCACATAAGTTCTTGCGTCCAGGAGTTCTGCCATCATCACACCACCAGTAGCTGTTGATTTGGAAGATGCCATATTCTGATACACTATTGTGCAGAGATGTATCATAGGCGCTAGCATGATGGACTAAGCACATATCTACAAAAGAAATGTACACAATGTATTTGTAAGGCTATAAGAAAAATATAATGATAGAAAGGTACAAAAACATGAGAAGGAAAGTAAGATGAGCAAAATGAATGTGGGGGAGACAAAAGAAGATACTCACAGTCCCCGAGGGTATACCCCTTTATACCAATAACACCTCCATTTCTGATTGCTTCTGCCACAGCACACCTAGATATTGCCCAGCAGTTACCAACTAGGGCAGCAGCTAGTATGAACACCACGTAGATCTTCATCCTGAGAATAATCTAGGAATGGAAACAGTCCATATTTATAGTCTCAAAATGTGGTATAAATAACACAAAACAAATACAAAGACAGTTACTTAATAGTCAAATAAAGTAGATATTGGAATTGAAAGGACTTTGAAACATTTCCCATCTGCTGAAAAACTATTTACTTTTTATCAGTGATGACCTAGTTTACCAGGGGATGGGACTTTATACTAAACTTTCCTGACAACAGTGTTAGAGACTTTCCTGACTTGTGCAAAGCTTGAACAAAGACCTACATAACACACTAATGAAAGTGAAGTTGTATGTCCTTAAAGTGGGCCTGCAACCCTGACATAGGTTTAGTTCATATTAAAATTAATCAATATTTGCCCAAAAGGTTGTACTAGGCATTTGTTTGTAATATAAATTGTTTTTAAGAAACTATCCTCTGTTTGTGGCATGGTATGGAACTTTAAGCTAACATAGTAATAAAGTAAATTAGGCTGAAAAAAGACACAAGTCCATCAAGTTCAAACCTTTGCCTCAACCCAGAGACTAGAGAATTATATAGCTTTCCTGCTCCCAAATAAGTTAGTCTTTATCTGTCGTTCCTGGTTTGCCTACTAATACACAGTATAACCCTGTATGTTCCCTTTTGAAAAAAAAATGTATCTAATCTTCTCTTAAAGGATAATAATACTTAATTATTACTAATCCCTATATTAAAGTCATATTAAACATAAATGTATTCCCCCAGTGTCATTTCTCAAACCTTTATGGTTTGAGAGATAATCGCTCCTAAAGTTCCCCTCTCCCTCCCCCTTCCCCGTAGTCAGTGTCCTAGCTTACTGTTGGAAAGCCTGTCGTACGACCATCAGGCGGCTCTGCAGCACAGCCGCGATCGCATTAATAAAAAAGAAATCTTTCACTGAAATGGTCTTCTACGTGTGCTTGTTTTTTTATTAACGCAATCGTGGCTCTTCTGCAGAGCCGCCTGATGATCGTAAGACCGGATTCCCTTCAGTCAACTACAAAGCTGACTTCGGGGAAGGGGGGGGGGAGGGCAACTTTAGGAGGGATTATCTCTCAAACCATAAAGGTTTGAGAGATGACATTGGGGGCAATACATTTATTTTTAATATGACTTTAATATAGGGATTAGTAATAATTAAGTATTATTATCCCTTTAAATTGTTTTGTTATATATTGTAAATAATGAAAAGTGTATACAATTAGAAAAAGAAAAAAAAAAAAAAAGAACGCTTGTTTGGAGAAATTAAAAGAATAAAGGCAGCTCTGTATCTACTTCCGGGCAGACTGTGTTTAACTGATCTGTACCGCAGTCCAATGCATCTATCCAGCCTCCTCCAATGATGGAGGCTTTCCGTCTGTAAGCTGGAGAGTTCTCATTAGCCAGAAATCGATCTCTGCCAATAAGAGTGCTCCAGCTTACAGATAGACAGCCTCTGTCATTGTAGGAGGCTGGATGGAAGCGTCAGACTGCGGTACAGATCAATTAAACACAGTCTGCCTGAAGTAGGTACAGAGCTGCATTTATTCTTTTAATTTCTCCAAACGAGGTTTTTTTTTTTTTTTTTCTTAAATAAAATGTATACACTTTTCATTATTTATAATATATAACAAAACGATTTAGGCAAAGTTGTAAAGGGTGAAACATCCCCTTTAAATGTATCCATTGTATCTACCATAACCACATCCTTGGGCAAGGAATTGCACAGTTTAACAGACCTCACTGTAAATAAAACCCTTCCTTTCCTGAAGTCGAAACCTCCTTTCCACTAATCTCAAGGGGTGGCTCCTGGTTATTTGATCAGGCTAACCATACAGAATGTGAGAGGCTTCTGGGAATAAACAACAGCACAATGGCCTGTTCTACGGCTAGTCACAGCCCAGAAGCATCACGTTTTAGCTCTCTAGTGCCATTACAGAGGAGAAAGTTTTACAAACATATTAGACTAATCCCACCCAAAAGAGCGGTCCAGTTCCAAAATGACGGGCATGTCCCCCCTGCACGGGAACATCAGCTAACCACCAACGTACGCTTCTGCCTAGTTGGGCCTTGTCAGGAGGGTGCAGCTAGATTCCCTAGGCACTGAGAGCAAGGGGTCCACGTCTGGATTGCCCTTCATACTTAGGGAGACCCCCTAAGTGTATTCAAATTAACCATACAGAATGTGTGGGGCTTCTGTGAATGAACAACAGCACAATGGCCTGTTCTATGGCTAGTCACAGCCCAGAAGCATCACGTTTTAGCTCTCTAGTGCCATTACAGAGGAGAAATTTCCACATACATATTAGACTAATCCCCCCCAAAAGGGCGGCCCAGTTCCAAAATGACGGGCAAGTCCCCCCTGCACGGGAACACCAGCTAACAGCCGACGTATGTTTCTGCCTAGTTGAGCCTCATCAGGAGGGTGCAGCTAGATTCCCTAGGCACTGAGAGCAACGGGTCCATGTCTGGATTACCCTTCACACTTAGGGAGACCACCTAAGTGTATTCAAATTAACCACACAGAATGTGAGAGGCTTCTGGGAATGAGCAACACCACAATGGCCTGTTCTACGGCTAGTCACCACCCAGAAGCATCATGTTTTAGCTCTCTAGTGCCATGTATGTTATTTGATCAAGCCTTAGAATGAATAGCTCACCAGGGAGATCTGTTACGGTTTTCAGACACTCAGACAGTGGTAGATAAAATAAATGGAGTTTTATTAAGTAAATGAAGAACAAGGTCGCCACTGTGGCGGTATAGGTAGAACAGAATACCACAGAGATACCTGGCGCAGCAGGTAATATAAAAGAAGCACAAATCAGAACACAAGAGGTTAATACTACTGGTTATCAGTCTCAAATGTGGTGTTAGGCACGCCCTTGGTGCTGCTTATAGCTCTGTGTGCGGTGAAATAGCACCCAAGTCCATACACTGTGCAGAGCTGTAGCAAAAAGTCCTGGCTGAACGGAAACTGCAAGTGATAAGGAGATAGCCCCCACGGGCGTAACCGGAGACTACAGGAAAATGATAGCGTGAGCCAATAGCCCCCATGGGCGTAACCGGAGACTTCAGTATCACATAATAATGTATCACGTATTACATAATAATGTATCACGTAATAATGATAATGTTGGGTCCTTGTTATCTGAAACGGGTGAGATGGTCAAAGGGGACAGAGAGAAGGCAGATATTTTAAATAATTTCTTTTCTTCTGTTTTTACCAAGGAAGACCCATTGGACAAGAATCTGCAAACTACTTTTACAGAACAGTCACAGCAAGCATGGGACTGGCTAACACAAGAAAAAGTGTTAAAACAATTGAATGGTGTCAAGGTAGACAAAGCTCCGGGGCCAGATGGTATACACCCACGGGTACTTAAAGAGCTAAGCAAGACCCTGGCCAGACCGATATATCTGATTTTCAGGGATTCTTTTATTTCTGGTATGGTGCCCATGGATTGGCGTAAAGCAGATGTGGTGCCCATATTTAAAAAGGGATCAAAGTCCCAGCCAGGAAATTACAGACCCGTAAGCTTGACATCTGTGGTAGGGAAGCTGTTTGAAAGGTTGCTAAGGGAATATATTCAAGAATTCTGCTGGAACAGGAATATCATTAGCAATAGCCAACATGGCTTTGTGAAAGATAGGTCTTGTCAAACAAACTTGATCGCATTTTATGAAAAAGTAAGTAATAATATAGATGAGGGAGCGGCGGTTGACGTGATCTATTTAGACTTTGCCAAGGCATTTGATACAGTTCCGCACAAGAGGTTACTGTACAAATTGAATGAAATAGGACTAGGGGAAAATGTTTGTGTGTGGATTGGAAATTGGCTGAAAGATAGAATGCAAAGAGTGGTAGTAAAGGGCAAGTTCTCCAGTTGGATAAACGTGATAAGTGGAGTGCCTCAGGGATCTGTCCTGGGTCCTCTTCTTTTTAATTTGTTTATTAATGATCTCCCAGAGGGCATAGGAAGCCATGTATCAGTGTTTGCCGATGACACAAAATTAAGTAAGGTAATAAAGTCTGAACTGGATGTGTCTTCATTACAAGAGAATTTGGACAAATTGAGTAACTGGGCAGCAAATGGCAATTGAGATTCAATATAGACAAGTGTAAAGTTACGCATTTTGGGTATAATAATAAAAATGCAACATATAGTTTAAATGGTGTTTCTCTGGGGAAATCTACTAATGAAAAGGATTTGGGAGTAATGGTAGACAATAGACTTAGCAGTAGCATGCAGTGCCAGGTGGCAGCTGCAAAGGCCAATAAGATATTGGCATGTATTAAAAGGGGTATTGACTCAAGGGAGGAAGATATAATTATGCCTCTTTACAGGTCCATGGTAAGACCCCACCTACAATATGCTGTTCAATTCTGGGCGCCCTTTCTGAAGAAGGACATTATGGAAGTAGAGAAAGTGCAGAGGAGGGCTACAAAACTAGTAAGGGGAATGGAAAGTTTTAGTTATGAAGAAAGGCTAGAAAAGTTAAACTTGTACACACTAGAGAAACGGCGTCTTAGAGGGGATATGGTAACACTATATAAATATGTTCAAGGCCCATATAAAGGGCTTTCAAAAGACCTGTTCATTAACAGAACAGTACACAGGACAAGGGGCCACCCGCTTAGACTTGAGGAAAGGAGATTTAATCTACAACAGCGGAAGGGTTTCTTTACAGTAAGGACAATAAAGGTATGGAATGCACTTCCGGAGGAGGTGGTGCTATCAAATACATTAGATGCCTTTAAAAGGGGCCTGGATACTTATTTAAAAGAGCATAATATAGAGGGCTATGTACGTTAGTATTGGGATTAATATTTAGTTAGGGCTTGTTGATCCAGGGAGAAATCTGATTGCCATTTGAAGTCAGATGCCTTCTTTTGGGTCAGCGATGGTAAACAGGAATAGGAAAAGGGTTGAACTGGATGGACGCAAGTCTTTTTTCAACCTAAATTACTATGTAACTATGTAACTATGTAACTATGTAACAGTCGCATAAGCCAATAGCCCCCACGGGCGTAACCGGTGACTACAGTATCGTGATTTGCTTGAGTCAATAGCCCCCTCGGGCGTAACCGGAGACTACAGTATAGTGATTTGCTTGAGTCAATAGCCCCCTTGGGCATAACCGGAGACTACAGTATAGTGTTTACTTATGCTGGTGGCCCTAGCGCGATCGTAACCGGAGACTAGTGGGTACTGCTTGCCAAAAGCCACGGGCGTCACGGAACCGCTGCTCTGTCACGGAGAGCCTCCGACTACCATGGCCCGCAAGCGGCCGGCTCACAGAGACAGCGGACAGGCTTAGGCGATAGGTGGAGAAGCAGCAGTATCGGATGGACAATGCCAGTGTCTCGAGAGCAGCAATCGACTCAGCACAGTAAGGTTTGGACTCAGCACACGAAAGGCAGATAAAGGAAGACTCAGCAATGGCTCAGCAACTGACAAGCGAAGGCTCAATCACACTATGCAGTATTAGAATGTCGCCGAGGCGACAGCAGAATGTTCCGTCAGCAAAGCAGGAGCAGGATGAGAGTACTCGGTAGTCAGCCAGGCCGGATCAGGATACACAGGAGATTCGCAGACAAGCCGGTTCGGTAACGGAGAAGGGTCGTCAGCCAGGCCGGGTCAGATGCCGTGGGAGATTCGCAGACAAGCCGGATCAGGAACAAGCAGGAAGTCAGCCAGGCCGGGTCAATCACGGAACAGGAACACGGAAGAGTCGTCAGTCAAGCCTAGTCGGTACACGGTAGATCAGGATACAGAAACAGCAACGCTAGCAGGAAACACCACGAAAGGGCACCTGACAGGTGCCAGTGACCGGATTATAACGGATAACCAGGGGCGGGCCAACACAGCTCTACCAATCCGGGAGCAGCACAGTTGAGAGTGACAGAAAGGATCACGGGGACCGTGATAGTATCCTTGTATTGACCTCTCATATACTTGTACACTATGATAAGATCTCCTCTTAGTCGTCTTTTTCTATAGAGTAAATAAACCAAGTTTGTATAGTCTTTCCTCATATGTCAAGTCCTCCATTCCCTTAATTAATTTTGTTGCTCTTCTCTGTACTCTCTCCAGTCCTAGAACAAACTTTTTAGAACTGGTGCCCAAAACTGCACTGCATATTTAATGATTTGTACAATGGCAAAATGATGTTATCCACTCTTGCTTCAATACCCCATTTTTGCAAGACAGGACTTTGCTTTTGCTAGTGCTATTAGACACTGGTCACTGTTTCCAAGTTTGTAGTTTACAAGGATTCCCAGGTCTCTAGCAACAAGTCCCGTAAAATGCTTCCATTAAGTTCATAAGTAGTGCTGAGATTTTTTTCTTCCCAAATGCATGACTTTACACTTTTCCACATTAAACTTCATATTCCACTTGTTTGCCCAATGTAATATTTTATGTAAATCCCTCTGTAATGAACAAATATCCTGTTCTGAATGTATTACCCTGCAAAACATAGTGTCATCTGAAAATATTGATATCTTGCATTCTGTATCTATTTCCATGTCATTTGTAAACATGTTAAAAAGCAATGGACCAAGTAATGAACCCTGATCTATGCCAATCCTGGAGAATTGTTCATTTACAACCACACACTTTTCTCTATCCTTCAACCCAGGGGTGGACCATACGGGCATTCAGTCACGGACCGAGGGCCCGTGACCAAAGGGGACACGCCACCGCTTCCATCGCTGCTCAGCAACTCTCCAACAACGGCCGCCGGCGCGCCATTCTAGTAATACAGAGCACTGGAAGATGACATCATCTCCCAGCCTCTGCATTACTAGAGGCGCACGGGACTTCGCACAGCCACGCCGCTAGACCACCAGGGACTGGAGGTAGGGGCAGTGTGGAGATGAAGGGGCGATGTGGAGATGGGGGCATTGTGGAGATGAAGGGGGGCATTGTGGAGATGAAGGGGGCATTGTGGAAGGGGCAATGTGGAGACGGGGGCATTGTGGAAGGGGCAATGTGGAGATGGGGGCATTGTGGAGATGAAGGGGGTATTGTGGAAGGGGCATTGTGGAGATGAAGGGGGCATTGTGGAAGGGGCATAGTGGAGATGGGGGCAATGTAGAGATAGGGGCATAGTGGAGATGAAGGGGGCATTGTGGAGATGAAGGGGGCAATGTGGAGATAGGGGCATTGTGGAGATGAAGGGGGCAATGTGGAGATAGGGGCATTGTGGAGATGAAGGGGGCAATGTGGAGATAGGGGCATTGTGGAGATGAAGGGGGCAATGTGGAGATTTATGCAGGGGGCCTAGACCTCTTCACGGACCAGGAGCCCTGAGTCCTGTCAGTCCGCCCCTGCTTCAACCAGTTTTCTATCCAATTGCAAAGGTTATCCCCTAGCCCCAATTTCCTTGTTTTATACCCCAGCCTCCTGTGTGGTACTGCATCAAATGCCTTTGCAAATCTAGAAATACTACATCAACAGCCTTATGATTATCTAGGTTACTACTTACTTCTTCATAGAAGCTGAACAGATTAGTTTGACATGATCTATTCCTCATAAAGCCATGATTACTGCTAACAATCTTATTTGTTGCTGTGTAATGCTGAATATAATCTTGTATTATCCCTTCTAGCAGTTTTCACACTACAGAGTTCTAACTCACAGGTCTACAATTCCCAGATTCTGTATTAGTTCCCTTCTTAAATAAAGACACTACACTGGCTTTACTCCAATCTTATGGCTCTGAGCCTGTGGTGAAAGAATCTTTAAAGAGTAAAAAGAGGGGTCTTGCTAACACTGTAATGAGTTCCTGAAGAACCCTTGGATATATACCATCAGGACCCAATGCTTTGTCAGTCTTAATTTTTTTCAGTCTTCCCATGACCTCTTCTTGTGTTAACCTTATATCTGAAAATGGTGTGGGTTTTATTTGTTACTTGAGAGACTCTTCTACCATTCCTTGTACCCTTGTATATATACTGATGCAAAGAAAGTGTTTAAAACATCTGCCTTTTGCCTTTTCCTTATCCTCTCTAATGAACTCACCAATCTCATTTTTGAAAGGTAAACTCCCTCCTACGTTTTTTGCTATTTATGTATTTGAAAAACTTTTTTGGATTAGTCTTGCTCATCCTTGTAATTTGAGTTTCATTATCTATTTTTGCTAACCTGATTGACTGACTTTTTGCAATCTGTGTTGCACTCCCTGTATTTCAAGGAAGAACGTTCTGTTCCTTCAGACTTAAAGGGATAGTAATACTTTGTTTTATCTTTATTTTATTTTGTAGGCATTAAAAAAACATGAAGAACGATATACGTCTTATCTCTCAAACCTTTATGGTTTAAGAGATATTCACAAGCAAAGTACCCCCCCCCCGTTCAGCCAGATCAGAAGGGAGGTGCCCAGGTAGACTGCAGAGAGGGACAATCTTCAATTAAGATAAGGGAAAAAGCTGAAAACCTTGTCAAGGGGGGAAGGGCTTTCATTGCTTTCATACAAAGAAGTTTGTCCCCTGCTGTTATCTGTCTGGTCTTACAACCAGATTCACATCTGAGAAGAGATGGCTTACACTAGGTAAAAGGGGCGGGGAGGGGAACTTTGCTTGTGAATATCTCTTAAACCATAAAGTTTTGAGAGATAAGACTTATATCGTTCTTCATGTTTTTTTAATGCCTACAAAATAAAATAAAGATAAAACGAAGAATTACTATCCCTTTAAACAGTTTAAATGCCTTTTTTTCCTAGCCATTTCCTTCCTTACATTTGTAGTTAACCACATTGGCTGTGATCTTCTTTTGCATTTGTTCCCCACTGGTATATACTGTTGAATACATTTCTGAAACCTAAATTATTATTCTTATAATTTTTTTCTCAGCATTTTTGCCTTTAAATAATTTATCCCAGTCTATGTGTTTCATTGATGCTCTTAACAGTTTTGATTTTAGTTTTTTTTAATTAAGAGCTTTGGTTGAACCTATACATTTTTGCTTTGCCAACGTGATTTCAAATGTAACCATGTTGTATTCACTGTTTCCCAAATGTTCACCTATCTTGATATTGGATATCATGTCTATGATATTCATTATCGGGATAAATCAAATATCGCACATAGAAGTGGACAAATAAATCAACACCAGTACATACAGTATGATATCATAAAAATTAAGTATGTTAATAAATGCCCATATTAGTTCATTATTCAGTTCATCAGACACATTTATAGTGTGAACTTAGCCTCAGCCTTTACTTGGCCATCACCCTCAGGCTTCTACACAGTACAAGCTCTCACTCGCAACACGGTCATATGTCGAATACATTTTTAGATTTCCACTAAGCAAGGACTTATTAAACAGTAACTACTTAGAATTTTAGATGACCTATCTATGGTCTTCACCTCATCCACAGTATGGTTTTAATCTCAGCATAAATTCCTTCCAGTCTCTCTCTCTCCACCAATTCTCAAAGTTCATGGAGGATATATGTGCAAGCTATCAATATCTTATATAGCCCACTTCACAAATGCAGCATACATTGATGTGCACAGGGTTCTGTTGAGTCAGGGACACATTTATTCTCTGCCTACTGCTTAATAAATCATGTTTGCTTAGTGGAAATATAATATTTGATCTCATATTGTTTATGCCTAAGACTGGAATGAGAGGACGTTGGAGCTGGCACAGGTGACCTGGATGACTGATTCATTGATGAAAGCACAGCACTGCACTTTCTAAGAATGACCCAGAGACAAGGTACTTTCAATCAAGGCAACGCTTATACTGGAAGCAGTTTATACAGCCTCTCCAGTACTTAAAAAGTCAGAAAATGCCTTTCGGATAGATGATCCATGATAGGGGGGATATCAGGACGGGTCCTGGTGCCCACCCCGAGATCTGAAAGTAATATTTATTTATAAAAAGCACATATAACCTATCTTAAACATAGGTTATATGCGCTTTATTTTAAAAAATGGAAAGGTAGCCTGCATGAATAACCTATCCTAATGGATAGGTTATCCATGCTAGGAGGGTGTCAAGAGGGGTCTGATGTCCCCCTCAAGGTCTGAATTATATTTTTTAAATAATAGAAATTATAAGAAAGCCCATGTAACATGTTACACCTATGTTATATGGGCTTTAGTGAAAATGCTGGCAATTGTCGCATGCATTGATCACCTATCCTTCTGGATAGGTGATCAATGCTAAATGCTAGGGGGGTGTCAGGAGGAGTTCTGATACCCCCCCTTGAGGTCTGAGCTATTTATTTTATATACAAATATAATTTTAATAAAACATTTGTTACACATATACAGGCAAGGTATGCAGCTGCATAATTTGCCTATTAACCCTTTGAGTACCAGAGTGGTAGAAAACACATTGCAATGCGTTGCTACCTCTAAGGTACTCATAGGGTTAATCATGCAATACAAATACAACGTGGGCATGTCGAAAAAAATTAGAGAAGAACAATGTTGAATTTAAATGGAGAAAGAAAGTCATGGGTGCACTGTAAATTTTAAAGGGGGGATAAAATGTTGAATGTGAAAAATATTTGTCAAATTAAAATGGTGAAAGAAAGCACTATAATTCGAGTTTCAAAGGGGGTTTAATATGTAGAAGGGGGCACTCTATGTCAGATTTTGATAATGTGGGGAAAACATTTAACGCTAAACTTGATCTTTCTGTCATCAAACATACGCCTGTTTCCTTGGACTTTGACATTTTGTGCGTTGTTTTAGGCGGTAGTTGGATAAATGCAGACAGAGCCAATTTTGTTCTTTCGTAGAAATGTGCTGTCTATGCCAGTTTTGTTTTATCGTGGTTCTGCAATAGATTACCGGCGTAACACATGTTTGCAAAATACAGGTTGCTTGTTTTTAATGTAATGCCGGTTTTAGCGTGGGTAATAGAATCGAGCCCCTTGTGTTCCTATTATGATTGTCTATATAAGCACTTAACCCCTTAATGACTCTTGATGGTCATAGTATGTCAAGGGTCCATCTGACTGAACGACCCATGATGTACTATGACCGTGATGGAATACCGGGCTCCCCCCGCGGCTGCACGCCGTTCGGGGAGTCAGGAACCGGATTTTGAAAAAAAAAAAAAAATGCTCCGTGGTCCTTAACTGACCGCGCCACGCCGTTCGGCCGGTCGTTAAGGGGTTAATCACTGCACTTATTGTACCCCTTCTATACTAAATGTAAACTATAAAGTGCCAAGTACACTGGTTGGAGTTATAGAAATAAAATATACATCCATATTATTTGTATTAAATACTGATTTTATCAGGAGAAATCATTAGCTAATGGTTAAC
This sequence comes from Rhinophrynus dorsalis, assembly GCA_037306005.1. Classification (NCBI taxonomy): domain Eukaryota; kingdom Metazoa; phylum Chordata; class Amphibia; order Anura; family Rhinophrynidae; genus Rhinophrynus; species Rhinophrynus dorsalis. The sequence goes on along the minus strand of CM074727.1, from coordinate 128,126,872 downwards.
CTGTTCCATCTGAAATGAACTGTTATATTAACCTTGTATCAAAAAATCAATATTACAATTTCTCGCAAATTCAGACATTTCAACATGTGTATTTATTCTTTGTATTAAAATTACAAAAACATGATAATATCTATTACGGTATACTGAATTTTCATGTTAAAAATATAGGTCTGGATTCTATTGGAGTTGATATGGTTTTATATGATAGATTTTCATATATAGTCAGATTAGTCACTAGGAAACCTAGGCTAATGCTTAGGGCCTGTAGTAATGTAAGGGATCCAGATGTGGATGGCAGGTGTGCAAGACAGCTTTTTTATGTTAAAAAAGCAGATGTATAATCCTCCAACATACCTCCAAAGTAGGCACCAAGAGTCTTTAACCCCCTTAAGGACCCATGACGGTCTTGGCACTTGGGTTGGACGTGCCATAAGGACCCATGTAGTGCCATAACTGTCATGGATTTCAGTGCTCTCAGCACTGCTGCATGCTGTTCAGGGAGCCCTGAGTCGAATAGTAAAAAAAAAAAAATGCTCAGTGGTCCTTAAGTGCCGGCCATGAGTGCATATGAAGGGTCCTTAAGGGGTTAATATTTTGTTAGTCTTACATACTTTTCAGGACAGACATATGTCTGTCTCAGGCATTTTTGAATTGCCTAAATGTATTTTTCCCTACAGCCTCTGCTGGGAGGCTGCTTCACAGTTCTATCACACTTTGATGATCCCTTTGAATGCCAGACAGATATCTAACTCATTGGTTTCTACTTGTCTGGCACTCAAATTGTCCATCCTCGAACTTTAGATAATGATCTCTTTTTCTAGTGTTCCTCTTCATCAGAAAAATGTTTCCCTTCTGAACTGCATTACATACTTTCACACCTGTAAATGTTTCTATCTTATCTCCCTTCTCCTTGCTTTACTTCTACGCTTTACATATTAAGTTCTTTGAGTCTAGTCTGGGATCCTGTGTCATAAAAACCCTGCACCATTTTATTGGCACTACTTTCAATGAATTAATATAATTCTGCCCTTGAGAACTGTATGCAATACTCCAGGTAAGGCATTACCAGTGATCCAGTGGCATCAGTACATCTTTTTTCCTGCTGTTTATGCCTCTGTCACTTTATATGGTGATGATGACCTAGACTTTGACCAAACCGCCACTATGAGCCACAAGACCCTGAGGAATGGCATTAGAGTGCAGAGCTAGAGAAAGTTGGCAGACCATTGTGCAGTCTTGCTGAATCCAAAGCCAGGTAAAGGTGCCAACTGCAAGGATGGATAGCATAGACAAGTTGAGCCAAACTATGCTCAGGATAACTGGATGGGGTCTGCAGAAATGGTCACAAGTGCGCTTCTAGAATCAATTGCCAGGCAGCGGCAAACAGAACTAGACAACATACTCAGGTCTGACTGCTGTACAGGAACTGAATATTAAGAGAAGCATCTGGATCCAGGCTGTGATACAGAGACTGGACACAAGGTGGACACTCTGGACATGCTGCAGTAAAGGCATGGGACACTAGTGGCACTTTAGAGGAAACCAGCAAGAACAGCATAGCTGGAGAACAACCTTAACAGGACTCACTGCTGCAGCTGCTTAAAGGTACAGTGGTCCACAATAACTAGAATACAATGACAACTGATAAATAGGGGTATATATAAATGTCTGTAGCATGTACAAAAGTGCAGAACACCACAGCCAGTAACCGGGCTGGAAATAGCAAGGAAGCAGCACAAGCAGAGAGAAATAGAAAAGAATTGGAAGAAGTTTAGTACAGAAGCTGCATGCAAAACTGCTACAAGCATTATGAGACAGTAAAGACAGGAACAGTTTCAGTTCTATACAGGAACAAGCATCAAACAGTTGCATAGTCAGGAACTGGATTAGTTCAATAAAGGCAGATCAATGCAGGACCTAACAGCAAACAGAAGCGTGGCCAGGAATGAAGCTGATCATTAACTGGAGAGTAGGAGTAAACAACATACACACAACAATGCCAAACCAGAAGCTTTATACAAGCACCATTACAAAGGAGAGGCAGCTCTATAAAGAGTGATCACAATAGCTAAAACTGAACCAGCTCAGGCCACATGTAGGGCAACCAGCAATCTCTAGACTGGACTACAACAGCCTCTTCCTATGCAGCCACATTCCCACGGTTGACTGCACTGCTTGCCTAAGTTCAAGTTATCTGAAATAATAACTCCTAAGTCCCTTTCCTCTGATGTTAATGTCAGCATACTACTGTTAACCCTGTATTCCACCTCTGGCAGAATGGGATCTTATGCTAGAAAGTTCAAGATAATGCATTTAGGACACCGTTTTCCTAAATCCACATGAATTCAGCTTATCCCTTCTGGAAAGGCAACCCTGTTGAAGAAAGTTGTATTATCTGCAAAAAGGCACATCATTATCACCAGCATTGTCTAAAGACGATATAAAAGAGAACAGGTCCTAGCACCGACCCCTGTGACACTAGTATCCTCTTGGTTATGACACTCTGTTTCTTGTCATTCCTCTAAGTATTTATCCAATCAACTACCTTAGATTCCAGTCCCAAACTATGCATCTTATGAATCAGGTTTGTATGTGCTCTTACAGATGGAGCCAGCAGGTTACAACTTCCACTTGTATTGCAGTAATGAATAATATATAGTCTAGCACATTGTGTGCACAGCCAGGGGCAAAGACTATTTTTTGTCATTACAGGAGGTTTGTGCACGCCTTGAGGTGTGCTCTGGTTAGCGATACCTCTGTACAGCCAAGATGATAAAATTCTGTATTGAGTAACTTGATAAGGGAATGTCTCCCAATTTTGAGCACAGTAATGAAAAGCACACCAATTTTTACAAAGGGGAGAGAATAGACTGCTTTATCAGGTGACTGACAGCTGAAAAATGGAGGGTAACCAACCTCCCCCTCAACATAGCATGCTTTTTAAACAGTGATATTCACTTCGCAAGCCATTCAATGTGCCATTATTATCATCTTGGATGTGCTGAGGTATCCCTAATAGAGTGCACCTCAAGTCAAGACATTCACCAACCACTGGTAACAACAAAATGCTCTCTGCACATGGGTTATGCGTATGCTGTGCTCCATAAGAGAAAGATAGGGTTATGTAGCATAATATCTGGATGCTGTAAGACAGGGTTTACTTTTAAAAGGTTGAACGCAAAAAAGCGTGCAACCACATGAAACTTTAACCATATCGCCGTAATAAAAATGGGAGCATGAGAATCTCTCAGTGCATGACAGAGCAAGATTCTCATGTCACCTACTGAAATGTAGCGGATGTGAAGGTCTGCTGGTCTGTTTTAAAATAAACATTGTTGGATGTGAGTATGCGCTTACTTGAAAATAACACATATCATGCAGTAAGGATCTTTCCACTGTCAACGGATTGTAGTCCCTCCTCCCACACTGTGCCCATTCTCTGTTGTTTCTGTCTCACAGTCTCCTTTAAAACAAACAGTCCTCTGCATCTCCAGTCTGCCACATGGTCAACGCTAAGCAGCAGCAACAAGGAGTATCAGTGGCACTAGAATGACTGGCATCAGGGACAAAAACAATAGACAATGGGCACGGTGTGGGAGGAGGGACTACAGTCTTTTGACAGTGGAAAGAGCCTTACTGCATGCTATTTGCTATTTTCAAGTAAGTGTATACTCACATCCAACAATGTTTATTTTAACACAAAACAGCAGACCTTCACATCCGGTACATTTCAGTAGGCAGCATGAAAATATCTCAATGTCATGCAGTGAGAAATTCTCATGTCACCATTTTTATTATGGCAATATGATTTAACCCCTTAATAACCCTTGATGGTCATAGTATGTCAAGGGTCGATCTGACTGAATGACCATGACGTACTATGACCGTCATCAGGGCCGGACTGGGAATAAAAACCAGCCCTGGAAAAAATTGCTGACCAGTCCCATAGCATAATGGCATTTTTTTTCTTGTTTATAAAAGGGGAAAACATGCATTTTAAAAGACATCTGAATGCCACCACCAGAACAATAGAGATTTATATATATATATATATATATATATATATATATATATATACATACACACACCACCTCTTGACTCTCAATTCCCCTCTTTTGCCTCTTTCTCCCACTCTTCATTCCCACCTTGTGCTTCGTTCTCCCCCTCTTGACTCTTGAGCCCCCTCCTTTTGCCTTTTTCTCTCCCCTTTTGATCCCCCTTTCACCCTTTCCTTGACTCTTGATCCCACCTTTTGTCTCTCTCCCTTTCTTGTATTTTCTCCCCCTCCTGATCCCCCTTCTTTTTCCTCTTGGTCCCTCCCTCCTTTTGCCTCTTGATTGCCCCTCCTTTCGCCTCATGATCCCTCCTCCATTTGCCTCTTTTTTCCCCACTCTTGACCCCCCTCTGTCTCTTTCACTCGGTCTTGATTCCCCCTCTTGTCAAGTTGCCTCTCTTTACCCCTCTTGATTTTTCTTTCGCCATTCTCTTGATCCCCCTCTTTGTCTCTTTCCCCCTCTTGCCTTAATCCAGCCTTGACTCTTGTCTTCATCCCCCTTTTGCCTTTTTCTCTCCCTCTTGCCTCTCTCCCCCTTTCCTGATTCCCCCCTTTTGCCTCTCTCCCCCTTTTCTGATTCCCCACTTTTGCCTCTTTCTCCCCCTCCTTTTGCCTTTTTCTCCCCTCCCCCCACTCTCCTCTCTTTTGATCTCCCCTTTGCCTCTTTCTCCCCCTCATTAACTCTTGATCCCCTTTTTGCATCTCTCTCTCTCTCTCTCTCTCCCCTTCTTGACTCTTGATCCCAACTTTTTGCCGCTTTCTCCCCCTTCTGATCCCCCCCACCTTTTGCCTTTTTTTCTCCCTTTTGACCCCCTCTGCCTCTTTTACCCGCTATTGATCCCTCTATTGCCTTTCTCCCCCTCTTACCTCTGTCTCCGCAAACCACTAGTGTTTAAGGTAGGAGCTGCCAGCCTACCTGGTGTGCAGACTCAGTGCTTTCAGCGCTGAGTCTGACGTCACTGGGTCTAGGCCCGGCCTGCCTCCACTCAGTAGACGGGCCGGCGGTTGTTCACAAGGTAACAGGCGGCCACGGATGATTGGTAAGGATCGTTCAAACTTTTACTTAAGAAGCCCCGGCCGGCCGCTGGGAAGCCCAGTGCTGGTGGCCTACAGGGATTTTCCCAGTATCCCGGTAGGCCAGTCCGGACCTGACCGTCATGGAATTACAGGCTCCCCCCGTTGCTGCACGCCGATCGGGGAGTCCGGAAGAGGAAGAATGAAAAAAAAATGCTCCGTGGTCCTTAACTGATCGCGCCACACCGATCTGCCGGTCGTTAAGGGGTTTAATATCATGTGATCGCACTCTCTTTTGATTTCGACCTTTTAAAAGTAAACCCTGAGACAGCAGTCCTACTAAAATCAAATTTGTTTTACCAAAGCAAGCACTTCCCTCACAAGTGCTGGTTGTTGCCCAGTGCTGCCTCACAGACGAGATTGAGAAATTGCATTGCAAAGCATTGGGAGAAAACAAACTGCTGTATAGGGGACAAATATCAATGATCCTAATTAACATTTATTTAAATTGGGACATTAGCCCATAGAATGCTAGAGAGGTCTTCAACACATTGCTTTACAATGATTTGGCGACCTCTCTAGCATTCCAGGGGTTAAACACCCCATTGACATAATTGGGAACTATCATGTGTCCCCTATGTGATGCAGCTGATTTGTGCTTTTTTTATCTCACAAAATATTACTCTAAGTCCAATGCCTAATAAGATTGCAAAATAACAAATAAACTAGGACATTGCTGGGAAACTGATTTGCTACTGATCAGAACAGATTCTCAGTCCTAAGAATTCCCATCTCTACTCCTCCTATTATCAACCAATGAGTGACTATAACCACGATGACCTATCATTGAAAATAAATACGAAGATTATTGTCAACTGTCCAGAGCAGCCCATAAGAGTAGAGACAGAGCCAATGTAAAATTTCAGGCCATTGAGAAACGGCACCTAAAACACGTTTGAGCTTCTATCACTTCTGAATAAAACCCCTCTCACCAGTGGCAATACCTTGTTTTGCTCAGGAATAGGGATGGGTGAAAAGTCCTGTTTTGTTCCCCTGGGAATTTTCAGCTTTTCCTGTGGTAATTCCCACCCAAAGAGAATCCCTTAGATTTTATGCTTTTTTTGCTAACAACGCAGAATTTCAAGCAAGAACGATTCCATTTCCCACTTATGGTTTCCATGTGCGCTGAACTTTCCCACCTCCATACTATAAATTGCAGCTGAACACTGTGCACATTGCAGTTGCTGATGAAAGACACAGTTCCTTAATGCTTAAATTGTTTTTTTCCTAGCTTGCAGCAGTCACTGTGGATTATAATATATAAATCATGGAGCATTTCTGGATGTGACAGAATGGTGACACAAGTCTAGTGTACTAAGGATAACAGGGGGTTATGCACTAAGTAGTGATAAAGCGGTGATAAAGAGGAGATGACTTCTTCAGTTCCTATATTATTCTATAGAACCTATGTTCTAAGGTCTCCAAAGTTGGAGAAATCTTAGTGCATTGTCTCCATAGATCAACATAGGAAGTGGAGATGTGGTATCTCTAGAGAAGTCATTTCCATTATCACCTCTAAATGTCATGCCTTAGTGCATAACCCCAAAGTATAATACTGTGTGCATGTTTTGTCTCTTATTACTTCATACTCAGACCTCAGAATCTATCTAATTAAAAAGCTTCTACTTTCTCAGGATATATTTATATCTCACCCAGAATTTCCTAAATGTGTACATTGTTTCAGTCCCTACCACTTCTTCTCAAAAGAGGAGATTCACTATGTGCTGATAAAGAGGTGATAAAGTAGAGATAACTTCTCCAGTTTATCACTTCTGCAATTCCTATGTTATTCTATGGAGCCTACACAGTAAGATTTCTTCAGCTTTGGAGATCTTAGTGCATAGGCTCTATAGAATAACATAGTAACTGGGGAAGTGATATCACTGAAGAAGTCACCTTCACTTTATCACCACAATATCACCGCTTAGTGAATCTCCCCCACTGTATCTCTCACTCTCTTACATAAAGATAATTTCTTCCTCTTAAAAGGAGATTGTACTGTTATTCTCACCTTTACACTAATTACACTAAATGAGGGACAGTGTTGGGGTGTATGGGCATTTGGGGGTGTTGTGTTCCTCAGTGTCTTGTGTCTCTCTCTATACTAACAAGGAGTAGAGGAAACCGGAGTAAAAATGAGTTCAGTTTCCTGTGTATGCTACAGAAGGTACCATCACAAACTCTCATTCATACCCCAAAGTGCAGCCACATAGATGTTTATGTTATTGTACAAGTTCAGAGAATTAGCTGCACTGGTGGATTTGTACATCCCCCATAGAATATCTGCCATTTGATGTTAAAGGCTCTGAAACTAAACTTGGTTTCCAAAACTAGAGATGACAGAAACTATTCTGTAGGTTCAGCATTCATGTAAAACAAGCTGATTATTGAGGCCCAAAATACTTTTCACTAAACAGGTATTTCATTTAGCATTTTGTTTGCTGTTTTAAGCCGACTAAAGGAAACATGATGTGATATAAACAAAAAAGGGGATTTTTGTATACTCAGCGATAAATCCTTTTCTCTTAGTTCTTATGGAACACACAAATGGTGAGGTTATTTGCTACCTCTAGGAACCAGGGCAAACGCAATCTAAAGGTCTATGGACGCAGGACTCCCTCTCAGCTCCACTTAACACCCCAGCAGAAGCAGCCTAAGTTTTAATGTATAACAAAGATACTAGAAAAAATAAGTAGGACAGGAAGGTGGTCACCACACCAGAGAACCCAAAGGACACCCCACCCAAAACTCAACAACATGTTTTTCTCTGAGAGCGATGTCCTGCATTCCACAAACATTAAACAAAATGATTTATCTGTAAGTACACATAAATCCTCTTTTCTCTTTTGTCCATTGTGGAACATAGGAGCCATGGGTACATAACAAAGTTCTCTAACAAAATTTCAGTGAGGGGCATAAAAACTTCCAACAATAAAGCCAGTCTCAACAGAGATAAACCAGATACAGCCATGAACCTCGGGTGTCATGGACTCAACCACACAAAAATAAGTAACAGCAGAAAGCTTACTAAAGACAAAGAGAATAGACACCTACACAGGCACTACTGCCTGTTGGACATTTCTCCTAAAAGTGTCCTCAGCCGATGCCAGAACATTAACTCACTGCCCTGAATAACTGATCAGCAAGGGCCATTCTTGTAAGACCATTAACTGCCTCCACCCGGTCTTAGCTCCCCATCCTTCTTCTTTATGAAAAAGAATCCTGCACCTGCAGGTGAGGAGGATTTGAGAATAATCCCTCTGGCTAGGGCGTCGGTCACACAATCCTCCATAGCCCGATTCTTCTCCACCGACAGAGGATACACTCGCTCCCTTGGAGGTATTGCACCTGGTATCAAATCAATAGTACAGATGTACGGCCTGTGTGCCAGCAACGTACTAGCCTCTACCTTATTAAATACCTCACTGAACTACTGGTACTCTGCAGGTAACAAGGATATAGTGAATTGTGTTTGCCAAATTGCATGTGCCGTATTGCGTATGGTGTGTGTAACGTTTGACGTATAGCGTTTGATAAATTGTGTTAAGTGTTTGGAAAATTGCGTTTGGCATATTGCATATAGTGTTTTGAGTATAGTGTTTGGCAAATTGCGTATATCGCTGGGCAAATTACGTAATCGTGCGACGTATAGCAGTTGGTGAATTGTATATAGAGTTTGGCGTATTGCGTATAACGTTTGGCGTATAGCATTTGGGGTATAGCATTTTGCTATATACGTATAGTGTTTGGAGTATAGCGTTTGGTAAATTGAGTATAACAGTTGGTGTATATAATTTGGCATTTGGCAAACTGCGTATAGCTTTTGGCTTATAGAGTTTTGTGAACTGTGTATAGCATATTGCATATAGCGTTTGGCATATAGAGATGTACATATAGTATTTGACTTTTGGAGTTTTGAATTTGACGTATGGCCTATAGCTTTTGGTATATAGACGTCTGTAGATAGCATTTGACATTTAGCATATAGCAGTGGTTCTCAACTCCTTTCCTCAGGACCCACTAACAGGCCAGGACTTAGGGATTTCTCTGCTAGAGCACAAGTGTGGTGATCAGAGGCTCATTCATATTGATTAACTCACCTGTGCTCTAACAAGGAAATCATCAAATACTGGCCTGTTAGTGGGTCCTGACGACAAGAGTTGAGAAACACTGGCATATAGCATTTGGCGTATAACGTACAGCATATGGCGTATAGCATTTGGCGTATTGCATTTTGTGTCTGACATTTCTTGTACAGCGTTTGGCGTATAACCTTTTGCATTTGGCATATAGCGTTTGGCGTACTACATACACAGTTGTGCATTGTACATAAAGCGTTTGGCATATAGTATAGCGCTGTTGGTATTGCGCGTGGCATTTTGCATATAGCGTTATGTGTATAGCATTGTGTTTATTGCATTTATTGCATTTAGGGTTTTGCGCATAGATTTTTGAGTATAGCTTTGTGTGTATATTGTTGTGTGGAATGGGTTGTGCATATAGCATATTGCATGTATTATGTGTGTATTGTGTGTGTATATTGTGTGTGTTGCGTGTGTGTATATATAGTGTGTATATAGTTACTGGGTAACTAAAATAATAGACCAAGGGGGGAGCAGTAGATATAGCTTATCTAGATTACGGTAAAGCATTTGACACTGTCCCTTATAGAAGACTCATTAATAAATTGCAGTGTTTGGGTCTGGATGTAAAAATAGTTAAATGGATAAGGCAATGGCTGAGTGACAGGAGACAGAGGGTGGTAGTCAATGGAGAATAGTCGGATGAAACGAGTGTTACTAGTGGGGTACCTCAGGGATCTGTACTGGGGCCCATTTTATTTAATATTTTTATTAGTGATATTGCAAAAGGTTTTCAAGGAAAGGTATGCCTTTTTGCAGATGATACAAAGATCTCCAGACTAATCCTTGGTAACCCAGGATTAGGAGACATTGGAGACACATGTTAGAAGACACTGGAATCTTTTTTCCAGTAATGTACTAATTGACTTTTTGTGCTGTTGCACAGAAAATAACAATGTAGCTCAGATCTATTCAGACCCTCCTCATAACATTTTTACTTTTTTTTATGTTTTGATATCTCTGTCACACAGATAGGACTGGCTATTCAATATTCCTTGTAAGCACTGGTATCAAGGTCACCGTCAACCTGTGATTATAAGTTAAATAACTGAGTATGACACATGTTAACAAGAGTTTATTGTCTTAAAGTTGAGTGAAACAATATTAGGGAATTGCTTCCTTTATTGTTTTTACACTTTTTTTGGTATTTCTTTTCTTTATCGTTAGAAGAATTAATGGCAATCTGGTTATATGCCCTGGCAACACTGACATAGGAAAGATACAAAAGAGAATAGAGACTGCGCAACAGCGCCTATAAGACCAATCTCTTTGGGAACCAGTTTCACTATTCATAAGAACAATGTAACCCCTTCAGGGTGTGTACTCACTAGAGCTTGAGGCTGGGCCAGCCTCTGGGTTTGATCGCCAATAGTATACAACCTCTTTTCTATTGCATATTTGAAGCCTCCATTTATTGGCAATAGAAAAAAATTTCGTAATACAGTTAAAATAATATCATTACCCTACACATTTCGTCACACGTCTGCAACTTCATCCGGGGTAGCTAACAATAAATGGAGGCTTCAAAGAGGCAGTAGCCCAGGCAGTAGGTTTTTATTATATACACTTAACCTCGGTTGGGAAATTGGGACCTGGAAGAAGGAGACCCAGTCATTAAAGAGAGAGGCCCTACCAAACAGAAGGAGAAAAGAGGTTGTATACTATAGGCGATCAAACCCAGAGGCTGGCTGTAACGGTTTGTACGACACTCAGACACAGTAGGTTAGAATAAAACACAGTTTTATTAAAAGACACAATTAGAATGCCCACCACGGGCTATAGAATATCACAGGAAAATATCAATCATGTACATATGCCCTCTCAGGCCCAGTATACAAAGGTAGAGAGTAGATATTGTCACAGGACAGGCATAATCAGGCAATTCCAGCACAACATGGGTTAAAGTTCATAGAAGGTAATCAGTCTCTGATGTGGTGTGTTTGAAAACGCCCAGTATGATGGTAAAGGTAGCAAGAGACTGTGGTGCGAGATGTGAAAGCACCTAGTCTGTAAAGCAGGACTGAGACTCTACCCTGTGCTGAGCAGAAACGGAGGCCACAATACTCTTCTAGAACTAGCACTACCTTGAGCCGCAAGCACCCCACCGGTGCAGTAACGGAGACACTGTACACTGCAAGAGCTGAAGGACTAGAGCCAATAGCACCCGACCGGTGCAGTAACGGAGACACTGACACTGCAAGAGCTGATGGAATTAGAGCCAATAGCACCTGACCAGTGCGGTAACGGAGACACTGTGCACTGCAAGAGCTGATGGACAAGAGCCAATAACACCCGACCGGTGCGGTAACGGAAATACTGTACACTGCAAGAGCTGATGGAATTAGAACCAATAGCACCCGACCGGTGCGGTAACGGAGACACTGTGCACTGCAAGAGCTGATGGACAAGAGCCAATAGCACCCGACCGGTGTGGTAACGGAAACAACCGTGCCCAGCAAGGGTTAACGGAAGGCTCAGTGTAAACGGAGGAAACAGTGCTCTGCAAGTGTTAACGGAAGGCTCAGAGTTAACGGAGTCAACAGTGCTCTGCAAGTGTTAATGGAAGGCTCAGTGTATCAGAGGCGACAGTGCTCTGCAAGAGTAAACGTAAGGCTCAGTGTAACAGAGGCAACAGTGCTCAGCAAGAGTTAACGGAAGGCTCAGAGGGCTGGAGGCCACAACACTCAGTCTGCTAAAACCAGCAGCAGCGGAAGTAAGAATGTCGCCCAATCGACACGGAGGACAGGATCAGGATCGCTGGCTGGAACTCAATGCCGGAACATCAGACTAGCTGGATCAGGTCACGGAGCAGGAACGTCAGCCAGGCCAGTTCAAATCACGAAGCAGAAACATCAGACAAGCCGAGTCGGGTCACGGAGCAGGAACGTCAGCCAGGCCGGGTCAAATCACGGAGCAGGAACCAGTAGGAGTAGTCAAACGGGCCAAGTTGGTACACAGGAATGCAGCAACACAGTAGCACTGGTACAGGAACACCACGAAAGGGCACCTGACAGGTGCCAGAGGCCCGGTATAAGAAGGCCATATTGGGCAGGCCAAACTAAGCTCAGCTAACGGGAGCGCACCACACAGAGAATGACAGAAAAGATCACGGACACCTTGATACTGGCCCAGTCTCAAGCTCTAGTGGGTACCCACACTGAAGGAGTTGCATTGTTCGTATGAATAGTGAAACTGGTTCCCAAAGAGACTGCTCTTAGAGGCGCTCTTGCGCTGCCTCTGTTCTCTTTTGTGTTTACTGCAGCCGGATGGCATTTTGAGGTTATGTTGCCTAGTGACCGGGATTCAGCAGCAGACCCTTTAAGAAGAAAAGACATCCAAGGATTGCAATAGAACTATATTGGGATACTTCAAAAATAGTATTGGTATAATTGCTTGTGTCTGGGAATCACAAGAGTGCACAGTATTGCACTCCAATATAGAGGCTGGTTTGTTACCCATGCATACATGGTATCTATAAATATAGGAAAGATACAAACTAAATGGTTCTTGATTTTTTAAATTCCTCCCTGTCTTTAAAATACTTTTTTATTTTAATTATTTTTAAATAAAAGTTATGTTTTAATTTATCTTTATTTACATATGTTCCCATATATGACCTATAGCTATTTTGGAGGTAGATAGGAGGCGGAGCTGATGATTTCTTATACTGCCAGGATATCTGCTTTCTGTTTCCTATAATCCTGGGATCTGACCTGCTTTATACATGAATTGTGCACAAAAAAACAAACAAACAAATAAATATTCTAATAAAATCACACTATTATATTTTAATAATTGCAACCAAATTACAAGGATTAAAGGCAAACTATAGTGTAATAGAGAAGAAATGCATATTCCAGGGTGTATATTACTAAGAAAAACACAGGAGAGATGTGTATTCAAATGTTATTACAACTCAACTCCACCAACTGCACAAGGAGGAGAAATAAAAACTACTAATTATATAAATGAAGATTTGACCCCCTGAATGCCAGAGAGGTCTCCGCATTGCTTGGCAATGTGTTGGAGACCTCTCTAGCATTCAAGGGGTTAAAGTGGATCTCTCACATAGATATAAGTAATGCTCATTACTTAGAGCATTTAGTGAAAACATTTAAAACGTTGTTCATTTAAAAAAAAAAATTATCTTCACAAACTTAATGTTTAAAAAGTGCCCGGCAGCCTACTTCTGTCTTGCAGTACTGCCTCTGCTCCCGTCCAGCTACCCAGCATCCTCTGATGACGGAGGCTTTCTTTCTCTAAGCTGGAGCGATCTCATTGGCAGAGATCGATATCTAGCCAATGAGATCGCTCCAGCTTAGAGACAGATAGCCTCCATCATCGGAGGAGGGAGGGGAGCAGAGGTAGTTTGGCAAGCCGGAAGTAGGCTGCCGGGCATTTTTTAAACATTAATTTTTGTGCAGATAAAGTTGTTGTTTTTTTTTAAATGAACAATGTTTTAAATGTTTTCCCTAAATGCTCTAACTAATGAGCATTGTTTATATTTATGTGAGAGATCCACTTTAAAAGCTTCACTTCAATCAACTGGAATGCTAGAAAAGAGTATTTGTTCCCAGGGCCACATTTACAACCCAGGCACACCTAGGCAAGGCACTCTAGGTTCAGTTAGTTGCACCCATTACCATACCTGGGAACTCTGTACCTGACTAGGAAACTCCAGTATTTAGAGTTAATTACTGGGTCTCTGGGGACAGAGGCTAATTCTCTGGCTTTGGTGAGTTTCCTGGGTAACCCCACCTACTTCCTGTCCATTCTGACTACTTTCCATGGTGTTCCGCTCACTTCCTGCCCATTCTAATATTAAAGGCCTAATTTCCTCCTCTGAATTGAAATTATGCCCCGTCCAATCGATTAAGTCCTGCCCAGTTTATGATGCGTTTACATCATTTAGACATGCCCACTCACAGCCCATGAGCCCTCCCTGCTATGCCCATGCCCACACAATCCACTCCTCACGTGAGCCTGCCCCTAGTCTCATCCACTGTTTCCTAGCACAGAAAATACACTTTGCCTATAACAAAAAAGAACAAAAAAGTTTTACACCTTGGTAGCTGGAGAGATCTTTAACGCATTGCTCTGCACTGTATTAGATAGCTCTTTAGCATATAAGGGGTTAAATATTATCATTTAAAGGGTTCTAAAACTGATGTAGTGACATTGTGATAGGAACAGTACCACCTGGTGTCCACAATAAAAAATTGCAAATTTAATTAAAAAAAGTCTGATCCAGTAATACATTTAATTCAAAAACCTCCCAGCAGTTGGAGTAATCTTATTTTACTCAGCAGGAACATATCTTTAACTGTTACTGCTCATTTAAAGTATAACACCATGAAGTAAAGATCCAGTATTTTTTCCAGACCTCTAGGAAACGGATCTCTGACAGCATGAGATCCGTGGCAGCCAACACGGAACACTCTTCAGCAGAGCCCTAATCGCGTTTTTTAAAAAGGATTACTTAATTGGATTGGTCTACAAAGTGTGCTTGCAAACCAGACACAGTTTGTAGACCATTCCAATTAAGTCATTCTTTTTAAAACATGCGATTGCGGCTCTGTTGAAGAGTATCTGTGTTGGCCGACACGGATCTCATGCTGTCAGCTTTACAGCTAACAGCAGGAAATGTCAAACTTTGAATACAGATATCACTCAAATCATAGGGGTTTTTGAGATACATTTTTTTTGCATTCAACATTTTAGTTCCTACAAAATGCTAAATATTTATTCTGGGACATTACTATCCCTTTAAGGACCGGTGACAGTCCTGACATATTGCATGCTTTTTACATACAGAGCTTCTGTGGGAGAACTGTGAGTAAAAATGGGGTCTGAAACTGACCACTCCAAGACTGGCTCTGTCTATCTCAGACCCCTGTTTGGTGTGATGGTACACATAACAGGCAGGGAACCTGCAGCACATGGGGGGAACATCCTAACTTTTGTCCACATCCTGCTTTGTCTTTTTTGTCCCACTTGCACCCTCCCCACTATTTTCACTGGATAACTGCTTACACACGGCTCTACAAATGATGCCCTCCAACTTGCCCCAGACCCTACCCTCCCACAACACCATCCACCTCAACCATCCACAAGGAAGTAGCTCTACAGACTGGATGCAGCCAGCACAGCTCCCACTTTCCTGCTCCATGTACAGGCCAATTTACACCCTCCTGTGCCCTTTATGCCACTGGAAAACCTGCACTCCATGCCCAGAAACCCCCTCGCTGGCCCTCTGGTCATGAAGCAGGCAGCACCCTATAACAACTGCAGTGCAGTCTCTTCATCTGTTGGTACGTAGTATGTATAAGTGATCCTGATCTTCAGTTGCCACTAGTGTTGAGCGAGCGTGCTCGGCCGATGCTCGGATCGGCTCGAGCATCGCTCTGCTCGGCACATGGCGGTACTCGGCGAGTACCGCCATGTGCTCGCCCGCCATGTTCGGGTGGCGGGGATCTGTGCCGGAAGAGGCACAGATCTGAAGACGCTCCGCTGGACCACCAGGGACTGGAGTTACGGGGGCATTGCGGAGATGAAGGGGGCATTGCGGAGATGAAGGGGGACATTGTGGAAGAGGGGCATAGCGGAGATGAAGGGGGACATTGTGGAAGAGGGGCATAGAGTCTATGCCCCTCTTCCACAATGTCCCCCTTCATCTCCGCTATGCCCCTCTTCCACAATGTCCCCCTTCATCTCCTCTATGCCCCTCTTCCACAATGTCCCCCTTCATCTCCGCTATGCCCCTCTTCCACAATGTCCCCCTTCATCTCCTCTATGCCATAGAGGAGATGAAGGGGGACATTGTGGAAGAGGGGCATAGCGGAGATGAAGGGGGACATTGTGGAAGAGGGGCATAGCGGAGATGAAGGGGGCATAGCGGAGATGAAGGGGGACATTGCGGAGATGAAGGGGGCATTCGGAGATGAAGGGGGCATTCGGAGATGAAGGGGGGCATTGACCAGGCACCCTCCCCTCATCAGAGCAGGGGGTGCCTGGTATAATGCTCGTGTCGCCCCATTGGATTCAATGGGGCTCGGGTGCTCGGCCGAGCACTCGAGCCTCAGGGGGTGCTCGGTCAGAGCACCCGAGCACCCGAGCATCGGGGTGCTCGCTCAACACTAGTTGCCACGTATCTCGCAGATATGTATGTTATGGTCGTCTCCCGTCCGATGGCTGATTTGTTGGGATTCTGTGCGTGGCTTAGCCGATACTATAGGGGCAGATAAAATATCACCTAAGGCTGCTGTACTACAAGCCTCTGTTAGTCACACCTGTGGCCACAGGAATAGACCATTCTCCGTCTAGAAGACCAAATGATCCTTAGGCTGCAGATACGAGGACTACTGTTTCTATGGATAGTCAGTGATACAAGTGAATTCCCTGAGAAAATATCATCACTACAAGAAATGCACAGGATATTTTACTTTTAAACACACACTTTTTTATTGTGTAGCCCAGTATATTTACTACCATACATTATTTTGCCATTACTGACTATTCATAGAGAAAGTAGCCCTCATAACTCCATCTGAAGGATCATTTGGTCTTCTAGACGGGATCCAGCAACATAAGAAGAGTAGTCTATTCCTCTATACACAGTTGTGATTAACAGAGACTTCTACTGCAGCAACCTTAGGTCAAATAAGATGCACCTCTGATATTGGCTAAGCCATGCACAGAAGCCCAACACAATAACCACTGGATGGGAGACAGTCATAATATTAATCTCTGATACCTGCCCACTATCCATCATGATCACTTATCCATACTATGTACCAACAGATGAAAACAGGACTAACACTGCTCATGGATAAGAATATCACATGTGAGTACATTGATTTATCTTTTTTTTTGTGATATCACTGTTTTTCATGTATTTTTGGTCCCATTTTTAGATTTTATGCAGAGTGGGACGCCGATGCCTGTCTGTTTGTTTGTTCTTTAAGCAATGCTTGACCCTTTGTGTGGCAGAGGGGTACCCAACGCATTGCAAAGCATTGCCTATCCCTCTGCCACTCAAAGGGTTAATGTGAGGCTCAGTGACACAGGAGCACACTGTACGCACATGTGTGTATATATCATGTATATTAATCTACATACTGTACACACAGGTGTGTATATATAATGTATATTAATCTAAATATTGTACACACAGGTGTGTATATATCATGTATATTAATCTATACACTGCACACACAGGTGTGTATATATAATATATATTAATCTACATACTGTACACACAGGTGTGTATATATAATATATATTAATCTACATATTGTACACACAGGTGTGTATATATAATATATATTAATCTACATATTGTACACACAGGTGTGTATATATAATGTATCTTAATCTACATATTGTACACGCACAGGTGTGTATATATAATGTATATTATTCTATACACTGTGCACACAGGTGTGTATAAATAATATGTATTAATCTACACACTGTACACACAGGTGTGTATATATAATATATATTAATGTACATACTGTACACACAGGAGTGCATATATAATGTATAGTAATCTATACACTGTACTCTATACACACAGGAGAGTATATATATATATATATATATATATATATATATATATATATATATATATATATAGTATATTAATGTGCACAGTGTGTACATTAATATACATTATATATACAATCATGTGTGTACATTAATATATGTTATACATACTCCTATATATGTGTACAATGTGATATACACTCCTGTCTTTACAGTGTGTAGGTTAATAAACATTATATATACACTCCTGTGTCAGTCATCCTCACATTAACCCTTTGAGTGGCAGAGGGGTATGCAATGCATTGTACTGCATTGCGTACCCCTCTGCCACTCAAAGCATTAAGCACTGCTTTAAAAAAACAACATATGGGCAAAGCCGTCCCACTCGGCTAGTTTTGAATAAAACAACTGTAAGCAGTTGTAATACACTTATTTGATAAAGAAAAAGTGAACTGCTTTTTAATGTCACACATCAATTTTATCTGTACAAGAGTCACCAACCCTGGTTCTCATGTTCTAACAGTGCCTGTTTTCAGGATATTCAAGGTGTAGGACAGGTGGACTAAGTCCTGGCTCAGTCACTGTAGTTGATCCAACTATGCTCATCAGGGATATCTTGAAAACATGCACTGTTGGTAGCTCTAGAAGACCAGTGTTGGCTTCTCCTGCTCTATCATGACCATGTTATATTATCCAAGAGCTTTCATTCACACTGTTTGTACTGTTTGTTGTAGAGCATGGCACCATCCAAGACTTTCTGCACATGGACAGAAGCCTAAGGATGTCAGACAAGGTATTTTTGCATAATCCTTGGGCTGGGAGGGATGGATTGCTGGATAGGTCCTAGTGAGAAGATATCTCTATCTGTAGGTCACTAGGACCTATGCATGAGAAAAGTGGAAAGCTACTGGAGGACACCATTTGCTGATTGGGGATAATGGAGGCTGTATACTCCAGCAGCTGGAGGCCCAAAGATTGATTACCTTTACTGTAATAAATTATCTTGTCCCTCTAGTATCTTTTGGCCATGGTGTACAGATATTTCATAAGAGCAGGACTGAAATTGAAAGAATACACCCCAATGAATTTCTTCATAGCCCTGTAAGTAACCTCCTTTATTTTGGCCCTTTAATGACCTGATAAAATACACTGAGGCTTATGTATATGAATAGCTGAAGGGGGGACTCAAAAAAAAGTTTTGTTCAGAAAAAGGGTAAAGGAACTGTGTTAAGAGGTTATTACATTTCTGTTCACCAGTTTGAGCCCTTATTGTGCACTATTGTTTAGTCATATATTACAGAATGTAGCATAGGGGTAAATAAGCCAGTCTTTGGGCCTTCAGTTGTTGGGTACTACAGTTCCCATTATCCCCAACCAGCCATTGATGGTTGGGAATGATGGTAGTTGTAGCCCTCAACCGTTCATGGTCCTTAGATTGGCAAACCCTGGTGCAGAGAGTTGATATTTCTCGTAGAAACGTAGTGGCATACATATCAATGTGACAATAAACATTCACACATTATTGGAATAAAAGGCTCTTTTGTAAGCAATTGTGAGACATCTATATGAATCATTCGTAAGAAAATGTTAATAACTAGAAGCAAGTTTTTCACTAAACCCGATCTGAGATTCTGATTGTACAAGGACATATGTATAAATGAGTCAATTTGGTGCATTTCTTTCCTAACTTTGAAATAAGTTATATCTACTCCCAAGTCCCTTCCAACTGCTGCTGTGGTTAGCAGAGTGCCATTATGATGATATTTTGCCTTTCTTTTTTGTGTCCCCTTTGTCACCTCAGGTATCTGGCGAATGAGATGGAGGAGGATATTCCATTCCAGAAAACGATCTACCCCTGGGCGCCTGGCATGATGTGGCAAAATCTTTGCATCAGTTTCAACAAGGAAAAAAAGGTGATGTGGAAGAGGATGGGATTGCAAGCCGCTGTAAACGTACAGGATTGTGAGAAGGTTTGTAAAACCACAAATGAGCAACTCTAGTCCATGTAGTCAACAGGTCATGTTTTATGGTGGATCCACGTGTTGTTGAGTTGATTGTGCCGTTGATCAAACCAAGATTAAATACACCTCTTGAAATACAAGCATGGTGGTTGGCTTGAGGTTTAGAGTTCAGTCCCAAACACGAAAAAGCTGATATACTAAAAGAACTGGATCCATTATGGAGCAAACTAATTGCACTATATGGGACAAAAAATATTTCTACATTTCCACTGATTCAAATAAGAAATTTAATTTCTTGAATGCTAGAGTGTTTTTTGATGCGCTGCAAAGCAATGTATGGAGACCGTTCTTGCAGTCCAGGGGTTAAACGTGACATTAATGGAAATTTGTACATGCCTCCTATGGTGCAGTTGGTTTGTCCTCGCCAAACACACCCAGGTGTGATGTTGGGTTGGACCTTTGCATTCTGGGATTTGTAGCTGCTTTACTCGGCTGTACTCTCGTTTCTTGCAGCTGCTGCATTAAGAACTACAAGTCCCAGCACAACTGAAAGATACCTTGAGCCTTATATATACAATGAAAAATGAACAACTTTGGGACAAACTAGCTTCACTGCAGGGGGAGGTGGACATAGCAATTCCTAATATTCTCAGCGATTAAAATGTTGACTTTTTAACCACTTGAATAATAAAGAGGTCTCTAACACTAATTGTGGAGCAATTCATTTGAGACCTTTGTAACACTGAAGGGGTTAATGTCCTATTTAAATCAAGGACAATTTTAATTTGTCCCATATGATGCAGTTGGTTAGCCCCAAACTTGCTCCACATTGCCATTACGCATACGGTCCAAACACAAAGATACACACACAAACATACTGACGTATGCACACACACACATAACACAAACATACTGATATGCACACACACACTAACACACACACATAGTATACAAACATACTGACATGCGCACACAAACTGAAACATACACACACCTACTGACACACCCACATACACACCTACACACATACTTATACACACAAAAACATACTGACATACACAAACATACTGACACTCACACAAACACATGCACGCAAATACTAATACATACACAGAAACACATACTAACACATATACTGATACATACAGAGATATGTATTGACATGTACACACACACATATACTGACTGGCAAAAATTCAAACATATATATATATATGCACAGAAATACATACTAACACACAAACACATACTGATTCTCGCACGAATACATACACACATCGACACACGCAAACACACACAAATCTATATGCATACTGACACACACACTTAAATCCATAAACACACACACTTAAATCCATACACACATACAAGCACATTGTGGCACACACATAAACACATTGTGATAAAAACACACACAGAAGTTAATACCTCCCTGGCACTCAAAAGGTGTGGGGGAGGGTAAGAGGGGTATTTTGGTAAAGGGTGGGTTCAGCATCACAAAAGATTTGTTTATTACAACAGTTTCTCCATTCTATCTAGATCATGGCAGAGACTCCAAACCACTGGGCCTGGAGACGCGAGAGGAAGGTTCGTCATGGCTGGGCCATAAAGGCGCATGCCTGCAGAGAGGATTTCCTCATCCTTCCTTCAGGTTGTGTCCCTCCTACCTGCATTTTGTGCTGGGTCAAAAGTGTCCAGCAGGACATGCCCGCCCTGAGGAGGATCATCGTCAGCGATTGCAACTAGGCAAATTCTCTTCATGAAAGCAACAGTAAGAGAGAGATGGTGACTTGGTTTATTTGATCACAACGTGCAGTGGACATTCAGGGCCATAGTTATAAAGTAAAAAAGTGCAATTCTTGAGTAATACAACAGCATCTTTGTGATCTAATACAAATTCACAAAATGCCCATTGTATTGGAGGCTTCTCTAGCACTGAAGGGGTTGAAAACCTCATTTAATCCACTATTTTTTTATAATATGATTTGGAAGCAAAAATGAGGCAGTTGTAGTGAAGAAAAGGGCAGCAATTTTGAGGCAAACCTTCTGCATCATTAAGAACAGATTAAAATGTCCCACAGATTTAAAGTGGATCTATCACCCCTACACAAGTTTGTCTAAAAAGTTGGTTTATATAGTGACTAGATAGCAACTAGCTGGAATACTGTTTTCATTTTTTTTAAATCGTTATTTGGCCAAAATTAAATGTGTAAAGATTATTCTGCACCTGCCTTCCGGACAGACTGCGGGTACAGCTCTATACCGCAGTCTGTCACTCTTTCTCTGCTGCCCTCCCTCGATCCAGTCTCTTCTGATGACGTTGAATTTCTGCATGTAAGCTAGAGCGATCTCATTGGCCAGGGAGCGCTCCAGCTTACATGCAGAAATCCTCTGTCATACTGTGTGTAACAGAAGGACTTACATAGGTAGGAGTCCATCACACAGCAGTCAGGTATATCTATATAATTACTGTGTGTAACAGAAGGACTTAACTAGGTAGGAGTCCATCATACAGCAGTCAGATGTATCTAATTACTGCTTGTAACAGAAGGACTTACATAGGTAGGCGTCCATCATACAGCAGTCAGGTATATCTATATAATTACTGTGTGTAACAGAATTACTTACCTAGGTAGGAGTCCATCATACAGCATTCAGATGTATCTATATAATTAAAGGGATAGTAATACTTGAGAATAAGTTTATTTTATATTGTAGCCCTTAAAAAAACATGAAAAATGATATAAGTCTTATCTCCCAAACCTTTATGGTTTGGAAGATATTCACTTGTAAAATATAGTAAAATTCTCTTTTCCTGCCTGTTTCAGCCAAGTCTGCCATCTAGTGGACAGATTTGGAATTCAGTCCACAGAGCAACTGGCAGCTCTTTAGCAGTGCCGAGATCACGTTTAGTGATGATCGAGCACCCCAATGCTCGGGTGTTCGGGTGCTCTGACCGAGCGCCCCCGGAGGCTCGAGTGCTTGGCCGAGCACCCGAGCCCCATTGAAGTCAATGGGAGGACTCGAGCATTACACCAGGCACCCCCTGCTCTGATGAGGGGAGGGTGCCTGGTCCATAGGAAAAGGGCAGAAAATGATGGAAACACCACAGAAATGGTTCAGGGACAGCATAGGGAGGATGTCTGGATGCATCTTGGACTCCAACATCGCTGCTGGGAATGATGTTTCGCCCGTAGTACGCCATTTTTACAGACTGACCGTAAAACACACAAAAAGGAAGATAAAAACGACTTTAGGCGAAAAATTGTTACCAAACAGTATTTGCTGTATATTTACTTGTATATCATCTGCAAATTCTGCAAAAAATGTCATCGATTTTTCGGAACTGGGGCCATGATTAAGAGGGAAACGTGCGCAGAGGCAAATTCTGCAAAAAATTTCATAGATTTTTTAGAACTGGACCCATGATTAAGAGGGAAACGTGCGCAGAGGCAAATTCTGCAAAAAATTTCCTCGATTTTTCTGAACTGGGGCCATGATTAAGAGGGAAACGTGCGCAGAGGCAAATTCTGCAAAAAATTTCCTCGATTTTCTGAACTGGGGCCATGATTAAGAGGGAAACGTGCGCAGAGGAAAATTCTCCCAAAAATTTCCTCGATTTTTCTGAACTGGGGCCATGATTAAGAGGGAAACGTGCACTGAGCCGACCATCTAAAACATTATGGGTGAGGGTCTGCTGCGGAGCTGACCATCCTAAACATTAAATGCGAAGGCCCGCTAGTGAGCAGACGCTATAAAACATTATATGAGAGGGCCCGCTAGAGAGCTGACCCAATAAAACATTATATGAGAAGGCCCGCTGGTGAGCTGACCTATACAAAAATTGTCAAACAGCGCCCGCTGGTGAGCTGGCCCTATATAAAAATTATATCACAGGGCCCGCTGGTGAGCTGGCCCTATATAAAAATTATATCCCAGGGTATATGGAAGAGAGTCAACCATATACCCATTTTTTGGGTGGAAGGGGTGAATGGGAATACAGAGTATTCCCATCATTGTAAATAACATATCTAAAGTGACTTTATGTTCCCCCGGGGCTTTCCTCCAGTGGAGTGGAGAAGTCAGGGGAAATCCAGGCCTTGTTCATTTTTATAAGTGTCAACCTATCAGCATTTTCGGTGGAAAGGCGGATACGCTTATCTGTTATGATGCCACCAGCAGCACTAAATACCTGCTCAGACAGAACGCTGGCGGCAGGGCAGGCCAGCACCTCCAAGGCGTAGAGTGCCAGTTCATACCACGTGTCCAGCTTGGACACCCAGTAGTTGGGTGTCACAGAGGGATCATTGAGGACGCTGACACGGTCTGCTACGTACTCCTTCACCATCTTCCAAAACTTTTCCCTCCTTGTGACACTAGGCTGCGCATCAGGGTGAGGGTGCTGGCGGGGTGTCATGAAGGTGTCCCACGCCTTGGAGAGTGTTGCCCTGCCTTTGTCGGAACTGCTGTGTGCTCCCCTTTTCTCCCCTTCTCGGTTGGCCAAGGTAGCACGTACTCTGCCGCCAGCGTTGTCAGATGGAAAATTTTGGAGCAATTTTTCGACAAGAACCTTCTGGTATTGCACCATTTTGCTTGTCCTCTCCACCGGAGGAATGAGAGATGAGAAATTCTCTTTGTAGCGGGGGTCCAGAAGGGTGAACACCCAGTAATCCGTGTTGTCTAAAATGCGTATAACGCGTGGGTCACGGGAAAGGCAGCCTAACATAAAGTCAGCCATGTGTGCCAGAGTACCAACAGGCAAGATGTCGCTGTCCTCACCAGGAGGATGACTCTCAATCTCCTCATCCTCTTCCTCCTCTTCTGCCCACCCACGCTGAAGAGATGGAACTAAAGTTCCATGGCTACCCTCTGTAGCGGAGGCAACCGTGTCTTCCTCCTCCTCCTCCTCCGCCTCCTCCAATTGTCGCTGAGAAGACGAAGTGAGGGTGCTCTGGCTATCACCTTGTGTAAGCTCTTCCTCCCGCATTTCCACCTCTTCCACATGCAAAGCGTCGGTTTTAATTGTGAGCAGCGAGAGTTTCAGTAGACACAGAAGTGGGATGGTTACACTGATAATAGCGTTATCGCCGCTCACCATCTGTGTCGATTCCTCAAAATTGCGTAAAACCTCACAGAGGTCTGACATCCATTCCCACTCCTCACTTCTGATTAGAGGAAGTTGAACGGAGAGGCGACGACCGTGTAACAGCTTGTACTCCACTACTGCCCTCTGCTGCTCACAAAGCCGGGCCAATATGTGGAAGGTGGAGTTCCATCGCGTGCTCACGTCACACAGCAGCCGGTGAGCTGGCAATTGTAAGCGCTGCTGCAGCTTCAACAGGCCGGCTGAAGCTGTTGATGACTTACGGAAATGTGCACACACGCGGCGCACCTTGGTCAAGAGATCATGCAAATTGGGGTAGGTTTTTAGAAATCGCTGAACCACTAAATTAAATACATGCGCTAGGCATGGTACGTGTGTGAGCTTGCCGAGCTCCAAAGCCGCCACCAAGTTACGCCCATTATCACACACAACCATGCCTGGTTGCAGGTTGAGTGGCGAGAGCCACTGCTCGGTCTGGTGACTAATCCCGTGCAACAGCTCTGAGGCCGTGTGCTGTTTGTCCAAAAGGCAGATCAGCTTCAGCACGGCCTGTTGACGCTTCCCCACTGCAGTGCTACACTGCTTCCATCTACCGGCTGATGGGTAAGTGGCGCTGCGCGCAGAGAATTCGGAGGTGGAAACGGAGGAGGAGGAGCCAATAAAGTAGGTGCTGGCGGAAACCCTGATGGAGGTAGGGCCCGCAATCCTCGGAGTGGGTAGCACCTGTGCCATCCCAGGGTCCGAGTCGCTCCCAGCCTCCACGACATTCACCCAGTGTGCCGTCAGGGAAATGTAGCGTCCCTGGCCACAAGCACTTGTCCATGTGTCAGTCGTTAAGTGGACCTTCCCAGTAACTGCGTTGGTCAGGGCACGGGTGATGTTACGGGACACATGGTGGTGTAAGGCGGGGACGGCACACTGGGAAAAGTAGTGGCGGCTGGGGACTGCGTACCGAGGGACAGCTGCTGCCATCAGGCTGCGGAAGGACTCAGTCTCCACAAGCCTAAATGGCAGCATTTCGATGGCCAGTAATTTGGAAAGGTGTGAAGTTAGTGCTATGGCCTGTGGGTGGGTGGCTGGGTATTTTCGCTTGCGCTCAAATGCCTGGGGTAACGACATTTGGACGCTGCGCTGGGACAGGGAAGTGGATGTGGTCGCTGATGGTGCTTCAGATGGTACAGGTGCAGGGCGGGAGGTATGCGGGCCTGCGCCTTCGACAGGCGATTGGCCGGCACCGAAAACAGGGGAAAAGGAGGCAGTGGTGTGGCCTGCAGACACAGATTGGCGATCCGGGCGTTCCTCCCACTTATTACGGTGCTTGGATGCCATGTGTCGGATCATGCTGGTGGTGGTGAGGTTTCTAGTGTTCATGCCTCGGCTCATTCTGGTGTGGCACAGGTTGCAAACTACAATTTTTTTGTCGTCCGCACTTTCCTTAAAAAAACGCCATACCGCGGAACACCTAGCCCTTGGCAAGGGAGATTTACGCAAGGGGATGCTCCGTGGAACAATTGCGGGCCGGTTTGGTGCGGTACGCCTTCTTTCTGTAGCCACACCACTGCCTCTTCCAGCCTGTTGCGGTGCTGCAGATGGCTCACCCTCAGGACTGCTGTCATCGCTCGGCTCTCCACCTTCCCAGGTGGGGTCAGTCACCTCATTGTCCACCAAGTCCTCCTCCACTTCCTCACTCTGATCATCCTCCTCATTTCTTGATCCCACCACATACTCAGTCATTGACAACTGTATATCATCCTCCTCATCAAGGTCTTGAGACAGTAATAGTGGTTGATTTGATGGCAACTGTGTCTCATCATCATCATCATCCACTTCCTTTGACCTTAAATGCCGTTCACCTCTGTCATCTTCTTGTGATTGGGTACCCTCTAGAGGTTGTGAATCAGGGCACAAGATTTCATGTTCCTCTGCAAGCGTGCTTGGAGAGAGGTTCAAATTAAGGATTGGTGATGAGACAAGCTCCTCACTATATCCCAGTGTGGAATCAATTCTTTGACCAGACCCTCTATGGTGGGAGGAAGGATGATCAGGGTGAGGATTATGTTGACCAGACTCTTGGCTACTGAGAGTGGACTTGGTGGAAGACAGGGTGGTGCTTAACCGACTGGAAGCAGTATCACCTGAAATCCAACCGACCACCTGTTCGCAGTGGTCTGACCTCGAGAGTGATGTCCTGCGACACCCTGTAAACTGAGACATGAAGCTAGGTATGGTGGATGTCTTTCTTTCTTGTGCTCTGGCACCAGGCACAGTTTCTACACGTCCTGACCCGCGCCCTGAACTATCAGGATCACGTCCACTTCCCCGTCCCTTTTTACCCGCCTTCTTCATATTACACGGAATATGTGCTGCAAATCTGCAACTTTGCACACTAAACAGAATGTGCTGCTTATCTGCGGCTAGGCACAGTGAACAGAATATGTGACTTTTATTTTTAACACTTTGCACACTAAACAGAATGTGCTGCTTATCTGCGGCTAGGCACAGTGAACAGAATATGTGACTTTTATTTTTAACACTTTGCACACTAAACAGAATGTGCTGCAAATCTGCAACTTTGCACACTAAACAGAATGTGCTGCTTATCTGCGGCTAGGCACAGTGAACGGAATAAGTGACTTTTATTTTTTACACTTTGCACACTAAACAGAATGTTCTGCTAATCTGCAACTTTGCACACTAAACAGAATGTGCTGCTTATTTGCGGCTAGGCACAGTGAATGGAATATGTGACTTTTATTTTTTACACTTTGCACACTAAACAGAATGTTCTGCTAATCTGCAACTTTGCACACTAAACAGAATGTGCTGCTTATCTGCGGCTAGGCACAGTGAACGGAATAAGTGACTTTTATTTTTTACACTTTGCACACTAAACAGAATGTGCTGATAATCTGCAACTTTGCACAGTAAACAGAATGTGCTGCTTATCTGCGGCTAGGCACAGTGAACGGAATAAGTGACTTTTATTTTTTACACTTTGCACACTAAACAGATTGTTCTGCTAATCTGCAACTTTGCACACTAAACAGAATGTGCTGCTTACCTGTGGCTAGGCACAGTGAATGGAATATGTGACTTTTATTTTTTACACTTTGCACACTAAACAGAATGTTCTGTTAATCTGCAACTTTGCACACTAAACAGAATGTGCTGCTTATCTGCGGATAGGCACAGTGAACGGAATAAGTGACTTTTATTTTTTACACTTTGCACACTAAACAGAATGTGCTGATAATCTGCAACTTTGCACACTAAACAGAATGTGCTGCTTATCTGCGGCTAGGCACAGTGAACGGAATAAGTGACTTTTATTTTTTACACGTTGCACACTAAACAGAATGTGCTGCTAATCTGCAACTTTGCACACTAAAAAGAATGTGCTGCTAATCTGCAACTTTGCACACTGAACAGAATGTGCTGCTAATCTGCAACTTTGCACACTAAACAGAATGTGCTGATAATCTGCAACTTTGCACACTAAAAAGAATGTGCTGCTAATCTGCAACTTTGCACACTAAACAGAATGTGCTGCTAATCTGCAACTTTGCACACTAAAAAGAATGTGCTGCTAATCTCCAACTTTGCACACTAAACAGAATGTGCTGCTAATCTGAAACTTTGCACACTAAACAGAATGTGCTGCTTATCTGCGGCTAGGCACAGTGAACGGAATAAGTGACTTTTATTTTTTACACTTTGCACACTAAACAGAATGTGCTGATAATCTGCAACTTTGCACAGTAAACAGAATGTGCTGCTTATCTGCGGCTAGGCACAGTGAACGGAATATGTGACTGTTATTTTTTACACTTTGCACACTAAACAGAATGTTCTGCTAATCTGCAACTTTGCACACTAAACAGAATGTGCTGCTTATCTGTGGCTAGGCACAGTGAATGGAATATGTGACTTTTATTTTTTACACTTTGCACACTAAACAGAATGTTCTGCTAATCTGCAACTTTGCACACTAAACAGAATGTGCTGCTTATCTGCGGCTAGGCACAGTGAACGGAATAAGTGACTTTTATTTTTTACACTTTGCACACTAAACAGAATGTGCTGATAATCTGCAACTTTGCACACTAAACAGAATGTGCTGCTTATCTGCGGCTAGGCACAGTGAACGGAATAAGTGACTTTTATTTTTTACACGTTGCACACTAAACAGAATGTGCTGCTAATCTGCAACTTTGCACACTAAAAAGAATGTGCTGCTAATCTGCAACTTTGCACACTGAACAGAATGTGCTGCTAATCTGCAACTTTGCACACTGAACAGAATGTGCTGCTAATCTGCAACTTTGCACACTAAACAGAATGTGCTGCTAATCTGCAACTTTGCACACTAAAAAGAATGTGCTGCTAATCTGCAACTTTGCACACTAAAAAGAATGTGCTGCTAATCTGCAACTTTGCACACTAAACAGAATGTGCTGCTAATCTGCAACTTTGCACACTAAAAAGAATGTGCTGCTAATCTCCAACTTTGCACACTAAACAGAATGTGCTGCTAATCTGAAACTTTGCACACTAAACAGAATGTGCTGCTAATCTGCGGCTAGGCACAGTGAACGGAATATGTGACTTTTTTTTTTTAAACTCTGCCCCCCAAAACAAAATATATCTGCTGCCCCCACACACAATAGTCCTATAAAGGACTTTTGGGTCTTTTTGTTGTTCAAACGCACTTTTTTTCTGCCTACACTGACTTTCCCTTCCTATCCTCATCTCTCCCTGGCTAAGACTGAGCCGAACTCGCTGGTCAGGTGCTATACAGCACCCGATCACGGGTTCTGGCCAGCCAATCAGTGTAATGCCAGCAGCCAACATGGCTGCTGGCATTACACTGATGTCAGAGCCTCCCCGCACGTTTATTGGCTGCTCAGCAGCCGCAAAACGTGCGGGGAGGAGACCCGAACATGGCGGGCGAGCACATGCGGTACTCGTACGAGTACCGCCATGTGCCGAGCAGAGCGATGCTCGAGCCGAACCGAGCTTCGGCCGAGCATGCTCGCTCATCACTAATCACGATCTTTGAAAATAAATTCTTAACTAGAACTATCTACAAAGTGTGCCTGGCTTGAAAGCACACTTTGTAGTCCATTCCAATTAAGAAATTCTTTTTAAAGATGGTGATCTCAGCACTTCTGGAGAGGCACAACCGGTCCCGGGACCGGATTCCAAATCTGAAGGGTGGAGCAATGACGTCACTCCAGGGGAAACTTTACTTCTGAATATCTCCCAAACCATAAAGACATATCATTTTTCATGTTTTTTTAAGGGCTACAATATAAAATAAACTTATTTTCAAGTATGACTATACCTTTAATGTGTGTAACAGAAGCACCTACCTAGGTAGGAGTCCATCATACAGCAGTCAGGTGTATCTATATAATTACTGTGTGTAACAGAAGGACTTACATAGGTAGGAGTCCATCATATAGCAGTCAGATCTATATAATTACTGTGTGTAACAGAAGCACTTACCTAGGTAGGAGTCCATCATACAGCAGTCAGGTATATCTATATAATTACTGTGTGTAACAGAAGCACTTACCTAGGTAGGAGTCCATCATAAAGCAGTCAGGTGTATCCATGTAATTACTGTGTGTAACAGAAGGACTTAACTAGGTAGGAGTCCATCATACAGCAGTCAGATCTATATAATTACTGCGTGTAACAGAAGCACCTACCTAGGTAGGAGTCCATCATACGGTACTTTTGCTGAATAATAGTATTATCTGTAAGCTTGTCGCTATATTGCTAATTATTGGGGGGACTTTATTTGGGGTGATAGTTCCCCTTTAAAACAACAGAAATAATTTTACCCTCAGCAATATACACTGTTGCACTATTATCAGACATTGAATCATCGCCTACCCCCACAAGTATTTAATTTAATTGAAAAAAGTTTTGTTTTTGTCCATCTTGGGCTAGATTCTATTACAGGTGCTAATTTTATCTCAGCTTTTATCTCCAGTTTTCTTCATAGACTTCAATAGGAAAATGTTTGATAAAACGGGTATTAACATTTAGCACCTGCAATAGAATCCAGACCCGTTTTGTAAATTATACCTTCACATGGCAGTAGTTTAGAATACACTATTGATAAGTATATTGATAAGTATTTGCCTGAATACAAATACAGTGGGGGAGATTCACTAAGCTGTGATAAAGAGCTTCTCCAATGATATAACTTCTCCATTTCCTATGTTATTCTATGGAGCCTATGCACTAAGACCTCCAAAGTTGAATAACTATTAGTGCATAGAATAACATAGGAATTGGAGAAGTGATAAACTGGAGAAGTCATCTCCACTTTATCACTGCTTAGTGAATCATCCCCAAGGTTGCAAGATTTTTGTTTGGAATGTGTTGCAATAGGGAAATTAGTAATATAGCAAGTGTGATAGTCACCACTGCACATAATAACATTTTTCATCTTCAAATTTTCTTCAACCCTTTGAGTGGGCTGACCAGATCTCTCCCTTAAAGGGATAGTAATGTTTCACAAAAAAAGTAGCTCCAATTAATCTTCATAGTATTTGGACCATGGAAAGTGTTATTTCAGTACTGTCAGAGTTGTAGTTCAAAAGTAATTGAGTGATAAACTATCCCCCTCCCGCCCCTTTTCACCTAGTATAAGCTGCCTCTCCTCAAATGTGAAATCTGGTCCCTTGACCAGACAGATCACAACAAGGGACAATCTTCTTACTGTGAGCATAAGAAAAACCCATTCCCCTTGACAGTTTTAGTCAGGTTTTTCCTTACACACACTGAAGATTGTTCCTCTCTGCGATCCATACGGACAGTCTTGATGCTCTGAGGTGAGCAGTGTTACATTAGTAAAAGGGGTGGGAGGGGGATAATTTATCATTCAATTACTCTTGAACTACAACTCTGACAGTGTTGAAATAACACTCTCCATGGCTCAAATACTATGAAGATTAACTGGATCTGCTTTTATTGTGAAACAATATTATCACTTTAACTGTGGGTACATATGAAAAATGCATACTGCAGGTCTATTTTGACTTCAGTACTGCCCTGTAATATGCACATACCTTATGTGTCCCTGGTTAAATGTGAGGTCTGGTCAGCTTACCTTTGCATGCCAGAGGCATGAGAAGTGTGTTTCACACCCTGGCAATCAATGGGTTAAATAAACGTGTCATGTATATTAGGGTGTATGCGTGTGTCAAGGTGTACAAATGTGTGTATGCGTGTGTCAGGTTGTGCCTATGTATCTGTGTGATTTGAACCCTGTAGGAGTAGAGGCTTGGGGGCTTCTCCCTGTCCCCTGCCCAAGGGATCAGTTGCAGAGTTGCATGTGGACATAGGAAGATGAGGCTTTGACACTATATTGCTAATTATTGGGGGGACTTAATTTGGGGTGATAGTTCCCCTTTAAAACAACAGAGATAATTTTACCCTCAGCAATATACACTGTCACACTTCTATCATACATTGAATCATCATCTACCCCCACAAGAATTTAAATTAATTGAAAAAAGTTTTTTTTTAATCACCTCATAGATTAATTGCTAATATAGCACAAATAAAAATCCCTATTAATTTAAATAGCAGTTTTAACCTATTGAATGCTAGAGCAATCTACCCTCATTGCTTTGCAATGCTTAGAGACCTCTCTGGCATTCCAGAGATTAAAAACCCCATTTAAATCAAAGGGGATTTTAGGAATTGTCTTTTTCCCCCCTGTGACGGGGTTACTTAGCCCAATAATTGCTCCCCTTTCTGTTATGCATATGGCCTGTTCTTTATTTTAATGTATAAAGTTACTTCTCCTAAAATACATTTATTTAAGGCTCTGGGGTGATTTGTAGCACTTGAGTACTGTAAATACAGGCCAGATCTTTATCAATGAGACCAACCAACAAGGCTCAGTGTGTTGGTTATGTAACAAAAGGCCATAAGGTTTGTCAGCCTTACTGTGGATTGGATACAGTGGCCTCTATAACAGTGATAGGCAACCAGACTCCCCTCAATGGCCAAATATGTGGCCATTAACATCCCCAAAGTGTTGTGTATTATAGTTTAAAATTTTAAATAGACTCAAGTGTTAAGGTGGAACAGTGTGAGTACATCAATCCTAAGTGTCCCTATTTAGGAGGGACAGTCCCTCTTTGAGACCCAAATCCCCCATCCCTCTTTCCCACCCATGTGTCCCTCTTTTTAGGACATCAGACAGTGTGGTGTGTATATAAGTTTTTCCTGTTGCTCTACAGCAATAAAACTCACACTAATGTTTGTTTAAACTTCAGTATTTGTGTGTATAAATGAGTCTGTGTAAATAAAATACTTTGGTCTTGCTCTAAATCATTTACTCCGTTACACAAAGGAGTGCCATTGGATCATGACGTAACCTAAAAATGATCGGTAATAAACCCCCCATCACCACCACCACCACTACCCCAGCCATGCCCCCTAGCATCACCACCTAAAACAAAAGTGTCTCTCTTTGGCCATTAGAAATGTTGGGAGGTAAGCATTTGGGTATCACAGGCTCATTTTGAGGGAAATTACCTGATACTGGCTGGATTAGGTGACTAGCCCTCTCTAGCCAGCTACACTTTGCATACTTCCCAAGTGTCCCTAATTGAGACTCGAATCCCTATGTCCCTCTTTCCTACCCTAGTGTATTTCTAGGAGATCAGACTGTGTAGTATGTATATAAGTGTATCATATTGCTCCACCACAGTAAAACTCACATTGATGTTTGCTTGAATTAACTTTTTAATTAGTCTCTGTCATCAAAATAATTTCTTCTTGCTCTAAATCATTTATTCAGTTACACAAAGAGGTGTCAGTAGGTCATTAAATAACCTAAAACTTCTCAGAAATAGCCGACCATCAGCCAGGCCCCTGGCAAAATCACCTAAAACAAAAGTGTCCCTCTTTGGCAATTTGAATTGTTGAGATGAATGTAATAGGGAGGGATCCTCTGAGGCAGGTGTTGACAATATGAGACCCTCCAGCTGTTGCTGAACTATAATTCCCAACATCCTCATGCAATAGCTTGCTGCTGGAGGATCACGGGATTTTTCAGTGAAGCACTGCAAAATGATTATTTCCTATGTGTCCACAGTTAAAGGTGAGATCTGGTCAGCCTACCATAAGATCTCATATCTTGTTCATTAGAATGCTTTAACCATTTGAGTGCCAGAGGGGACCAACACATGGCTTAGCCATGCGTTGCATACCTCTCTGGCACTTAAAGGGTTAACATTTAACAGGATGTGGCCCTTGATTGGTTTTATTTTCTCTTGAGGGGAAAAGAGATTGAACACCCCTAATGTATGTACTGAAACAAAGATTTCAGTGAAAACCTGTAATGCGTAAATCAAAATTATTACACATACAATGAAACCTCCCTAAGAGATTTTAAAGGAATTGTAGCACGTAATAAATATATATAGCATGATTTATCCTGCTAAGTAAAACAAGCATATTCCCTCTCCTGAGATATGTTTTATTCAAAAGTTATTGTAGATCAAACTTAAATTCTTGGGTGCAGAATTTTTATGGCCTGGAATTGCATAATTGTGCTGTTATAGCAGTCTAGGTTTCTGACCAACCAACCATAGCTGTCCATAATCAGCTGTTGCAACAGTACCAGAAGTTCTGCTCCCAAAAAAGTTTGAGCTGCAGTTACTTTTGAATAAAACACCTCTTAGCAATGGAAGCATTCATCTTTTACTCAGCAGTACAAACCCTGCAGTATATAATTTTTTCAGGTATTCAGGGTTACTATGCCTTTAAGAACACCGCTTTCAAATGCATGCTTGTGAACTAAATCTAAAGCACAAATTAGCACACAGTTGATCAATGCTTTGCACAACAAAATGATTGATGTATTGAGACAAGAAGATATCCAAGATGCAGCTTCAATAATTGTACAAGTTGTATAACAGTATTCTGCTAGCACCATCCGGTGTAGTAGCTCAGATCGTTTCCTCTGCAATTATTTCTCCAAACGCTCCTATAAAAGAAAAAAAGATTGCAATCATTAATTAATTTGTAGATTTAGTAGCTAGATATTGACGACCATTTAGGTAGACAAACAGAGACAGGGGCGTTATAACCTAAGAAGTGGTAAAGAGGTGATAACGTGGATATAATTTCTCCAGTGTGATAAAATTTCAAATTCCAAAGTCATTCTATGGACCCTGTGCAATAACATGCCTTCGGTTTGAGAGATCTTAATGCATAGGTTCCATGGAATAACATGAAAATAAGAGAGTTTCAAAGTGGAGAGCTGGAGGGATGTACTAAGGTGTGATAAAGAGGAGATAACTTCTCCAGTGATATCACTTCTCTAGTTCCTATGTTATTCTATGGAGCCTGTGCACTACGATGTCTCATACTGGGAGTGGATGAGATCTTAGTGCATAAGCTCCAAAGAATAATACTGAAACTGGAAAAGCCATCTCAACTTTATCACCTCGTTATCACATCTTAATGCATAACCCACTGATCTCTCTTTAGCATACAAAAGTGCAGGGATAGTTAATTGTCTCATCATGTCCACCCAGCCAATAGCATGATGGGAGTTGTAGTCCTCAACAGCTGGAGGTCCAACAGCTGTCTAGCCCAGCCTTAGCACATCTCCACAGACAAGATAGAGAGCAGTAGATACAGATACAGATAGATACAAAATAACAGATTAGTATCAGGGCAAACACAGGAGTGGGATGTTCTAATGAGATTCTGGACAAAGTAGATGCCTGAACCACATATTTTAGCTCATTCTGCCAATTACCCATGTACTAAGCTATTTGCACCAAAATTATCATATTAATGCCACCTGCACCAAGTGGGAGAGGGCAGTGTATACGTATCTCAGGAAGAACTATTTCTCTGTACTTTGTGTAACCCCTTGATGACCAGAGTGCTGTACAATGCATTGCACACCCCCCGGGTCCTCAAGAGGTAATTCCATGTGGTATCCTGTTGAAATGTCGCCACCTACTGGGTGACATACAAAAAAGGCGAGTTTAAAATATTGCCTCAATCCAAAGAATTAGATCAGAATGTTGCATGAATGAAAAGCACAACATTCTGATGGTGCATGTTTAAAGGTTGACATAGCCGGCACGGAGTATCCACTTTTTGTGTGTCGTCCAATAGATGGCGACATTTCTAAAGTAAACCATTCCATGTGGACTGAATTACCAAAAAAAAAAAAAAGAGTAATTCTGGGACAAACCAAATGCACCATAGGGGACAGATAGAAATTCCCCAAACATTTCTCAGTGATTTAAAAGGGCCATTTTACCCATTGAACACTAGCGAGAACGTCAGTGTATTACGATGAAGTAATTCACAAGCAAACCAAATGCATCATAGAAAACAAAGAAAATTTACAATTAATTTAAATGGGGTTTTCAATCTCTGGAGTGCTAGCAGATCTCTGGTACATTGCTTCTCAATGTGTTGACTTTTTCTCTACCATTCCCGCAATTAAAAGTCCAATTTAACTGAACTGGAATTTGTATTTGTCCTCTGACTTGCTCCAGAATTACTCCATTTGTACTTAAAAAAATAATGATAAACAATCTGTTAAGGATGATAGGAGGTGTATTACAATAACAGGTTGCACACCATTGCAGTATTTTTATGTACAACAATAAACTATTATTGAGGTGCTAAAGCTCTCTCTCTCTGATCTGATAGGGAGCACTAGAGTCTGGGGTTAGGGTGACCACACGTCCTGAAATGCCCGGGACTGTCCCTTATTGGGGGTCTGTGTCCTGCATCCCGGGTCACCCCCCACCGGGACAACAAAGAGTCCTGGAATGGAGCAATACGCACCAGTCCAGTCAGTCAATGAAATGTATTTGCTATATAGTCCTCATTGGCTGGCTGAGCCAGCCAATGAAGACCATATAGCAAATACTTTTCATTGGCTGGCTGGACTGGTGCGTGTGAGACAGCTGGGATGGAGCAGGTATGCTGGTGCTGCAAGTGAGACCCGCAGCTGAGGCTCCCACAGGCGCTAACCATCTTTCTGAGGCTGACACAGAGTAAGAGTTCCCACTGGGAACTCTTACTATGTCAGCCTCAGAAAGATGGTCAGCGCCGGCGGAAGCCTCAGCCGCGGGACTAGGGTGACCACATGTCCCAGAATGGCAGAATGGAAATGTGGTCACCCTGTCTGGGGCATAACTACAAGTGGTACAGAGGGTGCAGTTGTAATGGGACCCTGAAAACCAAGGGGACTTGCCAGCTTTATACAATGCAACAACCACTTACAGTCAGACCAGTTTCCTATTTTAGTTGGCTTCTCTGCAAGGGGTTAAAAAAGATGTAATGAGGATTGCTTGGTGCATGAAATTCATCCACTTTAACACTGATCCTCTGTTTTGGTTTGTTTGTTTGTCTTTAACATTTTGAGATAAGATTAATTTTTTAATATGTTTATCTTGATAGAATCATCCTTTAAAGGAATATTAACCCCTTAAGGACCCTTGATTTTCCTGGCACATCATGGGTCAGCGAGTAATAAGGACCCATGACGTGCTAGGACGTCAATGAATTCAGGGCTCCTTGCGAGGCTGCACACCATTCGTGGAGCACTGAAACGGATGACCGAAAAAAAAAATGATCTGTGGTCCTTAAAAGGATAGTAATACTTCGTTTTATCTTTATTTTATTTTGTAGGCAGTAAAAAAACACGAAGAACGATATAAGTCTTATCTCTCAAACCTTTATGGTTTGAGAGATATTCACAAGCAAAGTTTCCCCTCCCACCCCTTTTTCCTAGTGTAAGCCATCTCTTCTCAGATGTCCATAGACCAGACAGATAACAGAAGGGGACAATCTTCTTCCTACAAGAGCAATGAAAGCCATGCCACCCTTGACAAGCTTTTCAGCTTTTTCCCTTATTTAATTGAAGATTGTCCCTCTCTGCAGTCTACCTGGGCATCTCCCTTCTGCTCTGGCTGAGCAGTGTTACATCAGTAAAAGGGGCGGGAGGGGGAGACTTTGTCATTGAATTACTCTTGAACTACAACTCTGACAGAATTGAAATAACACTCTCCAAAGTCCAAATACTTTGATGATTAATTAGAGCTGCTTTTATTATGTAACATTACTATCCCTTTAAGTGCAGTCTGCTTGCGTGATCAGCTGGTCCTTAAGGGGTTAAACTTTAAGCAACAATATGTTGTACTTATACTGCTGAGTAAACCATGCATACTCACATTGCTGGGAATGAATACAAACTGTTACCAGCAGTACAACTAGTGCAAAAAAAAATCTTGCTTTTTTATAATGCACTCTAAAGCATAGTTTGAATTCTTATAACAGCGCCACCTGGTGATCAGAATTTCATGAAAAAAAATTATTTTTTTAATTTCCTGCAAAGAGAGTATCCTTGTTTTACTTACAAGTAAAGGCCTTAATGCAAATATCTAACACTTTGCGTGCAAGAGAGGTATCCCAGCATTGCGTTGCAGTTTGTGTCGGATACCACTCAGGCACTCAAAGGGTTAAAAATACTGTTAAAATGAAAACATTGCCCTTCACTGGGTTCTAGAAGGTGCATGATTCTAATAACATTTCACATATTATCTCACAGAATGAAACTAGAGCAGCTGTTCGGCACTAGACCTCCCATCATCTCTAACCAATCAATGGTGGATTGGAGATAATGGGAATTGTTGTTTCTAACAGTTAAAAGTCCATAGTTGATTATGGCTCTTCTAGAATATTACAGGATTTTATGTTTTTTTTTAATCATAAATGAAACCTACCAAGCTCCGAGACCATTTGGATCTCTTACAATTCTTTTAAGGCACCTCACATCATCTGTGATGTCGTAGTTCAGAAGCCCTAGAACAGGAAAGAAATATAAAAATATAATTATCCCCATAACATACTTTTTAACTTATATCATAATGTCTCTCTATAACCTGTGCTCTTACTTCTACTATAATGTCTCCATAAAAATCCTCACCTTATGTCTACTATAAAATCCCTCCCCTATATTCCTCCTCTACCTGGTACTTCTAACACCTTCCCTTACTCCTCCTTTACTTTCACCTCGTAAATACCCCTCCCCTTCTGTCTCCTATTTCCTTTATTTGTCAATTAACATCTCTCCAAATTTCTTTTATACCCTCTAAATATACCTCTAGTCTTCTATAGCTTCTCTAAATAACTCATCTTGAATATATTCTATAGCCTCCCTCTTTAAACGAATAGTAATGTTTCACAATAAATGCAGCTCCAATTAATCGTTATAGCATTTGGGCCATGGAGAGTGTTATTTCAATACTGTCATACTTGTAGTTCAAGAGTAATTGAATGATAAAGTATCCCCCTCCCACCTCTTTTACTGATGTAACACTGCTCACCTCAGAGCAGCAAGACTGTCCGGATGGAGCGTAGAGAGGGACAATCTTCAGTGAGCATAAGAGAAATCCCGAAACACCTGTCAAGGGGGGGGGTTTCCTTATGTTCATAGTAAGAAGATTGTCCCTTGTTGTGAGCTGTCTGGTCAAGGGACCAGATTCCACATCTGAGGGGAGGTGGCTTACACTAGGTAAAACGGGCAGGCGGGTAAT
The DNA here is from genome assembly GCA_037306005.1 of Rhinophrynus dorsalis. NCBI lineage: Eukaryota > Metazoa > Chordata > Amphibia > Anura > Rhinophrynidae > Rhinophrynus > Rhinophrynus dorsalis. The sequence goes on along the minus strand of CM074727.1, from coordinate 128,087,381 downwards.
ACTTTTTCATTCAATTTTTCTTGAACTACAGCTCTGACAGTATTGCAATAACACTCTCCATAGCCCAAATACCATGAAGATTAATTGGAGCTGCTTTTTTGTGAAACATTACTATCACTTTAACTCCCCATTCTTATTCTATAGTCTGTCCCTATACCTATGCTCCATTCTTTTTTTAAAGCCTCTCACTATACCCCCTCTCCTATTTTGTTCGTAATCTCTCCCTATCACTCTTTCCTGTGTTGTCCTAGGATTACTACTTATAATGAATTACCTAAATTCTCCTATAACTTAAAGAAGAACTATACCCTTAAATATAATTGTGGCCACATAGTCACTGAATAGATAGTTATAATATGAATTATGTGAACTCTATAATGTATGATAACGGTAAGATCTAGATATTACCCCAAAAGCTCCACTGCAAGAGACATAATGAGATTCATCTTGTCAATTAAAACTCAGTTGATCTCTTCAGGGCATCACATTCTAACATATACAGACTGGTTCATGCTTTCATTCAGAAGGGACCTACTGTAAAATTGAATTGATGAAGTTCAGTATACCTCTTGCTGTGGAACATTTTGGATAGCTTATGTATTATAATCATTACCGTCTGAATTATTTGAACTATATATTCCAATATAGCACTCAATTCAGAGGCTATTTGACTTCAACTATATCTAGGATATAGTCCAGCTTTAATTCCAAATCTATGTGCACCTAAAACATCTTCCTACAATATGACACAGATAGAGAGTCCTCACTGGAGTTGCCTTTCATTAATTTCAGCCAGTCAGCAATGTAAAATAAACATCCTATATAATAATTTGCTAAAACGTGTGTAACGACGCAGTCATGCGCAGTAGAGACTGCTGCGCGTGCTGCAGTCTCTACGACGCAGTAGAGACTGCCTGCGCCGTGGCTAATATAGAGCTGGATGCTCCAAAGGAGCGTCCAGCTCTGTATCAGCTGCGGCGCGGGCAGTATCTACTGCAAATGACTGCCCCGCAGTCGGCTGGCAGTGGCACTGTGGCCCATGTAACGGGCTCTTCAACTAGTTGAAATATATAGAAGTAAACATTATGTTGCCGTATGTAATTTCCACTAACATCTCTTATATCTAATCCTACGTCTGCTATCTATAAACCCTAGCCTAACTGTTCTTATAATATATCCTTATAGGCAGGGCTTATAATTTTAAGTCCTTTGCTACTAGCCAGACCTGAAAAGTTACTCCCCACTGCAAGCCAAAACATACCCACTAGAACTGAATTTCTACTCACCAGGGCTAAATTTTCACTCGCCATTGGCTAGTGGAAATTTTGAGCCCTGCTTATAGGTATTCCTACTACTACTACCTTAATACGCTTCATATAACTGCATTAATTAAACTAATACTGTACCCTATAATTTATTCAATACAATTTATCATGATATCTGCCTATAACCACTATTTTTTACCACTTGCTATAAAACCTCCTCTAATTTATACTATAACTATACTGAATAAATATCAAGGGAATGTAGCACTCACATGACAGTATAAACACAAAGGGTTTTTCCATGGTTTCACAGTAATCTTTATGGTCCATTTTCACTCTTCTCTCTATTACAATATATTTTCTAAATAATCTTCTGCTGAGCTCCTTTAACATCCACTTTAGTCAATCCTATGTGTATCCTTTATGAATCTGCCCACAATGTAGTCTATTGTTATCCTCTGTTACAACATCTCAAATAGACAATATACATTTAAAGGAGAAATAATGCATACTAATAATTACAGACTAGTTACTTTACTACAGTTACCTGGTGGTCCTATGAATTTTACCCTTGGTTGAAGATATAACTTTTTCAATCAGTTATGTCATATCTATGGAGGCGGACATGAATGTTGAAATAAACTCCTCCCCCTGCACTTGGAAGCTATGCATTGCATATTCATCTGGTCTTTAAGGGGTGAAGTAGGCACACTGACTGCTTCATTTTGAGAAACAGAAAAAACAACCAGGAACTATCATACAGAATTGGTTGAAGATGCAATTTCTTGGACAAAAGCACAAGGGCAAAATACATAGCAGACACTAGGATTTTTGGGTTATTCATTTGTAATTGGATTCATTAGTATTAAATGTTATTTCTCCATAAACAGCTTGGTTTAGCTATAAGCTCTCAGTCTATATACACATATATTACTTGTGCAGGGAATTCCACATAAGTTCTTGCGTCCAGGAGTTCTGCCATCATCACACCACCAGTAGCTGTTGATTTGGAAGATGCCATATTCTGATAAACTATTGTGCAGAGATGTATCATAGGCGCTAGCATGATGGACTAAGCACATATCTACAAAAGAAATGTACACAATGTATCTGTGAAGCTTTAAGATTAATATAATGATATAAAGGTACAAAAACATGAGAGGGAAAGTAAGATGAGCAAAATGAATGGGGGCAGAGACAAAAGAAGATACTCACAGTCCCCAAGGGTATACCCCTTTATACCAATAACACCTCCATTTCTGATTGCGGCTGCCACAGCACACCTAGATATTGCCCAGCAGTTACCAACTAGGGCAGCAGCTAGTATGAACACCACGTAGATCTTCATCCTGAGAATAATCTAGGAATGGAAACAGTCCATATTTATAGTCTCAAAATGTGGTATAAATAACACAAAACAAATACAAAGACAGTTACTTCATAGTCAGATAAAGTAGATATGGGAATTGAAAGGATTTTGAAACATTTCCCATCTGCTGAAAAACTATTTACTTTTTATCAGTGATGATCTAGTTTACCAGGGGATGGGACTTTATACTAAACTTTCCTGACAACAGTGTTAGAGACTCTGCTGACTTGTGCAAAGCTTGATCAAAGACCTACAAAACACACTAATGAAAGTGAAGTTGTATGTCCTTAAAGTGGGCCTGTAACCCTGACATAGGTTTAGTTCATATTAAAATTAATCAAAAATTGCCTATATGTTGTACTAGCCATTTGTTTGTAATACAAATTGTTTTTAAGAAATTAACCTCTATTTGTTGGTGGCATGGGATGGCACTTTAAGGTAACATAGTAATAAAATAAATTAGGTTGAAAAAAGACACAAGTCTATCAAGTTCAACCCTTGCCTCATAACCCAGAGACTTGAGAATTATATGGCTTTCCTGCTTCCAAATAAGTTAGTCTTTATCTGACAATCCCAGTTTGACTACTAATACACAGTATAACCCTGTATGTTCCATTTCATAAAAAATGTATCTAATCCTTGGGCAATGAATTCCACAGTTTAACAGACCTGACTGTAAATAAAACCCCTCCTTTGTTGAAGTCGAAACCTCCTTTTCACTAATCTCAAGGGGTGGCCCCTGGTTATTTGATCAGGCCTTGGAATGAATAGCTCACCACAGAGATCCTTGTATTGACCTCTCATATACTTGTACATTATAAGATCTCCTCTTAGTCATCTTTTCTATAGAGTAAATAAACCAAGCTTGTATAGTCTTTCCAAATACATCAAGTCCTCCATTCCCTTAGTAAATTGTGTTGCTTTTTGCTGTACTCTCTCCAGTCCTAGAACAAACTGTTTCAGAACTGGTGCCCAAAATTGCACTGCATATTCAAGGTGAGGTCTTACCAACGATTTGTACAATGGCAAAATGATGTTATCCACTCTTGCATCAATACCCATTTTTATGCAACACAGGACTTTGCTTTTGCTACTGCTATTTGACACTGGTCACTGTTTCCAAGCTTGTAGTTTACAGGGATTCTCAGGTCTCTAGTAACAAGTCCCATGAAATGATTCCATTAAATTCATAAGTAGCATTGGGATTTTTTTTCCCATATGCATGACTTTACACTTTTTCACATTAAACTTCATATTCCATTTGTTTGCCCAATATGCCATTTTATGTAAATCCCTCTGTAGTGAATAAATATCCTGTTCTGGATGTATTACCCTGCATATCATAGTTTCATCTGCAAATATTGATATTTTGCATTCTATATCTATTTCCAGGTCATTTATAAACATGTTAAAAAGCAGCGGACCAAGTACTGAACCCTGAGGTACTCAACTCTTAACTTTAACTGTGTTGGAGAGGTGTCCATTTACAACCACACACTGTTCCCTATCCTTAAACTAGTTTTTTATCCAATTGCAAAGGTTATCCCCAATATCCTTATTTTATACCCCAGCCAGTGTGGCACTGTATCAAATGCCTTTGCAGATCTAGAAATACTACATCAACAGCCTTACGATTATTTAGGTTACTACTTAATTCTTCATAGAAGCTGAAAAGATTAGTTTGACATGATCTATTCCTCATAAAGCCATGATTACTGCTAATAATCATATTTGTTGCTGTGTAATGCTGAATATAATCTTTTATTATCCCTTATAGCAGTTTTCCTACTACAGAGGTCAAACTCACAGGTCTATAATTCCCAGGTTCTATTTTAGTTCCCTTCTTAAATAAAGACACTACACTGGCTTTTACTCCAATCTTGTGGCTCTGAGCCTGTGGTGAGAGAATCTTTAAAGAGTAAAAAGAGGGGTCTTGCGAACACTGTACTGAGTTCCTGAAGAACCCTTGGATGTATACCATCAGGACCCAATGCTTTGTTAGTCTTAATTTTTTTCAGTCTTCCCATGACTAGGAATGGGCGAAACTTTTCGCTTCAAACTGAAATCGTCGAAAAATGGCACCTTCCGCCTGCCAAAAAATTTCCAGAGAAAAGTGCTGATTTTCTGCTTTTTCCCGCTTTTTTCTCCTAGCTCATTCCATTGAAATCAATGGAAGCATTGAAGTTACACACAACACATAGCAAATATTATTTTATTTCCCAAAGGCATAGTATAAAAGGGGCATGAAGGTGCCTGTGTTGGTGTGGTGTGGGGAAACAATCAGTTGAACAGGGAATGTTTTTTAGGGGGTTGTGTACTGGGATTGGGGGGCAGGTAATAAAAAAATCCTAAATAGAATTTAATGAAGAAAACCATAAGACTTGGTATAAAAGGGATCTGAGGAGGGTGCTTGTGTTGGTGAATGAATGAATCAGTAGAACAGGAAATTTATTTTTGGGGGTTCTTGACTGGTATTGGGGGAACAGTTAATACAATACAATAAGAAATTTGTTTGTAAAGTGACAGAGGCAGGAAACCCTGAAATAAGCTGCCACTGGGGTGGACTACTGGACTGATGCTTGACGTGATAGAGTATTTTGTAGAGAATGATTTGTTAGATTTGTTGTTAGAGGCCCAAGCCCTGAGGGAACATTGATTTGTAGGACATATGCTTGTTAGAAACAAACCCCCAAAATTGTTCATTTTTTATTGTAGGACTATTTTTTATGTATTTATTTTTTCTTAATTTTTTTTTAAAGCACAAGCCTTGAGGGAAAAATGCCCTACTGGCCTAGTGTCAGCAGGTGATGTCCTGTTGGCCAGTGACTATTGTCATATGCCCTGATGCAGATGTGGAATTTGTGACTGCTGTTCTTGCTGCTGCTGAGTTGTTTAAGCAGCAGGATGATTAGGCAGCTGAAAGGGAATGGGATCAACAACGCCAGTAACATGGTTGATGGATGATGAAGGTTCCACTTGTCATGACTAGCTCTAGTGGTGCGCCTGAGGAAGTAGCAGCACCATAACTAGACCCTATCACGTCTGGTATATGTGTTGCTGCCGGCAAGTGGAACCTTTCCTAGTCCCAGATCACTTGTTGACCCTCATTTTCACAGTGTCCACTGTGGTCTGTGGCACACTAGCCTGTAGTCTGCTCCTCAGCATCCTGCTGCCTTTGCAACTCAGCAGCAGCAGGATTTAGAGCAGTTGCAAATTCCGCAAATTCCAAATGCTGACTGCTGGTTGGAGGAGGTGACGAGCAATGTGACAGAGGGTCCTCTAATGTCACACTTGCCATTTCTTGGTGACATGAAGTATGCAGACTGGCAACAGTAGCAGCAGGCGCAGGCAACTGATCTGTGCTCCTGGTGGTGGTGGTATTATTGTGGTGTGCCTTCTTCAGAATCATGTTCCACATGGAAAATGCCATGGGTCAAAGGGGGCTCCCAGGGTCGGGGGAATGGTGTGGACTCCCTTTACCGCTAGTCTGGACGCTCTCAATTGCTTCCCCTACCACTCTCCTAATACTAGTCTCAACTGCTTCTTCACTATCACTAGTACTATCACTAACACCAACCACATCAATTTCAGCCCTTGAGTCTTCCAGTTCACAGTCACTGTTAATAGAAGGATATTGATTACCCCCTCCTTCACTCCTAATACTAACAAGCTGCTGGACTTTAGTAGTAGTACTAGCACTTGGGAATGACGAGTGTGACTTAGGGTCCCCTGCTGTCATACTTGTTATCATCTTCTCCTTCCCCCCTTTTGACTACACAAGACACACTAGCAGCAGCTTCAGCACTGGTGGCAACAGGTTCAGCACTGGCAGCAGGCACAGCGCTGGTGGAAGCAAGGGCACTACTGGCAGCAGGCACAGCACTAGTGGTGGCACTGGCAGCAGGGGCAGAACGTATGACAGCAGGCACAGCACATCTTACAGCTGACGCAGCACGTTTGGCAGCAGGTGTAGCACGTCTTGCAGCAGGCACAGGCAGCTAACCTGTCCTGCTCTCACTACTACTACCCTTTTGTTCCTCCCTTCACAGTAATTTCCCCCTAAAACCCTAGGGGTGATTTAGGGTGACTGGCCAACATTGCTTCTGTAGTGCTCACTTCCTCCTCAGACTCAAACTCAGTGGACACATAGGGTCCTTCCAGTTCCTCCTTTTACTATTTTTAATCCTGCTCATAATGATAGCTGTCAATATGAGCTTCTCCTGCCTCAATTTTGGAAAAAAATCACAGCAGAACAGCACAGCACGTCTACCTCACTCTGTAGCTGCTTCTATTGTGTTTGATTTCTGCAAATACGTCACATTTTTATAGAGTAAAGGCGAAAACAATGTAAATCAATGGGCGGAAACTTTCTAGCCATTGGAAAAATGGCAAAAACTTTTGGCCAATGGACGAAAAATGTAAAAATTTGAATCACTAGCTTTAAAGCGGATTTTCCCATGAAAAAGCGGACAACAATGTGGTTTTCGTGGAATTTCCCGCCGGAACATGGCAAGAGATATCACCCACCCCTACCCATGACCTTTTCTTGTCTAAACCCTATATACCTATATCTGATAATGGTGTGGGTTTTATTTGTTACTTGAGGCTCTTCTACCATTCCTTGCTCCTTTGTATATACTGATGCAAAGAAAGTGTTTAGAACATCGGCCTTTTCCTTATCCTCACTAATCAACTCACCAATATCATTTTTGAAAGGTAAACTCCCTCCTAAGTTTTTTGCTATTTATGTATTTGAAAAACTTTTTTGGATTAGTCTTGCACTCCCGTGCAATTCGAGTTTCATTATCTTTTTTTGCTAACCTAATTGACTGACTTTTTGCAATCTTTGTTGCACTCCCTATATTTCAAGGAAGAACGTTCTGTTCCTTCAGACTTAAACAGTTTAATGCCTTTTTTTCCTAGCCATTTCCTTCTTTACATCTGCAGTTAACCGCATTGGCTTTGATCTACTTCTTTTGCATTTGTTCCCCACTGGTATATACTGTTGAATACATTTCTGAAACCTAAATTTAAATTCTTATCATTTTCTTCAGTACGTTTGCCTTTAATTAATTTTTTTCCATACATGAACCTATAAATTTTTGCCTTGCCAACATGATTTCAAATGTAACCATGTTGTAATCACTGTTTCCCAAATGTTCACCTACCTTAATATTGGATACCATGTCTATGATATTCAGTAGGTCCTATACGTTGTTATTTCTTGTTGGCACTTCCACAGTTTGTGACATGTAGCTATCCCTAAGCATGCTTATAAACCTGCTTCCCTTAGTACTCTGACAGGTCTCATGTTTCCAGCTGATATCTGGGTAGTTAAAATCTCCCATAAATATAGCATGCCCAAAATGCACAGCTTTCTCCATTTACTATGGCAGTTGGGCCTCAACATTCCCATCAATATTTGGTGGCTTGTTGCATATACCCACCAACACCTTCTTTTTACCTTGTACACTACAGTTAGCCTTAATTTCTACACTCAAGGACTCCACATTATGGTCAATTTCCTCATTAATATCACCCCATAAAACTGGATTTCGCTCTGGTTTCAAATATAAGCACACACCTACCCCTTTTCTAATAATCCTGTCTCTCCTAAACCAGGAATAGCCCTCTACTTTTACACCCCAATCATGTGTATCATCCCAACATGTCCAAATGCTCATTAACCGCCAGCAATTCTAATTCTCATTTTTTATCTCTCATATGTCTTGCATTTTCCAACATACAATTAATTTTGATTTCTGCACATATTTTAGCTACTATTTGCCTTTTATTCTGTGTTTTAATTTAATAGGAGCTCCTCCCTATTGGCTATATTTATCCTCACCCTTTCTCCACCACCTTTCCTAGTTCAAAAGCTCCTCCAACCTTCTTAGAATTCCCACCCCTAGCACTGTGGCTCCCCTATCATTTAGGTACAATCCATCACTTCCATTTAGATGGTACCCAAGTACAAAGTCAGCCCACTCTAAGAACCCAAACCCTCCTTCCTACACCAATACTTGAGCCATGCATGAAGCTCCCTGAGCTTCCTCTGCCTACCTTCCCTGGTGCATGGCACAGGTAGTATTTCAGTAAACACTACCCTAGAGGCCTTGAGCTTGCTCCCTAAATCCCGTAAATAATTGTTTAGTGACCTCCATCTTCCTTCAACCTTGTCATTGGTACCAACCCGTACCAAGACAGCTGGATCATTTCCAGCCACTCCCAATAATCTGTCTGCCCTGTCTGCAATATGTTGAATCCATGCACCCAGCAGACAACATTGCTCTGCATTCATTTTCCCGGAGGCAGATTACCCTATCCTCCCTCCTAATAATACAGTCACCTATTACCACAACCTGCCTTGTTTTCTGCCTACTCTGAATGCCATTTAACTGGATGGAGGACTGTTTCCCCGGCTGCTAGAGGAAGCAGCCCTGTCCAGTACTGCCATTTCTGAGCTATCTTCACACAATCCTGCAAATCTTCCTCTACCCACTGCATCCCCTCCTTACTGTTACCCAGCTGTCTACCTGACTATTTCATCTATAACTCCACCCTCTTCACCACTAACCCCACATACTACCTGCTCTGTGAGTTCTAAACTGCTTTTCAGGTTTCCACTGTCACACAATGTTGCAATATTTCTTTCCAGATTCAATATCTCTGATTCTAAAGAGAAAATATGGTCACATACAGCACAGCTGTATGATTCCTGGAACAATTGATCCATGTGTCAAGATGTACACTGTGTGAGATTTTCTAACCTGCTATCGCTCATGCTTAGTTTTACATTACAACTAGTATTACACTGTCCTCTAATGCTCACAAGGTAATTGGTTTAATTTTTGGGCCAATATTATCACACACTGTGATATGAAGGAATCTAGGCAGATGTCAGGGATGCAGGATACTGGATCCGATGGTGAATAAAAGAGCTGACAAGAAGCCTTAGGCTCATGGTCTCTGCAGTGAAAACTAGGGAGAGAAACCTGAGCGTGAGGCTGGGGAGAGGAGGCAGAAACTAGAGTTCCCTTTCTGAGGTCAAAACAGTATTAAGGGTGCTGACCACAAAGCCAGATATCCCTTGACCAGTTTAGTCAGGGGCCAGACCTGGATAGGCACACTGGTAGTCTGGGGAAAGCAGAGATCCTGGAGCAGGAGACTGACAAGTAGTCAAGGCAAACTAATAAGTTGAGGTGGACAGAATTCAAATAAAGTCAATGTACAAGCCAAGGTCAAGACAGGTGGAGTTAAAGCGAAATCAAGGAACAAGCAGTGGTCAACCAGAGACACAAACAAACACAAAACAAGAAACTGAGTCATCCTCACCAGAACTAGCAACCAAGCACTGGGAGGTCAGACAGGCTAGTTTAAATAGTTCCTAAACAAGGAGCAGCTGGAGGCTCTTAACCAATAGGAGCCAGGAAAGCCAGGAACTGAAAAAGGACAATGTTGCTAAGGAAGATCCTGTCAATAAAAAGCCCTCTGATGGCAGTGATGAAAGTTGATGGATCCATAACTCATAGGCTGCAAGTTTAAGCTCTGGAATTGGCACGCCCAGAGGACTGACCCTGACAGCAGAGCATTCACTTTTATGAATTTCTTGCACTAAAAGATGTAAGCTTGATCTGAAACAGAGCTAAACAGCATATTTTGCATGGAGGTTGCATTAATTGCCACAGTGTGTCACTGAAACATAAAGGGTAACATCAAAAACTGTTTATTGTACAGAACAATGTCCAATACAACATATATGCAGGTTTTAATTCTCTGTAAAACAAACTAAACTTGTCTTATGGTAATAGGTCCACTTTAACAGTTGTGCATGATAAGGTAAGGTTCAATGAACACGACAGTTGATAAAGAAATTGAAGATTGTTATTATAAAGGGGAATCATTGATGAAGAAATTAAATACATACTTTAAAAGCCTTTTTGGGGTCAGAGGCAATCACAGAAATTGCATAGAGGGGGATTTCGGAAAAAAGTAATGAAAACAAGACAAGTATACTAACACCTTGGGCTGAAATCCCCAATAGGCAGAGTAGGCAACTGCCTCTGAAGAATGTGGTTGTGGCCACAACAATCTCAACGTCCCTGCAGCAGTTTTATACCCCTTTACAGGCTATTATTTAACCCCTGGGTGCTATAGAGATCTCCAATGCATTGCAGAGGAATGCATTGGAGCTCTCTCTAGCAATCAAGAGGTTAATTGTCTGTCATTCTTGCTTTTTATAGACCAGTGCTATATTCTGTGGCAGGAAACAGTGGATGAGATTGGGATCATGTGAGATGTGGGGGTGTGGCCATGGAAGGTACCTAGAGTGCCTTTTCTAGGGGTTCCTGGGATGTAAATCTTGCCCTCCTAATACCTAAAATTTGAACAGTGTCATTCTAGAACCGAAAAGTCACTGAGGCTTATGTACTAAGAATTTGAAGAATTCAGGGATGAGCCAACTGCATCATATGGTGCAAAAATATCCAATAACTTTAAATTGTTAAACCCTTTAACGGGATAGTAATGTCTTTATATAACAAAATGCAATATTGTAACTATTACAAAAAAATAAACTAAATGATCCCAGTCCCATCTCTCAAACCTTTATAATTTGAGAGATATAGGATGCTAAAATTCCCCGCTCCCTCCCCTGTAAAGCTGACAACAGGAGATTTGTGTCGGTCGGCTCGAGGCAGCTCTTCAGCAGAGCCGAAATACCGCAATGTAAAAAGAATGGTGTACAAAATGTGCCTGGTTTGCAAGCACACTTTGTAGACCGTTCCAACGAAGTATTTCTTTTCACATTGCGGTATTTCGGCTGTGCTCAAGGGCCACCTGCCGGTCCCAGGATCAGGATCTCCTGCTGTCAGCTTACAGCTGATATCAGTAAAACGGGAAGGATTTTAGCACTGTATAGCTCTCAAATCATAAAGGTTTGAGAGATGGGACTAGGATCATTTTGTTTATTTTTGTAAAAGCTACAATATTTTGTTTTGTTATATAAAGACATTACTAACCTTTTAATGCTAAAGAGGTCTCTAATTCATTGATACTTATTGTGTTGGAACCTCTCTAGCTTCCAAGTGTTGTAAAGCCCCCTACTGAAATCAATGTGAATTTTTATCTGCCCCCTCTGGTGCAGTTGGTTTGCCCCACATTTGCTCAGGTTCTTCTTACTATACCAGCCTCCGTGCAGCTGCCTAAGCATAGACCTGCAGTCCTACAGCTTTTAGACTATGATTCACATCATCCTCAGCCATGGACTATGTTACTATATTATTATGGTACCTATTTACCCTGTGAGCACCAGACATACACATTACTTCCCTTACAGTACAATGATAGATGTTTGAAGTGTGCACTTAGGTTATTTTCTCTTATGTTATTGCATTACACAGCATAAAGCATTTGCATTATTCAGGTACTAAAACTTTGTTTCTCCGTGATATGATGGTGTGAAAAAGAACAAGGAGATTTCTGGGCATCTGGAATCCCCTCTTAGTTTGCCCATCCTGGATGGGTTTAAATGATGGTCACCTACCCAAAATTCTACACACAACATTGCTCCCAAATCTATTCAGGGGGATACAGTTGTGTGTCCCACATACAGCTCTACATGTTCTACTCCAAATGCTACTAATACCTCGTGACTACTTCAGTCAAATGCAAAGGGTAATTCCCATTCCCAATATGAGGACATGTTGTCAGTATAGATACACTGGACTGTGCTTGTACAATATGGCTAAGGGACAGCCCTCATAGACTGTGCTGGTAGCAGGAAAGCTATAAAATTCTCAGTTACTGAGGTATGAGGAGAAGGTTGAACTTGATGGACTTGTGTCTTTATTCAACCTAATTTTCTATGTTACTATGTTACTATGTTACTGGAGAGGGGAAGAATATGGCCCCTTTGAGTTTGGCTGGCTGTACACATACAGCAGAACTTCTGTACTGAGAAAACATCACTTCTTGATTTCTCTGCAGAGGAAGAATGATGCATTTTACCACAAAGTACAGGTTTCATATAATGTATCTCTGTTTCGGAGAAGAAGTACAAACTTAATATGTGTGTATGTGAGTATATACTTGTGTGTGTGAGTGTGTGTATGATTGTATGCAGTCCTCTCATAAAAACATTTTGAGGAGAGATCTGACCTTCAGGCCAAAATATTTGTCCTCTCCTTATCTATACTGTGGCTGTATCTTATTAATCAAAAAGCATTAAAGTGGATATAACTCCTTATGACAATTTAGTTTTATTTGAAAGAGCTTTCAAAATCACTTCTGTTCTATGCTACCTTAATTCCTGTATATATGTAGTGAATCAACAATGGTGGTTTAATATGAATTGTGTGTGTACATGAATGCATGCAAATACCTCTCCTAGTGTGGGGAAGATGGCAGCCTGGGTGGCCTCAGCTCTTTGAAGGCTGTGATAGTGATATTTTGACACATCCAGACGGGGATGGCATGATTGTGGCACCCCAAGCTGGTAACCTCGAATCGCTAAATTTAAAAAGAGGAGTATGAGTTCCTCTCCCATTGTGGCTGTATTTATTTGTCGGGCAGTGGTGGGTGGAAGAGAGAGAGAGCGGAGGGAAGGGTTGGGTCATTGGTGAGGGGTGTGGGTGGTGGGAAGCGTTTGGGTGTTATAAGGGGAAAAAGACTGGGCGGAGCTGGCCATATCTGTGCTTCCTATAAGCTGCTTAATACCTTAAATGCTCTTGGTGTCATACTGTTTATATATTAAACCATTATGTATGCTTTTTCTCATTTGAGGCTAGACTCGGCCTGGCCATTTAATAAAAACATTTACTAAAACATTTTTTTTGGTGCTTTTAGATATATATATAAAATATTGTCTTCTAGTTTCAGATACTGGTTCATTAAATATGTTCCTCTAGTTCAAAATACTGGATCATTAACTACCACTTGAATGGATGAACTGAATAATGGACTAACCCCTTAAGGACTCATGAAGGTCCTGGAATGTCATGGGTCCAACATGCGATAAGGAACCATGACGTGCCAGAACCGTTATGGATTTCTGGGCTCCCTGTGTGGCTGCACGCCATTCTGGGAACACTGAACCGGCTCGCATAAAAATAAATAAATAAATGAAAAAATTGCCCGTGGCCCTTAAGTGCCAGCCGTGTGTGCCTTAATGGGCTAATAAATGCATTTGTTAACATACATAATTTATTTATGATACCTACAGTATATCTACTGGGCAATGTCTCCTTGTTGAAGTTTTGCTTTATTTGTCCACCTCTATTCATGATATTTGAGCTATTAATTTTAAGGAATATCAGTTGATTTTTAGTGATTTTTATGCTCTGTAAAGTCAATTAAATGTTTTGATTTCAGGATTTGAGTGTTTTTTAGTTATTGTTTTCCAATTTTTGATAACTTTGAGACCTTTTTGGTGTTGTTTAGATCTGTTAAATTTATCCCATGGGGTAATTATATCCAGAAAGTAAAATAAGGAGTAATTCTGGGGCTTTCCAACTGCACCATAAGGAACACATACAAATTCCCCAAATTCCCATTGGTTCAATTGGGGCTTTGACTATTAGAACGGGAAGCAATACGATGGAAACCTCCCTAACAATCAGTGGGTTAAACCTTTTTAATTAGATGGGGATTTTGACTTCTACCTTTTGGTGCAGATGGTTTGCTACATAATTGCTCTTGCCTGTTTTTGTAATATGGGCCCCATAGTGTATATCTCTATATTACTTAGATCAGAGCTTTCCAAACTGTGTGTCACGACACGTTAGTGTGTCGGCTGCAGTGTGTAGGCGTGTCGCGTGAACATAAAGAGAAACCTCTGAGTGTATCTGAACTTGCGTGCATTTTTACGCAGCAAAGTTGCCGATTAGTATGGTGCACTAGTATATTACCCTTCCATCGTATCTGTGTATGCACACCACGGTCGAGAGATCAAACAGGTACTGTGCATGCGCAGTATGCGTAATCGGGTCAAAACAGCTGATTCCACGTCACTTCCGGTGATTCAGCCGCACCTGAAGTGATGTGATTGAGAAATTCCATGGGTCCAGTTTTTGGATAGAACACCTTCTCAGCTGCTGCCCGATCACCACTTGACAATGACAAACTTAAAGACACTAAAATGTGGAAGCTTAACCCCTTAACGACATGTGACGTACTATGACCGTCACAGTCGTTGAAATACTTAAGGACCGATGACGGTCATAGTATGTCACGTACATTTTACTTACAGCACTCTACCGGGAGCGCTGTAAGTAAAAATAGGTCCTGAAATTGACTGCTCCAAGATTGGAGCAATCTCTATCAGGCCCCAAAGTGACGCGCCGATACACGCAACAGGTCACGTGTACCGGCGAGTCGGCGTTGATCAAAGCGGTCCTTATGGGACGGAAACGTCCCAGGACCGCCAGTCGCTAAGGGGTTAAAAATGCTTGATGATGAAATGTAAGTGTCTTTATCTAATATTTCACCGAATATTCAAAAACTATGTTCATCCCATTAACCTCATACATCTCATTAAAATCGTAAGAAGTAGTTGTTGGTGTTATTCAAATTTTTTAAATTCTTACACATATTTACATATTGTTACTCATAAATGACAACAATTTTGGAAATGTATGTTATTATCTTAAAAATCACATATTTTTAAAAATATAAGTGAAAGGTTTTCATGAAATATGTTGTGTCCCCATACATTTCGCTATTACAATTTATGTATTTGTCTGTATCGCTTATAAAGGGGTTAGTTTAACCTCCAGTTTGCTCAGGGGAGGGCTGGCCTGGGGGACAGGGGGGCAATTTCCCCCTGGGCCAGTCATATGTCTGGGCTGGTGGGCCACTCCCTCTTTTTGCTGCAAATGTAGCTACAGTAGTGATACCACAGAGCTTACAACTGAAATGGAGCTACAGTCCAAGTGGAGCTACATTAGTAGCATAACCAGTTTCTCCTGTAAGTTCTATGGTATCACTAGTGCAGCTTTACTTACATTGTAAGCTCTGTAGTTGCACCAGTGTAACCCCATTTCAACTGTAAGCTTTGTGGTATTGCTTGCCTTACTTCACAACACTAACCCTTTGAGTGACAGAGGGAATGCGTGGCATACCCCTCTGGTACTCAAAGGGTAAATGGCAATTTTAAAATTAACAAAAGAGGGTGAGCTGGAACAGAGGGCTGGAACAATAGTAAAATCGGGCCACTTGATTGTAGCTGCCCTCCAGGCCACAAATTGCCAGCCCTCCCCTGAGCTTGCTAGTAAACCTGAATTAATATGTCGTGAAATTATGCATATCTAAAAAGTGTGTCACCAACATGAAAAGTTTGGAAAGCTCTGTAATATATACTCATCTGGTGTTCCCATTATGATCGTCTGTATAAGCACTTAATCACTGCACTTATTGTACCCCTTCTATACTAAATGTAAACTGTAAAGTACCAAGTACACTGGTTGGAGTTATAGAAATAAAAATATACATCCATATTATATGTATTAAATACTGACTCTATCAGGAGAAATCATTAGCTAATGGTTAACCTGTTCCATCTGAAATGAACTGTTATATTAACCTAGTATCAAAAAATCAATATTACATTTTCTCGCAAATTCAGATATTTCAACATGTCTATTTATTCTTTGTAGTCAAATTATACATATATGATATCTATTATGGTATACTACATTTTCATAATAAAAATGTAGGTCAAAATTCTATTGCAGTTCATATGGTTTTATATGATAGATTTTCATATATAGTCAGTTTAGCCACTAGGAAACCTAGGCTAATGCTTAGGGCCTGTAGTAATGTAAGGGATCCAGATGTGGATGGCAGATGTGCAGGACAGTTTTTTTATGTTAAAAAAGCAGATACATAATCCTCCAACATACCTCCCAAGTAGGCACCAAGAGTCTTAAACCCCTTAAGGACCCATGACGGTCCAGCACTTCAAGGGGTTGGACGTGCCATAAGGATCCATGAACTGTCAGAAACGTCATGGATTTCAGTTCTCTTAGCGCTGCTGCACGCTGTTAGGGGAGCCCTGCATCGGATAGTAAAAAAAAAAAAATGCTCCGTTGAAAGTATTTAATGCAGTTCATTTAAGTGCCGGCCATGAGCGTGCACAATGGGTCCTTAAGAGGTTAATATTTTGTTAGTCAGAGGCTTGAAGATCACATTGTTCTGTATTCTTGTTTACTCCTGCAGAGAACTTCTTTTGACCATTGTGTAAAGTGGTTATGAATGAGTCTGCCAACTGGGACCCCATGAAGCTCATAAAAACATCCTATATAATAATTCGCTAAAACGTGTGTAACAACGCAGTCATGCACAGTAGAGACTGCTGCGCGTGCTGCAGTCATGCACAGTAGAGACTGCCCGCGCCGCAGCTGGTATAGAACTGGACTCTCCGAAGGAGCGTCCAGCTCTGTATCAGCCGCGGCGCAGGCAGTCTCTACTGAGCATGACTGTACCGCGACCGGCTGGCAGAGGCACTGTGGCCCATGTAACAGGCTCTTCAACTACTTGTACATACATATTTTGATGGACGAAAAGAAGCATCTGGCCCATCCAATCTGCCCACTTCCCCATGTAATTTAACATGCATAGTCTACATACTTCTCAGGACAGACTTATGTCTGTCTCAGGCATTTTTGAATTGCCTAAATGTATTTGTCCCTACAACCTCTGCTGGGAGGCTGCTTCATAATTCTATCACACTTTGATGAATCATTTGAGTGCCAGAGAGTATCCAAAAGGGTTAAAGTAGCACTTACATGTATTACTTCTGAATTGTCCATCTTCTAACTTTAGATAATGACCTTTTTTCTAGTATTCCTTTTTTTCAGAAAAATGTTTCCCTCCTGAACTGCATTAAATACTTTCATATATGTAAATGCTTCTACCTTATCTCCCTTCTCTTTACTTTCCATCTACACTTTACATATTAAGTTCTATGAGTCTAGTCTGGTACCCTGTGTCATGAAAACCCTGCACCATTTTATTGGCTCTTCTTTCAATGTATTACTGTCCTTCTGGCCTTGAGAACTATACACAATACTCCAGGTAAGGCCTTACCAGTGATCCAGTGGAATCAGTATGTCTATTTTCCTGCTGTTTATGCCTCTGTTACTTTACCTGATGATGATGACCTAGACTCTGACAGAACTGCCACTGTGAGCTACAAGACACTGGGGAACAGTCTTGTTGCAGCCAAAGCCAGGTAAAAGTGCCAACTGTATGGATGGATAGCACACACAAGTTGAACCAAACTATGCTCAGGATGACTGGACAGGGTCTATAGAAATGGTCACAAGTGCACTTCTACAATCAATTGCCAGGCAGCAGCAAACAGGACTAGACAAGATACTCAAGGCTGACTGCAGTACAGGAAATGAATACTAAGAGAACCACCTTAGGACTCACTGCTGCAGTTTCTTAAAGGTACAATGGCCAACAATAACTAGAATACAATAACAACTGATAAATAGGGACAAATATAAACATATGGAACATGTACAAAAGTGCAGAACCCCACAGCCAATAACCAGGCTGGAACTAGCAAGGAAGCAGCAAAAGCACTAGTCTAACTGCGAAGGATTGGAAGAGGTCTAGTACAGAAGATGCATGCAAAACTGCAACAAACAATCTGATGCAGTAAAGACAGAACAGCTTCAGTTCTATACAGGAACAAGCATCAAACAATTGCATGGTTAGGAACTGGATTAGTTCAATAAAGGCAGATCAATGCCGGAACTAACAGCAAACAGAGGTGTGTTCAATAACAAAGCCAGTAGTGAGTAGGAGTAAACAATGTACACAAGACAATGCCAAACCAGAAGCTTTATACAAGCACCGTATAAAGGGTGATCACAATAGCTGAACTGAACTGAACCAGCTCAGGCCACATGTAGGGCAATCAGCAATCTCTAGAATGGACTAAAACAGCCTCTTCCTATGCAGCTACATTCCCACTGTTGACTGCACTGCTTGCCTAAGTTCAAGTTATCTGAAATAATAACTCCCAAGTCCCTTTCCTCTGATGTTATCGTCATCATAGTACTGTTAACCCTGTATTCCACCTCTGGAGGAATGGGATCTAATGCTAGAAAGTTCAAGATAATGCATTTAGGACATAGTTTCCCTAAATCCACATTAATTTGGCTTATCCCTTCTGGAAAGGCTATCCTGTTGAAGAATGTATTATCTGCAAAAAGACATACAAATACCACCAGCATTGTCTAATGACGATATAAAAGAGAACAGGTCCTAGCACCGACCCCTGTGACACTAGTATCCTCTTGGTTATGACACTCTGTTTCTTGTCATTCCTCTAAGTATTTATCCAATCAACTACCTTAGATTTCAGTCCCAAACTATGCATCTTATGAATCAGGTTCTAATGTGCTCCTTACAGATACAGATGAAGCCAGCACAGTAATGAAAAGCACACCAAGTTTGAGAAAGGGGAGATAATAAACAGCTTTGTCGGGTGACTGACACCTAAAAAATAGAGGGTAACCAAACCCCCCCCAAATGTAGCATGCTTTTTAAACAGTGATATTCACATCACAAGCCCCTCAATATGCCATTATTGTCATCTTGGATGTGCTGGGATATCCCTAAATAGACTGCACCCCAAGATATTCACCAACCACTGGTAACAACAAAATGCTCTCTGCACATGGGTTATGCGCATGCTGTGCTCCATAAGAGAAAGATAGGGTTATGTAGCATAGTATCTGGATGCCCTGAAACAGCAGCCCTACTACTGGCAACCAGGCACGTGCACACATAGACACCAAGGGGGGCTTGAGCACCTGCCCTTCTTGTCCAAAGTGCCCTTGTGCCCTTTTAAAAAAAAAAAAAAAAAAAAAGTTGCCTCGCCGGGAGCACTAACTCCCCCACCGCCCAGTCAGGTCTGTGCCTCCTTCAGGACAGACCTGTAGATGCTGCTCTCCCTCATTGGCTCTTTAGTATAACTGAGCGCTGGGAGATGTCATCATCTCCCAGCGCTCTGTATGAAGAGAAGACCTGGCGGGAGCTCCAGCAGCTACAGGTCTGTGCCAAAGGAGGCACATACAGACCTCTCCTGCCACTGGACCACCAGGGAAGAGGTAGGAAACGGACACTGGGGGGCAATGTGGAAATGATGGGGCAATATGGATCTGATGGGGGGCAAGATGGAGATGATGGCAATGTAGAGATGATGGGTCAATGTATGTGATGGTAAGTTGGAGCTGATGGCAATATGGACCTGATGGGGGGCAATATGGAGATGAAGGGGGCAATGTGAGGGTAAGTTGGAGCTGATGAGGCAATATGGAGATGATGGGGGCAATGTGAGGGTAAGTTAGAGCTGATGGGGCAATATGGGGCTGATGGGGGCAATGTGAGGATAAGTTGGAGCTGATGGGGGCAATATGGAGATTATGGGGGCAATATGGAGCTGACAGGGGACAATATAAGGGCAATATGGAGATGATGGGGGGCAATGTGGAGATTAGGAGCATTGTGGAGGTGTCCAGTGGAGATGGCGAATGGGGGGGGCGCTTCAGATTTCTGTTCCTACAGGCTCCTGAGATGTATATTCTTTTGTTTTTTTTTTTAATATATATTTTGAATAAATGATTATGAGAAGTGCCCTTTTTTTTCATTTGACCCCCTGCCCCCCAAAATGTCTATGCACATACCTGCCGGCAACATTTGTTTTACCAAAGCAAGCACTTCCCTCACAAGTACTAGTTGTTGCCCAGTGCTGCTTCATAAATGAGATTGTGAAAAAAAAACAAGGAAAGTTTGTGTTACCTTGTTTTGTGCATTGCAAAGCTTTGGGAGAAACCCAGCTGCAGTATAGGGGACAAATAATAATTATCCCAATTAACATTTATTTAAATTGGGACAGTACCCCCTAGAATGTCAGAGAGGTCTTCAACGCATTGCTTTACAATGCTTTGGAGACCTTGTTAGCATTCCAGGGGTTAAAAGCCCCATTGAGATCATTGGGAATTATCATGTGTCCCCTATGATGCAGCTGATATGCATTTTTTTCTCTCTCTCTCTTTTTTTTTAATAGTCCAAAAAGGTTGCAAAATAACAAATAAACTAGGACATTGCTGGGAAACTGATTTGCTACTGATGAGAATAGACTCTCAGTCCTAAGAATTCCCATCTCTACTCCTCCTTTTGTCAACCAATGAGTGACTATAACCACAATGACCTATCATTGACAATGAATATGCAGTTTATTGTCAAATGGCCAGAGCAGCCCATAAGAGTAGAGACAGAGCCAATGTAAAATTTCAGGCCATTGAGATACGGCACCTAAAACACCTAAAACAATCCTAAGCTGCTATCACTTCTGAATAAAACACCTCTGACCAGTGGGAATGCGATGTTTTGCTCAGGAATAGGGATGGGTAAAAAGTCCTGTTTTGTTCCTATGAGAATTTTCATGAAAAAAAAAAAAATTTTTGGCTTTTCCTGTGGGAATTCCCACCCGAAGAGAAACCCATAGAGTGTTAATTTTTTTGCTACCACGGCAGAATATCAAGCAAGAACGTTTCTATTTCCCTCTTATGGTTGCCAAGGGTGGTGAACTTTCCCGCCTCCATACTATAAGCTGCAGCTGAACACTGTGCACATAGCAGCTGCTGATGAAAGGTACAATTCCTTAATGCTTAATAGGGATGGGTGAAAATTTCCGCCTCAAACTGAAATCGGCGAAAAATGGCACTTTCCGCTTGGAGAAAAATTTACTGTGAAAAGTGCTGATTTTCCACTTTTTCCTGTTTTTTTTTGCGTAGCTCATACCATTGAAATCAATGGGAACATAGAAGTTGCACACAACATAGCAAATATTTTATTTCCCAAAGGCATAGAGTAAAAGGGGCATGAGGGTGTCTGTGTTGGTGGAGTGTGGGGAAAAATCAGTTGAACAGGGGATGATTTTTTTGGGGGGGTTGTTTACTGGGATTGGGGGGAGGTAGTTAATATAAAATAAATCCTAAATACAAATAAAAAACCCCATAAGATATGGTATAAAAGGGGTCTGAGGAGGGTGCCTGTGTTGGTGAATGAATGAATCATTTGAACAGGGAATTTGTTTTGGGGGGGTTTCTTGACTGCTATTGGGGGGACAGTTAATAAAAAAATAAATCAATAAAATAAAATCAGAAATTTGTATGTAAAGTGATAGAGAAAGACAGGAACCCTCTGACATAAGCTGCCACTGGGGTGGACTGATATTTGACTTGATAGGGATATTTTGTAGAGGACGATTTGTTAGATTTGTTGTTATAGCCCCAAACCCTGAGGAAACATTGATTTGTAGGATTTAGGCTTATTAGAGGCACAAGCCCTGAGGAAACATTGATTTGTAGGACTTAAGCTTGTTAGAAAACCTCCAAAAATTGTTGTTGTTTTTTTTGTAGGACTATGTTTTTTTTGTTTTGTTTTTGGGCTTTTTTTTCAAAGCACAAGCCCTGAGAAAAAAAATAAAAATGCCCTACTGGCCTAATGCCAGCAGGTCATGATGGCCAGTGGCCACTGTCAAATGTTCTCCTGAGTCCTGAGTTGCAACTGCTGTTCCTACTGCTGCTGCTGAGTTGTTTAAGCAGCAGGATGATTACGCAGCTGAAAGGAAATGGGAGTAACATGGAAGATGGATAATGAAAGTTCCACTTGCCACGACTGGCTCCAGTGATGCTCCTGAGGCAGTAGCAGCACAATAAGTTGCCCCCAGTCTATGTGGAGAAAAGAAGAAGTTGACCATTGAATCTTCTCCACTTGCCCCTCCTCCAAAATCATAGGTGTGTTGTTATTAGAATATATCATTGTTTCCTTTGAGAGCAGGAACTGTGGTTCTCATCAGCAACTGCAATGTGCACAGTGTGTGTGGTAAATAACATCTGGGGACACGACTGTATGCAAACACCATGACACCCAAAACCAAGTACTGCCGCTGTCACTATACCCCTTCTCCAGACCCCTCAAAGGACACATGACAACTTGCTGACAGTTTAATAGTAATGATTAACCCTCCCTGCCACAATCTTAGCATATTCTGCAGGATGGAATCTCCTCAGATGCCGCTTGATGCACTGATTGCGATTCTCCTCCACCACACTGGCATGTGTGGTCAGTGCACCACACAGTTTGCAATGGGTAGAGACGAACTGCCACATTCTAACATCAACAGAGTGGCTATCATTTGGTGGGGGAGGTAATGATGAACGTGGTGGATTGGCAGAAGATGTAGTTACCCTAGAAGTTTCTGGTGAGCTAGTTGTTAGACTCATCATGGAACTTCCAGTTTCTGCCTGGGTTGCTCTATTGCTCCTCCTTTTTGATCTCCGCCTCGCCTCTTGTTGCCTTTCTGGAGAGTCATGGACAGCAAAAGCAGTGCTTGATTTCTGTGGTGTGTGTTTGTCTAAAACATGTTTGATGTAAATGTCATGGTGTCTGTGTTTCATGTGTGATATCAGGGCACTTGTGCCAAGGTGTGCTCCCAACTTTCCACTTTTCACTGACTTGTCACAAATTGTGCACAATGTTATTGCTGATGACTGCACTGTGCCTCCCCAAACAGTAAAATAGTCCCACACTCATGATGACTTCAGGGGGAAGGGAACAGATGGAGAAGAATGGCCTCTTTCTTCTTGTCCTCCACATTCCCCTTCATTGTCTGTGGCAGCGGATAATGTTGCTGCTGTTGCTGCTACTGCCTCAGATTCAGAACTGCAACTAGGATCAGGAGTATTGCTACTCCTCTCAAGTAGAACCTGTCCTAGTCCTGCATCATTTGTTTACTCCATTCCCACTGTGTCCACTGTGCTCTGTGGCACACTAGCTTGCTCCTCAGCATCCTGCTGCCCTTGAAACTCAGCATCAGAAGGAATTAGAGCAGTTGCAAATCCCTCTAATTCCAAAATGTCATTGCTAGTGGTGGTGGTGATACACATCCCTGTCTACAATTCCTTCTCAGATTCTGCAAAAAGGCCATCTCTTCCACCCCAGCTTCTCCAGCATCATCATCACCACCCCCACTAGTCCCTAAGTGCTGCTGCTCTATTCCAGACATCCCACTGCTGCTTGGAGGAGGTGACAAGCAATGTGACAGAGGGTCCCTAATGTCACACTTGCCATTTCCTTTTGAACTGAAGAAGAAGGCAGACAGGCAGCATTAGCAGCAGGCACAGAAAGCTGACCTGTGCTCTTGCTGGTGGAGGTTATATTAATTCTGAGCCTGCTCTCCTCTGACAAACCCAGTTCTGCCCTCTTCAGGATCATGTTCCACCTGGACACTGTAGTGAAGGGAAGGTGAGGAGGACTCCCAGAGCCAGAAGAATGGTGTTGACTCCCTTGACTGTTAATCTGGGCACTCTCAAATGTTTCCCTTACCACTCCAGCTGCTTCTCATTACTGCGACTACTACTAACACCAGCCACATTAAGTTCAGTCGCAGAGTCTTCCTCCTCAGTCTCACAGTCACTAGTAATATGAATATATTGTTGATTACCCCCTCCTTCACTCCTAATGCTAACAAGCTGCTGGACCTTAGTAGCAGTAGTACTAGCACTGGCAGGACTGCTTGGGAATGGCAAGTGTGATTTAGGGTCCCTTGCTGTCACACTGTTACAGCTTACCTTGGTTTCCGCGTCATCTGCAAGCGCGAGGCTTCAAGCATGCAGCAGGCCTGTTTTATGTGTTTGCTTCCTGTAGTCTCCTCCTACCTACTTCCTACCTCTGAGCTGCTCCTCCTACTTACTTCCTGAGGAGGGGTTTAAAGGGCAGACTGAGTCCTGACTCAGTTGCCCTTGCGTTGTTGTACAATACAGTACTGTTTCCCTTGGGCTCTGTGTATGACCTGGCTTGTCTGACCATTCATTCTGACGTTGACCTGTGGCTCTGTCTGACTACTCTTTTGCCTGCTCCTATTGTGTAGTGGACACCCAATCTGGTGTGGACCTGTGGCTCTGGCTGGCTACCTGAACTGTGTATGACCCAACCTGTCTGTCTATCCATTCTGGTGTTGACCTGTGGCTCTGTCTGACTTTTCTCCTTGAGCATTCCGATTTGGCTTAAACAGCCTTTCTGGTGCAAACCTGTGTCTCTGCCTGACTACCCGCTTCGTGTATGATCTGGCTTCTCTGACTACCCACTCTGGTGTTGACTTGGGGTTCTGTTCACTGCGTTTCCAGCATACCAACGCCTCAGTGGATATCCTATCTGGTGCAAACCTTTGGCTCTGGCTGACTACCCGCTCCGTGTATGACCCGGCTTGTTTGACTATCCTTTCTGGTGCTGACTAGGGAGCTCTGTCTGTTTCCTCCGTGTGTGGGTCCCGGCTCCACAGACACCCATCCTAGTGTGGACCTGGGGCTTTATCAGATTCCTAGACTGACTGCAGGCTGAGTCAGTGCTCGTCCTTTGGGCGTTCCGAATTACCTCAAGGCTCCAGTGGGCTGAGGCCTAGTCTAGGACAGTGTGGTGGATCTATTGGTGGACAGCTATTTTTGATACAGTGCTTCCCTCTTCGGTCACCCTCTGTGTGTTATCTGTTTACGTGCATTACTGGTATTATTCTAATAAAAGATTGTTTTACTTTACTGTACTGACTCCTGGTTTATTCCTGGGAACCGTAACACACACTTGGTATCATTTTCTCCTCCCCCCCCTCCTGAGTATTACAAGACACACTAGCAGCAGGCAAAGTATTGGTGGCTGTAGGTTCAGCAATGGCAGCAGGTACAACACTAGTGGCAGCAGGGGCAGCATTGTCTGACAGCAGGTACAGCAATGGTGGCTACAGGTACAGCACTGGTGGCAGCATGGGCAGCACATCTGGCAGCAGGTACAGGACTAGTGGCAGCAGGGGCAGCACATCTGGCAGCAGATACAGCAATAGTGGCTTCAGGTATAGCAATGGTGGCACTGGCAGTAGGGGCAGCACATCTTGCAGCAGGCACAGATAGCTCACCTGTCCTGCTCTTACTAGTACTACCCTTTTTCTCTCTCCCTTCCCATTCCCTTTTCTCACTCCCTTTACATTAAATTCCCCAAGGTCCTTTGGGGTTATTTAGGGGGACTGGACAACATTGGTTCAGTGCTGCTAGTCACTTCCTCCTCCTCTTCCTCCTCAGACTCAGTGGACACATAATAAGGTTCCTTCCAGTTCCTCCTTTTGCTGCTCATAGTGATAGCAGTCACTATGAGCCTCTCCTCCCACAATTTTGCCAAAATATCACAGTAGAACAGCACAGCATGTCTATCTCGCTCTGTAGCTGCTTGTATTGTGTCTGTCTTCCACAAATACGTCACATTTTTATAGAGGTAATGGGAAAACAATGTAAATCAATGGGCAGAAACTTTCTAGCCATTGAAAAAATGGTGAAAAACTTTGGCCAACGGGTGAAAAATGCAAAAATTGTAATCATTAGTTTTAAAGCAGATTTTCCCGTGAAAAAGCGGACAACAACATGGTTTTCACACATTTTCTCGCGGAAACACAGCAACAACTGTCGCCAATCCCTAATGCTTAAATAGATTTTTCCCTGGCTTGCAGCAGTCACTGTGGATTATAATATATAAATCATGGATCATTTCTGGATGTGGCAAAATGGTGACACAAGTCCAATGTACTAAGGAGGAAAGTGTGTTATACATTAAGTAGTGATAAAGAAGTGATAAAGTGGAGATGACCTCCCCAGTGATATCACTTATCAGGTTCCTATGTTATTCTATAGATCATATGCACTAAGAACTCCAAAGTTCGAGAAATCTTAGTGCATTGTCTCCATAGATCAACATAGGAGATGTGATATCACACCTTAGGGCATAACCCCAAAGTATAATACTATGTGCATGTTATGTCATTTATTACTTCATACTCAGACCTCAGAAACTGAAGAAAAAGTTTGGCTCACCTAAACCCCATTTATTTATCTACTTAGAAAGTTTCTCAGGACAGATTTATATCTCACCCAGCATTTCTTAAATGTGAAACATAGAATTTGACGGCAGATAAGAACCATTTTGGCCCATCTGGTCTGCCCATTTTCCTACAGTAAAAACTGCAAACCTTTTTTGGTCCTTGGTCTTTTCTTAAGTCAAGGACAGTCTCATGCCTATCCCATGCATGCTTAAATTCTGCCACTGTATTAACTTCTACCACTTCTGCTGGTAGGCTATTCCACTTATCTACTACCCTCTCAGTGAAGTAAAACTTTCTTACATTACATCTAAACTATGGCCTCTTGTCCTGACATTTTTATTCCTTTGAAATATACCTCCATCCTGCACTTCGTTGAATCCCTTCATGTATTTGAATGTTTCTATCATTTCCCCTCTCTCTCTCATCTCCCCAAGCTATCCATATTCAGATCCTTTAGTCTATCCTGATATTTCTTTTCCTGTAAACCAGTCACCATTTTAGTAGCCCTTCTTTGAATTTTCTCTAGAGTATCTATATCCTTCTGGAGATGGGGTCTCCAGTATTGTACACAATACTCCAGGTGAGGTCTAACTAGAGATCTGTAGAGTGGCATGACCACTTCCCTTTTTCTGCTACTAATGCCCCTAGCTATACAACCCAGTACTCTGCTTGCATTCCCCACTGCTTTATTACATTGCCTGCCTACCTTTAAGTCATTAGAGGTAATTACTCCCAAATCCCTTTCCTCTGTTGTCTCTGACAGTACAGTACCCTTAATAGTATATTTTTCCTTTGGGTTTTTATGTCCCAGGTGCATTATTTTACATTTATCAACGTTAAACTGCATCTGCCACACTCTTGACCATTCTTCTAGTTTACCTAAATCATTTGTCATTTGGCTTATTCCCCATGGAATGTCTACCCTATTGCAGATCTTGGTATCATCTGCAAAAAGGCATACCTTACCTTGACGACCTTTTGCAATATCACTAATAAAAATATTAAAAAGAATGGGTCCCAGTACAGATCCCTGAGGTACTCCACTAGTAGCACTCCTTTCGTCCAAATATTCTTCATTGACTACCACCCCCTGTCTCCTGTCACTCAGCCATTGCCTTATCCATTTAACTATTTTTGCATCCAGACCCAAACACTGCAGTTTATTTATGAGTCTTCTATGAGGAACAGTGTCAAATTCTTTACTGAAATTTAGATAAGCTATCTACTATTCCCTCTTGGTCTATTATTTTAGTTACCCAGTCAAAAAAATCTATGAGGTTAGTTTTACAAGACCTCCCTGCTGTAAACCCATGCTGTGTATATGGGGTTCTATGGCTAGCAGTGGGCAAGGGAACAAGGCTGGGGGGTAAGTGGTAGCCACAAATCCCCATAGATGCTGCCTGACCCCCAGCCCTGTTCCCTTGGGAGTGCGCAATATGTATCATATATGATACAGAGCTAAGGGGATAATTGTGTACTGCTTGGTGTACTTTTCTGTTTCTTTTTCTAACCTTGAGTGACACAGGGATGAACAATGCACTTCCCTATGGCACTCAAAGAGATAAGGAAGTGATGCTGTCCATGGTGCTTAAACCTTTCTCTACATTCCCCTAGTGACCAAGTGGGGCAGCAGAGAGAATGCTCTTAGACTTCAGAATTGTCGTAGTGTTGGTGATATGTGAAGGGGAGAAAGCCCTTCCTAATCGACAGCACTTCGACAATCCTGTGTGCTAATAGGGAGCTTCTCCACCCCTCCCCTTACATCCATAAATTTTAGAGAATATGTTGATGTGTGTACATCAAAATGTTGAAGTATTTCTAACACATTGACAAAATCATATTGCCACAGCATCGACCTTTAATGTATCTAGGCCATGGTCATCACACCACTTCAAGAGCAATGACCAGATCCTATGATATGCCCTAGAAGAAACCAACCTACAGGCAATAAGAAAAGTTGTGATGACCGGCTGTAACAGTTTCTTTGACTCACAGACACAGAGTTAGGATAAAAACACAGTTTTATTGAATACAATAATGCAATAAGAACCCTCACAGGTCCTGTAATATACAAGGTATAGTACAGACACACGACAGGTAGTATTTAGGCCCACACAGGTCCAGCACAAATATAGGAGACAAACAGTTTATGCTGACACGGGTCAGGCAAAGGAGTACGTTCCCAGGTTACAGCAATGTAGGAGTTAAAGTTCATGAAGGATGGTAAACAGTCCCTTATGTGGAAGTACTGAACTGCTTCTTAAACACGCCAGAGTCTGTATCCACTGAGAGTTACTCTGAAGGAAAAGGAGCACTGCCAGTGTATTCACGGAGGCAATACTTGCAACCGGTTTGACAGAGTGGAGCGTAAGCCAAAGGCAATGTACTGGAGCAATCACAGAGGCAACACTTGCAGCCGGTTTAAAAGAATGGAGTGTAAGCCAATGGCAATATACCGGTGCAATCACGGAGGCAACGCTTGCAACCGGTTTGACAGGGTGGAGCGTAGCCAATGGCAATGTACCGGAGCAATCTCAGAGGCAACACTTGCAACCGGTTAGACAGACTGGAACGTAAGCCAATGGCAATGTACCGGAGCAATCACGGAGGCAAAACTTGCAACCGGTTAGACAGAGTGGAGCGTAAGCCAAAGGCAATGTACCGGAGCAATCACGGAGGCAACACTTGAAGCCGGTTTAACAGAATGGAGCGTATGCCCAAGGCAATTTACCGGAGCAATCACGGAGGCAACACTTGCAGCCAGGTTAACAGAATGGAGCATAAGCCAATGGCAATATACCGGTGCAATCTCAGAGGCAACACTTGCAACCAGTTTGACAGAATGGAGGACTAGGCCAGAGGTGCTCCGTGGAGCATACTGGAACAATACTTGGCGAGCCTGCAGGAGCAGAGGTGCCAGACAGATCGAGGCACCGGAAATCAGAATGTCGCCGAGGTGACAAGGACCAGTACAGCAAGAACAGAGAACAGCCGAGTCGGTGCACAGGAACAGGAACATCAACCAGGCTAGATCAGAACACAGGAGCAGGAACGTCAGCCAGTCCGGGTTGATACACAGGAGCAGGAACGTCAGCCAGTCCGGGTTGGTACACAGGAGCAGGAATGTCAGCCAGGATGGGTCAATACACAGGAGCGGACACTGAAGAATAGTCAGGCAATCTGGATTGGTACACAGGAGCAGGAACTGGAGAGCAGTCAGGCAAGCCAAGTCGATACACTGGAAACTCCTTGAGCAAAAGTGACACTGGTACAGGAACACCACGAAAAAGCAATGTGTGGGTGCAGGAGCCCAGTATATAAAGGTCATACTGGGCAGGCTTAACACAGGGCAGCCAATGAAAACCTAACATAGGATAACTGACAGAAAGAAATAAACAAGGGATCACGGGCACCGTGATACCGGCTCAGAGAAACCCTTTTTCCTCCAGGTACCAGCTTCAAGAACCACTCCAATAAGGCTAATCACTCCACATCTGGAAGACATGGGGGAATCTGGAGACAAGAGAGCCAGAAGCAGAGGAAGATGCCATGGTTCAGCTACTGACAAATTAATCAGTTCTGAAAACCACACTCGGAAAGGCCAATAATTATATGCACCTGGTACATTTTGGCTTTTTCATCTGAGATACCATTAGGCCCACTTCTGAAATATGGAGTTTACAAGAGACTGCTCCAGTTCCCATTCCCTGTGATCCAGGTGCTGATGGCACCCAACAGAGAATCATACAAACTTTTGGGCCGAACAGCTGCCCTTCTGTTCTTCTTTAGTGGTTGACATAAGCCATAAATTGGATTGAATCAGAACCAGAAGTCCGTGTAGCAACTGGGCTTAATGCAAGAGCCAGATTAATCACCTGAAGCTCCAGCACATTGTTCTAAAGCGCTGAACCCAACATTCTTGCATATGTTGTCACTATGGACCAGTCACAATGACAAAGTGGCAATCCAATGTCAGGTGACCTGGATCCTGAAAGGAATAACTGATGTTCCACATGCATAGGCACATGTGTCCCGAGAGGCCATAGTGGCAATGATAGAGGATTCTATGTTGAACCTTGGTGTATGAACAAAACAACTGAGTCACTTCAAATACAAAATAGTAGATAGCTGCCATCTTTCTTGGGTTATATGAGGAGATTGAAATAGAACGCAATGCGTCTTTCCTAACAGAGGGGACCGGAATCAAGACCTGTATATCTACCAAGGCTTGAACCCCCTCCACATTCAGTAACACAGGTCCACAGCCCCCCTGGCTATGACTACATTCTGAGTTGCCACATATACAAGTGGAGGAAGTGTTAATTTCATAGTAGATTCAAGACGCTTGGATTTAATTTTTTTGTTTTCTACTTACATATTTTTATATTTTCTTTCATTTTTGTTGGTGCACATATCTCTACATTGGTGCGCCTTCTGGAGTGAGGACTTAATATTATATTAGATTTGGTCCGACCTTCCAGAACAGTTACCCTTATAGTGTATTCACTCTCACAGGCATTTGTTGTGTCTTCTTGCTAGACTTTGCATACATTTCATTTTGATGGTTTAGTGTGCACAAGTGTAGCTTTCAAAGACCGGATTTCATACCAACCTCTTCTAAGTGCCCCTGCTATTTTCTATATATATCCTATATCCATTATTTATTCATATTTGCATTATTAATCATTCACATTTTCTTAGATCCATTTTTATATCTGGCAGATTTCTCATTAGTTATTGGGAAATTTATTGGAGTCCTTTATCCCATAGAAACCACCCATGTTACTATTTGGCGCTCTTTGCTGTTTGTTTTTGGTGGTTGCTATCTATTTGATATTTTTATGTTTGCTGTGCATAGGATGTGCAGACAGTTTTCACATCTTTGTTTACTCCACAAGGGAATGTGTCATTTTTGTGGTTTGTGGCAGAGAGCTTTAGACTATAGTTTTCTTTAAATATGGGGTTTGTCTGTATTACAACTTTAAGGTCTGGAAAAAGGGCTTTCAATCTGCTAGCTTTAAGGAGGTTCATCGCAACTCATTTGGAATCCTCCTCAGGGCTTCTAGTTGGGGAATATGTGTGACCACAAGTGGTACCCTGCTTTTTTTTTGCCTGTTGTCTATATTCAAGAAGTATCTCTCTCTGGGTGTTTTATTTATACAGGGATGTCTGTATGATTTGGCCCTTGATTATATGGTGTCAAGGAAATGTATGTTTTCAAAAGACAGTTCAGGGTGAGGTTAAAGTGATAGTAATACCTGTATTGAAGTTAATATTCAAGTCTTCTTTACCTTTTTTATAATACATAGTGCTATATTTCATTACTTACATATTTGTAGTTCAAGCGCTATTGATACCAAAAGGGGCCCCCTCCCTCCCCTTTCCCTGAATCACTGATCCTTTCAAGCTGATTTGGATGGAGAGCGGCGAGGGACAATCTTCAGTAAGCTAAAGAAAATCCTGTCCTCCTTCGTCATGGGGGCAGAGTTTTCTTTATACTCACTGAATGAAAATTGACCATAGCTTCATCCATCCGGTCCCACAACTGAATTCCAGATCTGATGGGAGGTGGCCAGAAGGGGCGGGAGGGGGATCCTTTCAGCTTGAATAGTTCTTGAACTACAAATATGTAAATAATGAAATATAGTGCTTTGTGAACCTGGTGAGATAGCTCAGTGGTGAAGTCCCTGACTATGGAGTCTGTTCAAACCGCAAGGTTACAGGTTCAAATCCCAGCAGGGTCAACTCAGCCCTTCCTCCTTCGGAGGTCGATAAATGAGTACCGTTGATTGGGTAATAATAACATCTATTATTTCCACTGCTGATTCGGTTAATTCCGAGAGCGTGCTCTGAAAGCACTTTGAGTCCCACTGGGAGAAAGGTTGTAAACAAATACTAGGTGTTATTATGTTTATAAAAAAAAGTAGACTCAGACATCTACTTTAATACAGGTATTAATATTATTTTAATGGTTGGGTAGAAATGGTTAAGCTTCCTTTATCACCTGAGGAAGTGATCCATGGTCGTAAAATGTGTAGAGCATTTTTTTAGAATATTTAATGTTATTTCATGTAAGATTATTTTAAAATAAATTAATATATAGTTATCTTTACATTCTCTTCATATTATGTTTAAGCACAAAGTGGGGATATAACTCTTGTCGCCTTAACGATAACGACAACAAATTAGGTTTGTGTACACCTCTTGTGATGCAGTTATAACCCCACAACTAACTTCAAGTATAGAAGATATAGTGCTGGGGAAAAACATCTTGGAAGAAAACCTAGACAAATGGGCAGCAACTCAAGCCTAAAGTGTTAACCAGCGCATTCTTGAACACCAAAAAGGCAGGATCTGAGCTTCTGAAGAATGGGAGTAAATCTCCTTTAGAATACAATAAGGTGATGGTGACTGTCCAAATATATCTATAAAGTACTTCATCTATGGAGGATTTCTGCACCTTCTGTTTTTTGTGTGGTTTGAAGAGTGCCACTGTAGAAATCCTACCTACATATGGTGAGCAACTCACAGCGCTAAAACATCACAATTAATATGTTTTATATACAGAAATGAGAAGTTTATGTGAGTAAGGTATGGATCGCAGAAAGAAATGGAGGAGAAGTCTCCCAAAAGTAGGAAAAACCTAGAACAAAGAAACAAAATAAACCTGCACTTCTCCATACAAATAATATACATTGTGAACCCTGTGGTAGGCATATATTAGAACAATGTGCTAAATAAATATATATATATATATATATATATATATACACACATATATGCATATAATTAGGGTTTTGCAACTAAAACCCTAATTATGTGTTGTGGTGTGCAGGCTGGATAGTGGGGGCAGGCCAACTCCCTGCATGATTTTTACAGGAGTAGTAGTGACTGGTTCACCCAATAGGAGCAGTAACTCTTCCTTACTGCTGCCCCTCTGGGTGTGTTTGCCAGGCACACAGAGAGAGAGAGATAAATATTAGTAATATTTAGCACACTGTTATGATATATGCTTTCCACAGAGCTCACAGTCTCTATTATTTGTATGGAGCAAATAAATCATACTAAGATTTCTAAGTTTTAATTTATTCATGACTTCACTTATATACTTATTCCCTTGTTTTCCTTCAAATTATTATTATCATTACTAGTGGTATTATTTAATTATTTTATTACTAGCCAAAATGCCACCCAGCAGCCTCGACTGGTGCCCCGAGCCTCTCTTCTCACTGCCCTCGCTGTGGTTATACGCAGTACAGAGTGCCCAAACTCACCTCGTCTGATAAGGACCTCTTGGTCCCAGAAAGGTGCGCAGAGAGGACTACGGTACGAATTCGAAGCGCCCCGCTCTGTATCAGCCACGGCGCATTCGGGCAGTCTGTACTGTGTATGACTGCAGCGAGCACACTCTCTACTGCACATGACGGCTTCTGACAAACATCCTAGCGAATTATTATATAGGATATTAACTTCATCCCTGCCTTTACTACTACTGTCCAGTTCAAGGTGGAAGTAAAATATAATGGTGGCCAGGTAGAATTAAAGATAGTTAGAGAACTATGATCTGTCAGTGCATTCATAGACATATATTCTGAATGGTGACTTCAGCACTATTCTAAGAAGAACTGATTATCTATTAGGTAAAGTAGACAACTGCCTACAGAACCAAGTTCTGAGGGACACCTTAACTATGCCGGCCATATCCACATTCGCAGCTGTGGGTGTAGCCTGAAAGCTTCTACTGCTGCTGGTTTATGGAGGCCTGTTTATTCAGTGTAGTAGACCCTTTTTCTGACCATAATTTAACCCATTGGCCGCTAGAGAGGTCTCCAATGCATTGCAAAGCCAATGGTTTAAGAGCTTTGTTGTTTTTTTTTAGATTAGGTTTTTTTTTATTTTCCAGGCAACAATGGGCGGGACTAGAAGGTGAAGACATATGAGCAGTGTGAGGGGGGGCAACATGTTTGTGGGGGTTTCTTGTACTATGGTGTCTTGGAGCCTTGGCTGAGTACAGTCCACAGTGAGAAGAAACAATGAACACCCTCAAAGGAATTGAGTAAAGCAATCTGAAATGTTCATAATCAATGAAGAAATATATCTATGTTCCTGTCATCATTTTGGACTTTTCTCAAGTTTACTCACTAAAAGTGAAAATATAGTATCATAAAACCTCCCTGCTATCCATCAGGTGGACAAAGCTGAATGCAAATACTGCAGATATGAAGTGATGAAATGCATTGCACTAGGAATCACAGCCTTGGGAAACAAGCAGTCATGTTCATTGTGAGAATGGTGCCATCTTGTGGGCAAGAAACAGAACATTTTAAAGCATTAAACAATAAACAAATGACCAACTAACTAGACTAATGATTCTCAACCAGGGTGCCATGGCACTTTGATGTGCCACGGACATCAACTTGAGGTGCCCCATGTTTTCTATGAAGACTAACATAATGTACTTTTAAATAAAGATTTGTAGAAATTGTTACGCACAATATGTTTAGTTTTGTTATTAAGATTATAACACCTAATAATAACTGGATATTTATGTATTGTACCTTGTTATGCCGTTGATAAAGTACATTAAATATGTTAGAGGTGCCCAGAGTGTTCTAGATTACGTGTTAGGGCAGCCCCGAACAAAAAAGGATTGAGAACCATTGAACTAGACTAATGGTATGCAGCTTTAGACTCCAAAAGGGCCGGCCGGCTCCAAAAGGGACTGACAGCGCAGGAGCACGGACGTCACTATGACGAGATGTCCGTGCTTCCTGCTACTGTGAGCCTCCGAAAAACTGGAAAATCTTTGAAACTAGGTAATATTTCTGGCGACTAGCGCTACTAAGCAGCTAGTCGCCAGATGAAGACTTATTTCATGTAAAGTTATTGCGGGGTGGTAGTTCCCCTTTAAAAGATTTTTCTGTTTTATTTCAATTATGTCTTTTCAAATTCCTGTACCCTCAGATTAATCTGATAGTCCCATTCCAACAAAATAGGTTCCTCCTGATGATGTTCTAATTAAATTCTAATCTTTTATATTTGCTTCACAATTATATTCAATTTGTCATCTTTGTCTTTATCATTGAGCCATTAACTTAAATGAGCATGCACCCAGTGTTAGTCCAGTGTTCAAAGAATTCCTTCTCATTTCTCGCATATCCGGTTCTTTAAAAATTCTTAATTGTCTAGGGATTTGTTTCTTATCCATATACTTCTGTAAAGTTCCAGCTTCCCACCATTGACTGATTCTGTTTTAACCTCTTAGAGTCCGGTGACGTACCCGGACCGTCACGCTGGTCCGGCACTTAAGGACCAGTGACGGTCCTGGTACGTCACGTACTATTACTCACCGCGCTCCTGCAGGAGCGCTGTGAGTAATACCGGGGACTGAATTTGATCGCTCCAAGACCGGAGCGATCTCTTTCAGTCCCTCAGTTCGGCATGCCGCACCACGTGATCAGTCACGTGGGGCGGCACGCCGAAATTCTCTATCTGGTCCTTAAAGGACCACTCACCCCGCGACCGCTGGTCGTTAAGGGGTTAAGAAGTCTTTCATTATTAAAAAACATTTTTTTAAGTTCTGCCCCTATTTCTTTTTGAGCTTATATCATAGTGTCTATTGTATCTATGGTATCTTTCTTAAAAAGGTTAGCAACTAAGTTTTCCCTTCTCTTCTGTTTGTTAAGATAGTTTAACATATTGATAGAATCTAATCAACAAGGTCAAACAATTATATCAGGTATCACTCCAAAAGATTGGGGAAAGAAAGGGGGATGGGGAGAAATTCAATCAACACTTGTTTTTGGGAGTCCTATCTTAATTCAAGGAACCCTTGTGCAAAAGGAATAATAGTTTTCCTTGGGGTGGGATATAAAGAAATCAACTGTGATAGTGGTGGTACATGCTGTAAAAATTCAGAGGATCACACACATCAATTTAGTAATATCTATAAACAATAATATGATATCAAATTGGAGTAGATGGCCTAAGATATCAATTAGGCCATTGGCATACCTGGGAACTTTTCATGCAGGGCTACCCGGAGGGTAACCCTGTCAGTGCCAAAAATGACGCGATTTGCGTCATAAAAGGGGCAGGGCTTAGTTGCGGGGGGGTGGGACAAAAAAAACCCTGCAAAATGAAGGTAAGAGGGTGGGGAGTGGAAGGAACCGGGCAGGATGGAGCACAAGTGGGCAGAGTTTCTACTTAAACTCTGCCCACCCGGTGATTCACACACTGCCCCGGACACCCGGTAATTCAGTTTGAAATCCAGAGTCTCCGGGGCAAAACCGGAGAGTTCCCAGGTATGGATTGGTAATTAAATCAGTAAAGACTGTCTCCCAAGATGAAAAGAATGGGATTAAATTAATTAATAACAGAAACATTGAAAGTTATTTAGCCAAATGTCAGTTCATGACTTCAAACGTTTACAGACTATCAAATCAAAAAGCTGAGACTGTCTTATTTGTGTAAGCAACAGTTCTTCAAAATGTTCTTATATTCGTTTAATACTGGTAAATCAGCCTTGCCTGTGAAGGGCTGTGATGGAATGTACTGGTTAAAATAGTATATTTGGAATTAAATACTCTTAATCCAAATACATATGATGTACTTTCAGACTCCTGAATTCCAGAAAACCAGTGGCTTCAGGGACTGTATTTATTTATTTGTTTATTCAATAGTTCCTATCTGTGCTGCCATATTGTCATGGGAACCCCTAAGGTGCATACATGTAAGATACAGAAACAAAGAACAGCGCACAGGTGATATTAATCTAAGTGTAGTATAAGGGAGCTGATGCTATAGAGACCTTTAGTGGCCTGACTCAAAGATTGTGTACAAGGTGGTGGAAGTGAGTGCTGCTATATTATTAGAAAAAGTGTCTGTAAACTGAGATGCTGCAAAGCAGTATCCTGTGGTGATACAGGAGATCAGACTTGTAGTTAGACACAAGCAGGGGTAATAGCAGCATTCTGAATTCAGACTATCACTTACATTATCCCAAAATCATAGGATGTTGACAGCCTGAGAAGACTAAAGAATGCCAGAAAGGTAGAGGAGTAGAATTGACCTCTTGTCCTGGCCATCTGAGATGCCAAAGCCATAAAAACATAGGAGATGACTTCTCCAGTGATATCGCTTCTCCAGTTCCAGTGCAATTCTATGGAGCCTATGCACTAAGATCTCCAAAATTTTAAAAATGTTAGTGAATTGGCTCCATAGAATAACATAGGAACTGGAAAAGTGATATCACTGGGGAAGTCATCTTAACTTTTCACCTCTTTATCATGCTTAGTGAATAACCTCCAAGGCTACACAGAGAGGTATGGAACGTCAAATTCTGAAAATAACAAAAAGAGACTGAAAAAAGCGTTCATGGATTCATCCACAAACAAAGGTTTATGGTTATGAATTATGGGTGCGGCCAGAGAATTGTCATTGTGCCTGTACCAGTTTTATACTGCTTTACAGGCTATTTGTACCTTTGGATGCTAGATAGATCTCCAGTGCATTGCAATTTAATACATTGGAACTCTAACTAGCAATTATGGTGTTAAAGCTTTTTTCCCTTGCTTTCCAGAGGTATTTTCTGAGCCAGGATACAGTGGATGGGACTGTGAGTGGGCTCATGTGAGGAGTGGGGCGTGGCCATGGGTAGAGCTGTCTTTGTAACAGGTCATATGCCGTTACAGGATGGCTCCTCCGGAGCTCCCAAGAAGCTTCCCCAAAAAGGAGTTGACTTTTATAGACTCACTTGGCCACCGGGCACCCGGAGGAGGTTTTGTGCAACTCTAACAAGGAACCTGAATTGTTCGTTGACACAGAGTCGAAAGGGCGCCCATTGAGTCGAATGAAAAGAGTAGGCGGCCAACATATTGTCTGTCGAACACGGGTGATGTAGGGAGCTGTCACTCAAGAGCTAAAGACTTTACCATGGACAGGGAATTTGACCCCCAGTGGGCACGCTCGTTCGGCGACATTGGTCATAGGAATGGACCAGTTGGATTGTGTCATAGCTCTGTAGCTCCAATTCCTATTGGTCAGGAATTGGAGCAGCTAAAATCTCATTATGTTAAGTTAATCAAAGACTGAATACAAGCCTTTGTCCCTTTGTCCTGGTCATTTACCATTCCATTGTAAACTTGTGTATTTCACCCAGACTCTATTCAACTGCGTGGTTTTAGCCATTGTTTATTTTATCCAGTTTTGCTATAAAAAAGTGTGTTTTCAATAACGGGTGTTACTGGTGAGGAAGATACCTGAGTCGTGTCTCATCATTTGTGATGGTTTAAAGAGTCCTTTCTGACTCCCATCCAAGAGCTGTATGCACAGGGTTGAATTCACTTTCCAGCCGCTGCTGACTAAGAACTCGGAACTACGATTGCAGCGTTGCCGACTCCTCGAGCCGCCAACTTCATCTCCTTGCCTGCTCAACACATCCTGGGACTGACTATCTGCCTTTGACTCGAAGGCTTCAACTCAAAGTCAAAGACTTGAATTCAAAGGTCATCCCCGTTCCTTTGACAAGAGGTCGGCAACTCGTGTTCGAAGATATCAAGGCGACAACAAACAGAGTTGACCAGCACATCGGCCCTCCATTCACCGAGAGAAGTGTCCCCATCTGGCAGACTGTAGGAGAGGGGAGGCCGGAGTAACGGCTAAGGACAGCCCAGCGTCCTTAGCTTCCGTTATAGTCTTGTCTAGCGGTACCTGGGAATGTAAATGCTGTTCAGTATATATGACTTTAAGGGCAGGTGAATTGGTAAATCTCAAGTAGACAATAATTGTATTTCTTGATTCTGAATAACTTTCCAGTTTGTGGTTGCTTGAAGAGCACCTGAAGCAACACAGTCTCTGTGATTTTAACCCTTTAAGTGTCAGATGGGTGTTTTGCAATGCGTTGCGTACCACTCAAAGGGTTAATTATTTTGCTTGTATCTGGTAGCAATAGATTGTTTCCAACATGATAACCATGCCTTTTACATTTTTATTTCTCTTGTAGCCAGGAATCACTAGACTTTTACTGGTAAGTCTTCAAGAGTATTGCTATGTTTCAAGAGTGCGGCACTTCACTCCTAAGGATCTACTTGTATGGCCTGAAGTAGAGCTGAATTTTTCAATAAATGTTAATCTTTCATTAACTGTTGAGGTCTTCTAACTCTTCATAAATAATAATGCTCTCTCGCTTCCTTGTTATATATTCTGTCTGTGAACTATTTCTGAATTTATCTAGTTATTATATTCCTTTTCCCTTGTTCAGTGTTAGTCCTTACAACTCTTTGAAAGAGAGCTAGAGGAAATCGGGGGTATTTTAATGCACGGGTGCACACAGGTATTTGCGAGGAGCCTGCAGTCTCAGTGGGCCTTACCTTTGCCTTAATGAGAGAGTTTTGAGTGAACAACATGTAAATGTGGCTGCTTTTCTGACAAAAAGATAGAAAGGAAGAGAAAGGTTATAACAAAAGCTAAGAATTCTAAATGTTAACCTATATTAGGGCAGGGGGATCCATTCACAATTCTTCCAAGGGTCTCAGGGGCTCTGAAAACTGCCCTGGAGAAAATTATTTAGTGAGGGGTGTAATGTGAGAAATAAAAGCCAATAGAAGATTGGTCCTACTAGTGCTCATGTCAACAAGCTTAAAAATTAATTTTTCAATTTTACTGTAAAGTATGCTCTCAGTGCTGCATTCTAGTCTAAGAAAAATTATCTATCAGGCTGTAAATATGTAAATACAGAGTCAGAGATGCTCAAATGGGAACGAGCCTGCAATGCAAACTTGCAGGCTCTTTAGGAATGGTGTCCTACACAGAGAAGAAACATCTTAAAGCACATCATACTTGTCCTGCCATAACAGCAGTCCAGCCACAAAATGGCAGGCAATTTCCCTCAGAACAAGAGAAACAGCAAACCCCAGTCATACATTTCATCAGTGAGGTGCAGCTGATCTCTATAGGCACTGCGAGCAAGGGGTCCAATGCTGGATTCCCCTATTATCCTTGGAGTGACTAATCCCAAGGATAATTTGCATATGTAAATAAATAGTCAGAGATGCTCAACAAGGAACAAGCCTACAATACAAATTTGCAGGCTCTATAGGATTGGTGTCCTACCCAGGGTGCAGTCTCTTTTAGCCCATTAGTGCCTTTCATAGAGAGGAAAGATCCTACAGCATATCATACAGGCTGTAGATAGCATGAGGGAACCCTGGACACCACAGAGGAAATACAACTGGAAGCAGGTGGCAGGCAGATAAGTATACAGACAGTGCTGAGGCAATGTGACAGGGCAAGTGTAAGGTTAATACACAGGATATGGAAGAAAAAGAGAAAAAACAGGGCAAAAAAAATCTGAGTGTAGTGGGTCAATAATAATCACATGAAGCATGTAAATAACATTTATTGATAAATAGTAGTATCAGTATTAAAAGATCCAAATAATTGGAGGTATGATACGTTACACCTCTCTAGGATCGAAGGACTTAATAAAGTGGCTGTATTCTTATAAAGTGCTGCCTAATAGGCACTGGGAGGTCTGCCTGATATATTCTGGGTTGAGGATGTGATGGTTGAAACAGTGTGTTCATTATTCTTTATTTGTGTTTCACATGTTTTGTGCTCACTCATTGAGACAGCTACGGGTATTTCCCACTCAGAGGCGTAATTAGAAGCCATCGGGCCCTGGTGCAAGAATTGCCATGGCCCCCCCCCCCCGACCACATTGGCCCCCTCAACCACATTGGCCACCTCCACATTGCCCCCCAATCTCCACATTCCCCCCCTTCATCTCCACAATGCCCCCCAATCTCCAAATTGCCCCTTCCACAATGCCCCCCTTCATCTCCACAATGCCCCCATCTCCACCATGCCCCCCAATCTCCAAATTGCCCCTTCCACTATGCCCCCTTCATCTCCACATTACCCCTTCATCTCCACATTGCCCCTTCCACAATGCCCCCTTCATCTCCACAATGTCCCCTTCATTTCCACATTGCCCCTTCCACAATGTCCCCTTCATCTCCACAATGCCCCCATCTTCACATTCCCCCTTCATCTCCACATTTCCCCTTCCACAATGCCCCTTCATCTCCACATTACCTTTTCCACAATGCCCCCTTCATCTCCACAATACCCCTTCCACAATGCCCCCAACTCCACATTGCCCCTTCATCTCCACATTTCCCCTTCCACAATGCCCCTATCTCCACATTGCCCCTTCCACAATACCCCTACCTCCAGTCCCTGGTGGTCTAGTGGCGTGGCTTGACAGATCTGTGCTTCCTTCGGCATAGATCTCTAGAAGTGAAGCTCCCGCGCGCCGCTCTAGTAATGCAGAGGCTGGGAGATGATGTCATCTCCCAGCGCTCTGTATAACTAGAACTGGCGGCCGTAGTGGGAGTTGCTGCGGGCGAGGGGGTCGCGGGGGGCGGCCGGGCCCCTGGAGTGACAGGCCCGGTCGCAGGTGTGACCCCTGCGACCCCTATTGTTACGCCACTGTTCGCACTATGAGTTTGGTTACATTGTTTAATCACATCACACATATTATTTCCGTCTTTGCATAGCTTGCTATATTGTACATCTTGTGCTTTCTACCAGGAGGCTATGTTTCATGTGCTGTTCACCCTGGCAGAGTGATTTTTCTTTGCTGGTATGAATCAGCACTGAATGAGTAAACACCGGTACAGTACCACTGTATTTACAGTCGCAGAGTGAGGTCACTAGGTCAGTCCTCGTGGCTCTTTTGTGTAATTCTACAACACTGTTTGTATATAACGTCAGTTGGAGCTGTTTGCTGGTTGTCTTGATGAAGGCCCTTAAGGGAGTTGAAAAGTTGATGATGGCAATGAATTTAGATTTTTTTCATTAAGTTGAGTGCTCTTGTCTATAGTGCTTATACCATTTAACTCTTACTCTATATATATATGCTAGCAGTGTGGGAGCGGCTTTGCCCGTCTTTTTTCTTTTTCAACCATTGCTTAACCCTTTTAGTGGCAGAGGGGTACACAACATATTGCAATTCATTGCATACCCCTCTGCCACTCAAAGTGTAATGTGAGCCTCACTGACTCAGGACTGTATATCTGATGAATATATATATATATATATATATATATATATATATATATATATATATTTATATATATATATATATATATATATATATATATATATATATATATATATATTTATATTTTCATATATACATACATACATTCTACACACTACTGTATATATAAGTATATTAACCCCTTTGCGTCCGGGGACGTACCCGGACCGTCACGCTGGTCCGGCACTTAAGGACCAGTGACGGTCCTGGTATGTCACATACTTTTACTCACCGCGCTCCTGCAGGAGCGCGGTGAGTAATACCTGGGACTGAAGTTGACCGCTCCAAGACCAGAGCGATCTCTTTCAGTCCTTCGTTCAACATGCCGGCACACGTGGCACGTCGAACTCGCCTATCTGGTCCTTAAAGGACCAGACACCCTGGGACCGCTGGTCCTTAACCCTTTCAGTGCCGGAGGCTCGGGCCATTTCCTGTACCCTGCAGGCCAGACACTTTTTCAGCATTTTTGCTATCCTTCCGTTTAGGCTTGATTTCCTCTTGGGATTTTTAGTTAAATATGGAAAACTATATATTGTTTTTTTCAGAACGAATTGAGCTTTCTCATGGTACCTTACATGAACAGAATTTTATATCGTGCAAAAATCTATGATGTCATAATGACAAAAAAAAGTGAAAATTTACTAATTTTGCTAAAATCACATACTATGTATCAAAAACATTTACCTTGATTGAAAAAGTTTCAATTATTTGAAAAAGCCCTGAGTCCCCCGAGTAAAAAAATACCAAATTTGTATAGTTTTACCTACGTCCAT
Source organism: Rhinophrynus dorsalis (assembly GCA_037306005.1). Lineage (NCBI taxonomy): Eukaryota > Metazoa > Chordata > Amphibia > Anura > Rhinophrynidae > Rhinophrynus > Rhinophrynus dorsalis. The sequence continues at coordinate 128,043,928 of CM074727.1, read as the reverse complement.
GGCTAGCGTAGAGCCCTAATCACCAGCAGCGCAAAATGACATTTTCAACTTTATAAACTAAAATGCGCATTCTAGGGTTTTTGTGGTAAAACTACCCTAAAACAGTGGAATAACTATATAAAACTATATATTTCTGAAAAGTAGACAACCTGCCGCATCTAATGAGGGGTAACTTACCTTCTTGCCCCAAGCCTGTTGTGCACAAATGCTTCCAGACGGTGGCACTATAGGAAAAAAATGGCATTTTCTTACATTTCTGCCCCTTCATCTGTATGGAAATCTGTGAAAACCATGGAATTTCCAACTGTATTCATTAGCTAGTGCTCTTAGGAGAAAAATGACACCTCATTGGTATGAGTTCCCCTACCTTAGTGGGCGCTACAAGTACCAAACTACACCTATTGCAACCACTAATTTTTCTAACATTTTCTCAAACATTACTTGTCTGTACAAAAATGGTTATAACAACTAGAGAAGTGAAGAAAGGTTACACAAACCATACCATTTTGGAAAGAAGACAACCTGCCGCATCTAATGAGGGGTGAATTGCCTTCTTATCCCAAGCCTGTTGTGCACAAATGCTTCCAGAAGGTGGCACTATAGGAAAAAAAATGGCATTTTCTTACATTTCTGCCCCTTCAAATGTACTGAAATCTGTAAAAACCATGGAATTTCCAGCAGTATCCATTAGCTAGTGCTCTTAGGAAAAAAATGACACCCCATTGGCATGAGTTGACCTACCTCAGGGGGCGCTAGAAGTGCAAAACGACATCTACTACAACTTCTAATTTTTCTAACATTTTCTCAAACATTACTTGTCTATACAAAAATGGTTATAACAACTACAGAAGTGAAGAAAGGGTACACAAACCATACCATTTTGGAAAGAAAACAACCTACCGCATCTAATGAGGGGTGACTTGCCTTCTTACCCCAAGTCTGGTGTGCACAAATGCCTCCAGAAGGTGGCGCTAATGAAAAAAAAAGGCATTTTCTTACATTTCTGCCCCTTCAAATGTACTGAAATCTGTAAAAACCATGGAATTTCCAGCAGTATCCATTATCTAGTGCTCTTAGGAGAAAAATGACACCCCATTGGCATGAGTTGACCTACCTCAGGGGGCGCTATAAGTGCAAAACGACACCTACTACAACTTCTAATTTTTCTAACATTTTCTCAAACATTACTTGTCTATACAAAAATGGTTATAACAACTACAGAAGTGAAGAAAGGGTACACAAACCATACCATTTTGGAAAGAAGACAACCTACCGCATCTAATGAGGGGTGACTTGCCTTCTTACCCCAAGTCTGGTGTTCACAAATGCCTCCAGAAGGTGGCGCTAATGAAAAAAAAAGGCATTTTCTTACATTTCTGCCCCTTCAAATGTACTGAAATCTGTAAAAACCATGGAATTTCCAGCAGTATCCATTAGCTAGTGCTCTTAGGAGAAAAATGACACCCCATTGGCATGAGTTAACCTACCTCAGGGGGCGCTATAAGTGCAAAACGACACCTACTACAACTTCTAATTTTTCTAACATTTTCTCAAACATTACTTGTCTATACAAAAATGGTTATAACAACTACAGAAGTGAAGAAAGGGTACATAAACCATACCATTTTGGAAAGAAGACAACCTACCGCATCTAATGAGGGTGACTTGCCTTCTTACCCCAAGTCTGGTGTTCACAAATGCCTCCAGAAGGTGGCGCTAATGAAAAAAAAAGGCATTTTCTTACATTTTTGCCCCTTCAAATGTACTGAAATCTGTGAAAACCATTGATTTTTCAAATGTATTCTTTAGCTATGGCTCTTAGGAGAAAAGTGACACCTCATTCGTATGAGTTCACATACCTTAGGGGGCGCTACAAGTACAAAACTACACCAACCTCTAATTTTTCTAACATTTTCTCAAACATTACTTCTCTATACAAAAATGGTTATAAGAACTAGAGAAGTGAAGAAAGGGTACACAAACGATACCATTTTGGAAAGAAGACAACCTGCCGCATCTAGTGAGGGGTGACTTGCCTTCTTACCCCAAGCCTGGAGTGCACAAATGCCTCCAGAAGGTGGTGCTAATGAAAAAAAAGGCATTTTCTTACATTTCTGCCCCTTCAAATGTATTGAAATCTGTAAAAACCATGGAATTTCCAACTGTATCCATTAGCTATTGCTCTTAAGAGAAAAATGACACCCCATTGGTATGAACTGACCTACCTTAGGGGGCGCTACAAGTACAAAACTACTACTGCTACAACCTCCTGATTTCTCTAACATTTTCTCAAACATTCTTGCGTGTATGAAAATGGTTATAACAGCTATAGAAGTGAAGAAAATGTAGCAAAACCATACCATTTTGGAAAGAAGATAACCTGCCGCATCTAATGAGGGGTCACTTGCCTTTCTACCCCTAAGTTAGTGTGCACAACTATTTACAGAATATGGTGCTACAGAAAAAAAAAACATTTTTTTTTTTTTTTTTTTTACAAATCAGTCACTTCAAAGATACGAAAATGGTTCAACACCATGGGATTTCCTAGGAGGACCTCCTGCCAGCCTACGATAAATGGTACCCCACTGCTGTGGGATGACATACCATATTGGGTGCCAGGAGTGTAGCTACCAGTTGAACAAGGATGGGGAAGCAAACAGTGTACGTATGATTCTATGGCTATCAGTGGTCAGTCAGTGTACGTGAGGACCTGTGACTGCCAGTGAAACCAGGTGGGGGGAGGGACGAGGGGTCAGGCAGTGTATGTGGGTATATCTACCACTGGGCAGAGCGCAAGTATGGCAGTGGTGGTGGGGGAGGTAAGGTAGTACATATGGGGGATCTGTGACTACCACTGTGCACTGTAAGTCCCCCACATACACTGTTTGATTTCCAGCCTGAATCCAGTGCGTATTGGCACTTGGGTTTACCAGTAGGCAGTGGAACCAGGCTGGGGGTGTCAAACTGTGGGAATGGGACTGCCAGTAGGCTGTGGAACTGGGCTGGTGATAAGGGTATGGGGGGGATTGAGTCATTTTGTGTGCATGCCACAGGGATGTCCAATGCATTGCAAAGCAATGCAATTGACCCCCTGTCGCACACAGAGGGTTCTTTTTTTTAAAAAAAAAAATTCTTCTTTATTCATAGCTTGTTGGGTGGCCTTAGGGCCCCCCAACAAGCTTTGAATGTAAAGCAATAGTAAAAAAAAAGTCCTGTGTGTGCCACAGGAGGGGGTCTAAAATGAACCCCCTCCCCTGTGGCACACAGAAGGTTAATTTTTTTTTTGGTCTGTTTTTTATAGACCTCATTGGGGGGCTTCAGGACCCTTCCTTATGTCCACCAATGAGGTCTTAGTAAAAAAACATATGGGCTAAAAGAATTGACCCTGTGAGTGTCACAGGGTTCTCCAGCACATTGCAAAGCAATGTGCTGGGGACCACTGCGGTACTCACAGAGTTAATTTTTTTTTAATTATTATCAGACCTTGTGGGGGGACATCAGGAATTCTCCTGATGTCCCCCCAACAATCTCTGATTATAAAATACTAAAAAATATTCCTATGTCTGTCACAGGAGGGGGGCTCTGCAATGAACCCCCTCCCCTGTGGCACACACAGGGTTAATTTTTTTTTTTTTCTATTTTTTATAGACCTCATTGGGGGGCTTCAGGACCCTTCCTTATGTCCCCCAATGAGGTCTTAGTAAAAAAAAAATATGGGCTAAAAGAATTGACCCTGTGAGTGTCACAGGGTTCTCCAGCACATTGCAAAGCAATGTGCTGGGGACCACTGCGGTACTCACAGAGTTAATTTTTTTTTAAATTATTATCAGACCTTGTGAGGGGACATCAGGAATTCTCCTGATGTCCCCCCAACAATCTCTGATTATAAAATACTAAAAAATATTCCTATGTCTGCCACAGGAGGGGGGCTCTGCAATGAACCCCCTCCCCTGTGGCACACACAGGGTTAATTTTTTTTTTTTTCTATTTTTTATAGACCTCATTGGGGGGCTTCAGGACCCTTCCTTATGTCCCCCAATGAGGTCTTCGTAAAAAAAAAATATGTGCTAAAAGAATTGACCCTGTGAGTGTCACAAGGTTCTCCAGCACATTGCAAAGCAATGTGCTGGGGACCGCTGGGGCACTCACAGAGTTAATTTTTTTTTTTTTATTATTATTATTATCAGACCTTGTGGGGGGACATCAGGAATTCTCCTGATGTCCCCCCAACAATCTCTGATTATAAAATACTAAAATATATTCCTATGTCTGCCACAGGAGGGGGGCTCTGCAATGAACCCCCTCCCCTGTGGCACACACAGGGTTAATTTTTTTTTTTTGGTCTATTTTTTATAGACCTCATTGGGGGGCTTCAGGACCCTTCCAGAAGCCCCCCAATGAGGTCTCTTTAATAAAAATATGGGGTGCAAAAATTGACCCTGTGAGTGCCACAGGGATTCCCAGTGCATTGCAAAGCAATGCACCAGGGAACCCTGCAGCACTCACAGGGTTCATTTTTTTATTTATTTTTCTTTTTAATTTTTATTTTTATTTTCAGACCTCGCTGGGGCACATCAGGACCCCTCCTGATGTGTACCCAGTTATTGATCTCCCAGCCGATTGGGCTGGGAGCTCAATATGGCGACAGAAGGAGAGCAAAGGCTCTCCTTCTGTTCACTCCTACCTCCGGTAGGAGTGATCTGCATCGGGGAAAGCCTTGTAACGTCATCGGTGACTATGTCACCGATGACGTTGGGAGGCTTCCCCCGGTCCCGCCCACTCCTACCCGGAAGTTCGGGTAGGAGAGGAGGGATTGGAGAAGCTCCGCTTCTCCTTAGTAAATATTGATCTCCCAGCGCGATCGGCTGGGAGATCAATACCTGGGGGGACATGAGGAGTAATCCTCATGTCCCCCCACGAGTGCCAGGAATTTTTTTTTTTTAAATGCGGCCACTGCATGCCGGTTATACCGGCCTATGCAGTGACCGCATTTAAGCTGTACAACGTACGAGCTTGGCGCAGCAGGTACAGCTGTCCTCACTCGTACGTTGTACCCACTTGGCACTCTAGGGGTTAAGGGATTAAAGGACACACTGTATACACAGTGTGTACATTAATATACATTATTTATATCATCCTGTGTGAGTCAGGACTGTATATATAATGTATACAGTCCTGTGTGACTCAGCCTCACATTAACCCTTGGAGTGCAAGAGGACTACTCAATGCATTCAAATGCCTTGTGTACCCCTCTGTCACTCAAAGGGTTAAGCATTGCTTAAAAAACAAACAGACGGGCAACGCTGTCCCACACTGTTAGTTACATATATTTATATATATATATATATATATATATATATACATATATATATACTAGTAGAAGAGCCCGGGAACATGGGCCACAGTAGCGGGAGGTCGCGATGCAGTCATGCCCAGTAGAGACTGCCCGCCCCTCGGCTGATACTAGTGTAAAAGCCGAATGCGGGCAGTCTCTACTGTGCATGACTGCATCGTGACAAACATCCTAGCAAATTATATATAAATATAGGATATAAATATAGGATTTGTGTACAATATTTTTGTTGATATTTTATGTACAAAATTGTTAGTGTACAATATATATTTTCTCTTGTATTATCTTGTTCTCTTTGATTAAATAAATGTATCAATTTATTTTTATATATATTTAGATGCTTTATTTGTCATCTCTCACTTTTCATTTTGATACTTACTGATATTTGTGCTTCCCAATTATTATAACTCTATTAAACTTAGAGGAATTGTTTTGCTCTGTCCTCCCCATCCCTACTTTCTATTTCTTAGAATCACAGACATAGCATAGTACACAGAAGACTGTATATTTGAATACACTGAAGAACAAGCCCAACAGGCCAGAACTTAATTGATCTTCTTCGCTTTGCCCAAGTATTTCACATTACGGTGATCAGTAAGAATGGTAATAGAGGTTTCAGCATCTGCCAGGGGATTATACCACAGCTCTAGATAAATTGTGATAACTAGTAATATAAGGATCCCCTGATATAAGCAGCTGAAGCACTGCATGGGAGGCAATTGGCTGCCCACAGGGTAAACATGGCTGCATAAGCAATACCACACACCTGATATGTAACTGCAATTTGCGTGCTTCATAAACAGTTGTTGCTCTATAAATCAGTATTTAAGAAAGACCAGACATGGCCAGCAGACTTTTGAGAGAGTGATCACTCATCAACTTTAAAAGCATATAACATTTTGGTAGCTGTGTTTTAATCTGTTGCATTTATTTAAAATTTTTAGAACTTCCTCTATTGATATGGATACAAGCTGTATTTGTATTAGTTGATGCATATTGTGACGGTTGAGAGGAGGTAGGCTTGATATTCATTCTGCTTACAGTGATTGTCAGCTGATTGTATACACAACCCAGAGTTAGGCACATTTTAACAAGATTCAAGGACGTTTTAACAATAGGAAAAAGTGGCCAGATACCTAGGACCCACTAAATCATACACTATAACATGGAACCTTCTGTATCTCTCTCTCTCCCTTGTGACTTAGAGCACTCAGTACAGTCTGCTCAATGGGTGAAGCCAGGTGCGAAACCTCATAATTATATGCAAATAGGTGTTAAAAATTATTATTTTCTCAAGATAAGTAGGGATGGATGAAAATATTCAACTCAAACCCAAATCCCAAAATCGGTGAAAAATGGCACTTCCCACTCGGGGAATAATTTTTTGCGTGAAAAGTGCCATTTTCCCGCTTTTTTCTGCCTAGCTCATGGCATTGAAATCAATGGGAAGAAAAAACTTTCCCCACCAATTGAAACTTTTGTCTACTTTTCCTGCAGGCATATAAAAGAGTGTCAGGCTCTCACAGCATGTCATTCTGCATTTGTGAGAGGAGAAAGCAGCTAGAGAAAGTATTTAAGCTTAGTTTAGGGAGACTTTTAGGTAGGTCATTTATTCTCTGTATTAGGGGAGTCTGGGGGCACTCTGTGGGAGAAACGGAAGGAAGGAGGTTGACTCCAAATACCCCTAAATTTGGTGTCATTGACTGGCAAGACACAGGCAGCTAGGGTCCAGTTTGCTTGCTGATTTTGCTTTTATTGTCTCTGAGCTGAGGAAGTCTGGGGAGAGAAGTTGTTAATTTTGTTTTTTAGCTATACTGTTTTTCTTTTTGGGCAGCCTGTGATAAGAGAGGGTGGACAACTTAAAAAATAATAATAATGAAAGTAAATAAATTAAATAAAAATAAACAAATAAATATATTAGATGACAGACAGCTGACTGGGAGCCTGACATGAGCTGTGTGACTGAGGCAGACTTGATAGACAGCAGACAACAATGAGAATTTTGTTGAGGGCTAAGACATTATACTCCATCAGCTGTGTACTGTAGAGAGTAAAACACACACAGTAGTTGAGTAATGTCCAGCAGACACACAAGGGGCAGGGGGAAAGGTGTAGCATTGCAGGTATGTGGGTGTAAAGTGGTAGTTCAAAAATTGACTGCAGCAATGGTTACTGCACAGTGTGCAATAACTTATGATGATCCATCTCCTCCTGGGGTGGATTCTGCTTGTTAAGGTCCCACAAAAAGTTCCAGCATCACCACCACCACTAGTACTATAAAAAAATTAAAGAACACTGAAGATCACAATGAGTGGCATATAACCATACCTGGGAACTCTCCGGTTTTGCCCCGGAGACTCCAGTATTGACACTGAATTCTCAGGTCTCCGGGGCAGATGATGATTGTCCAGATATGGGGAGTTTCTGATGAAACTCTGCCCACTTGTGCTCAATCCTACCCTGTTCCTCCCACTTCCTGCCCTCTTCTTCTCATATCCCAGTCTAGTCTTGCTATTTTTTGTGTTTTAGAAGTCCCGCCCCCACTCATGATTAAGCCCTGCCCCTTTTATGACGTGAATCGCGTCATTTCTCCTTCCTCATCGGCACCATAGAGCTCTACTCCGGGCGGTCCCAACCAAGAAGTTCCCAGGTATGCATATATCCCTCCAGCATCCTCCTCTTGTTCAGATGCAGATGAAGTTGAGAGTGAGAGAGATGATGACGGACAGAAAGTTAGCGGAAAGGCAAAGGCTCAGTCTTCTACCACTGAAAATGAACATTGTGCCTGTATGTTAACTGTTTGAGAAAACCATTGGAAACTCTGATCTTTGCAAAGATGGCAAAAAGTACACAGTCATCCTGTCAGTCATCATCAGCATCAGCAAGTCCCACTCAGCCACACACTTGTGTTGTGTAACCAGCAGCAACAACAACAGCAACACAGGTTATTAACATCTACAACCTTAGCTGTGATGAGTGCCTCTGCTGTTACTGGAAGCGCTGCACCTTTGACACCTAGTAGTAGTAGTAGTAGCAGTAGAATTGCAACAACATCTAGCACCAGATGTAGTAGCAGCTCCTCACAAACCTCTCAGTCCATGAAGTTCACAGTATGGAGATACTTCACTCAGGATGCATAAGCTAGGAAAGAGAAATCCAGACCAAATGTATTAACAGCAACACAGATGAGGAGGAAGAGGAGGAGGAGGGATGTGAAGAAGGGTTGCTACGCTGCTATGACCAATAAGTAATGTGTATCAGCAATCCTAGAAGAAGGATAACTTACATTGGACACAAACATGATAATGGTAAAAACGACTTTAGGTATATATATCCATACTATAAAAGAAGAAGTGGTCAGGTGACCACAATTCTATGTCCGTGCCAGACACACACCCTGGGCTGGCACAAAAGAGCACATATGCAGATCTCCAATAGACTGCCCTACCCCAAGATACACACCCAGGGGCACTGCTAGGAGGAGATCTGCATATGTGCTTACATTGCCAGACTCACACATACACAGGGACGTCACTTCGCCCCTCCCAAGTATCTTCTCTTGCTCAAAAAATAAAAGATGACCGACTTATACTGCAAGCAACAATCCCCACTTTCCCCCTGTCTGCTCAGATTTGTGCTTCCTTCCCTCCGCCTTCACTCTCTGACTTTCTACCATCATTACTATCTGGCTTACAACCTAATCACACACAAAAAAATATGCCCTCACCCGGACCTCTCCACTTCCTTCATGTCCGGTAAGCTAAGGCTGTGGGACCCAGCTAATACTCCTCTGCCCCGTTGAACTGCTACCTCCTGTACCATGCCACCCCTTCTGGGCCCCCGCATTTCTCGTAGATAATAAAGTTACATGAATTTTATATTTTATCCCCTTGAGTATCCCATAACTGCAAGGGCATCTGGTTATTGTAGTCCCTACTCACGATACTGACAGAGGAATGATCTGTCCCTGCCCGATACTTTGGGACATCCAGACCAAATAATAAGGTTAGGGAGTTACTAAAGTTGGGATTTGGAAGAGGAAGTTGTCCGTTTCTGGGATTCCGGTACTAACTGCTTACCGTGACTAAGGAAAGCATTACATTGGCACTGTGAGGCAAGTAGCACCACCTTTCAGATACACTCCAGTTCGTGACACTTTCCCCCTTGGGTCGTCCTTTTTTTTGTGCTTCGTCCCTGCCACCTTCAGCAGTGCATATATGTCACATTTTACCCTTTGCGTGCCAGAGGGGTATACAATTCCTTGAGTAACCCTCTGGTACTGAAAGTGTTAATTGTCACATATATGCATTGCTGAAGGCGGCTGTGATGAAGAACAAACAATGGATGACCCAAGGGGGAAAGTGTCACAAACTGGAGTATATCTGAATGGTGGTTGTAAGTCACTCATATATATATATTCAGTACTAATACCGATTTGGGATCTCAGTCATTGCATGCCAGTCCTGGCTCCATTCATACTGCAGCCTCCTGTGTTTGATCTGCACAACTCCTCCTGTCGCTGAGCTGCAGGTCTGCTCCAGTCCACCTGCCCACCAGAGCTTCACACGGAGCATATCAAGACACTTGGGGCAGGCATCACATGTAGCTGCGCTTCAGTCTCTGCCTCCTCCTGTCCATATATACTATTCTCAGTGTCAGGCACTACAACTCTGCATCTGAGGCGTCATTTACATGCTGGAAAATCTTGTCTGGACACTCATACAGCAAGTTAGAGAGTCAATAGTGAGACTAATTGTCACCATTGACTGCTAACTTGCTGTATGAGTCTTCGGACACGATTTCCCAGCATGTAAGTGACGCCTCAGATACAGAGTTGTAGTGCCTGACACTGAGAACAGTATACATTGGGGTTCGTAGGATCTGCCAATACCTGATCTCTACAGTGGCTTTCCAGTTAATGCAGACATCGGACACATTCGCACCTCAAAGGGACCATTTCATATATCTGAAAACATGATTAACCTTTTACAGCCCAGAGTGTGCAACAAAACATTACAGGGCAACGTGTTGCACATATCAGTGGTTCTCAAGAGGTTTATTACACTTGTGATGAGAAGGAAGGAGCATGTGTACCAGTAGTAATTTTATACTGCATCAGCACAAATCAATGAATTCAAAGCACCAGGAACAATCACAGTGGTTTCGTAGGATCCATATCTGTGTGTGAGAGTCGAATCCCATTGAGTCCAGTGGCACAGTGCACTGTGGCCAATTAATCCCTGTGCGGATATGAGCTAATGATCATTAAAGACCATTTTTTATTGTGTGTGTATAGGCATTTAGGGATACCCCTGTCAAATGGAAGCATGCCGCCCGCTGGGAAGCTTTGTTTTTTTCCTTCCATCAATTCAAGAGATGCGGACTTCAGCGGGGAGTTAAATTTGAACCAAGTAAGTCTTGGTTTGGCAGCGGTTTTGGCCCGGGCGAGGGAGGGAAGCCTTAAATTTTTTTTAGCAATGGGGAAAAAAAGGGTGCTTTTTATACATAGGCACTCTTGTTTTCCCCTAAAATCCTTGGTATAATATGCACCTGCGTATTATACACAGGTACGTATTATACCTGAGATTTTACGGTAATCATAGTACTAGCAGAACATCTGAAGAAGGAAATTTACTTGATTCTGCTGATGTAGTTCAAAAAGTCATCAGGAAAGAAAATGTTTCTAGTGTTAATGAATCGTGTTTACAGGAAGCTTTGACATGTAATTCTTCTCCTCTTGGTCTCCATCTGTCTGCGCAGATGAAGGAGAAGATTTGGAAAGGGGAGTTCCATCCTACAAGTTGAGCTATGTACAAATTTTGATGCCAAGGGAGCTGTCATGTGCAGCCATTAAGAGGCGTCTGACAGGCTTAAATTGTTTCTGTAAGTTGTTAAATATTAATACTAGTTCTAAGGTATCTCTGACACTGTGGCACGTATCTTGGATACTCTCAATGTAATTAATAACACTCCTTCTCAAATTACCTCTCCCGTCTCTCTGGACATACGGAGGGCAAATCCACTTCAATTTCCAGACTTCTGTATTTTGTCCTTTCTACTTTCTTTTTGCGGGCAGAGGCGAAGATCTTAAATTCCAAAAGCTATTTCTCTTCACTCCTGATTGTGTCCTGTCCTCCTCCCGTCTACTATTTTAGGTTTTGTAGATTTTAGTCAATATATATATATATACACACACATCATTCACACCACGCCAGTCCCCCACCACCACTACCATACACATCTGCAACATTGTAGGTTGTACTTTATTTTTTTTAATCACTTGACATCGTCATGAATATGTGACAGTGTCACTTAAACAGGAAGTACCGTAAAATCTTGCGTATAATACGCACAAATTTGCCCCTCTTCACCTCATGTGAAGTGGGAGGTGCGTATTATACGCGAGGCATTCATTTATAAAAAAAAATCCCATTGCCACCGGTTTCCTCCCTCCCGACTTACCCATCTCTACTTCTGAAGTTCCTCCGTTTGCTTCAGCCTGACAGGGTGCCAGCGGGTGGCATGCTTGCATCCGCCGCCCGCTTCCAGCGTGGCCCTGTCAGGACCTCTCCTTTGCAGCCAATGGGTAATGTTTTGCGAGGACTGCAAGGTCCTCGCAGGGGAATACCATAGTTATGCGCTTAGGATTTATGGTATTCCCCTGCGAGGACTTTGCAGTCCTCGCAAAACATTACCCATTGGCTGTAAAGGAGAGGTCCTGACAGGGCCACGCTGGAAGCGGGTGGCGGATGCAAGCATGCTGCCCGCTGGCACCCTGTCAGGCTGAAGCAAACGGAGGAACTTCAGAAGTAGAGATGGGTAAGCTGGGAGGGAGGAAACCGGATTTTTTTTTGTCTCGCATGGGAAAACAAGGGTGCGTATTATACATAGGCACTCTTGTTTTCCCTGAAAATCTTGGGTATAATATATACCTGCGTATTATACCTGAGATTTTACAGTAAGTGTTGTGGGCAAAGGACAAATGCACTCTGCATGCTAACACATTTTTCAAGGTATATGTTGCTGTAGGACTCACAACTTTGACTTCCAGCTACTTATTTCTCCACTACAGCCCTCACAACAAGTAATATTGTGCTGGGAAATTTTGCACCATAGGAATAATAGGAAAAACATTTGTTAGAACTGGCGAAAGGGAGAAAACTTTAGCAAAAGAAGCAAAAAATCATATGTTTTTTTGCAAAAAGTCATGTGGGAAATATTTCTTACTTTTCGCCCACCCCTAGTTATAAACAGTTAGCAATATGTGGGCCCAGGTGTGATGTTAATATTCTCTGAATCTGAGTTAACCTCTTAACGATCGGTGATGTACCAGGACCATCAATCAGGTTTGGACATTAAAGACAGGGGAAGTTCCTGGCATGTCATGGAATTCTGGGATGGCAGTACTGCTGTATGCCACGCTGCCATACCAGAATGCATCGGTAAAGTTCCATGGTCCTCTAGGGCCGCCCTCTCTCTCGGACCTTGCGGTCCTTAAGGGGGTTAATGGAAGTTCAAAATGCTGTTATTATGTTTGAATACTTAATATTAGCATAAATGGAAAACCGGTGTTGTCATTACATCAAGTTGAACTGTCACTTCAAAGCTACATAGGCAATTTTACCCCAGTAACATACACTGTTCCACTTTGTTTATACATATAATAATCATATGCACACAGAAGTATTTATGTTATCTGCAAACTTTTTTTGCCCATATTTTATTTATTATACCTTCACATGGTAGGCATTTATAATACATAATACCCATATGTTGCATGTATAAAACACAGTGTTGCAAGATTTTCATTTGAAATGTGTTGCAGTTTCTGAGAAATAGGGAAATTAGTAATATAACAAATGTGATGGTCACCACTGCACATAACATTTTCCATCTTCAGATTTTCTTCAACCCTTTGAGTACTGACCAGCCTCCACCTTTAAAGCGATAGTAATGTTTCACTGTAAAAACAGCTCCAATTAAGCTTCATAGTATTTGGGCCATGCACAGTGTTATTTCAATATTGTATTATAGTTCAAGAGTAATTGAATGATAAAGTACCCTCCCTCCCCCCCTTTTTCTGATGTAACACTGCTCAGCCAGAGCAGCAAGACTGTCACAGAGAGGGAACATAAGAGAAATCCTGAAAAACCTGTCAATTGGGGCAGGGCTTTCATTGTTCTCACAGTAAGAAGATTGTCCATTGCGGTGAGCTGTCCAGTCCCAGGACCAGATTACACATCTGAGGAGAGGCAGCTTACACTAGGTAAAAGGAGCAGGAGGGAAATACTTTATCATTCAATTACTCTTGATCTACAACATTGACAGTATTGAAATAACACTCTCTGTGGCCCAAATACTATGAAGATTAATTGGTGCTGCTGTTTTTGTGAAACATTATTGTCCCTTTAACTGAGGACACATATCAGTAATGCATGCTGCATGGCTACTTTGACTGTGGTGCAGGACTGAGATATGCTCATAACTTATGTGTCCCTGGTTAAATGTGAGGCCTGGTCAGCTTACCTTTGAGTTCCAGAAGGGTGAGAAATGTGTTGCACACTCTGGCAATCAAAGAGTTAAATAGAGATTTGTGTTTGTGTGTGTGTGTGCACACTTGTGTGTGTGTGTTTTTGTGAGAGTACATTTGTGTGTGTGAGTGTGTGTGATTTGAGCTCTTGGAGAGTGGAGGCTTGACCCCTTAAAGACCGGAGCAATTCTGACCTTTTTAACTAAGTCTTTGTTCAACAGTGTTTTCCCTCTAATTCCTTTATTTCACTCAAACAAATTATATACTGTTTTTTCATGCACAAGTAGGGCTTTCTTTTGATACCACACTTATATGGATAACCCACCATTTATTCTATTAAAATTAAAGAAAACTGTAAAAAAAATGTAAAAAACACCATTTTTATTTTTTCTCTTGGGATCATTTGGGCGCAGTGGGTTGACTATATATATAACACATCTAACACAACATATAGGCAATTTTGTAAGATGTTTTACAATTACCTAAATCATTTTAAATTTACAGTTTCACTTTTCAGGGAAGAAATATAGTGTATATGGTGAAGATGGAAATTATATCCTCTTCCCACTGAATCAGAGGGAAGACTGGGGGTCACATGACTAGCCTCTGAGGGCCACATGAGGTCCCTATTCTGTATGTTGCCCACCACTGATTTATAAGCTCTCATTTCTTGTCAACTAGGATGCTTTATTTGATTAGTTTCCTTTTCTTAATATAGGTCTTGAGGGAAAAAAATTTTGAACACCTTATAATTTATTTACTGAAAGAAATATTTTAGTGAAAAACATGTAAAGCATAAATCAAAAAGATTACACATACAATGAAACACCCTCAGAGATTTTAAAGAGATATCTCTGTGTGTGTGTATATATCTATGTGTGTGTGTGTGTGTGTGTGTGTGTGTGTGTGTGTGTGTGTGTGTGTGTGTGTGTGTATGTGTGTGTGTGTGTGTGTGTGTGTGTGTGTGTGTGTGTGTATAGCATTTGTTTATCCTGTTGAGTAATGCAAGGGTACTCCCAATGATGAAAGATGTTTTATTCAAAAGTTATTGAGGATCAAACTTGCATTCATGGTTGCAGTACCTCCATGGCCTGAAATTTGACAGTGTTGCTTTTGATACAGCAGTCTATGGAGGATTCTGGCCAAATGACCATGGCTGTCCATAGTGTGCTGAATCAGCAGTGCCATCATATCATTTCACTCCAGAGACATTCTGCTCCCCAAAAAATGCAAGTCTGAGCTGCAATTACTTTTGAATAAAACATATCTTTATTTTATTTTGTAGGCATTAAAAAAATGAGGAACAATATAAGTCTTATCTCTCAAACCTTTATGGTTTGAGAGATATTCACAATCAAAGTTTCCCCTCCTGCCCCTTTTACCTAGTGTAAGCCATCTCTTCTCAGATGGGGAATCCAGTCCATAGACCAGACAGATAACAGCAGGGGACAATCTTCTTCCTATGAGAACAATGAAAGCCCTGCCCCCCTTGACAAGCTTTTCAGGTTTTCCCTTATCTTAATTGAAGATTGCCCCTCTCTGCAGTCTACCTGGGCACCTCTCTTCTGCTCTGGCTGAGCAGTGTTACATCAGTAAAAGGGGCGGGAGGGGGAAACTTTGTCATTGAATTACTCTTGAACTACAACTCTGACAGAATTGAAATAACACTCTCCAAGGTCCAAATACTATGATGATTAATTACAGCTGCTTTTATTATGAAATATTACTATCACTTTAACAATGGGAATAATCATGATTTATTCAGCAATATGTATTTACTATATTAAGCATTACAACCCCTTTAAGAGCACTGCTTTCATATATATGTTTGTGAACCAAATTTAAATCACAAAGTTGATCACTGCTTTACAGAATCACTCACTGATTTATTGAGATAAAAAAATATCCAAGATACAGCATTATGAATAGTTGTACAAGTTGTATAACATTATTCTGCTAGCACCTTCTGATGTAATAGCTCAGATCATTTCCTTCACAATAGTCTTCCCAAACAGTCCTATAAAAAAATTTAAACAATTGGTCATTTTAGTAACTACATATTGACAATAGTTTGAGCAGACAAACAGACACAGAGGGTGAGCAGGCACACTTTTGTAGTCAGTTCTAATGAAGTATTTCTTCGTAGATAATGCTATTTCGGCTCTGCATAAGAGCCGTCCACTCAAATGACCAGAATCTCGATCTGTCAGCTACAGCGCTAACGTCTGGTGAGGGGGTACTTTATAAGCTTATATCTTTAAAACTAGACAGCTTTAAAGGGATAGTAATACTTAAAATGTAAAAAAAAATATGTTGTAGGGTTTATCCCCCTGAGTAAAACAAGAGTACTCCCACTGCTGAAAGGTGTTTCATTCAAAAGTTATTAATTTTCAAAGTTGAATTTTTTAGGTGCAATATCACAGTGGCCTAAAATTGTACAGTGGCGCTGTTGCTACACCATCCTATGGAGACTTATGGTCCCAGGATCAGAGCTGTCCATAGGATGGTGTAGCAACAGCGCCACTGTCCAATTTCAGACCACTGTGATATTGCACCTAAAAAATTCAACTTTGAAAATGAATAACTTTTGAATGAAACACCTTTCAGCAGTGGGAGTACTCTTGTTTTACTCAGGGGGATAAACCCTACAACATATTTTTTTTACATTTTAAGTATTACTATCCCTTTAATGGGACTTACATCATTATGTTTAATGTTTTAATATGAGCAAAATTAAACTTCATCAAATTAAGTATTGCTAACACTTTAAGTGTTGGTTCAATCACAAATTAATCTTACCAAGCTCTAAGACCATGGGGATCTTTGACAATTCTTTTAAGGCACTTCACGTCATCTGTGATGTCTGAGTCCAGAAGCTCTAGAACAAGGAAGAAATATAAAATGTGACTAAGCCCATAACATACTTCCTAACTTGTATCAAAACGTCTCCCTATAACCTGTTCTCTTACTTCTCTTATAATGTCTCCATAAAAATCCTCACCTTACTTCTACTGCAGGGCTCTCTGATCTTTCTGTTCACCACTTCTGATAGTACTTTTTAATACCTCTGTATGTCTATTCCCAATTGTACAGCGCTGTGGAATTAGTTGGCGCTATATAAATAAAGAATAATAATAATAATACTATAAAATCCCTCCCCTATATTCCTCCTATACCTCCTATTCCTCCTATCCCCTCCCCCATATTCCTCCTTAACTTTCACCTCATAAATACGCCTCTTCTTCTGTCTCCTATAATATCCCTTTATTTGTCCTATAACTAGGGATGGGCAAAAAAATTTGTCTCAAACTGAAATCGGCGAATAATGGCACTTCCCGCTTGGTAAATTTTTTCCTGCAAAAAGTGCCTAACTCATTCTGTTGAAATCAATGGGAACATTGAATTTACACACAACACGTAACAAATATTATTTTATTTCCCAAAGTCATAGTATAAAAGGGGCATGAGGGTGCCTGTGTTGGTGGAGTGTGAGGAAAGAATCAGTTGAACAAGGATTGTTTTTTTGGGGTGGGGGGATTGTTTACTGGGATTGGGGGCAGTTAATAAAAAAAATAAATCCTAAATACAATTGAAAAAAAAAAAACATAAGACATAGTATAAAAGGGGTCTAAGGAGGGTGCCTGTGTTGGTAGGTGGAGTCTGGGGAATGACTCAGTTGAAGAGGGAATTTGTTTTGGTGGGGTTCCTTGACTGGCAATGGGGGGACAGTTAATCAAAAAATAAATAAATATAATAAGAAATATGTATGTAAAGTGATAGAGACAGGAATCTCCTGACATAATCTGCCACTAGGATAGACTGATACTTGATGTGATAAGAGTATTTTGTAGAGGATGATTTGTTAGATTTGTTGTTAGAGGCCCAAGCCCTGAGGAAATATTGATTTGTAGGACTTAGACTTATTAGAGACACAAGCCCTGAAGAAACATTGATTTGTGGGACTTAGGCTTGTTTGGCACAAGCCCTAAGGAAACACTGATCTTACCCTGAGAAAAAAAATGCCCTTCTGGCCTAGTTCCAGCAGGTCATGTCCTGTTGGCCAGTGGCCACTGCCCATTGTCAAAAGCCCTGATGTAGATGCGGAAATTGCAACTGCTGTTCTTGCTGCTGCTGAGTTGTTTAAGCAGCAGGATGATTAGGCAGGGATTAGGGAATGGGATCAACAACAGCAGTAACATGAGAGATGGATGATGAAGGTTCCACTTGCCACCACTAGCTCCAGTGATGCGCCTGATGCAGTAGCAACACAATAAGTAGCCCCCAGTATATGTAGAGAAAAGAAGAAGTTGGCCAATAATTCTTCTCCACCTGCCCCTCCTCCAAAAGCATGGGTGTTTTGTTATTAGAATATACATTTTTCCCTTGAGAGCAGGAACTGTGCCTATTATCAGCAACTGGAATGTGCACAGTGTGTGTGGTAAATAACACCTGGGGGCACAACTGTATCCAAACACCATGACACCAGAAACCGAGTACTGCCAATGTCACTATACCCCTTGTTCAGACCCCGCTAAGAACACATGACAACTTGCTGACAGTTTAATTGTAATGATGAACCCTCCCTGCCACCATCTTAGCATACTCTCCTCAGATGTCTCTTGATGAACTGCTTGCGATTATCCTCCACCACACTGCCATGTGTGGTCAGTGCACCACTTATTTTGCAATGGGTGAACACGAACTGCCACATCCTAACATCAATCGAGTGGCTATCATTTAGCAGTGGAGGAAATGATGAATGAGGTGGAATGGCAGAAGATGTAGTTACCCTAGAGGAAGAAGGTGATGGCGAGCTAGTTGTTTTGCTCGTCATGGAACTTCCAGTCTCTGCCTGGGTTTCTCTATTCTTCCTCCCCTTTGGTCTCCACCTCTCCTTTGTGGAGTACAGCAACAGTGGTGCTTGATTTCTGTGGTGGGTATTTGGCTTTAACATGTATGACACAAATGTTATGGTGTCTATGTTTCATGTGTGTTATCAGGGCGGTTGCACCAAGGTATGTTCCCTCCTTTCCTCTTCTCACTGAATTGTCACAAATTGTGCACAGTGCCATTGGTGATGACAGCACTGTGCCTGCCCCAAGAGAAAAATAGTGCTACACCCATGACTTCAGGGGATAGGGAACAGGTGGAGAAGAATGGTTTCTTTGTTCTTGTCCTTCACATTCCCCTTCACTGTCTGGGGTAGAGGATGATGTTGCTGCTGTTGCTGCTACTGCCTCAGAATCAGCATTGCAACTAGGACCAGGAGTATTGCTGCTGGCAAGTGGAACTTGTCCTAGTCCCGCATCACTTGTTGACCCCATTCCCACTGTGTCCACGGTGGTCTGTGGCACACTAGCCTGCTCCTCAGCATTCTGCTGCCCTTGCAACTCAGAAGCAGGAATCTGAGCAGTTGCAAATTCCAAAAGCTCACTGCTAGTGGTGGTGGTGATGCACATCCTCATCCCTGTCTCCCATTCCTTCTCAGTTTAGGCTAAAAAGGCCATCAATTTCTCTTCCACCCCAGTTTCTCCACCATCATCATCACCACCACCTCTAGTCCCTACGTGCTGCTGCTGCTCTATTACAGAGATCTCACTGCTGGTTGGAGGAGGTGATGAGCAATGTGACAGAGGGTCCCCTAATGTCCCACTTGCTATTTCTTGGTGACGTGAAGAAGGCAGACTGGAGGCAGTAGCAGCAAGCACAGGCAGCTGATCTGTGCGCCTGCTGGTGGTGGTGGTATTAATTCTGCTCCTGCTCTCCCCCAACACCAGTTCTGACCTCCTCAAGATCATATTCCTTTTAGACATTGTAGTGAAGGGAAGGGGAGGACTCCCAGAGCCAGAGGAATGGCGTGGGCTCCCTTGTCCGCTAGTCTGGACACTTTCAAATGCTTCCACTACCACTCCCCTAACAGTAGTCCCTCCGGCTGCTTCACCATTACTGTTACTACTACTACTAACATCACGCACAACATGTTCAGCCCCAGAGTCTTCCTCCTCAAAGTCACTAGTAATATGAGGATATTGATTACCCCCTCCTTCACTCCTAACACTAACAAGCTGCTGGACCTTCTTAATAGTAGTAGTACTAGCACTGGTGGGACTGCTTGGGGATGGAAAGTGTGACTTAGGGTCCCCTGCTGTCATGCTTGGCATCATCTTCTCCTTCTTCCCCTCCTGAGTATTACAAGACACACTAGCAGCAGATTCAGCACTGGTGGCAGCAGGCTCAGCACTGGCAGCAGGCACAGCACTGGTGGCAGCAGGGGCAGCACATCTGACAGCAGGCACAGTACTGGTGGCAGCAGGTTTGGCACTGGCAGCAGGCATAGCACTGGTGGCAGCAGGTTCAGCACTGGCAGCAGGCACAGCATTAGTGGCAGCGGGGGCAGAACGTCTGACAGCAGGCACAGCAATGGTGGCAGCAGGGGCAGCAAGTCTGAAAGCAGGCACAGGCAGCTGAACTGTACTGCTCTCACTACTACCCTGTTCTTCCTCCCTTTCCATTAATTTCCCCAAGATCCCTAGGGGTGATTTAGGGAGACTGGACAGCATTGGTTCTGTAGTGCTCACTTCCTCCTCCTCCTCAGTCTTAGTGGACACATAAGGGTCCTTCCAGTTCCTCCTTTTATTATTTTTAATCTTTCTCATAGTGATAGCAGTCACTATGAGCCTCTCCTGCCTCAATTTTGCTAAAAGATAACAGCAGAATAGCACAGTACATCTACCTCACTCTGTAGCTGCTTCTGTTGTGTTTTTATAGCGAAAAGGAGAAAAACACATAAATAAATGGGAGGAAATGTTCTAGCCATTGAAAAAATGGCAACAAATTTTGGCCAATAGGTGAAAAATGCTAAGATTTTAATTGCTGGTTTTAAAGCAGATTTTCCTGTGAAAAAGCAGACAACAACGTGGTTTTCGTGGAATTTTTCGCGGGAACACAACAAGAGCTTTTGCCCACCCCTACCTATAAGCTTTTCCTATAACACCACTCCATATTCCTCTTATGATCTCTCCCTATAACTCATTTTTAGTCTTCTTCTATAGCCTCTCCCTATAACTCCTCTTCAATATTTTTCTATAGCCTCCCTCTTTATATCCCCCTCCTATCTTATTCTATATCCTCTCCCTATAAGCAGGGCTCAAAATTTCCACTCACCACTATCCAATGGCGAGTGAAAATTCAGCCCTGGCGAGTAGAAATTCAGCCCTGGTGGGTATGTTATAGCTTGCAGTGCCGAGTAAC
The DNA here is from genome assembly GCA_037306005.1 of Rhinophrynus dorsalis. Classification (NCBI taxonomy): domain Eukaryota; kingdom Metazoa; phylum Chordata; class Amphibia; order Anura; family Rhinophrynidae; genus Rhinophrynus; species Rhinophrynus dorsalis. Next base: position 128,022,794 of record CM074727.1, on the reverse strand, counting down.
TTTTCAGGTCTGGCTAGTAGCAAATGACTTCAAATTTTAAGCCCTGCTGTAAGTATGCTCCAGGCTTTTTTAAAGATTCTCACTAGACCTCCTCCAAACTTTTTCTGTAATCTCTCCTTATAACTCCTCCCTATGTTTTCCTATGACCTTTACTTATAATTCATTACCTAAATGATACTTATAATTTATAGAGGAACTATATCCTTAAAGGGATAGTAATGTTTCATAATAAAAGCAGCTCTAATTAATCATCATAGTATTTGGACTTTGGAGAGTGTTATTTCAATACTGTCAAAGTTCTAGTTCAAGAGTAATTCAAGGACAAAGTATCCCCCTCCCGCCTCTTTTACTGATGTAACACTGCTCAGCCAGATCAGAAGGTAGGTGCCCAGGTAGACGGAAGAGAGGGACAATCTTCGATTAAGATAAGGGAAAAACATGAAAAACTCGTCAAGGGGGGCAGGGCTTTCATTGTTCTCATAGGAAGAAGATTGTCCCCTTCTGTTATCTGTCTGGTCTATGGACTGAATTCTACATCTGAGAAGAGATGGCTTACACTAGGTAAAAGGGGCGGGAGGGGAAACTTTGCTTGTGAATATCTCTCAAACCATAAAGGTTTGAGAGATAAGACTTATATTGTTCCTCATGTTTTTTTTAATGCCTAGAAAATAAAATAAAGATAAAACAAAGTATTACTATCCCTTTAAATATAATCGAGGTCCTACAGTCACGGAATAGATAAGTATAATATGAATTATGTGAACGCTGTAGTGTATGATAAAGAGCTATAAACTATCCCAAAAGCTCCAAGGCAAGAGACATAATGAAATGCATCTTGTAAATTAAAACTCAGTTGATCTCTTCAGGGCATCATATTCTAACCTATACAGGCTGGTTCATGCTTTCATTCTGAAGGGACCTGATGGAGTTCAGTCTTTCTGTTGAACATTTCGAATAGTTTATGTATTATGCTCATTATCGTTTGAATTATTTGACCTATTATTTGAACTATATCAATATATCACTCAAATCAGAGGCTGTATGACTTGAACTATATCCAGAGCTGGGTTATAGGCAAGGCAACCTAGGTGCCTGCCTAGGGCCCGGTGACTAGCTGGGCCCACTCACACCCCCCCAACACACACCGCTAATGTGACTCACTGTCAGTGTCTGGCTTCTTCTTGCGTGATTTGCCTCTCTCCCCCTATATTGGCACATGGTGCTCAGACCACAAGGTCACGCATGCATGCAGAGTCGCTCAGGTTCTTCAGACAACATAGCCACATAACATAATACTTATTATACACGTATCATTACACCTTCCCCTCTTAAGAAAATTAAAGTATTCCAAACAACATGTAATAACACAAACATGTATATCTATTCTAGCAAGTAATTCTTATAGCTATCTGATATAGACATTGTCATGGAAACCACTGGGCCCTTGGCCCCTGGAGGGGCCTGGGGGCCAGCCCCCTTCCTAAAGACTATGGGCTCCATTCATGGGGAAGCTACTTTCCCAGCTTTCCCACCCCTCGTGGGTCTAAGTCACCCTGTGCTTCTTAGGGGCACAGGGTGTCGCAGTAACCGGACTGCCCTTGGCTTTTTGGGTGAATTCCCTTTGCATGTTTGAACCGTGTGCCGTGGATTTGCTCCTGGACTATCACTAAGTCCCTCCCCCCTGCCAAGAAGGGTGCAGGTTCCCTTTCCCCTGGTTCCCCTACCCAACTGTGTCACACCCTTCCTAGCCTTATAAGGCCTGGAGACAACAGACCTCCAAAAGACTGGTAACTCTCGTTGTAAAGGCTGCTGGCCGGACTAAAGGTCATTGCCGCAAACCCCTTTGAACAGTAAGCCGACCGGTGATTGGCTAGTCAGCGTTAAAGGGCCTACATTGACTTTGAATGGGAAAAGTAGGTGCCTCTCGGATTGGGCACAGGTTTAAAGGGACTTTATACACTGTCTGTTCTGTGCTGTACCCCATTTGTTTATTAACGCTACAGTTTCCTGGTATGTGTTTCCCATCCAGTCTGCTTCAAGTTCTGTGCTGTACCCCAATTGTTTATTAACTATACAGTTTCCTGGTATGTGTTTCCCATCCAGTCTGCTTCAAGTTCTGTGCTATACCCCAATTGTTTATTAATATACTAATCTACCCTTCACTTTGAACTCCAATCTCATCCAGTCTCCCTCTACAATTTAACAACTTGTGGTATGTACTAATCTACATTAGCCATTTTAACACCCTGTTCCAGTCTCCATATTGCTTTCCTCTCCCATTTCTCTCCTATATCTTTCTGTGTCTGTTTCTTATCAGATGTTTAATGGTGTCACACCTGACTGCACTCAGGGCTCTCCCAGTGCAAAACAATTTACAATTTGAAAATCCCTCAGTCAGTCAGTCAGTGTTCTTAGGGACTCCAATTAGTATATATTCAGGCTCAGTTAGGGGTGGCATTTGCCGGGGGTATTAGTTGGCACCTTTATCAAAGTACCCCTTTATCTAAATACTGAGAGTTAGGCAAGAGAATTGGACAAGAGAGAGACAGCTGCTGCAACCACTTAAAAACAAGAGGCAAGTGAAGAAACATTACTTTCCGCTAAGCACTGATATTTGCATCTTCTATCAAAACTGCTGCCCATCTGATGCAAGAAACCAGGACTACCAGGACCAAATTTACAATCTGCTCTTTTAACCACTAAACCTCTGACAAGGAAAAAACAAAACTAACTTTGATTTCTTCTCCAACCACCTTATCCATTACAACATCTACCTCTCCTGATCATCAATGGACTACTTCATTTAATCCTGCATTGACTCCTACCCTCACCAAATACTTCACATTTCTGCAACTGACTCTCCTCACCCTATCCTGCCACCCCCATCCTCTGCCCGTGAATTGACCCTTGATTGCCAAGTCATCTGTACTCTCCTGGATCACAGACTGTTGCACAACACTACTGCCTCATTCATTAACCCCACTATGGCCAGTTTATCTCCTTGCTTTGTCATTGCCATTCTCACCTGCATAAGACTCTCCTTGTCCTGTGTCCACATTAAGGGGTAGATTTAAAAGCCAGCCATAGCTGGTAGGGCCAAAGTGAATACTGGCTGTTAAACTAACATGTTTAACGTGGTATTTAAAGGACCTACCAGCTAGAACTCTAAAGTACGTTAAGCCACAAAAACAGTCTTGTGGCTGAACGTCCGTTTTGTGCGTTTAGTTCCCAAAACGCCACCAAAAGCAGCGATATTGGGAACTAAACAGTGAAAAACAATTAAAGGGATAGTAACACTTCGTTTTAACTTTATTTTATTTTGTAGGCATTAAAAAAACATGAAGAATGATATAAGTCTTATCGCTCAAACCTTTATGGTTTATGAGATATTCACAAGCAAAGTTCCCCTCCCCGCCCCTTTTACCTAGTGTAAGCAATCTCTTCTCAGATGTGAGTCTGGTTGTATGACAGTACAGATAACAGAAGGGGACAATTTTCTTTGTATGAAAACAATGAAAGCCCTTCCCCCCTTGATAAGTTTTTCAGCTTTTTCCATTATCTTAATTGAAGATTGTCCCTCTCTGCAGTCTACCTGGGCATCTCCCTTCTGATTTGGTTGAACAGGGGGGGGATACTTTGTTTGTGAATATCTCTTAAACCATAAAGGTTTCAGAGATAAGACTTATATCATTCTTCATGTTTTTTTAATGCCTACAAAATAAAATAAAGTTAAAATGAAGTATTACTATCCCTTTAACTATCGGTGCTTGATATACTGCCAAGCACCGATCTTTAACTGATCCATGTTACATTTACCTGTCATTCACTGTCCTTCTGTCTTCTCTTTTTACTTCTGCCATCTCTCTTCAGTCTTGTCTTCTCCCTGTAAAATAAAATAAATGTATTAAATTCAAGCATGAACGAATATATTCCAGAACCCTTAAGTGGCACAGGGGTACGCAACGCATTGCAAAGCAATGCGTTGCATGCCTCACTGTCAACCAAAGGGTTCAATATTAGTGCTCCATAAATATAACCATATATGCCTCCATGTAAAGGCCCAAAGAATAAATGCCAATGAATAAAAAAGCTCCACATATAAATAAATCAATGCTATTCATTAATGCCCAAAATTTAACTTAGCTTTTAACTATGTGTCTCCACCTCTTGGAGGGCAGCTGCGGTGGAGACACAAATGTCCCACAACGCTCCTTTTCAGCTGTGTACGGACCGATGCCCGTAACACACTGAGGGCATTTGAAGTGAGCCTGCCTTTATATATGGGCAGGCTCACTTCAATTGCCCTCACTGCCATTGGCTGGGATGTTTTTCACATCCCAGCTAATCAGATTAGAGCCGCTTTCCTTGAAAATTATTGGCTGGGATGTGAAGAACATCCCAGCCAATGGCAGTGAGGGCAATTGAAGTGAGCCTGCCCATATATAAAGGCAGGCTCACTTCAAATGCCCTCAGAGTGTTACGGGCATCGGCCCGTACACAGCTGAAGAGAAGCGTCGTGGGACATTTGTGTCTCTGCCGCTGCTGCCCTCACGGCCTCTCCAAGCAGCGGAGACACATAGTTAAAAGCTAAGTTAAATTTTGGGCATTAATGAATAGCATTGATATATGTATATGTGGAGCTTTTTTATTCACTGGCATTTATTCTTCGGGCCATTACATGGAGACATATATAGGTATATTTATTGAGCACTAGTATTGAACCCTTTGAGTGACAGTGAGGTATGCAGCGCATTGCTTTGCAATGCGTTGCGTACCCCTCTGCCACTCAAAGGGTTCTGGAATGTATTCGTTCATGCTTGATTTTAATACATTTATTTTATTTTACAGGGAGAAGGTGGAAGATAGAAGAAAGAAGACAGAACAGAAGGACCAGCAAGCAAGCTGGACATAAGGATTAATGGTAAGTGTTAATGCAATGTTTCTTTACTTAGTCGGGTTAACCCTATGAATGCTGGTGGGGTAATTATACTGCACAGACACTCATAGGATTAATCCTACTAACTCTGGACAGGTTAGGCACTTTGAACATTTGATGTGGGGCTTAGGGACGCATATCAATACATCCACTGTGGACATTGGTTTTTTTTGCCAGTTAACAGCTGCGTTAGCTGGCAAAAGATCCGATAAAGGACTTTACGGCTAACAAAACTGGGTCTTAAGTTTTGTGCGGTAAGTGAGTCCCTTATCGGGTTTTTCCAGCTAACGCAGTGCTTTAAATGGCAAAATGGAGCGTTTATTTTTTTATGGGCCAAAACACGCGTTAGTGCTGCGGACGCCATCCTGGATGCACTGCCGATAGCAGTTCATTCCATGGCCCTTTGTATGGCTTCCTACACGTTAAAACAGAACCGCAGAACCCACTAACATGCGCAACATCCACAACCTAATAACCATACCACGTCACCTAACCTCTCCCCTCCTTTTGTTTTGGTTTCTAGAACGCCTGCTCTGTGTGTAACAAACTAACAGCTGTTCATGATCTGTTCATTTCTCACTCCCTAAACCTCCTGGCCATCACAGAAACTTGGCTCACATCGTCAGACACTACCTCCACTGCTGCATCCTCACATGGAGGCCTTCAATTCACACACACACCAAGACTTGGCAACAGACAGGGGTTGGAGTGGGCATCCTGCTGTCCCCTAACCATACATTTCAGGTAATCCCCACCGTTCCTTCTCTCCCTTTCCCTACATTTGAAGCTCACACACTTCGCCTCTTCTCTCCCTTACCCTTGTGAGTTGCTGTCATATACAGGCCACCTGGTCCCACTGCACAATTCCTTGATCACTTCACCTCCTGGCTCCCTCACTTCATGTCCTCTGATGTCCCTACTCTCATCCTGGTTGACTTCAACCTCTCTTAAAATAATTGTAACACCCCCCACCTGCCCTCAAACTCCTCTCCTTAACAACCTCCTTTGGCCTATCACAGTGGACCAGCTCTCCCACAAACAGTGATGGTCACTCCCTTGACTTGATCTTCACTAACCTCTGCTCGGTCTCCAACTTTTCTAATATCCCCTTTCCCCTCTCTGACCACCAGCTCCTCACCAGTAACCTTATCATACCACTCAAACCCATCCCCCCGCCACAATCAAGAGCATGCTGAGAAATCTGAATACTCTTGATCTGCAACAATTTTCCACATACTTGCAACCTCTTCTCAACCCCATCCTCACACTTACTTGCCCAGACAAAACTACTGCTCTCTACAACAGCACTCTCACTTCAGCCCTTGACACAGCTGTACCTGCAAGTCCACGCCACCCATGCACATGCTCACTACAGCTCTGGCACACAAGACAAACACGATACCTCGAAAGGTGCTCACACACTGCCGAAAGGCATTGGAGGAAATCGCGCTCCACAGCTGACTTCACATACTATAAATTCATTCTCCGTTCCTATTAGTGTTGAGCGAGCATGCTCGGCCGATGCTCGGATCGGCTCGAGCATCGCTCTGCTCGGCACATGGCGGTACTCGTACGAGTACCGCCATGTGCTCGCCCGGCATGTTCGGGTGGCAGGGATCTGTGCCGAAGGAGGCACAGATCTGAAGACGCTCCGCTGGACCACCAGGGACTGGAGGTAGGGGGCATTGCGGAGATGAAGGGGGCATTGCGGAGATGAAGGGGGCATAGCGGAGATGAAGGGGGACATTGCGGAGATGAAGGGGGCATAGCGGAGATGAAGGGGGCATAGCGGAGATGAAGGGGGACATTGCGGAGATGAAGGGGGCATAGCGGAGATGAAGGGGGCATAGCGGAGATGAAGGGGGACATTGCGGAGATGAAGGGGGCATAGCGGAGATGAAGGGGGACATTGCGGAGATGAAGGGGGACATTGTGGAAGAGGGGCATTGTGGAGATGAAGGGGGGCATTGACCAGGCACCCTCCCCTCATCAGAGCAGGGGGTGCCTGGTGTAATGCTCGTGTCGCCCCATTCAATTCAATGGGGCTCGGGTGCTCGGCCGAGCACTCGAGCCTCCGGCGGTGCTCGGTCAGAGCACCCGAGCACCCGAGCATCGGGGTGCTCGCTCAACACTAGTTCCTATAGCTCTGCCCTCTCCCTGGCCAAACAGTTATACTTCTCCTCTCTAATCCTTCCTCTAACCCGAAACGCCTTTTCTCAACCTTCAAATCTCTTCTACATATATCACCTTGCACACAATGTCGCCTTTAAAATGTTGCCTGCATCAAAATGTTGCTCACATGTTCAAAATGTTGAACACATATTAAGGTCACACATCTTAAATGACGCAACCTCCATGTTGCTATTTAGCACTCCATCAGTCTGTGTTGGGATTCTTGTGCTCTGGTCCTTTTAGACTGTCTCTTCTATTCCTTCGAAGAATTGCTCCATCCTCTATTCGAATCATGTAGGATCTCGGTTGCATTTGTTCAATGATAGCACCCTTCTGTGGCCAGGTATTACCCTTGTCTTTGATCTCACTTTGTTTCCACTTTGCAGTTCTGGTAGAAGTTTAGCTCTTGAGTCGAAATATACTTTCTGTCGCTCTTTCTGATTCACTTTAAACTGCTTGACTTGTCCCTGTTGCAAGCAAATCTTCCTTCATAGGCAGATTAGAACGTAGATGTCTTCCCATAAGAAGTTGTGCTGTGGAATAATGACATTCAAGTCCGCTATTACCAGAGAATTCACCCACTGAATTGATTCATCTATTTTTGTAATGACTCTCAAGCTTTTCATTCTATCAATCTCTGCTTTGAGCTGGTCTTGCCATGCAGGGATGTACTACTGACAGCACTGTTTTGTCTATCCTGATGGTATGTTCACTTGGTAGGCAACCAAGCCCTTTGAATAGATCACTGTGTTCTTCCATCAAGGTATCATATTCTGAATCATTTCCAGTTTCCAGTAATAGAAATCCTTTGGGACCACAATGAATGATAGATTGTGCACTTTATTTGTTTATGACACTTGTACCACACGCTTGCCTTTTACTGGTATATCTGCACCAGTGTATTCTGTAACTCTGATATTAGTCTCCTGCAGTACCGGTCTTAAAGGGATAGTAATACTTTATTATTACTATCCCTCATATTTTAGGTATTTGCAAAATAAGTTAATAGCCCCCAGGTTCATCTTTCATACCTTTATAGTTTGAGAGATAACCGAAGGCAAAGTTCCCCCCTCCCTCCCCCTTCCCTGAAGTCAACATTGTGCTGACTGCAGGGATATCAGGTCTGTCTTTCATCATGTGGCTCTACAGCAGAGCCGCGATCACATTACTGACAAAGAATTATTTCACTGAAACGGTCTTCTACATGTGCTTGCAAACCAAACACATGTAGAAGACAGTTTCAGTGACATAATTCTTTGTCACTAACGGGATCTCGGCTCAGCTGCAGAGCCGCAAGCCTGTCGTACGACAGACTTCCCCTGCAGTCAGCACAACGCTGGCTTCAGGGAAGGGGGCGGGAGGGGGGAACTTTGCCTTCGTTTATCTCTCAAACCATAAAGGTTTGAAAGATGAACTTGGGGGCAATTAACTTATTTTGCAAATACCTACAATATGAGGGATAGTAATAATAAAGTATTACTATCGCTTTAACTTCAACAGATTGTCTCAGTCTCTTATATCACATTAACTTGAACTCAGTATATAATTTGAATGGCATTGTGATGTTTTGCACCTGCAGTGTGAGGATCCAGTCATTCTGCAGCAGTGCATCTACACAGGATTCCTCTACAGCAGTTTCATTCAGTATGTGCACCGTACTCTGCTTTTCTGAGCTTCTGCAACATTGTGCATAATGATTTAGTTTACCATATTTATTACAGCTCTGTCCATATGCAGGGCATTTCTTTCATGAATGCCCAGCCCCACGTCAATTAAAAAGCTTTCGACTTTTATTTAAGTCTAATACTTTTCCTCATGCTGATTGCATCTGTTTTTCTCCATATTACTCTTTTTCACACTCTTTCTCAGCTGGTCTACAGCACATTTCATTAATGATCTCTTTGGCCTGTGACTTAACAGTTTCAGCTGCTCTACACAATGCCAAGGCCTTTTGTAGATCTAGGTCTTGCTGTCTAAGCAGCCTTTCCCTCAGCACATTATCTGGTATACCACATACAATTCTGTCTTTTATCAAGGATTTTGTTAACTCTCCAAACTCAAGTTTTGCTGTGGCTCCTGAGCTCCATACGGTATTGATCAATTGATTCGACAGGATTCTACATACAGATAAAGAAACTGTGCCTTTCATAGGTGACATTCCTTTTAGCTATGCAATATTCCTCAAACGTATCCATTATTGGCTTTCATTTCAGGTTATATCCATCTAAACACAAATTTATTGTACACTTCCAGAGCTTCCTCACCAATCACATGCAGAAACAGTGAAGCTTTCATTTTTTCATCTTTTCTGTCAACATCAATGGCAGAGAGATGTAACTCAAACCTTTGTTTAAATCTCCAATTGTCAACAGCATTTCCAGTCAACTAAAGTTTTGGTAGGGGTTACAGGCCTTCTGTGTCATCTTATACCCTGATTTTGTGGGCGTTTTCACAGCTCTCAGCAAAATGGCAGACTGTTGGAACTATCCTAAGCAGACTTTTAGCACACCAGACTCTGAAGGATTTTCTCTCTCTTCAACCCATTACTTCTGACACCATGTTGTGCTTTGTGGGTTCTTATATAATAATAAAGGCAGAGACACAAGTCTTTTTATATTCAGCTTTACCTGTTGGCAGCTTCCAGACAACTATAAACAACCAGCCATAACTAGTTCGGTCACATGACACCACTGAGCATAAATGCACTATTGACCATGTTCAGCTTCTTTTAGCACCATAGCCACATAACATAATACTTATCCTATATAATAATTCGCTAAATTGTGTGTAACGCCGCAACATGCGCAGTACACACTGCTGCGCGTGCTGCAGTCATGCGCAGTGGAGACTGCCCACGCTGCGGCTGATACAGAGCTGGGCACTCCGAAGGAGCATCCAGCTCTCTATCAGCCGCGGCACAGGCAGTCTCAATTGCGTCTGACTGCCCCGCGACCAGGTGGCAGTAGCACTGTGGCCCGTGTAAAGGGCTGTTCAACTAGTTATACTCATAAACTAGCCAAAAGATGTGATGCCCTGAGCATGAACAAAAGCAAAGTTGCCTGTTCTCCAGCTAGTCGCTGCTCAAGGGCATCACATTTTAGCTCTTTACTGCCATTACAGAGGAGAAATATCCACATACATATTAGACTAATCCCACCCATCAGGATGGAACAGTTCCAAAATGATGGGCAAGTCCCCTCTGCACGGGCAAAACCAGTAAACCCCAGATGTACATTTGGCCTTGTTTGGGCCTTGTCAGTGAGGTGCAGCTGCCTTCCCTAGGCACTAAGAGCAAGGGGTCCACGTCTGGATTACCCTTTACACTTAGGGAAAAACCCTTAGTGTTTCTCAAAAACAAGCCAAAAGATGTGAGAGGTTCTGATCACGAACAAGAGCAAAGCTGCCTGTTTTCTAGCTAATCTCCTCTCAAAAGCATCACATTTTAGTTCTCTAGTGCCATTACAGAGGAGAAATTTCCACATATATATTAGACTAATCCCATTCATAAGGGCGGTCCAGTACCAAAATGATGGGCAAGTCCCCGCTGCATGGGAAAAAACAGTTAACCCCAGATGTAAGTTTCGGCCTTGTTTGGGCCTCATCAGTGAGGTGCAATTGGCTTCCCTAAGCACTGAGAGTAAGGGGTCCACCCCTGGATAAAACTTTACACTTAGGGAAAGACCCTAAGTGTTTCTCCAGAAACAAGCCAAAAGATGAGAGAGGATCTGAGCACAAACAAAAGCAAAGTTGCCTGTTCTTCGGCTAGTCACCGCTCAAGAGCAAAACTTACGTCTGGCGTTAGCTGGTATTCCTGTGCAGAGGGGACTTGTCCAGAATTTTGAAGCTGGACCGCCCTTTTGGGCAGGATTAGTCTAATATGTATGTGGAAATATCTCCTCTGTAATGGCAAAAGAGAGCTAAAACGTGATGCTTCTGAGAGGTGACTAGCTGTTGAACAGGCCATTGTGCTGTTTGTTCGTCCACAAAAGCCTCTCACATTTTGTATGTATCTTTTGAAAACTCTTAGGGGGGTCTCCCCAAGAGTGAAGGGAATCCAGCTGCACCTTACTGATGAGGCCCAACAAGGCCAAATGTACATCTGGGGCTAGATGGTATTCCCGTGCCAATCATTTTGGAACTGGACTGCCCATCCGGGTGGGATTAGTCTAATATGTATATGGAAATTTCTCCTCTGTAATGGCACTAAAGAGCTAAAACGTGATGCTTCTGAGCAGCGACTATCCAATGGCCATTTTGCTGTTTGTTCGTTCTCAGAAGCCTCTCACATTTTGTGTATCTTATTATTCACATACATTATAAGATGTAAAATACATGTAGACCCTGCTGGCAATATGTTATCTCCAGTAACTTCTCTTATATCTCATCCCAGGATGACTGCAATCTATGCAATCTATAAATCCTAGCCTCACGGTCTTATAATATATCCCTATATGTATTCCCATGACTACTTCAATACCATTCATATAACCCCATTAATCAAAATAATACTGTTCCCTATAATTTAACCAACATGACAAAATATACACAAATGTTTATTCCTTGGTATCACAGTTATGGCCCATTTTTTCTCTTATATGTATCTCTCGATCTTTTCTAAATAATCTTCTAAGTATCCCTTTAACATCTTTTTAAAGGGATAGTAACACTTAGTATGTAAAAAATATGTATTGTAGAGTTTATCTTCCTGAGTAAAACAAGGGTACTCACACTGAGGGGAGATTTTTATTCAAACATTATTGCAGCTCAAACTTGAATTTTTTTAGGTGCGACATCGCAATGGCCTGAAAATTTACAGTGGCACTGTTGGTACACCATCCTATGGAAAACTCTGGTCAGTTGACCATAAATCTCCATATGATGATGTAGGACTAATGTTTGATCTGCAATAACTTTTGAGTAAAACATGTCTCTGCAGTAGGAGTTCTCTTCTTTTACTCCGGAGGATAAACCCTACAACATATATTTTTACATATTAAGCGTTACTATCCCTTTACCAGTTCTATATTTAACTTCCCCATAATGTAGTCTATTAGTATCTGTTAGAACCACATCTCAAATAGCCAATATACATTGAAAGGAGAAATAACAAAGATCAATAATAACAGCAGCCCATTTGGTTTACTAAAGCAAGAACATCCTGATGTCCTATGAATTTTGCCTATAGTCCTTAGTTTAAGATATAACTTCATCAATCAGTTATGGATGTCATGTCTATGGAGGCGGCCATAAGAGCTGCTAGCAGAACCTCTTGAAAAACAATCCTCCCACTGCAATCGATGCATTGCACACCCACCTGGTCATTAAAATGTAAAGTAGGTACTCTTTTTGCTTCAGTTTGTAAAAAAAAGCTATCAGCAACTGTCAAGTCCACCTCCATGGCCATGACATGCAGAATTGGTCGAGGATTCCAGTTCTTGGACAAAGACACAAGAGCAACATTCATAGGTGACATTAGGATTTTTTGGGCCATAAAATGTTAATGGGGTTATTATTAGGAAATGTTATTTCTCCATAAACAGCTTGGTTAAAGGAGCAGTAAACTTTTTTTATGAAAAAGTATATATCATAGGGATTTTCCGACTGAATAAAACAAGGGCACTCCCACTGCTGAGAGATTTATATTTCCAGAGTTATTACAGTTTAAACCCATTAGCAGTGCCCTCTAGTGTTCAAATTCTAATTAGATTTCCTGTTAGATTCTAATGGAGAGGAAAGTCAGAAAAGTCAGAGACATACAGTTCTCCATAGAATGTGATAGAGACAGCCTGTCACTTCCTGTCAGTCAGAACTATCAGGAAGTAAACACAGTAAATTCACTTCCTGATTATTTGAACTATTATAAATTTTGAATAAAAACAAATCTGACAGCAGTGGGAGTGCCCTTGTTTTATTCAGCAGGAAATGCTCTATAAAATATGTGTTTACATAAAAAAAGTTTACTGCTTCTTTAACTATAAGTTATCAGTCTATATACACATATATTACTTGAGCAGGGAATTCCACATAAGTTCTTGCGTCCAGGGGTTCTGCCATCATCACACCACCAGTAGCTGTTAACTTGGAAGATGCCAAATTCTGTCATACTTTTGTGCAGAGATGTATCATAGGCACTAACATGGTGGACTAAGCACATATCTACAAAAGAAATGTATGCAATGTATTTGTGAAGCTATAAGAAAAAGATAAAGATAGAAAGGTACAAAAACATGAGAGGAAACGTAAGATGAGCAATTGAATGGGGCGAGAGACAAAAGAAGATACTCACAGTCCCCGAGGGTATACCCCTTTATACCAATAACATCTCCATTTCTGATTGCTTCTGCCACAGCACACCGAGATATTGCCCAGCAGTTACCAACTAGGGCAGCAGCTAATATGAACACCACGTAGATCTTCATCCTGAAAATGCTGTGAGGAGTGGATACACTCTTCATATTTATAGTCCAAAAATAGTGAAAAGTAAACACAGAACACATACCAAGAGAGTCACCTCATGGTCAAATAAATAGATAAAGGGGAATTGATAGGACTTTGAAACACTTCTTGTCTGCTGAAAAACTATTTACTTTTTATGAGTGTTGACCTAGTTTCCCATGGAATGGTACGTTAAACTACACTTTCCTGACAAAAATGTTAGAACACTCCATTGACTTATGCAAAACTTGATCAAAGATCTAATATACAAAACATACTAATGAAAGGGAAGTTAGATGTTCTTAAAGTGGACCTGTAACCCTAACACAGGTTTGGTTCATTTTAACACTCTGAGTGCCAGAGAGGTATCCAACCCATTGGATACCTCTCTGGCATGCAAAGGGTTAAACATAATCAAAATCTGTCTTTATGTTGTACTATCAGTTTGTAATATAAATAGTTTTTAAGAAATGATCCTTTATTTGTTGATGCCATGGTATGGCACTTTAAGGTAATTAGTTTCTGTGCTGGACAAATATTATCATGCACCGTACTATGAAGGAATCTAGGCACATTTGACCTTTGCAGAGAGATAGCATTAAGTTCCACAGTGTGCCACTGAAACATAAGGGTTAATTTATCAAAATCTATTAATTTTAAGTGATAGTAATGTTTCACAAAAACACACCTCCGAATAATCTTCATAATATTTGGGCCATAGAGAGTGTTATTTCAATATTGTCAGAGTTGTAGTTCAAGAGTAATTGGTTGATAAAGTATCCCTCTCCCAACCATTTTTCCGTAGTGTAAGCCTCCTCCCCTCAGATGTAGAATCTGGTCTCTAGTTCAGACATTTCATAGAAAGGGACAATCTTCTTATTGTGAATATAAGGAAAACCCTTGCCCCTTGACAGGTTTTTCCTTATGATCACTGAAGATTGTCCCTCTCTGCGATCCATCCGTACAGTCTTGCTGTTCTGAGGTGAGCAGTGTTACATCAGTAAAAGGGATGGGTGGGGGATACTTTATCATTAAATTACTCTTGACCTACAACTTGTCCAGTATTAAAATAACAATCTCCGTGGTCCAAATACTATAAAGATTAATCGGAGCTGCTTTTTTTTGTCTTATGGTGACAGGTCCACTTTAACAGTTGTGCATTTAAAGATAAGCCAGGAGATATAAAGAACACGACTGTTGATATCAAATTGAATATTGTTACTATAAAAGGGAAACATTAATGAAGAAATTAAAGACTGTTGATACTTTTCAAAGCCTTTACGGGGTCAGTGGCAAACCCAGAATTTCCATGGTAGGGTGGTTTCTGAAACAAATAACCAAAACAAGATATAATACTAATACCCAGGTCTGACATTCCAAATAGACAGAGCAGGCAACTGCTTAGAGCTCCATATTTTGATTGGTGCCTCTGCAGAATGTGGGTGTGGCCAGAGCAATCTGAATGCCCCTACACTAGCTGTATACCCCTTTACAGTCTATTATTTAAAGGAATAGTAATGTTTCAGAAAAACAGCAGCTCCAATTAATATTCATAGTATTTGAGCCATAGAAAGTGTTATTTCAATACTGTCAGAGTTGTAGTTCAAGAGTAATTGAATGATAAAGTATCCCCCTCCCGCCCCTTTTACCTAGTGTAAGCCTCCTCCCCTCAGATGTGGAATCTGGTCCACAGACCAGACAGCTCATAGCAAGGGACAATCTTCTTACTGTGAGAACCCTGCCCCTTGACAGGTTTATCAGGTCTTTCCCTTATGCTAATTGAAGATTGTCCTTTTCTGTGATCCATCCATACAGTCTTGCTGCTCTGAGGTGAGCAGTGTAACATGAGTAAAAGGGGAAGGAGGGAGATACTTTATCATTCAATTACTATTGAACTACAACTCTGACAGTACTGAAATAACACTTTCCATGGCCCAAATACTATGAAGATTAATTGGAGCTGCTTTTATTGTAAAACATTACTATCCCTTTAACTCCTGGATATTATAGAGATCTCCAGCGCATTTCAGAGAGATGCATTGGAGCTCTCTCTAGCAACCAAGCAGCTGACTGGGGTCTTGTGAGGAATGGGGGTGTGGCCATAGGTGGAGCCAATGGGTGCCTAGAGCACCTTTGCTGAGTGGTGCATGTAATGTAAAGATAGCCCTGATAATACCTAGAAAGTATACAATGTCCTTCTGGAGCCAAAAGTCACTGAGACTGATGTACTAAGAAGAACTTGAGCAATTCAAGGGCAAACCAACTTCACCACAGGGGGGCAAAAAAATCCAATAGCTTTAAACTAGATTAACCATTTTAATGCTAGTGAAGCCTCTAATGCATTGCTTTTTAAATGTGTTGGTGACCTCTCTAGTTTTCAAGAGGTTAAATCTCCAAATGAAAGGGATAGTAATGTTTCATAATAAAAGCAGCTCTAATTAATCATCATAGTATTTGGACCTTGGAGAGTGTTATTTCAATTCTGTCAGAGTTGTAGTGCAAGAGTAATTTAATGATAAAATATCCCTCTCCCGCCCCTTTTACTGATGTAGCACTGTTCAGCCAGAGCAGAAGGGAGGTGCCCAGGTAGATTGCAGAGAGGGACAATCTTCAATTAAGATAAGGGAAAAACCTGAAAAACGTGTCTAGGGGCTTTCATTGTTCTCATAGGAAGAAGATTGTCCCTTGCTGTTATCTGTCTTGTTTAGCAACCAGATTCCACATCTGAGAAGAGATTGTTTACACTAGGTAAAAGGGGCGGGAGGGGGAACTTTATCTTTCAATTACTCTTGAACCACAACTCTGACAGTATTGAAATAACACTCTGTATGGCTCAAATACTACGATGATTAATTGGAGCTGCTGTTTTTGTGAAACATTACTATCCCTTTAAATCTATCCCTATCCCTTTCATCACACTAGTGGTGTTACTGTGGTTTTACTGTACACATTCATTACTATAGAGTCTCAAGTGACTCATAACTGTCTAAGACTCTATGGTAATCAATGCATACAGTTAACACAGTAAAACCTCTAGGGCTCGATTTAAAGGCAGCCGTTAGCCAAAAAAATCACTAACGGGTGCGTTAAGTGTCATGTTGCAATTCAAAGATCCGTCTAAAGAACAGCTAACGGCAGTTGCAGAATCCTTACGGCCGATACACTTACGTGCATTCAGACGCATGGAACAACATACCCCAGAGCTATTCAAAGGCTTGCGGTACTGATAACGGCTGAAAAAAAGACACACCTAACGGCTAAAAGTTAAGACCCACTTTTCACACACGTTAGACACTTAACGGCCAAAACTAAACACCCGTTACAGAGGAAAAGACACAAAAGGCTTACCGCACAACCATGTAAATGGGAAAATTAACCCGTGCAATGCCAAAACAACACAAAAACATGCACACACAACACAAATCACTCCACACACAACAACAAGCAACACCACAGGAACAATGACACACAAAAAAACAACAACACAACATGGCACGGAACAATGGGGGTCATCACACAAAGCGGACCCTGCAAATACAAGCTTACCTGGGCAACATCAACACGCGACCTGCACCCCACAACTGCACGCCCGCAACTGGCACACACAGAACAAGCACAACACACCACATCTTATAACACACACACACCTGCTAACACTTACCTGGACACAAACAACTCACCATTGGTCAGCACTCACCTCATCACCACACCTACACAATGCCCTAGCAAGTACTTAAAGGGACAACTCAACACACTCACTTGTGGCTTGTTTTCCACTCAGGGAGGGAGAGAGAGAGATAGAGAGAGATAGAGAGAGAGAGAGAGAGAGAGAGAGAGAGAGAGGTAGAGAGAGAGAGATAGATAGAGACAGATAGAGAGAGCAAACAGTATGTTGGGTTACATATTGTTGCGAAGACTGCGGAGAAGGCGTGCAAGGGAGAGAGCTAGGGAACATCAGCAAACTCCAAGCACGCCTCATCAACAGCCTTCACCTGTTGCAAGTGAGGAGGCTCTGGCTCAGCAGCCACACAGGAGTCCATCCCCACCTGGAGGGTACAGGATGTATAGACCAC
This sequence comes from Rhinophrynus dorsalis, assembly GCA_037306005.1. Classification (NCBI taxonomy): domain Eukaryota; kingdom Metazoa; phylum Chordata; class Amphibia; order Anura; family Rhinophrynidae; genus Rhinophrynus; species Rhinophrynus dorsalis. The sequence continues at coordinate 128,005,178 of CM074727.1, read as the reverse complement.
CAAGGCCCAGGGTATACCGCCCAAGGGTCACACTCTTTGGAATGGCTGATGACGAGGTCATTGATCGCTACAGGTTGAGGCCTGACAGCATCATTGCCTTGTATGAGGTCATCAAGGAGCAAGTGGATCCCATCTACATCCACAACCATGCCCTAACTGGCCTGCAGAAACTACTCTGTGCCATACACTTCATGGCAAGCGGGGCCTTCCAGTCCACTGAGGGTTACGCATCTGGCATGTCACAGGCCACATTCTCCAGAGTGCTGGCCCAGGTCCTGCCAGCCCTCAAAAGCAAGGCCAGTACCTATATACATTTTCCCACCACCGACATGGACTGGATACACGTCAAGCAGGCCTTTTACGCAAAGGGAGGCATGCCCAGGGTCATGGGTGCTATAGATTGCACCCATGTCCGGATTAAGGCCCCAGCACGTGACGCACAGATATTCATCAACAGGAAGAACTTCCACTCCATCAACGTGCAGATGGTGTGTGACAGCAACATGAGGATCATGAATGTCTGTGCAAAATATCCTGGCAGCACACATGATGCATACATTCTACAAAACTCCTCAGTCCACAGAGATTTTGAGAATGGAACCTTTACAGGGGGATGGCTAGTGGGTGAGTTCACAAAACAAAATCACACCACATACACAGGCGTACACACCACTCAGCTCAGCATATGCACCTGACCCACAGATACTACGTCCACCACACAAAACATCATTCACACAACATGTGCTCCCTGTTTCACCATGTCACTCACATTACACAGGTGATGCTGGCTATGGATGCAAGTCCTGGCTACTGACCCCTCTGGCCAATCCCCAAACACATGCCCAGGAAAGCTACAACCAGGCTCATGCCAGAACGAGGAATGCTATTGAGCGGACATTTGGGCTCCTCAAGTCAAGATTCCGATGTCTGGACCACTCTGGGGGAGCACTGCAGTATGCACCGGCTAAGGTGTGTGACATCATTGTGGCGTGCGCAATACTGCACAACATCGCAGTGGACACCAGGCTGCTGGAGCACATCCCGGACCCCCCCATACAGGAAGTGGCCATGGACATCGGGCATGTGGAGGAGACCATGAGAGGGGCACAGATCAGAGACAGGCTCATCACGGAACACTTCACCTGTGAGTATAACACATGCATGCAAACAATCCATGCAAGTCCCCCATCAGTCCTGTGACACTAACCACACTGCACATTTTGTTCTGTCTCACCCCACAGGAACAGTGACACAGCACTGCACTGGCAGTGGACGTGGAAAATTGTGTGTGTGGACTCAACAACCGTCCTCCATTCCACTCTCCACGTTGACATACAGACCCCAAGGATATCACACACACCCCCAGGATAAACAAGGTACAACATATTACCCATGTTCATCACCTTACACGGCTTGATTGACAGCAACTAACTGGATATGCCATGATTATAGCCTGAACAACCATGCTAGCCCAGTAGCGAAAGAGTATTATCTAATGATAAGCATTAGAAGGGACATCAGACTCAATATGGGACCTGTACTGTGCTACAGCTGAGAAGAGCAGCACAGGGGTGGATGTACAGTGGTATGGGCACACAATGTAGAGGTCATGAGACGTAGATCAGATTACCAGGGACTCCATGCAGACCTGTGAGTGTGCAGACATATGTGCCCCTGACATGAATACACACATCAACAAATGTGTCCTAACAGTTCCATGGAACAAATGACATTGGGCTGCCACTGTCACTTTCACAGTGGCAGCACAATGTCATTACTTCCATGGAGCTCTCAGAACACTTGTTAATGTGTGTATACATGTCAGGGGCACATATCCCTAGGACTGATGCACATGTCCTTAGTTCCCCACAGAATTGGTTACAGATGAGTGCACAACACATTGTCAAGCAATGGTTTGTGCACTCACCTGTAACTGTGAAAACTGAGGGGATGAAAAAGACTAAATTGTTGTTGCTTGATGATCAGTTCAGGTCTACTGCTCCAAATCCTGTCCTCTTGTCCCGCAGGCATCCGTAACATGATCCATCCTTGAACTGAAGATCTTCCATGTGACTGGATTGATGTCTTGACAACACCTTCATGAAGATCACCCCTTGCTGTTTATGGTGATGTTGTTGGTGATGCAAAGTTTGACCTCAGGTTCACACAAACCTCTACTGGAACATTCTCATAGAGACACAGAAAACACTAATTCTTGAGTGTTTTAACCTGTACAGTCAGGATGCTCAGCTACAGAGTTGTCAAACCTCATGGACAACACATGAGCAGGGCAGCAGTGTTACTGAAGTATTACGATTTAGTTTCAAAGTACATTTAGTGTTCTCATACAGGTGTTCAATGCATATAGGCAATACACACACAAAACACTACATTCTAATGTACTTTGAGACACAATAAAGATGAACCATCACCATTCTATCTGTGTCTGTAGGAGGATATATTTGAGAACACATTTGTCAATGTGTTACCACACCCAGGGTAGAGTATGCCCCATACATGGAAAGGCATCACCCACATCACAGGAGTCCACCACTTGTTTGCCAGTGACTGGACTCTGTGATATATCCATGCAAACAGATGATGGTGGCAGTGATGCACCAATGTGTTGTGGGAGTGATGAAGAGGTGATACAGGGGACATACTTCCACAGTGAATACCTGTCCACAGTATCTGTATTGCTCAGTATAATCCATGTTCTGAGATTTTGCTCCACTTTGACATATCTCAGTACATGGGCTAACGAACAACCAGACTAAGTGGACATGTGTTATCACTGGTGAATAGTGTTGAGCGAGCACCCCGATGCTCGGGTGCTCGGGTGCTCTGACCGAGCACCGCCGGAGGCTCGAGTGCTCGGCCGAGCACCCGAGCCCCATTGAATTCAATGGGGCGACACGAGCATTACACCAGGCACCCCCTGCTCTGATGAGGGGAGGGTGCCTGGTCAATGCCCCCCTTCATCTCCACAATGCCCCTCTTCCACAATGTCCCCCTTCCACAATGTCCCCCTTCATCTCCGCAATGCCCCCTTCATCTCCGCAATGTCCCCCTTCCACAATGTCCCCCTTCCACAATGTCCCCCTTCATCTCCGCAATGCCCCCTTCATCTCCGCAATGTCCCCCTTCCACAATGTCCCCCTTCATCTCCGCAATGCCCCCTTCATCTCCGCAATGCCCCCCTTCCACAATGTCCCCCTTCCACAATGTCCCCCTTCATCTCCGCAATGCCCCCTTCATCTCCGCAATGCCCCCTTCATCTCCGCAATGCCCCCCTTCCACAATGTCCCCCTTCCACAATGTCCCCCTTCATCTTCAAAATGTCCCCCTTCATCTCCGCAATGCCCCCTTCATCTCCGCAATGCCCCCTACCTCCAGTCCCTGGTGGTCCAGCGGAGCGTCTGTAAGATCTGTGCCTCCTTCGGCACAGATCCCTGCCACCCGAACATGGCGGGCGAGCACATGGCGGTACTCGTACGAGTACCGCCATGTGCCGAGCAGAGCGATGCTCGAGCCGATCCGAGCATCGGCCGAGCATGCTCGCTCAACACTACTGGTGAAGTCTGTTACACCCTTAGGGAAACAGCAACTCAACTTACAGGAGACCCCAATGCTCAGCCCAGGATATCAATGTGTGTGCTACACATTGAAATCCTAGGTTAAAAACATTGGCTTCTCCAGTAAGTCAGTTGCACAATGAGTGTGTGAATCCAAGACAACATGGATACATGTCCCATTTATCTATCCTGCTTATAATGTCCCTGCTAAGTCACAGAGCTGTTTGTCTGGTTATCCCATTAACCCACTGAGTGCAAGAGTGGTCCCCAACGCATTTCTTTACAATGCGTTGTCTACCACTCTGGCACTCAAAGGGTTAAACACAACATATGATGTAGACAAATGTTCAGTGTTGTACAATATGTTGTGCTAAGGGGTATGTTTTGTTGTTCAAATTCAACACACAACACCGCCATATAACACAGTGGTGTGGATGTATTACAAGTTGAATTTGTACAACGGTGTGTGTGTGAACCCATGTTGTAGCATCCCACTAACATTTCACCCAGGCAGAGGTTGTGTTCACTGCATTGTATGGCAATGCATTGGAGACAACCCTGCCACCCAATCCATAACTGAAGACACAACAGATCAGACTGGAATAAAAAAAAAAATGTTTTCTTTATTGAGGGGAAACTTAACAGGTAGGGCCTTTCATTTTTTCTTCTTTGGGTGGGGGGCCTTAGCCTGGGTGCCAGAGGTGGATGCCCTTGTGGATCTCCTGGTAACCCTCTGCCCCCTAGGTGTTGCTTCAGGGGTAACACTGGAGGGGGTGGTGGTTGCAGTAGACCCCTCGGTGGAACGCAAGTTCGCCCTCTCCATCCTCAGGTTCTCTCTGCGGTTGATCTCCCTTAACTCCACAAGGACCTGTGTCATCATGTCCATGAGACCAGTCCTGAGCTGGTGGAGTAGTGTGTTCCCCCTGGCCACCTCCGACTCCAGAGCTTGGATTCTGGTCTCCAATTGGGCAATGTTCCTCCTGGATTGCCTCCTGCTCCTGGTGATGTTGCTGTCTGTACTTCTGCTTGACCGGAGTAGTCTTCTTTGAAGGGCCATACACTCCGCCTCCATGCCTGTGAGGCGTGCGGTGCTGGAGGTGGATGTGCCCGGTGTCCCTGGTGCTGCTGTTTCCTCTGCTGCTGTTGAGGGTGCTCTTTCCTCCTCCTCTGCTGTTGAGGGTGCTCTTTCCTCCTCCTCCGCTGCTGAGGGTGCTCTTTCCTCCTCCTCCACTGCTGAGGGTGCTCTTTCCTCCTCTGCTGCTGTTGAGGGTGCTCTTTCCTTCTCTGCTGCTGTTGAGGGTGCTGTGGCTGCTGTTGGAGTGCCTGGTGCAGATGATGGGCAGCTGGAAAGGGTGGTGCAGCCTGTGGTGGTGCAGCTGGAAAGGGTGGTGCAGCCTGTGGTGGTGCAGCTGGAAGGGGTGGTGCAGCCTGTGGTGGTGCAGCTGGAAGGGGTGGTGCAGCCTGTGTTGGAGGGGATGGTGATGGTGGGTAAGGTGACCACCGGCTGGTCCCCTCCTCTGTGTCCTCCTCACTGGGGGGTGACATAGCCTCCTCCACTGTCTGCCGCTGGGCTTGACGGCCGTAAGCTGTGTGGAGGAAGAAGATGTTGTGATTAGTGACCTTAGCCATATGTTTGTGGAGACAGTTCTACTTTGATATGTGGTGAAGAAAAATATATGTGTTTGTGTTAATCCCCCTGGGTAAACAAGGGTACTCCCACTGCTGAAAGGTGTTGTTTGAGTTATTACGGGTGAAGGTTTCATTTTGAGGTGCAATATCACAGTGTCCAGAAATAGTACAGTGGGGCTGTTGCTACACCCTCCCATGTAGATATCTGGTCCCTGTACCAGAGCTGTCCATATGATTGTGTAGTAACAGCACCACTGTACAATATCAGGCCACTGGGATATTGCCCCTGACATATCCATGTCTGAGCTGTGATACCTTTTGCATCAACACACCTTTCAGCAGTAGGAATACCATTGTTTAACTCGGGGGGGGGGGATCCAACAACATATATTTGTCTTCACAACTTGTAGGGATGGCTATCCCTCCAGGGGGGTGGCAAAGGTTAAGTCCACCTTGATGTCAGATTGTAGACATTGTGGGAACAGATGTTGTTCTCTGTTAGTCCTATCCCTCCTACCCTCATGGTTGTTCAGATATTGCTCTATGTGACAGATGGAGATTTCAGTCATTTGTCCACACAAGGGCTTTTCAGCAGAGACAAAATCAACCCATTTAGAGAACAATACTTAATTGGAATGGTGTACAGGGTGTGCATGATTTACAAGCACACTCTGTGGACCATTCCAAAGAGGTATTTCTCTCGATATGTTGCGACTTTGGCTCTGCTGAAGAGCCTCCGTGTGGTCAAATGATGGATATCTTCACCTGTCACATGGAGCAATATCTGTATAACCATGAGTGTTGGAGGGATGGGACTTAGATCAAGACACATCTGTTAACGATGGCAATGATATAACATCATGATGACATTACCCATTGCTATCCCATTACAGTGACACACAAGTAGAAATGGTCATATATGTATGTGGATATGTACCCTTCATATGGATACAGTAATATCCTTCCAAGATGTGATGCCAGAGAGCATTTCATTAGGTGTGATTGCCTTACTGGCTATATATGTGCACCCATCCAACAAGACATTGTATTGATATGATGGATATGAACATACCTCGTATATCCCATCTACGTAGAGTGTGATATACTATGTATGTGTATTTGGATGGTAGCAATGTAGGTTGATATGTGATGGGTGCACATATCTGGCCAGTAAGGCAATCACATCCAGTGAAGTGATCTCTGTGTTCACATCATGTTGGAACATATTTAGTAACATTTGAATCCTAAGGGCAACAATCCATCCAGTAGTGAGGGATATCTTTGATTGAGGCCTGTTTTTTTTCTCTGTGTATGAGCCCATCCATCCTTCTGTGTGAGGCAACCGTACTCAGTCCTAGATATCCATCAGTCATGGCCTGTTGGTGACCAAGGTACAATGTTTGCTATTTGTTTCCCATATGTATCCTGCATAGAGATGCTGGTGTACCATCCATCCATGGCATCAGCACCCCTGTGGATCCATGTGGGAATCAGATATGGGATATGTCATTTCAAGTCAGAGTAAATGATTGCAGCCACAACACCAATGCCTACTTTTTCCAGCTTGAATTCTGTAAAATAGTTTTCGGTCTGTGTGTTGCACCTACAAGCATTTCTTCTGTGTGACACTGTGATGTGTGATCTGATGCCCCCTTTTGTGATTCTGTAAGCGGTGATGTTGAACTGATGAAATGAACATGATGGTGACTTCTCCAGTGATCTCCTTTCCCCATTTCCAGTGTTTTCCATGGAGTCTGTACAATGGGACCCTATGAACTTGATTCTTGTTTTGGCATATTCTCCATGGACTAACACTGGTACTGGTGAAGTGAGGGTGTGTGAGGGTTACTTTGTGTCCACCATCTGTTTGTCACCGCTTAGTGAATGTCCCCTGTGTAGCATGTGATCGTTGTCCTATTGACTTGTTTGTTGTCAGGTTAACCCCTTGAGTCCCAGAGGGGTTGCCAATGCATTGTTGATCGATGCATTGATGATCCCTCTAGCACTCAAGGGGTTAGGGTGGGGGTGGGGACATGGGTGACATTGTGTGTGAACAGTGATGATCTATGACAGTCGACATTTTGAACATGATGGTTTGTGTATTGTGTGTAATGAGCACAGCGACAGGAGGGTTGAAGTAGGACTTTGACAGGTTTGTCCCAAGTTGGACGTTGCCATTTGTCCAGGTGTTGTGTCCTTTTTTTAACCCTCATGGTGCTGTGTTGGTGCAGTTGTATGGCTGAGTGATGGACATGTGTTGAGGTGTGACTGTGTGTGCAGCTGGTGTTGGTTGCTGTAGTGTGTTGTTCTGTAGTGTTGCACTTACCGGTAGTGTGGAGGCTCCTCTCATCCCCAGTGTCAGTTCCTCCCACGACCCCCTCGATCATGGTCGGGGACATGTTCTGCCGCACCATCTCCTCCCAGCCGCAGAATGTGATGGGCACAGATGGGCCACCTCCGGTGCCTCGGGCTTGCTTGGCCATGTCAGACATCTTGTTCTTGACCACCCTCCGGCAGTCGCCCCATCTCTTCTTCACAGACTCCACGTCCAGCCTGCATGTTGCCACCGCGTTCACCCGGCTGCAGATCTGATTCCAGGCTGCCTTCCTCCGCGCTGCCAGGCCAGGGACCTTTGCCGTCGGCTGGAGAACACTCTGCCTCTCCAGGACAGCTTCCACAAGAGCCGTGTTCTCCTCCTCACTATATCTGGGATCCCTGATCCTGCCCTCATCAGCTCCGGCATGGGAGGATTCAGAGCCGGAGTGCCCTGCCTGGTCTGACCCTACCTGTGTGGGGTGCTCCCCAGGAACTACCCCTCGTCCCACTGCAGGTTCTGTCCCTCTTCTTTGTGTGCCTGCTCTTGTGGGCCGGGTCCCCCTCCGCCCTGCAGATCTCCCTCTGCCACCCCTGCTCTGCTGAGGGATCGCCTCCTGAGCTTCCTCCTCCTCCACTACTCTCCCCATCCCTCTCTCCTGTCCTCCTCTCCTTGCCATCACTCACCCAGTCACACCCAGGCACTCCCACAGGCCCTCACAGACACACTCGATCCAGTTACTCTCTGTCACACACTTTCACTCCCAGATTCACACTGTCAAAATAAAAAGTAAAATGTGTGAGGTGTTATAAAATAAAAGGACTATGTGTACGTATGTGTATGTGTTTGTGTTTGTATGTGTGTATGTAATATGTGCAAAAGTGTGATATGTGTATATTTAGTGCACCTCTCTCCTCTCTCAAAACTGCAAAACTCCTCTACCTCCAATGAACGCGCCTCTCTCCCTCTCTCTAATGACTATCCTCCGCTCCTGGGTCCTGATATCTGGCTCTGAAGAACTCGATAACAGACAGTGTGTGCCGGTTATTTTTGGGTATATATAGGTGTATTTGAAGTTATTTGATACATTGGGGCTTTGTGATTGGCTGTGTGTTTGAATTTGTTTTGGCATCAATCATGGTTGCTTGACAACGGCAGCCGTTATATTACATGTTGTTTTGAGCGCAGTTATCGTGTGATTTGGCCGTCCGTTGTGCATTAACATGAGCGACAACAGCTTTTGTGGTACGTGTTTTTGTGTGCCTACGATCGATAGCTATTCTCGTAGAGTAGCTATTGAATCTGCCGTAACTCCTGTATTATTTGCGAGCGATGTGCCTTTTTCACTTAGCGGCTGGTTTAACGGTTGCCTTTAAATTGAGCCCCTAGTGTGAGTGACCAAGACAGGAAGTTCCGACCTACTTTAGGGTCAGGCTTTTTGGCTAGAGAGAGAGGGAGAACACAGCTAGTAAGAGATGGAGCAAACACGTTCTTGCTGCTTGCAGCTTACTACGATCAGACTCAGAGTGATGGAGTCCCACTGTCCCGCACTCCGTCCCATTTTTGTCTCAAGGAAATCTTGTCAACCTATTATTAATAGGCAAGCCTTCCTGCAGCTACCTAAACATAGACCTGCAGGTCTTCAGATTTTAGACTACAATTCCCAGAATCCTCAGCCATTGACTATGTTACTATGTTATTATGGTACCTATTTACCATGTGAGCACAGAACATACAAATTATTTTCCCTTACAGTAAAATGATAGATGTTTAAGGCATAGTAATACTGCAATAAAAACTTCAATTCCGAGTATTACTTACAACTTTTTAACATGTTGAGCTATATAGTTGCTTACAGATTTGTTGTTCAAATGTTATTGAAGCCAGTAGGATCCCCCTTCCTCCCCTTTCCCTGCGTCAATCTGCCTCTCTGGTCTGGATGGAGCTTGGTGAGGGACAATCTTCAGTAAGCAAAAGAAAAATCCTGCCCTCCTTCGTCAAGGGGGGCAGGGTTTACCTTATACTTACTGAATGAAGATTGTCCCTCGCTGCATACGTCCAGTCCCAGGAACAGATCCCATATCTAAGGAGAGGTGACTAGAAGGGGCAGGAGGGGGATCATTTCATCTTGCACAGCATTAACTACAAATGAGGAAGTAACTATATATAGAGCAACATGTTAAAAAAAATTGTAAGTAATACTCAGAGCTAAACTTTTATTGTGGTATTACTATCCCTTTAAAGTGTGCACTTAGGTTATGTTCTCTTATGTTATTCTATTACATAGCATAAAATATTTGAATTATTCAGGTACTAAAACTTTGTCTTTCCCTGATCTGATGGAACAAAACAGAACAAGGGATTTCTGGGAACATGCCACTTTACATATCAATGGTAAGGACTTACCTGGAGTAGTAATAAGGACATAATAATCTAGTGGTAGTACAAAGAAGAGCCAATAAAATGGTGAATAAAATGGTGACATGACACAAAAACAACAATAATCTTAGTACATTTGAGTTATAATGATTTTGAAAAGAAAAATCTCTTAGTATAGAGTATATCCTTGTTTTACTCATCAAGAAAAGTCATTTTTTTCATTAAAGGAGCAGTAAACTTTTTTTATGAAAACACATATTTTATAGATCTTTTTCTGTCAGATGTTTTATTCAAAATTTATAGCAGTTTAAATAATCATGAAGTGAATGTGTTTACTTCCTGTTAGTTCTAACTGACAGGAAGTGACAGGCAGTTTCTATCACATTCTATGGAGAACTGTATGTGTCTGACTTTTCTGACTTTCCTCTCCATTAGAATCTAACAGGAAACCTAATTAGAATTTGACCACTAGAGGGCACTGCTAATGTAAAAAAACATGGCTTTAAACTGTAATAACTCTGGAAATATAAATTTCTCGGCAGTGGGAGTACCCTTATTTTACTCAGTAGGAAAATCCCTACAATATATATTATTTCATAAAAAAAAGTTTACTGCTCCTTTAAAAAATATTATTGCTTCTTTATATGGATTAATTTTGGGGCAAACCATCTGTGTCATGAGGGGCATATACAAATCCCTCCCCAAACCCTATTGATATAAATTAGAATTTTAATCCATGGAATGCTAGAGAGGTCTCCAACGCATTTTAAATAATAGTAATGTTTCAAAATCAAAGCAGCTCCAATTAATCTTCATAGTATTTGGGCCATGGATAGTGTTATTTCAATACTGTCAGAGTTGTAGTTCAAGAGTAATTGAATGATAAAGTATCCCCCTCATACCCCTTTTACTGATGTAAAACTGCTCATCTCAGAGCAGCAAGACTGTCCGGATAGATCGCAGAGAGGGACAATCTTCAATTAGCATAAGGGAAAAAACTGTCAAGGGGGCAGGTTTTTCCTTATGCTCACAGTAAAAAGACTGTCCCTTGTTGTGAGCTAAAGGAAAACGGGAATCACACCAACCAATAATTATAACTCCTATTATAAATACCAAGTGGTCGAGGTGCACGTTGGGTTAAATAAGAAACTGAAAAATAGAAAGAAGGGGGCAAGCTGGGAAAGATGTAACCAACTGACACCCCCTCTCCCCTCTTAAAGAAAACCCAATATAAACAAGCACACTCTAGGAGTATAGAAACATTAAAAAATGACTTTATTAATAATACAAAACATAAAGTGAGCGCCTAAAGCCAGTTAAAACAAACCAGCACAGGTGTATAGAAATACACATTAGAGGCTTCCTAGAGTAATAAGTGCTAGAAAGTAATACATACAGATATACATCCTATTGTATACAAAAATACTAGATTATATTTATATAGCAAATAATCTGAAACATATAGATAGATAGGGAAGCTTCAAGAACAATAAGTGTAACTCCTGGCCAGCCTACACCCTATGCGTATCGCCACTAGAGTGGCTTCGTCAGGGGGTAAAAGGTGTGGGAGGGGGAAAATGTATCATTCAATTACACTTGAACTACAACTCTGAGAGTATTGAAATAACACTCTCCATGGCCCAAATACTATGATGATTAATTGGAGCTGCTTTTTTGTGAAACATTACTATCCCTTTAAAGCACTGGAGATAAACATCTTGCAGTATAGGGGACAAGTAACAATGATTCCAATTCCCATTTATTTAAATTTAGATTTTAACCCCTGGAATGCTAGAGAGGTCTAGAACGCATTTCACCTTTCTAGCAGTACAGGGTTTAAAAGCCCCATTGAAATCATTGGGAATGTCCCTTATGAGTTGATTGACAAGTATTTAACTCACCAAATATTACTCTAATGTCAAAGTCTAATAAGGTCGCGAAATATCAAATAAACTTGAACGTTGCTGGGTAACTGATTTGCTACTGAACAGAACAATTTCACAATCATGAGAATTATCATGTATACTCCTCTTATTATTGACCAATGAGTGGCTGTGATTCTATAATTAAAATAAAATCAAGAAACTAAAATAACCTACTTCCTGATTGAAATCTACCACAATATTTATGTCATAAGGAGAAGGTATGATTTCTAAATAAGCACAGAGACATCTCTTGGGTATAATAGGTCACAGCTTTATTTATATCATTAATTCCAAACATATTATCAATATTCTTTTTTAACCTTTAATAATTATTAATTAATCATCAGTTAATCATTAACTGGCATTCCTTGCCAATCCACATTCCTTGATTCCAAGCTTGGCCAAATTGTCTGAGATCATGCTATGAACCCAACATTCTTCAGCACCTACAGCTGACCCCCAACATTCCTCAGCACTTACAGCTGACCCCAACATTTCTCAGCACTTACAGCTGAACCCACCATTCTTTAACACTTACAGCTGTCTTCCAAATAATTACCACATTGGCCCTCAATGGATAACGCCACAATCCGTGACCTAAGGACAGAGCAAACACCCAAAAGGCTTCCTCCAGTGTATAAATCCACATATCTTTGCCACATAAGTCCTCAATCCCTGAAAACCAGACAAGGACTACCCACCCTGCAGTGACACACAACCAAACACCACAGTCACACCAACATAGGAGGGAGGGATGCTTCTCCTTGTCCTCTCTACCCCGACAGCCAACCACTTCCTGTCACTGCCCTTAACCTTTCTTCTCCCCTATACCCCCCTAAGTCTGGATCAACCCTCCCCATGACATACTTCCCCCTCCCAGTATACTTCTCTAAAATAATGAATTACAAAACTGTTGTAGTGTAATCTCAACATCCGCATTAGTTATATAACACTGAAAAAACTCTGGATCTGGGTCTCAGACACAGTGCAACAGTTTATATAGGGAAAACATCAGAGTGTTTAGTATTGCAGTGTTTCTTTTAACTCTTTTTTCTTTATTCTATAATGTATGCAAAAATCAAGTGCTCTATACACTGTAAACAAAAAACATGTAGCCACAATATACCAAACAGGAACAAACTAACCACTTTCATCGATCAGTGGGTGCTGTCTCACGTCGGGTTTCCATACCATAGACGTAGTATCCAATGTATCCAAGGTGATAGCACTTCAATGTAAATAAATGTACAGCAGCCTCATAAAAACACAAACTTAGGCAAGGGTCACAAAATTCCAACTAGTCTTACGCACTATATAGCCTTTAATCATAGACTAACTCACATTCCTGTGAACTTTCTCCTGTGGACAACCCAGAGAAGGCTCATGGATTGCCACCGTGCTTATTTTAGTGATGTGAGTTGCATCATAAAGTGAGTGGGGCTTAATGAGGTGGGTGTGGCTTAACCAGGACTGGGCAGAACAGGATGGGAAGGAGTAAAAATGGAGTGGAAAGAGTGACTCACGAAACTTACCACAACTGGAGAATCAGCCTCTCTCCCCGGAGACCTGGTAATTAACACTAAAAATTGGAGTCTCTGAGACAGATCCAGAGAGATCCCAGGTATGCTAAGTCAAAAGCTTGAAATGGATGCAAATAAAGGTTTAATAATAAATCAAATACAAATGTTATTGGTAAAAACAACCCTAATCAAGAAATGTGACCCTATTAAATAATATCAAACGTATAAACCAACTTAAAAAATAAGGACTATATAATAAATATACAACTAAATAACTAAGTACTTCATTTAATTTAATTTGATTTAATTTGACCCTCATGTCATTCTTTAACCACACAATGATCATCACTGACTATATATGAAGTGAGACATTGAGACTAATGTAATAAGATGAATCAGTTGCAGCACTGGTGTGAAGCTGTGTGGGGACCCATGTTTACCCATGACTGTCCTGGCATGTCATGGGTCCTTAAGGTATTAAACCTCCTGGTATGTCTGTTCCCAGAAGAGTAAATTTGCCATTAGCACAACTATAATTGTCCTTTAAATGTGATGTCACTGAAAGTGAAACCCAAGAGTCAGAAAATGAAAAATGTTAATTTGTCAAAACTCTTTGAGGCTGATATACTAAGATGATATAAATAATAAGAAGAATTGGAGCAATTCTGGGACATCCCAACTATACCATAGGAGATATATAAAATGTCCATTGGTTTAAAAGGAGATTTAAACCCCTTGAATGGTAAAGAAATCTCCTACACAAGCACAAAAGGAAAATTGGCCAACTGCACAGTTAGCACTATTATGATGATATGTAAATGTTTCAGTAGAGGTTGCTATGAACTTCAAGTTTCAAATTGCATCACCAACACAAGCACTTGAGAACATCAAGGGTGAGCTTCATGGCAGTGGAGTCAAGGCATCAGGAAATTCAAGTGGACATTCCTCTGTTCCATGCTGGGTCATGCTATGGATGTCTGTGGGAAAATATGACATGCAATGGATAAACCATCATTATCCCATTAACCTTTGTGTTCCAGAAGAGTACACAACCTATTATTTTTCAATGGGTTGTCTACTCCTCTGGAACCCATTGGGTTATGAACAAGGGGATGCTAACCAGCTATATGGTTATGTGCCCAGGGCATTGGATCAATTTCTCATACTTTACCTCAGACCTTTTAATCACTCTGGAGATCTCTGTTCCATAGTTCTCAACGGGTGCAATATTACCTTCCATTATGTTTTTAAAACTGCAGTTAGCTATTCATAATATGAGATTCTGAATTGCTTACCGTGCTTATAAAACTGCCATCGGCTGTTTTTTTTCATCAGGGTCCATTGAATCGAGCCATTAGGCCATGATTCAGTCACTGACATCCAACCCCCAGCATTTGTTTCAAGCACAGTAAGAAATTCAATTACCATTGCTATGATTAAATAACGGCTAAAAAGAAAAGAAAGCATGTATGGCACTATAGTTAGCGCCCATTGAAACCCATTAAAACAATGTCTTCAATGCCCAGTAGGGTCTTCAGCACTCTGGTCAGCTACTGTCCTCTTCTTCTGTCATCTTCTATCTTCCATTTTCTCCTTTCTCTTCATTTTCCTCCTTCTTCTTTTCTGTCTCCTTATCTTCATCCTGGAATTAAAAGTGTACCTAAAAAAGAAAAAAAATAAACAAAACCATAACTTCCAAATATGTGCAGTGGTTAACCCTTTGACTGCCAGTGTACGCAACGCAATACCTCTCTAACACTCATAGGGTGAAAGTAATGCATCTAGTCCCAGTAGAAATATATCAACATTCCCCCATATCAAACAACATTTTTCAAAATCCGTTTTGCTTTAAATCAATTTTCTAGCCAAATAACTCACATATCGTGCATTGCAATACATAATTAGTGTGCAAGCTCATCCACTTTCACCAGCCGCGGCGGCAAGAAGTCAGGCTGACAAATTACCCCCCCCCCCATTATCTTTCAGGCCGATGCCAGAGCCAGTGTGTGAGAAATTTGAGCATACACTGGTCAAGCCAATCAGCTCTTAATGGGGGAGATGATGAATTTCACTAGGAGCTGATTGGCTGTGAGGTGCATAGGCACATATCCTAGCCAATGGACGTCTTGAAGCTATTTTGAAGAGAAACAGGCCATATAAAAGCCCATCTCTGTTCAAATTTACGCACTGGCTCGGGCATTGGTCTGAAAGGTAACAAGGGGGGCTTTGTCAGCCTGACTTCCTGCCGCCACCGCCGGCTATAGCAGCAGAGCCGCACATTATTTATTGCACTGCAACAAATGCATTTATTTTGCATTACCTTATATATTTTTCTCTTTTGCCAGAAAATTGATTTCAAATTAAATGGATTTTGAAAAATGTTATTCAGTTTCGGGGAATGTTGATATATATCCACTGGAATTAGATGTATTTCTTTAACCCTTTGAGTTCCAGAGAGATATGCAACATATTGATCTGCAATGCTTTACGTTCCCCTCTGGCAGTCAAAGGGTTAAGCACTGCATATATTTGGGAACTTCCTCCTGTGGAGCACCCGGAGAGGGCTAATGGATTGCCACCAGGCTTATGTTAATGATGTGAGTTGCATCATAAAGCGGGTGGGGCTTAACTGGGTGGGTGTGACTGGACCAGGATTGGGTGGAACAGGGTTGGAAGGAGTAGAAGTGCGTTGCTAGAGAGAGAAGCTTGGGTGCTGTGATGGCGTGCCAAATACTCCCTTGCTGCAGCTGAAGGTGGGTAAAGATTGTTCCACCCCAGCTGAGCCAGAGTGTAAACAGGATGGGAGTAACTGAGAACAGTTGAGAACCAGGACCAGAGGACAAAACTTGAACAGGAGAGGATAGGGTATTTGGGCCATGGACAGGACCCAGGAGTTCACAGTCAGTATGGTCAGCCAAGCTGGGTCAGTGTAACGGTTTTTTAAGACACTCAGACCAGTGGTAAAATAAAACACAGTTTTATTAAAAGAAGAATAAGGTAAACGATCGCCCTCTACAGGCAGCACAATATAATAGCAAATAATGGACAGATATGCCCCCACAGGCCCAGTATACAGAATCAGAGTATCACATATACTGTTTCAGGACAGGCACATAGTAGAGATACATATAAGGGTTAAATGCATAAACAGACAGTCTCTGTTGTGGAGTTTGGCACGCCCAAGGTGTAGATTGGGAGTATAAGTGTAGCTGGAATCACACTTAGAGTTCTTGAGACAGGAATGCTGCTAGGCCCTGTGTGACCAGAGGTAAAATCAGCAGAACAGTACCCAGAATATCCCCCACGGGCGTAACCAAGGACACGACTGGATCTGTAAGTGCCTAAGTAGTTAGCCCCCATGGGCGTCACCACGGTACAGCTTGGACTGCAAGAGCTGGCTAATAGCCCCCACGGGCGTACTAACGGAGACCAACGGAACAGAGGTAGTGAGCCAACAGCCCCACGGGCGTATACCTAAGTCAATCTGCAAGAGCTTTGAGCCAGTAGCCCCCACGGGCGTAACAAGGAGACCACACTATGCTGCAAGCGGAGAAGCCAATAGCCTTCCACTGAAATCTTGCCTTAGCTATAGTAGCTTGGGCCTTCAGCCCCAACGACGTGATCGTATGAGCCAGAGCCAAATGGCGCTCTACCGGGATTGTACCAAACAGCACTACTCTGCAGTTAGGTAGAATGAGCCGCCGACCAACCAGAGCATAAGCGGCCGAATCAGCAGATGTAGTGTACTAAGGCTAGGCTCTATACCAGAGAGGGGAGGCTCAGCAAATGACAATGCGGCACAGCTAGGGTTAAAAAGCAGCTTTACAGATTGGAGGCTCAGAGAAATGCGATAGCTCTGCAAGTAACACGGAGGCTCATAGACAGCAGCACAGCTCTGCAATAAGGCACGGATACTCAGCACTAGGGACAAACAACACAGGGCAGGAGTAGGTCACACGGCCAGCCTGGCAAGCGGCAGTAGCGGAAGTCAAAATGTCGCTACGGCGACAACCGGAGAGGAGAGCAGGAACAAGCAGGTCACTGGAGCAGGCCGATACTGGTCACGTAGCAGGAAGTCAGCCAAGCCGGGTCGGATCACGGAGGGTGGTACTCAGACAAGCCGGGTCAATCACGAACAGGAACGTCAGCCAAGCCGGATCGGATCACAGAGAGGGTTCTCAGACAAGCCGGGTCAATCACGATCAGGAACACAGGAACGTAGTCAGGACAAGCCAATTCGGTACACAGGAATCTGGAACACAGGAACTCAGCAACAGCAACACTGGCTCTGAAACACCACGAAAGGGCACCAGACAGGTGTCACGGCCAGGCATAAAAAGGTCACCAGGGGCGGGCCAAACCAGTACAGCCAATAGCGTACACCACAAGCGAGAGTGACAGAGAAGGATCACAGGCACTGTGATAGTCAGGAAGCCAGAAGATCACAAGCAGAATGGACATCCAAGCCAGGGTCAGGAAACCAGAAAACCACAAGCAATCACAAGCAGAATGGTCAGCCAAGCTGGGGTCAGGAAGCCAGAAGATCACAAGGAGAATGCTCAGAAAAATGACAACTAACAAGCTAGTGGAAAGGCAAGTAACAGAGGCATGGCTGAGTTTAAATATGGCCTTCAGCCAATAGGAATTGGGCTAGACCATAGCCCTTCATGGACTGGAGGACCGTGCCCTATCAAAGGGCAAGACAGAAGGGGCTTATGTGTGTGCATCCTCACAGCAATGGAAAAGCTAAGCAGACACATGCGTGGTAAGAGACTGTGAGAGAGGAAGTGCGTGCATGCGCAGAAAGTAAAAACCTGTCAGCAGCTGCAACCATGACGCCGAGGGGGTGGCCACAAAGGTGACACCACCACCCCTTTACGGGAGGCCTCTGGATGACCAGGCTTTGACAGAAAGGAACAATGAAAAGCCCATCAGAGTGCAGGAGCATGCATGTTGGAAGCAGGAACTCAAGACCTTTCCTCTGGATAATAGCCACGCCAATCCATCAGGTACTGCAGGGAGCCACAGACAAGGAAAGAATCCAAACTTTTCTGAACCACATACTCCTCCTACCTGTCGACCAGAACTGGAGGAGGGGCCACGGAGCAGGAGAAAAATCGATTACAGAGGAAAGGCTTGAGGAGAGAAATGTGGAAGGAGTCTGGGTTTAACCTAGAGGGAGAAGATCCAGGGCATAAGTCATAGGAGTGAGCTGGGCACGAACACAAAATGGACCAACTACCAAGGGGCCGAACTTGACCGAAGGCTAGCAAAGCTGGGGATTCTTAGTAGACAACCACACCTCATCCCCCCATGATATGGAGGAACAGGAACTCGATGATGGTCAGCCACTTTCTTGGACTGGGTGGCAGTTAATATAAGGCAGGCACATACATGAAGAAAATGTGTCTCCAATTCATCCAGATGGGTGTCTACATCTGCTACTTCAGAGGAAGAAGAGGTAGGCAGGGATGGAAACCACCTGTCACAAAAAAGGGGAGCACTGAAGCACCTCATGATGACTGCTGTTGAAGGCAAATTTGGCCAAGGGAAGGAGAACAGCCCATAAAGGAAAAACGGATGAATTGCAGAGTTATATAGACACACCGAGCACTTTCATCTTACGCGTTTTGCACGCAACCATGCTTACTCATACATAAAACCATCAGTGTCTCCATAGAATATATACAAGTGGGAAACAATGTATCTTACTCAAATTGGCCAATTGTAACACTACGACAATCAATTCAAATAGACCAATCAAAAGAAACAACATAAGATGTCTCTATAAACTGGCGCATTACTGACCGTGTATTATAATTATCCATACATATTGTAAATGGGAAAACTTAATCTAATCTTGACATCATAGTCAAAGCCGTTGGTTAATCCCACATACATTGAAGCCCACTACTAAACACATTGGTTACATCTCTTTTTCAAAATAAAACACTCAAATAGTGTTAATTACAAATATTAAAAACAATATTACAAATTGAAATAGAAAAAGAGAAAAAAAAAGAAAAAATAAGATCCAAAAATAAATAAAAATGAGTGAAAAATAACAAAACAAAATAAGTGAAATTATAATAATTAAGAAAATAAATGTTGACAATAGCACTATCACGGGTCACAGATTTTACTTCGTTTCTATATATTATTCACACTTTTACAAGATGTATTTTCAAACCCAAGGGAAGAAACAATGAGTATATAAATCTTTATCTTAAGTAATATCATACACAATATGTCACATCATACTCCTTATTTAAACCTTTGGGAAATCTAGTTGATAATGTAAAGGAGAGCAGCCATTCTGCAAGGGCCTAATGAACATACAGAGGTATTGCTTCAGTAACTGGTTAATTAGTTCTGTTTGCCCGTTGGATTGTCGATGGTAGGCCAATGATTGATGGATTTCAATGCTTATCGGGCATAAAACGCCCTCCAGAAAGGAGAGGTGAACTGGCTGCCTCTGTCAGAAACCACTTGTAGAGGAAATCAATGGAGTCAAAACACTCCCCTGAGGAAGATATCTGCTAGCTGAGGAGCAGATGGCACTTTGGGTAGAAGTATAAAATGTGCCTGCTGGAAGAAATGGTCAACAATGATAAGGATCACTGTGTTTCTGTTGGACAGTGATAAATCAACCACAATGTCCAAGGCTGGAAGAGACCCTCAGGTTTAGTTTGTGGTCATTTGTGTCTGGCACAATGATGGCAACCACAAATGAAATCACCATCATCCTGTTGTATAGCTGGCCACCAGAACTGTCTTAGGATGAGGTCCCATGTTCAGGAAATGCCAGGGTGGCCAGATGTAGGGGACTGGTGAACCCATTGCAGGATCTCAGCATTACAGAGAGCAAGAAAGAACAGTCATCAAGGACAGTTAGCATCTATGTTTTTTGAGCCTCCTGGATCTTGAGCAGCATAATGGTAGACAAGGTGGAAATAAACTTTGAGATTGGTATGATTGGTTCTGGAAGAACCTCAGAGGGCAAGGCAGAAAACTGGCAGGACAAGGCATTGTCCTTAACCTTTTTGGTCTCAGGGAGATAGGTGATAACAAACTGGAATTGAGGGAAGAACAGAGTCCAACGAGCTTGGAGTGGGTTTAGGCATTTTGCATTTTCCAGGTACAGCAGCTTTTTGTGGTCTATAAATATGGTGCAGGGCACTTCTGATCCTTCCAACAGATGGTGAGCAGCTCTCGTTTACCAATGTCATAATTCCTTTCTGCCGCTGTTAGTTGGTGGTAGAAAAGGAACACAGATGAAGGACATTGGTGTTGGGATCCCGTTGAGAAAATGCTGCTCCGACTCCTTCCTCCGAGGTGTCAACTTCAAGGTCAAATGGTTTAGTGCTGTCTGGATACCGGAGTATGGGTGCTGAAGCGAAGGCAGACTTGAGGGCAGAGAAGGCTGCTGTAGCCTTGGGTTGCCAAAGTCGTAGAACTGCCCCTTTCTTGGTCAGAGCAGTAATGGGGATGACCACTGAAAAGTAGTTCTGAATGAACCACCTATAATAATCGCTGGCCAGTGGGTTGTGGCTACTGGGTAACTGCCGACACTTTTACATGATTCATCTTGAGACCTGTGTGAGAGACAATGCACCACAACAAAGGAAGTCTGTTCTTCTCAGACTCACATTTTTCAAGCTTGACATATAGTCTTTGTCCTTGAGATGTTGGAGAAAGGCCTTGACGTAAATCCTACGGAGAGACAAAATTAGAGAAAATATATATATATATATATATATATATATATATATATATATATATATATATATATATATAAAGATAAAGAGATATGTCGTTCTCAAAGACCTGGAAGACAGCCGAGGCATTACAGAGCCCAAAGGGCATTACCAGGTACTCATATTGCCCATATCTTCTGTTGAAGGCTTTCTTCCATTCATCCCCTAATCGAATCTGGATGCAGTTACATGCCTCTCAGAGATCCAGTGTGGTGAACCAGGCCACTCTGTGAAGAAGATCAAAGAGCTCCAGGATCAGGGGCAATGGAGACCTGTTTTTAACAGTGATCTGATTCAGCCCTCGGTAGTCTACACATGGATGGAGGCCCCGTATTTCTTGCCCACAAAAAAAGACGCCAGCCCCGGTGGGTGAAGTGGAAGGGAGAATAAAGCATATAGCATGGTTATCATGGATGGAGGTGGCTAGGGCTTTCCTCTCTCGTTGGGAGAGACGGTAAGTGCACCCTTTGGGAGGTGTGGAGCCAGGAAGCAAGTTGACATGACAATTGTATTGTCTGTTGAAGGCAGAGTCTCAGCTTGTTTTATAGAGAATACATTAATGTATTTGTGGCAGACCTGCACAAGGTCACTGGTACTGGACACAGCAGCCGAGACAGTGCTAAGGTGAGTGGCCTGAGGTTGGATCAAGCAAGTCTGGAAACACAAGGCACTCCACTGTATCAGTTCTCCGTGTGTCCAATTGATCGAGGGTTCATGGCAGTGGAGCCAGGGAAGACCCAAGATAACCTTCTCCATAGGAGAGTACACCAGGTCAAAGGCTGTTATCCCGGAAATGAAGGACTACAGTAGTCTTGGCCCACGTGAGGTCCACAATGACCCGCATTGCTCCAAAATCAATGAAGGCAGAAATGAGCACTGACCCAGAAGACAAACTAATGGTCACAGGAACATGGACTCGTGAAGGTGACTGGAGAGGCTTAACTCTGGGGCTTAGCAAACAGCCTCTTTGGTAAGCTAAGTTGAATTGTTTTCCAGTCTGGTGGGACACTGCCTGAGCATGTGACCTTTGAGGCCACAATAGAGATGCAGACCCTGTGAGTGTTGTCTCTTTTTCTCCTCCTCAGATAGCCAGGCAACACCTCCTACCTCGACTGGAGTCTCAGCAGAGGGAATGCTTTCAGAGGAGGCAGACAATGGAGTCCAGCGTTGCCACCTACCGTGCTCAAGTTCTTGTTGTCTCTCGTGCATCCATATACAGTGAGGGAAAAAATTATTTGATCCCCTGCTGATTTTGTACGTTTGCCCACTGACAAAGAAATGATCAGTCCATCATTTTAATGGAAGGTTTATTTGAACAGTGAGAGACAGAATAACAACAAAAAACCCTGAAAAATGCATTTCAAAAAAGTTATAACTTGATTTGCATTTTACTGAGTGAAATAAATATTTGACCCCCCTATCAATCAGCAAGATTTCTGGCTCACAGGTGTCTTTTATACAGGTACCAAGCTGAGATTAGGGGCACTCTCTTAAAGGGAGTGCATCTAATCTCAGCTTGTTACCTGTATAAAAGACACCTATCCACAGAAGCAATCAATCAGATTCCAAACTCTTCACCATGGCCAAGACCAAAGAGCTGTCCAGGGATGTCAGGGACAAGATTGTAGACCTACACAAGGCTGGAATGGGCTACAAGACTATCGCCAAGCAGTTTGGTGAGAAGGTAACAACAGTTGGTGCGATTATTCACAAATGGACGAAACACAAAATAACTGTCAGTCTTCCTCGGTCTGGGGCTCCATGCAAGATCTCACCTCGTGGAGTTTCAATGATGATGAGAACTATGAGGAATCAGCCCAGAACTGCATGGGAGGATCTTGTCAATGATCTCAAGGCAGCTGGGACCATAGTCACCAAGAAAACAATTGGTAACACACTACGCCGTGAAGGAATGAAATCCTTCAGTGCCTGCAAGGTGCCCCTGCTCAAGAAAGCACATCTACAGGCCCGTCTGAAGTTTGCCAGTGAACATCTGAATGATTCAGAGGAGAACTGGGTGAAAGAGTTGGGGTCAGATGAGACCAAAATCAAGCTCTTTGGCATCAACTCAACTCGCCATGTTTGGAGGAGGAGGAATGCTGCCTATGACCCCAAGAACACCATCCCCACTGTCAAACATGGAGGTGGAAACATTATGCTTTGGGGGTGTTTATCTGCTAAGGGGACAGGGAAACTTCACTGCATCAAAGGGACAATGGACGGGGCCATGTACCATAAAATCTTGGGTGAGAACCTCCTTCCCTCAGCCAGGGCATTGAAAATGGGTCGTGGATGGGTATTCCAGCATGACAATGACCCAAAACACATGGCCAAGGCAACAAAGGAGTGGCTCAAGAAGAAGCACATTAAGGTCTGGAGTGGCTTAGCCAGTCTCCAGACCTTAATCCCATAGAAAATCTGTGGAGGGAGGTGAAGGCTTGAGTTGCCAAACATCAGCCTCAAAACCTTAATGACTTGGAGAGGATATGCAAAGAGGAGTGGGACAAAATCCCTCTTGAGATGTGTGCAAACCTGGTGGCCAACTACAAGAAATGTCTGACCTCTTTTATTGCCAACAAGGGTTTTGCCACCAAGTACTAAGTCAATTTTGCAAAGGGGTCAAATACTTATTTCACTCAGTAAAATGCAAATCAATTTATAACTGTTTTCAAATTAGTTTTTCTGGATTTTTTTGTTGTTATTCTGTCTCTCACTGTTCAAATAAACCTACCATTAAAATTATAGACTGATCATTTCTTTGTCAGTGGGCAAACGTACAAAATCAGCAGGGGATCAAATATTTTTTCCCTAACTGTATCAAGGTCAATACACAGAGTAATGAAGTCCTCCAGACCCTCTGGAAGATCCCAACCATGTCAAAGGATCTTTGAGGCGTTATTTGAGACAGCATCAGAAGGCAGCCTTCAGAGCCCCTTTGTTCCAGTTGGTCTCATACTACAAGTTTTGGAACTCCACTGCATACTGGCTCACGGTTCTTAGTCCCTGATTTAGGTCTAGCATGGGTGCAGAAAGGCTGCGGCAGGGTCCAGAAATGGAGCTAACATTGATTCAGAAAACCCCTGAGCTTGGAGGTATGGCCAGAGAACCTGTCGGGCAGGGGAATCTGAGAAGGAACATAATCAGGAGGAGAGAGTGAATAAACTCCCGAAGCGGCAGCGGCACCTGGAGTGGGAGGAGACACCGACTGTGCAGCAGAGGAATGCATCATCCACAGGATAGCATCTATTTTCTGCTCCAGGGTCTGAAGATGGGAGGAGTGTGACGACAGGACCTGTTTCTGGTGTCCCTGTCTAGCGGCCATAAGCCACCACCATTGTATTGTCAGATGGAATCCGATCCGGTAGGCCATGAAGCAACTGGGATCAATGTTGAAGAGCCAGATTAATCTCTTTAAACTCCAACATGGTGATCTAAAGCATACACTCATTGTCGGACCACAGGTAATGTGCCAACAGAGGGTGAGAACCGAAACCCAACAGGATGGAATCTGTTCTCACTATGAACTGCTTCACTATGACAAACTGGCAACCTAATGTCAGGTGGATTTCCTGAAGCCACCAGAGAAGATCCACTCTTGTCCAGGCTGAGAGGGACATCATGCAGGAGAGATGGCGTAAAGGAGATCCTAGAGATTACATATGACTAGACAAAACCAACATAACATTTGTGAAAAACTATTGGGTTGATGCCAACCCAAAGGGAATGGCATTAAATTTGAAATGTATCCTGAAAGCTGAAGAGAAGAAATTGCTGATGTTGTGCTTGAATAGGCAAGTGAAGGTATACGTCCCTTGTGTTCTGAAAGGCCAAAAACTCTCCTGGACATAATACAGATTATGTCTTCTTCGAGTACTTACGTTGTTGATTTCAGTTCACTACAAACCCTTTGGGATAAATATGTTTTCTTCACCTTTACTACAAAGTTGTATCTGTTCTATGCAAGATATTATAATAATCTCTTTATTTCTCTTGTGTATAATTAATATTTCTCTGCATGTAACACCCTGAAGATTTGTTGTTTTTAGTTTCTCACCAGATGATAGACAGCAGTAATATTTCTCAGTATAACATATATATGTGGCTTGATTCACAATACTGTAAGCAGAAGGAATATCTATGCTGCTGGACACAATTCAATACACTTTACTAAGGAGAGGTAGGTTGAGGAGTTTCCTTGCATCTTATATCAGGCCTTATGAGGTAACATCAAATGATCACTTCTGGAGCCAACTAACCATAGTGAGGAAATGAAAATTCCCATTGATTTAAATGGGCATTTAAGCCCTTGAATGCTAGAGCAGTCTCCAACACATTTATTCTATTATTTGTCCACTATGGCGCAGTTACTGTGTTCCAGAATTTCTCATCTGTTGCTTTCTGGTTCAGGCCCATTATTTCTAATGAGTCATTATTAGTATATTCTGTAGATCTTATGGTGCAACTTTCCATAGGTTTTATTGTCACTCAGGAAGTTGATTTTATGTAACATTGTTTTTTGGTCACACTTTCCCTTTGTGCCAACAGTAAAAAAGCACAACTTCTCATTTAGGTTTTTGCCCAGTACCTGATCAGTACACAGGCTTGTTATGCTTTATACTTTTAGGCTGACAGGAGCACTAGCCCCCCCTGGAGCCTGCTGTTCTCAGTCTTCCATCTCTTCTGTTTCTCCAGTCCTGATCAGAGCCAGCTTCCAGTGTCACTCTAATTCAGTTGAGCAGAGTGACTCTGAGCTGACAGTGATTTATATAGCACAGGCGGAGGGTGTGTACACCACCTCAGCTCACTTCAACTTCAGATGGCTCTCAACCCCTGTGTTCCCACCCAGCAATGTGCAGCTACTTTGTGCAATGACCGTGACTGAAAGACCTGACTGAACTCCAGTCTCCCATTCTTCTTGCTTGACATCAATACTCAAATGAGGGAAAGTTTAACACTTTATGGACCAGAGCACAAAGAGGTCCCAGACAGCTGATTTTCTCTTTAAGCTTAATTCCCTGTCCAAACACACTCCCACATTAAAGCTTCTTATCCCTTTGAGTGCATTGGAACACAATGCGTGGATACCTCTGTGGTACTCAAGGGATAAAAGGTGTCTGAGGACAGGAAGGGAGTAATGTGTCAGCAATTCTACAGGCTCTCTTTTAGCTCCAGGCCCGGTGCCTTGCACAGGCTGTAACAGCAAATGTTCCACCCCAGACTGTTCTGCTTCTGGGTCCTATTACTTTTCTTACTGCTTTTCAAGTAGTTGGGTTTGAGGTAGAAAACAGGAGATGCATGAAGATTAAGGTAAAAGGCAGATAATTATTGGTGACGTGATGCAAGCATTTTTCTGGGTGAATATGACATGCTTCGGCCGGTGGGGAATGATGGGAGTTATAGTCTAATAGCAGCTGGAGGGCAGCAAGATATGGCTGGTCAGTTTGGTTCTATTGCTACGTTGGTACAAGGCTGGTCGGTGCATGTATGATTCTACTAGTTTAAAAGACCATGTACACGGGCCACAGTGCCACCCAGCAGCCTTGTCTGGTGCCCGGAGCCTCCCTGCTCACTGCCCACGCCGCACCCCACTCCGTATCAGCCGCTGCGCATTCGGGCAGTCTGTACTGTGCATGACGGCTTCTGACAAACATCCTAGCGAATTATTATATAGCATGGCTACCAGTGCAATGGTACAATGCTGGGGGGGTCACTGCCTGATTCTATGGCTACTGTGGAACAAGGACAGATGTCAGTATGTGAGGTTCTATGGCTATCAGTACAGTGGGGCAAGGCTAGGGGGTCAGTACCTGTTGTTCTGTGGCTACCAGTACAGTGGGACAAAGCTTGTGGGGGGGTCACTCTGATTCTATGGCTTTTGTGGGAAAAGGCTGGGGGGGTTCTGTCACTGTGGCTACCAGTGTAGTGAGACAAGGCTGGGGAGGTCAGAATGTTTGGTTCTGTTGCTACCAGGGATGTGGGACAAGGCTAAGGATAAGTATGTGTGGTTCTGTGGACGTGGGGAGCAACATGAGGCCCTCCAACTACTGACAGACTACAACCCCCATCATTCCCTGCTAGCTAAAGGCTGGCAGGGAATGATGGGGGTTGTAGTCTGGCATCAACAGGAGGGTCTCGCATTACTAGCACTACTAGTGCAGCTGGTCAGTATGTGTCATTCTCTGGCTACTGTGGGGCATGACAGAGGAGGGTCTATGACTGTTCTATGACTACCATGGCACAAGACAGGGGGACAGTATGAGTGGATATATGGCTACTAGTGCAGCAGGACAAGACATGGTAATGAAGGAATATTTAATGAAATGATAATATGATGAAGTGATGGACTCCGATAAAATTTACCGCTATATAAAAAACCTTAGTGCAATATTTCACAAGTCCTTCCTTTTAGTTTTCCTGTTAATGTATTAATAGATTACTAGCCTTTATCGGTTAGCCAATTATACATCTCCAGTCCAGGAACTAGTTTTATTAAAAACGCCAGATTAAACATTTCTGTTTGCACAGCAAAGCATGTTATTTTCAAACTCTTGGAAGTATTCCGTGTAATTGTGCTTACTCATTCTGTTTTTAAATGGATAGTAATGTTTCACAAAAACAACAACTCTAATTAATCTTTAAAATATTAGAGCCATAGAGAGTGTTATTTTAATACTATCAGAGTTGTAGTTCAAGAGTAATTGAATGATAAAGTATCCCCCTCTCGCCCCTTTTACCTAGTGTAAGCCTCCTCCACTGAGATACGGAATCTGGTCCACAGACCAGACAGCTCACAGCAAGGGACAATCTTCTTACTGTAAGAACAATGAAAGTCCTGCCCCCATTGACAGGTTTTTCCCTTATCTTAATTGAAGATTGCCCCTCTCGGCGATCCATCCGGACACCACCTTTCTTTTCTGAGGTGATCATTGTTACATCAGTAAAAGGGGCGGGAGGGGATACTTTATCATTCAGTTACTCTTGAACTACAACTCTGACAGTATTGAAATAACACTCTCCATGGCCAAATACTATGAAGATTAATTGGAGCTGTTTTTATTAAGAAACATTACTATCACTTAAACACTACAGTGAAAATTAATTCACAGTAAAATAAAAATGTATATCCATTGTTTTGTTGCTCAGCTCCTATGTTTAACCCTTTGGGTGCCGGAAATGTCATTGCACTGCAATGCACTAGATACCTCTCTGACACTCAAAGGGTTAAAGAAGAACTGGAGAATTGATGGGGCCAGCCCACTGCATACTTCCCAAGTGTCCTTCTTTGACACCCAAATCCCTCTGTCCCTTTTTCCTACCTTGGAGTTGCTCTTTTTTGGAGATCAGACTGTGTGGTGTGTATATTAATAAATCACATTGCTCCACAGCAATAAAACTCACATGAATGTTTTTTTACATTTCAGTATGTGTTTATAAATTAGTCTGTGTAAATAAAATACTTTGGTCTTTCTCTAAATCATTTATTCAGTACACAAAGAGGTGTCAATAGGTCATGAAATAACCTAAAAATTCTCAGTCACGTCCCCAGCATCACAAGCTAAATTGTCCCTCATTGGCCATTTGAAATGTTGGGGCATTTAACACATAGAATGCTGATGAGGCCTCCAACGCATTGCAAAGCAGTGCTTTGGGGACTTATTTAGCACTAGGTTAATGCCCGTCATATAGGTCATGCGCATGGCTGCGGGGGAGGGGGACAGCGGCGGTATTGCGGTGATCCCCTGAGCATGCTGGTCTACCTCTGCTTTTCCCTTCATCGCTGCTGGAGACATCACTGTACGTGTCCATGAGTGTTACACATCCTATAGATTCAAGGGGTTAAACATCTTATTCAAATTAATGGAATGTCTCTTTTTGTATTTTTTTTAATCTAGTTGTTTTTTATATGTTCATATGATGCAATTGGTTTTCCCCAAAATTACTCCATGGGGGTTATGGACAAAGGTGTGATAAAGGTAAGCTCAGCTCCAGTGAGATTAACCCTTTGAGTGTCAGAGTAGTACAGAATGCATTGCTCCAATGCAGAATGCATTGCTCCAATGCCAATGGTACTCTATGGAGTGTTTGCTTTAAAGGGATAGTAATACTTAAAATGTAAAAAAAAAAAATGTTGTAGGGTTTATCCCCCTGAGTAAAACAAGAGTACTCCCACTGCTGAAAGGTGTTTCATTCAAAAGTTATTAATTTTCAAAGTTGAATTTTTTAGGTGCAATATCACAGTGGCCTGAAATTGTACAGTGGCGCTGTTGCTACACCATCCTATGGAGATTTATGGTCAACTGACCAGAGCTGTCCATAGGATGGTGTAGCAACAGCGCCACTGTACAATTTCAGGCCACTGTGATACTGCACCTAAAAAATTCAACTTTGAAAATTAATAACTTTTGAATGAAACACCTTTCAGCAGTGGGAGTACCCTTGTTTTACTCAGGGGGATAAACCCTACAACATATTTTTTTTACATTTTAAGTATTACTATCCCTTTAAAGGGATAGTAATGTTTCACAATCAAAGCAGCCCCAATGAATCTTCATAGTATTTGGGCCATGTGTTCCTTCAGTACTGTCAGAGTTGTAGTTCAAGAGTAATTGAATGATAAAGTATCCCCCTCCCACCCTTTTTACTGATGTAACACTGCTCACGTCAGAGCAGCAAGACTGTCAGGATGGATTGCAGAGAGGGACAATCTTCAGTGAGCATACGGAGAAACCTGAAAAATCTGTCAAGTGGGGCAGTTTTTTCCTTGTGCTCACAGTAAGAAGATTGTCCCTTGCTGGCTGTCCGGTCAAGAGGCCAGTTTCCACATCTGGGGGGAGGCGACTTACACTAGGTAAAAGGGGCAGGAGAGGGATACTTTATCATTCAATTACCCTTGAGCTTCAACTCTGACAGTATTGAAAGAACACTCTCCATGATCCAAATACTATGACGATTAATTGGAGCAGCTTTTTTTGTGAAACAGTACTATCCCTTTAAGGTATTTCCAGGTTGAGAGATCATAGTGCAAAGGCACATAGAAACAAATGATTCTAATGACAGAAAAGAAAAATCTTACCCATCCAGTGTGCCCATTTCCTTATCTAATTAAATACTAGGTCTTACCTGCCTCTCAGAATAGACTTATGTCTCTCCCAGGCATTTTTGGATTTCCTAACAGTATTCTACCACCTCTGCTGGGAGGCTGTTCCATGAGTATATCAACCTTTCTGTAAAGTAGAACCTGTGCACTTTATTTCTGAATTGTCCACCCTCTAACTCTAGATTGTGAGCTACAGACGCATAGGCTTCATCGTATAACATGGAAACTTCAAAGTTTATAACCAGTGTTCCCTTTAAGATGAGCAAAGGTGACTAATCCAACAATGAAGCAGTTACTGAGAACTGGTTTTGGAGGACTGCTTGTAAAGCAGGTGCATCATGAATCCATGACCACTTTTGATTACTCTTTTCACTCTTTCAGGTCTAGGCTTCTGAACTGTGCTCACCTTAAAGGAAACACTGTTTATGACACTGGACAGTTTATCTTATCTTTATCTCACCATAGTGCACTGCTTCTCAAGTTTAATCCCTGAAAACACCAATAATTTAGAAGGATTTCAGGATATCCCCGTATGACCCTAGATGGGTAATCTATGAATCAGCCATTCTGATCAATCAACATGTGCTTAATCAGGGATCTCTTTTACACACTCCGTGTAACACATACCTTGAAATTTAGTCAAAGTCCTTGGGGTTAATGCCAGTGATCACACTCTGTAGTACATAACTTGAAGTGTAGCTGAGGTCCTTGGGGGAAAACTCCAGAGATGGCATACCATAGTGAATACCCTTTAGTGCAGCTGCTATTCTTGGGGCTAACACCAGAGATCACACGTTGTAATGCATTCCTGGATTTGCAGCCGATGAACCTGTGGGCTAATGCCAGTTATTACACACTGTAGTGCATACCCTGAAGTACAGCTGATGTCTGGGCATTAAGGCCAGGGATCACACACTGTAGTCCATAAGCAGAAGTGCAGCTGCTGACCTTGGGAATAATGCCAGTAATCACATGCTTAGTGCACACTCTGGAGTCCTGCTGCCATCCTCAGTTCTAACATGATCACATAATGTAGTCCATACTTTAAAGTGCAGCCCTTGCCCGTTGGGACACACCAATGAACACACACTGTAGTACATACTTTGGGTTCAAGCCGATGCCCTTGGGGAGAATGCCAGTGAACACACTGTAGTGCATACCTTGTAACACAGCCTTTGTCCTTATGGCCAATGCAAGGAATCAAATGTAGCAGTACATACCCTGATGTTCAGCCACAGTGCTTTGTGCTAACACTAGTGATCACATGCTTTAATGCATACCCTGAAGTGCAGCTGCTGTGCTTGGGACTAAGGTCAATATTCAAGGAGTGCAGCCAATGTCCTTATAGTTAACACCAATGATGACATGCTGTAGTGCATACCCTAAAGTGCAGCTGCTGTCCTTGAGGCTAATACCAGTGATCAAGAGCTGTAGTCCATACCTTGAAGTTCAACCATTGTCCTTCGCATTAAAGCCAATGAACACATGCTGTAGTGCATACCTGGGAGTGCAGACAATGTCCTTAGGGCTGACTCTAGTGATCACACACTGTAGTGCATACACTGAAATGAAGCTGTTGTCCTTGTGGCTAATGCCAGGGATCAGATGCTGTAGTGCATTTCTAAGGTGCACCATCTTTCTTTTGGGCTAAGGCCAGTGATCATACACTCTAGTCTAGTGCATACCTTGAATTGAAGCTGCAGCCCTTGGGGCTAAGGCCAAGCTGTAATTTATACCCTGAAGTGCAGTCACAGTCCTTAGGGTTAACTCCAATGATGACATGCTGCCATGCTTATCTTGGGATACATCAACTGTCCTTGGTGCTAACACAGTAGAGCTGCTGTGGCATTAGCCCTTTGGGTTTGCTTCCCAACAATGGTCTTTCACTTTCATGTTCACCTATAAGATCTGTTCAATATAAATAGTACATGATGCTTGTGTCCACTAACATGTGACCTTTTTATTTACATTTAGCAACTTTTGCTAACTTTTATTAGTTTTCCAAACTATACTTCAGGGTATACAGTCCAGCATGTGATCACTGGTATAAGCTCCAAACTATGTTGTGGTGCTTTAAAGAATGCATGGTGACCATATCGGATGGAACACAGAATGCTATTCTGGAACTTTTCTTGTTTCTTAGTGTGTTTTGGAGACTGTAATTGATTTGAATGCAATTCTAAAATTACACATAGATTACTGGCATCCCATGGCATGGGGGGCCATTTAGTGATGGCTGAAATGCTACCAAGCCATTTTTAAATGTGGGAAACTACAGTTCCCAGCCAAGTGATCCTTGACTGACCATCTTCCTTTTGCAGCAGAGGCTTGTCTCTCATGGATGCTTGCCACATTAACCCACTGAAGTCAAATGAATACTTTTAAAGGGATAGTAATACTTCGTTTTAACTTTATTTTATTTTGTAGGCATTAAAAAAACATGAATAATGATATAAGTCTTATCTCTCAAACCTTTATGGTTTATGAGATATTCACAAGCAAAATTTCCCCTCCCCGCCCCTTTTACCTAGTGTAAGCAATCTCTTCTCAGATGTGAATCTGGTTGTAAGACCAGACAGATAACAGCAGGGGACAATCTTCTTCGTATGAAAACAATGAAAGCCCTTCCCCCCTTGACAAGTTTTTCAGCTTTTTCCCTTATCTTAATTGAAGATTGTCCCTCTCTGCAGTCTACCTGGCCCCCTCCCTTCTGATCTGGTTGAATGGGGGGGGGGATACTTTGTGAATATCTCTTAAACCATAAAGGTTTGAGAGATAAGACTTATATCATTCTTCATGTTTTTTTAATGCCTACAAAATAAAATAAAGTTAAAACGAAGTATTACTATCCCTTTAAGGATTTATAACTACTTTTATAATACTTTTCTGCTACTTTTTAGGGGGTCTCCTGACTATTTATAAACTAATGTGAGACATGGGCCATGGCTGCCAAAGCTTTAGGGGTTAATTTAACCCCTTTAATCAACTGCTAAATCCATGCCAAACTGTGTTTCCTAGGGAATTTTCTGCTACAGTATATCCTTCTTGCTCAGTAGCATTACTAAACCATACATCAGGCATATGTCTTCAGGAAAAAGCTTTTGTACTTTCTGGTTAAGTCACATTCCACCAGGACTCTACTAAGCAGTTGTGTAAAGTGGTGACATGGTTTTCTGTCCACACATTTGTCAAAATATTACCAGCTTTGGCAGAAGCCAGCATTGCTGGAAGGTTCTACAGGCTATTGTGCATGCGGAGGTGTCCTTCCTGATTGTCTTTTGGCTAGTAACATGTCAGTTGCTGCTGTTTGGGTTGTAGTACTGGTGTCTGTTGACACTTGAGATTCATGTTGTACCATTTCATTTCTGTTAGAACTGGTCTGTGTTTTTAGAGGTTGTTCTCTGTCCCTTGAAGTACTTGCTCTTTTGTAATTTTTTTAATATTCATTCAAGGGTGCTCTCCCTCCGTCCACTTATCTCCACAGTGAACCAATGGATACTTCAAACAAAGCTAAGAGAGTCATTCACCTGTTACATATTTTGCTGGAAAGGTGTTTATTAACAACACATCAGGTCCATATTTCAACAGGACAGAGGTGCTAGACCATATTGAACATTTCAGGGGAATTACTCTATCCCCTTCCTCAGCACAGTGGGCAGTAAGTTCCCCAAAACGTTCAATATGGCTTGATATCTCGATCCTGCTGAAATAAGCTGACGTTCAATATGGCTTGACATCTCGGTCATGCTGAAATAAGCTGAGAACCTGGATGTGTTGTTAATATCCACATGGTTATTGACCAGCCCTCCTTTATGCCTGATCAAGTTGACTTCCTAAACACACCGGCCGCTCCCAAAGAACTACACTCTACTCTCACTTCTCTCCACAATGGGAAATCTCCTGGTGGAATTGTATACAATACTCAGAGAAGAGATTTCTCTGGACACCCCACCTAGGGTTCTGTGGCTAAACTCACTAGCTCTGTCAGTCTGCCAGGGGGCTGCATCCAGTTGTTTCTGCCTGAGTATCCAGGACCTCCAGACCACCAGGAAGTAGCAGCAGCAGCGGCGGTTCAGGAACCGATGACCCCAAAAAGGTCTGGTAAATCCTGGTACATAAAACCTTAATCTAGCTCTTGACCCCTTCTTGCATAAAGTCCATCGGGACTACCCACATTAAGCTTTCAGCCTTTGTGGATGACTTCCTTCTTTTCTTGGGCAACTCCCAGACTTCTCTAATCCCCATCTTAGGTATCTTTTGAGACTTTCAGGCTATAGCAGGATTTACCATCAGTATTACTAAATCTGAGGCCTTGTGGCTTATGCCAGATCCACCTCAGCTGGTTTCTCTTTGATGAGCTACGTGCTCACTTACATTTTTAGGTCTCCACCTCACCAGGGACATCTCTACCTTCTATAAACTTAATGTCTCCTCCCTAATCTTCCAAATTACCTCTGACTTCAATGCTTGGGCTGAATCCATCTCATAGAAATGGTCACATTCCCCAGGCTAGTGTATATCATCCAAACTCTGCCCTTTATCTTCTTAAAGACACATACTTATGCCAAGTTTTGTCCCACTGCACTGGTAGCCAGAGAATCACATATACTAACCCTCCCAGCCCTGTCCCATGGTAGTTGTAAAACCACACATACTGACCTCCTAGCCTTGTCCCATGGTAGCAACAGAACCACATATACTGACCACCAATTAGTCTTGTCCCACTGTCTGGCAGCCAGGATGGGCAATAAGAGGTCTTCCTGATGTGGAACGATGGGAGATGTAGTCTGGGTGCAGCTGGAGGTCCTCAGGTTGCCCACCACTGCTATGATCCCCAGTCCTATGGTATCTATAGAATCACACATACCAACCCCCCTAGGCATGTCCCACAATGGTCATAGAGCCATGGATCATACCATTTTGTCTGGAAGCTATAGACCCAAAATTAGAGATCTCCAGCCTTGTCCCACTGCACTGCTATCCACAGGACCACACATTCCAACAACCAGCCTTGTACCATTACATTGACAGCAGACCCTCACATACTGGCAAAGTTCCCACAGGACATTTTTTGGGGTTAACAAAAAGAAGATATTTGGGGGGTTTCTAAATGCAGGCATTTTTGTGGAAAAAAAGCATCATATTTCCATTCTTCCGTGAACATGCCTCTGCAAAAAAAAATTTACATATCCCTATTTAAAAATGTATATTACATCATAACATAGTTTATGAGGCTCAAAAAAGACATGCATCCTTCAAGTCCAGACCATGATAAATCAACCTCGTTGATCCAGAGGAAAGCAGAAAAAAATACCATTGAAATTATTTCCAATTAAGCCCCAAGTGGGTAAAATAACTATTTAATGACCAAAATGGCAGTCAGATATTTTCCTGGATCATTTTCATGTCTGGTCCTATCTGTAGTTATAGCTCATGTGACACCTTTGCAAGCAGTTATATTTTTTGTGGCCCTGTTTGTAAATTTAGCAAAAGAGGGAAAGAAGAACAGGGACGTGCACAGACATTTTGAGCGGCAGGGGCTCAAATGAAAAAAGGGTACTTCTCATAATTATTATTAATTTTTTTTTTGTTAAAAGGGCATGAGGGCACTTTGGACAAAAAGGGCAGGTGCTCAAGCCCCCTTTGGTGTCTATGTGTGCACGTGCCTGCTAGTAAATAAAATGGACTGCTACAATATAGTGCACTTACACTATGTTTTCTTATAAAGATGCTTCAATGTAGTAATAGGTATTATCATTGAGTTCCTAAGATAAACGATCCATCCGGGTTCATGGGCAGTGATATAAGAGATCAATGCTGGATGGAGGGTATCTTTAGCGTACAAACAGGAGACAATTCTTCTATACCGTACAGCAAAAAACCCCAAGAGGAGCCCCAAATAAAATGCACTTACCGGACGCCACTAGAAACAAGAGTAGCTGAATTTGACTCACCACCGCATAAAAGACCACACGAAGAGATGATAATAGTAAATATTAATAAATATAAATATGATGTTTATTAGAAAATGAATACATTTCCCAAGGCATTTTGCAAGACAAATACTCTCTTCGTCAGGGAATAAAAATAAGTGAACACAAACACATTTATAAAGAGTTGGACCAAACCATAATACATACCATACACAGAATTGATTATCTCATTTAATATTTTCCACATAGAGGCCAAAATGCCAAGGTCTCCAAAAGACATTCATGTCTCACTCCGGAGATGGAACGAATCACGGGAATGAGGGATGATCAAACCACAGCTGAAACTATGTGGCAACCTGCATTGCAAAAGCGCCGCATAGAGGATTTCGATATATATAGACGGAAAACAAATTACTATTATAAATAACCATCTCTTACTTTGCATTTAAAATATATCTAAAACATATATATTCATTCATATATGCTTTTTCATATATAATTTTTCTCCCATGAGTCACATTAAATCAGAAAACAGGAATATATAGATAAAAATACATGTATATATATATAGTAAAAGTGATGTAAGAATTGTTTTTATAGGGACACCTAGCTATAGAAACGAAATCTAAAAGGCACTTCCGATTTTCCACTATAAAAAATTGCTGACCTCCAGGTCTTCATTAAGGCCCTTAGGTGCTAAAGTCTCCAAGCGAAAAATCCAAAATGCCTCTTGACGTCAAGGCATTGAAAACCAATTGGGGTTAGAGACACGAATGTGTTCAACACCCAAAATACCGACATTTTTTATGGGACCTTGTTCACAGATATTGAAATGTTGTGTCACAGTAGGCTCTACAGCTTTTCTTTGTATATGATATCTATGTTCTCCTGATCGTTCTTTTAGAGATGTGGTGGTGTACAGCTTTTCTTTGTATATGATATCTATGTTCTCCTGATCGTTCTTTTAGAGATGTGGTGGTGTACAGCTTTTCTTTGTATATGATATCTATGTTCTGTCGATCTTTCTTTTAGAGATGTGGTGGTGCGGCCCTCATACGGTATTGCTCATCCATATGAAATGACAAAGATAACAAATGTCTCACAGGAGATTAAACTTCTAATCTGCACAATATTTTGATTACTGTAACTTTGAATTGTACTCTTCTTTTTCAGAAGACATTGACATTTACTACATCTACATCTATAGTTCCCTACTGGTGTTAGTGATCCAAAAATTCCAGTGTTTTTCTTTTATCTTTTTGTTTATGAGGTTTAAGTCTACTATGGGCCAAATGTACACTTATTGATTTTGTCTTTTAATAAATCACTCTGGCTATTTGGGGAAGGATACCTTTACGTAGAGGATCTTGACGTAAAATGTTCCAGTGTTTGCTCACTATTTCTTTAATCACATTAGATGCTGTATTATACTGTGTAATTATGGAAGGTGGTCTTCTTTTGTTTTTCAGTAGGTTTTTCTCTTCCATATGGAAAGCCCTGTTTTATGCTGGTTAGATAACAGTTTTCTCATGACCTCTTTCCAGAAATTGCTGTGAAAGTTTTTTGCCTTTTTTTCCACAAAATCCACTGTATTGCTGCAATTTTGAAGTAGCTGGTGGAATTGACCAAAATGGAATATCTTTTATCCATTTGGTATAATGACAACTATCGGCCCTCAGATACTGGTTTCTGCCAACTTATTTCCTATATTTGGAACTTTGCATAATTGTATTTGGACATCTTATCTGATGATGATCCATAAAACGAATGGTGTTATGATTCATTTCTGAGGTAAACTTAAGCCCCATATTATTGCTATTGAAACTCTATCATAGCATACAGTTCTTCTATTGTACCTCCCCACACAATTAGAATATTATCACTATACCGGCCATAGTAGACCAGGTTGACCCCCCCATCTCTCCCACTGCCTAACTGCCAACTCTTCCCACATTCCCATGAAGAGGTTGGCATAAGAGGGGCAAACCTGGTCCCCATGGCCATACTCCTAATCTGCAGGGAAAACTCTTCCTGAATGATAAAATAATTGTGTTGCAAGGTAAATCCAACACACTCCAAGATGAACTCTGTCTTCATGGGGATTAAATGAGAGAAGAGTAACAACATATTTTTGTAAATAAAAATCTATGTACAATGACAAGTTTGCTGTAAAGGAGTTAATTAGTGATGAGCGAGCACCTCAATGCTCGGATGTTCGGGTGCTCTGACCGAGCACCCCCTGAGGCTCGAGTGCTCGGCCGAGCATCCGAGCCCCATTGAAGTCAATGGGAGGACTCGAGCATTACACCAGGCACCCCCTGCTCTGATGAGGGGAGGGTGCCTGGTCCATAGGAAAAGGGCAGAAAAAGATGGAAACACTACAGAAATGGTTCAGGGACAGCATAGGGAGGATGTCTGGATGCACCTTGGACTCCAACATCGCTGCTGGGAACGATCTTTCGCCCGTAGTACGCCATTTTTACAGACTGACCATAAAACACACAAAAAGGAAAATAAAAACGACTTTAGGCGAAAAATTGTTACCAAACAATATTTGCTGTATATTTACTTGTATATCATCTGCAAATTCTCCCAAAAATTTCCTTGATTTTCAGAACTGAGGCCATGATTAAGAGGGAAACGTGCGCAGAGGCAAATTCTCCCAAAAATTTCCTTGATTTTCAGAACTGAGGCCATGATTAAGATGGAAACGTGCGCTGAGCTGACCATCTAAAACATTATGGGTGAGGGTCTGCTGCAGAGCTGACCATCCTAAACATTATATGCGAAGGCCCGCTAGTGAGCTGACGCTATAAAACATTATATGAGAAGGCCCGCTGGTGAGCTGACCTATATAAAAATTGGCAAACAGGGCCCGCTGGTGAGCTGGCCCTATATAAAAATTATATCACAGGGCCCGCTGGTGAGCTGGCCCTATATAAAAATTATATCCCAGGGCACGCTGGTGAGCTGGCCCTATATAAAAATTATATCCCAGGGCACGCTGGTGAGCTGGCCCTATATAAAAATTATATCCCAGGGCATATGGAAGAGGAGGAGGAGGATGAGAAGATTAAGAGTCAACCATATACCCGTTTTTGGGGTGGAAGGGGTGAATGGGAATACAGAGTATTCCCATCATTGTAAATAACATATATAAAGTGAGTTTATGTTCCCCCGGGGCTTTCCTCCAGTGGAGTGGAGAAGTCAGGGGAAATCCAGGCCTTGTTCATTTTTATAAGTGTCAACCTATCAGCATTGTCGGTGGAAAGGCGGATACGCTTATCTGTTATGATGCCACCAGCAGCACTAAATACCCGCTCAGACAGAACGCTGGCGGCAGGGCAGGCCAGCACCTCCAAGGCGTAGAGTGCCAGTTCATACCACGTGTCCAGCTTGGACACCCAGTAGTTGTAAGGCACAGAGGGATCATTGAGGACGCTGACACAGTCTGCTACGTACTCCTTCACCATCTTCCAAAACTTTTCCCTCCTTGTGACACTAGGCTGCGTATCAGGGTGAGGGTGCTGGCGGGGTGTCATGAAGGTGTCCCACGCCTTGGAGAGTGTTGCCCTGCCTTTGTCGGAACTGCTGTGTGCTCCCCTTTTCTCCCCTTCTCGGTTGGCCAAGGTAGCACGTACTCTGCCGCCAGCGTTGTCAGATGGAAAATTTTGGAGCAATTTTTCAACAAGAACCTTCTGGTATTGCACCATTTTGCTTGTCCTCTCCACCGGAGGAATGAGAGATGAGAAATTCTCTTTGTAGCGGGGGTCCAGAAGGGTGAACACCCAGTAATCCGTGTTGTCTAAAATGCGTACAACGCGTGGGTCACGGGAAAGGCAGCCTAACATAAAGTCAGCCATGTGTGCCAGAGTACCAACAGGCAAGATTTCGCTGTCCTCACCAGGAGGCTGACTCTCAATATCCTCATCCTCTTCCTCCTCTTCTGCCCACCCACGCTGAAGAGATGGAACTAAAGTTCCATGGCTACCCTCTGTAGCGGAGGCAACCGTGTCTTCCTCCTCCTCCTCCTCCTCCTCCTCCGCCTCCTCCAATTGTCGCTGAGAAGACGAAGTGAGGGTGCTCTGGCTATCACCTTGTGTAAGCTCTTCCTCCCCCATTTCCACCTCTTCCACATGCAAAGCGTCGGTTTTAATTGTGAGCAGCGAGCGTTTCAGTAGACACAGAAGTGGGATGGTTACACTGATAATAGCGTTATCGCCGCTCACCATCTGTGTCGATTCCTCAAAATTGCGTAAAACCTCGCAGAGGTCTGACATCCATTCCCACTCCTCACTTCTGATTACAGGAAGTTGAACGGAGAGGCGACGACCGTGTAACAGCTGGTACTCCACTACTGCCCTCTGCTGCTCACAAAGCCGGGCCAACATGTGGAAGGTGGAGTTCCAGCGCATGCTCACGTCACACAGCAGCCGGTGAGCTGGCAATTGTAAGCGCTGCTGCAGCTTCAACAGGCCGGCTGAAGCTGTTGATGACTTACGGAAATGTGCACACACGCGGCGCACCTTGGTCAAGAGATCATGCACATTGGGGTAGGTTTTTAGAAATCGCTGCACCACTAAATTAAATACATGCGCTAGGCATGGTACGTGTGTGAGCTTGCCGAGCTCCAAAGCCGCCACCAAGTTACGCCCATTATCACACACAACCATGCCTGGTTGCAGGTTGAGTGGCGAGAGCCACTGCTCGGTCTGGTGACTAATCCCCTGCAACAGCTCTGAGGCCGTGTGCTGTTTGTCCCCAAGGCAGATCAGCTTCAGCACGGCCTGTTGACGCTTCCCCACTGCAGTGCTACACTGCTTCCAGCTACTGGCTGATGGGGGAGTGGCGGTGTGTGTAGAGAATTCGGAGGTGGAAACGGAGGAGGAGGAGCCAATAACATAGGTGCTGGTGGAAACCCTGATGGAGGTAGGGCCCGCAATCCTCGGCGTGGGTAGCACCCGTGCCATCCCAGGGTCCGAGTCGCTCCCAGCCTCCACGACATTCACCCAGTGTGCCGTCAGGGAAATGTAGCGTCCCTGGCCACAAGCACTTGTCCATGTGTCAGTCGTTAAGTGGACCTTCCCAGTAACTGCGTTGGTCAGGGCACGGGTGATGTTACGGGACACATGGTGGTGTAATGCGGGGATGGCACACCGGGAAAAGTAGTGGCGGCTGGGGACCGCGTACCGAGGGACAGCTGCTGCCATCAGGCTGCGGAAGGACTCAGTGTCCACAAGCCTAAATGGCAGCATTTCGATGGCCAGTAATTTGGAAAGGTGTGAGGTTAGTGCTATGGCCTGTGGGTGGGTGGCTGGGTATTTTCTCTTGCGCTCAAATGCCTGGGGTAACGACATTTGGACGCTGTGCTGGGACAGGGAAGTGGATGTGGTCGCTGATGGTGCTTCAGATGCTACAGGTGCAGGGCGGGAGGTATGCGGGCCTGCGCCTTCGACAGGCGATTGGCCGGCACCGAAAACAGGGGAAGAGGAGGCAGTGGTGTGGCCTGCAGACACAGATGGGCGATCCAGGCGTTCCTCCCACTTACTACGGTGCTTGGATGCCATGTGTCGGATCATGCTGGTGGTGGTGAGGTTTCTAGTGTTCATGCCTCGGCTCATTCTGGTGTGGCACAGGTTGCAAACTACAAATCTTTTGTCGTCCGCACTTTCCTTAAAAAAACGCCATACCGCGGAACACCTACCCCTTGGCAAGGTAGATTTACGCAAGGGGGTGCTCCGT
This sequence comes from Rhinophrynus dorsalis, assembly GCA_037306005.1. Taxonomy (NCBI): domain Eukaryota; kingdom Metazoa; phylum Chordata; class Amphibia; order Anura; family Rhinophrynidae; genus Rhinophrynus; species Rhinophrynus dorsalis. The sequence continues at coordinate 127,963,307 of CM074727.1, read as the reverse complement.
GGAACATTTGCGGGCCGGTTTGGTGCGGTCCGCCTTCTTTCTGTAGCCACACCACTGCCTCTTCCAGCCTGTTGCGGTGCTGCAGATGGCTCACCCTCAGGACTGCTGTCATCGCTCGGCTCTACACCTTCCCAGGTGGGGTCAGTCACCTCATCGTCCACCAAGTCCTCCTCCACTTCCTCACTCTGATCATCCTCCTCAAGTCTTGATCCCACCACATACTCAGTCATTGACAACTGTATAACATTCTCCTCAACAAGGTCTTGAGACGGAAATAGTGGTTGATTTAATGGCAACTGTGTCTCATCATCATCATCATCATCATCCACTACTTCCTTTGACCTTAAATGCCGTTCACATCTGTCATCTTCTTGTGATTGGGTAGCCTCTAGAGGTTGTGAATCAGGGCACAAGATGTCATGTTCCTCTGCAAGCGTGCTTGGAGAGAGGGTCAAATGAAGGATTGGTGATGAGACGAGCTCATCACTATATCCCAGTGTGGGATCACTTCTTTGACCAGACCGTGTATGGTGGGAGGAAGGATGATCAGAGTGAGGATTATGTTGACCAGACTCTTGGCTACTGAGAGTGGACTTGGTGGAAGACAGGGTGGTGCTTAACCGACTGGAAGCAGTATCAGCTGTCATCCAACCGACCACCTGTTCGCACTGGTCGGACCTCGAGAGTGATGTCCTGCGACGCCCTGTGAAATCAGACATGAAGCTAGGTATGGTGGATGTCTTTCTTTCTTGTGCTCTGGCACCAGGCACAGTTTCTCCGCGTCCTGACCCGCGCCCTGAACTTTCAGGATCACGTCCACTTCCCCGTCCCTTTTTACCCGCCTTCTTCATCTTACACGATATATATGACTTTAATATATATGAGTTTGAAAACTTAACAGTATTTCTTCCTATTCTGCAACTGTGCAGAGTACACAGAATAGGCTGCTAAACTGCGGTGACACACACTGAATGGAATAAGTGACTTTAATATTTGAGTTTGAAAACTTAACAGTATTTCTTCCTATTCTGCAACTCTGCAGAGTACACAGAATAGGCTGCTAAACTGCGGTGACACACACTGAATGGAATATGTGACTTTAATATTTGGGTTTGAAAACTTAACAGTATTTCTTCCTATTCTGCAACTGTGCAGAGTACACAGAATAGGCTGCTAAACTGCGGTGACACACACTGAATGGAATAAGTGACTTTAATATTTGAGTTTGAAAACTTAACAGTATTTCTTCCTAGTCTGCAACTGTGCAGAGTACACAGAATAGGCTGCTAAACTGTGGTGACACACACTGAATGGAATAAGTGACTTTAATATTTGAGTTTGAAAACTTAACAGTATTTCTTCCTATTCTGCAACTCTGCAGAGTACACAGAATAGGCTGCTAAACTGCGGTGACACACACTGAATGGAATAAGTGACTTTAATATTTGAGTTTGAAAACTTAACAGTATTTCTTCCTAGTCTGCAACTGTGCAGAGTACACAGAATAGGCTGCTAAACTGTGGTGACACACACTGAATGGAATAAGTGACTTTAATATTTGAGTTTGAAAACTTAACAGTATTTCTTCCTAGTCTGCAACTGTGCAGAGTACACAGAATAGGCTGCTAAACGGCGGTGAAACACACTGAATGAAATATGTGACTTTAATATTTGAGTTTGAAAACTTAACAGTATTTCTTACTATTCTGCAACTCTGCAGAGTACACAGAATAGGCTGTTAAACGGCGGTGAAAGACACTGAATGGAATATGTGACTTTAATATTTGAGTTTGAAAACTTAACAGTATTTCTTACTATTCTGCAACTCTGCAGAGTACACAGAATAGGCTGTTAAACGGCGGTGAAAGACACTGAATGGAATATGTGACTTTAATATTTGAGTTTGAAAACTTAACAGTATTTCTTACTATTCTGCAACTCTGCAGAGTACACAGAATAGGCTGTTAAACGGCGGTGAAAGACACTGAATAGAATATGTGACTTTAATATTTGAGTTTGAAAACTTAACAGTATTTCTTATAATTCTGGAACTGTACAGAGTACACAGAATAGGCTGTTAAACGGCGTTGAAACACACTGAATGGAATATGTGACTTTAATATTTGAGTTTGAAAACTTAACAGTATTTCTTATAATTCTGGAACTGTACAGAGTACACAGAATAGGCTGTTAAACGGCGGTGAAAGACACTGAATGGAATATGTGACTTTAATATTTGAGTTTGAAAACTTAACAGTATTTCTTACTATTCTGCAACTCTGCAGAGTACACAGAATAGGCTGTTAAACGGCGGTGAAAGACACTGAATGGAATATGTGACTTTAATATTTGAGTTTGAAAACTTAACAGTATTTCTTATAATTCTGGAACTGTACAGAGTACACAGAATAGGCTGTTAAACGGCGGTGAAAGACACTGAATGGAATATGTGACTTTAATATTTGAGTTTGAAAACTTAACAGTATTTCTTACTATTCTGCAACTCTGCAGAGTACACAGAATAGGCTGTTAAACGGCGGTGAAAGACACTGAATGGAATATGTGACTTTAATATTTGAGTTTGAAAACTTAACAGTATTTCTTATAATTCTGGAACTGTACAGAGTACACAGAATAGGCTGTTAAACGGCGTTGAAACACACTGAATGGAATAAGTGACTTTAATATTTGAGTTTGAAAACTTAACAGTATTTCTTATAATTCTGGAACTGTACAGAGTACACAGAATAGGCTGTTAAACGGCGTTGAAACACACTGAATGGAATATGTGACTTTGATATTTTAGTTTGAAGACTTAACAGTATTTCTTCCTATTCTGCAACTGTGCACAGTACACAGAATGTGCTGCTACACTGCGGCGAAGCACACTGAATGGAATATGTGACTTTGATATTTTAGTTTGAAGACTTAACAGTATTTCTTCCTATTCTGCAACTCTGCACAGTACACAGAATGTGCTGCTACACTGCGGCGAAGCACACTGAATGGAATATGTGACTTTGATATTTTAGTTTGAAGACTTAACAGTATTTCTTCCTATTCTGCAACTCTGCACAGTACACAGAATGTGCTGCTAAACTGCGGCGAAGCACACTGAATGGAATATGTGACTTTGATATTTGAGTTAGAAGACTTAACAGTATTTCTTCCTATTCTGCAACTCTGCACAGTACTCAGAATGTGCTGCTAAACTGCGGCGACGCACACTGAATGGAATACGTGACTTTGATATTTTAGTTTGAAGACTTAACAGAATGTGCTCTAATCTGCAACTTTGCACACTAAACAGAATGTGCTCTAATCTGCAACTTTGCACACTAAACAGAATGTGCTCTAATCTGCAACTTTGCACACTAAACAGAATGTGCTCTAATCTGCAACTGTGCACACTAAACAGAATGTGCTCTAATCTGCAACTTTGCACACTACACAGAATATATATATTTTTTTTTTTTTTTTTTTTTTTTTTTCCCCCCACACCAAATAACCTGCTGCCCCCACACACAGTAGTCCTAAAAAGGACTTTTGGTTCTTTTTTTTTCACAATTTTTGTTTTTTTCCTCCCTACACTGCCTTTCCCTTCCTATCCTCAGCTCTCCCTGGCTCAGACTGAGCCGAACTCGATGGTCAGGTGCTATACAGCACCTGACCACGGGTTCTGGCCAGCCAATCAGTGTAATGCCAGCAGCCAACATGGCTGCTGGCATTACACCGATGTCAGAGCCTCCCTGCACGTTTATTGGCTGCGCAGCAGGCGCAAAACGTGCGGGGAGGAGACCCGAACATGGCGGGCGAGCACATGCGGTACTCGTACGAGTACCGCCATGTGCCGAGCAGAGCGATGCTCGAGCCGATCCGAGCATCGGCCGAGCATGCTCGCTCAACACTAGAGTTAATGCCAAAAATAATTTGGAACAGATGTAAACAAACTCATGTTTATTAAGAATTCCCTTCTCCATTCCTCTTTCTAGTGAATCTTTATAGATAGACATGGGGTTATAGGATAGTTTCTGATAGGAAACAGTATCCACCAGTATTCTGGAGGCCTAATTCAAATACACTAGAGTATCCTGTACCAATATTGCACCTCCTTTATCTGCTTTTATGATCGAAAATTAATTTATCTTTTGAAAGACATTTAAGAGCTTCTTTTTCTTTCTTAGAGCAACTATCCTATAACCCCACATCTATCTATAATGATTTACTAAAAGAGTTATTAGAAAGAAGAAAGGAGAAGGGGATTCTTAATAAACATGAATTTGACTACATCTAAATAAATTTGACTACATCTATTCCAAAGAGCCCGTCACTCTGTTTTTTTATCACATAACCCATAAGGATCTAGTTAATCCCCTATAACCAAGTGTTACAGATTACCTTGGTTCCAGCACCGCCGCTTCAGGCGACGCTTGAAATGACGCATTGGCGTCAACAGCCGTCCATGCCACACGGATGTCCCCAGAATGACACATGGTTGGACGCATCAAAGCTAGATGCGTCATCTGCAGGCGCGAGGCTTCAAGCATGCAGCAGGCCTCTGTTTTATGTGTTTGATTCCTGTAGTCTCCTCCTACCTACTTCCTCCCTCTGAGCTGCTCCTCCTACCTACTTCCTGAAGAAGGGTTTAAAGGGCAGACTGAGTCCTGACTCAGTTGTCCTTGCGTTGTTGTACAATACAATTCTGTTTCCCTTGGGCTCTGTGTATGACCTGGCTAGTTTGACCATCCATTCTGGTGCTGACCTGTGGCTCTGTCTGACTACTCTTTTGCCTGCTCCCATTGTGTAGTGGACACCCAATCTGGTGCGGACCTGTTGCTCTGGCTGACTACCTGAACTGTGTATTAAACAGTCTGTCTGTCCATCCATTCTGGTGTTGACCTGTGGTTCTGTCTGACCATTCTCCTTGTGTGTTCCGTTATGGCTTAGACATCCTGTCTGGTGCAAATCTGTGGCTCTGGCTGACTAACAGCTCCATGTATGACCTGACTTGTCTAACTATCCACTCTGGTGTTGACCTGAGGCTCTGTCCACTGCGCATCCAGCATACCAACGCTTAAGTGGATATCCTATCTGGTGCAAACCTGTGGCTCTGGCTGACTACCCTCTCCGTGTATGACCTGGCTTGCCCGACTATCCTTTCTGGTGCTGACTAGGGGGCTCTGTCTGTTTCCTATGAGTGTTGGTCCCCGCTCCACAGACACCCATCCTAGTGTGGACCTGGGGCTCTATCAGACTCCTAGCTTACTGACTGCAGGCTGAGTCAGTGCTAGGCTTTTGAGCGTTCCAAATTAACTCGAGACTCCAGTGGGCTGAGGCCTAGTCTCGGTCAGTGTGGTGGATCTATTGGTGGACTGCTATTTCTGATACAGTGCTTGCCTCTCTGATCACCCTCTTTGTGTTATCTGTCTACGTGCATTACTGTGATTTTTCTAATAAAAGATTGTTTTACTTTACCCTACTGACTTCTGGTTTACGCCTGGGAACTGTGACACCAGGTCTAGGAAGAGTATTGAGGAACCTTGCAGAACCGGGGTGAACACAAGTCAGGAACAGTATAGCAATAGATAGTTCACATTCTAAATATATAGCTGGTGAAGGTAGTGCCCTCTAGAAGTTCGTGACTGTAGTTTAGTAGTTATCTAGCTGTAGGAGCAGTCAGCAGCTATGACCTCCCGGATGGTTATGTTGAGTAGACTTGGTCGAGCAGTAGCAGTCGAAGAACAATGACCCCTCAATCGGTGTTGCTGGAAGTTGAAAGGGCTACAACCCGACGGCTACAACCCTACGTGATACGACTCTGAGTTGGATGACTGTAGTCAAAGCTCTATGACTCTGGAAGAAGAGACTGGAAGTTGACCAGCAGTTGATTGGTTAATGTGGAGTCAGAGACTTGACGGCAGCTGACCAACAATGGAGACATCGATGAGACTTGGATGGTCGAGCCAACAACAGATTATACTAAAAGTATAATGAAGTAAACCATTAGAAGATAAACCCCATTCACAGAAGTCTTTAAATTGAGGCACTCTGACCCAAAAAAAAAAATTTTATACAACAAAGTAGTATATATAATTGTGAAATTTTATTGATACAAATATATTCAGATAAAATTAAAACCAATTAAAATACACAAGAGAATGTCCTCATATGGAGCAGACCTCAATAGACATTTATCATGTGGTGGTGTAATATCCCACAATTATATACAATCACAACTGTTTAAATATAAACAACAGGAATATACAGCACCATAATCACATATCATATAAGTGCCAATAACATACAATTGCCCTATTGATTCTTAAAATAAAAAAATACAAATAGAAGTATAATAATCAATGATCATCATTATATAACAGCTTAAAGTGTAAGTGATAAAGAATAAACAGGACAAAAAATGGTACTTATCGTGACTAGAGGTCTAATCCTTATGGGACTCTCACTGCAGGTCAACCATCCCAACGCGTATCGCCTCCTCCGTGGCTTCGTCAGGGGATCCAACAACAGATGACAAGACTGGGATCAATCTGACTATCCATTGGAGAGTTAGACCCAGTCAGAGATCAACCTGTCAGGTAAGGTTGGGATTAATCCCACAGGCCATCGAGGTAAAGCAGGCCCTTCAGAAGATCTACCGGCCAAATGCAGCAACCAGGATCAACCCAACTCACAGTAAGATGGAAGATGAATGAGTCAGGTATAAACCAGCAGCAGTAGCTCTCTAGGAAGATGTTCAGTCAGATAGTCGTAGACGAAGCCAAAGGTCAAGCTGGGAACACAACAGAAGAATCATAGTCAGAAATCAAATTAATTGCTTTAACTCAGTTAGCGTTGGTGGAGGCGGCTAATGTAGCACTTGTGGGGAATCGGACTCTATAACTCTTGTCACCTTCAGCTACTCAGAATCCTCTTCCTCAATGCTTTGCATTTGAACAACAGCACAGGGTGTTATTCTTACTGAGGAAATATTGTTGCACTCCCTGAGACATCTACAACAATATTATTATGTTGTCCTCCATGCTATATGTTGTCCTCCATGCTATTGTTACTGCCGCTAGTTTCCTGTGACTTCCCTCCTGTTTTGCGATTTGGTACCGTGCTCATCTGATATGCTGTTACCGACCTTGGCTCCATTGATTCAACCATTCCTCTGTCTGTTGCCTTATACTGCATTGTTTGTCTATTCCTGAGCTGGCTTGTTTCACTTCCTGTTTGCCTCCCTGGTGGGCTTCTTCCTCTCGACCAGCCTGTTGGACTTCAACTATACTGTTCTCTGTCTTCTCAGTCAAACTCCAGGCCTCAGTGTCATGTACTACAACTACAACTATACTGCAGGTTGGTGATTTGTTTAGTGTTCTCTTCAATCCCAGTTCATAGCTGTTGTTATCTGGGTTGTCATCCGGTGTGTGGGCCAGCTCCTCCAATCGGCAGTAATCTGGCCTTGTGGCCAACATCTCTACCTTGGCCTAGGCCTCAGCAAGGCAACCCAGAGAGCAGCCACTGCTAGCCAGCTTGGTACGCTAGTCTTCTCTCCTCTCTTCTCTCTGCCTTGCAGTATACCCATATTGTCTGTGCTTTTTTCAAGCATAGTAAGCTATTCAAATGCCTGTGTTGTGAAAAAATACCAGCAAAAAAGAGCCCTCGTGTCATAAAGTGAAGAGGTGTTTTTATCCTTTGAAAATTATGAAAACACCATAAATGTAAACTCAAATGTCTGCGTTAGCCATGAAAACCCTATAAGGGACTCATGTTATCGCAGGAAAGTTAAGACCTACTTTTTTTTTTTTAACTTGAGTCCCTTATTGGCTCTTTAAACAGCCGACACAGAAACCTGAATGAAACAAAAGGTGTAAGTCCTCAGTGGATGTATGGATATGGGGCTTTAAGCCACATACCAATACATCCAAAGTATGAAAAATATGTCAGACGTTAGTTGAGTGCCAGTGGGGTATAATTACCCCTCCGGCATTCATAGGGTTAACCGGACTAAGTAAGAAAAAATATCCCATTAAAACTAACACCATTAATCCTGATGTCCAGAGGAGTCCTCAGCTTCCTGGTCATCTTCTGTCCTTCTCTTCAGTCTTCTCTTCTTTCTTCTCTTCCTTCTGTCTTCTGCCTGTAAAATAATAACAACAATATTATTACAAAGCATTAACCATGACATTGTTTAACCCTTTGATTGGCAGTGGGGTACACAACTCATAGCAAAGCAATGCTTTATGTACCTCACTGGCACTCAAAGGGTTAAAATATATTGTGCCATGAATATTCCGTAAATTAAACGCCTCTATTCAATGCCAAAGTACATAAAAATGCCATGAAGAAATACTATACATCATGTAGAAATGTCATGCATAAATACTACGTAAATCTACTTAGCTTATATCTTCATGTTTCCACCACTTGGTGCGGCCACGGAGGCGGCGGAGACACTGATGAGCCACAAGGATGCCTTTCAGTCCTTTACGACCGATGCCTGCAGCACACTGTGGGAATTGGAAGTGAGCCTGCCTTTATATTTTGGCAGTCTCCCTTCCAGTTCCCTCACAGCCATTGGCTGGCATGTTCTTACTCACATCCCAGCCAATCAGATTCAAGCAGCTGTTCTTTAAACTGATTGGCTGGGATGTGTGTAAGACTGCCCATATATAAAGGCAGGCTCACTTCCAATTTCCTCAGTGTGCTACGGGCATCGGCCCGTGCAGGACTGAAGGGTACCATGCGGCTCATCTGAGTTTCTGCTGCCGCAGCCTCCATGGCCGCACCAAGAGTCGGAGACATGAAGATATAAGTAGATTTACTTAGCATTTATGCATGACATTTCTACATGATGTATAGTATTTCATCATGGCATTTTTATGTACTTTCACATTGAATAGAGACATTTAATTTACAACATATTCATGGCACAATATATTTTAACCCTTTGAGTGCCAGTGAGGTACGCAACGCATTGCAATGCATCAGTGCCCACCACACCTCAGTATATGCTTGTCCATCCTATTCTCGTCTGCATGGATGAAGGAGTTTGTGTGTGTGAGTATGTGCAACACAGTATATCAAGTTTATGTATGATGTATTATGCCTGTCTGCATAGTATCTCTAATTATCAATCTCAATTGAGTTTCAGCTCACTTCACCTATCAGTTAAAAAGGGTTTTCTGGATTTTTTACGGTGTTTTTAACTCTCCTTTTATCTTCACATCCTCACATAATATAGTCATGTTCTGTCTTTTTCTGCCTTTGTTTTCCATATTCCTTGTCTGGTTTTTGTCTTGGTTCTTTCTGTTTTCTGGATCCTTGCTTCCAGCCCTGGCTTTATGCTCAGTCCTGAGCCTTTGTCAAGCTCCAGTTCCTCGGTTCCTAGTCCTGTTCCAGAGTTCCCTTGCCCTTTCTCCAGTGTGTAGCCTTGTTTCCTGATTACTCTCCTCTCTTTGACTTTGTCCCGTGCCTCCATTTGATTGATTCACCATTACTGACCCCAGCTTTCCTTCTCGACTTCTCTGCTTCTTGCTGTTTATGTACTTCACTGCCTGCTTGTTACCAACCCTGCTAGCCCGACCATCTGACAATCCAGCTGATCCAGCCATCTGTTCGACTTGTTAGACACATCTGTTTTCCCCATTGACACCATCAGTTGGAGTTCGACCTCACTGACCTTCTATCAGTCCTGCTCGTACCCTTCCATTCATTTTCAGTTAGATACCACCCCAATCAGTCAATCACAGAACCCTTTGAATGCAAGTCATACTTTTGTGTCTGAGGTCGAATATTCCTGTTCACCAGTGTCTCCTGTTCAGCAACATTCGACTGCCACTGCAGGTAAAATCTGTGTTATTATCTGTCACCCTTCTTTGAGCCCAGTAGACAGTAGCTATTCCCTAGGCAGTCATTCTGGGTGTTGGACAGCTCTTCCAGTCGGCACTAATCTGACCTTGTGGTCAGCACATTCAATCCAGCTGAGGCCACAGCAAGGAAGTCTAGGGGGTAGCCAATGCCAGACAGCTCTGTACATCACTCTGTGTAGCCCAGCATCTCACCTAATGGGGATTCCCTTGATGTGTACCTACTGTTGTTGTCTGAGTTGCTGCATTTTGTCCCAGTGTCCTTGCTCTCATCCTTCTATATATATCAACTACCAGTCTGCTTTCTCTTTATGGAGTTATTCCTCCACAGAGTACAGTTTCAGGTGGCTTACACTGAGTGATCCAGCTGAAAAATACTGAAGAGCCTGCTTTGCAAGAACACATGTAGGAAACTTTTAATTTGGGAGGGGATTTAATTCGGGAGGAAAATTACACTTTTCACTGAAACTTCCCAAAGGCAGGAAGTGTTTTTTTTTAATGTATGTTTCACTTTTTGACATTCCTTTTAATAATGCAACTAATCTCCTGTCTGGTTGGGTGAAGATTATGTTCTCTAAGTGTTTAAAGGGATAGTAATACTTTGTTTTAACTTTATTTTATTTTGTAGGCATTAAAAAAACATGAAGAATGATATAAGTCTTATCTCTCAAACCTTTATGGTTTATGAGATATTCACAAGCAAAGTTTCCCCCTTCCGCCCCTTTTACCTACTGTAAACAATCTCTTCTCAGATGTGGAATGCAGTCCATGGACTGGACAGATAACAGAAGGGGACACTCTTATTCCCATGAAAACAATGAAATCCCTGCCACCATTGACAAGCTTTTCAGGTTTTTCCCTTATCTTAATTGAAGATTGTCCCTCTCTGCAGTCTACCTGGGCACCTCCCTTCTGCTCTGAGGTGAACAATGTGACATCAGTAAAAGGGGCGGAGGGGGACACTTTGTCATTGAATTACTCTGGAACTACAACTCTGACAGAATTGAAATAACACTCTCCAAAGTCCAAATACTATGATGATTAATTAGAGCTGCTTTTATTATGAAACATTACTATCCCTTTAATCCTAATGCTACATGAAGGAAGAAGGTGGGTGGACCAAAGGGTCTTTTCACACCCCCATTGTATTCCCAAATAGGTCTGCCAGGGCTCACAGTACAGTTCTGACTTATCTGCAGGACAGCTCTAGGGACACCAAAGGGTTGTTAAGCTAGTGATAGATGTCCTTTAAAGTTTCCAATGAATCTCTAGTTACATCCCATAAAAATAACAGGTATTGTTATTTCGTGATATGTCTATATGAAAAATCATTTATGATATATCACTGCCCTTATATTAAACATATTTTATGATGTCCCACAGGAAAAGCCATATTCTGACTTATGGAAAATGAAAACCAAACAGGATTCATCATTCTTGGATTTTCTGACTTCCCTCGTCTTCGGATACCAATCTTTTTGGTCTTCTTAATTACTTACATTTCCACTTTGGCTGAAAATGCTGCCATGATAGCTGTGATCTACACTAACAGACATCTTCACAAACCCATGTACCTCTTCTTGGGAAACCTATCAACCTTGGACATCTGCTACACCTCTGTCATCTTCCCCAAAATGTTAATTATGTTGATTGATGAGAAACGTCATGTGTCCTACTTAGCATGTTATACTCAACTCTATTTCTTTGTTGGATTTGCAAGCGCTGAATTTTTCTTGTTAACTGTGATGGCATATGACCGCTACATTGCTATATGCAAACCACTGCATTATTTTACTATCATGAATAAGGAAAAATCTATCATCATTACCACTGGGACATGGGTAGCTGGTCTTTGCAATTCAGCTGTCTTCAGCAGTTCCATTGCTAAACTTCCTTTGTGTTCACACACTGAAATAAATCACTTCTTCTGTGATATGGCTGCCCTCTTGAAACTCACATGCCGAGAGACTCACAGAGTAGAGATTATTATTTACACTAAAGGTGTTCTCATAGGTTTGAGCTCCTTCTTTTTAACCCTTACATCCTATGTCTATATCATCTCCACCATCCTTAAGATCAGTTCATCAGAAGGAAGGAGCAAAGCTTTCTCAACATGTGCTTCCCATTTAACAGTAGTCATTCTGTTTTATGGGACCATAATGTGTATGTACATGAGGCCTACATCTTCATACTCTTTAAGTCAAGACAAGATCTTTTCCCTGTTGTATGTGGTTATAACACCCTTAGTAAATCCTCTCATATACTGTTTGAGAAACCAAGATGTAAAATGGGCCATAACAAAACGTAACACATTTTGAAAATATTACAAGTACCAAATGGTCAACAATGTTTTTTGATATACATAATAAGTAGTAATTATTTTGTTGTTCTAAGCCCTCCAGTTGTTTCTTGACTTTCATTTTCATACAAATTCTGGGAAAACATGATTTTTATTATCCAAAAAAAAAAAATGAAGTGTATGTTGATGCCACCAGTTTTACATTGGTAATATTTTATACTATGTTTTTCAATGTTTTACTAGATATCACAAACAGAGGTGGGCTCTCCAATATGCTAATGCCGCTTTTAGTTCTTTATGTTTATAACTTTGGGCTAAACTCCCACAGATAAGACACATTCATTAGGGCACATTGCACAAGTATGCTGAGATTAGATGTTTTCCCCAGTCTGCTGATCTACGGAGCCCAATAAAAGTGGTGTTATGCATGGCCTAGAGAACGTGAAAGATGGAGAAAGCAGAGAGACAAAGGGACATTGAATAAAGGATGGAGTAGTACTGAACCGGAAAGCTGTACACTGATCTGGAGTGGGAATCAGAATATACAATCTTTCCTAGATGCAGGATACACCTCCATAGTATATGAGTATGATTCTTGGAGAATTTGGGTGTTTTGGGGTCAGATAAATCTGGAACTTCACTATTACACTTCGAAGGACTCATTCTGTAATGCTTCTTTTCTATATTGTATTACAATTGTTATAAAGGTAGTCATCCAAATCCTTCAGAGACAAGCTGCAGTGATCCCTGCATATACAGTATACAGTAAACTCATTGAAATCTGGAGGATCCCAGTAAGCAATGTGGAGGCTCATTCTTTCAGTAGTGTCAGTGCGCTCCTGTTTGTGCCCATATTCCAAATCCTTGGTGGTCTAAGACATCTATTTATTGTTAGATGTTTTGGGACATTATTAATCATTTTTTTCTCTCCAAAAGATAGAAAAATGTCATCAACGTGTCAGAAAAGTATTGGGTTATCTTTGCGATCATGGTCTATATATTAAACTGGAGAAATGTGAATTTGAGAAAGCTATATGACACCTGTTTGGGGGATAATATTCCTCCTCAAGACTTAGAGAAGGATCCTAACAGGGAGGGACGTGTTCTTGATTGGTATAAAACAAAAATAGCAAAGAAGTAAATATACAATAAGATTTATTTTAAAAAAATATACTGCCATTGTTAATTCAATTATCAAACCAAATCAGAAGTGTTAATTTTTAAGTGCACTCTTCATGTCCAAGCAACTTTTTTTAATCTGCTACTGATGTTAACTTGTGCCCCTTTTTGCTCATTCCAATATAGATGTTCCTTTTGTGATGGAGGTTGATAGATTGGATTCTGTAATTGGTGCAGTCTTATCCCAGGATTTGGACTTAAAGCCTTGCTCCAACCTTGAATTCTTGCAGAATTCAAATATGACATTGAGAATTTTTATCAATTAAATTTGCTTTTGAAAGAGGGTTAGAAGAATAAGGAGGTAAAGTGAGAGTAAAGTAGAATGAGTCTCTTATCTGGCATGGTAAATTGTAGATAGGCTAATAAAGGTAATTGAATTAGGCTTCCAATGTCTGATAAGACAAGAACATGTAGAACTCTAAATTTGTAGGTGATTAAAAGATTCAACTTTTGTTACATAGGAAATAAGACACGACTCCAATCTTTACTGGCTATTATTATATGACCTCATAATCTTGTTATGTAATTATCATCACTGGTTTGGTTCTTCCTTTTTCTATATAGATTTCATATGTTGATTGTATGCTTGCATTTGCTGTATCAAGCACATCAATAAAGATTTTATTTGAAAAAAAATATATAAATGGAATAAAATAAAATGGCCTTTGAGAAATGGAGACATTTTATGGAAGCTGCTATACAACATCCTGTGATACATGTATTCTCTCTCAGAATTCCAATAGGACTGAGAAGGTGCAGGTTGTAGGATTATCCCTAATTATACACAGGTGTTGCAATCATTAGACCAATGTTTTTACTATAACAACTTTGTGAAATAAGGGCTATCCAAAAAATCAACAGTTTCAGCCCTTTAAGAATGTAGTTTGAGACTCCTAGTCGATAGTGATAATAAAAATCTTGAATATTTAAGAATGTAAAAATGTTGATAGCCCAACAGGCAAATTGGCAGATTGGCTTTTTTTCTACCAGACTTCAAGCCCCAGGGTGATACAAATCCTTCCTGAGGCAAATCCAGGGCCTCTAGGGGTGTCAAGGAGCACATGGATCAAACAGCAGTCCATGAGCCTGTGATGAATTGTGGCAAGAGTTCTGAAACTGGTCCAGTACCCCAGGAGTTTCAGTGTCATTGGTACCAGTGGAAAAGACCCTCTCCAAGTGGAAGAGGCCAGACTGTGATAATAGTTTCTTCCAGGAGGGGTAGTACATTGCCTGTGACAATGGTCTTCTGCAACATCTTTGTCATCTTAAAAAGGATGCTAAAAATATTGACTAATAAGAAAAAAATGTCCTACTTTTCTTGCTGTAACCAACTAAACTTCTCTGTTTGATTTGCGGTTACTGCTTTCTACATTACTGTACATCACTTCATTAGTTTACCTTCATGTGCCTAGAGGGAACCAGCTGTACCACACCCTCTAGGCCCACAAAGGCCGAAACATAATTTTGTTGTTGTGCTGTTTTACTTATTAGGAGAGGATTTGTCTGCCATTTCAGAGCCTGCCTGTGGGTGGGACCAGGTTGATATGGATATGGAAATTTCTTCTCTGCAATGGTACATGGGAGTGGCCAATGTAACTTGAAGCCCACTGATATGCAATCATGCCTTAAAACAAAACACTTTATTTTGCTTGTTCTTTATGGGTGTTTGTCACAATATGTGTTTATTGGACTCCGAACATTAGACAGGCATCCCAGACATGGGCCTTTACTCTTCATGTCCCTTGAGTGAATCAGCTTCACCACATCAATGAGGCCCACCGAGACAGACGTGTACATATTTGGTTGTGCTATTTCTCTCATGTGGATAGGATTTGCCTGACAGTTTGGAGTAGAACTTTGTGTAGGTTGTGCCACTCTGTTATTCATATGGAAATTTCCTCTCTACTTTGATACATGGGAGTAAAAAATGTGATTTGAAACATCACTGAGAGACCTCCATGCCTTAAAACACAATACTTTATTTTCTTCGTTAACATTGTGTGCTCATAACAGTATGTTTGTAGGTCTCTCTAATATGAAACTGCATCTCATGCAGAAGCCCTTGCTCGCCACGTGGTTAGAGGGAATCAGCTGCACCACACTGATGAGGCCCACACAGGCTGAAATGTATGACTGTGGTTGTGCTGTTTCACTCATGTGGATAGGTTTTGTCTGACATTTTGGAGCTGGATTGCCTGGGGGGGTACCAGGCTGATATAGAAATGGACATTTTCTGTCTACAATGGCACAAGGAAGTGGAAAAATGTGACTTAAAGCACCACTGACAGGCCACCACGCATTAGAAAAAAATACTTTATTTTGTTTGTTCTCATGGGTGCTCATTACAATATTTGTTTTTAGGTCTCCTTAGGTTGAAAGGGCATCTCATATAAGGGCCCTTGCTCTTTATGCACCTATATGGAAATTAGCTGTACAACAATGAATAGATCCACACAGGCTGAACTGTATATCTGTGGTTGTGATGTTTCTCTTGCAGTGTGAGTAGTTGCCTGGCATTTGGGAGATGGACTGCCTGTGGGTGAGTCCAGAGAGATATGGATTCGGATATGAATAGTGAGTTATTTTTTGTTGCAGTGGCACATGGTAGTGAAAAACTTGACTTGAAGTACCACTAAAATTACACCCTGTTTTAGAACAAAAAAACATAATCCTGTTAATTTTTGGTGGGTTCTCTTCACAATATTTGTCTCTCTGTGGTTGTGCCATGTGGAAATGATTTGTCTGACATTTCAGAGCTGAAATTCAAGTGGGTGACACCAAGCTGATTTGAATATGGAAATGTATTTCTGCATTGGCACAAGGGAGTGAAAAATGTGGCTTGAGGCATCGCTGAGAAGTCACCATGTCTTAGCACAAAGCACTTCATTTAATTTGTTCTATGTGTGAGCTTATCACAATATTCGATTTTAGGTGTCTCTAAGTTAGAAGGGCATCCCGGGTATGGACCTTGCTCTCCGTATGCCTTGGGGGAACCAACTGGACCATGCTGATGAGGCCCAGCCAGGCTGACATGGATATCTCTGGTTGCGCTGTTTCTCTTGTGAAGAGAGTATTTGCCTAAAATTTCAGTGCAGGAATTCCTGTGGGTGGGATCAGGCTGATATGCATTTTGAAATTACCTGTCTGCACTCATACATGGGAGCTAAAAATGTGACTTAAAATACCTCAGAGAGCCCATCATTCTTTTCACAATATATTTTTGTAGGTCATCCGTGGTTGGAAGGGCATCACAGGCAGGGGCCCTTTCTCTCCATTTTCTTAGAAGGAATCGACTGTACCACACAGATGAAGCCCCCACAGACCAAAACATAGTCACACCTCACACTGGCCTGCATCCTACATAACAGGACAATGTGACCATCACCCACAGCTGACATCCCTGCAAACCTTAGATGCTATTTTATCCCTATTAATGCTGAGGGAATGATCACCTATACTCACCTCCGGTTTTTAATTGGGTTTTGGATTTGATCATCTATTCAGCAATACTCATATTTAATTTCTACACACTCTGAAAACTTATTGACGAAAAAACAAAGAAACAAAAAGAGAAAAAAATCAACTATATATTTCGCTGAAACATATGTGAAACACTTCAATCTGACCTACATGCACGCTTTCTTATCTGTTATCTACAAAGCATCCTGAAGTGCAAAATTACACACCTCACACTTGCCTGCATCCTAAAGAACAGGACAATGTGATCATCCCCCACAGCTGACATCCCTGTAAAACTCAGAGGCTATTTTAACCCCTTCACTACTCATGGAATGATCACCTATTCTGTATTCCCTACAACCCCAAAAAGTGGTCTCTTCACTCAGCCCCTCGCAAGTGGTTACCTTAAAATCGCTTGGCATCTTCAAAGGCACTCACAGGGGCTGCCGTGGTGTTAAATCAAAACTTAAAGTTCAATCTCCTGACACTATCATAGCCACTCCACCACTTCTACTTGCAAACCCAATTGAAGTGATTCAATCCAGAAGCCACAAAAAGAGCACATCCAAATCAATGAAACCTCTTAGTGTGATCCCCATAAGAAGACACATTGTTTCCAAAGTACAGAGCAAGAACTCAGAACCCAAAGACTGTCCTATCAGATCAATCCTGTGCAATGTCAGATCAATAAAGTACAAAACAGCTATTATCGCCAACCTTATTGAAACATATGAATTAGCGTGCATTACAGAATCGTGGCTAGATGACAATGCGGGACCTATCCTAACAGCAGCTGTTCCAGGCAATTATACAGTGTTCCACCGCCCGAGAGAAGAGCACAAGGGAGGTGGAGTAATGATCTGTGTCAAATCATCCTTAAACCCCAGGCCAATATCAGTCCACACACCCCAATCTTTTGAATACGTAGCTGCTAGCATCTCAATAGATAGAGGATTTCGGATTCTGTTAATATACAGAACTCCAGGAGATGAGAAGAAACTTCTTCAAGAACTCTCAGACCTTTTGACTGGTTTAATCCTTGATCACCCTAGATGGATTATATTGGGAGACTTCAGCACTTGGATTGATGACACACTATCCCAACTTGGGCAGGACCTTCTCAGCCTGATGAGTGTGCTCAGCTTCATGCAAATAGTTACCACTTCCACCCACAGAAAAGATCATAAACTTGATCTATTGTCCCGGTGTGGACTAGAAGTGTCGCCAGTAACTGTAAATCCAATTGTATGGTCAGACCACCACTCCATACACTTTTTAATTGGATCGCAATCAGCCTGACCACAGCCTCAGAACCTGGTCAAACACTGCTCATTAAAAGGGGTGACCCCATTGGACGTAACATCAAATATGGATCTAAGTGAACTGATGGGCACTTGTGAAGACCCTGGATCCTTAGTCCAACTCTACAACAAAACCATGAGGGACACCCTAGAAAGCACTGCACCATCACGCATATGCACTATCAAAACTCCAAATAATGCGCCTTTTGATAGCACCATCAGAGAATTGAAGAGAACAGGCCGTAAACTCGAGAGAAGGTGGCACAGGACACATGACCCAGAGGACAAAGTCGCTCTTACCAATCACCTCAATGAATATCAATTTAAGATAACTCAAAAAAATCCTCATTTTTGAAATCACACTCTCCTGCAACAGACCCAGGCAACTGTTTTGCACAGTAGAAAGGCTCTGCAAACTAGCATACATGCATATACCCACCAACGTTTCTCAAGATTAGTGTGAAGAATTTGCAATTTTCTTCACAGACAAGATTTCCTCCATCCAAGCCTCCATCACAGCAGGCCAACCAGTTACCCACCAGAACCACTACAGTGGAAGACCAGATTCACACTACTTTTACAAATGTGGATAAAGTTAAAAGAACCATGCAAAAGTTGTGCCCCACTACATGTGACTTAGACTCTACCCCAACTCGTCTTATATCTGCATGGACTGAAACACTTGCCCCAGCCCTCACAAAAATAGTGGAGTGTTCACTAAAAACTGGAATCTTCCTGGATCCTCTAAAAGAAGCAGTGGTAAAATTCCTCCTAAAGAAACCCTCATTAGACCCAGACTGCATAGCAAATTACAGACCAGTATTCAACCTTCAATTTCTGGGGAAAATCATTGAAAAAATAGTGGCAACTCAACTGGAGGCCCATCTATCAAGCTATAACATCTTTGATTCTTTCCAGTCAGGTTTCAGATGCCGCCACAGCACGGAAACAGCGCTAGTGCGAGTGCTAAGTGATCTCCTTTTGGTGAGAGACAAAGGTGATTACTCTATCCTAATCTTCCTGGATCTCTCAGCTGCATTTGACACCATTGACCATGGGATTTTAATAGCGCACTTGCAGCACATCTGTGGTCTAGGAGACACAGTTCTTAACTGGTTTAAATCTTTTCTCACTGGTAGATCACAGAGAGTAACATCAGGATCTTGCTCATCGCCACCAACAGAATTAGCCTGCGGAGATCCACAAGGTTCCATCTTGTCTCTTATGCTATTCACAATTTACTTACTACCACTGGGAGACATCATCAGAAGACACGGCCTAACATTGTTACGCAGATGACACAAAACTCTACTTCTCCTTTGCTCCAGATACTTAAGACCCAACACGCCTCCTTAACAGTTGCTTAGCAGACCTCATAGAGTGGATGAATGCTAGTTGGCTTAAAGTGAACCCTGACAAAACAGAGTTACTCTTGGTGAGGGGACCCCAGGCAACAAGAATATCTCAGGATTACCCAACTGGCCTGGAACTTGGAGGCTCTGAACTCATTAGTTGAACAGATGTACAAAGTCTCGGAGTGACAATTGACTCTGGACTGTCATATAAACAGCAGATGTGTTCTGTAATAAAATATGCCTTCTTTCATCTGAGAAACATATCCAGGATACAACACTTAATTCCACCGGATGATATGCCAACATTAGTCCACGCATTTGTGTCTTCTCGTCTAGATCACTGTAATACACTTTACTTGGGCCTCCCAGAAAAAGAACTCCATCACCTACAGACAGTACAAAATGCAGCAGCCAGACTACTGACCAATAAAACTCGCTCGTCACATAACACCCGTTCTCCACTCCCTGCATTGGCTTCCAGTTAAACGGTGAACATATTTTAACCTTTGAGTGCCAGAGGAGTATGCAACACATTGACTTGCAATGCTTTGTGTACCCTTCTGGCATTCAAAGGGTTAAAATTGGCTGGCTGACCTTCAAAGCATTAAATAATCAAGGCCCACAGTACCTGAAAGAGCTCCTGACACCCTATATTCAGTCCTGCTCACTGCGGTCAGCCACCGGATCCCTCCTGTCAGTACACAGAATAAAGACAACCTCAGGTTCCCGGGCATTCAGCCACGCTGCCCCGACATTCTGGAACTCTTTACCGTCCTCAATCAGAGAGGCACCATCATTACAGACTTTAAAAAAAAAAAGCTAGAGACCCATCTCTTTTATCAGGCATTCAGTCAACTGATGTGTCTATTTATAGATTTGTAAAGCACTTTGAGTCTCACAGGGAGAAAAGCTTTATAAAAATCGCGAATTATTATTATTATTATTATACTTCTGTGGTTGCGCTGTTTCACTCATGTGGAGAGGATTGTTTGACATTTCAAAGCTGTACTGCTAGTGGGTGGGACCAGGGACCCTCAAATAATACATGATTTATGTTGGATTCGACAGGTAGTCTACAAGAATAGCTAACGAAATTAGGTGCAACAAAAACATGTAACACAAAAACCTGTGTTGCACCTTTTTTTGCATCACCGTGCATCCTAATCACCTGATAAAACACAGCTTAAGTCAACTTGTAATATAGCAGCCAACGTTGTCTAGCAACCCTGATTTATGTACCAACAAATTCAAACCTATAGCCAATCCCAAGACCCCAAAGTATCAAAAATGTTCAAATACATCTATATATACCCAAAAATAACGGTCCTTGCCTGTGTTTCGAGTTTTGGCGAGCTAGATCACAGGACCCAGGAGCAGAAGATAGTGTTGAGAGCCAGGGAAAAAGCGCTTACATTGGAGGTAGAAGGAGTTTTTGGTGTTTGGAGAGAAGAGAGCATTGCACTTAAAGGGATAGTAATACTTCATTTTAACTTTATTTTATTTTGTAGGCATTAAAAAAACATGAAGAATGATATAAGTCTTATCTCTGAAACCTTTATGGTTTAAGAGATATTCACAAACAAAGTATCCCCCCCTGTTCAACCAGATCAGAAGGGAGATGCCCAGGTAGACTGCAGAGAGGGACAATCTTCAATTAAGATAATGGAAAAAGCTGAAAAACTTGTCAAGGGGGGAAGGGCTTTCATTGTTTTCATACAAAGAAGATTGTCCCCTTCTGTTATCTGTACTGTCATACAACCAGACTGACATCTGAGAAGAGATTGCTTACACTAGGTAAAAGGGGCGGGGAGGGGAACTTTGCTTATGAATATCTCATAAACCATAAAGGTTTGAGAGATAAGACTTATATCATTCTTCATGTTTTTTTAATGCCTACAAAATAAAATAAAGTTAAAACGAAGTATTACTATCCCTTTAAATCGACACATATCACACCTTTGCACAATATTGCATACATCCATACAAACACAAACACAATACACACACATAGTCTTTTTTAAACACTTTACACATCTTTTAAACTTTATTTTTCAATGTGAATCTGTGAATGACAGAGTGTGAAAGAGAGTGAGAGAGATCGAGTGTGTCTGTGAGGGCCTGTGTTTCACGGTGCCTGTGATTGCCTCCAGCATCTGTGTGTGCAGGCAACATTCTTTACTTCCTGGTCGTCGCACTGTAACACATTCGCTATTCTTATAGGCTGCTGCTTGTTGCCAGAGTCAGTCTCCACCTACTTGCTAGGCCTTAAAGACCTCAGCCTGCCACTACTAGTTTGCCCTTTCGTGGTGTACTTATGCACTATAACTCTTGTGATTCCGGTGTTTGAATCCAGTGTATGACTCCTGGTTTCGTCTGACTTCGGCTCCGCTTGATCCCTGACTTCTCTCCGTTCTGGTGTGATTCCTGGCTCTGGCTGACTACCTGTTCCAGTTTGACTCCTGGCTCTGGCTGACTATCAGTTCCGGTTTGACTCCTGGCTCTGGCTGACTACCCGCTCCCATCTGACTCCTGGCTCTGGCCGACTATGCACTCCGCTCAACTCCTGCCTGGACTGATTGCCTTACGGCTACAGCTGATAGTCTGTCCTCCTTACCATTGGCCTACTATCTCCACTAGCACTCTCGGTGCCTTGGTGATTCCTCCTTACAAGCGGTGTACAGTTGCGTCAGTCCGTGATACTGGCCTTCCCATTGCCTACCATCCTGTACGGTGTCATTGGTTAACCTAGCATTCTAGTGAGATTCAGCCTCTGTTGCCTGTCCAGTCAGCCTAGCGTTCTAGGGGGATTCTGCCTCTGTTGCCTGTCCAGTCACCCTAGCGTTCTAGGGAAAGTCTGCCTCTGTTACCTGTCCAGTCACCCTAGCGTTCTATGGAGAGTCTGCCTCTGTTGCCTGTCCAGTCACCCTAGCCTTATAGGGAGAGTCTGCCTCTGTTGCCTGTCTAGTCACCCTAGCGTTCATGGGGAAATTCCCTCTGTTTCCAGGGGCTTTACAGCTGCTCCTGTACTAGTAGCTACTACCATCCTTGCTACTAGAGCTTACCGGCAGTCAGAGTGGTACTCTATCTGCCTCCAGTCAGGTGATCCTGTCCTTGTCCAAACCTGCCCTGTGAAGGTTGAGGAAGCGTCCAGTCACTGTCCTCATATCTGGCCCTGTGAAGGTTGGGAAAATGCTATTTATTTTATTATTGTGCTATTCTTAATAAAGATCATTGTTTTACCATTTTTGTACTTGTCAGTGTTGTTATTCCTAAGTCACTCCATGACACTGTGTGAGTGTCTGGGTGTGAGTGGGTGAATGATGGCCAGGAGAGGACAGGAGAGAGGGATGGGGAGAGTAGTGGAGGAGGAGGAAGAGGAGAAAGGTCAGGAGGGCATCCCTGCTGAGAGTAGGAGTGGGAGAGGGAGATCGGCAGGGTGGAGCAGGACCTGGCCTAGAACAGGCACACGGAGGGCAGGGACAGATGTGTCAGTGGGATGAGGGGTATTTGTTGGGGACCACCCTACACATTCAGGAGCAGTGCAGGCAGGACACTCCAGTTCTGACATCTAGCAGGCCGATGCTGAGGAGGAGAGGCTCAGGGTTCTTCAATATATACAGAAAAGGAGAACATGACCCTCGTGAAGGCTGTCTTGGAAAGGGAGAGTATCCTCTTTCCGAGGGAGAGGGTCCCTGGCCTGACTGAGAGGAGGAAGGCCACCTGGAATCATATCTGCAGCAGGGTGAATGTAGTGGCCATCTGCAGACTAAGGTATTGGTCTACTGCAGACTACTGTATCCTTCTGTGCAAAGTGCTTCTATAATCTATACCTGCTTGCTGGGATTCGCTTACGTACTATCTCTGTCTGCCTGCTCGCCCTAGCGTTCTAGGGTACACCATGTCGGGTCACGATTATCTATTGATCTCACTAGCGTTCTAGGGTTTGTCCAAGGGGGCTCCTTGCCAGTCGCCCATTCTATTTCAGTAACCTGTAGCCTACATTCCTAGCATTCTAGGGTTGGTCGAGGGGACTCCTTGCCAGTTGCCCATTCCGTTTACAGTAGCCTGTTGCCTACCTCACTAGTGTTCTAGGGATTGTCCGAGGGGGCTCCTTGCCAGTCGCCCATTCCATTTCAGTAGCCTGTTGCCTACATCCCTAGCGTTCTAGGGTTGGTCGAGGGGACTCCTTGCCAGTTGCCCATTCCATTTCCAGTAGCCTGTTGCCTACCTCCCTAACGTTCTAGGGATCCGTTCTACAGGTCTCCTTCCTGCTGCAAGTTACCTACATTATGCCCTCAGCGGTTGAGGTAATTGCCATTGCCTAGCCTGAGGGACCCTACCCTCTAGTAGGTAGTTACCTTTTTCCAGTACTGATACCAATAGCGTTCTATTGGAGTGTTCTATTTTTGGTCAAGGAACGTTACTCTTTTTGACTAGCTTTTGCCTTCATCTCCACTTGTCAGTTCCTATACTTGAGACTAGTCTCTCTCTCTGAGTCTGTACTGTCTCCATACCTGACCTGTGACATTGCTAGGAAGTACTACAATACTGTCCTCCTCTGGGCCTGTGTGGGTTGGGGAAGCGCATATTTCCTTGCTATTTATTTGCCTACTCAAAACTTTGTTTTACCTAAACTGTACTTGAGTGTTCTTACAAATCTGTGACACTGTGGGGGAGTAGAGAGTGAGAATGATGGGCCCAAAGAGAAAAAAGAACGCATATGGTTGACAGAAAAAAGTATACCAAAAAGCAACAACAGCATCCCAATAATTAGGAGAACAAGTGGGATATTAATCACAGAAAATCATCTGGTTTGTCAGGGATAGCAGCAGTCCATCATTGGTGGTGGTGAGGATGGGGGGTAAACTTTGTGGTGATGGCACTGGTACTTCTCTATGGGACTTGTTCCCTGAATATGGGTTGGTAACTGATACAATGAACATATTCTAGGTTGAAGGAGTGGACCCACTATGTGTGACATGGTTAGAGCCTTCCTGCTGGATAGCTATGTTCTAAGCAGAAACAATGACCCATAGGAGTACTGACAAATAAAACAACTGGTGTGGCCAGCAGTGGTGTGGATTTCAGTGTAAACACTTTGTTGCCCATCAGCAAGTGCACAGTCAGAAAGGGTTTTCAGTATTGCCGGTTATATTGTTAATGAGCATAGGACACAGTTATCTAGCAGCAGTGTGGGTAGACTAACATTTTTAAAAATTATCCAGCATCTAATACCTGCAGATTATCATGTAGCAGAAGTGAAAAGAAAAACACAAGCCACAGATTGTAAGCTCTATGGGACAGGGACCTCTTATCCTAATGTATACTCACCTGTTGTTCCCCTTATGACTGCCTATATAAACACTCAATCACCGCACTTATTGTACCCCTTCTATATTAAATATAATCTGTAAAGTGCCAAGTACACTGGTTGGTGCTATATAAATAAAAATATACAATACAATACAATACAGAAGTACATGTAAAGCTAACAGCAGCACTGACTGGTAGGAATTTGCATAGTTGCCAGGCCACAGCTAGCCACTAGATGGGGTCAGTGCTATAATTCTATTGATTCTGTATCTCCAGCATCACAGCAACACCATCCTCATCAACCTTTTTAAATCCACATTTTATTTTCACATTATCTAAAAAGAATTTGTTAGTTTTGTTTTCAGAAAAGCCTCAGGAAACAATATTTTCAGGTGGATAATAAGACAATCCATACAAAGTATTGTTTTAGGGAGGGCCTTCAGAAAAATAGTTTGCAGACTTATAATAAGGTAGTCCATAATATCTATTGTTTAGTTATAATATAGAACCTTGTGCAGCCTGTGGCTAGACCATTCTTCAGCTTCCTGCTCCTGAGTGAGTATTTGTTCCTGTTGGAGCCAGTTTCTCCCTGGGGATAGGGGTTGTATAGTTTGTTCTGAGGAGGTTATCGGGGGAACCCTTCAGCTCAACCAGAGGGGTCCAATCTAGCTTTGTGGCTAGCACCTTTATCCGGCTTGGCCGCAGCACTATCCCCTCAGGACAACCAACATACCCGAGCATCGCACCCAGGTGTCACTCCCCAGCATCTTGCTCCTCTATCCCTTGTTGAAGGAGTCTCATCATCCACTCTATTCACCCGAGGAGTACCAGCCGTTGTGACATTATCACTGTGTTGGATGTGTCTGGGGTGTGAGAAGGAAGTTGACCCCAAATACCCCAACATTCTGTCTGACTGATTTGATTTGAAAGACACAGGCAGTGCTGTTCAAGCAATTTCCTTGTTGATTTCTGTTATTATCTCTGTGCTGGGTAAGTTTGGGGAAAGAAGTTGCTGATTTGGTTTTAAGTTATAGATATTTTTTTGAACAGTAATAACATAGGGTGGACAACTGTAAAAATATAAATATGTATTAGGTGACAGACAGATGACTGGGACCCTGACATAAGCTGTGTGATGAGGCAGACTTGATAAATAGCAGACAAGATAGAGAATTTTATTGAGGGCCAAGGCAATACATTATACTCCATCAGTTCTGTTGTGTAATTTATAGTAAAAACACACACATTAGTTGAGTAATATCCAGCAAACGCACAAGGGGCAGGGGGAGGGGAAAATGTGGAGCACTGCAGGGATATGGGAGTAAAGTGGTAGTTAAAAAACTGACTGCAGAAATGGTTGCTGTAGAATGTGCAATAAATGATGATGATCTCTCTCCTACACAGGAGGATGCAGTTTGTCAAGGTTCCACCAAAGGTTCCACTACCACCATTACCACCAGTGACAGTACTATGAAAACTTCATATCAGAGTAACACTGAAGACGACAATGAGTCGCATTCTAGTGTTGATGATGGTAATGGCATAATGGAGGATGGTGTATCAGCTGAACCAACTGCTGCATTTGACAGTAAGACAAGCAAGCACCAACACACCTGTCCTCAAAGTAGTAGCAAACTTTGTGGACGTAAAAATAAATGTCCTACACCTCTAAAAGCTTACAGGATTATAAGGGTAGTGATCAAGAAGCAGAGGGTGATCCTGAGCATGACATGATGATGACTGATGATGATGTAGATCTAGAATATATCCCTCCAGCTTCCTTCTATTCAGATACAGATGGAGCTGACAGTGAGAGAGATTATGACATGGCCATAACATTATCGGAAAGGCAAAGGCTCAATCTTCCACCACTGAAAAGGAGCACTGTGTCTTTCCATACACTGTTTGAGAAAACTCTGATCCTGTTCAAGCAAAGATGCCTAAAAATTCATAGTTATCCTGTCAGTCATCATTAGCATCATCACCACTTCCAAGTCCAAGCCCCACTCAGCCACACACATGGGTGTTGAGTAACCAGCAAGAAACAACAAGGTTATTAACATCCACCAAAACAAACACAAAAAGAGAAAGTGTACATGATAGACTGTTGAAATGTGACAAGTGCCACAACTAGTCGCAACAGAAGCACTCCAAAAAGTTCCCAGGGCTCTTGGGCAGATACAAGAAGTAGTGATGTTATTGATGTGTCAGAGAATGTAACACTGCCAACAGTTAGTTCATTCAAAATAACACCTATAGCTTTAGTGCAGAGGAGTATGATGACTCTGGATTTGATGTAGGAGATGGCAAGTGTTATAGACTGTCTGCACATACTACCACCATCCCCACCATCTCCACAAGTGATGGTGTTAAAGCAATAAGGTTACACAGTTCTTCTACTATGTACTGCCATCCCATATTTACTAAGTTCTTAGAAGTCAAAACCAGAAGTCAAAACCAGAACAAAACATAATGCAAAGGTACGCCTATGGAATAGTAAACTTGGCGGTTGACATGCTGCTCTTTTGTTGAAAACAGAGGATTTAAATAACTGATGTCATGAGTTGCACCCTGCTGGAAAATCCCAAGCTGCAGTTATTTTTCAAGGATGGTTGTACCAATGTTATATAAGCAGAAGGTTAGTATTGTGGGTAAAGGACAAAGACACTCAGCCTGCTTACAACCTTTTCAAGTCACAATTTTAACTTTCAGCTATTTATTTCTCCACTTCAGCCCTTAGAAGAAGTAATAGTGTTTTTTTTCCAGGTTTCAAACAGACAAGGGGAGGGTGCTCAGTTACGGATTGGAACTGTTTATGTCTGCAGTGCACTTTGGAGTGGTTGTTCTTGATACGCTTTATCAGGGCAGTTGTACCAAGGTATGACCCCTCCTTCCTCTGCTTCCCAATTTTGACACAAATTGTGCACAAAGCAGATGTTGAGTATTAAACAGCCCCTGACACCAAAGCAAAAATAGTCCCATACTCATGAGTTTAGGCCAGGGAAAGATGGAGAGGGATTGAGTTGTCAACTGCACCACCTGAAATAGCATACTGTTTCTTATGTGTTTGCTTCTGCGTTTGTTACTGCTAGTACTAGAAAATAGAACTACTTCTTCCACCATTTCCTGCCCAATATCACCACTGCTAAGTGGAAATTCATCATCACTACTCTCACCACCAATATTTGTACCCATGGTGGGTAGGGTTAATGCGTCCGCAGCAGCCTGATGAGTATTATACTGCTCTATCTGCTGCTGCTGTGACATATGATCATCATCGCTGGTACAAAAAGAAATTTTAGCAGCAGGAACAAAATTTATAACTAACACCATCCTTTCAGTAGTACTGGGGTGGTGGTGGTGGAAGTAATATCCAGTCAAATCCAGATCTCTC
Organism: Rhinophrynus dorsalis; assembly: GCA_037306005.1. NCBI lineage: Eukaryota > Metazoa > Chordata > Amphibia > Anura > Rhinophrynidae > Rhinophrynus > Rhinophrynus dorsalis. The sequence continues at coordinate 127,935,138 of CM074727.1, read as the reverse complement.
CTTAGATCGTCAGTTTTCACCTCCAAGAACACTCTCATGCTTATCCCATTATCAAAAATACCCTACAGAATACCTTACAGGGTATCATCACCACCCCACCTGTCTCTTCCTCTTTCTGCTGTTCTAGTCCCGGTGAGTCCACCTCATGCTATTAAACATCTTTGCAGTTTCTTCAAGCTTAGGCAGCTGCACTGTGGTGGGGCACTCATGCTCACACAGTGACTTGCTCACACAGTGACGCTATATCAGCCTGAGGTAGCTTCACTGTGCTCATACTGGTGCTGTTGGGGGGACTCAGAGTGGGTGGGGGACTAAGAGTGATGTGGGACAAGGTGATAGAATCAGAGGGGGGCATAGTGGAAGCAGTGGGGAACCGAGATTGGAACACAGTGGTGGGGACTCGAACACAGTGGTGGGGACTGGAACACATTACCCAGCACTGTTTTCTTCAGTATATAACCGTGTTTCAATCATGGGGTTCTGTCGCTGGTATGGGTAGACTCTGTGGATCTCTCTGGTCTGGGACACTAATTTCGCTAAAAACGAGAGATGCAGAGAGTTCCAAAATATGCCTATAACATGTACAGGAAAATGGAATAATGTTCTTCCACATATAACTTGAGCAATAGTATATTGAATGGGCATGCGGAAGAACCACAGAGCCGAGAGGAAAACAAATCTTCACTCCTCCTTTTGTATAGCTGTACATAAATAGAATACTTACTTATATCTTACTAGTTGAATAGCCCGTTACACGGGCCACAGTGCCAGTGCCACCCGGTCATGGGGCAGTCACGCGCAGTGGAGACTGCCCGTGCCATGGCTGATACAGACCTAGACGCTCCTTCAGAGCGCCCAGCTCTGTATCAGCCGCGGCGCGGGCAGTCTCCACTGCGCATGACTGCAGCACGCCCAGCAGTGTCTACTGCGCATGTCGCGGCGTTACACAAGATTTAGCGAATTATTATGTAAGGAGGATAGGGCTTTACCTGCTAAGTAAAATGAGGGCACTCACACTGCTGGAAAATGTTTAGTTCTAAGATTATTAACCCTTTGAGTGCCAGAGGTGTACGCAACGCATTGCAAAGCAATGCGTTGTGTACCCCTCTGGCACTCAAAGGGTTAAAGAGCAAACTTTTGGGGGTATTTTTTGAAAGTCTGAGTTGAATGTTTTTGCTCATTCCATTTTAGGATAGCTTGGCTGCCATTGCTGTCTATGGAGAGTGTGTTTCTATTATCAGCCACCATGAAATTTATTGGCCAAAAAATGCTAAACTCTCAAAAAAAATTTCTTTTTCGCTTTAATAACTTTGAACAAAGCATCTCCCAACAGGAGGAGAGCCCTGGTTTCAGTTTTCTTTTTTGTAGGGTATATACTACCTTAATAGTTCAAACTATACATCTCTTAAACAAGAAATACTTAAGGTACTGTATATTTTGGAATCTATGAAGTACTAATAAGCTGGTCCACTAAAAGGTATCACTACCTTCATAAAACTAACTTGACCTTCTTAATAAGTGCAAAAGGAAGTTAAAACACATACACACACACACACTAACCTACACCGTTCAGAGAGCAGGAATCCCATAATGCAGTGCGGTCTCCTGATCTGTAATCTGTCAGAGAGGAATGTGTTCTTTACTCCCAGTGTTCCAGATAAAAACAGGAATGTGGGAATGGAGTTGAGTGAGAACAAAAAGGTGAGGTTTAGATCTTATTATTTTTATAATTAATACATCAGAACTTTAGTTTTACTAAAGTAAATGTTTTATTTTTGATTGCATCTACTTTGATATAAAAGTAAAACAGAAAAGTTTCTGGAAATGTTAAAATATCATGACCTTCTTTCTGCTTGGGGGATGGGAGAGATTTTACAGGGAAATGAATGTGATTGTTTCCTCTTTTGATTGAAGAAGTAGAAACGTGTGTTTTTGTTCATGTTTAACCCTTTGAGTGCCAGAGGGGTAAGCAACGCATTGCTCTGCAATGCGTTGCGTAGCCCTCTGGCACTCAAAGTGTTACATATTTGATGCTGCTTTATAGTTCACTTTTCAGATTAACAAATTAGAGAAATAATGTTATCAGGTTTGTTGAGATAAAAAGATAATTTATGAATGTCTGAATTTCCCATATAAACTCTCAACATAATTTCTGTGAAAGTTCCATAGATCCTCTCTCTCGCTATAACTTATCCTATTGCTGCATATAACCTCTCCTTATAAAGATGCCTTTTAATCCATATAACCCCTCCCTATAATTCCTACTGTTGCTCTATATAGCATCTCCCTACAATTCCTCCTACTGTTCTATATAATCTGTCTCTATAACTTTTCCTATTGCTCCATATAACACATCCCTAAAACTCTTCCTGTTACTCCATATAACCTTTCCCTGGGACGCCTCTTTTTTCTCCATTTAGTCCTCCCTATGACTCCTCCTATTATTCCATATAACCCCACTCTATAACTCATCATATTGCTCCATACTACTCATCCCTATAAATCCATATAACCTCTCTATAACTCCTGCATTGATCCATAAATCATCTCTTTATAACTCCTCCCCTTATACAATATAATCCCTCCCCTTAACTCCTCCTATTGCCCCATATACTCTCTCCCTATATCACCTCCTCTTCCTCCATATAACCTCTCCCTATAACTCCTATTGCTCCTTATAACCCTTAATTATATATCCTCCTATTGCTACATATAAACCATTCCTATAACTACTATGAATGTTCTAAATAACTTCTCCTTATAACTCCTCCTATTGCTTCATATAACCTCTTCCTATAACTCCTCCTATTGCGCCATATAACTTCTCCCTATAACTCCTCCTATTGCTCCATATAACATCTCCCTATAACTAATCTGATTGTGCCATATAACTTCTCCCTATAATGATTCCTATTACTCCATATAATCACTGATAATACTCATTATATTATTCTAAAACAAACTCCTTCTATTGCCCCATATAACCCCTCCCTATATCTCCTCCTATTGCTACATACAAACCCTCCCTATAACTTATTATTCAATATACCTTCTCCCTATAATTCTTCCTATTGCTTCATATAACTTCTTCCTATAACTCCTCCTACTGCTCCATATGATTTCTCATTATAACTCCCCTATTGATCAGTATAAATTCTCCCTGTAACTGCATATAACATATCCCTATATTTCATCCTATTTCTCCATATAGTCCCTACCCAGAACTCCTCTATTTTCTCCATATAACCTCTTCCAATAAACCCTCCTATTGCTCCATATAACCCACCCTATAACCCCTATTATTGCTCCATATAACCACACCCCTTAACTCCTCCTATTGCTCTATATTGCTTACATTACCTCCCCTTATAACTCCTCCAGTCGTTCCATATAATTATTTACTATAAATCCTCCTACTTCTATATATTACCTTTACCCATAACTCCTGCTTTTGCTCCATATAACCCCTCCTGTTGCACAAAACATCTCCTTCTAACTCCTCCTATATTACTCCTTCCTATAACTCTTACTATAGTCTATGTAACCCCTCCCTATAATGCCACCTCTTCCATATTACTTTGCCTTATAACTCTTCCAGTAACTGTTCCTATTCCATATAAACCCTCTTTTGTGCCACATCACTTCTATCTATGACTCTCTTCCTGTTGTTCCTCCATATAAGCCTTCACTATAAATTCTCTTGTTGTTCTATATAAGCCTCCATGTAACACATCCCATTGCTGCATATAACTACTTATCAACTACAAACTTGGAAACAGTGACCAGTGTCAAACAGCAGTAGCAAAGGCAAACAAAGTCCTGTCTTGCATAAAAAGAGGTATTGAAGCAAGAGTGGATAACATTATTTTGCCACTATACAAATCATTGGTAAGACCTCACCTTGCAGTGCAATTTTGGGCACCGGTTCTGAAAAAGCATATACTAGAACTAGAGAGGGTACAGCGGAGAGCAACAAAATTAATTAAGGGAATGGAGGACTTGACATATGAGGAACGACTAAACAAACTTGGTCTATTTACTCTAGAGAAAAGACGACTAAGAGGAGACCTTATCACATTGTACAAGTTTATGAGAGGTCAATGCAAGGATCTCTGCGGTGAGCTATTTATTCCAAGGCCTGATCAGGTGACCAGGGGACACCCCTTGAGATTAGAGGAAAGGAGGTTTAAACTTCAGCAGAGGAAGGGTTTTTTTACGGTAAGGTCTGTTAAATTGTGGAATTCATTGCACAGGGAGTTGGTTATGGTAGATACAATGGATACATTTAAGAGAAGATTAGATACATTTCTTTCAAAAGGGAACATACAGAGTTATACTGTATGTATATTAGTAGGCTGATCAGGAAGGTCTGATAAAGACTAATTTAATTGGTAGCAGGAAAGCTATAACATTCTCAGTTACAGGGGTATGAGGAGAAGGTTGAACTTGATGGACTTGTGTCTTTTTTCAACCTAATTTACTATGTTACTCTCTGTACCCCACTCCAAACATGCAGTATGTTTGCATATGTGTGTCCATGCTGTGCATGTATGTGCAAATGCATGGGGGTGTATGTGTGTGTTCACGCATGTGTGTGTATGTATGTGCTTAAAAATCCATATTCCTAACTGTGAATTATAGCAGTACATAGAGGTTAAAGAAACAAATAGGCTACTTTCTAGTTTTGTATTCGATGGTCTTTTTTCCTTTCTTCAAAATAATGTACACAGGACAAAATGGAGCAGGAATTTTAATCCTATTATAGATTTAAGACATTCCAGTATTAAGCATTGCAAAATACACTCATTATTTTACACATGTTGGAATGACAGTCGATTCATATTCAGTCTTTATTACAGTTTATGATTTATAAATATCAGATATAAAGAATAGCTGAGTAGTTTCCTTGTAACTAGGCGGCACATACCTCCCATGAGTCCCTCTTTAGGCTTGACAGTCCCTCTTTGAGACACAAATCCCATTGTCCCTCTTTCCTTCCATGGTGTCCCTCTTTCCTACCCTGGTGTCCCTCTTTTCGGGAGATCAGACTGTGTGGTGTGTATATAAATGTATGACATTGTTCCATAGCAATAAAACTCACAATAATGTTTGTTTAAGCTTCAGTATTTGTGTTCATACATTATTATGTGTAAATAAAATAATTTGTTCTTGTGCTAAATCATTTATTCACTTACAAAAGTGGTATCAATATGTAATGAAATAACCTAAAATGTCCCTGTAATGTCCCACCCACCAGCCACACCCCCATAAACACCATCTAAAACAAAAGTGTCCCTCTTTGTCCATATGAAATGTTGGGAGGTATGAAACCACATAATATATGGAGAGCTGTTTCACAGGAAAATATATAATTATCGATAGCCTTATGAACAATTCTTGAGCAAATGAATTGCACCATTTCAGCAAATCCCCACGTATTTGAATTGAGTTCTTAATTGCTTGAATGATAGGGAAGTCTCCAGGGCATTGGAGACACTGGTAGAATCCAAAGGGTTAAAAAATTAAACCTATGCAAATTTTTATTATTCCCCAAACTGCATCTCTTTTGCTTTTTGATTATAGCCTTTAGGGCCTTTACAGAAATATAGAGCATACTATCTGCCCCATAGGATGGAACAAAAATGACTCAGTTTCCCGTTTCCCATCTTGGCCACCACTGCCGTGACCCTCAGTTCCATGGTAGACATAGAAGCACACATACTAACCACATTAACACTGTCCCATGGTAGCCATAGATTCATACATACTGACCCCGCAGCCTTGTCCCATGGTAGCCATAGAACGACATATACTGTTTACCCAGCTTGGTCCCATTGCCTGGTAGCAGCTGCAATGCACAACTTGAGGCTCTCCTCACCAGCTCCTAAGAGACTGCAACTCCCATCAGTCCCGACAGTCAAAATCTGGTGGGGGTATTATGGGAGTTGTAGTCTGGCAACAGCTGGAGGGTATCATGTTGCCTACCACTGCTGTGACCCCCATTCCCATGGTAGATGTAGTGCCACTCATACTAACCCCCCCAGCCCCGTCCCACAGTAGCCATATAACTACACAAACTAACCCCCGTCCCAACATAGCCACAGACCCACACATACTGACCTCCCAGGCTTGTCCCACAGTATCAATAGATCTACACATACTAAATCCTCTCATCTTACACCCATAGTAGCCATAGGAACACACATTCTACTGATGTCCTGCCTTGTCCCACTCTACTGGTATCCATACTCCCATGGTAGCCATAGGAACACACATTCTACTGATGTCCTACTTTGTCCCACTCTACTGGTATCCATACTCCCATGGTAGCCATAGAAACCCACATTCTACTGATGTCCCGCATTGTCTCACTGCACTGGTATCCATACTCCCATGGTAGCCATAGAAACACACATTCTACTGATGTCCCACATTGTCTCACTGCACTGGTATCCACACTTCCATGGTAGCCATAGAAACACACATTCTACTGATGTCCCACATTGTCTCACTGCACTGGTATCCACACTTCCATGGTAGCCATAGAAACACACATTCTACTGATGTCTCACATTGTCTCACTGCACTGGTATCCACACTTCCATGGTAAACATAGAAACACACATTCTACTGATGTCCTGCATTGTCTCACTGCACTGGTATCCCTGCTCTCATGGTAGCCATAGAAATACACATTCTACTGATGTTTTACCTTGCCCCACTGTACTGGTATCTAGTACACCACACCCGTGGGAACTGGCAAAGTTCCCACAGGAAATTTTTGGATGTTAGCAAAAAGAAGGATATTTTGAGGTTTCTATAGGTGGCAATTTCCACAGGAAAAACATATGACATTTTTTACCCATCCCTATTCCTCAAGTACCACTAATGGTTCTACTATTCTGAATTTCTCTCTCTGAGATGAGGTGTGTATTTAGTGGATCTATCATTCTGATTAGTGACCCTGAGTTCAGGCATTGAGATCCTTAACCCCTTAAGGACCATTGTTGTGCCAGGACCATCACGGCTGTCCGGCACTTAAGGACCAATGACGGTCCTGGCACGGCATGGCGTTCAGGGCTCCCGTCGCGGCTACACGCTGCTCCGGAAGTCCTGAACCGGAAGCGCCAATAAAAAAAAAATGCCCCGTGGTCCGCAAGTGTCGGCCGCGCGTGCGCGCGCCGGTCCTTAATTAAAGCCTGCACTGTTAAGAGTACTTGAGGTTCATAGTTTGGAAACTCTGGTCTAATGTGTTTGATCAATGAAAAATGTATAAGTACAAAGGCTTCCACTGTTTGATCAACATATTATTCATAACGAGGGCATTGCCATAACAGGACATCATTAATGAAAAACAGAAGTCCTTTATGGCATTAGAAGGGCTTCATATGTTTGATTGATTGCAAGCTACCTTTTGCTAGAATGATTTCTTTTGAGATGGCAGCAGGACTAGAAAATTCTGGGCTAAGGTTGTATAAGCATTTACCCCACCTGTGCTTTGCAGATAACATCTCCTAATGTTTTCTTATTAATATAATTAATCTCACTGTTGATGTCATATGTGATGTCAGTTGTGATGTAATGTATGATTTCATCCACAAACTATAGCGGGGTGCAAAAATAATGTTCATAGAACCTTGATTTAGACATTTCCAGCTTTTGTTTGCTTGTGGGACTACCTTAATCTGACTTTAACAGGGTTTTTTTGCCCTTAATTGGTATAAGCAATAGAATGTTTGAGTCTTTTTCATAAAGATAGATTGACAGTGAAGGACAAACCTTGCTCTAAGAGCTAGTTCATATGAAAAGCAATAGATCAGAAACAGTAGTGCATGAAGAAAGGCATGATTTCAGTCATATCAAATGAGGCTGTCCAAATGGGCAACTATCTCAACACATGCTAAAGGGTAGGGATGGATGAAAGTTTTCGTATCAAACCAAAATCGGCAAAAAATTGCACTTCCTGTCTGGTGGAAAATCACGCGAAAAGTGCAGTTTTTCCACTTTTTTCCATATAGCTCATTGCATTGAAATCAATGGGAAGACTGAATTTAAGGACAACAAATAGCACATTTTGTTTTATTTCCTCAGGCATGGTATAAAAGGGGTCTGAGGAAGGTGACTGTGTTAGTGGAGTCTGGGGAAATAATCAGTTGAAGAGGGAATTTTTGTTTTGGGGGGGTTGTTGACTGGGATTGGGGGATAGTTAATAAAATAAAAAAATTTAATTAAAAATGGTTCTGTAGCGTGACAGAAACAGGGACCTCCCTGATGTAATATGTGACTGGGGCAGACTGATACTCGATGGGATAGAGTATTTTGTAGAGGATAATTTGTAGGACTTAAACTTGTTGTTAGAGGCCCAAGCCCTGAGGAAACATTGATTTGTAGGCCTTACACTTGTTTGGCACAAGCCCCGAGGAAACATTGATTTGTAGGACGCAGACTTTTTTGGCACCAGACCTAAGGAAACATTGATTTGTTGTAGGACTTAGACTTGTGTTAGGCCCAAGCCCTGAGGAAACATTGATTTGTATGACTTAGACTTTTTCGGCCCAAGCCCTGAGGAAACATTGATTTGTAGGACTGTGGCTTGTTAGAGGCACAAGCCTGAGGAATCAGTGATCATTTTTGTACTCAGACTTGTTAGAGTCATAAGCCCTGAGGATTCAGCAATGATTTTTTGCACTCAGGCTTGTTAGAGTCACAAGCCCTGAGGAATCAGTGATGATGTTTTTTGTAGGCTTTTGGTTTCTATAAAAACAAGCCCTGAGAAAAAAAATGCCCTACTAGCCTAGTGCCAGCAGTCCATGTTATGGTGGCCAGTGGCCACTGGCCACTGGCAAATGCCATGGTTTAATTGCAACATTTGCAACTACTGTTCTTGCTGCTACTGTTTAAGCAGCAGTATGATTAGGCAGCTCCAAGGGAATGGGATCAACAACGGCAGTGATGTGGGTGATGATGATCATGGTTCCACTTGCCACTACTAGCTCCAGTGATGCTCCTGAGGCAGTAGCAGCCTTACAACAAGCCCCCACCATTTCAGGTATATGTGGAGAAGAGAAGTTGGCCAAAAATGCTTCTCCTCTTGCACCTTCTCCAAAATCATGGGTGTGCTGTTGGAATATACATTTTTCACTTGATATCAGAAAGGAACTGTACCTCTCATCAGCAACTTCAATGTGCACATTGTGTGTGGGAAATAGAGGAAGGACTGGGAACAACAGACACATCTACACTTACATCAAGCAACTGGCACAATTGGAAGCAAACTCCTTGATGTTTAGGTCCGCAATGTAAAATCATTAATCCCAGAAACCAAGTGTCACAGCTTACCTTGATTTCAGCGTCCATTCTTGCCGCATTGATGATGCAGGAAAATGTCAGCGGTTGCACGCATCAGAGCAAGATGCGTCATCTGCAGGCGCAAGGCTTCAGAGTGTAGCAGGCCTCTGTTTTATGCCATGCTTCCTGTAGTCTCCTCCTACCTACTTCCTTCCTCTGATCCTGCTCCTCCTACCTACTTCCTGAGGAGGGGTTTAAAGGGCAGTCTGAGTCCTGACTCAGTTGCCCTTGCGTTGTTGTACAAAGCAGTTCTGTGTCCTTGGGCTCTGTGTATGACCTGGCTTGTCTGACCATCCAATCAGGTGCTGACCTGTGGCTCTGTCTGACTATTCTCCTGCCTTATCCTTATAGTGGACACCCAATCTGGTGCAGACCTGTGGCTCTGGCTGACTACCTTAACTGTGTATGACCTGGCTTGTCTGACTACCCTCTATGGTGCTGACCTGTGGCTCTGTCTGACTAGTCTCTTGTTATTCTCCTGTATCTAGCAGACACCCAATCTGGTGCGGACCTGGGGATCTAGTAGACTAGCTATTTACTGACTGCAGGAGTGGGTCAAGTTCCGCTTTCTCCATTCTGACTGCAGGTGAGAGTCAGGTATCTTCTGCTACATTGCTGACTGCAGGCGTAAGTCAGGTAGCTCCTCACTATGTCGGATCAAGATCCTGTGTCCCTGTTCCTGCTTCTGGTTCCAGCAGAGACTACCAGTGGCTGAGGCCTAGTCTCCAGCAGTGTGGCCAATCTGGGCAGCCTACTATTTCTGATAGCAGTGCTTGCTGTCTTAGGATCCTCTGCTTGTTCTTGCTATATTTCTGTTGTGTACTACCTTACTTATATTTTAATAAAATGCATTTTACTATACCGTACTGACTCCTGAATATGTCTGGGGAAAGTGACACCAAGTACTGCTGCTGTCACTATGTCCCTTGTCTACTCCCTGCTAAGGACACATGACAACTTGCAGTCTTAATAATATTAATCAAACCTCCCTGCCATCAGCTAAGTGTATTCTGTAGCATTAAATTTCCTTCGATGCCGGGTGATGCCCAGGTTGCGATTATCTTTCACCACAATGCATTGTGGTTAGCGCACCACTCAGTGTAAAATGCGTGAACTGCCACATCCTGACATCTACAGAATGGCTATCAGCTGGTGGGGGAGGTAACAGTGACAGAGGTATATTGCCAGAAGATGTTGCAACTTCTTCCTGCGCACGAATCCTAGAGCAAGAAGGTGATTATGAGGCAAGTGATTTGCTCACCATTGAACTTTCAGGCTCTGGTTGGGTTTCTCTATTCTTCTCTTCTTTGATTTCTACTTCGCTTCTTTTTGTCTTTGGGGAGAGACAGGGGGTACAGCAATAGCGGTGCCCAATTTCTTTGGTGGGGGTTTGGCTTTAACATGCTTCACATATATATATGTTATGAGAGCAGATGCGCCAAACTTTGTTCCCTCCTTTCCCCTTTTCACTGACCTCACAAATCATGCACAGCGCCGTCACTGTGCCTGGCCCCAGAGAAAAATAGTCCCACACACAGGACCACAGGGGGAAAGGGAAGGTTGGAGAAGAATGGCTTCTTTCGTCTTCTCCTCAGCAATCTCCTTCACTGGTTGGGGCAGAGGATGATGTTGCTGCTTCTGCCTCAGAATCAACACTACAACTAGGACCAGGAGGAGCATTGCTGCTTGCAAGTGGAACCTGTCCCAGTCCCGCACCACTACTGCTGGACCCCATTCCCACTGTGTCCACCTGTGGCATACTATCTTTCCCTTGCAACTCAGCAGTAGCAAGAATTACAGCAGCAGCAGCGAATTCCACAATGTCATCAATACTGCTTGTGGTGGTGATGCCCATCCCCATTTGCATCTCGGCCTCCCATTCCTTCTTGCTTTAGGCTGAAAAGGCTATTAATGTCTCTTCCACGTCTGCTGCTCCACCATCACCCTCATCATCATCATCACCAGTGCATCCTTGCTACTGCTGCAGCTCTATTGGAGTCTCGCTTGAATAATGTGCCTGAGGGTCCCCTGTTGCCACACTTACCATCTTTTGAGGTGAAGAAGGCAGACTGGTAGCAGTCACAGGCAGTTGATCTTTGCTGATGGTATTACTGCTGCTAGCTAGGCATCATTGGGTCTGGGGAATCAGAGCTCCCAGACCCTTCAATGCTGGTGGTGGTGACTTCCTCCTTCTCCTCCTCAGACTCATTGGAGGCATAACGGTCCTTCCAGCTCCTCCTTTTCATTGTAATCCTGGTGTTCATAGTGATATCGTACACTATGAGCCTCTGATGCCTTAATTTTTCTAAATTAAGCCCTGCAAAACAGCCGAGCACCCTCTCTCTCTCTAGCAGTTTGTGTTGTGTTTCACGTCCTGGAAACATCATGTTTTTGGCACGAAAACACACTGTACATGTAAATAAAGGGGAGATAGGTTTGTAACCTTTGAAAAAAATAGCAAAAACATTTTGGCAATAGGCAAAAAAGGTGACGATTTTAAGGAGTTTCTTTAAAGAGGTTAAAGCGGATTTTCCTGTGAAAAAGCAGGAACACAAAACAACCTTTCTCCCACCCGTAATTTAGGGTTTGCACTCATAAAATGTTAGCAATGCAAAAGTATGTGCACCGGTGCTCTTGAAACAATCATATATACCCAGAAGAGCAGGCAGAGGCTTTTTAAGCCAATCAATAGGTCTTTTGTTCCCAAACTTATCTTCAGGGTGCCATGTCTTTAGGATTTCTTTTCATGAGTACAGGTGAGTTTATCAGAGTCATTTTATTAGCTAATCATATATGCAAAAGCAGAGAAATCAAAAAGACATGGACTTTTGGGTGCCCTGAGCATATGGTTGGGAATCACTGGAAAATGAACTACAATGGTGAATTTCTACAACCACCCCCTCACACACACACACACACACACACACACACACACACACACACACACACACACACACACACACACACATGTTTCTATTGCATTTTAGATTAGATATTGTAGTTAGATGGGTAATTTATCTCAGTATCCCTTGTTCTCAATATAAACAGCAGCAAAAGCATTGCACTGTAATCCAAATACCTGTAATAATGCACAACTGGGGACATTAAAGGGTTAGTAATACTTAAGTATTACTAATCCCTATATTAAAGTCCTATTAAAAATAATTGTATTGCCCCCAGTGTCATCTCTCAAACCTTTATGGTTTGAGAGATGATCACTCCTAAAGTTGCCCTCTCCTTCCCCCTTCCCCTTAGCGTTCTAGATGACTGAAGGGAAATCTGGTCTTAGATCATCAGGCGGCTCTGCAGCAGAGCCACGATTGCATTAATAAAAAAGAAAACTTTCACTGAAATGGTCTTCTACATGTCCTTGGTTTGCAAGCACACGTAGAATACCGTTTTAATGAAAGATTTTTGTTTTATTAACGCGAATGCGGCTCTGCTGCAGAACCGCCTGATGATCTATGACCGGAGTGAGGGGAGTGAGAAGGCAACTTTAGGAGCGATCATCTCTCAAGCCATAAAGGTTTGAGAGATGACACTGGAGGCAATACATTAATTTTTAATAGGACTTTACTATAGGGATTAGTAATACTTAAGTATTACTAACCCTTTAAATGTCCAGTAGACTCGTAGAGTAAAAAGTATACCTTCATTGGTTAACACTCAGTTAGCCAATAAAAATATCATTTTTACTGTACTACGGCTCGATTCAATAGTGACCGGTAAAAAAAAACAGCCAACTATAGTTTTTCAAGCAAAGTAAGTCATCCACTTATCTGTGCTGTGAAAAACTACCACATAAAAAAAAACTTTGGCAGCAAAATTTTGCACTCATTGGAAGAGATTAAAAAGATTAGGAATTTCCAATTCAATGCCATACATTGGGCAATAACATACGTTAATGGACCCTATTTTATTGCCAAAAATATGCGCAGAGTCCCCTAATGCATGTTGTAAACTGCCGATGCTGGAATTGAAGGGGAAACAACCCTGAAAAAAACATAAGTGACCAGGGGATGTATTGATATGGGGCCCTAAGCCCCATATCAGTACATCCAAAGTTCTGAAAAAATGTGTGTAATGTTTGAAAAATTAATCCTGTGAGTTCCAATGGGGTACGCAACACATTGAATACTCCACTGGCACTCACAGGGTTAATCCCCCTAAAGTTAACAACATCCCCTGAAAATAAACACCTACCTCTAATCCTTATGTCCAGCTGGGTCTTCAGCACAATGGTCACCCAGTGGAAGTGTTCTTCTTTAATCTTCTATCCTCCGTCTTCTTCTCATCTTATTTCTTCTTATCTTCTGTCTTCTCATCTTATTCTTTGTCCCAAATATAATGTCACTAAAAATTAAAAAAATGTCCAAATTATAGGTGCCCCCCAAAGATATGCAACAATGATATGCTGGCATTAATCCTTTGAGTGCCGAAGGGGTATGCAACATATTGCAGAGCAATGCGTTGTGTACCCCTTTAGAATTTCAAGGCTGGAATTCCAAGAATTAAAAGAATGATGGGATCACAACAGTTAAAAGTATGCCTCCACTGCTGTCTCCTTCAGCGGCCTGAATATAGAGAACACCCACAATCTCCAAATTTACCTCTTGAACCATTGCCCGAGCCATTTTGTGGAAGAATTGAACAGAGGCTTGTTTTTATATGACCAGTCTCTGTTCAAAATGGTTCCCAAGCTACAATTGGCTGTGATGTGTGCTTACGCACCTTTTAGCATTCTTTTAACTCTTGGAATGCCATCATAAATGTAACCCTTGAAATTTCGGAGTGGTACATAATGCGTTGCATACCCTTCTGACACTCAAAGGGTTAAGGCCAGCATATCTTTGTTGCATGTCTTAGGGAGGCATCCATATTTTGGACATGTGTATTTTATTTTCAGTGACATTATATTTGGGACAAAGAAGAAAATGAGAAGAAAAATATAAGAATGAAGATGAGAAGAAAGAAGAAGACAGAAGATAGAAGATGACAGAAGAAGACTGACAGTGGATGACAGGTAAATGTTACAGCTCTGGGTTATGAGTGTTAGGATAGTGCTAGGGATAGTATTGTTGCACTTCACTATTAGGGGTAGTGTAGGATTAGTGTTTGGGAGGGTGACTGTGTTTTAGATCATGCTCACTGTTGGACAGTGTCAGTGTGTCAGATACCGAGTGTTAGTCATTTTTCTTTGATGTTCCCATTTCTCACACTATTTAGCATGAGTTTTGGGAACAAAAAACACACATAAGACTTTGGGCCAAAAGTCAAGTTCTGTGTACCAACATGCTTTGTGGTTTTTGTTGGTAGGGCAATTGGATTGATAACACAGAGTGTGGTATGCCCGGTATCCATTTTTGCCCTACTGACAGTTCTAATGGGGACTATTGAATCAAGGCCCTAGTTTCCTTTTGCTAGCACGGTACCCATATTACAATTCCAGTGAATTTAAATTGTATTTAAATGTAACCAATTGAATGTTAGAGAGTTTTCCAGTGCATTGCAAAACAATGCACTGTAGACCTCTATAGATTACAAGCAGTTAAAACATCAATTTAAATCAGTAGGGAATTTAGAGATTTTAATTTTCCTCTCTGGTGCACTTGGGGTGCAATATAATTGCTTTTTCAGGCTCTGAAAAGGCTGAATTAGGAACACCATTTGAGCTAACCTTAAAGCTGAGATAGTCAAACTTTGGACATACCTGGCAACCTTCTTGTCGGAAGACCCCAGATAAACAATGTAGAGCTGAGGATGGGAGTGTCTAAATGATGTATTTTGTGTCATATTGTGGGTGGGGCTTAATTGTGTGGGCATGGGTCAGCGTTTGAAATTGGTAAAAAAAAGGGGGCAGTGTGGGGTGGGGTTATAGCTGAACTCACCAAGCTGTACAATCAGACTCTGTCCACAGAGATCTGGTAATTGAGTCAGAAAACTGGAATCTCTGGGGCAGATATGGAGAGTTCCCAGGTACTTCTTTGGACAAATGACTGTTGAGGGCTACAACTTACATCATCCCTAAGAAGTCATTGGTTGGTTGGGGACGATGTGTTTTAGTTACCATGAGTTGAAGCTCCAAAGATTGATTGTCCCTGCATAGATCATCACAAGACTGATGCATTATAATTGAGATCAAGAAGATACAATACACATGATAACATAAGAATTCCTGGGAACTTCATACATTTCAGTCCCTAGAGAGGGCTCATGTACTGCAAATGGGATTTATGTTAATGATGTGAGTTACATCATAAATGGGTGGGGCTTAATTGGGTGGGTGTGGCTTATGATCATGGTATTGGGAAGTGGGCGGAACAGAGTGGGAAGGAGGAGGAAAAGTAGGCAGAGTTTCTGTCCCTGGAGACCCAGTATTTAACTCTAAAAACTCAGGGGCAGTTACAGGAAAAATTTAAGGTATATTACTCTGTAATACACTTCCCTTTGTCACTTAACCCTTTGAGTGCCAGAGAGGTTTGTGTTGTTTACCCCTCTGGCACTCTAAGGGTTAAATGGTTGAAACGTAAACAAACATTTGTTCTTCTGCTACTCTTGCAGATTTTACTCAAGGATTATACACAAATTAACTAAAATTCCATTCAAATAATCTCAGTAAATGAAAATAAAAGAATGTAGCAATGCAGTAGTAAATACGACACAGAAAGAATCTTTATTGATACATATAAAATGTTGTGCTTGCCCTCTGTTGAAGTCTGTTAATGATTTGGAGAAAAACAAACGTAGGTAAGTAATGTTTACCCACTTATGCAGTGAGGGCCTGGCCTACACGGAAGTGATTATCAAGTACATTCAACCTCGCTGTCTTATTCTAGGTAAGAAATTCTGAATATTTTTTTGCTGTCATTTATATGGGAACAAAATGACTAAATAACCATTAAAATGTAACTGTTTAAATTTTAAGGGCAATGAACTAAGAACGGTCTGAATAAACCTAAAGCCGTTTTATCCCTTAATAAGCTGATGTACTAAGAAGAATTGGAGCAATGCACCAAAAGGCTGTACCATTGGGAAAAAATACAAATTCCCATTGACTTAAAAGGGAAATTTAACTCACTGAATACCAAAGAGTCCTCCACCGCACTGAGAATCAATGCAGGAGGCATCTCTAGTATTTAAGGGGTTAAAATCTCCATTTTAAATCAATGGGAATTTTTATTTGTCCCCTATGATACATTTGGTTTGCGCAAATATTGTTCCAAAGCTTCTTAGCTTGGATGTACTAATACAATTTAATGTTAAAATGGGCACAGGAACTGGTTTTCTTATTTTTGCACTTTCCAAAGACCTATTTACTAAGCTAATTACAACAGAAGTTCTCCTCTTTACCCTAGTGGATGCAACTGGTGGTCAGTGTGGGAGTGTGTTCATTTAAATGGTTTTCTTACCTTAAATTAATATATTGTAATTAAGAAATAATTTATTTCATCTGTAAGGACAAAATGGAGCAATTACAGGGCAAACCAGCTACGCTAAATGAAATTTATTATCATTTATTTGATATTGGACACTTCTACAGCTTTCAGGGGGTTAAAATCCATTTAGAATGAGAATTTATCAAATGCTTGTTTGTCCCCTATAACTGAATTGGTTTGTTTCAGAACTGTTTAGTTCGTATTCATGATGCTTGTGATGCTTTATGTTTGCTTATTAATTAACATTTTGTGGAGTCCATTTTATCAGTACTAAATGCTGTTTTGCATAAGAAGAGGTTATATGGAGCAATAGGATGTGCTAAAGGGTGGGTTTATATGGAGCAATAAGAGGTGTTATAGAGTGGAGATATATGGAGCAATAAGAGGTGTTATAGAGTGGAGATATATGGAGCAATAAGAGGTGTTATAGAGTGGAGATATATAGACCAATACACGGTATTATAAGTTGGAGTTATATGGAGCAATGGTTTTCTTACCTTATATTAATATATTGTAATTAAAGGGATATCAATACTTCGTTTTATCTTTATTTTATATTGTAGGCATAAAAAAACATGAAGAACTATATAAGTCTTATCTCTCAAACCTTTATGGTTTAAGAGCTATTCACAAGCAAAGTTTCCCCCTCCCGTCCCTTTTACCTAGTGTAAGCCATCTCTTCTCAGATGTGAATCTGGTTGTAAGACCAGACAGATAACAGAAGGGGACAATCTTCTTTGTATGAAAACAATGAAAGCCCTTCCCCCCTTGACAAGTTTTTCAGCTTTTTCCCTTATCTTAATTGAAGATTGTCCCTCTCTGCAGTCTACCTGGGCACTTCTAATCTGGCTGAACGGGGGGGGGCATACTTTGCTTGTGAATATCTCTTAAACCATAAAGGTTTGAGAAATAAGACTTATATCGTTCTTCATGTTTTTTAATGCCTACAAAATAAAATAAAGATAAAACGAAGTATTACTATTCCTTTAAGAAATAATGGATCTCATGTATAAAAACAAAATGGAGCAATTACAGGGCAAACCAGCTATGCTGTAGGAAATTTATTATCATTTATTTGATATTTTGATTTACCCCATGAATGCTTCATAATTTGTTGGACACCTCTACAGGGGGTTAAAATCCATTTTGAATGAGAATTTATCAAATGCTTGTTTGTCCCCTATAACTTAATTGGTTTGTTTCAGAACTGTTTAGTTCATATTCATGATGCTTGTGATGCTTTATGTTTGCTTATTAATTAACATTTTGTGAAGTCCATTTCATCAGTACTAAATGCTGTTTTGCATAAGAAGAGATTATATGGAGCAATAGGATGTGCTAAAGGGTGGGTTTATATGGAGCAATAAGAGGTGTTATAGAGTGGAGATATATGGACCAATACACGGTATTATAAGTTGGAGTTATATGGAGCAATAGGAGGTGTTATAGGATGGAGTTATATGGAACAATAGGAGGTGTTATAGGGTGACGTTATATGGAGAAAAAGTTATAAGGAGGGGTTGTATGGAATAATAGGAATAATAATAGGGAATAATGGGAGGAATTAAAGGTAGAGGTTATATGCAAAGCTGGGAGCTCTCCCCTGTTCCCTGTCTGACACGAATCACGTCATTTATATCCTTCCACCAGCACCATGAGTCCCCTCCAGAAACTCCAGAAGAAAATGTGCCTGGGTATGGTTATATGGAGCAATAGGAGGAGCTATAGGGAGGGGTTATATGGAGCAATAGGAGGAGTTATAGGGAGGGGTTATATGGAGCTGTCACAAGCGAAGGCTATAGGCCCTGCTGAGACAGTGGGGAGAGTGTGGGAGTGAAAGGGTTAACAATACCAGACCCCTGGTTACCTGTTACTATTCCTAGCAACCACCAAATTAACCCCTGAAATACCTCCTGCACTATCACCCTAGTACTACAATTTGCTGCCGCCACCAATACTTTATATCTGGGCGTCTTAGGTTACCCCAAACACAACCGAATACAGTATAAAATCACCTTAGTAATCAGACATATATAATTAACCCTTTAGTAAGGTGTGCTACCTGAGCTTCCTTCAGAGTAGTGAGTTCATATTAGAGAACAGAGACAAGAGCTGATTAATTGAACATTTAATCTGAAAAAAGGTTTCACAGTGCTGCTTACAAAAATACAGAAATAAAGGATATACACAAATAAAGATTACACATTGGCAAAACAGTCCATAAAATAAAATGGGAGGAACACAAGAAATCCTTAAATACAATTACCGATATTTTA
Organism: Rhinophrynus dorsalis; assembly: GCA_037306005.1. Lineage (NCBI taxonomy): Eukaryota > Metazoa > Chordata > Amphibia > Anura > Rhinophrynidae > Rhinophrynus > Rhinophrynus dorsalis. The sequence continues at coordinate 127,916,078 of CM074727.1, read as the reverse complement.
AGAGTCCTTGCGGGAACGTCAGATGGTATTTCCCCCTTCAGTTGTTACAAAGAAATTCACCTTTTTTATCCACAAACCCATATTAAATAGGAGTCCACAGTTGCTTATAAGAGGCCAAACCCCCTGGGTGTTACCTAGGGCGAGGTTTGGCCTTACAGTTTACAGCCCACTCAATCAGACCTGTCAGGGATGTTACTGCAGAGTTCTACCTGAAAAGTCATAAGGCTTCCCAAAACATGCCGCCCACAGCACACCTCTATAATGTTATAATAATCATATTCCTCATATCTGTGTGAATATCTGGACACCAAACATGTTGGGTCTAACTGGTTGCAAAGTGGCTATTCTTGTAACTCATAGTAGGAACACCTCCCCCTGGAATATTTGGTACCCACCACAAGGGTAAAACCTTGGCATTTTGAATATATATTTGTATTGAACCTTTTTACACTATATATACATGTTCTCCCTATTTCAGGTTATTTGAGTGTCCCCTGGATAAACTTCCCCGAGAGCAGATGGTCCAATATATTTTATGAAACTCTGTCCTGCTCCGGTGATCTACTCATTCAGTTTCTGGTGATGTTATCTCCTCAGCTAATTTTATGGCCTAGGACTGGTGCACTTTGAATAACATACAAAACAAACAACCACATTTTACGAACATGGCATGACAGGAGCAAAGGAGGAATTATATTGAGAAATAATATGGAGCAATAGGAGAAGTTATAGTGAGAGGTTATATGGAGCAATAGGAGGAATTATAGGGAGAGGTTATATGCAAAGCTAGGAACTCTCAAGATTTGCTCCAGAGACTCCAGTTTTTGTAGTGAATTACTGGGTCTCCAGGGAGAGAGGCTGATTCTTCGGTGGTGGGGTATTTCTTATGAAACTCTGCCTTCTTCTGCTCCTTTCTAGCCTGTTCCTCCCACTTCCCCTCCTTCTCCACCATGTTCTGTCCATTTCCCACCCACTTCTTGCCCACTTTATTAAACTGTCCATTAAGCCTTGCCCCTTTTTGACAGGAATCACGTCATTTATATTATATTGAGCAACTACTTGAGGAGCCCATGTACATGGGTCACAGTGTCACCCAGCAACGGCCATGGTGCAGTTATGCAGAGTACAGACTGCCCATGCCATGGCTGATACGGAGCGGGGCACTCAGAATTCAGACCATAGTACTCTCTGCGCACCTTCGGTGAACAGAGAGGACTACGGTCTGAAATCGGAGAGCCCAGCTCTGTTATCAGCTGCAGCACGGGCAGCCTGTACTGCACATGACTGCAGTGCGCGCATCCATCTCTACTAAGCATGACAGCTTCTGACAAACATACATTTTGCAAATTATTATATAGGATGCGGGGTACTACATGTTTAGTTTTCTGAAGTGATATGGCAAATTATATGTTATTGTTTCTTCTCTCTTAATCAGATCATCAAAGAAATAATTTTAAACCTATGAAAGATGCCACAAGATTTTGAACCTTAGTTTATATTAAGCAATGTTGCAATTTGCTTACTGTTTCCATTACAGATGACCTCCTTTCTTTGCCCGTGAATTGATCCATTAGAGAGATGGAGACCGTGGTCATTGTGGCTATAGGTGTCCTGGCCACTATATTCCTGGCATCATTTGTGGCACTGATTGTGGTCTGCAGGCAGCGGTACTGCCGAACAAAAAATCTTCTGACTCATTACAATAACAAGTGAGTATTTTTCTAATTAGAAAAGGAACTAGTATTTCATATTATAGTGTCTCAATGTGTTGATGTATGCCTTAACTTCTTAATGACAGGTGACGTGCCAGGAGTGTCATGCAGGTCAGGATCTTAAGGACTGGTGATGGTCCTAATATGTCATGGAATTCTAGGATCACATTGCATCTACATGTCCATCTGTGATCCCCAAATGCATTGCATTAAAAAAAAAAGTGTGGTGGTCCTCTAGGGCTGCCCACCCTTGGATTGCACAGTCATTAAGGTGTTAAATCGTGGGTATCCAATATCTAGCCTATGGGCCAAGTGCAGCCCCTCTGATCACAGGGTATGACCCATGTGACAGAATGGTGGCTACCAGGGCCGGCGCAAGGATTTTTTTCCCTTCCCTCAGCACGGGTAATGGTGGAGGCATGATAATACTCCCTTGTTCCTTCCAATAAATATTTTTGGAAGGAGAAGGAAAGGAATAGTCAGCAGGGCACCAAGGACACTGCATTTTATTTGGGTGGGGAGGGAGTGCTGGTGCCCAGTTAAGCCACATTTGCCACACTGCACGCTTGCCACACTGCCCAAGAAACTGCTCCCAGTGTTGTCTACTTCTACAGCAAGTTGTCTAAATTACTGGCTCATGTCATGTCAAGCTTATCACCTCTATGTGTCATTGTCAGTCAAATGAAGTGTGGATAACAATTTGACACTACACTACTACTTACAGTGAGGGACCCCAAACCAGTACAATATAACTTATAATCAGTACTATTTCCTGAGAGTTTTAACATATTTGTATGGAAAGTTTGTAACACACTGTTAATTTATGTATCCACTGAGTGAATCTGTAAGAAAAAGTCTGGTTTTCTACTTTGGTTAGGAATATGGCGATATAAAATATTCTAGCCTTCCTCGGCTTGGTGAAAGACATGAGCCTGTAATATAATGGAGCCTGTGACCATAAAAGCATAGAATGTCATGAGAATGCAGTTAAACTATTGGCATCTCTGCCACCATACCTTGCCAGTAAAAGATGTTTCCCAGTCTCTGGAATCTTTCTGACGTGCGGCCGGTGGAGGTGCGCGGATGTGGTGCTTATGTCTGACGCCACTAGCTGCATCCGCTCATAGTGTCTGACTGGACTGCTGCATCATGAGAACGAAGCCTCCAGGATAGACGCTGTGATGGAGCACTTGATAGCGTAAATCAGCACTCCCTCACAGTCGCAGCAGATAGATATAAAAAAAATAATAATAAAAAAAAAATTTGCAGCTCCCCCTGTTTCGGCACCCCTCTACTGCAGCTCCCTAAGGCAGCTGCATAAACAGCCTTATGCTAGCACCGGCCCTGGTTGTCACCCTGAGAATGAACTCTGTCTATTTTCAGTCACTCCTTTTATCTTCACCATGATTTCCCATTCTTGCAAAATGGTAAAGGGATAGTAATACTTTGTTTAGATATGCTTTAATATTGATCTTATTAAATAATAATAAGCAAATGATCTAAGTCTTGTTGCCATAACTTGTATAGTTTTTGTGTAATATCGTTGTAAAGTTACCCCCTTCCACCCCTTTTAGCCACGTCAGCGCTCTAGCTGACAAACTTGGATTCTGGTCCCGGGACCGGGTGGCTCGTCTGCAGAGCCAAAATAGCATTGTATACAAAGAGAATCTGCATGAGAACAGTATAAAAAGTGTGCCTGGTTTGAGGCAGTAGACCATTCTCATGAAGATTTTCTTTGCATACAATGCTATTTTGGCTCTGCAGATGAGCCGTCCGGTCCCGGGGCCAGAATCCAAGTTCGTCAGCTAGAGCGCTGACGTGGCTAAAAGGGGCAGGAGAGGGAACTTTACAAAAACTATACAAGTTATGGTAACAAGACTTAGATAATTTGCTTTATTTATTTAATACTATTAAAGTATGTCTTCTGTGTGTGCATAAGTGTGGTGGCCTTTTACAGGTGTTGAGGGGGTTAATATGTATGTTTGAAGTATAGAGTGTTGGTGCCAAGTAGGAGCTCTAGCACAATATATTCATTGTTATCAATGATCCCTTTGTGGATCACTAGCACAACTTGAAGAAAGGCATTTAAAGGCATAATAATGTTTCACAATAAAAGCAGCTCCAATTAATCTTCATAGTATGTGGGCCATGGAGAGTGTTATTTCAGTACTGTCAGAGTTGTAGTTCAAGAGTAATTGAATGATAAAGTATCCCCCTCCCGCCCCTTTTACTGATGTAACACTGTTCACCTCAGACCAGCAAGATTGTCCAGATGAATCTCAGAGAGGGACAATCTTCAATTAGCATAAGGGAAAAAACAGAAAAACCTGTCAAGGGGGGCAGGGTTTTCCTTATGCTCACAGTAAGAAGATTGTACCTTGCTGTGATCTGTCCGGTCCCAGGACCAAATTCCACATCTGAGGGGAGGTGGCTTACACTAGGTAAAAGGGGGTGGGGGGAATAATTTATCATTCAATTACTCTTGAACTACAACTCTGACAGTACTGAAATAATACTCTCCATGGCTCAAATACTATGACGATTAATTGGAGCTGCTGTTTTTGTGAAACATTACTATCCCTTTAACACCTGAACAGATAGATTCAGGGGATATAAAACCTATGTCAGGTGAATATGTGTTCCTTCCCCCCCACAGTACAGGCTATACAAAATATATATTGTAAATGGTAGGTGTTATATCAGACCCTGGAGGGAGTGATGTAGCAAGGACATTTTAAGAGAGAAACTCATTGTGAAGGAGAAAAACAGAGGTGAGAATCGAGAAGGAGAAGTAGAGCATCTATAGGATGCTTCTTGGCCTTTTGGCCAAGATGAAGTGTAGTATCTATTCTTATTACCTAGGAAAGAGAGAGGCATGGTGCTTTTTTCCTCTGTAACACTGAGCACGTGGATCCTGCAGCACAAGCCCTGGTGGAGCACTGGACCCGCTCTATGACCTATTCATTTTCTGCTGCCCTGGCCTCCTGGCAGGGTGTGAAGCATCTTTATAACTACAGCCGGCAGGCTGGGGCCTTAACAGGCACTATTTATTTATTACTACAAGGCACACTTTTTTGAACTGTAGATTTTTATGATTCCTTCACTTATTCATTTGGATTCAGTACTTTGCCCAAGGATACTCAGCACTTATAACACTGTAAACTGCCATAGTGGGGCTGGGTCGAATAATTTGTGCTTTTGATGGGGGAGGTGGGTTAAAGTGCTTTTTTGCTACCAGCTACCCTGAAGTATTGGAAGCTTCTCCCCTCGGAGGAAAAGGAAGTCAGAAGCCCTGTGGTAGAGAAGCAGATGACGAAGGCACCAGGGTGAATGTGTCCTCTCTTCTCTAGGGAGAGGAGGAGAAGTCAAAGTGCCCCCCAAGCCTTTAATGGTGAGGGGGGTTTGAAGGCTGAACTGACCCCTTGGACTGCACTGCTGCATCTTTATGGACACAGAGCACAACGGGGATGGAGGCAGCACAGGATTGTACTGCACAAGACTGCACAGCACCTCAGGCTTATTCAACACCATCTCTAGGATGGAGAGAGGACTGGGACCAATCTGCAGTGTGTCTGGTCCATGTGTTTGCTAAGGCAGTATGTGGGAACATGGAACTGGTTGCTGTCCTCACCAAAAGAGTGGGCACTGAAGTGACCAGGTCCCTCTTCCATTTGTGTGCTGTAAGCCAAGCTGCAGCAGCTACAGCCTCAAAAAAACACTGAAAAACAGTTCCAAAGCTACCAGATGTGGACAGTGAATTTATAGTGCTCTGAACCATATCTAAGCATGGAAGTAATGTGATGCAGAGACCAGAAGGACAATCCATAGAGACCATTGATCTGCTTTCTCAGTATAAAGGAAAATCCACTAGAGAATCTCTTTGGAAACCAGTTGCAGTGAGCAGTTTAAATGAGATGTTACTACACCCCAAAATCAATGTTCCTTGGAAGACTTTTTTCTGGGGTAAGTGACACTCGTGAGGGGACTGATTGTGATGGGAGTGATTCTTATTATTTATGCTGGACTGATTTTGTTGGGATGGGGTGCTGGGAAGGTCTCTTAATATTGATGGCAGCAAGCTATTTTGTGCATAAGGAAAATGCATTGCCAGTGCAGGAGGTCTGCATATTTGAAATGGTTTGGGTCTGCTGTTTACTGCACCCTAATCTGATATATGCCTTGCTCTGGGAGTTATCCTAAATCACTGGACTTTGCTTTGGGACTATCACAGATAAACATCCATACTGTATATGAAATATACTTTGTAGGCTTGATGTCTGTATTTATAGAAATTATAGTAGATTAATTAATGGGTTGGGGACCGAGTGATCTATCTATGTGGACTGATCTCTAGGGTCCCCATCTGGAAGGAGGGACATATGTGATGTAATGGTGGTCACCCTGTGAATGAACCCTGAGAATGAACTCTGTCTGCTCTCAGTCAGCCCCTTTGTCTTCACTGTGTGTTCCTATCCTTGCAAATGTTAATGTCCTCTATGTGTCCAAACATTACAGAGTTTTGGCCTTTTTTTACCGGTGCACGTTTGAAAGTGAAATCCCATCTAATGAAGAAAGCCTCAGCATGCACCATGTTTACACATGTCACACAGATCTTCACATACAATTCCCCTCAGTTCTTCCTCTCTGAGCAGGGGACAGAGATGACTAGTTGGAATCTGAAGCATTATCCCCCACCAGATACACTGGTACCCACCACTGCTGTATTTTCTGATACGTGGATGAAGAACGAAGGTACATGGCGTATATGCAAAAATGTTTGGATAGGTTCAAACCCAAGATCCTGTTTATAGGCATCTGGGTACAGTATATGTTAAAACAACTTTATTAGGTTATTAATAAAATTGGGTAAAATCAAAAAGAGAGAAATAAGAAAGAAGAACAAGACGCTTTCCCATATGGACTATTACACCTTTATTAGTCCACATTAACTTGGAGATATAAACCACTTTATTTACAGTGGTTGTTGTCATGGACGATTATGTATGGATTTTATTGAAAAATATGAAGTAAGCTCAATATGTTTGAGAAAGCATTAATATGTTAGTAAGATGTAATACATTATCTCAATGACAAAATTAATATCACTTCCACAATTAATGTATCAAATACATTAGGTATTTGAGATATGTTGGAAGGGTCACACACACTTCTACTATGGCTATTGTAGGCAGATGGGTAACATCAATAAAATTAGCTTGCAAAAATAACTACTTTGTATATATCGGATAATGAAAATAAATGTAGTCTATAAATATAGTCCCTCCCCTTAAGTATGTACTGTGATATTAATCTGAGGTGATCATAGGAAAATAAATCATAATATACAGTAGAGATAGCTCCTCTAGTAATTGCTTTTGTGTAACGCTGCATCAATGATTGTAAACTATATGGCTTAAAAGTAATCTCTCAAAGATGCCTTAAAGGGATAGTAATACTTCGTTTTATCTTTATTTTATTTTGTAGGCATTAAAAAAACATGAAGAACGATATAAGTCTTATCTCTCATACCTTTATGGTTTAAAGGGATAGTAATACTTAAAATGTAAAAACATATATGTTGTAGAGTTTATCCCCCTGAGTAAAACAAGGGCACTCCCACTGCTGAAAGGTGTTTCATTCAAAAGTTATTAATTTTCAAAGTTGAATTTTTTAGGTGCAATATCACAATGGCCTGAAATTGTGCAGTGGTGCTGTTGCTACACCATCCTATGGAGATTTATGGTCAACTGACCAGAGCTGTCCATAGCATCGTGTAGCAACAGCGCTACTGTACAATTTCAGGCCACTGTGATATTGCACCTAAAAAATTCAACTTTGAAAATTAATAACTTTTGAATGAAACACCTTTCAGCAGTGGGCGTACTCTTGTTTTACTCAGGGGGATAAACCCTACAACATATTTTTTTTTACATTTTAAGTATTACTATCCCTTTAAGAGATTCACAAGCAAAGTACCCCCCCCCCCCCCCCGTTCAACCAGATCAGAAGGGAGATGCCCAGGTAGACTGCAGAGAGGGACAATCTTCAATTAAGATAAGGGAAAAAGCTGAAAAACTTGTCAAGGGGGGAAGGGCCTTCATTGTTTTCATACAAAGAAGATTGTCCCCTTCTGTTATCTGTCTGGTCTTACAACCAGATTCACATCTGAGAAGAGATGGCTTACACTAGGTAAAAGGGGCGGGAGGGGGAAACTTTGCTTGTGAATATCTCTTAAACCATAAAGGTTTGAGAGATAAGACTTATATCATTCTTCATGTTTTTTTTAATGCCTACAAAATAAAATAAAGTTAAAACGAAGTATTACTATCCCTTTAAAGGGGAACATTCACATACAGAAAACTTTTGAGCATTTGTTTAATTACATAAGAAACATGAGGAAAAGTGCTCTCTTTTTTTTTTTAACTTAATTATTAAGATATTACACTTCAAACTTCTCAACTTCTGCATACTGTAGCTGCGGCACAGATTTAAAGGGGAACATTCACATACAGAAAACTTTTGAGCATTTGTTTAATTACATAAGAAACATTAGGAAAGGTGCTCTCTCTCTCTTTTTTTTTACTTAATTATTAAGATATTACACTTCAAGTTCTCATCTTCTGCATAGTGCGGCACAGCTCTCAGGACTTCCCAGCAGCCTTTCATTCTCTTCCTACCTTCCTTCCAGCTGCCCCCGGGAGCGCGTCCTTGCTTCACTTCGGTGTGGTGTGAACGGCTCCTAGCGCTACAGGAAGCGGCGATTAGCATTATAGTGAGGTTGCAACCTCATAATACTATTACTGCAACCTCAGTATAATGCTAATAGCCGCTTCCTGTAACGCTGGGAGCCATTCACACCACACCGAAGTGAAGCGTGGACGCGCTCCCGGGGGCAGCTGGGAGGGAGGTAGGAGGAGAATGACAGGCTGCTGGGAAGTCCTGAGAGCCATGCCGCACTATGCAGAAGATGAGAACTTGAAGTGTAATATCTTAATAATTAAGTAAAAAAAAAGAGAGAGAGAGCACCTTTCCTAATGTTTCTTATGTAATTAAACAAATGCTCAAAAGTTTTCTGTATGTGAATGTTCCCCTTTAAATCCACTGATGCTGTGATTTCAGTAAAATATCTGAAAATTAAATTCCCTCTATGAAGAGTAGTACCACCTCCCCAAATGGTGTCACAGATTCCTTACATAGACGGGATAAATGCGTGGGATCATATATCGCTGTTACCAATTGCCCAATAAGGGCAAAGAAGTGATAATAAGGATAGACACTATGTGTGCAGTGAATTGATGTAGATTAGTATAATCCCCCTGGATAAGTGCTAGTGTACTAATCTCAGTACACTGGGCACCTATTCACTTGCAAAGTAACCCTATGAGTGCAAGACAGATGACCAAAACATTGCTTCGTAACAGGATGGAAAACCCCTCCTGTCACACAAGGGTTAAAATGATAGAAAATGTGTTCTATTTAATAATTCCAGCACCAAAGAGTTTAACAAAGTATTGCTGTGCAATGCATTGCACACTCCTCTACCACCCACTGGATTATATGTGTATCCTTGTCAGTATGCAATGGTTAGAATAGCTTGCCCAGCTGGATTCTGGTAGCATCAAGTTTGTCCTTGTTATTAAATAATGATTTAACTCATTTTAACCCTTTGAGGACCAAAAGACTGCACAACAATTTGGGAAGCAATACATCACACATCCCTCCAGTCCTCATAAGAAGTCTACTACATCCCTGTTATTTTACATAAACTCCTATTCTGCAAGGCAAGTAACCCTCTCAGTGCCAGGTGCTTTCGCCTGAGGGAACTTAAACCTTGTTACCACACGTGAAGTAATTTGCTTTGCTGCAAATGTCAGTGGGGTAAAGTTTGAGTGCCAAATGGGTACGCAACACATTGCTTTGCAATGCATTGAGTACCCCTCACTCAAAGAGTTAAAGGGTTAATATCAATTTATTCATAGCAGATAATTAGGTTTCTCTCCACACAGTCGAGCACTCAAATTTGATCAATAAAACTTGACTTTTATTCAACCATAATAAAAATCTGACGTTTCAGTCCTATCTAAGGACTTTCATCAGGGATAACACAAACACAAATACAAGTTTTGAAGCACCACATTCTAAAGCATGTGTGCGTGGTGGCACAATAGAGTTTCATTTTCATAGCAGATAATGTCAAGGTCTAGTCTGAATCTCTGATGTATTACTGGCAATAATACTTACATTCCATCTTGGCTCGGTGTTTTCCATCCTTATTCAATGATAGTACAGAATGTGTTGGAGATAGCAATATGGCACAGTTCTCAGAAGTGAGGAAATTCTTTCTGAAACTATTATTTGCAGCACAGAAAAAAATGATGTTGTATTATGTTATTATTTACAGCTGAGGGGAACAATTTTTTACTGATGTACAGAGTAATGCAGTAATTATATTCAGTAATTATATTTTTGCACTATATATTAATGACCCAGAGCTGCCTCAAATATAGATTAATAGGTCTTCATTTAGAACAAAAAAATGTCAACATAAAAATGAAAATAAAATGGCTTACTTCTTTACTCTTTGTATTGCATTCTAATGAAATTAGTAAAATAAGTAGGTACGTTATGTGAGGATAACTTACTTCTTACTGCAGCGTTATTGCCACTACCACTGCCGGTGGGACAGCTTTTGATTTTTTCCATGGGCTCTAGCCCCAGATCTTTTTTTGAATCCTAGCAACACCCCTGCTAGCAAATACTACACGGGGGAGTGTAGAGGATGGTGATGTATGTGATGAATGACAAAGGGTTACTGCTTCACCACACGGATGAGATGCAGGGCCGTTATTGGTAGACTTGGATGTTGAGGCAGGTCTGTGCAGTGATTGCGGCAAATGATGCAGGGCCACTAGTGGTAGACATGGATGTTGAGGCAGGTCCGTGCAGTGATTGCGGCAAATGATGCAGGGCCACTAGTGGTAGACATGGATGTTGAGGCAGGTCCGTGCAGTGATTGCGGCAAATGATGCAGGGCCACTAGTGGTAGACATGGATGTTGAGGCAGGTCCGTGCAGTGATTGCGGCAAATGATGCAGGACCGCTAGTGGTAGACATGGATGTTGAGGCAGGTCCGTGCAGTGATTGCGGCAAATGATGCAGGGCCACTAGTGGTAGACATGGATGTTGAGGCAGGTCCGTACAGTGATTGCGGCAAATGGGACAGTGTGTCAGGGATGATGACTGCCCCTCAGAGAAGTCCACGCCCCTGCTCTCCGGGGAGGAGCAGACTGTGAACCAGAAACAGCTTGATTTACATATCCTATATAATAATTCACTAACGTATGTTTGTCAGAAGCCAAATTGAGCAAATATGAAAAAGCTAAAACAGAAAAACAAACCTGTGCTTCTCCACACAAGTTATCCAAATGTAAACCCTGTATAAAGCATATATTATACCAATGTGTTTTATAAATTTCAAAATAATGAGGTTTTTGTTACACAGTTTGGCCAGGGCTTAAAATTTGAAGTCCTTTGCTACTAGCCAGACCTGAAAAGTTACTTGCCACTGTAAGCCATAACATACCCACTATGGCTGAATTTCTACTCGTCTGGGCTAAATTTTCACTCGCCATTGGCTAGTGGCGAGTGGAAATTTTGAGCCCTGGTTTGGCCAAAGTATGTTTAAGCTTGCTTATCTCACCAAGGTACCTCATTACAAGCGAGTCCTATCTAATTCATATTGCCATCTATCTCATACATATTGCCATCTATCTGATAAATATTACCATCCTATTACCATCCCTATCTATATTAAACCTTTGAATGCCAAAGGGTGCAGATCTTAGTACCTAGACTCTATAGTCTCCAAGTCCAGACCATTTTTATTTTGTCATGAAAAAAAATGATGGAAATCAAACAAAAATTGACTGCTAAAAGAATTTTTTTTTCAGAAAATACAATATATGTTTAGATTAAACCACACCCACTTTTAAAACAGCATTTTCCCTTTGACAGTGATGATAGAATTGGATGCAAAAAATGTATGGTAATACCGGTATGTCAAAGAAATGACTGATCGTGGTGTAAGAACATTTTCAGACTAATTACAGACAATTCCAGTTACCACAACTTTTTGAACATCTAACCCATAATGTACAAAGTTTCAGGGTCAATAAACGTTGTCAGGGTTTCTTCATAAAGCAGAACAAATATGTGTGACTGACCCTTGTACCTACAATAAGTCTGTTCCTGTTTATTCTTTTGACTTGTGGATACATGGCCCAAGAAGCACTAAGATTCAATAAGGGGCAGGGCTCAGGATGGTAATGTTGTGTCGGATCTGTGTCAAAGTTACTTCGCCAGTATTCGTTAGCATGTCTTCGCCATCACATCCTCATAAATCTGCCACCAATCTGCCATCATCACCATGAATCAGCCATACCATGACATGTTCATGATTTTGCATTGAACATATCAACAATGGTCCATTTACATATGTAAATTCAGGATAATGAGCCATTGTTGTATTCATGTGGGTGTGTTCATATGTTAATATGCTTTTAATATAAGCTTTGGTTCAGTAGTTTTGAGACAGTGATATGCTATCTCCTGCACATAGGTTCACAATGCTTGGAGATGTGGAGAAAAAAGGGGTCTGTTTAGGAATATCTCAAGAAAGCATTGTCTTTAGCCTAGTGTGTAAGATGCTGGTTCCACATACTTTGAGTCCAAGGTTTAAAGCCTTCTGTCATTATTTTTTTTCTTAATTACAAGTTACATTTTATATGAAAGAATTATTAACAATTTTTTTTATTTAGTGTGGCTTATAGCCCTTTCAGTGCCAGTGGTATGCAAAGCTGAAGTTTGAGAGGATGTTCTCCACTGTCACACTATCCTACATATTCCCTCAGGAAGTCAATGCACTTGCGACATCTGTCCTGCAGCTTCTTAAGTCCCTGCAAATAAAATTATTCCGACTGCTGGTGTAACCACTCATTTGCAGCATTAGTTGCTTCCGGAACACTCCCAAATCATTCTCCCTTTAGGTGTTTTTTGAGATTGGGGAACAGATGATAGAAGGAGCCAGGTCGGGCGAATAGGGTGGATGGGGCAACACTTGAAAGCCTAAGGAGGTCAGTTTTGCCATTGTGTCACCTGCAGTGTGTGATAAGGCGTTGACATGTAACAGGATGACACCTTTGGAAAGCTTTCCTCTACGTTTTTGATGTTTTGCCTCAACTTCGTCAATAAAGCACATTAATATGTTGCATTGATGGTTGAACCCTTCTGGAGGTAGTCCACCAGCAGAACTCCTTTATTATCCCAAAAAACTGTTGCCATTTGCTTCTGCACTGACCTTTGCACACGGAACTTCTTTGGCCTGGGGGAACCACTGTGCCTCCATTCCTTATACTGTTCCTTTGTCTCAGGATCATAACAACAGATCCATGTCTCATCACCAGTTACCAGTTTGTCCAGGAAATCTGACGCATTTCTTGCAAAATGTTCCAAAACAGCCACCAATGTCTCCACACGTCTCCTCTTTTGTTCGGTTGTCAAAAGTTTTGGAATCCACTTTGCTGCAAGCTTTCTCATTTACAAGTTGTTGTGGATAATGGCACCAAATCTCTCACGTGATATTCCCAGATATGTAGCAATTAGTGATGATCGAGCACCCCAATGCTCGGGTGTTCGGGTGCTCTGGCCGAGCACTCCCGGAGGCTCGAATGCTCGGCAGAGCACCCGAGCCCCATTGAAGTCAATGGGAGGACTCGAGCATTACACCAGGCACCCCCTGCTCTGATGAGGGGAGGGTGCCTGGTCCATAGGAAAAGGCCAGAAAATGATGGAAACACCACAGAAATGGTTCAGGGACAGCATAGGGAGGATGTCTGAATGCATCTTGGACTCCAACGTCGCTGCTGGGAACGATGTTTCGCCCGTAGTACGCCATTTTTACAGACTGACCGTAAAACACACAAAAAGGAAGATAAAAACGATTTTAGGCGAAAAATTGTTACCAAACAGTATTTGCTGTATATTTACTTGTATATCATCTGCAAATTCTGCAAAAAATTTCATCGATTTTTCGGAACTGGGGCCATGATTAAGAGGGAAACGTGCGCAGAGGCAAATTCTGCAAAAAATGTAATCGATTTTTCGGAACTGGGGCCATGATTAAGAGGGAAACGTGCGCAGAGGCAAATTCTGCAAAAAATGTAATCGATTTTTCAGAACTGGGGCCATGATTAAGAGGGAAACGTGCGCAGAGACAAATTCTGCAAAAAATTTCATAGATTTTTTGGAACTGGGGCCATGATTAAGAGGGAAACGTGCGCAGAGTAAAGCAGGTGTTCAACGTGGTTATGGCCCGGGTAAGGTACAGCATTCAGGAACGGAGGCCGCAGCTACCACAGGTTTTACAACATGTCCGTTTGCCCTTGTTAAGTCCAAAATTTATAGTCGGAACAGTGGGGTCTGATCCATTCAGTAAAAGTGACGAAGTGACTTAGTGGATGAAGCCAAGAACTACCTTCTGCTCTGTCGAACACCCCAGCCCTATTTAATTCAATGGGAGGACCTGAGGCACTCCGATACAACCTGTATATCACAAAATGGAGGGCCTCATTCACATTGTGGTACAATAGTTCAGGTAGTGGTCCAACACTCATAAAGCCTATGCACTAAGTGAAAGGGCTGCCAAAAATTAGACTGCAGTGTCACTCCAATACACCCTTTATTACACATGAAGGAGGGCATCATACACACCCTTGAAAAATTAGGATTAATGGCCTGCTGGTGACCCTCTGAAACATTATGGGTGAGGGTCTGCTGCGGAGCTGACCATCCTAAACATTATATGCGAAGGCCCGCTAGTGAGCTGACGCTATAAAACATTATATGAGAGGGCCCGCTAGAGAGCTGACCCAATAAAACATTATATAAGAAGGCCCGCTGGTGAGCTGACCTATACAAAAATTGTCAAACAGGGCCCGCTGGTGAGCTGGCCCTATATAAAAATTATATCACAGGGCCCGCTGGTGAGCTGGCCCTATATAAAAATTATATCACAGGGTATATGGAAGAGAATCAACCATTTACCCGTTTTTTGGGTGGAAGGGGTGAATGGGAATACAGAGTATTCCCATCATTGTAAATAACATATATAAAGTCACTTTATGTTCACCCGGGGCTTTCCTCCAGTGGAGTGGAGAAGTCAGGGGAAATCCAGGCCTTGTTCATTTTTATAAGTGTCAACCTATCAGCATTTTCGGTGGAAAGGCGGATACGCTTATCTGTTATGATGCCACCAGCAGCACTAAATACCCGCTCAGACAGAACGCTGGCGGCAGGGCAGGCCAGCACCTCCAAGGCGTAGAGTGCCAGTTCATACCACGTGTCCAGCTTGGACACCCAGTAGTTGTAAGGCACAGAGGGATCAGTGAGGACGCTGACACGGTCTGCTACGTACTCCTTCACCATCTTCCAAAACTTTTCCCTCCTTGTGACACTAGGCTGCGCATCAGGGTGAGGGTGCTGGCGGGGTGTCATGAAGGTGTCCCACGCCTTGGAGAGTGTTGCCCTGCCTTTGTCGGAACTGCTGTGTGCTCCCCTTTTCTCCCCTTCTCGGTTGGCCAAGGTAGCACGTACTCTGCCGCCAGCGTTGTCAGATGGAAAATTTTGGAGCAATTTTTCAACAAGAACCTTCTGGTATTGCACCATTTTGCTTGTCCTCTCCACCAGAGGAATGAGAGATGAGAAATTCTCTTTGTAGCGGGGGTCCAGAAGGGTGAACACCCAGTAATCCGTGTTGTCTAAAATGCGTATAACGCGTGGGTCACGGGAAAGGCAGCCTAACATAAAGTCAGCCATGTGTGCCAGAGTACCAACAGGCAAGATTTCGCTGTCCTCACCAGGAGGATGACTCTCAATCTCCTCATCCTCTTCCTCCTCTTCTGCCCACCCACGCTGAAGAGATGGAACTAAAGTTCCATGGCTACCCTCTGTAGCGGAGGCAACCGTGTCTTCCTCCTCCTCCTCCTCCTCCTCCGCCTCCTCCAATTGTCGCTGAGAAGACGAAGTGAGGGTGCTCTGGCTATCACCTTGTGTAAGCTCTTCCTCCCCCATTTCCACCTCTTCCACATGCAAAGCGTCGGTTTTAATTGTGAGCAGCGAGCGTTTCAGTAGACACAGAAGTGGGATGGTTACACTGATAATAGCGTTATCGCCGCTCACCATCTGTGTCGATTCCTCAAAATTGCGTAAAACCTCACAGAGGTCAGACATCCATTCCCACTCCTCACTTCTGATTAGAGGAAGTTGAACGGAGAGGCGACGACCGTGTAACAGCTGGTACTCCACTACTGCCCTCTGCTGCTCACAAACCCGGGCCAACATGTGGAAGGTGGAGTTCCAGCGCGTGCTCACGTCACACAGCAGCCGGTGAGCTGGCAATTGTAAGAGCTGCTGCAGCTTCAACAGGCCGGCTGAAGTTGTTGATGACTTACGGAAATGTGCACACACGCGGCGCACCTTGTATGTATGTATGTATCTTTATTTATATAGCGCCATACATGTACACAGCGCTTTACAGAAGTTGAAATAATACAATACAAAAATGACAGAACTGGGGTTAAGAGCATTAAGGTTAAGTACAATCATTACATTATTTGTGAGGGAAAGTGCAGCAAGGGAATCATACACTAGGAATGGGACCCTGCCCCAAGGAGCTTACAATCTAGGCTGAATTCATATTGACAAACAGAGACACTAGGAGGAGTATTATAAGTGCAGGTACAAGGTGTGGTGAAAGAAGTGCAGAAGGATTCTGATGTGACTGTCAGTGTGCAGAAGGAGGACATCGCTATTGAGATGCCTCCCTGAGCAAGTGGGTTTTGAGGAGTTGCTTGAAAGTGGTGATTGTGGATGATTGGCGAACAGTGATGGGGAGGGCATTCCAGAGTCGAGGAGCAGCCAGTGAGAAAGATTGTAGTCGAGAGATGGCTCGTGTTGTGTAGGGAGAGGACAGGAAGAACCCTTGAGAAGACCGTAGGGGACGGGAAGGGGTGTAGCGGTAGATAAGGGCAGAAATGTAAGAGGGTGCTGAAGAACAGAGTGACTTACAGGAGAGGAGGAGAATCTTGTAAGAAATGCGATACTTTATAGGTAGCCAATTGAGGGATTTCAGGAGGAGATGAGATGGAAGGTATCTGGGAGCAAATGTGGTGATTCTTGCGGCTGAATTGATAACAGATTGAAGTGGAGAGAGATGAGAAGCAGGAAGACCAGAGAGTAGAATGTTGCAGTAGTCAAGTCTAGAGAGAATGAGTGCCTGAGATAGAGTTTTAGCTGTTGATAGGCAGAGGAATGGACGTATTTTTGCAATATTTTTTAGGAAGAAGTGACAAGTTCTAGTGACAGCTTGGATATGGGGGGAGAAGGTTAATTTAGAATCAAGTATGACCCCAAGACAGCGTGCTTTGGATGCTGAGTGTATAACACAGTTTCCTATTGTGATGGAGAAGGGGGTTGGTGGATGGGTTTTAGGAGGAAACACCACCAGCCCTGTCTTAGCCATATTAAGTTTAAGGTGGCGGTGGGCCATCCATGATGAAATGGCTGAGAGACATTGAATGACTCGAGACTGCACAGCTGGAGTGAGGTCAGGGACAGAGAGATAGATTAGTGTGTCATCTGCATACAGATGGTAATTAAATCCAAGAGATGAGATGAAGTCACCAAGTGAGAGTGTGTAGAGTGAAAAAAGAAGTGGTCCCAGGACTGATCCCTGAGGTACACCTACCGAGAGGTCGAGGGGAGACGAGAAAGTGTTAGAAAAAGAAACACTGAAAGTACGTTTAGAGAGATAGGAGGAAATCCATTTTAGAGGTGTGTCACGGATGCCAAGTGTATGAAGTGTGTCCAGTAGGAGTGCATGGTCAACAGTGTCGAAAGCAGCAGATAGATCTAGTAGGATTAGTATACTAAAGTGTCCTTTGTCCCTTGCTGTGTGTAGATCATTTGTGATTTTTGTTAGAGCTGTCTCGGTAGAATAGTTGGAACGGAAACCTGACTGTAAAGGGTCGAGAAGAGAGTTCCTATTGAGAAAGGAGATCAAGCGGGAGAATACCAGGCGTTCCAAGATCTTAGATGTAAAGGGGAGGAGAGAAACCGGACGGTAATTTGAAAGGCAGGTGGGGTCGAGTGAGGGCTTTTTGAGTATAGGTCTGACTATTGCATGTTTGAATGAGGATGGAAAAGTTCCGGTAGAGAGAGAGGAGTTAAAGATATTAGTAAGGCTGGGAGCAAGAGTACTTGCAAGAGCCTTAAGAAGTTGAGAGGGCATGGGATCTGAGGGGCAGGTAGTGGGTGGAGAAGAGGATAGTAAAAGAGATACCTCCTCCTCTGTTATAGGGGAGAATGAGCTGAGGGTTGCTCGGGGTGGACTAGGAGTCAGAGGCATAGGAGGAGAAGATGTAGAGTCCATCGTTTGTTGGATGGACTGTACCTTGTTTTTAAAAAAGTCAGCAAAGTCCTGTGGAGTGTTGGAGAAGGAGGAGCAGTTCAAGGTTGGGGGTTTGAGAAGAGAATCGAAGATTTTAAAGAGGTCACGGGGGTTAGATTTGTGGGTAGTGATAATCGGAGAGAAGTATTTCTGTTTAGTCTGGGTGAGAGCTGTGTTAAAACAGGATAGCATGAATTTGTAATGGTGGAAGTCGGCAAAAGAATGAGACTTTCGCCAAAGACGTTCCGCAGCTCGACAGCAGGTGCGTAGCATGCGGATTGTTGAATTCAGCCAGGGTCTGGGATTCCTGGGGCGGGAGTGTCTACGTTGAAGGGGAGCATGCAGGTCCAAGGAGGACATTAATATGGTGTTATATTCGTGGACCAGAGTGTCTATGTTAGTAGTAGTAGCAGTAGAGCAGAGAGAAGAGAGGGAAGACTGCACAGTCGATATCAGGTCTGGTAGTTTGACCGAGTGTAGGTTCCTGGTTAGGAAGGGTGATTTAGGGAGGGCAGGGGAAGGTGTGTGAGATAGTGTGAAGGAGATAAGATGATGGTCAGAGAGTGGAAATGGGGAAATTGTGAAGTCAGAGACTGAGCAGTTTCTGGTTAGAACTAGATCTAGCCAGTGACCATCCCTGTGAGTGCTGGCAGCAGTCCACTGTTGAAGGCCAAAGGACAAGGTCAGTGAGAGAAAGCGGGAGGCACTAGATGAGGATGTATCATCAGTGTGTAGGTTGAAGTCTCCAAGGAGTAATGTGGGAGTGTCTGAGGACAGAAAGACAGAGAGCCAAGTTTCAACTTCAGAGAGAAAGGAGGAAGGGTTGCTTGGGGGCCTGTAAATCACAGCTACCAGAAGAGGGACAGGGGAGAAGAGCTGGACTGCGTGCACTTCAAAAGAGGTGAAGGAGACTGAGGGAGGAAGGGGCAGAGGCCTGGAGCGGCAGAGCTGAGAGAGAAGAAGTCCCACACCCCCACCCTTGCCACTAGGGCGAGGAGTGTGGGAGAAAGATAAGCCACCATAGGAGAGAGCAGCTTGGTCAAGAGATCATGCAAATTGGGGTAGGTTTTTAGAAATCGCTGAACCACTAAATTAAATACATGCGCTAGGCATGGTACGTGTGTGAGCTTGCTGAGCTCCAAAGCCGCCACCAAGTTAAGCCCATTATCACACACAACCATGCCTGGTTGCAGGTTGAGTGGCGAGAGCCACTGCTCGGTCTGGTGACTAATCCCCTGCAACAGCTCTGAGGCCGTGTGCTGTTTGTCCCCAAGGCAGATCAGCTTCAGCACGGCCTGTTGACGCTTCCCCACTGCAGTGCTAAACTGCTTCCAGCTACCGGCTGATGGGTGAGTGGCGCTGCGCGCAGAGAATTCAGAGGTGGAAACGGAGGAGGAGGAGCCAATAACGTAGGTGCTGGCGGAAACCCTGATGGAGGTAGGGCCCGCAATCCTCGGCGTGGGTAGCACCTGTGCCATCCCAGGGTCCGAGTCGCTCCCAGCCTCCACGACATTCACCCAGTGTGCCGTCAGGGAAATGTAGCGTCCCTGGCCACAAGCACTTGTCCATGTGTCAGTCGTTAAGTGGACCTTCCCAGCAACTGCGTTGGTCAGGGCACGGGTGATGTTACGGGACACATGGTGGTGTAATGCGGGGACGGCACACCGGGAAAAGTAGTGGCGGCTGGGGACTGCGTACCGAGGGACAGCTGCTGCCATCAGGCTGCGGAAGGACTCAGTCTCCACAAGCCTAAATGGCAGCATTTCGATGGCCAGTAATTTGGAAAGGTGTGAGGTTAGTGCTATGGCCTGTGGGTGGGTGGCTGGGTATTTTCGCTTGCACTCAAATGCCTGGGGTAACGACATTTGGACGCTGCGCTGGGACAGGGAAGTGGATGTGGTCGCTGATGGTGCTTCAGATGGTACCGGTGCAGGGCGGGAGGTATGCGGGCCTGCGCCTTCGACAGGCGATTGGCCGGCACTGAAAACAGGGGAAGAGGAGGCAGTGGTGTGGCCTGCAGACACAGATTGGCGATCCTGGCGTTCCTCCCACTTATTACGGTGCTTGGATGCCATGTGTCGGATCATGCTGGTGGTGGTGAGGTTTCTAGTGTTCATGCCTCGGCTCATTCTGGTGTGGCACAGGTTGCAAACTACAATTTTTTTGTCGTCCGCACTTTCCTTAAAAAAACGCCATACTGCGGAACACCTAGCCCTTGGCAAGGGAGATTTACGCAAGGGGGTGCTCCGTGGAACATTTGCGGGCCGGTTTGGTGCGGTCCGCCTTCTTTCTTTAGCCACACCACTGCCTCTTCCAGCCTGTTGCGGTGCTGCAGATGGCTCACCCTCAGGACTGCTGTCATCGCTCGGCTCTCCACCTTCCCAGGTGGGGTCAGTGACCTCATCGTCCACCAAGTCCTCCTCCACTTCCTCACTCTGATCATCCTCCTCATTTCTTGATCCCACCACATCCTCAGTCATTGACAACTGTGTATCATCCTCCTCATCAAGGTCTTGAGACAGTAATTGTGGTTGATTTGATGGCAACTGTGTCTCATCATCATCATCCACTTCCTTTGACCTTAAATGCCGTTCCCCTCTGTCATCTTCTTGTGATTGGGTACCCTCTAGAGGTTGTGAATCAGGGCACAAGATCTCATGTTCCTCTGCAAGCGTGCTTGGAGAGAGGTTCAAATGAAGGATTGGTGATGAGACGAGCTCCTCACTATATCCCAGTGTGGGATCACTTCTTTGGCCAGACCCTCTATGGTGGGAGGAAGGATGATCAGGGTGAGGATTATGTTGACCAGACTCTTGGCTACTGAGAGTGGACTTGGTGGAAGACAGGGTGGTGCTTAACCGACTGGAAGCAGTATCACCTGAAATCCAACCGACCACCTGTTCTCAGTGGTCTGACCTCGAGAGTGATGTCCTGCGACGCCCTGTAAACTGAGACATGAAGCTAGGTATGGTGGATGTCTTTCTTTCTTGTGCTCTGGCACCAGGCACAGTTTCTACGCGTCCTGACCCGCGCCCTGAACTATCAGGATCACGTCCACTTCCCCGTACCTTTTTACCCGCCTTCTTCATATTACACGGAATATGTGCTGCTAATCTGCAACTTTGCACACTAAACAGAATGTGCTGCTAATCTGCAACTTTGCACACTAAACAGAATGTGCTGCTAATCTGCAACTTTGCACACTAAACAGAATGTGCTGCTAATCTGCAACTTTGCACACTAAACAGAATGTGCTGCTAATCTGCAACTTTGCACACTAAACAGAATGTGCTGCTAATCTGCGGCTAGGCACAGTGAACGGAATATGTGACGTTTATTTTTTACACTTTGCACACTAAACAGAATGTGCTGCTAATCTGCAACTTTGCACACTAAACAGAATGTGCTGCTAATCTGCGGCTAGGCACAGTGAACGGAATATGTGACGTTTATTTTTTACACTTTCCACACTAAACAGAATGTGCTGCTAATCTGCAACTTTGCACACTAAACAGAATGTGCTGCTAACATGCGGCTAGGCACAGTGAACGGAATATGTGACGTTTATTTTTTACACTTTGCACACTAAACAGAATGTGCTGCTAATCTGCAACTTTGCACACTAAACAGAATGTGCTGCTAATCTGCGGCTAGGCACAGTGAACGGAATATGTGACGTTTATTTTTTACACTTTCCACACTAAACAGAATGTGCTGCTAATCTGCAACTTTGCACACTAAACAGAATGTGCTGCTAATCTGCCCCTAGGCACAGTGAACGGAATATGTGACGTTTATTTTTTACACTTTGCACACTAAACAGAATGTGCTGCTAATCTGCAACTTTGCACACTAAACAGAATGTGCTGCTAATCTGCGGCTAGGCACAGTGAACGGAATATGTGACGTTTATTTTTTACACTTTCCACACTAAACAGAATGTGCTGCTAATCTGCAACTTTGCACACTAAACAGAATGTGCTGCTAATCTGCGGCTAGGCACAGTGAACGGAATATGTGACGTTTATTTTTTACACTTTGCACACTAAACAGAATGTGCTGCTAATCTGCAACTTTGCACACTAAACAGAATGTGCTGCTAATCTGCAACTTTGCACACTAAACAGAATGTGCTGCTAACATGCGGCTAGGCACAGTGAACGGAATATGTGACGTTTATTTTTTACACTTTGCACACTAAACAGAATGTGCTGCTAATCTGCAACTTTGCACACTAAACAGAATGTGCTGCTAATCTGCGGCTAGGCACAGTGAACGGAATATGTGACGTTTATTTTTTACACTTTCCACACTAAACAGAATGTGCTGCTAATCTGCAACTTTGCACACTAAACAGAATGTGCTGCTAATCTGCCCCTAGGCACAGTGAACGGAATATGTGACGTTTATTTTTTACACTTTGCACACTAAACAGAATGTGCTGCTAATCTGCAACTTTGCACACTAAACAGAATGTGCTGCTAATCTGCGGCTAGGCACAGTGAACGGAATATGTGACGTTTATTTTTTACACTTTCCACACTAAACAGAATGTGCTGCTAATCTGCAACTTTGCACACTAAACAGAATGTGCTGCTAATCTGCGGCTAGGCACAGTGAAAGGAATATGTGACGTTTATTTTTTACACTTTCCACACTAAACAGAATGTGCTGCTAATCTGCAACTTTGCACACTAAACAGAATGTGCTGCTAATCTGCGGCTAGGCACAGTGAACGGAATATGTGACGTTTATTTTTTACACTTTGCACACTAAACAGAATGTGCTGCTAATCTGCAACTTTGCACACTAAACAGAATGTGCTGCTAATCTGCAACTTTGCACACTAAACAGAATGTGCTGCTAATCTGCGGCTAGGCACAGTGAAAGGAATATGTGACGTTTATTTTTTACACTTTCCACACTAAACAGAATGTGCTGCTAATCTGCAACTTTGCACACTAAACAGAATGTGCTGCTAATCTGCAGCTAGGCACAGTGAACGGAATATGTGACGTTTATTTTTTACACTTTGCACACTAAACAGAATGTGCTGCTAATCTGCAACTTTGCACACTAAACAGAATGTGCTGCTAATCTGCAACTTTGCACACTAAACAGAATGTGCTGCTAATCTGCAACTTTGCACACTAAAGAGAATGTGCTGCTAATCTGCGGCTAGGCACAGTGAACGGAATATGTGATGTTTATTTTTTACACTTTCCACACTAAACAGAATGTGCTGCTAATCTGCAACTTTGCACACTAAACAGAATGTGCTGCTAATCTGCAACTTTGCACACTAAACAGAATGTGCTGCTAATCTGCAACTTTGCACACTAAACAGAATGTGCTGCTAATCTGCAACTTTGCACACTAAACAGAATGTGCTGCTAATCTGCAACTTTGCACACTAAACAGAATGTGCTGCTAATCTGCGGCTAGGCACAGTGAACGGAATATGTGACTTTTTTTTTTAAATTTGTGCCCCCCCAAACAAAATATAACTGCTGCCCCCACACACAACAGTCCTAAAAAGGACTTTTGGGTCTTTATATGTTGTTCCAACACTTTTCTTCTCCCTACACTGACTTTCCCTTCCTATCCTCATCTCTCCCTGGCTAAGACTGAGCCGAACTCGCTGGTCAGGTGCTATACAGCACCCGATCACGGGTTCTGGCCAGCCAATCAGTGTAATGCCAGCAGCCAACATGGCTGCTGGCATTACACCGATGTCAGAGCCTCCCTGCACGTTTATTGGCTGCGCAGCAGCCGCGAAACGTGCGGGGAGGAGACCCGAACATGGCGGGCGAGCACATGCGGTACTCGTACGAGTACCGCCATGTGCCGAGCAGAGCGATGCTCGAGCCGAACCGAGCTTCGGCCGAGCATGCTCGCTCATCACTAGTAGCAATATGTGTGGCTGATATTCGGCAGTCCTCCATGATCATGTCATGGATGGCTTTCCCCTCCTGCCGCTTTTACCTAGCTTAAACCATCTCTTCTTAGATGTGGAATGCAGTCCATAGACCAGACAGATAGCAGCAGGGAACAATCTTCTTCCTGTGAGAACAATGAAAGCCCTGCCCCCTTGACAAGTTTTCAGGTTTTTCCCTTATCTTAATTGAAGATTTTTCCTCTCTGCAATTTTCCTGGGCACCTCCCTGTTGCTCTGGCTGAGCAGTGTTATATCATTAAAAGGGGTGGGAGGGGGATACTTTGTCATTGAATTACTCTTGAACTACAACTCTGACAGAATTGAAATAACACTCTGTGATGATAATTAGAGCTGCTTTTATTATGAAACATTACTATCCCTTTAAAAGTCGACTTGCAGTACTTTCTTACACCACATTAATCCAGCAAATATTGCTCATAGTGGACAGTTAACCCTTTCTTTCACCATATCAATTGCCCCCTTTATTAATTAACCCAAAGCAATGCGTTCCGTACCACTCTGGCACTCAAAGGGTTAAAGAGCATATAACCTATGATTCACATAGGCTATATGCTCTTTAATTAATAAAGGGGCCAATTGTCACCCCCATGCTAGGTGGGTGTCATGAGGGGTCATGACACCCCTCTTGAGGTCTAAAGTACTTTTTTTAATACAAATTACATATATAATTTAAAAAAAGAAAATTATTGTTACACATTAATTAAATATTTAATTACATTTTCACACAAATTACATATATAATAAAAACAAACATCTTTTTTTTTATACATATACAGGTTGCCTATTAACCCTATGAGTACCAGAGGGGTAGCAAACACATTACAATACCTCTCTGGTACTCATAGGGTTAATCTTGCAATACAAAATACGAGGGCAGGTCGAATATAATAGGAGAAGAAAAATGTGGGATAAAAATGGTGAAAGAAAGTCACGGGAGCACTGTAGTCGACTTTTCAAGGGGGAGGGGGGTTAAAATGTCAGATGTACAATATCTGGCGAATTAATATGGTGAAAGAAAGCACTGTAAGTCGGATTTGGAAGGGGAAGGGTTAATTGTTGACTATGAACAATATTTGTCGGATTAATGTGGTGGAAGAAAGCACTGTAAGTCGGATTTGGAAGGGGAAGGGTTAATTGTTGACTATGAACAATATTTGTCTAATTAATGTGGTGGAAGAAAGCACTGCAAGTCGACTTTTAAAAGGGGGGGGTAATATGTCGAGGGGGGCACTCTATGTCGGATTTCTATGCTGTATACTGTATTCTGCACTGCTTTTGTTCAAACAACGATGGCTTTGAAACTATCGTTATGGCTTCTACTCCTCAACCTCTGAGGTGCAAAATTTCTGACTTAAATGTAACCACAAAACAGGCGGTGATACTGACCGTGGGTAATAGGATACTAATTGCACGTTATTTTTAGTTGTGTCCTATGGGCTTTTTTTAGACTGGCGGTAAGTATAATTACCGCTGATTTTGCTTTCACAAGTCGGGTAATAGGATAGCAAAAACTGACTTTAAAAAAATGCCTGTTTTATTTTTAGCTCTGGTAATAGAATCGAGCCAAGAGATATTTATCTACAGATGTCAGCAATTAACTAGCATGCTTTGTTTTTCATAGGCCAACCGTGGATTTAATTGGTGCAATGGAAACTCAGTCGGAGCCCTCAGAATTGGAACTTGATGATGTTGTCATAACAAACCCACAGATAGAGGCTATCCTTGAAGATGAAGACTGGATTGAAGATGCATCGTAATTACAGATAAATTACTTTTTTTTAACCCCTTGAGGAAAGGAGGGATACATTGCACATCTCTCTAGTCTTCGAGAGGTTAAAGTCCATTGATATTGAGATATGATTTTGTCATGGAATGATCCTTTCAGCCTTCTGAGGCTTGTACTAAAAGAGGCCATGACATCTAAAAAAACAGTGTTGGTAACTATATATTGTATATGTTGTATTAACCATTTGTAACGCTTTCAATGGTATAGGATGTGGATAATGCATTGCTGAGCAGTATTAGTGCGTGGGGGAAGGTAATGCAGAGTTAAGACAGGAAGTGCCTGCACTGCATGCTTTAACTCATACATGACAGAGATGTGCGCAATGCATTGCAAAGCAATGTGTTGTGCAATGCTCTGATACTGAAGGGTTAATAAGTATCTATATATAAAAGAGGAAGTGTCATGTGACTGACAAGCTTTATCTGAAGCCAAACACACTGAGGGCAGCAGTAAGGAGGAGTTATGAATCTCTCCTCTATACTGCCTGTCCCATTTGTATAAGCATGGAAAGTGATTTTCACAGGAGCGGGCAAGGGGGTGTAGAACTCCTGCCCACTCCTGTGAAAATCTCTGCAAGGACTTCACCCTCCACCAAGATACACATCTCTTCCCCCTCCCTCCCATTTGCCACATACAGGACTTCACCCTCCACCACAGTACACACCTCCTCCCTTTGCTTTGCCTCAGACTAACCTTCGCCTCATTGCCTTGCACTTTCCTTCGCTTCACTGCCTCACACTCCCCTTCTCCTGATTGATTGTCTTAGACTCCCCTTTGCTTGTCATCTAATGCTGCACTATGCCTTCTTGTCTCCCCTCCTATCCAACACATTGCAATGAAATGCCTTAAATACCTTTCTGACACTCAAACACTTAAATACCCTAATAATACAGCTCCCGCAATGCAGAAAAAAACAAAATCAGACCTGCTTAGTCATATACCACCAACAACTGAATGTACACTCAAAAAGTAGAAAAATGAGATCAGACCTCTTCAGACATGGACCACTTAAATCACCTGCAGCTGCAATGAGCATGATCCTCGCCCACCACCCCTTCCAGAGACAACGAGCTCCATGCTTTAATTGTCACCAGCTTCCTCCACTGCTATGTGTCTGCCTTGCAGGACATCTTCCAATCAATATACATTCCTGCCGTGTCCTCACAGGGCACTACCATACTTTCAATAAGCATAGATGTGCATATTTAAAGGGATAGTAATACTTAAGTATTACTAATCCCTATAGCAAAGTACTACTTAAAAAAAAATGTATTGCCCCCAGTGTCATCTCTAAAACCTTTATGGTTTGAGAGATGAACGCTTCTAAAGTTGCCCTCTCCTTCCCCCTTCCCCATAGTCAGCATTCTAGCTGACTGAAAGGAAGAGAGTTGTACGACTTTCAGGTGGCTCTCCAGCACAGCCGGATCACGTTACTAAAAAGAAAACTTTCCCAGAAATGGTCTTGGCTTGCAAGCACACATAGAAGACCGTTTTAGTGAATTTTTTTTTTTTTTAGATAACGCGATCACGGCTCTGCTGCAGAGCCACCTGATGATCTCTGACCGGATTTCGCTGAGTCAGCTAGAATGCTGACTACGGGGAAGGGGGAGGGAGAGCGTTCATCTCCCAAACCATAAAGGTTTGAAAGATGACACTGGGGGCAATATGTTTTTTTTTTTTCAAGTAGTACTTTGCTAAAAGGATTAGTAATACTTAAGTATTACTATGCCTTTAAAGTATCATAGTGCCATGTAAGGACCTCAAGGTCTTAACAATGCAGGAATGTATGTGGTTTCTAAGATGTCCTGCAAGAGACAAACACACAGCAGCGGAGGAAGTGACTGCCAGTTCAAGCATGTTGCATGCTGCCTCTGGAGGGGGTGGATGATGAGGGCCGTGCTTATTACAGCTACAGGTCAATTAAGTGTTCCACATAAGAAGAGGCCTGATCTAATTAGCGTACATTCATTAGTTCATGTAATATATGTGAGCAAGACTGAATTTTTCTTTTCTACATTGCGGAGCTGTAGGCTTACCAGAACTAACCCTTTGAGTGTCAGAAAGGTATCCAACACAGTACAAAAGCAATGTGTTGCATACCCCAGTGCCAATGAAAAGGTTAAAACACACTCAACACCATGCCAAGATCGCTAGTCATCTATAAATCTAAATAAAGGTAAATCTATTGTTATGAATAAAACATGACTAATGCAAAATATGGAAAATAAAAAGGGAGGAAAAAACAGAGGCACCCCTTGTATTGGATTAAAAGGCAACGTAACCTTCACCTTTACACCACAGTGAGTTATACTCACAAGTATAGTTGATATTAATCCACGTACGTGGTAAACAGCTGAACACGCTTACGGGGATTATTCTAGACTTGTGCACGGAAAAATTTTTCGGTAAAATTTGATTTCGGACAAATGTTTTTTATTTGTCGTTTAGAGGATCTGCATTTCTGACCAGATCTGTTTGACTCGGGTGAAACAACATTCTGAATTATTCAGGCGAATTTAACATACTTTAAAAAATGACTCTCCCTTGTGGTGGCAATAAGGTATTAGGCCTGCCTGCCTACACAACTGTGAGACTGGCTGTGTCACTCTGAAAACTATTAACCCTTTGAGTGCCAGGTGGGTAAGCAGCACATTGCATAGCAATGCATTGCGTAGCACTTGGGCACTCAAAGGGTTAATACCAATTCCTAATTTTTTTTTTTATACTTTGCACAGTAACAAAGATGACTCTCACTTGCAGTGGCAATAAGGTACTAATGCTGGCTACCTGCCTACACTAAATGCCTGCCTAAACAACAACTGGACACTCTCCATCTCCTTCTGCTCTCTCTCTGAGGTCCAACAACGGACTAACAGGAAATGCAGTCTGTCTGGGTGTCTGATGTGTCATTAGTCCAACCCCCATCATGAAATGAAGAAGCTAATTGGACTAGAGAGGGAGGGAAAGTATAGAGGGAAAGTATCTTGTGCGAATTTCTGAAATTTTCAATGCCATTTCGGACCAGGACTGTTTGATTCGGTTTTAAAAAAACAACAATTTTTTACTTTTGGACGGCCTGAATGACACCGAATGACCCTTATTCGTCTGAATTCTAAAATCGTCCGAACCGTTTCACACAAGTCTAGATTATTCAGGCTGCCCCACATATAGCCACACACCACAGTGTAGTACAACCTTGAACTGCGAAGCACTTCATTCTCCCGCAAAACACTCAACCACATGTAGAAAAAGATAGAAAGAAGGTGCCCAGTGCTACTCGATTATATTGTACCACTGGGTGCCTTCTATTTGTCTTTTTCTACATGTAACGCAACATATGGGTGATCTTGAAAGCACTTTCAAATTCACTTAAGTTGGTTTTTAGATGATATTGACCCTTAAAAGAGAAACCAACTCCACCTATGGAGCTCATTAAATTTCCCTAAATTCCAATTTATTTATATGGAGCTTTAAAGGGATAGAAATACTTAAAATGTAAAAAAATATATATTGTAGTGTTTATCCCCCTGAGTAAAACAAAGGAACTCCCATTGCTGAGAGGTGTTTTATTCAAATGTTATTACAGCTCAAACTTTATTTTTTCGGTGCAGTATCACACTTGAAGAGTAGAAGGTGAGGTGTGGGTCAGAGCAACCAAAAACAGGAAGAGACAAAAAATGGCGTACTAAGTGCAATATGTTTGTAATATTCAGTATAATTCAATCTGAAATATAAGTCAAAAGTATATAAATGCAGTTGTTAGTAATATTCAATGTACGATAAAGGAGATATATATATATATATATATATATATATATATATATATATGTAGTAGAATATATCAATACTATAGTTTTATTTAATGTCATATACTGCACAAAATCTAATGAGCATGTGATAAAATGAATGGCACAATGTAATTGATGCAATCTAGATATATATAGTAGAATATATTAATGCTATAGTCTTTTGAATAGCGTATACGTCAGAAGTCATTGACATGTTATTGGATGAATAGCACAATCTAAATGGTGGTACAGATGTACCCTTATTTGACATATACTTGTTATTGAGCCCATAGCACAGATGAGGTGTGGATCTCACTCGAGTGGGAGTTTTCACAAAGTCCTCTGCCCATGGAGTTGAATGGCCAGTCCTCAATCCGCTTATATATCCTCATATATACAGATAAAGGTATTTACACCTTATTTATACATCAGATTGAATTTATCTTAAACGGATAGATATGGGAACATAGAGATTTTGCGCAGGTATTACCCTCATTCACTTTTTTCAGTATCACTCTTGCCTGAAATTGTACAGTGGCGCTGTTGCTACACCATCCTATGGAGATTTATGGTCAATTGACCAGAGCTGTATACAGGATAGTGTAGCAACAGCGCCACTGTAAAATTTCAGGCCACTGTGATACTGCACCTAAAAAATTAAAGCTTGAGCTGTAATAAAGTTAGATAAATCTTTCTGCACTGGGTCCATAGAATAACAAAGGAATTGTGATATCAAGGGAGGCGTAATCTCTGTTTTATTACTTCTTTATCACACATTAGTGCATAATCCCCCCCTGGACTCCAACCTCGTCCCACCAATGTCTTCTATGGAAGCTTTTAGTTGGAGAAAGCGAAGGAGTTGTACAGCAATAAATCATGTCTGCCTCCAGGGGTATTATATCAAGTACCAATTAAAGAGACAGTGTCATGTAATATGAAAAACTATATATTGTAGGGATTGTTCTACTGAGGAAAATGAAGGAACTCCCTTGCTCAGAGAGGTTATTTAGGCAAACACTACACTGTATACATTTTTCATATTTTCCAATGCTATTGCTTTGGAGTTTATTTTCGAGAAAATAATCTATACATAAATTGATCCCTAGGGATTAGGTTTCTATGCACAGATTAACCCTTTAAGGGCCAATAAGGTGCGCAATGCATGGGTTGCCTACTGTACTGGTGCCTAAAGGGTTAACCCTTTGAGTGCCAGAGAGATATCTATTGCATTGCATTGCATTGCATTTGGATGCCTTTCCAGCACTCAAAGAGTTAATGTAAGTGGGTATTTTATTATTTGGTGTTAGTTTCTTTATTTTAATCCTTTGAGTACCAGAGGGGAATGCAACGCATTGTGTTGCAATGTGTTGCATACCGTCTGTCATTCAAAAATTTAAAGGAATAATATTACTTAAAAATGACTAATCCCTATATTAAAACCCTTCAATAAAGATGAAAAATGCCCCCAGCAGCATCTCTCAAACCTTTATGGCTTGAGAGATGCCGCTGGGGGCATTTTTCATCTTTATTGAAGGGCTTTAACATAGGGATTAGTCTTTTTTAAGTAATACTATCCCTACTATGATTTAGAGGCAATAAGTATAATGTTGCTAGTTCAGTACCCGTTTTAGCCAGGAGATGGTGCCATAATTCCATGAATATGCTTTCCTATGTTCTTAGTACCCTTCCTAAGAAGCCAAGTTCCGCACTGAAGAATTGACATGGTTTATCGAAAATGCATTTTCCATTGATTAAAAATGGACTTTTAATTCCTTCAATGCTAGAACGGTCTCCAGGTCATTGGACTGCAAAACCTTCGGCAGCCTCTATGGCATTGATGGGGTTAAAACACCCCTTTAATTCAACTGGTACTTAGATAACAGAGGCAATAATATGCCTGCATATAGTGGAATCGGTATGGAGGCCACATGTTTGTGAAAAACATGAAAATGTGTTTGGATGAATGAATTATTTTTCAGAGAAGTATCCAGTGCTTGCATTGTATACCTTTCCAGCACTCAAAGAGTTAAACAATTTAGAAGCTATTATACATGGTTATATTATGTCACCATTAATTGGTTAAAGGGGAAGTAACACCTAATAATAATTCACTTTCCTTACTATGGCCTAAAAAACGTGATGGCCCCTTCCAATTTTTTTAATTGCTCCTTAGATCAAGAGATGATATCTTCAAACAGATCTGGATGTCACTCCCATGGAGGTGGACATGACAGTATCTAACAGCAAGTGGTGAACACAGCCTCTTAACCCTTTGAGTGCCAGAGTGGTATGGAACACAGTGTTTTGCTATGAGTTGGGGATCCCTCTGGTCCTTAACCCTTTCAGCGTCAGAGGGGTATGCCATGCATTGCAGAACAATGAGTTGCATACCCGTCTGGCCCTGAAAGGGTTAAAGGCTTAAGTAGGATCATGCAATCTGCCTGCTTCAGTTTGAAAACAATTGTCATGTCCGCCTCTATGAACATGACATTCAGAATTGAACAGAGATGTTATCTCTTGAACGAAATGTGCAGGGGCAATATTCAACGGTGATTATTAGGAAATGTTACTTTAAATGGATATATCTCTGTTTATTTTTATCACCATTGCACTTGTGAATGATGTTTTTTCCTTTAAATCATACCCCACACAGTCTGCCACCAAGATAAGGGTTTAATCTGGGACAGCATCATTCACACCTCTATACACTAGATAGAGACATGAGCCCTACTTCCTGTCTGCAAACAGGAAACACAGTGCCATTCCGGGAGAGACCAAAGCTACTGCATACTCATTAGCTGCAATTGTAATAGTCACTGCTTTATTTTCTATGTCATTTAAAGAACATAGAAACATTTTTCTGTAATTTATAACCCAAAATATCACACAATAAATTTTTAGTGCAATGGGTTTCAATCTCCATCTTAAAAGGATCACTAAAATCTATGTGATATGTTAATTCAATGTGAAATTTCAGTAGCTAACTATAAATTTCCACGTTTATGAACTAGTAATAGTAAGAATATTATTATTATTATTATTATTATTAATAATAATAATAACAACATATAGATCTTTACAACGAATGAGACTCAAAGAGCTTCAAAATTTGAACAGACCGGATCACCTAAACACAACATTGGAGATTTTGAAAGAGCTTTCAAAATCACTTATATGTTGTACTAGCCATTTTGCATTTACAATAATAGGTTTTGCGTTAGTTAATAGGTTATGTTAATTACTGCATGTATGCCATGCAGATACTTTTGACTTAGCGCTAAATTAACACCCTTAAGCACGTAATTCTTCCAGTGTTAGGAGAGGTGGGCAATGTATTGCTGAGTAGTAGTGTGAGTTAGTGAGGGAGGTAATGGAGGTCTTATTTTATTTTGTAGGCATTAAAAAATATGAAGAACGATATAAGTCTTATCTCTCAAACCTTTATGGTCTGAGAGATATTCACAAGCAAAGTTTCCCCTCCTGCCCCTTTTACCTAGTGTAAGCCATCTCTTCTCAGATGTGGAATCTGGTTGTAAGACCAGACAGATAACAGAAGGGGACAATCTTCTTCCTATGAGAACAATGAAAGCCCTGTCCCCCTTGACAATTTTTTCAGGTTTTTCCCTTATCTTAATTGAAGATTGTCCCTCTCTGCAGTCTACCTGGGCACCTCCCTTCTGCTCTGGCTGAGCAGTGTTACATCAGTAAAAGGGGTGGGAGGGGGATACTTTGTCATTGAATTACTCTTGAACTACAACTCTGACAGAATTGAAATAACACTCTCCAAAGTCCAAATACTATGATGATTAATTAGAGCTGCTTTTATTATGAAACATTACTATCCCTTTAAGCAACCCCTTTAGTTGTAATTTGCTTGCTAATTGAAGAGAGCAAGCAAGGGGAGTGTAAGGGACCATAAATTCCTTCAAGAATATGGAATCTTGAGTATTTATCACTTTAAAGGGATAGTAATACTTTGTTTTAACTTTATTTTATTTTGTAGGCATTAAAAAAACATGAAGAATGATATAAGTCTTATCTCTGAAACCTTTATGGTTTAAGAGATATTCACAAACAAAGTATCCCCCCCCCCCGTTCAACCAGATCAGAAGGGAGATGCCCAGGTAGACTGCAGAGAGGGACAATCTTCAATTAAGATAAGGGAAAAAGCTGAAAAACTTGTCAAGGGGGGAAGGGCTTTCATTGTTTTCATACAAAGAAAATTGTCCCCTTCTGTTATCTGTCTGATCTTACAACCAGACTCACATCTGAGAAGAGATGGCTTACACTAGGTAAAAGGGGCGGGGAGGGGAACTTTGCTTGTGAATATCTCATAAACCATAAAGGTTTGAGAGGTAAGACTTATATCATTCTTCGTGTTTTTTTAATGCCTACAAAATAAAGTTAAAACAAAGTATTACTATCCCTTTAAAGGTCAACAAACCATTCTAGAAACGTATTCACTATTCTATTAGCCGAATGAGTGGATCTTGTTGGTTACGAATCTGGCTGCTAAATTTTGCACCATATACAGGTCCTAGATAAAGTGCATCACAATAGTCATAACTGAGGAAACAAAGATGTACTATAAGGTTGGAAGATATTCTTTGGGATTAAAGTGCTTATTTCTGGCTATATTTCTCATATGAAAGAACAATGTGTTGATTGCAGTTGATACTTATGTGTTTGGGAGATAACACACAGTCAAACACAATAGGCTTGTGCGATTCCGTTCGGCGACATTCAGAATTCGACGAAAATGTGGTAATTCAGTGACATTCGGGCATTCTGAAAGGCAAGGGTCTTTTGCCAAAAATATCCTAATCTGAATTAGCCCTGGTCAGAATGTCGTGAAAAATTTTGGAAATTCGGCGACTACCCACGCTCGATTACTTTCTCTCCTTACTTTCCCTCCATGTCTCTAGTCCAATTAGCTTCTATGTCTCATGCGCTACTTTCCCGCTTTGTCTCTATTCCAGTTAGCTTCTTTGTTTCATGATGGGGGTTGGACTAATGACACAGACACCCAGACAGCTTGCATTTCCTCTTAGTGCTTTGCTGGAGCTGAGAGAGAGAAGAAGCAGGAGATATTACAGTGTCCAGTTGTTGTGTAGGCAAGCAGGTAGCATTAGGTATAGGCAGGCAGCCAGCATTAGTACCTTATCGCCACTGCAAGGGAAAGTCACCTTTGTTCCTGTAATATTATTAAAAATAATAGTAGGCATTTGTTTGAATAATTTTCAGAGTGACACATCAGCCAGTCTCACAGTTCTATAGGCAGGCCTAGTACCTTATTGCGTCCGCAAGGGAAGTCACCTTTGTTTCTGTGTTAAACATTAAAATTAATATAAGGGATTTGTTTGAATAATTTTCAGAGTGACACTTCAGCCAGTCTCACAGTTCTATAGGCAGGCCTAGTACCTTATTGCGATCGCAAGGGAAAGTCACCTTTGTTTCTGTGTTAAACATTAAAATTAATAGTAGGAATTTGTTTGAATAATTTTCAGTGACACATCAGCCAGTCTCACAGTTCTGTGTGTGTATTGTGTAGGCAGGCAGGGTGCCTTATTGCTACATCCATACTTTAGCTACTTCATCCATAGTACCATAAGGCTAAATGCCCACCTTATCCTGTTCCACCATCTTCATGTAGACCCTGGAAATGGTTCCATTTATTTAATTTTCATTTTTTATTGTATTTTTAAAGGTATTTTAAAGTCGCCGAATAATTCGGACTGTCGTCGAATTTTGTCCGAGTCGAACAGGTCAGATCCGAAATGTGGAGTTAACGAATGAAAAAAAAAATTTGTCCAAAGTCAAATTTTACCGAAAATTTTTGCCGTGCAAAAGTCTAAAGCACAACCCAAAGATTATATACATTGTCTGAGTTTACTAGACTGAGTCACTGAATTACAGGCCAGTTGTATAGTTCCATGGTACCTGAAGACAGGGTTGAGACCAATCAGATTATTTAATAAGGACTGGGAATAGCCCAGTAACTGGAGACATATAATACATTTATACAGTTTATAAAATACCTTTATCAGATACAGTACATTGTAATCAAAGCAGTGTTGTGCATACCTCCCAACATTTCAAATTACTAAAGAGGAACACTTGTATTTTAGGGTTGTTGCTGTGGGCGTGGCTGGTGGGCAGGGCATTACCGATAATTTTTAGGCTATTTTATAACCTACTGACACCTCCTTGTGTAATCTAATAAATGACTTATAACAAGACCAAAGTATTTTATTTACACAGTATAATTTATAAACACATATACTGATGTTTATATAAACGGTAATGTGAGTTTTATTGCTGTAGAGCAGTATGATACACTTATATACACACCACACAGTCTGATCTCCTAAAAGAAGGACATCAGGGTGGAAAAGAGGGACAGGGGGATTTGGTTCTAAAAGAGGGACTGTCCATCCTAAAGAGGGACACTTGGGAGGTATGGTTGTGTTTGATTTATATTGATGTTAAAAATGAAATTAATGTATTATTAATTACATCTATTTTATTTTCATTAGTGGTCTAGTGTCCCATTGCATCTCGATTCTTAAGGTATGTGTGAGGGCCTCAAATATTAATATTGTTTTCATAAATCTGCTGAGATCAGATGTGTGTGTATACAATGACTTTTATTGAGTTATACTTTGTTTTGGCAAACGATTATATGAAACAATAGGAAGAGGTATAGAGAGGGGCAATATGAAGCAATGGGAGGAGTTATAGGGAGGGGTTTTATGGAGTAATAGGAGGAGTTATAAGGAGAGGGCATATGGAGCTATAGTAAGCGTTATAGGGAGAGGTTATATGGAGCAATAGTAGGAGGTATAAGTAGGTATAAGCGCCCCCCCCCCCCGCCATCTCCACAATGCTCCAAATCTCCATATTGCCCTCACATTGCCCCCCATCACACTCACATTGCCCCCATCATCTCAACATTGCCCTCACATTGACCCCCATCACCATCAGCTCCACATTGACCCCCATCAGCTCCACATTGACCCCCATCAGCTCCATATTGACCCCATCAGCATCAGTCCACATTGACCCCCATCAGCTCCACATTGACCCCATCACCATCAGCTCCATATTGACCCCATCAGCTCCACATTGACCCCCATCAGCTCCACATTGACCCCCATCAGCTCCATATTGACCCCATCAGCATCAGTCCACATTGACCCCCATCAGCTCCACATTGACCCCATCACCATCAGCTCCATATTGACCCCATCAGCTCCACATTGACCCCATCACCATCAGCTCCATATTGACTGACTCCATCAGCATCAGTCCACATTGACCCCCATCAGCTCCACATTGACCCCATCACCGTCAGCTCCATATTGACCCCATCAGCATCAGTCCACATTGACCCCCATCAGCTCCACATTGACCCCATCACCATCAGCTCCATATTGACCCCCATCAGCTCCACATTGACCCCATCACCATCAGCTCCATATTGACCCCATCAGCTCCACATTGACTCCATCACCATCAGCTCCATATTGACTGACCCCATCAGCATCAGTCCACATTGACCCCCATCAGCTCCACATTGACCCCATCACCGTCAGCTCCATATTGACCCCATCAGCATCAGTCCACATTGACCCCCATCAGCTCCACATTGACCCCATCACCATCAGCTCCATATTGACTGACCCCATCAGCATCAGTCCACATTGACCCCCATCAGCTCCACATTGACCCCATCACCGTCAGCTCCATATTGACCCCATCAGCATCAGTCCACATTGACCCCCATCAGCTCCACATTTACCCCATCAGCTCCACATTGCTTGCCCCCCATCATCCCCATATTGACCTCACATTGCTCCCATTATCCCCAGATTAACCCTTTGAGTGTCAGAGTGGTACGCAACGCATTGCTTTGCAATGCGTTGCGTGCCACTCTGGCACTTAAAGGGTTAAGGCTCATTCATCCTTTTCTTAACTCCCTGGTGGTCCAGCGGCTGGAGAGATCTGTGCTTGTGCACAGACATGGAGCTGCTGGAGCTCCCGCGCGACCTTCCCTTTAGTAATGCAGAGCGCTGTGAGATTTTATCTCCGCTCTGCATTGCTAAAGAGCCGCAAGAGCTCACAGCCTACAAGGCTGGCGGCTGGCGGCTCGGCACGGCATAGCAAGCCGCGCCAAGTAAAAAAATAATAATAATAATTGTAGTGGCAGGCGCCCCTCTGTAGGATGCGCCTGTAGGCAGATGCCTACTCTGCCTTACGGGAAATCCGGCCCTGGGCGTAACTAGAAGCCTCCGGGCCCTGGTACAAGAAGTGCCACGGGCCCCACCACATTGAATGGCCCCCCTGACC
Source organism: Rhinophrynus dorsalis (assembly GCA_037306005.1). Lineage (NCBI taxonomy): Eukaryota > Metazoa > Chordata > Amphibia > Anura > Rhinophrynidae > Rhinophrynus > Rhinophrynus dorsalis. The sequence goes on along the minus strand of CM074727.1, from coordinate 127,877,980 downwards.
ACACTGACCCCCTCCACAATGCCCCCATCTCCTACCTGGAGCTCCCACGTGGTCCGCTTAGTAATGCAGAGCGCTGGGAGATGATGTCATCTACCAGAACTCTGCATTACTAGAGCACTGGCAGGAGATTGTGGACGCCAGGCGGAGGGGTCGCAGGGGGAGGCCGGGCCCCTGGAGTGCACAGGCCCAGTCGCAGTTGCGACCCCTATAGTTATGCCACTGAATAGGAGGAGTTATAGGGTGAGATTATATAGAGAAAAGGAGGGGGTATAGGGAGAGGTTATATGGAACAATAGGAGGAGTTATAGAGAGAGGTTATATGGAACAATAGGAGGAGTTATAGAGAAGGGTTATATGGAACAATAGCTGGAGTTACAGGAAGGGGTTATATGGAACAATAGGAGGAGTAATAGGGAGGGGTTATATGGAACAATAGCTGGAGTTACAGGGAGGGGTTATATGCAGCAATAGGAGGAGTAATAGGGAGAGGCTATATGGAACAACAGGCGGAGTTATAGGGAGAGGTTATATGGAGCAGTAGGAGGAGTTAAATGGAGTCTTTATATGGAGCAATAGGAGGAGTTATAGGGAGAGGCTATATGGAGCAATAGGAGGAGTTATATGGAGTCTTTATATGGGGCAATAGGATGATTTATAGCAAGAAATTATATGGAACAATAGGAGAAGATACAAGAAGCAATCAGATTAATTGGATGGAGTGATATGGATCAATAGGCTGAGGTCTAAGGAGGAAGATTTAGGCCTAGTTCACATGAGAGACTCGCTGTAATGTTATTTTGATATGTTGCTGCAACACAAGGTTGCCATTGCAAAAACTAACTGTAAAATCACCCATGTGAATTAGCCCACGGAAAACAATATCTATTGTGTAAAATCGTTTGTTCCAACGAAGCTGCTGCACCAAATAGTCTGTGTGAACTAGGCCTTATATGGAAGTGATATAGGGAGTAACATTAGATTTAAACTGAGTAATAGCATGAGTTAAATGAATAGGGGATAATCTGAATGTATTACATTTATTTTTACAGATATGTCATACATTGACAGAGAAGCTGGTTGCAATGACCATGGGATCTGGGGCTAAGATGAAATCCCCATCATGTCTCAGTGATGTTATTGTAGTTGCAAAGAGAATCAGTCCAAGGTAAAATTTTATTATAGCTTTCATACAATAATGTGGAAATACATATGGGCCCATAACTGACTCATAGGCACCATTCAGGATTATTGAAATATAATTTTGTTGTGGGGAGGTATGAGCTAATGGCAGAAATATCAAAGTATTATGTACAGGAAACAGAAGACACAATGCATGCAATGTATAGATAGATGCAACAGAGTGACTGCTATACGAAGGACATCTGAGGGGAGATTCACTAAGCGGTGATAAAGAGGTGATAAAGTGAAGATGACTTCTCCAGTTTATCACTTCTCCAGTTCCTATAATATTCTGTGGAGCCTATGCACTAAGATTTCTTCAGCTTTGGAGATCTTAGTGAATAGGCGCCATAGAATAATATAGGAATTGGAGAAGTGAGAACGTGGAGAAGTCATCTCCACTTTATCACCTCTTTATCACCGCTTAGTGAATCTCCCCCAACTGTTCTATTGGGGACAAGAAAAATATCCCATTGTTTTAAATAGAGCTAGGATTTCCAAACCTTTTAACATTCAAGGGATTTATTAAAGCCTCATTTAAATCAGTGAGAATTTCAGGATTTATATGTGTCCCTTATAATGCAGTTGGCTTGCCCCAGAATATCTCTACTTTGCTTTTACACATTAGACTAATTATTTCATTCATTCAAGAGATAATTGTTCTCTAGCACCGATGTTCCTTTAACTCTTTTCATGCCAGATGGATGACCAATGCATTTTTTTTCATTCAACACCCCTGTAGCATTCAAAGGGTTAACCTCTTGAAGACCAAAGGGCTTGTACAATTCCTTTCTGGCCCACATGGGTTTCTATTGTTCACAGTTTCCAAGATATTCCCATCTTTTTTCTCTACTTCAACCTTCTGTCCTTGTTGCTGAGATTTTAAAATGCAAATTGAGCTGGCTGGGGAGGGGGTAGCTATTCATGTGGAAGGGTTTTGTCATTGTGTCTGAATTTTAAATACAAGCTGCAGCTGTCGGCGACCTATTCATGTGGCAGTGCTTCTCAAATAATAGCGTCAATACTTTAAAAGAGTAAGAGACAAAAGGCAGCGGAGGGTATTCTACTATAACAAATGTAGGGCCTTATGCAGAAAGCAAAACATGAGCAGTTCTGAGCAAAAGAGTGTGTGGTATGTTACTGAGGGCATAGAAATAGCTGTAGGCCTTGAGTGAGATGATCAGGAAATTAGGGTTTTCTGTGGTTTGTTGGTAAGAATTCGATTTACTTGGCAACTGCAGGAATTGATAAGGAGTGAAAGTAAAGCAATAGAAAATAAATATTATAGTGCTTTTCCTGCTGAGTAAACCATCAAGGGTTAGTGTGCTCAAAAGTTATTATATATCAAACATGTTAGATTTTTTTATCAAGATTAGGTTTATGATAAGTCACCACTAGTTGGCAATGTTTTATAATTGTATATGGAATAATACTGTCAGTGACAGAAGGTCTCGATAGACAGGAAAAGACAACAGGCATTTTTTATCTTTCAGCTTTAAAAACATGTTTTTCTCAGCAGGAAAAGCACTACAATATTCTATGTTTTACAAAACAATGTTCATATTACATTAAGGAATGAGAACAATGAGAAATTAAACATTATTCCTGGATACATATAAGCAACTTATGACTTGCTAAAAATAAAACAGTGGGATTTAGTGTCATATTTTTGGCTAAAGGCATGGAAAGCTTGCCTACCCCGTCAAGGCACCCCAGATTCAGGTAAGTCCCTATCTGCCTTTAATATGTGAACATGTATTTGATATAATGGAGTTACAAACAGTGATTCCAACTTACCTCTACTGTGAGCAAAACCCTTGTGAGAAGTGTTGCCACCCAGCTGGTATTTTACCGGCAGGCCGGTAAAAAATTGGCTTCTGTCCAATATTAAGTCAATGGAGACAATGCCATGCCCGGTATTTTTTTGAAGAAAAGGTGGCAACCCTACTTGTGAGGGAAAAGAGAAAGGCATTTATACCTTCCCTAATTCAGCTATCACCCTGTTTGGGGAGCTACCAACCAAGAGAGGAGAAGCCCAAACCTCCCAAAATACAAAAAGTATAAAAGATACAGGTTCCTGGTGAGTTCAAAATACCTTTTATTAATAGTGTTCAATTAGTTATATATGTGTATAGTCAGGAGAGCTGAAGAACAATATTTTGGCTACTATAGTGTCACGGGGTGACTGTGGAATAACAACTCTGACAAGTACAAATATGGTAAAACAATGATCTTTATTAAGAATAGCACAATAAAATAATTAGCACTTAGGGCCAGAGATGAGGACAGTGACTGGACACTTCCTCAGTCTTCACAGGACAGGTTAGGACAAGGACAGGATCACCTGACTGGAGGCAGATAGAGTACCACTCTGACTGCCGGTAAGCTCTAGTAGCAAGGATGGTAGTAGCTACTAGTACAGGAGCAGCTGTAAAGCCCATGGGAACAGAGGGAATTTCGCCTAGAACGCTACGGTGACTAGACAGGCAACGGAGGCAGACTCTGCCTAGAAGGCTAGGGTAACCAATGGCACAGTACAGGATGGTAGGCGACGGGAAGATCAGTGATAAGGACTGACGTAACTGTACTACTGGACGGTCAGTGACAAGGACTGACTCAACTGGCAACTGGAAGGTCAGTGACACGGACTGACTCCACTTTACAACTGGAAGGTCAGTGACACAGACTGACGCCACTGTAACTGGAAGGTCAGTGACATGGACTGACGCCACTGTAACTGGAAGTTCAGTGACACAGACTGACACAACTATACACCGCTAGTAAGCAGGAATCACCAAGGCACTGAGAGAGTAGTGGAGATAGTAGGCCAATGCCCGGAGTCAAATCGGAGCGGATAGTCAGCCAGAGCCAGGAGTCAAACCGGAACAGGTAGTCAGCCATAGCCGGAGTCAAACTGGAACAGGTAGTCAGCCATAGCAGGGAGTCAATCCGGAACAGGTAGTCAGCCAGAGCCAAGAGTCAAACCAGAACGGGTAGCAGTCGGGGATCAAGCGGAGCTGAAGTCAGACGAAACCAGGAGTCATACACGGGAATCAGGCATCGGAATCACAAAAGCTATAGCTCACAGATACACCACGAAAGGGCAACGTAGTAGTGACAGGCTGAGGCTTTCAAGGCCTAGTAAGTAGGCGGAGACTCACTCTGGCAACAAGCAGTAGCCTATAAGAATAGTGAATGTGTTACAGCACAACAAACAGGAAGAAAAGAATGTTGCCTGCACACACAGATGCTGGAGGCAATCATGGGCACCATGATATATAGTAAGTAAACAAAAAAGGTTGTCTGTGTGCCAAATCCGGAGTTTTACAAAAACAAGCAACCCATGAACTACTAAAAATAAATCAGTGAGGTTTAAGATCATGTTTTTGGACAAAGGCATGGAAAGCTTGCCTGCCCTATCATGGATATTAGGTGTGTGCAGATGGCATTATTGACTTCTATTTACTAAAGGCCAAATTCCCTTTTTACAATTCTCCTGTTTGCCAGTGCTTTTTCACACAAAGCTGTAGCAATTATTTGGGGTTACTGGCCTTTGACCATTGGGAAAACATTGGCTTCACTTGTATGAGATCAGGAATTGGTGCAAAACATCAACAATGTACCTATTTAATGTGTAGATAATATGTCTCTAGATTTCAAAATGCCCACTTGCCTGCAAATTTCTCCTATTTACACTTTAGCGGTTATGGAGAAATAAATGTACATTATATTGTAAATAAATCCAGTGGGCTAATTTTACTCTTTAAAGGGATAGTAATACTTCGTTTTAACTTTATTTTATTTTGTAGGCATTAAAAAAACATGAAGAATGATATAAGTCTTATCTCTCAATCCTTTATGGTTTATGAGATATTCACAAGCAAAGTTCCCCTCCCCGCCCCTTTTACCTAGTGTAAGCCATCTCTTCTCAGATGTGGATCAGGTTGTATGACCAGACAGATAACAGAAGGGGACAATTTTCTTTGTATGAAAACAATGAAAGCCCTTCCCCCCTTGACAAGTTTTTCAGCTTTTTCCATTATCTTAATTGAAGATTGTCCCTCTCTGCAGTCTACCTGGGCACCTCCCTTCTGATCTGGTTGAACAGGGGGGGGGATACTTTGTTTGTGAATATCTCTTAAACCATAAAGGTTTGAGAGATAAGACTTATATCATTCTTTATGTTTTTTTAATGCCTACAAAATTAAATAAAGTTAAAACGAAGTATTACTATCCCTTTAAGGCAGTGTTTCTTAACCTATAGAAGAGGGGTTACATGACACATAGGCAGGGGGCACCTGCCACAATGAGAACTTGTACACTGTATAGATGTTCCAGGCTGTTCCTAAGCTGTGGCAGTGACTGCACTTGCATAATGGTCAGTCCATTATGCTTATACTGTAAGTCCTTTGGATTAAGAAATATTAAGCAACTACTGGTACACTACTTTTGGCCATCAAAGCAGACTAGAAAGGAGTCTTGGCAGGCAGTGGCTTGTGCAGCAGGAAGCAGCAACCACTGGACAGCAGAGAGAATGGGAGTGTCCTCACTACATAGATGTGTCACTGCTAGCTAGATGTATCAATTATCTGTGTCCTAGATGCGTCTGGTGTGTGATAGACATCCCTTCTATACTGCAATATCACTGTCTAGAGAAAATGTGTGTGTGTCTATTTGTGTCAGACAGAGTGGGTGTTTGTGAGAAGCATGTGTAAAACTTGTCCTTCTGAGTGTTCTTGTGCTTCCACATGTGTAAGACTAGCTACGAAAGTGAAGCTATGTACATTCTTTTTGCTGTCTTCCCACATTCTCAGATTTGCCCCTAGAAAAAAGTTAATATTTGTACAAAATAAAAAAACTGGATGTGAAATAATATCTGTATGTAGCACAGGTGAATCTAATGCCATTTTTTTCATGTTTCACTTCTACGACAGGATTTTATTCGTTTTTATTAGACATTTGCATGGTGAAAATATTCATTTTGCTTAAAGCGGAACTTTCATGTTGTATAAAGTTGCCCTACAATAATTAAGTATATAGTGACTAGCTTCAGAATAATTATATTACATCTCATAAGTACCCAATTCTAAAGTTATCCTTAATCTTCAGAGACTGATGGCCAGGTTAGTGCCGTTTGCGCGCCTGCACCGTCAGTCCCTTCTGGTTACCTTAGGTTTGTGTGTTTGTGTGTAGGTGTATGGCCTGGACTGCCCATTCGTTTGTAGGTATACAGTCACTAAAATCTGAACAGTTAATGTTCCTGCTTTGTAAATTATTTTAACACAGTCAAGAATAACAGGTGTAGTTGTTGGAATATTACAATACTACAAGACATACCCATCTACTATATTTATTAGTTAACCTAGCTATCAATTATATGCTAACCTACCTAATTAATTAATTACTAGCTAACCTAGCTATTAATCCTATGCTAACCTACCTACATAATTATCTAATCTAACTCTAGTACTACAGCCTTCCTCCAGCAAAAAAAAAAAAAAAAATCCGAAAGAAAGAATATTTTGTTTCTTTAAATAAACTACACTGTACTACTTCTTTTATGGCTGTTATTGAAAGTAAGGAAAACATGCTGAATTCAGATATCAGTTTGAGAGGCCATGCCTTTGAAAATCAGGATTGGCCAGAGTATAAAACACATCACTGAAAAGTAGAGGTTCACAGGTTCTTGCAACAATCATTCACAGCCATAACCAAGATGACTGTCTCGCCACTTCCTGACAGGACTGTATTGGTTGTGTTTCCCCAAGTGATGCAGTTGGTACACTCCAGATTTTGTTCTCTTTTATTTTGTACATGAGGCCCCAGCCGTAACTAAGTGAACAAAGAATTTTATACCGCATCAAGCAATTAAAATGTTTTATCATTATAACAGGTCATTGTGATTTATAGACACTATTAATGACATTCCTCCTGGTTTCCATTTTAATTTCAGAGTCGATGATGTGGTCCGTTCAATGTATCCTCCTCTAGACCCTAAACTACTGGATGCAAGGTATGTGTGGCACTACTTCATAACTCCCAACATTTCAAATGGCCAAAGAGGGGCACTTTTGTTTTAGGGGGTGTTACTGGGGGAGTGGCTGGAGGGCGGAGCAATACCAAGAATTTATAGGTGATTTCATGACCTACTGACACCTCTTTGTGTAACTGAATAAATGATCTAGAGCAACATCAAAGTATTTTATTTACACATACTAATGTATAAACACATATAAAGGGATAGTAATACATAAAATGTAAAAAAATATATGTTGTAGCAGGGTTTGTCCCCCTGAGTAAAACAAGGGTACTCCCACTGCTGAGAGATATAGTATTAAAAAAATTATAACAGCTCAAAGTTGAATTTTTTAGGTGCAATATCACAGTGGCCTGAACATTTACGGTGGTGCTGTTGCTACACCATCCTATGGAGATTTATGGTCTACAGACCAAAGCAGTGCATAGGATGGTGTAGCAACAGTGCCACTGTAAATTTTCAGGCCACTGTGATATTGCACCTAAAAAATTCAACTTTGAGCTGTTATAATTTTTTAATAAAATAGTTCTCAGCGGTGGAAGTACCCTTGTTTTATTCGGGGGAAATAAACCCTACAACATATTTTTTTTTCCTTTACATTTTAAGTATTACTATCCCTTTAAAGAAACATTAATGTGAGTTTTATTGCTGTAGAGCAATGTGATACACTTATATACACACCACACAGTCTGATCTCCTAAAAAGAGGGTGGGAAAGAGGGACAGAGGGATTTGGGTCTTAAAGAGGGACTGGCCCTCCTAAAGAGGGACACTTGGGAAGTATGCTATTTGAATTTGACTTATAATGAAACAATATAATTAAAGGCTCATTGTACTAGCATATGTTTTTGACAAAGAGGAAAGTGGTAACATAGGAGGCACAAAAAACTCAGACAGGAGTGGCATCAGTTAGAAATCTCAGCATCAGGGGTATAGCTTCGTGTTGCCACCTGTCTGATTTTGACAGGTTGAGTTTCAAGCTCTTGTGCTCCCTTTGGATAGAAGCACACATCTATCATTAAACCACCCATTGTAATTGGCTGATCATATAGCTGTCTGTTGATTTAAATGGGACTTTTAACCCTTTGACTGCTAGAGAGGTCCCCATCCCCAGTGTATTACATGATTAAAGGGATAGTAATACTTCGTTTTATCTTTATTTTATTTTGTAGGCATTAAAAAAACATGAAGAACGATATAAGTCTTATCTCTCAAATCTTTATGGTTTAAGAGATATTCACAAGCAAAGTATCTCCCCCCCTGTTCAGCCAGATCAGAAGGGAGGTGCCCAGGTAGATTGCACAGAGGGACAATCTTCAATTAAGATAAGGGAAAAAGCTGAAAAGCTTGTCAAGGGGGGCAGGGATTTCATTGTTCTCATAGGAAGAAGATTGTCCCCTGCTGTTATCTGTCTGGTCTATGGACTGCATTCCACATCTGAGAAGAGATGGCTTACACTAGGTAAAAGGGGCAGGAGGGGGAAACTTTGCTTTTGAATATCTCTTAAACTATAAAGGTTTGAGAGATAAGACTTATATCGTTGTTCATGTTTTTTTAATGCCTACAAAATAAAATAAAGATAAAACGAAGTATTACTATCCCTTTAACCCTTTGAGTGCCAGACGGGTACGCAACACATTGGTCTGCAATGCGTTGTGTACACCTGTGGCAATGAAAGGGATAAAACAGGCCTGCAATGTATGCATTAAGCTTCACATTAGAAACAATTCTAATGTAAGAAATAGACCACCAAATATGTGGCAAACCAGGGTGATTTTAGCACACATCTTTGTGCATTTGTTTGGTTTTGGTAACATTAAAAGTTACCAGTCCTAGCATAACTGCAGGGGTGCAGAGGGTGCATTTTCACCAGGGCCCAACATACAAGGGGCTCCATCTGACCCAGGGTCCAATAGGTTCTAGTTATGCAATTGTAAAAATATTTTAATGGCATTGTAACCAGTACATTCTAAAACTCATGATACATAAGTACACGTACCCCTAACACCAAGTCATAGAGTGATAACTTACCAGTTGTGTCCATCCCATTGGAGGGCCTTTATGCAATAACTCAGATTGTTTCCCTTTTTAAGGTTTCTGATAGGCAAATGTTTAAAGACATCCCTACTTAGGCACATGTAGATCAGTATGACTGATCCACTGATTAACCCCTCTAATCAAGCAGAGGTATCCTGAAAACATGACCTGTTGTGTGCTCTGAGGAATAAGGCTAAGAATAATTGTTTTAAAGAGATAGTTATGTTTCATAATAAAAGCAGCTCCAATTAATCGTCATAGTATTTGGGCCATGGAGAGTGTTATTTCAGTACTGTCAGAGTTGTAGTTCAAGAGTAATAGAATGATAAAGTATCCCCCTCCCGCCCCTTTTACTGATGTAACACTGCTCACCTCAGAGCAGCAGAGTGGTATCCAAGTGGATTGCAGAGAGGGACAATCTTCAGTTAACATAAGGGGAAAAACCTGTCAGTGGGGGCAATGCTTTCATTGTTCTTACAGTAAGAAGATTGTTCCTTGATGTGAGCTGTCTGGTCCCAGGACCAGATTCCACATCTGAGGGGAGGTGGCTTACACTTGGTAAAAGGGGCGGGAGGGGGATACTTTCTCATTCAATTACTCTTGAATTACAGCTCGGATGGTATTGAAATTACACTCTCCATGGCACAAATACTATGAAGATTAATTGGAGCTGCTGTTTTAGTGAAACATTACCATACTTGTAAACAGTCAGATTTGCAGGTTCAACTCTCACAAAAAACTATTTTTCTTTGTCTTGTAAAATCCTAATAACACAAAACCAAATTAACACATTGAATATCTTATCTACAGAACAACTGCCCTTCTGCTGTCCGTTAGTCATCTTGTGTTGGTGACCAAAAATGCCTGCCACTTGACTGTTGGGATGGACTGGATTGACCAATCATTGTCAGCCGCTGAGGAACATATGGCAGTCCTTAGAGAAGCAGCACTGGCCACAGAGCCTGAACGAGCAATTCCTGGGGCAGAAAATTTCTTGCAAGAGCAGTCTGCAATTTAATGCTCAACCCATCTCTAAGGAGACAATCACATTAACTCCTTAAGGACTACATGACGTACTATGACTGTCATGGTCCTTAAATACTTAAGGACCGATGACGGTCATAGTATGTCATGTATTTTTTACTTACAGTGCTCCACCTGGAGCGCTGTAAGTAAAAATGAGGCCTAAAATTGACTGTTCCAAGACTGGAGTGATCTCTTTCAGGCCCCAAAGCGGCGTGCCAATACACGCAACAGGTCACGTGTACCGGCGCGTCGGCAAGGATCAAAGCGGTCCTTACGGGATGGAAACGTCCAAGGACCGCTGGTCCTTACGGTGTTAAGAAATCAGAAAACAAATAACATATTTGAGATAATCTGTTCCATTGATGTCAGATATGAAGCAGGTTTCTATCATATAAAATTATCCAAGATGATCATCTGGAATTCTAGTTTAGCAATCTACAACCATTGCGATAAAAGGAACTTTATTACATTTCTCCTGAGATATTTTCCTTTAGAATATGAGGTTAAGCTGTGTAGTAAAATGTAATTTTATGGTAAATGTTTCCATTGTGGGTACACATAACCATCTTTCTCCTTCTACATTTGTTCCCATTTCATTCCCAACCCTTTCTTCTCCCTTGTACATTCCTCTCCATTTATCAGACCACCTTTCCTCATAACTTCTCTTGTGGTCCTTTCTTCGTCATAATCCTTTCTTGTCAGCCACTGAAAGACACTCCTTCCTGTCTTGAGCATGCTTTCATTACTGAAAATCAGAGCTGTTTTAACAATAGAGCAAAATGGGCAGGTGCTCAAACTCTGTCATACAATAAAGTTTGGAATCTTCTGGGCTTCTTATCCCTGATGATATGGGTTCACAATACAATCTGTTCAATCTGTTAAACCAGGTGAGACATCTGACCATTTTGTGGATATGGGAGTGAGAACTCATTATTCTGTCAAGCTACTATAAATGTAAGCACTTAGCATTGTGTGAGCACTCTGCATTCTATGAAGTTGATTTATGTAAACAAAAACAAAAATAAGTAAACTTCGATAATGAAAAAATATAGTATATTGTAGGGTTTCTCCTTCTAAGTGAAACAAGAGCAGTCCCACTGTTAGAAACATCTTAAAAGGGATAGTAATACTTAAAATGTAAAAAAAATGTTGTAAGGTTTATCCTCCTGAGTAAAACAAGGGTGCTCCCACTACTGAAAGGTGTTTTATTCAAAAGTTATTACAGCTCAAAGTTGAATTTTTGTTAGGTGCAATATCTCAGTGGCCTGAAATTGTACAGTGGAGCTGTTGCTACACCATCCTATGGACAGCTCTGGTCTCAGGACCATAAATCTCCATTGAATGGTGTAGCAACAGCGCCACTGTACAATTTCAGGCCACTGTGATATTGCACCTAAAAAATAATCTTTGAGCTGTAATAACTTTTGAATAAAACACCTTTCAGCAGTAGGAGTACCCTTGTTTTACTCAGGGGGAAAAACCCTACAATATATTTTTTTTACATTTTATGTATTACTATCCCTTTAATTCAAAAGGTATTACTTTACAAACTTTTATTTCATAGAAACGTAGCAAAAGATTATACAGTTTTACTATTACTGGCAATAGAATATGGTCTTAAAGGGATAGTAACACTTTGTTTTGTCTTTATTTTATTTTGTAGGCATTAAAAAAACATGAAGAATGATATGTCTTATCTCTCAAACCTTTATGGTTTGAGAGATATTCACAAGCAAAGTTTCCCCTCCCGCCCCTTTTACCTAGTGTAAGCCATCTCTTCTCAGATGTGGAATGCAGTCCATAGACCAGACAGATAACAGCAGGGGACAATCTTCTTCCTTGTCAGAACAATGAAAGCCCTGCCTCCCTTGACAAGCTTTTCAGGTTTTTCCCTTACCTTAATTGAAGATTGTCCCTCTGTGCAATCTACCTGGGCACCTCCCTTCTGCTCTGGCTGAGCAGTGTTACATCAGTAAAAGGGGCGGGAGGGGGATACTTTATCATTGAATTACTCTTAAACTACAGCTCTGACAGTATTGAAATAACACGCTCCAAAGTCCAAATACTATGATTATTAAATAGAGCTGCTTTTATTATGAAACATTACTATCCCTTTAATTGCTCCTCCACTGTGTGACAGGTTAAAGGGATACTAATGTTTCAAAATAAATGCAGCTCCGATTATTCTTTATTGTTTTTCGGCCATGTAGAGCGGTATTATCATTCTCTATGATATGTAGGTCCAGAGTAATTGAATCATAAAGTGTCCCCCTCCCGCCCATTTTACCTATGTAAAGCTGCACAGGAAAATCGACTGGATAGATCGCAGCAAGGGACAATCTTCTGTGAGCATAAGGAAAAAAACTTCCCTCCTTCTTCAAGGGGGCAGGGTTTTCCTTATGATCACAGCCAGAAGATTGTCCCTCGCTGCGAGCTGTCCAGTCAAGTGACCAGATTCCAAATCTGACGGGACGTGACTTACAATAGGCAAAGGGGGCAGGAGGGGGGACACCTTATAATTCAATTACTCAGGAACTACACATCGCAGAGACTAATAATACCGCTCTTCATGGCCCCAAAACTATAAAGAATAATTGGAGCTGCATTTATTTTGAAACATTACTATCCCTTTAATGGGTTAGTAATGTCTAACATAAATAAAAAGTAATATTGTAGATAATCCAAAAAGAGATCCATTGATGCAAGTCTGATCTCTCAAACCTTTATGGTTTGAGAGATATAATGTTTTAAAGTTCCCCCTCCCACCACTTTCCCTGACATCAGCCTCTAGCTGACAAAAGAAGATCCTGGTCCCGGTACCGGCAGGCGACTCTTCAGCAGAGCCGAAATACCTCAATCTAAAAAGAAATACTTAATTGGAACAGGCTACAAAGTGTTCCTGGTTTGCAAGCACACTTTGTAGACAGTTCCAATGAAGTATTTCTTTTTAGATAGCACTATTTCGGCTCTGCTGAAGAGCCACCGGCCAGTCCCGGGACCAGGATCTCTTTCTTTCAGCTAGAGGCTGACGTCAGGGAAAGCGGAGGGAGGGGGGAACTTTAAAACGTTATATTTCTCAAACTATAAAGGTTTGAGAGATCAGACTTGCATTGATGGATCTCTTTTAATAATCTACAATATTAGTTTTTATTTATGGAAGACATTACTATCCCTTTACACTGTAATAAAGTTTGCAAGTACAGTCACCCAGCAGTGGGAATAAGCTTGTTTTAATCAACAGGAAAACCCTACAATATTTATTGTTCATAATAAATGTATACAGCTCCTTTAAAGGGGAACTACCACCCCGCAATAACTTAAGCTTCACTGATTGCTCATCTGGCGACTAGCTGCTTAGTAGCGCTAGTCGCCAGAAATATTACCCGGTTCAGCAGATATCGGCGTTTTACCAATGGTGACAGGAGCAGGAAGCACGAACGTCTCTTCACAGTGACGTCCGTGCGCCTGCGCTGTCAGTCCCTTTTGCACCGCTACTAAGCAGCTAGTCGCCCGATGAGCAATCAGTGAAGCTTAAGTTATTGCGGGGTGGTAGTTCCCCTTTAAGCTTTTGTAAGTTTGAATACTCACTTTTAACAGAAGTATAAAACCGATGTGGCTATTATTTATCTCTTTAGATATCAGTGCGTTGAAGACCTCTCTCATCCATAACCCAATAACCCTTGCGATCCAAGGAGGTATTTAACCCATTAACCCTTGCGATCCAAGGAGGTATTTAACTCATTGCAACTCAATGCGTTGGATACCTCCCTTGAACAGAGAGTGTTAAGGACCAGAGGGATGTGTACAACTCATTGCTTTTAGATGGGTTGTACAACCTCAGGTCCTAAAATGTTTAAGGGACCCAATAGGCTATGCTTTGGGAACCAGCAGTGGTTTTAAGTAGCCCTGTTGTTAAAGTGAAACTAATGTGCCATAAAAAATTCTTCTAGTTTTGTAGAGGTTTAAAAAATAAGCTATATGCTGTAAATCCTATCTCTCAAACCGCTATGGTTTGAGAGATATTTGCACTGAAAGTTCCCCCTCCCTCCCATTCTCTTGACATCAGCGCTGCGCTGACAGTAGGAGATCCTGGTCCGGGAACCAGCCAGCGGCTCTGCTTCAGAGCTGAAATACCATTATTTAAAGGGATAGTAATACTTCATTTTAACTGTATTTTATTTTGTAGGCATTAAAAAAATATGACGAATAATACAAGTCTTATCTCTCAAACCCTTATGGTTTAAGAGATAGTCACAAGCAAAGTTTCCCCCTCCTGCCCCTTTTACCTAGTGTAAGCCATCTCTTCTCAGATGGGGAATCTGGTTGTAAGACCAGACAGATAACAGAAAGGGACAATATTCTTCCTATGAGAACAATGAAAGCCCTACCCCCCTTGACAAGCTTTTCAGGTTTTTCCCTTATCTTAACTGAAGATTGTCCCTCTCTGCAGTCTACCTGGGCACCTCCCTTCTGATCTGGCTGAGCAGTGTTACATCAGTAAAAGGGGCGGTAGGGGGACACTTTGTCATTGAATTACTCTTGAACTACAACTCTGACAGAATTGAAATAACACTCTCCAAAGTCCAAATACTAAGATGATTAATTAGAGCTGCTTTTTCTATGAAACATTACTATCCCTTTAAAAAGAATTACTTCATTGGAAAGGTCTACAAAGTGTGCTTGGTTTGCAAGTACACTTTGTAGACCGTTCCAATGAAGTAGTTATTTTTAAATATAGCTATTTCAGCTCTGCTAAAGAGCCTTCTCGAGTTGGCTGACTCGAATCTCCTGCTGTCAGCTTTACAGCTGATATCAGGAAAATGGGAGGGGGAAAACTTTCAATACAAATATCTCTCAAACCATAGCAGTTTGAGAGATAGGATTTGTAGCAAATAGTTTATTATTGTAACCTCTACAAAGCTAGAAGAGTTTTTTATAGAACATTACTGTCCCTTTAATTATTGACACTGACAAATTTCATGAGTCATTTAAAAATATAAATTATTTTTGTAACAAATTGCTAAAACTCCTAAAACTTATTTAGAAAGTAAATGCTTTACAATGTTTACTGATCTGTTTTGTACTAAAATCGCTGTTGGAAAACTTAAGATATATATTCATGTTAATTTTTTTATTCAGCTTTCTTTCTATTATTTGTATAACATTTATACTTCAGCTATTTGCACAAGTAGGTTTAGGGGGTCATTTACAAAGCATCAGTGAAAGCAATTTATCAGATACCCTGGGCCTTATGTAAATACCTGGGAACTCTCCGGATCTGCCCTGGAGATTCCATTTTTCCAATTAAATTACTGGGACTCCGGGGACACAGGCTGATAATGTGGTTTGGTGAGTTCAGATATAACCCCACCCACTTTCCAGTCCGTTCAGCCAACTCTCTCCCCATTCCACCCAATTTCTAACCATTTCATAGGGTGTGGCTCTTTTTAACCACTCACCCAGTCCCTCTTGATTAAACCCCACCCACAATATGATGAGAAGTACATAATTCAGACACGCCCATCCTCAGCTCTGTAGTGTTCCTCTGGGGACTTGGGACGTGAAGGTTCCTAGGTATAATTATTTATAAAGTCAAAGAGGGGCAATTCTGTGGCAAACTAACTACATTGTAGAGTACAATAAAAATTCACCAAGCTCTCACTGATTTAACCCTTTTTATTTCAGAGGCAGGGCCAGATTTCTTAGTAGGCAGACTACGCACCTGCCTAGAGCTCCAAATTTTGAGGGGCGCCTCAGCTGTGCTGGCCCCACCCACATTTTGAATTGTGGGTGGGGCCAGAGCAATCTCTGTATCCATGCAGTAGCTTATACACCCTTTTGCAGGCTATTATTTAACCCCTTGGATGCTAGTGGATCTCCAATGCACTCAAAGGGTTAAATTGGGCACTTAACCTCTTGAATGCTAGAAAGGTCTCCAGTACATTACTTTGCAATGTGTTGGAGGCATAACATCCCAGCGGTTAGAATCCCTATTTTAAATAAGTGGTAATATGTTGAAAGTGTATTTCTCCCTCACGTTGCAATTGGTTTGCCTCAGAATTTCTCCCCTTGGTTTATGCATATGGCCTAATAAGTGGCGTATCCTTGAATGCGATCATTAAAGGAACACTAACACCTAATAATAATAATCCCACTTACTTTAATCTGGGAAGAAAATCCTAATAGCCACTATGGATCAATGCGGAATTTATTCTGCTTCCAAATTCATCTTTATTTAGTAATGGATATCATATAAACAGAGACTGACTTGTAGGATTCCAGGACCTCAATCTCCTCCCACTGAAGACTTCTAAGGTGACATTCAGTGGGAGGAATTTGGTGCTCTGAAGTGTGGCAACAAAGTATCATGTCTGAGTCCATGGATATGACATATAGTACTAATTAGTCATTCATTTTGGAATGTTAACCCCATACCAAATTGCCATTATGATTTTCTGCCAGATAACAGTAAGTGGAATATAGTAGCAGATGTTAATGTTCCTTTAAAGAGGAACTTTCACTTAGTATGAAGTTTCCCTCCAATAATTAAGCATATGGCAACCAGCTTCATAATACTTCTATTTCCTCTCAGAAGTACCTGATTCTAAAGTAATCCTTAATCTTCGGAGACTGACGGCTAGGATAGTGCCATCTGCACGCCTGTGCCGTCAGTCCCTTCTGGTGCCCTATGGCACATTGCAATACCTCTTAGAGGAGACCAGGACTGACAGTGCAGGTGTGCAGATGTCTCTAAGACAAGATGTCTGTGCTGTTGACTGGCTTCCGGTCTCCGAAGATTAACCCTTTGAGTGCCAGAGTGTTATGGAACGCATTGCAAAGCAATGGCACTCAACGGGTTAAGGATTACTGTAGAATCTGGCACTTCTGAGAGGTAATAGATATATTATGAAGCTAGTCACCATGTTTAATTATTGGAGGGTGAATTTATATTATGTGAAAGTTCCACTTTAACAAATGAGTGAAGAATATGGTTTGCATAGAGTTTAAAAAGCAAATTAAGAATGCATCAAAAGTGCAATTTGTTTGGCATATTTATGATTTGGACTTTAGTAATTAGCCCCATAGAATGGTAATGAAAACACAAAGTATAATATGTAACTGTCTCACAGATAATAAAAACATTTTTTCACATAAACTGAGGAAGTGCAAATTCTTCTGATATGACTGATTTTTGTAGCCATTGGGCCTTATGCCTGAAAGGAAACTTGAGAAATTATAGGGCAAACCAATTACACAATGAGCAGTGGAGTTACTAGAAGCCACCGGGCCCTGGTGCAGAAATTGCCGCCCCCCCCCCACCTTCACATTGCCCCATGTCCATCTCCTACCTCCATCACCGCTCCCAGGCAGTTCAGTAATGCAGAGCGCTGAGAAATGATGTCATCTCCCAGCGCTCTGCATTACTAGAGCACCGGGAGATCAGCTGAGCTGCCTCAGGCACGGGCTGCTGGCGAGTGGCGATGGGTTCGCAGGAGGCGGCCGGGCCCCTGGACTAACGGGTCTGGTCGCAGGTGCAACCCCTATTGTTACTCCACTGACAATGAGAGTGATAAAATGTCCTATTGATTTGAAAGAGACTTTTTAACCCCTTGAATGCTAGAGAGTGCTTGTACTTGTAAACAGTATTGTTTCCATTGCTGAGAGAGCAGTGTTAAAGGGATAGTAATGTTTCATAATAAAAGCAGCTCTAATTAATCTTCATAGTATTTGGGCCATGGAGAGTGTTATTTCAATACTATCAGAGTTGTAGTTCAAGAGTAATTGAATGATAAAGTATCCCCCTCCCGCCCCTTTTACTGATGTAACACTGCTCAGCTAAGAGCAGCAGGGAGGTGCCCAGGTAGATTGCAGAGAGGGACAATCTTCAATTAAGATAAGGGAGAAAGATGAAAAACCTGTCACGAGGGGCAGGGTTTTCATTGTACTCACAGTAAGAAGATTGTTCCTTGCTGTTATCTGTCTGGTCAAGCAACCAGATTCCACATCTGAGGTGAGCAGTGTTACACTAGGTAAAAGGGGCAGGAGGGGGAAACTTTATCCTTCAATTACTCTTGAACTACAACTCTGACAGTACTGAAATAACACTCTCTATGGCTCAAATGCTATGATGATTAATTGGAGCTGCTGTTTTTGTGACACATTACCATCCCTTTAAAGTTGCCTATAAAGGCACAGTGAATTACACTAACCCTTATATGGTGCTTATTATTATTCATAGACATTGGGAACTATTCCCTGTACACTATGTCAAGAGCATTCAATGTACATTACTGATTTCTCTCATGTCTAGGGCACAAATGCTGGCCGAAACGTTGATTCTCATTAAACACTTGTTCACCGCAAGAAGTTCCAGGAGTAACATTGTTTTACTCAACAGGAACAGCCCTACACTATATATTTTTTCATAACAAAAGTTTACTGCTCCTTTAAATTTACTTTTACCACCTTGTAATACATTTGATAGCATTCAAGGGGTTAGTTTAATAAATATTGTTCAGCTGATTTGCCTCAAAACTGTTCTACTTTTTCCATTATACACATGCACTAAAGTTTGTAAAGTAACAGCCATAGAGCAAGAATACTGTGCTACAACTGCTCTTAAATATCTTCAGTCCTGTGAAAGTTGCAGGAAACTGCTACTGTGTCAGCAATCTCTAGCAAATGTTGATGTCATATGGGGACAATTACCTAGGACAACTTGATTACTATGATAATGTTGCCCATGTACAATTACCCTAAGGCTGTGTTCACACAGGCATCTATTATGTAACAGTAAAATCATCTGGTGGATAGGAGAAATCTTATACATATAGTAGATAGATAGACAGACAGACAGACAGACAGGCAGTTTTTAGGGGGATTTCATGGATTTTACATTTTACAATTTGTAGGAAAGTCTTTTTTGTTTTTCCCCCAGCATACCTTGCTTTCAATAAACAGCAGATAAATATGCACTGAAATAGCAGCTGTCTGTGTTAGCAGTGTGAATCCATTGTGAATGTGTGACCCCATTGCTGAATCCACTGCAATCCCGTTGGTGACTCCATTGTGAACCCATTGGCGAATCCATTGCAATCTCTTTGGTGAATCCATTACAACTCCTTTGGAGAATCCATTGTGATTCCATTGGTGAATCCATTGCAATCCCATTGGTGAATCCATTGTGATCCCATTGGTGAATCCATTGCAATCCCATTGTTGAGTCCACTGAAATACCATTGGTGAAGCCATTTCAGTCCCATTTAAAGAAAAATCTAAAATCCACTGTTGGACCAGAGTTGCAGGAAGTTACACTGACATGCATTGAGTAAATTGCCCAAGCAAAGATACTATGGGCCCCAATGCACTTGAGGTCTCTCTAGCATTCAAGGGGTTAAATGATCAATTGAAAACAACAAAAATATTTGTTTGCCTCCAGCTGATTAACCTTAGAATTGTTTTGCTTTAGGTTTACACACAAGGTACAATAGGCCATATTTATAAAAACAAACTGGAGTAAACAGACTGCACCATAGGGGACAAATTAAAATTCTTAAAGGGGTAGTGTCACAATAAAAACAGCTCCAATTAATCTTCATAGTATTTGGGCCATGGAGACTGTTATTTCAATACTGTCAGAGCTGTAGTTCAATAGTAACTGAATGATAAAGTATCCCCCTCCCGCCTGTTTTACTGATGTAACACTGCTCACCTCAGAACAGCAAGATTGTCTGGATGGATCACAGAGAGGGGGGCAGGGTTTTAATTGTTCTCACAGTAAGAAGATTGTCCCTTGCTGTGATCTGTCTGGTCTTAAGACCAGATTCCACATCTGAGGGGAGGAGGCTTACACTAGGTAAAAGGGGCAGGAGGCAGATACTTTATTATTCAATTACTCTTGAACTATAACTCTGACAGTATTGAAATAACACTCAAATACTATGAAGATTAACTGGAGCTGCTGTTTTTGTGAAACATTACTATTCCCATGCACTTGAATAGAGCTTTTTAACCCCTTGAATTCTAGAGCAATGCACTGGAGACCTCTCTAGCATTCAAGCGTTTAAAAGCCTGATTTGATTTAATAGGGGTTTTTATTAGCCCCCTATGGTGCAGTGGGTTTACTCCAGAATAAGTCCAGTTTGCTTTTATAAATATAGGCAAATGGGCCCTATGTACAAAAAGAAACAAAGCTATTCTGGAACATACCAACCGTATGATAGGGGACACATAACAATTCCTCAGACTGTCAGACTGTCAATATGTAGGAGACTTCACTAGCGTTCAAGGGTTTAAAATGTAAATTTAAATTAATTAAAGGTTTTTTTGTCTCCTGTGGTGAAATTTGTTTGCACTAGATTTACACTGCTCCACTTTTATATATACGGCACTTTGTTACCAAACTAGTGATTTCTTTGTGTTTAAAGTGACACACCTTCCCTTCTTCTGGGGGACGTCATCTGTCATGTGTATGATCCCTCAGTCTCCTAGGCAGCCCGTTTCTCTAACATCTGCTAGTGCTCACAAGTATGGTCACTTCCCAGACCTTGTGTTCACTAGAGGCTGTGCACTTTCTATTTTTAATATCTTCCTTTTCCACTATCCGGCCAACATCTTGTAACATTCAGTACTAGTTATACTTCTTCCGCTATCCCCGCTTCCTCTCCCTGCTTCACACCGAACCTCAAATCACCTAATCTCACTGCTCTCCAGTCCTCCTTGACTACTGGACTTTCATTCATTGCCACTAATCTGGACACTAACAGCCTTGTCAAAACCTACAACTCTGTCCTGTCTTCCTCTTTGAACCTGCATGCTCCTCTCTCTCTCTCCAACACACTTGTAAAACTAACCCACAGGCCTGGCTTTATAAGAACACCATCTTCTTTCACTCTTGTACTGTTCAGCTGAAAAACTATGGAGAAAGTTAAGCTCCCTGGCAGACTTTCTCTACTACAGATTCCTTCATTTTTGCTTTGACTCTGCTCTCTGTCCAGGGCCGGATTTACGTCTCAGGAGCCTGTGGGCTCAGAAATCTTTGACTCCCTTCTCTGTCCTCTGCCTGCCTCCCTCCCAAACTCTATACAGTCACAAGACTTTGACGACTTCTTCAAAGCCAAGGTAGAATTAATCCAGGAAAATAACCCCACCTTGTAAATACCCTTCTATCCTCCCTTGTTCCCCTCCTGCACTCTGGACTCTTTCACTAGCCACGAAGGAGGGATTGACTAACCTGCTATCCTCCTCTCCCTCCATTAAATGTGGACTTGATCTGCTTCCCTCTTACCTAATCAAGTCCCTCTCCCCCAATGCTAATCCCTATACTATTACAGATTTTAAACTCCTCCTTTGCCACTGCTACTTCCACCTTTCCCGATAACTTCAAACATGCCATAGTAACACCCATCCTCAAGAACAATTCCCCTGACAGCAGCACACTATGTTCTTCTAAATTCTTGGAACGCCTAGCCTACTCCATCCTGCTTGACCTACTTTAAAACACACAAACTGCTCGACCCATTACAATGTGGCTTTCGCACTGCTCACTCCACAGAAACTGCTCTCAGAAGAGTGATTAATGATCTACACATTGCCAGATTGCAAGGTTACTGTTCAGTACTTATCCTGCTTGAACTCTCAGCTGCTTTTGACACTGTTGATCATGCTCTCCTCCTCCAAATTCTTCATTCCTTAGGCATCCGTAACTTAGCTCTGGACTGGCTGTCCTCTTACTGAACTGACGGATCCTTTAGTGTCTCCACTTCCACCTCTTCAGCCTCTTCCGTCCACCTATCTGTTGGTGTTCCTCAGGATTCTGTTCTGGGACCTCTTCTGTTCCATCCTTACACAATAACACTTGGTGATCTTATTAACTAATTCAGAATCAAATATCACCTTCATGCAGATGACATCCAGCTTTATTTATCTGCACCTCGACTGACTTCTGAATTTCAGTCCAAAGTCACAGATTGCCTCTCGGCTATCTCATACTGGATGGGTCATAGGCACCTCAAGCTCAAAATCTCTAAAACGGAGTCAGTCCTCAATCTACCTAGGCCTGGATCAGTAGTGCCATCTAGGTGGCCTTAAATGGCACTACCATAAATTGAGTATCAGAAGCACTGTGCCTGGGATGATAATTGACATTAGCACCTTTAACACCATCACTAAATCCTGCCTCTTTCTCTTGTGTAAGTTAGCAACAATCAGTCCCTTCCTCTGTTCGTCCACAGCTAAAATTCTTATACAAGTACTCATCCTATCGTAAAAAATACAAGGAGAATAATACCTGCAAATAAACCCTGTATTTCAGTGGTAGCCCCCTTCCTATGGAATAAACACGAATAATAGGAAATAGAAGACTTGTAGTGGGTGTATATATATCAGGGAGTATTGAATGAATGGACAACTGTAAATAAATGTGTAACAGGAGTTATATGAAATGAGCTGGTGTACTGTGAAGCACCCTACTGAGGCAGACCCAGTCTCTGTATTATATTTTGCTGCTGCTGGTCCCGGATGCTCAGATCCATGAGTGAGACAATCGAATATGTAGACAGTTGAGTGTGGGTCAGCTCAACCAAAAAAGAGAAGAATAGACAACAAGTAATAGTGTACTAAGCGTAGTATTCAGGCAAAATACAAATACAATATAAATGCAGTATACAAACCGCTAATCTGCAATATACAGTGGTATATGGTATAATGGTAAATTAATCGAAAGTAGCTATATAAAAAAAAATAATCAAAAGAGGTCTATGGTAGATCATACTCTACATTTAATGTAATACATATACTGTATGGAGATTGAATAACCAGATGTACAATATCTAATGGTAGAAAAAATTAAAAGAATGTGTCCTTACTGGAAGGGAATAAATAGTTATCTATGTCTCAATAGTGCAGTCAATACACAGTCCACAAAAAACACAAAGTAAGCAGTGGTACAGATGACCCACACTTAACTGTATTCTCTCTGGCCTTCCTGCCTCCCAACTCCATCCACTTCAATCTATACAGAATGCTGCAGCACGAATTACCTTATTTTAACCTAAGTTTGTCCCTGCCCCCCTCCTCTTCAACTCTATCCAATGGCTGCCTATCAAACTGCAGATATCTTACAAAATATTGCTTCTCTCATTCAAAACCCTTCACTTCCTACATTTCCACTCTGATCGCTAGCTGTACCCCATCTCATTGCATACTATCAGCCAGTGTCTTTTCTCATATTCTTTTGTGTCTACAGCCTTCTTGTGTATCAAAACTTTTTCTCTAATTGCTCATCTGTGGAATGCTCTAACTCCCAACCTACACACCTGCACCTCTTTTTCAGTCTTCTGGCAAAGTTTAAGATTACATCTCCTCAAAAAAACTTCAACAAGCTAGAAGGCACTGACTTTGTACATCCCAGGCTCTTTTAATTTACTTACTTTATGTATTTATGTGTCCCATATCCTAACCAGAACTCTAGAACTGTATTCCACACTTGACCCTTATGTACTCAGTATGCCTCCCATTACAGTCAGGGACTTCAATACATAGTAACATAGTAAATTATGTTGAATAAAGACACAAGTCCATCAAGTTCAACCTTCTCCTCATAATCCAGTAACTGAGAATTTTATAGCTTTCCTGCTACCAATTAAGTTAGTCTTTATCAGACCTTCCTGATCACCCTACTGATAAACAGTATAAGAGTTTGTTCCCTTTTGAAAGAATTGTGTCTAACCTTCTCTTAAATGTATCCATTGTATCTGCCATAACCACCTCCTTGGGCAATGAATTCCACAATTTAACAGACCTTACCGTAAAAAATCCCTTCCTCTGCTGAAGTCTAATCCTCCTTTCCTCTAATCTCAAGGGGTGTCCCCTGGTCACCTGATCAGGCCTTGGAATAAATAGCTCACAGCAGAGATGCTTGTATTGACCTCTCATACACCTGTACAATGTGATAAGGTCTCCTCTTAGTCGTCTTTTCTCTGGAGTAAATAAACAAAGTTTGTCTAGTCGTTCCTCATACGTCAAGTCCTCCATTCCCTTAATTAATTTTGTTGCTCTTCGCTGTACCCTCTCTAGTTCTAGTATATCCTTTTTCAGAACCGGTGCCCAAAATTGCACTGCATACTCAATGTGAGGTCTTATCAATGATTTGTACAATGGCAAAATAATGTTATCTACTTCAATACCTCTTTTTATGCAAGACAGGATTTTGCTTCCAGTGTTTCACTTTGGAAAGCACTTGTAACCCTGTATTCTCTAAACCCTTGTATTGTAAAGCACTACACACACTTGTGGCACTGTATAAATAAACATATTCATCTATTCAAAGTGCTGAGATAAAAACTCCTATAGCAGTGTCCTACTAAAATCTATGTCAGCTTACTGTTAAACTGTGCTGAGTGGTCTCAATCTAAACACACCACTTTTGAGGACCGTGGGATTTCCCTTTAAGACAGTGATGGGGTGTTGGCCAGGTGCGTTCATCAGGTACGGAGGAACCAATTGGAATGAGGGTGTTGTCCAGTTGAGTATATGAAGGTGTGGCTATTACTGTTTGATTGTGTTTGTTGTAATTGCTGTTTACCTGTCAGGTGCGTGTGACGTTGACCAGTGCACCTTGGTTTTCCATTGTCTAGTGATCTTGCACAGGAAGGCTTCCATTGCTTAACAGTTGCTTAACAGTTGACAGGTGTGCATATTGTATTGTGTTGTAGATATGGCACATCACATAAAAGAAAAACAAAAGAGAGCACCCAATAGTGTAATATGTAACAATATTAAATGAACACCAAAAGTATAAAATTACACTCACATGTCACTGTAGTCAGAAAGCTGATACCAGTCAATCTGACAAATGCGCTTTGTGGAGAAATTGCTTCCGCCTCCACTCGGAGGGCTGTTGATCAGCTGGAAGAAAGAAACTGCTCCGGACAAACGGCTGAATGCATGAAGCCTTAATTTTAATCAATAAAAATAAAAGTAAAACAATGGAACAATAGAATGTGCTGTAATGCTAACGTGTTTCACAGCAATAACGCTGCTTTATCAAAGCTAAAAACAAATAACAGAGCTAACAAGGAATAGAGTTGACCGGAGCAGACATAAAACATATAGCCTCGCATTGCATTCCCATTGGGAGAATTCAGACAAGAATCAACCAATCAGGACCAATGCGAGAAAGAAATGTACCTGATCAATTGATACATAGCCTCAATATACAAAAAATCATGCATATTTCTAAATCCATAATAACTATGCAACTGAATATAGCTATACTGAATGTATGACAGATGACATCGGATGGCACCGGCGCCCGAGCGGCCAAAAATAATATCAAAAGATAAACAATTGGCCCTCCAGCACCACTATCAAACATCTGAAATAACTGACATTGAGAACAGTAGGTTTGGGCATAACATCATGATATACATACCAACGAGATGAGCATATATCAAAACCACATAAAATGTATATTATTACATATAATGATCAATATGAGCAAGTGAGCATGACGTAAAGAATATACATCTTTTCCAAAAACTAATCGAATGTATCCACATGTATGATGTAAATCAAGGTGTACAATACAATGTATCTCAGAGTGCGAACTTGTAGTGTAATTTTATACTTTTGGTGTTCATTTAATATTGTTACATATTACACTATTGGGCGCTCTCTTGTGTTTTTCTTTTATCTGACGTGCCATATTTACGAGTTACTATCATGGTGCCCGCGCTCCTGGCTGCAGGTGGCGAC
Organism: Rhinophrynus dorsalis; assembly: GCA_037306005.1. Lineage (NCBI taxonomy): Eukaryota > Metazoa > Chordata > Amphibia > Anura > Rhinophrynidae > Rhinophrynus > Rhinophrynus dorsalis. The sequence goes on along the minus strand of CM074727.1, from coordinate 127,851,946 downwards.
ATTCTCACTTCCTTGTTTTGAGTGCCACATTCTTATTGGTCCCTGAACTTGACTCCACCCAGGGCCAGCCCCTTTTTATACCCTGTCTTGTCAGTAGTCGGGTGCCCTTTCGTGGTGTACCTGAACATAGCGCTAGTTCCTGCTGATGCTCTGTTTGTGTATGACCGGACCTGACTGATGACGTTCCTGCATATCCTGATCTGTTCCTATTCTGTAGCTGACTGGACTGGCTGAGAACCCGCTACGTTGCTGACTGGACTGGCTGAGAACCCGCTATGTTGCTGACTGGACTGGCTGAGAACCCGCTATGTTGCTGACTGATCTGGCTGAAGAACTCGCTACATTGCTGACTGGATTGGCTGAGAACCCGCTACGTTGCTGACTGATCTGGCTGAGTACCCACATACGTTGCTGACCGAACTGGCTGTGTAACCACTGACGCTGCTGACTGGGCTGGCTCTTAACTCGTGGGCCTCCGCTTTACCATAGGATTCTAGGGTCTCAGTATCACTAACAGCAAGTCGCTGCCTCCTCCTTACCCTAGCTCTCTAGGAGACTTGCTTCTTGTCTGTACATTATTGTTATACTGTACCTACCTACCATTGTGTATAGTAGACAGTACTTTTGCTGTCTTCTTCTGGGCTTGTGTGGGAATGAATGTTACTGCTGTTTGTACTTTATTTTCAATAAAGTTATTTTAACCTTACAAGTCTTGTCTGAGTGTTCATCAAAAACCGTGACAGTTTCTAGCCGCTCAGGGGGAGAGTGTCTTTGGAGAGCAGCCTTTGAATTTGCAAGACTCCTTTGGTGATACTGTTTCTGGGGACAGTCATATATTCCCAGTAGCCTTTTTGCCGGTTTTGGTGTAAACCATCACTTGGCCACTTTGTGAGTAAGCACCTTGGGTGTTGGTGGTGGAAAATTACAGAGACTAATTGATCCTGCACAGGGGCGCGTGTTCTTGTTTTTCCCCCTCTTTTTTTTATCGTTACAGTCTTGTGCTGGATATATCCGTGGAACGACTGCTAACCCTATTGTGCGGGATACGAGAAGATCATTCCCTTCAGAATTGATATTGTGACTTTTTGAATTTTCTTTAGATTTCGTCTGGTTTGATTGACTTATTTATTTATTATCAGTGTTTCATACTCATCCACGTGATTGATCTGTTGATTGATTAAAATGCAGTTCTATAAAGATAGGGCTGTCTTGCGGACACCTCTGTCCAATGGATTTAACATGGGAGATACTATCAATATTAATTTTGATTGTACACCACAGACTATAAAACAAGGCCCTGATGTGGGCAAAATGTTCTCCCAGTTGGAAAATCTTTTGAAGACAGAGTGTAATCAGTGGTGGGACATTGAAACCCTCAAGAAATACCTTGAGTTAAAAATGATCCCCAGAGGTTTGAGATTAGGCCTTTTACCCACTTTTGCGCAAGTTAGCAAGTTTGTAGAATGTTGGTTTAATGTTCTTTATCAGTGCTTTTTCTCATTAATGCAGCTCCTTGTTGAATAAAGGGAGAGCAAGCTAATGGTTTTGAATCAGTCTATCGAAACTAAAATAAGTGAAATAGAGTCCATAAAGTCAACTCAAAATCTAGTGACTTATGAAGAGAGGACTAAAAAAAATATCAATAGTCATCAGGTTGAGCCTACAGAAAGAAAAAAGAAAACATTTTGCAGAGATGTCAGTGATTATAAAAACAATCAGGTACGTAAACAACACGTGCCAATTCTTCTAATAATAGGGATAGAGCTGTTCATAGTTCTATATCTAGGGAAAAGACAGCCAAATATGGTAATAGGGGAGGTACACAACGCAATGATGTTTATCCCCATTACAATCGTACAGGTGCAATGTACAGGTATTGTACTTGTTTGTCTCACTGTCAGATGCAGCAGTTGGCTGGACTGCTACACCTTTCTCCATTATGCCATCAACGCTAGTGATTTGTGAAACGTTTCCTCTCAAAAGTGAAAAAGGAGGAAAAATGGCACTTCCCGCCAAGCGGAAAATTGTTTGCACAAAGTGCTGATTTTCTGTTGTTTGTTTTTTTTGTGCCTAGCTCATTGTATTGAAATCAATGGGAAGACTGAATTTCTCCTCACCATGTTGCAAGTTTCCCTTCTTTTTCCACATGCATAGTATAAAAGAGGTGTCACGTTCCCATACCATGCCATACTATGTTTGTTAGCAAAAGAGATAGCAGCACATTTTTGTGCTAGAGAAGACAGTATAATAAAGTAGAGTTGAAATTTAGTTTAGGAGGTCTTGTAGGCAGGAAATCTGTTCTCTGTGTTTGGGGAGTGTGGGGGCACTCTGGGGGAAAGGAAGGTAAAAAGGAGGTTGACCTCAAATACCCAACAATTCTGTGTGACTGATGGCAGCCGTTATCCAAGTTTCTACCTGATCTGGCTGTTATCTCTGTGTTAGGGGAGTCTGGGGTGTAAGAAAGGAGAAAAGGAGGTTTATCCCAAATACCCCAAATCTCTGCTGACCAAGTCTGGGAAGATACAGGCAGCCATGATCAAAGTTTCTCCTTAATTTGGCTGTTATCTGTGCTAGGGGACTGGGGGTGTTAGAAGGGAGCAAAAGAGATTTACCCTAAATACCCCACAATTCTGTGTGACTGATTGGAAAGACTCAGGCAGCTGTGATCAAAGTGCCTACCTGATCTGAGTTATAAAGCGAGACTAGTATTACTGGGTTTGTTTACATTAGAGAAAAGACATCTAAGGGATGATATGATTACCATTTACAAATATATTCAAGGTCAATACAAAGAACTCTCCAATGAACTATTTACTCAAAGAGCTGAGTGAAGAACAAGAGGTCAACCATTAAGACTAGAGAAAAGGCTCTTTTGACTAAAAGAAAAGCAGGGGTTTATGCAGTAAGGGCAGAAATGTTACGGAATTCTTTGCCTCAGAATGCTGTTTTTGCAGATGCTGTAACTGCTTTAAAAAAGTAATGGATATGGATACCTATGTAGCACAAAACAATACAGAGAATTATGACAGTTGGCTTCAAAGCAGATGTTGATCCAGGAAAATATTTGACTGCCATTTGGAGTCCGCAAGGATTTTTTTTTACCCACTTGGGGCTTAAACGAAGATGGCTTCAATGGTTTGTTTGTTTTTACTTCCTCTAGATCAAGAGGGGTGATTTGGCATGGGCTTGACTTGATGGACATATGTCTTTTTTTAGCCTTATCAACTATGTATGTTACTATGCTTCTATGCAATATTAAAATCTTCCACAAGGCTCCTGGTAGTCAAAGATCACAAATTATTTCCTTGGACTCCCCTATCTATTATAGTTAAAATGTGTTCAGTGGAATCCTTTGTACTACTTAAGGGAACCCTGGGGCTCAAAGGAAGCCAGTCTGAAGACCACTCTTCTTCTATAAACAATGAAATAATCACTTTCATTGTAGAAATGGATTATGGGTAAAGGAGTGTAAATAACACCCAGTGGCATTCTTTTTGCTATGCAAATGCTCTTTCCTGCTGCATCCATTTATTTTAAAGCTAATCAGTGACCAGAAGTGCAGGGGCAAGAGGCCTACTAATCAGCAGGTGTCCCAAACTGTTAGATCTCATTGGCCGATTGGTTGCCACTATGGGCTCCATTCTCCAACACACATTTAAATTTAATATAGCAAGGCTAAAGAAAAGGTGCAAGCATATTGAGATTTTAGCCATTTCTAAGAATCTGCTTTACCATGTAATCTCTGCTGAATATACTTTCACTGCTGTAAAATGGAATTTACTATGGGTGAGGTGATGTGCCTTTATAAGATGGGTATATAAGTCTCTTGATTATATAAGACAAACTGAGGCTGATGTACTAAAAACTGGACTCAAAAATATTCCCTAAATTCCCATTGATTTAAATGTGGCTTTATAAGTCCTTGACTGCTACAGTGGCATTCAAAACATTTGCATACCTCCCAACATTTCAAATAGCCAAAGATGGACACCTTTGTGTTAGGTGGTATTGCTGATGGTGTGGTTAGTAGGCGGGGCATTACCAAGAATGTTTAGGTTATGTCATGACCTACTGACTCCTCTTTGTGTGACTGAATAAATTAATTTGAGCAAGACCAAAGTATTTTATTTACATAGACTAATGTAACAAAGCACATGTACGGAAATTTAAAGGGATAGTAATACTTAAAAAAATTTAAAAATGATCTAGGGTTTATCCCCCTGAGTAAAACAAGGGTACGCCTACTGCTGAAATGTGTTTTATTCAAAAGTTATTAAAGCTCAAACTTGCATTTTTAGGTGCAGTATCACAGTAACTTGAAATTGTACAGTGGTGCTGTTGCTACACCATCCTATGGACAGTTCTGGTCAGACCATAAATCTCCATTTGGTGGTGTAACAACAGTGCCACCGTACAATTTCAGGTCACTGAAACCCTATAACATTTTTTTTTCATATTAAGTATTAATATCCCTATAAACAACCATTAATGTGAGTTTTATTGCTGTGGAGCAATGTGATACACATATATACACACCACATAGTGTGATCTCCATAAAGCGTGGGAAAGAGGAACACATGAATTAGTGTCTCAAAGAGGGACACTTGGGATGTATGCATATTGTTAAAAAAAGTGGATCAATTGTACTGCAAACCAAATGAATCACAGGGTGTAAATACAAATTCCCTTGATTAAAATTAGGTTTATATCCTTTAAATGTTAGGGTAGTCTCCAGTGCACTGAGAAGCAATGTATGGGAGACCTTTCTAACTTTCAAGGCGTTACAAGCCCCATTTAAATCAATGGTGTGAATGTTAAAGGTCTACAACATATTCCCGAACTGAACTCTGACCCCTGAATCAGCTTCCAGGCTGAATAGCAAGGTGGCACAGCACAGACCTCATTAGCAACGCAAGATGCTTCCTATTGAAGTAACCTGCTGAATGACGAATCCCATGAATATTCTAAAGGTGCCCTGAAACAGCTGTACAGCACTACAGAGTAAGTGTGTGCTACAGACAGTCAGAACACCAACTGGGTACACTGCACTAAATACACTGAACGAATGGTCCATGTTTCTTCTCTATTCATCACTGATAAAGTGCAAGTGAACATGCCTCTACATTTAGCTTAACACCTCCTCCTCCCTCGACTATTTAAATTATCACCAAAAATTTTCCATTTTGCACTTGAAAGGAAATATCCAAAAATGTCATGTTATGTGATTTTTTTTGGAAGCTCAATATGAGCTGTGTAATTTTTCCATCTAAAAAAAAACAGCTCTTGCTAAACTAGGGCACCAAATCTTTTCAGATACGCCTAGCCTGCACCCCCCCTCCCCCCCCCTTAAATTCTCAAAATATCATTCACTAACTTCAAAACTTCAATTAGTATTATAAAGTGTGAACAAAAATCAGACTCGCCCACTGCTGTTAGATCGGTGGAACCGGAGCAGCCTCCATCAATCACAGCAATGATTTCTACAGACAGGAAGACACAGGAAAAAGGCTCCCGCATGGCATCTGTCAAAGACATCAGACCACAGCCATATGATTGAGATAAATAATGCCCATGACTAAGTGCGCTATTGCGTACAAAACGCATAAGGTGGTGTCCATCTTTGATTCTATGTGTCCGTATGTGATCTTCAGTGTTGATTTTAGAAATAGTGAATAAAATTGGCAAATTTTTATCTCAATCATATGGCTGTGGTCTGATGTCTTTGGTGGATGCCGTACGAGCGCCTCTTTCCTGTGTCTTCCTGTTCACAGAACATCCTCAGGCCAGGTTACTCTACTGAGGTTGCTACTGAAAGGGGGAGAAGGATGTAGGGTTTTGGGCATGTCATTTCTAATAAAAATAGACAAATTTTGATGATAACTTCCCTTTAAAGGAGATTAACACGCAATAGATATTGAGGCATATGTATTCAGGTGTCACTAAAAGATCAAATTATTGGAATAAAAAGTTATTTTAGTGACTAATAGATTATGAGACATCCAGATACATCAACATATTCATTCATTCAACAGAACGTTGATAACTAGTCACAATTTGCAAATAAAACCTCACTTGAGACTGCGAAATGTACAAGGACATATTTAAGCCCTTTATGGACCAGAGGGGTTCGCATTCATAATGCAATGCACACCCCTCCCTTAACGGTTATGGCACATCATGGGTTGTTTTGCGTTAACGACCCATGACATGCCAGGACCGTCATGGAACTCCGGCTCCCCATGCGGCTGCATGCCGTTCAGGGAGCCCGGAACTGGATACAAAAAAAAATGGTCTGTGGTCCTTAATTGCCGGCCTTGTATGCGCAAGGCCGGTCCTTAAGGGGTTAAAGGGTTAATTCCCTAATTAGCCAGCCCCTATCACATCTGCTGGAAGGCTATTCTATGTCTCTCCTAAGCTTTCTGCAAAATGCCTCAATCCTGTGTTTTGCCGAAAACCTTAGACCTAGTTCACCTGGGCAACTTTGTTGCAAGACGTTGCAGCAACCCAAGGTTGCTGCTGAATATTGTTGAGGTTTTAAAGAGACAGTAATGTCCCATAAAATAATCATCTACTTCTGAAGAGCTTAAAAAAATAAACTATGTGCAACAAACTCTATCTCTAACCGCTATGGTTGGAGAGATATTCGCACTGAAAGATCCCCCCTTCTCCTGATGTCAGCTCTAAAGCTGACAGCATGAGCTTTGAGTCATGCGTCTCAAGGAGGCTCTTCAGCAGAGCCGAAATTGCATATTTAAAAAGAATGACTTTATTGGAAAGGTCTACAAAGTGTGCTTGCAAACCAGGCACACTTTGTAGACCTTTCCAATGAAGTCATTCTTTTTATAGAACACAATTTTAGCTCTGCCTCAGACTGGGATCTCCTGCTGTCAGTTAGACACTGACGTCAGGAGAAGGGGAGGGAGGGGGGAACTCTCAGTGTGAATATCTCTCAAACCATAGCGGTTTGAGAGACAGGATTTGTGGTACATAGTTTATTTTTTTAAGCTCTATAAAAGTAGAATATTTTTATATGGGATATTAATGCCCCTTTAAAAGTCACCCATGATAATTTAGCCAAAGCAGAATAGCTTCAGCAGATCTTATTTGTATATCAGACAAAGGATTGGACTGTTGGGCTGCTCACAGCAACTGTCCAGTCAATGGCAGGTTCACAGGGAAGTCAAGTTTGGCTCATGCTCATGTGGGACAGCCATTAGTCATGCCTCTGCCATTCCCTCCAACACCATGATCACTAGGGGAACTCCAGAAAAAGCACAGATAAAAGAAACTGGACCTAAAGCATCGCACACCAAGTCTACAGTGTGAACCAAGCTTACACCTTAGAAAATGAAAAATATTCTGTGAAACTTGCTGATGCAACAAAGTTACCCATATGAACTAGAACTAAAGCCTATAGAGAAAGGTATCCCTATTCCTTGAATACATGAAGAGATGAAGGGAGGAGTCCATGTTCCAGACTGTGTCCCTGCTGGAACCCAACAGCCATTGGTTTTCTAGGAGAAAAGGTGGCCATTTTAAAGACCTGTATATACAGGTGTTATCTTGAAATCAAGCTTGAATATTTGAAAATATTATTAAAAATTATAATGTTATTCAGATGTCCAGAAGATGCATTGTTTAGGCCAGGGCTCAAAATTTCCACTCGCCACTAAACATTGGCGAGTGAAAATTCAGCCCTGGTTAGTATGTTATGGCTTGCAGTGGTGAGTAGCTTTTCAGGGCTGGACAGTAGCAACGGACTTCAACTTTTAAGCCCTGGTTTATGGTTCATATTTTTGTTGGTGAGGGCAGAATGCAGTAATAAATGTTAATTTATGATCCTTTGGCTAATTTATCAGATAGTTTTGAATACATTTTTAAACATGCAAACTTAAAGGGGAACTATCACCCCAACTAAAGTCCACCCCACCTAAATAGGCATCTCACGATAAGCTTAACAATAAAGCTGTTATGCAGAATAAAGACTGCGTTAGCCAGAAATCCTTCCTCAGCTGACACTGACGGCCAGGCAACACCGCTCTAGAATCTTCTACGCCGTTAGTCCCTTCCGGTACCATGCAACTCCTCCTGGAGGAGAACGTGACTGATGGCACAGGTGTGCAGACATCTGAAAGCAAAGATGTCTGCTCCGTTGCCTGGTTGTCAGTGTCGGGTGAGGGAGGATTTTTGACCAACGCTGTCTTTATTATACATAACAGTTTAATTGTTAAGCTTATCGCTAGATGCCTAATCAGGTGGGGTGGACTTTAGTTGGGGTGATAATTCCCTTTTAATTGAGAGCTAAAACCTAATAATAACAACCTTCCACTTATCCTATGGCTAGAAAATTCCGATGAAATAAAAAACCATCGAACCGCACTCAAGAAGGGGGCCAACATCCATGGCAGTAAAATCAGTTGGTTTATTGCACCATTCAGACAGACATGTGGACAATAGAATAGTAAGATGTACCGTTCCAGTGTCCACGTCTGTCTGAATGTTACAATAAATGTAACATCTGCCACAGTTGTTGGGCTCCTTCATGAGAGCAGTTGGAGGTTTTTGGTTTGGTTAATTCGGATTGGCGGTCATGTCCACTGGCAACGGAGAGGTTACTTCAAGGTGGTGGGTGTACATGCAGCATTATACTTCATTTATTTAGATTTGAGTTGCCCGTGTCACTGATGTTCTTTTTTTGGAGTCTAGAAAATACCAGAGGCCCTATGAATTTTTTTTTTTTCTGGCTTGTTTCAAGAGATGCCACCATGCCTAAGAACAAGACACTTTATCTTGTTTGTGCTCGATGGGTGCTCGTCCCATTTGTAGGTCTCCCTTGTTTTATGAGAACATCTTCTATGAGCCCTCAAAGTCATGTGCATGGGGTTGGACATGATTTGCTGACAGTTTTCTCAAGTTGAATCAGGCGGACTGCATGAATCTACTTAACCTTTAAGGTCCAGATGAGTGTGTAAATAATTGAGCAGCAATATGTTGCATTTTCCCCTGATCCTTAATGGGATTAAGAACACATGTGAAGGGAACAGAATTTAAAGAACTTTCACCTTTCCAAAGCATTACCCTCAGTAGAAGCCTCCATATTGAAAGGACTTGCATACTCTTTCCTGGTCATTAATTTATTCCACCACTCTTATTAAAAATGATAGATTCTAGCAGCTAAGAAAGTGTAGACTGGCTAATGTCTGGATATGTGAGTAATTATGCAGACTTTATTAAACATGTCAAAGAACAAAGCTCTGCTGAGATTATCATCTCCAACAAGTAAGCCAAAATTCAAAAACTAATGGATTGTAAAACAAAAAACACAAGGTAGAAACAATTTAAATAGATAATTTAAACAAAGAGCTTATAGGTGATAAGTACAACTACCATAGATCTGGCATTCTGAACTGATTGAAGATGTTATTCTCTCTACACCTAGGAGCAATGGGGGAAAAAATTGTAGCAGGTCATTAAGATTTTAAAGTAAGTGGAGGGTTGTTATTATTAGGAGGATATTGAATTTAAATGAAAATGGTGATGGGTCCATTATAAGTTAAAATTAACCTTCTGACAATCATGCCTTAATCAGGGATGACTTTGCAGCTACTCAGTATTCAGTCCTACTATCATACAAATATTACCAATTACGCTCATTTTTTTTTTTTTAAATATCTAATTAAAAGTTATATATTAAACACTGCAATACCAGATACTTTCAGGGTAATCTGCTACTGCTTGGAGTCTTGACACAAGAGTACATTAGCAGAACCTTGCTCCAAACAAATGTTTTATTTTCTGGGTTTCTAATATTTGTTTAGACCAGCAGTGTAACCATACAACTAATACACACATACCAAAGATGGAGTTGGCAGCAAGCAGTAGAGATGATCACTGACATGAAGTGGAGGACCTGTGAACTGGCTATTACCTGACACATGATGAGAAGATGCATGAGCTCCACAGAACCTGAGGTCCAACAGTTATGGAATATTACAGTAATGGTACATCTGTAGCAAGTGGAATTGTAATACTTTATACTTTTATTATGTTTATTTATTTTTAAATAACTACTGGTCCGCTTGTATCCAGCATTAGGTTTTTTCCTTTTATGGTAGATTTAGCCTCTGGAGTGCCATTTCTCATTTGATGTTTGATTGCAGGGAGGACTGGCAATATTTCCCCCACTAGTTCCTGCTAACATGGGCCAATGGGAAGCTGCAATTCAAGAATAATTCCATACATACTCTTCAAGTGAGCATTATATTCCATATACTGTTTTTTTGGGCTCTCCTCCTGTGCATATATTCTCTTTGCATCAGTACCATGAAGTGCTTGAGGAGAATACAGTGGGATGAGGACACCCAGTTTTATGCATGTGGGAGCAAACTGTCAGGGTAATGGACTATATGAATCACCCTGTAGTTCAGAGTATTAGTACTGTAAAAGCGGTTTCATTGGATACAGAATTTCAATGTTGTAGACCATGCACTGTTTCATGGGTGTGTAATGCACATCCCTATGGCATAGAAAGGGTTAGGGAATGTTTATAGTGCTGAAGTCTGAGCCTATCCCTTCCCTCAATGGGAAAGTGGGGAAACTGATAATAAGCTCCCAGACTTTAGGGTTGTTGTACTGCTGGTAATGAGTAAGGGGCATCCCTTACCTATCACCAGCAGTACAAAACCCTGTGAAGGTTAACGATTACATTCTCTCTTTGCATTCTTTATTCATACAGTGGTGTGTCTATATTGATATGGGGATGTGCTTACCACACCGTATTGCATCTCCCCCTAAGTGTTTTACTAAAGAAAATTTTAGTGCACTGCAAGAGATAGTAATGTCAGCATATGACATTCAGATTGATTGTGATCTCTCTCTTTGCAAATGTCC